>OX392529.1:10000000-11287795 GCA_947623455.1 Mimachlamys varia
AGCAGCTTTTCTGCACATGACATACTGACCTCGACACGAGGTTAACAATTATGACTAGAACGGAGCCTCCCTGGAGATAGCACTCAGACGTCTAAAAGAGACCGGGTATTTTTGGAATACCGGAAGTTAACTGAATGTGACCCACTGACCCCTATCGAGACGTGTTATTTTTGCTTCACCGGAAGTTTACTGAGTATTATGACATTGTGGCGTCTGTACGTGGTTGGCCATTATCATCCTACCCGAAGCTTACTGATGGTGACACTTCAGCCCGAGGTCTATTAACAAAATCAGGTGCAATACAATTACACCACTGTGCATATCGCCATGTGAATCTGATTCTATCAATTTGATGTTTCCGTGATAATTAGCGGAAGCGGATGTGACACACAGGTCTCCACCTCTGTCTGTAAGCAGTGTAATAACGTCGTTAGGTCTATTTTCAGTGTACTTAGCATAGTTAGATAATACAATTGTTTGTTTTAAATTAACTTGTGTTCTATTTTTATACGTTGGTACCTGCACGTAGTCTCATTTGTGTCTCCTCCTTCTCTCTGCTTGTCATTATGCTGACTAACTCTACAAAGACGGCCTCCAACCTAACCCCCACCCTTCTTCAACCATGGAAGGTTCTCATTACCCTCGTATTTCCTTAGTCTTTCCAAAAATACAAGCGTTCCATTTCCCCTTAAACCTTCAGCCCTCTAGACTAGGGTAATTTAAAACAGTGATCGTGAAAACGACGCGTTCCACACAACCACGTGATATAAACGAATTAAAAAACTCTGGCGTCCTTGACCCGCGGTCAGTTATAACTAGCACCTGTGACCTTCCGTCATAACGTCTAACTCTAGGCTAAATTTTCCCTTTTTCATACTAGCTTTTAGTTTGTTATTGCTCTCTCCCTTTCAGAATTAGCGCTTAGTTCTCCATTATCTCTGTTTAACATTTGTTCACAATTACCTATATGTTGACCCTGTTTAACTTTTGTTCACAATTACCTATATGTTGACCCTGTTTAACTTTTGTTCACAGTTACCTATATGTTGAGTCTGTTTAACTTTTGTTCACAGTTACCTATATGTTGAGTCTGTTTAACTTTTGTTCACAGTTACCTATATGTTGACCCTGTTAAACGTTTTTGTTTCTGTTAAATGTATCTCTGTATATTGGTAGCTTGTCCTTGTTGTATTGTGCGTAGCATATTCATAAAGGCTTTTTAATTGCATTACCAAATCGAACAACAAATAAAGGCATTTCCAAATAAGCCTTTTTTCGGTGATAGATTTTATTGACAACGCATTACGAAAACATACACTTTCCCTGAAATAATTGTTTTGGAGAACACACACAAGCTGTAACAGACTGTCTGGAACTAAAGGAGAGCCCTGATAATTTCTATCCCTATGTGTAGCTGTGGGGGTTTCCATTTTGAATTCTTTCTAAATGTATCAGTTCAATTTAGTATCAATACAAAGTAAGGCGACCAATGCAGCCGCCACTTATCTAGAGAGTGGTAGGGTTGATGTTATTACAGATTAGACAGTCTGTTAGCTATTGTCGATAAGGCCTTAACGTCTCTGTAACTCCGCGTCGTGTGTTCTGCTTATAAAACTCTTAATAAAAAACAATTTACCGAGAGCAAACATAGTAAATATTCTGTTTTGAGCAGAACTAAAAGTAAGAACGACAACGGTGAGTGTATCCGGCTAAAGGCGGAACAAGATAATGGAATCTAGTTAATATTTACAATGATTACATCACGGCAATCGTTTTTTAAATCAATAGAACGACTAGTTCGTTACGCCGTATCTTCAGGCGAAAGAAACTTTCTCTTAAAAACATTTCAGATAATGCACTGAGCTGGAAATTGGATTTCCTAATATGCATTAAAGTCTAAATTGGATTATATTTTTGCATTAACAATTACTTAGCTGTAGTAGCAGTACCATTTAAAAGGAGGCGATTCTACGACTATAGCTACCGTACTGCATATTTCATCATTTCCGTTACTGAACTTTTCCAAAAAATCAAAATGAGGTTCAGTAATTGGATGAAAGAAAGACTAATATTGTCGCGCCAAATTACCAAGGCAAGTGCTGCCACCTTCTGCCGCCAAAATGTATATGAGTACGCTTAATTCAATAGATATCTATATTTTATACAAACCCACATTCTATTCACAATCTTTCTTTTATTTTAACTCGTATATCGTACGATTTTCTTTCGCAATAAAACACGACATGGTCTTACTGCTTCTCGTCAAACGGATATAAATTAACCATGGCAACCACTGGCAGATACATCTCGCCATCCCTCGGCGTGTAAAACCTTGAGAAGCGTCATAACAAAACTTATAATACTGGTAAACACCGCGCTATCCCTTAGAGTCGGAAATTGTGAGCAGCGACGCAAATCCAATAACGGGAATGATGTATTGACAGCATTTTTGATGTTCACCATAGTGGGCGTTCATCAGTAAATGAATTACAGGTATTAGCTCAATGGGTAGCGCCGTTTAAAGCTCCTCCTCCCGTGATATAAGACCACCGTAATGAGCAAACAACTTACGATACAATGATAAACACGTCACTTCTATTAAACAATATGTACATGTATGTTTCCGTTTGAGTATAAATGTATTGAAATAAATTTTGTTTTTAATGATTGTGCCGATATGAACGGTATATGCTGAGCATGCTTGTTAATTTCTTTTTTAATGCTTCATTGGATTTTTAGGATGTCTTAATGTTATCATTCTTTTTTTTATTAATTTATTAAACTTGTGCCATCCTCTAAAGCGATATGACCGTTTGTTCTCCTATACACAATGCCTGATATCACAGGATGAATACATTACATAGTCAAGTCGTGGACTGTAATATCACAGCATGGATACATTACATAGTCAAGCCGTGGACTGTAATATCACAGCATGGATACATTACATAGTCAAGCCGTGGACTGTGATATCACAGCATGAATACATTACATAGTCAAGTCGTGGACTGTGATATCACAGCATGAATACATTACATAGTCAAGTCGTGGACTGTGATATCACAGCATGGATACATTACATAGTCAAGCCGTGGACTGTGATATCACAGCATGGATACATTACATAGTCAAGCCGTGGACTGTGATATCACAGGATGAATACATTACATAGTCAAGTCGTGGACTGTGATATCACAGCATGAATACATTACATAGTCAAGTCGTGGACTGTGATATCACAGCATGAATACATTACATAGTCAAGTCGTGGACTGTGATATCACAGCATGAATACATTACATAGTCAAGCCGTGGACTGTGATATCACAGCATGGATACATTACATAGTTAAGTCGTGGACTGTGATATCACAGCATGGATACATTACATAGTCAAGTCGTGGACTGTGATATCACAGCATGAATACATTACATAGTCAAGCCGTGGACTGTGATATCACAGCATGGATACATTACATAGTCAAGTCGTGGACTGTGATATCACAGCATGGATACATTACATAGTCAAGTCGTGGACTGTGATATCACAGCATGGATACATTACATAGTTAAGTCGTGGACTGTGATATCACAGCATGGATACATTACATAGTTAAGTCGTGGACTGTGATATCACAGCATGAATACATTACATAGTCAAGTCATGGACTGTGATATCACAGCATGGATACATTACATAGTTAAGTCGTGGACTGTGATATCACAGCATGGATACATTACATAGTCAAGTCGTGGACTGTGATATCACAGCATGAATACATTACATAGTCAAGTCGTGGACTGTGATATCACAGCATGGATACATTACATAGTCAAGCCGTGGACTGTGATATCACAGCATGAATACATTACATAGTCAAGTCGTGGACTGTGATATCACAGCATGGATACATTACATAGTCAAGTCGTGGACTGTGATATCACAGCATGAATACATTACATAGTCAAGCCGTGGACTGTGATATCACAGCATGAATACATTACATAGTCAAGCCGTGGACTGTAATATCACAGCATGGATACATTACATAGTCAAGTCGTGGACTGTGATATCACAGCATGGATACATTACATAGTCAAGTCGTGGACTGTGATATCACAGCATGGATACATTACATAGTTAAGTCGTGGACTGTGATATCACAGCATGAATACATTACATAGTCAAGTCGTGGACTGTGATATCACAGCATGAATACATTACATAGTCAAGTCGTGGACTGTGATATCACAGCATGAATACATTACATAGTCAAGTCGTGGACTGTGATATCACAGCATGAATACATTACATAGTCAAGTCGTGGACTGTGATATCACAGCATGAATACATTACATAGTCAAGTCGTGGACTGTGATATCACAGCATGAATACATTACATAGTCAAGTCGTGGACTGTGATATCACAGCATGGATACATTACATAGTTAAGTCGTGGACTGTAATATCACAGCATGAATACATTACATAGTCAAGTCGTGGACTGTGATATCACAGCATGGATACATTACATAGTCAAGCCGTGGACTGTGATATCACAGCATGAATACATTACATAGTCAAGCCGTGGACTGTAATATCACAGCATGGATACATTACATAGTCAAGTCGTGGACTGTAATATCACAGCATGGATACATTACATAGTCAAGTCATGGACTGTAATATCACAGCATGGATACATTACATAGTCAAGTCGTGGACTGTGATATCACAGCATGAATACATTACATAGTCAAGTCGTGGACTGTAATATCACAGCATGGATACATTACATAGTCAAGTCGTGGACTGTAATATCACAGCATGGATACATTACATAGTCAAGTCGTGGACTGTGATATCACAGCATGGATACATTACATAGTCAAGTCATGGACTGTGATATCACAGCATGGATACATTACATAGTCAAGTCGTGGACTGTAATATCACAGCATGAATACATTACATAGTTAAGCCGTGGACTGTGATATCACAGCATGGATACATTACATAGTCAAGTCGTGGACTGTGATATCACAGCATGGATACATTACATAGTCAAGTCGTGGACTGTGATATCACAGCATGGATACATTACATAGTCAAGTCATGGACTGTGATATCACAGCATGGATACATTACATAGTCAAGCCGTGGACTGTGATATCACAGCATGAATACATTACATAGTCAAGCCGTGGACTGTAATATCACAGCATGGATACATTACATAGTCAAGCCGTGGACTGTAATATCACAGCATGGATACATTACATAGTCAAGCCGTGGACTGTAATATCACAGCATGGATACATTACATAGTCAAGCCGTGGACTGTGATATCACAGCATGGATACATTACATAGTCAAGTCGTGGACTGTGATATCACAGCATGGATACATTACATAGTCAAGTCGTGGACTGTGATATCACAGCATGGATACATTACATAGTTAAGTCGTGGACTGTAATATCACAGCATGAATACATTACATAGTCAAGCCGTGGACTGTGATATCACAGCATGGATACATTACATAGTTAAGTCATGGACTGTGATATCACAGCATGAATACATTACATAGTCAAGCCGTGGACTGTGATATCACAGCATGAATACATTACATAGTCAAGCCGTGGACTGTGATATCACAGCATGAATACATTACATAGTCAAGTCGTGGACTGTGATATCACAGCATGAATACATTACATAGTCAAGCCTTGGACTGTGATATCACAGCATGAATACATTACATAGTCAAGCCGTGGACTGTGATATCACAGCATGAATACATTACATAGTTAAGTCGTGGACTGTGATATCACAGCATGAATACATTACATAGTCAAGCCGTGGACTGTGATATCACAGCATGAATACATTACATAGTTAAGTCGTGGACTGTGATATCACAGCATGAATACATTACATAGTCAAGCCGTGGACTGTGATATCACAGCATGAATACATTACATAGTCAAGTCATGGACTGTAATATCACAGCATGAATACATTACATAGTCAAGTCGTGGACTGTGATATCACAGCATGAATACATTACATAGTTAAGTCGTGGACTGTGATATCACAGCATGGATACATTACATAGTCAAGTCATGGACTGTGACAACTATAGTTATGCTTCACATCTAGATTTTAAAACTGAAATTTTGATAAAAGTGAAAAAAAATCCACAAAAGCAAAGTAAGAAGCCATGTTAGACACTACGTAGCACTGACATCCGACACGACGAGCGTGTACAAATATATTTCAACATCGTATATATATATGTTTGGCTTGCGTGTATCATTACTGTAATTTATCACTTTTGTTATTATCTTTTAAAACGTCGTGTTTCAATCTTTAATGCTCTATGTTACGTATATACTGTCCCTATCACCTGCTCCATGTTAGGTACACTGTAGGGGCTGTCCCTATCACCAGCTCTATGTTAGGTAGGGGCTGTCCCTATCACCAGCTCTATGTTAGGTAGGGGCTGTCCCAATCACCTGCTCTATGTTAGGTAGGGGCAGTCCCAATCACCTGCTCTCTGTTAGGTAGGGGCTGTCCCAATCACCTGCTCTCTGTTAGATAGGGCTGTCCCTATCACCAGCTCTACGTTAGGTAGGGGCTGTCCCAATCACCTGCTGTCTGTTAGGTAGGGGCTGTCCCAATCACCTGCTCTCTGTTAGGTAGGGCTGTCCCTATCACCAGCTCTATGTTAGGTAGGGGCTGTCCCAATCACCTGCTCTCTGTTACGTAGGGGCTGTCCCAATCACCTGCTCTCTGTTAGGTAGAGGGCTGTCCCAATCACCTGCTCTCTGTTAGGTACACTGTAGGGGCTGTCCCAATCACCTGCTCTCTGTTAGGTAGGGGCTGTCCCTATCACCTACTCTATGTTAGGTAGGGGCTGTCCCAATCACCTGCTCTATGTTAGGTACACTGTAGGTGCTGTCCCAATCACCTGCTCTCTGTTAGGTAGAGGGCTGTGCCAATCACCTGCTCTATGTTAGGTAGGGCTTTCCAAATCACCTGCTTTCTGTTAGGTAGGGGCTATCCCTATCACCTGCTGTCTGTTAGGTAGGGGATGTCCCAATCACCTGTTCTATGTTAGGTAGGGGCTGTCGCAATCATCTGCTCTATGTAAGGTAGGGCTGTCCCTATCACCTGCTCTATGTTAGGTAGAGGCTGTCCCAATCACCTGCTCTCTGTTAGGTAGGGGCTATCCCTATCACCTGCTCTATGTTAGGTAGGGGCTATCCCTATCACCTGCTCTATGTTAGGTAGAGGCTGTCCCAATCACCTGCTCTCTGTTAGGTAGGTGCTGTCCCAATCGCCTGCTCTATGTTAGGTAGGGGCTGTCCCTATCACCTGCTCTATGTTAGGTAGGGGCTGTCCCAATCACCTGCTCTATGTTAGGTAGGGGCTATCCCTATCACCTGCTCTATGTTAGGTAGAGGCTGTCCCAAACACCTGCTCTCTGTTAGGTAGGGGCTATCCCTATCACCTGCTCTATGTTAGGTAGAGGCTGTCCCAATCACCTGCTCTCTGTTAGGTAGGTGCTGTCCCAATCACCTGCTCTATGTTAGGTAGGGGCTGTCCCAATCACCTGCTGTCTGTTAGGTAGGGGCTGTCCCAATCACCTGCTATCTGTTAGGTACACTTATACGATGTTATGATATATTCAATTCAATTCAATAACATTGTATGACACTTAGATAACTAACATTGTATAACACATAGATAAATAACATTGTATGATACTTAGATCAACAACATGGTAGGAAACTTAGATCAACAACATGGTAGGAAACTTAGATAAATAACATTGTAGGACACTTAGATAAATAACATTGTATGACATTTACATAAATAACATTGTAGGACATTTACATAAATAACATTGTAGGACACTTAGATAAATGACAATGTATGACACTTAGATAAATGACATTGTATGACACTTATATAAATGACATTGTTGGACACTTAGATAAATAACATTGTAGGACACTTATATAAATAACATTGTAGGACACTTAGATAAATAACATTGTAGGACACTTAGATAACTAACATTGTAGGACACTTAGATAACTAACATTGTATGACACTTAGATAACTAATATTGTAGGACACTTATATAAATGACATTGTAGGACACTTATATAAATAACATTGTAGGACACTTAGATAAATGACATTGTAGGACACTTATATAAATGACATTGTATGACACTTATATAAATGACATTGTAGGACACTTAGATAACTGACATTGTATGACACTTATATAAATAACATTGTAGGACACTTATATAAATGACATTGTATGACACTTATATAAATGACATTGTAGGACACTTAGATAACTAACATTGTATGACACTTAGATAAATGACATTGTAGGACACTTAGATAACTAACATTGTATGACACTTAGATAAATGACATTGTAGGACACTTAGATAACTAACATTGTATGACACTTAGATAAATAACATTGTAGGACACTTATATAAATGACATTGTATGACACTTATATAAATGACATTGTAGGACACTTAAATAACTAACATTGTATGACACTTAGATAAATGACATTGTTGGACACTTAGATAAATGACATTGTAGGACACTTATATAAATGACATTGTAGGACACTTATATAAATGACATTGTATGACACTTAGATAAATGACATTGTAGGACACTTAGATAAATGACATTGTAGGACACTTAGATAACTAATATTGTATGACACTTAGATAACTAACATTGTATGACACATAAATAAATGACAATGTAGGACACTTAGATTAATGACATTGTAGGACACTTAGATTAATGACATTGTAGGACACTTAGATAACTAACATTGTAGGACACTTATATAAATGACATTGTATGACACTTAGATAAATGACATTGTAGGACACTTAGATAACTAACATTGTAGGACACTTAGATTAATGACATTGTAGGACACTTAGATAAATGACATTGTAGGACACTTAGATAACTAATATTGTATGACACTTAGATAACTAACATTGTATGACACATAAATAAATGACATTGTAGGACACTTAGATTAATGACATTGTAGGACACTTAGATTAATGACATTGTAGGACACTTAGATAACTAACATTGTAGGACACTTATATAAATGACATTGTATGACACTTAGATAAATGACATTGTAGGACACTTAGATTAATGACATTGTAGGACACTTAGATTAATGACATTGTAGGACATTTAGATAACTAACATTGTAGGACACTTATATAAATGACATTGTATGACACTTAGATAAATGACATTGTAGGACACTTAGATAAATAACATTGTAGGACACTTAGATAAATGACAATGTAGGACACTTATATAAATGACATTGTATGACACTTATATAAATAACACTGTATGACACTTACATAAATAACATTGTAGGACACTTAGATAAATGACAATGTAGGACACTTAGATAACTAACATTGTATGACACTTAGATAAATGACATTGTATAACACTTATATAAATAACACTGTATGACACTTAGATAAATGACAATGTAGGACACTTAGATAAATAACATTGTAGGACACTAAGATAAATGACATTGTAGGACACTTAGATAAATGACATTGTAGGACACTTAGATAAATGACAATGTAGGACACTTAGATAAATGACATTGTAGGACACTTATATAAATAACATTGTAGGACACTTAGATAACTAACATTGTAGGACACTTAGATAACTAACATTGTAGGACACTTATATAAATAACATTGTAGGACACTTATATAAATAACATTGTAGGACACTTATATAAATAACATTGTAGGACACTTAGATAAATGACATTGTAGGACACTTATATAAATAACATTGAAGGACACTTATATAAATAACATTGTAGGACACTTATATAAATAACATTGTATGACACTTATATAAATAACATTGTAGGACACTTATATAAATAACATTGTAGGACACTTAGATAAATAACATTGTAGGACACTTATATAAATGACATTGTAGGACACTTAGATAAATAACATTGTAGGACACTTAGATAAATAACATTGTATGACACTTATATAAATGACATTGTAGGACACTTAGATAAATGACATTGTAGGACACTTAGATAAATGACATTGTAGGACATTTAGATAAATGACAATGTAGGACACTTAGATAAATGACATTTTAGGACACTTAGATAAATGACATTGTATGACACTTAGATAACTAACATTGTAGGACACTTATATAAATAACATTGTAGGACACTTATATAAATGACATTGTAGGACACTTAGATAAATAACATTGTATGACACTTAGATAAATAACATTGTAGGACACTTAGATAAATAACATTGTAGGACACTTAGATAAATGACATTGTATGACACTTAGATAAATAACATTGTAGGACACTTATATAAATGACATTGCAGGACACTTAGATAAATGACATTGTATGACACTTAGATAAATGACATTGTATGACACTTAGATAAATAACATTGTATGACACTTAGATAAATGACAATGTAGGACACTTAGATAAATGACAATGTAGGACACTTAGATAAATAACATTGTATGACACTTAGATAACTAATATTGTATGACACTTAGATAACTAACATTGTAGGACACTTATATAAATGACATTGTATGACACTTATATAAATAACATTGTATGACACTTAGATAAATAACATTGTAGGACACTTAGATAAATGACATTGTATGACACTTACATAAATAACATTGTAGGACACTTATATAAATGACAATGTAGGACACTTAGATAACTAACATTGTATGACACTTATATAAATAACACTGTAGGACACTTATATAAATAACATTGTAGGACACTTATATAAATAACATTGTAGGACACTTATATAAATAACATTGTATGATACTTAGATAAATAACACTGTATGACACTTATATAAATGACATTGTATGACACTTATATAAATAACACTGTATGACACTTATATAAATAACATTGTAGGACACTTATATAAATAACATTGTAGGACACTTAGATAACTAACATTGTAGGACACTTAGATAACTAACATTGTAGGACACTTATATAAATAACATTGTATGACACTTAGATAACTAACATTGTAGGACACTTATATAAATAACATTGTATGACACTTACATAAATAACATTGTAGGACACTTATATAAATAACACTGTATGACACTTAGATAAATAACACGGTATGACACTTATATAAATAACATTGTAGGACACTTATATAAATAACACTGTATGACACTTACATAAATAACATTGTAGGACACTTATATAAATAACATTGTATGACATTTACATAAATAACATTGTAGGACACTTAGATAAATAACACGGTATGACACTTAGATAAATAACATTGTATGACACTTATATAAATGACATTGTAGGACACTTAGATAAATGACATTGTAGGACACTTAGATAAATGACATTGTAGGACACTTAGATAAATGACATTGTAGGACACTTATATAAATGACATTGTAGGACACTTAGATAAATGACAATGTAGGACACTTAGATAACTAACACTGTAGGACACTTATATAAATGACATTGTAGGACACTTAGATAAATGACATTGTAGGACACTTAGATAAATAACATTGTAGGACACTTAGATAAATAACATTGTAGGACACTTATATAAATGACAATGTAGGACACTTAGATAAATAACATTGTATGACACTTAGATAAATGACATTGTAGGACACTTAGATAAATGACATTGTAGGACACTTAGATAAATGACATTGTAGGACACTTAGATAAATGACATTGTAGGACACTTAGATAAATAGCATTGTTGGACACTTAGATAAATGACATTGTAGGACATTTAGATAAATGGCATTGTAGGACACCTAGATAACTAACATTGTAGGACACTTAGATAAATGACATTGTAGGACACTTAGATAAATGACATTGTAGGACACTTAGATAAATGACATTGTAGGACACTTAGATAAATGACATTATAGGACACTTAGATAAATGGCATTGTAGGACACCTAGATAACTAACATTGTAGGACACTTAGATAAATGACATTGTAGGACACTTAGATAAATAGCATTGTTGGACACTTAGATAAATGACATTGTAGGACATTTAGATAAATAACATTGTATGACACTTAGATAAATGACATTGTAGGACACTTAGATAAATGACATTGTAGGACACTTAGATAAATGACATTGTAGGACACTTAGATAAATAACATTGTATGACACTTAGATAAATAACATTGTAGGACAGTTAGATAAATGACACTGTATGACACTTAGCTATATTGCATTGTAGGACACTTTGATACATGACAATGTGTGACACTTAGATAAATAACATTGTATGACACTTAGATAAATGACATTGTAGGACACTTAGATACATATCATTGTATGACACTTAGGTAAGTAATATTCGATTGATTAAGTCAGGAGTTTTTCATTCTTATTTTTAAAATCTTCAGCGTTTGATAATTTTATATAAAACCTACTAGGAATGTACTCTCAAGTGTTATCATTGTAAATGGGTGAAACAATTATTTCACGCTGTACCAGGTTAACATCTAGGACGATTGTATGTACAAACACTTAGCATGGACATTAATTAGGATAGTGTATTCCACGTAGTTAATAACATGCTGACATACGGTGCCATAACTGAAAGAGTATCTTGGAGCAAGAGGGAGATTTGGCAATAAAGGAGGATATCAAAATATCTTTTATGTTTTCTTTGAATATCAACGTGTTGTAAACATGTATATGAAAGACATATCATATTTCAAAACGAAACCTTAAGTATAATCGTTACTATAGAGCGTTTGTTTGCTTTGCAGCTCTGAATCATCGGTAGACCTTTATTCAAACACTTTTAGACATATATATTATTTCATCAAAACCACCAAGAGCTTTTGAGCGTTGTTTTCTATTTGTGTAATATATTATATATAATGTTTCTGTCTATCATCATTGTTGTCATGTAATTGTAAATGTATGATGGGAGAAGGCTGTGATAAGTTGAGATAACTTGTGTCTAATCCCTTGATATATGTTTATTGGCAATATACATGTAATACCGCTTGTTGCAATGTTGAATTATGTCAATCCTTTGACAGCAGCTATGAATTGCTTCAGATTTCAAACGAACATGGTACTGTTGGAGTCTGCGTGGACCCTTTGGAGAAAGCGCAAGTGGTCTATAAAACAATACCGAGACAAATGTTTAAATGTCTATAAAACAGACATAGTTCGAAACTATCTTGGGACATTGTGTGTAGAAAACAAGCCGCTGTTTCGTATACATTGCAGCTGCCGCCTGCTATTGACTGAGTGTCGCAAAAATGCATTCACCCGCATTATCACGCGCTGTTTCAATTAGTGGCTAAATACACAGGTGTCGTAGATAAAACACTTCTAATGTAGATTTATTACTAATGCCACTCTGTTGAACACACGCAAACAACTCCGGCTAGTAACTGATGTTATTCGAGTTTGTTTAGTGGTTTATTATTAGTAGTGAGAACCCTAACCTGGTCGTGTTGATTGTGTAGTGTTTCAACGCATCAACAAACATTACCGGCCACAAAATTAGATTTAAACCAAGAAATCGTGTCTTAAACTAAAATGACAGATTATACATGTTCCGTAACGTACTATCCCAGGCAGTACGAGACGGAAAGTATGCCGGATTTCTGTCGCCATCGAGCTCACTCTGGAGGACAAGTCGTGTAACAGGGGGGCTTTTTTTAACTACAGGGTAGTTGGATATTAACACATAATTACTCTTTATGACACGGGACAACAGTTTGTTCAATAATCAGGGATAATAAGATATTTGGGTAAATAAATAATAAATATTTTTTCGAAAACAATTTTGTTTTTGTATAAATTATGTATAGAGTCTACTCAAATAATTTAGACGTCCAAAGTTTATGCTGAAGTATTAAAGAAAAACTCGCAAAGTGTACGGTAATTTGGTATTGCCTGTTTGTTTTATTTTTCAAGATACTAATTGCTTACCCAAAATCTTTGATCGCATTCTCTCTTATTTTTAAGTTTGCTAAATATAATGAACATTTTACGGAATCAAATGTAAATTAAAATTAAATACACCTGTTAACTACAACGAGGACTTGGAATCCTGAAAGTCAGGTATGGAAAGTCAGGAATAGCAAGTCAGGTATGGCAAGTCAAGTATTGCAGACAGGTATGACAAGTCAGGTATGGAAGGTCAGGTATGACAAGTCAGGTATGGAAGGTCAGGTATGACAAGTCAGGTATGGAAAGTCAGGAATAGCAAGTCAGGTATGGCAAGTCAGGTATGGAAGGTCAGGTATGACAAGTCAGGTATGGAAGGTCAGGTATGGCAAGTCAAGTATTGAAGACAGGTATGACAAGTCAAGTATTGAAGACAGGTATGACAAGTCAGGTATGGAAGGTCAGGTATGGCAAGTCAAGTATTGAAGACAGGTATGACAAGTCAGGTATGGAAGGTCAGGTATGGCAAGTCAGGAAGTAATTCTTAATACCACACAGCCCTATATCTATTAACTCTGAAGATATCACCAACAATAGAGGTATCTTATATAGACATGTATCTAAACTGCATTACACTTGCCATTAAACGATTTGTTCATTAAATTAAAAGATAAGCAAGTGCCACATTAATTGAGGTACTTTAAATGTTTCTAGAGATATATTGTTTTAAGAATGAAAGTATGTCTATTTCCATATGCTACCAAATAACTATTTCTTCATATTATTTCTGAGTAAGATATGAGCCATTAAAGAGACTTTGATTTTCAGTATATCAGAGCTTACATTCTACTAATGTATCAGAATTTGACGTGTCTCTTGTGTGATGCAGTTTGCGGATGAAGAGTACGGCGAGTGTGCGCTAGGATACGGGCTGTGTATGTTCGGAACGTCCGTCACTGAAACCACCATGGAGGTAATCTGCGGCAAACCAAAGATTTATATTAGATTTTCCAGATTCTCTTGGTGTTTATATTTATAACCGAGAATAAAATCAAATGACCTCGGGGGATACAGGACATGCATAAACAACGCACGTGTCTGGCGTAGTACCAGACCGCAGTCGACTCCCGCCGACAGTAACAAAAACACAAATTTATAGTAGTAGAAATACTACCGTCCGGAAGAATACAACCTTTTCGGCAGAAAAATAAAACGGCTCCATTCAGTATAACGCTTGGCAAACTTGGGAAGTGGACAACATGTTGACCTAGGGTAGTGTTACGTATATCATAGACAACATACGAGTATTAACAAAGGCGGTTCCGATTAACATGACCCAGACGGGTGCAATTAACGCAAAGGCATATTCTTTTGACGTTGTGAAATTTGTCCAGTGCTTCTTTATTTGCTTGATATACTCGATTTGAAGTATTGGATGAGATAACCAGTATCTTAGACTTGATATACTCGATATGTCATTACGAGTAGTCAAACAGGCCGCGGTTTACTGACAGTACGAGTAGTCAAACAGGCCGCGGTTCACTGACAGTACACGAAGTCAAACAGGCCGCGGTTCACTGACAGTACACGAAGTCAAACAGGCCGCGGTTTACTGACAGTACGAGTAGTCAAACAGGCCGCGGTTTACTGACAGTACGAGTAGACAAACAGGCCGCGGTTTACTGGCAGTACGAGTAGTCAAACAACCCGCGGTTTACTGACAGTATGAGTAGTCAAACAGGCCGCGATTTACTGACAGTACGAGTAGTCAAACAACCCGCGGTTTACTGACAGTACGAGTAGTCAAACAACCCGCGGTTTACTGACAGTACGAGTAGTCAAACAGGCCGCGATTTACTGACAGCACGAGTAGTCAAACAGGCCGCGGTTTAGTGACAGTAGGAGTAGTCAAACAGGCCGCGGTTTACTGACTGTACGAGTAATCAAACAGGCCGCGGTTCACTGACAGTACGAGTAGTCAAACAGACCGCGGTTTACTGACAGTACGAGTAGTCAAACAGGCCGCGGTTTACTGACAGTACGAGTAGTCAAACAGGCCGCGGTTTACTGACAGTAAGAGTAGTCCAACAGGCCGCGGTTTACTGACAGTACGTGTAGTCAAACAACCCGCGGTTCAATGGCAGTACGAGTAGTCAAACAGGCCGCGGTTTACTGACAGTACGAGTAGTCAAACAGGCCGCGGTTTACTGACAGTACGTGTAGTCAAACAACCCGCGGTTCACTGACAGTACGTGTAGTCAAACAGGCCGCGGTTTACTGACAGTACGTGTAGTCAAACAGGCCGCGGTTCACTGACAGTACGTGTAGTCAAACAGGCCGCGGTTTACTGACAGTACGAGTAGTCAAACAACCCGCGGTTCACTGACAGTACGAGTAGTCAAACAGGCCGCGGTTGACTGACAGTACGAGTAATCAAACAGGCCGCGGTTTACTGACAGTACGGGTAGTCAAACAGGCCGCGGTTTACTGACAGTACGGGTAGTCAAACAGGCCGCGGTTTACTGACAGTACGGGTAGTCAAATAGGCCGCGGTTCACTGACAGTACGAGTAGTCAAACAGGCCGCGGTTCACTGACAGTACGAGTAGTCAAACAGGCTGCGGTTTACTGACAGTACGAGTAGTCAAACAGGCCGCGGTTTACTGACAGTACGAGTAGTCAAACAGGCTGCGGTTTACTGACAGTACGAGTAGTCAAACAGGCTGTGGTTTACTGACAGTACGAGTAGTCAAACAGGCCGCGGTTTACTGACAGTACGAGTAGTCAAACAGGCCGCGGTTTACTGACAGTACGAGTAGTCAAACAGGCTGCGGTTTACTGACAGTACCAGTAGACAAACAGACCGCGGTTGACTGACAGTACGAGTAGACAAACAGACCGCGGTTTACTGACAGTACGAGTAGTCAAACAGGCTGCGGTTTACTGACAGTACGAGTAGTCAAACAGGCCGCGGTTTCATCAACGTTTCGTACTTTAAAAAAATCTCTGTAGGAAACCATTACAGATTCAAGCAAAGTTCCTTAACTTCAGATTTTCTCCTTAAAGGCCCAATATACGTAACTTTCGGCAAAACTTGAAGCGAAAATCAAGCCAAATAACCAGATGCATTCTTTCGCGGTTACCGGTACAGCAGCAGTTGAAACACGCTATTTGTAAACATGCGTCCATTTTGAACCGTCTTCTCACTTCGGTTTGTTGTTGAAGTGGACCCCACCTGAATTATTTTCGATTCTTTGGATTTTTTGTCAAGAGTTTCTTGTTAGTTACCGCTCAGGTTTACTTCGTTTTAGGCTTATTTTTGCATGGTTATCAACTGGATTTTTTTTCAGAATTTTTCAGAATCACGAAAATTTCCCTGAAGTTACGTATATTGGGCCTTTAACTTCTGTAATGGTTTCCTGAGGAGATTTTTAAGTTAAGGAATTTCCTTATGTTACGGAATGTTGATGAAACCGGGTCAGGGCCAGAAGACCTTGTTGAGGATAAATAAGACAATAAAGTAAACTAGGTAATTACTTTTATTATTTACAACAAACCAATGGGCCGAGCCTTAAATATTGTTTAACATAGTTTGAGAAACATAGATGATTTAAAATACTTGTCTATATCGATCCCTCCATGTACAGCGTTCATGATAGAGTGAATCAGTGTTTTTGCAATACATTTCCAAGTAACTGAAGCTAATTTGATTTGTAACTGTTACGATAATAATCAAATTATACTTGCAAATGAAATGAACTTAATTTCTCCTATCTCCTTGCTCAATTATGAATGAATAAGAACGCTATATTTAATTGTCACGATAAAAAGATTTTTAAAATGAAGCAATTATGATTTTTTAATCTGAAGATAAAATTCCTGGTCCTAGATTGACGATGTGTAAGATAGGATACTAGTTAACCACGCGCACAGCTCACTATCCCACGTGTCATCAAACAGGTGACTAATTTAGGAGCCGGCGGCGTGCCTCGGTATCCGGCACGGCATCTACACTAAGTCGGGTTAAACTCCATCTGCTGCCTTAAGGGGGATAGCGTGAATAATCATGCAACGGGTAGGTGGGTGGGGGCAACGGGTAGGTGGGTGGGGCAAGAAGCACAAGAAACAGGTAAGAACAGTCAATCTGTCAAAATCTCTTCAGCAGAATTTGGCTTCATTTGATCAGAAAGCATCAATACTGATTTGATTCGACATTTATGATTCTTATCGGCAACACTTGTACGCACCATCTGTCAGAGCAGTCGTTCGTTTAATCATTTACAACGTATGCAGGGATATCTGTCACTTTAAAACTAAGACCAGGTCAGGAGCGTTCTGAACCACTGAACCCACCTTTACAGACCACTCGAGTGGAACGAGTTCAGAATAGCTAACGTAAGAGTTCGATACACTTATTGATAATCCATCTTAATGTTTGAGATCCGTGTTTTCACATCTAAGAACTGAGCACGTGCTAACGACCTGAGTCACAATTGGCATTTCACACACAAAGTTTCTTTTAGATCAAAGTCCATGTTTAACCCTGTACTGCCACTTTCGCTATGTAACGACAATCTTCATTGGTTTATAACCGTGTTCTATTTGACGACAGACGCCGCGTGCTTGTTTTTCCGCTCAAAGCTCCCCCCCCCCAACGCTCTTTTAAAAACCTACCCGCAAATGCAATTTTTTTCTTTTATAATTCCTAGTGAACTATACATAACTACATAATCTGTCCAGCTAAAGCTAGCCTTTCAGAATGTTTCGCCTTGTAAACCTGTCATTTATTGTGTTGACTAGCGAGGTCGACAGATCGGTAGATATCATTGACTGAAAGCATCTGACATAAGGACCGAAAGTTTGTTCACCGGCAAAATACAGTGCATCCGAGTAATTTTAATTCGTAACCATTTACATATTTTGCATTGAATGAAATATTTAGATTTAAATTTTACAAAAATGGACGCTTTTGGTTTATTTTGATATGCGATGGCGGATTGATATGGAGTCAAAAGTCAGAGAATGTTCCCGTCCCATTTTAACAATTTTACATGTAAACAGCCGGTTGTCGGATACAGACGCCTGTACATGTAGCGGTGTAAATTTCTTGTAAAGTCATCAAAAACGGCCTTTGAAGCTTTTGACAAGAATTTATCCGTGAATGTAGACATTTGTCACTATAGTAAATGTATTATCTTGAAAGCTTAGTAAAAACATGTAGTAAATTATTTAGTTGTGTAAGTCCTAAAGCATAGCATCGATGTCTCTTGGCCGCAAGATCACCGAGAAGAAAGGCCCAAAAAAACTTGCCCAAATTTATAACTGGTTTAACGGACGAAATAGAACACGTGTCCGCAATGTCAGACACAAGGAATAAGCAAAATCAGTGTGAAATGGATACATGCATCACGTGGTTTTCTGGAGGACGTGAACGGCCTGATTTACATAATTTTATTAATTTAATCACCCAGCTTATCGTAGGCATGTTATTGGTATATATATTTTACATATGTTTGTATATTCTAACTCGGGATTCGAAAATATTTGTAAAGTTAGATTTTCCCCCCTAAAATTCGTTCACCCTCTTTAAATATTCCACCAGAATACACATACGTACTTTTTATTTCTGAATTAAATACACCACGTCCCACCAGGGCTGACTCTCATCTACATATGATGATATGGTCACCTCTATATAATAAAGAGATGGTCTCGTTATAATTACAATTATCTGTATGTATCAACGGTATGTTGACCTCAAGCCTATGTAACGCAGGCAAACGCACGTGGAGGTATTACCTAGGTGGCAGAACACCTGTAAACAGCTTACGAAAACTTCCTATTGTGTTGATGACAATAATTTAAACATACATACTACATTCGACATCTTGTAGGATTTTATTTAAACAAGCGACTCTCCCTTGGTGAATTATTTATTTTAAAACAATCAACCTTCCCTTGGTGTATTTTGTTAGACTAATCGACCCACCCATGGTGTTATAATTTTGTTAGACCAAGCGACCCACCCTTGGTGTTATAATTTTGTTAGATCAAGTGATCCTCCTTTGGTGTATTTTTGTTAAAACAAGCGACCCTCCCTTGGTGTATTTATTTTGTTAAACCAAGCGACCCTCCCTTGGTGTATTTATTTTGTAGAAACAAGCTACCTTCCCTTGCTGTATTATTTTATTTGTCTGTTCACCCGGATCATACTCGGATGATTTCCTTCTCGTGTCACTCACAAGACACAATATTTGCTGGAAATTCAATTTTCATTAGTCGATAATTTTTAAGTATTTTCCATCTGATGGCTGTTTAATTTTGATTTTATCTTGTTAAACTATGTAATGCATTAAATTACCTAGGATTTCCCTCAAATCGATTTTTGTTTAATTAATCAACGAAATACTCGTGAATATGTGAGAATCTGAAGCAATCGCTGATATCTTTGTCGTGAAATGTTAACAGTGCGTGAGGTATGACTATTTCAAGATCCTTCCGCGTATCAACCCTTGATCCGTAACAACCCTCGTGACTTTGGCCCCTCGGGGTGATATGAAGGTTTCGATACGGGTGAGATATGGTAATAGACATACATGATAACCTCTTATCTATACAACACGAGATAAGGTAACAATCGGTAATCTTTAAAGACGGGAACTACTTTTTGAAAAATCTATAATAAACAAAACACCCGTAGAAATAAAACCTGGCTATAAACCCTCTACATACAGGACTAGTATGTTTAAAGCGACCAATCAATCTTTACGACTTGGCTCAGTCTTTGATGTGGAGTATGGTGGGCCCGGACCGGCAATGATCGCGTGCAGGGTTACCATATCCGCGTCGGACTCCTGAGGTACTCGTATTTCAGCGTAGGAATATATCCCACGTATCAGAGGCACCACGTGTGACTCTCTTTATACCTATATCTCTGCTTTAATTACATATACTGCACCGTCTACTTTATTGCTCCTGGTACTGAGAAAAAACCCGAGCTACACTGTATGTGAGAGGTAGAATTCTCTCCGAGTATCGAGTGTTCTGATTTGTTCAATCAATAAGGCGGCTGGATCACGAGGAGCTCCAACGGGATGTAATCGATGAAGCATGTCGAGAGGTGACATCAGGAGTATTGTTCACGTGCTGACCAGTTTACCGGAAATGTAGATCATCAAGCAAAGACTTTTGATCAAAATTAACAACAAAAACAATACCAGCTACAGAACATCGATTTATATAATTAGATTAAGTGTCAGTATTGTGAATGAAAGTAAGTATTTGCATAATGTATGCACTAAAAAGTGTCAATCGTAATGTCCGATGTGCGAATCGTAAATGATTAAAAAAATATAGTTCAACACACGTGACAAAGATTTAATACATTCTCATGGGATAGAACGTGTATACAGTATAGCATTTAGTCGTTGAACTGCAATAGTGGTATTTCATCTGCTGGTACGATGATATTCAATCACTATTACGGAAGTGTTTTATTTTGACACTGGACGCGCTGGCCCAATGCTAAAAGATGTCTGATATACTGCTACCATGCCTACTACCCCCCCCCCTCCTCCTCCCCACACATACCTTTGCGGGGGGAAGGGGGGGGGGGGGATCGAGGCCTATGTTGGGCAGTTGACAGGTGTTGACCTTAGGTCGGTGATTTCTGTCTGGGAACATCGGATCTCCTCCTCCGTCATCAAAACCTGGCATGTCCTTAATGCACCGTAGCTCTTACATAATAGGACCAAAACACAAACTCAGCCGAACCGTTTTGACGTTTCGGTGTTACATTGTACAGGGTAATATAGATTCGCTTCACTAGTAACACAGTCTGAAACTGGTATATAATGGTACTTGTAGGTATACTGGTATCATTTGTTTAAACTAAAGCTCACTTATACGACATCACTAACAATGCCAGCAGCAGTGCCCGTACCAGCCCACAGTGATCGTGAAACTGTTCTCTGTCATCCTACTCTGATAGACACCCGGACACAGGCAACGTATACAGTCTATCTACAAGGCCAGGGAGGACACAAATTACCACGTAATGGATATACCTAATGTGCGCGCGCACAGTTGGCTTCCGGTAATTTGGTTAATTTGAATGACAATTGAGCGTAGTTGGCGACAAATTGGTGTTAATGTCATATAGTGTGCTGTAAACTTGTAATTCGTTGTCCTAGGAGCACTTGGCGGTGACAGATTAGGATGGCGAAGAGCCGAAGGATCCTAACATTACAACAAAAGAGTGCGAAGATGCACAGCTTACGTGTCTTACTGAGTAGGCAGCCCCTGGATAGAATAAACCAGCGATCATGTCTGGAGGCCGCAGACGACAGTCGGCTTATTCGTGTGTGTAGACAGAGTTTTTATGTAACCGCCAACTTTTTAATTCCCTCTAAATCTTTCTTCTTTCTGTCATTACAGAAGAAGGATATACATTTTCCACTACAAGGAAGTATTTGTGGCACTGTATCATCGCGCTAAATACCATGTTCTGTATAGAATGAAAACGAAATCCCCGAAAAGTAAAAATGAAACAGAAATGCAGGACACTATTTTAAGGAATGATCAACCTTTACACGGAAACAATATTATCAGACTCAGTCGCATGGAACCTGACGTAGGCATACAAATAAAACAAATCCGCCACCACGTAACATTTCATCGGGTAACAGTGGCTGTAATTATATTTAAGAAAATATCATTGTGATAATTAGTACATTTTATACATACAAACACCCAGACATGGGTTCTTATTAATACAAACATCACGTCCTGGGAAATAAACAGTATTTTACAACAAAGAGCAGAAATGAAACTAGTCAGACGAGCTGGGCGCGAACCCGAGACCTCTAGGTTATAGAGACTGGACCACATCACTAGGCCAAAGGTCCGAACCAATTGACCTGGTTGGAATTTCCTGATATTGTTATGCAAGGTCGTGTCTCCACGTAACACTAGTAAACCTTTATTCTAGCTGGATGCTACACGTTGTCATTCTGATGATAGCCACGTTTTTATTCAGAAAGTAATCTTTCGTTAGCATTAAGTCGGCCTCCTAGGGACATCAACCGGATCAAGCTGACCAATAATACACTCAAAAGAATCAAGACGAGTAAAGGGCAATTATCTGTTAACAGCTGAATCAGGCTGTGTCTGGAACGCTCGCAACCATTCCTTTGTATGCTACCAATGCCGTGCAATCGGTCCTTACAATAGCCTACTTAGCTCTATCAACAAAACCTCTTAAGGTGAAACTTCTACCTGGAAAAAAATGTCTCTTGGACCAAAATCGAAAAATAAGAAAAAATAAAAAAAAAAAAACCCCAAAAACCAATACAAAGATAAATAAAGACGTCAGAAGCACATCAGATGTGAAACCAATATCCTAAACATGTTTTATGCTTTGAACACGTTAGACAAAAAGAGACTGAGCACGTATCAGGAGCAACCCTGTTACATGTAGCATCCATTTTATTTCTTCATTAATTCTTATCAAATTGCTTTTGTAAAAATCCGTGAACCAATTGTACAGTATACAAAGCCTGCCAAGTGCACGTGATGCAGCGAAGATTTGAGGTCCGTTTCCGAGTGCCGTGGGCTCCTTTCTGTTTCCCACGCACGTGTTCAAGCTAGGCGAGCAGCTCGTCGATATCTCAGAATTTATAATTTTACTCGTATGTAATGGGTATTTCATAAACATATGTTGTTACATGTACCAAATGCAAATGATTTATATGGTAATTATTAGAGAATATTTGAATAAACCATCTGAAGTAATGCTATTTCATCAAAAGTCAGTATATACCTGTACAATGTTGACTTAAAGCTACTGTTTAATTAAACCTGGTATGTACACGCTGTTTGGTGTCAGTGAAATCCTCCTGTATGATACATTATAGTTCCACAAATGGAAAAGACATCACATTTTACGTTTGCTCTTCCGGAATACCTGGTCTTACTCTTTTGTACTTTCTTCAAGACGAATCTCTCCTGTGTTCATATTTTGTCACTAATTTGATCGATTTTAAGATCCAATTGTTGTTTTGTTGACGCTTCGGTATTCTGCAAAGTTTCTGTAATGTAGTTTGACTTTCCAAATCGTGCGTTAATAGTTTCTCTGACATTTCAGACGATTTTGGATTGACGATCAATACATGAAAGAGTTTTGTGATTGAACATGTCGACAGCTTGTGTGATGGGACACAGATAAAGAAATGTATTATAATTCCTACTTGTTTTATGATATCCTCTACGCGTTTCATACCCTAAGAGAGGTATTTACAGAAAGCTAAAAATGTCCCCTTGGCTCTTGACTTCACGGTGCATTATAAGCCGGATTTAACGTACCATTTCATCAAGCAAGTCATCATCTCGGCACTCTCTACACATTCCGGATAGCATCTCGAGGACTCGGTAAGATGTTTGATGCCGGGAAGCTCCGCTGAGACGTCAATGACTCGGTAAGATGTTTGATGCCGGAAAGCTCCGCTGAGACGTCAATGACTCGGTAAGATGTTTGATGCCGGGAAGCTCCGCTGAGATGTGGATGACTCAGTAAGATGTTTGATGCCGGGAAGCTCAGCTGAGACGTGGAAGACTCGATAAGACGTTTGATGCCGGGAAGCTTCGCTAAAACGTGGAAGACTCGGTAAGATGTTTGATGCCGGGAAGCTCCGCTGAGACGTGGAAGACTCGATAAGATGTTTGATGCCGGGAAGCTTCGCTAAGACGTGGAAGACTCGGTAAGATGTTTGATGCCGGGAAGCTCCGCTGAGACGTGGAAGACTCGATAAGATGTTTGATGCCGGGAAACTCCGCTGAGACGTGGAAGACTCGATAAGATGTTTGATGCCGGGAAGCTCCGCTGTGACGTGGATGACTTGGTAAGATGTCCGATGCCGGGAAGCTCCGCTGAGATGTAGATGACTCGGTAAGATGTCTGATGCCGGGAAGCTCCGCTGAAATGTAGATGACTCGGTAAGATGTTTGATGCCGGGAAACTCCGCTGAGACGTCAATGATGTTTGATGCCGGGAAGATCCGCTGAGACATGGATGACCCGTAAGATGTTTGATGCCGGGAGGCTCCGCTGAGACGTGGATATCCCGTAAGATGTTTGATCCCGGGAGGCTTCGCTGAGACATTGATGACCCGTAAGATGTTTGATGCCGGGAAGCTTCGCTGAGACATGGATGACTCGATGAGATGTTTGATGCCGGGAAGATCCGCTGAGACGTGGATGACTCGATAAGATGTTTGATGCCGGGAAGTTCCGCTGATATGTGGATGACAAGATGTGTGAAGTTAGAATCATCGATACAAAAGTAATAGTGGTTACCATCAAACGAACTTTGTCGAGTCTTGGTACGATCGTTCAGAGTAAAAAAACAGCCGGTTAAAAATATGACATGGCAAAGAAAACCTCACAGTTATCATTTTGGAATTCCGGGCTTAATTCAATTAAATCTGATTTTAAATGACTAAAAATAATGTCATGTCACTCGCTGTTTTCAGCGTAACTAAATGATTAATTATCTGATGTTCATACAAACACGTCGCCTAAGAGTGGTGCAGATTTTGTTCCCATAGAATTGTCAACATTCCCCGAGACCCGAAACATGGTAGAGTGCAGGTAAGAAAACATTTTGACACTACTGTAAAAAAAACCTAAAAGTAGTCTACATTCATTTTATTAAGTAATGCACTACTACTATGTTACAGGTTGGGCAAGCAAGTGTTTCCAGTTTCCAGAACAGGGGTAATAGTTAACAGGAAATCGTCAGAGAAACACCGAAGTATGCTAGGTTCAGTAACCGCACAATCTCTACCGATCTGATGAAAAATCAAGAGAATACCAAAGCGTCAAGAAAATCATAATCCGAACTCAAAATCGATTAAACAATGGTAAAAATATGTACAAAGGAAATATTTACTTGCAGATCCTCGAAAAAGAGAATAAGGAAAGGTAAATATTTTCAGCTTAATCGACACCATACTCCATGCAAATCTAGGTCATAGCCCAGTCAATGTCACATCCTCAAATTGAGAACTGAGGTATTTATAAACATCGAATCATGGCTACTAATGAATATATAAAAATAGTCCACCTTCATACAAGGATACGGATACTGCATCTCTCACAAATATCTATCTCAATATTTAGAGCAAGCCCTAGAATAACGAATCAGCTGCGACATGTACACATCATTAGTTGGAGAAGCAAGGATGTAACTATTAAAAAAGGGAAAGTTCAAGATTGGAAAAAGCAAAATCGTCAAGATCATCCCATACCTTAGAACGAAACTCCAAAAGGATAAAACATCTCAAATATTCTAAAGCATTACCAAGTACCAATTGTTACTTTGAAATACGTCTAAATTACTGAACAGAAGACAGCTCTAAAACAAACGAATAGGAAATTAACCATAATTCGAACTCAGGTTCTCGCAATATTAGACTGAACTAACATGTGTATAGTGGCAGCCAAACGTCCAAGCCAAGATCCGCTACAATTCTCTCTGCTTAAACGGTACATTCAATCTAGTGACACAAAAACGTGTACATGTGTACGGCATTCCTATATTTGTCGTGCACTGAAATACAGGGTATAGAAATCAGAATCTAGTAAGTAGACCTAAAGAACATAACTGATTACAAATGACTAAACATATATATCAAACACAGTCAAAAGACTTTTAGGCTTTACTAGTCGCACTAGGGACAGAAAATCGCCATTTAACATTTATATGTTTTTGACCTGGTCTCAGCAACGACAATTGTCAAAGCTACACTCGAAACATCGGTTTACGTATTAAAGTTAGATAATATTAGGAGCACCTTTAAAAATGTTTATTTAGGGATAACAGTTTTGTGAATTTTGAATGTGCATCCATGCAACAGGAAGTTTGCCAGCATCCCCTCATTTATTCACACATCATTAATTACAAACATGTTTCTAGATGTTAGAGGGACAAACACAATGACAGGATGACAACAATCGATGAAGGGTGTGTGCACGGCGCCATATTTGAAACAGGCATCAATCCGCCGATCATTTTGCATTGCGTCTACGCTTATGTATAAGAAGAGCGAAATGTTGAAAAAGAGTTGACTAGATAATAGTGTCCTTTAAATAATAATAATAATAATAATAATAATATACAATATTTGATATAGCGCCCTATCTAGCTAACATAAGCCACTCTAAAGCGCTTTACAGTACATAGATATACAATTCTTATACAATCAATACAATTAACACATACAGTTCTATCATATACAATTCTGAGAAGTTCGCAGGAGCTGCCTTATCGGGCGCTAACTACTTGTCCTATACCACCTGGCTAATATCTCCATATGTGTGTGTATGCATGCGTGTGTGCTGGAGATGAATTGTGTTCTGTTTGTATTAAAGCGTTATTTCTTCACGGGAAGTCACGTGATTAGGTGTCTGTCTCTATTTTGTCATGTTTCCATGGTGATGTCTATTTCCTGTTATTCATTTTTAACCTCATACTGTCTCCATCCTGTCTTGTTTCCATGGCGATGCCTAATTCCTGATATTCAATATTAACCTCATACTGTCTCCATCCTGTCTTGTTTCCATGGCGATGCCTAATTCCTGATATTCATTTTTAACTTCCTACTGTCTCCATCCTGTCATGTTTCCGTGGTGATGACCCTTTTCCTGTCACACACCTTAATGGGATTAACAAGACGCCCCCACACGTATAAACAAAACACGAATATAGCCATTTCTGTGCTGCAGGATAATTCGTTTTTCTTTCCTGATATGAAACTTTACCCCGCTGCGTCTACAATATCATAATTCTATAGAATGTTTTCCAATATAGCTGATTTACTTGGACCGCTGATCCAATAAAAAGTAACAGGAGCAGCTCTCTGTTGAAAGAGCCACTTAATGTTTGTAACTGATGATGATCTCGGATTCGTATCCGACACGTCCAGAATAGTAGTTATATATGTACAGCCTGAGGCAGGAATCATTATTATATACCATTACTTACGATCATTAACTGGATTCTCCTCTTTCCTTATCTAATTTCATCACGTAACCATGTTTACAAATTTATATCCAATACAAGTTAATTTCCCTCACCATCTGTACAAATACAAAGGTGTATTCTGGTCTGTAGTCTTTCATGGTAAATGCCGTGTCTGGCATATTACCATATCAACAAAAAAAGCTTACATGTAAGAGAAACAAGTAAATATCTGCGAACTTAGTTACTATGTATATTAAATGGTTTCATGTGATGTCCTTTATACTGTATTATAAGAAATCGAAGTGAAACATGTGTTTTATATCCTTTCCTCGAAGAAGAAAATCATTTTTTAGACCATTGGCCCTTCGCCTTCCCGATCAATAAATATTTCGAATTTGACACTGAATGTTCCTCAGACCCAGAAAGCAGGACTGCTCTTCACATCAAAGGGATGACCACTCAACCGTTCACAAGATGGAATGCTCAAGATGAGATCCGGATCATCGGTCATCAGGAACATCGGACAGTCGGACCCAAGGATGGGATATCCAGACTTTAGCCCCGTCATGGTATTTAATCCTCGATACTCTGACCAACACCAATATTAAGTTGTCAGTTGTAAGTTAGCGAATCATAGATTGGTCTACTTTCCATAGAATATAAGATGACGTAACATACACACATGCTGCACCTTTTTAATTGTAGATACAGTTTACCGAACAAATAAATTAAACTGCATCATACCGCTGTTTCGTTCTCCGAGGACTCTTCAATGATGCCAAAAGATAGGAATTCAAAATTTCTAATGTAGAAGTAGAAGGATCAGGTGCGTAAAACCCCTTTAATTGATGAATTTAGAAGTAAATTTAAACTAACTCTGTATTATTTCAAATAGTGTACTACGAAATTGTGTATATTATGTACCATGCCACAACCAAAAAGAGATCACAGCCAATAGGCCCGCTAGGTGTTCCGATATGAGGGAATTCACCAAAAGCTTTTTAGCAAATAGAAAGTTTTGTAAATATCTTAGTGTTTACGTCATTGCCCTTCTGGTTTTGTTGACGTTTCGGTATACTTTATTTTCTTAATTTCGTTTTAATATCATCTTTGAAAAAAGTCCTGTTGGAAGCGGCCCGGAAGTAAAATATACAGCGATATCATACGATAACATAAGTTCCAATATTTTTCTGTCCATGTTTAATCCGAACTTAAAATCGAATAAACTAGAGGCGAAAGATGAACAAAGGAACTACTTACACAAATTACTCAAACACATGCACTCTTGGAAAAGTTCAAGTGAATAAGACCGCGTGTTCCGGAAGAGTAAGCGTCTTCTGCTTCATCGACAACACCCGCCATGTAAATATTGGTCACATCCAAGTTAGCGTCACGTTCTCAGAGTGAGAACCGAGTCATCATTCTCTATCACAACCACAACAAATCAGCACACTCTGTAGCTAATGGGAATATAACAAAATCGTCACTCTTTATATCACACAATATTTCACAATAAGACCAATATGGCTACCATAAAACTTGTTCATAAACTTTGTTTACCTGCATCTTCAAATCCTTGTGTAGTAAATTTCTTTATATATGCAGCTGACATCTATCACAAAAATAGTGATATTTAGAGCAAGCACTAGAATATTAACTCAATTACGACATGTAAATACCACAGGTTGGAGACGTAGGAATGCTATTATCAAGAAAAAAGAAAGTTAACGATTGGAAAATTGAAATCTTCAAGTTTGTCGTAAAGCTTAGAAATAAGCTGCCCGTGTTGGTCATATTGTAACGTGCAGGCGCAAGGGCACATACCCACAATACCGTATGACTGGAAAAGCTAGCTAGCCAGTTAGGCAGTATTCCCCCCCCCCCCCCTTATATACCTAACTGGACATTACACTATTTTAAATATAAAGATCGAGGTAACCAGTTGTTGTAGAAGAGTCTGCTGTGTCCTTATTTCAAGTTCAGAAGTATATGTACTATCGACGTGATCAGCAAACACATCGTCAATATATCTGAAAGTGAAATTAAGAGATTTGAAAAGGTTTTTGTTACTTGTCCCGATAAGCTCTTCCGCAAATTCAGCCTCGTACGAAAACAAAGTCTGCTAAGAATGAGACACAGTTGGTTCCCATTGGAATACCAACTTTCTGCTGAAACATCAGTCCCCTAAACTAAAAAAAAACCAATTGTCAACAAGTAATTCATTCATTTGTACTATGATATTACAATGCATTTTGCTGTGTTCTTCATAAAGTATATTCCAATAGAGCTGACTAACTCATACAGTAAAACCTCTCCATTAAGACCACATCAGGAACCGCACCAAAGTGGTCTTAATAGGTGGCCGGTCTGAATACCGAGGGTGGCTATGCAGACAGATTTCTCTAAAACCACTTTTTGGTACGATTCCAAGGCCCCTTAAATAAAAGATAGGCTTTTTAAAGTTAAACAAAGTAATTGTAACTGAATTTGACACCAAACTACAGCTTATGGATCTGACACTTCAAATGTGTACACAATGGAATATACACAATGTGAGTTTGTGTTTGAAACGTTTTGCAAAAGTGGTCTTTAGGACTATTCAAAACCGGTCTTAATAGCGAGGTGGTTTTATTACTGAAGCTTCAAATAAAAACATATATAAAAAATCGGGATTGAAATGAAGTGGTCTTTATAGCAAGGTGGTCTTAATTCTGACGTGGCCTTTAAGCGAGGTTTCACTGTATTTCGATCGTTATCCACCTTTCTTGGAAAAGTAAGCTATCAAATGAGAGATGGAAGGCATTATTTCAGTTTTGTACGAGGTATGGTAGTGTCCAGGGTGGAATAATAAAATGTATTGATAGAAGAAGAAAAACAATTGCAGGAGGGGATGCCAAGATTGACCAAACATAATAATTTGCGCATGATTTGTATTTTGGGTACGTTATACCTGGTCATGGCGTGCATCGCCGTTCGTGGGTACATTCAGTCGTTGTTGGTAGCCATTTCTTGGTAGAGAGTAAACACACATTTAAAATATTTGATGTATTTATTTTCATAAAGAGTATGCTTGCATATCAAATTTGGTTATTTTCCTTCCTAATTGATATTCACTGAAAATAAAAATACATGGTACGATTTATTTATATTGGATGTATGTTATTAACAACAAAGGTGAAACTGGGGTCAGTATCATATTTCCATAATTATATCATATTTCCATAATTATATCACATTTTCATGTTTATATCACATTTTCATGTTTATATCACATTTTCATGTTTATTTCACATTTTCATGTTTATATCACATTTTCATGTTTATATCACATTTTCATGATTATATCGCTTTTTCATGTTTATATCACATTTTCAGGTTTATATCACATTTTCATGTTTATATCGCATTTTCATGTTTATATCACATTTTCATGTTTATATCACATTTTCATGTTTATATCATCACATGTTTATATCATCACATGTTTATATCACATCATGCTTGTATCACATAATACTTTATTGGTTAAATTGAAGATTTGGTGCCAAGCTCTATCGTACAATTTGGCTGTACAGTCAGACTGAACAAGACTATTAACGATTGATGTTATAATATACCAAAACATATACTTAAACCTACAATGTTTATTTATCGAACAGCTGTTTTTTACAATACAAGTATCGAAGGTTTCCCAAGATTTCACATTCAATATTCCACCGATAACGGGTCTACACGATTTCTGTAGAACTTGTCACTTTTGTTTATGTATTGATAAAAGTATTTTTCCACTGCTGCAATAAAAATGTCATATACATCGCACATGCAGACTTAAGCCATTTTCAGTGATATATTGTGATAAATAAAAGATTTCAATTCTGATATTACATACTGTAGACACGTGCGAATGTCATCGTGTTACAATGTGAAGTGCAAAATCTTCCAATATATTCCAATGTTTAAGGTTTAGATAAGCTATGACCACCGAGACAAAAGTCACCATGACCAGATATGTTATCTGCGCTCTTACATGTCCCTCGGTAAAAACCTGTTGTCACATTAATTACGACACGTTTTGTAGGTTTCTGTTAGCATGCGCCGCTGTACATATGTCAATTTTAACTTGAGTTCATGTGCACTTAACGCAGAATTTATTATGAATATCCGAATGTCAGACTACAATCGTGACACGTGCGTTTACGTATTACGCGAAGGGGGATTTGTATATTCTAGGTTACTTATAATAACGCACTTCAGTATAATACGTGTCATTCGGCCACTTCCGGTCGGACGGCAAGTCGAGTTTGTACCCAAGACGTTAGTTTCCTTCATAGTTAGGGAACAGATTTTGCTGTTCGTAATGTCTCTATAATCTTGCATTGACGCATATTCCATTATGGAACCAAATAGCTACATTTTACCCTATTTTGATGAAGAACGGGTGTACAGCGGTGACATTGTTCCCTTAACGGCATGATTTTAATCTAACAAGGTTTTCGTGAGGATTTTTTCAGATGCCAAATGAAATTCCTCCTCTCAAGGATATGAAATTTTTATCCTGTATAAATACCTACACGTGCGAAATGCACAGACATGGGTGTAATATCAGCTGATGCACTGTGCAGCCTGGAATCCGCCTCCAAGTCTACGGGGCTTAGACGGTTTTAACTCAATGCAATTATATATAATGATATACACTGAGATATTGCATGGGGAAATGTTAAGTAATGCACTGAACAGATTTATCAGATAGAGAAATGACTCCCCTTACAAAGGGATACACCATCCATCGTCATAGTTATACAAACGGCAACAAAAAGGCATAATTCAACCATGCCATATATCACAGGCAGCTATTGCCGTTCAACAATGTCTCCTTCACAGCGTCATGAACGCAAGTTGTGTTCAGTCATTTCAACTGTAAAAAGCTGTTGAAAGCACACCTCTGATTTAAATCGAGAACAATTATTTATTGTAGCTAGATATGGTCAGTATTCCTTTGCGTATTTTAAACATTCAACTTTCGTTGAAGATAAGTGCACCTAGTCTTGTTGAATATTTAATGTGTTTTTTCCCATGTAAGATGATAAATGAAGTCTTCAAGTTTTTGTAAACACTAAGTTCTGTCGAGTTATATGTGGAAATATTGGTACATTTATTAAATGAAAACTAATTAAAGAAAATCGGCGAATCATAGTATTTTGAGAAATAAGGTACTCGTGCAGTGTTACATTACAATGGTGTGGCGCCATGTTTCATTTACTTATATGATATCACAATACATATTTGGAGAATGCGACGTTCAACACATCAATGGGATACATGTACTAATAAAAACAAAACTGTCAAAATTGATTACACGTCCGTCACGAACAGACAACACATTGGTTTTATTATATGATGTAAGATACATCAGTTAAATTGTAAAAGTGTCCACACATATATTCAGGGTAACAATATCGAGTCTTTTTTCTAAATAATTCATTCTTGGTTCTCACCTTGATGACTTGACGTTTACAAAGATATGACAAAGATTGACATGACTGGTGTCGTTGTAGAAGCAGATTGTCGAAGATGCCGTTCAGGACGACCTAGCATTATAGCATCCATTCACACATCAGCAGATTTATAAAAGAACAAATATCAACAAGGGGAAAATAATGGCCCGGAGCTCTGGGCAGCCGCCACGCTTGTTCGTCTGAGAGTAGAACTCTTGGTAGAGGTGAAAGTCGTTTCTTACAAATTAGTCGACAGACAGAGAAATAGGGCAGCCAAAGTCAAGGTCAGGGTCTGAAAAGTGAGAGGGTGAACACAAACGTGTGGTACTGCCCATTTATACAGACCTTAAAGTCGATAACGTTCTTTGTTATGTGACATGTTTGGTATACACGTACCTTAATAATATTGTAAAAAAAATTGCAATAACCATTAATGCAGTCACAATAGACTTGATATTTTCTTAGTGAGAACTTACAGTATAGCATTCCTAGTCTCATTTTTGTTTTCATTATCAAATAGGTAATTAGCACTATGTTTTCTTTTGCACATCACAGCTGCAATACAACTGTTTCATTAGACACTTTAAACAACTACGTTATCACCATTTTCCACACACAGGAAAACGTGTATCGTTTCTAAGTACACGTGCATTTCCCCTAGACAGATGTGTATTGTATTCATAGATAATACTGTGTATCAATAGACGGTGGTAGCTGCTTTTGAAACATGTACTTTCCAATAGCAAACCAGAGAAAGTGCGCAAATGACGTTCAGTGTGTAGCGCTTCAAGTCTCTACTTATTACATGTACAAGGTGTCAGGGTGATGCGCCTCCTGTCATATATCCAACCTTCTAATGTAAGGTCGCATTAAGTGTTCGAAAATACCTGTCATCAGTCAGGTGAGATTTGGAATCGTGGCCTTCCTTAATTCCACGATTCGGGTTTTGAATGGTTTACTAAAAGTAGAAAGAGAACACATACTATGTTCACATCGTCTGTCTCAATATGTCGCAAACGAAGCTGAAATGATGTGATATTAAAGGAAAACATGTACCAGTTTACAACACGTGCTTAAGCAACTTCCTGTATCAAACCAGTATTGATTAAAGATCATATACAGGTTAAATGATCAACGTCATACTCTGAAATGTAACCATTCCCATATCCACTTCCCGTAATCAGTTCAACACCGGAAGAGGAAAAGCACATGGCAACATGCCAGGTAATACCTCTTTGGGTTAAGTCAGCAGATGCTAACGTTACAGACTATGTGATACCTTACCTTGGTGGGTGAACCGGAACATGGGTAGCCCGGTGAAGCGTAAACTCATCGTGGTGTTTCCGGTCGTTCCAGTCGACTGATTAGGTAAATGATTGTAGACACGGGTGAGCAGGTTCTGATGTAATGGAGCTTCGTGGAAGGACACGTGGTGCGATTTATACAATCAGCATCATGTATTATGTAATCGATTAAAATTCCCGATAATGGAATTCCTGTCATATATGTCACAGAAAGATATATCTAACACATACCAAACAGCGTATGTCTCCGTAAATCACCAAACACCTTTGTATTGTTAAAACACGATAACTTATATTGTCCAATTATATTGGTTCACTTCTGTGTTCGAGAATTCGGACCATGAACGTAAGAGCTTCCGGTTGATAAGTGTATTTGTTTGTTAACACTTTGACAAGGTGGCGGTTCTAATAACGGCGACGGCTTCTCAGTAACATCCCCGCACCAATATCATACCGCTCCCATAGAGCTGGTGGTAACGGATCCTACACGCCTCTGTCGCTGTCTTTGTTGATCAATTCCAAACCACACAAGTGTACATATGGTCCAAATATTCAATTAGGGTTAGTGTTAGCCGCTGACATGTTACTCCAGGTATCACTCCAAGGACAACGCCGCGGAAACGCTTCGATCAGCTTCCTATGCACACGCTAGTTCAGTTACACGAGATCCTGTTCAAAGCTTTTTCTGGATCATTTTCTAAGCTCTTTTCGTTGACGCCTTGCTACATTAGAAAAGGGATTTCACACAAGTGCTAATCCCTTAGCAATATATCTGTCAATAACAAAAAAAATATATTCCTGTTTAAAGGAGGGGTGGGCTGGGGGCTAGATATAATTGATAACTATTATGTATATGTTTACCCTCGTGTCTATTGATATATCATTATGTTCAAGCTAGTTTCTGTATATAGGTCATCATAATATATGTACACCTGATAGGGTATATATATATAAATCATCATAGTTGGTATGATCCTCATAATTCATCTTCCCTTCTGTCTAAAAATGGTACATTATTGTCGTTATATACATTCTAGTGTCTATATATAATAATTTATTGATACATTGTATGAACACATTTGTGTCTTTAAATAGATCAACATTAGGGTCGATTATTGGTACATTTGTATGTCTATTAAAAAGATCATCCTCATTGCTATGTCTACATACAGGTCAATGTTGTTATTGATATTTACAACTGTGTGTATAAGAATATGACCATAATTAATAAATAACATTATTGTGTCTACATATTAAGCACGTACAATCGTGCATCTATAGATATACCTTCATTTTTTATTTTTTTTTCTCAATTGAATCTATGAATTTATCATTTTCGATATGTCCGGTATCTATGCATAGACAATCATTTATGTTATGTTTCTCTTGCATTTATATATAAATCATCATTTTAGAAATGGAAAATATTGTGTCTATAAATAGATAATGTTTTATATGTTCATTATATGTACTTATGCAGAGACCACACTGTTTGGTATGTACATTTGGGTCTATAAATATATATCAGTGTTTGGTATGTACATTTGGGTCTATAAATATATATCAGTGTTTGGTATGTACATTTGGGTCTATAAATATATATCAGTGTTTGGTATGTACATTTGGGTCTATAAATATATATCAGTGTTTGGTATTTAGACACTTGATCTATATGAAGATAAACATTTTAATATGTCCATTTTTATGTCTATGGAAATATCATTAGGCCTATTGGTATGTTTACTCTAAGACTTGTTTCTATATAGATCATCATTATTGGTTTGAACATTGAATTGACCTTTTAGTGTCTTTAAATTGATATTCAATTTTATATAAATATGATCTGTTTTGATAAATACACACTTATTTCTATCTGACAATCTTAATTGTTGATACTTACACTCTTTTAACAATAAATGTATAGATCATTTGATATTTACACACTCGTATTTAGATGAAATTAAATCTAAAGAATACCAGATCGTTAGCAGAAGACTAGAAATACTCTAGAAAAAGACCAGGAGATCCGGAAGAGTAAGCGTCTTCTGTTTCACAGACGACACACATCATGTAAATCTTTGTTACATCTGTAGCACACACACACATGCTGTATCTTTTACATTTAGTAATAGATACAGTATGCCGCAAATATGAATTAAACTGCGCAATACATTTGTTTCGTCCTTCTGGGACTGGTTAGTTATGCTAGGGTCCAAAAGAAGGGAATCCAAAATTTCTAAACTAGGGTAGAAGTAGAAGAGTCAGGTGCGTAAAACCTCGTTGATTTATGAATTTAAAGTAAAATTAAACTTGTTCTGTATAATTCCAAATCGTGTACTACGAAAAAGTGTATATTTAGTACCGTGCCACTACTCAAATTAGATAAATATGGCTATGGAGTCTCCATCAAATCTTGGGGACTAAAACATCCACCAGCAGAGTCTAACATCCCCTATCATTAAAGATCACGTAACACACACACATGCTGCACCTTTTAAATTTAGTAATATATACAGTTTGACAAACTAATTAATTAAAAAACTGCATCATACAGCTGTTTGCCTAAGTAAATATCACGCAATCAAATTGAAAGTTTGAAGCCTATCAATATGGCAAAATAATCAGCATATTCAAAAACGTCAACTTTCATATCGTACAAGAATATAGAGGCTATTCAATGGTTTCTCGTTAAATATAGATATTATTTCACGTGTATGGCAGATATTTTATATATTTTCATGAGTGCGTAGCACGAGTGAAAATATATTAAAAATCTGCCATACGAGTGAAATATATTTGATAGGTATTGGGAAACCATTGAATTGCCTTTTAATTCATTTCGAAATGCCCAAAAGTCATTTTTAAAATTTGCGGTTTCAACTGATGGAGTTCTATTTTTTGTTCAAAATAAAATAAAAATACAAAAACATATTAATGTAATCCATTAGTTATCTATACATTTCCAAAGTACTATAAAAAAATGTTTTAAAATTCCTTACTTAGTGTGATTTGATTCTAGAACAACGAAAATATAGTACACAAATAGTGCGCAATGATATCGGACCGAAACTTATATCATCATTAGTGATGCATACGATTTCTTATATCATATATCATCACGTGTGATGATATGAGCAGTGATGATTTAAGTTTATCAAGCTGATATTTTCTGATATTTCACTGGTAAAAATGTAATAAACAGATTTATTTTATTTGAACAAAGATGTGCACCATACAATTTACCAACATTCTTCTGCACCTTGCATCTCTCGAATCCATGTCCCGCAAGTTTGTTCGTCAGCGGCAGAAAATCTCGACATTTTGAACAATCTCTTGAATAACAACTGCGACATGATGTCATCAAAGATTAGAAAACAGGAAAGTTACTCTCTTAATTGAAAACCCGAAATCGTCACATGTATCGACTAGCTAAGTAGTAAGGTGTCTATGTTGGTTACTTGTTGTGATTGACAATGATACTCTGTTCTCATGAGTACTTGATGTTTACTTCGATTAACATGGCGGGTGACGTCGATGAAACAAAAGACGCTTACTCTTCTGGAACCCCTGATCTTATTATCTTGTACTTTAACAAGGGGCTCCGTATAATTTTTTTTGTTTAATATTTTGCCCCTAGTTTAATCGATTACGAGTTCGGATTATGGATTTGTTGACGCTTCAGTATTCTCTATGGATCGATGGGGGAAAGCAGCTGAGTCTGTTGTGTTCCTGATTCCAATTGCAAAAGTTTATATACTATCGACAAAGTCAGCAAAGTCTTGTTGTTTATAGACAACACATCATCAATATACCTGAAAGTGAGAATTAAAAAAAAAAAAAAACATTGGCAAGGGTTTTTTGTTAACTGTCCTGATAAGCTCCTCGGCAAATTTAGCCTCGAATGAAAACTAAAACAAGTCAGCTACCAGTAGTGCACAGTTTGTCAGCTACCAGTAGTGCACAGTTTGTCAGCTACCAGTAGTGCACAGTTTGTCAGCTACCAGTAGTGCACAGTTTGTCAGCTACCAGTAGTGCACAGTTTGTCAGCTACCAGTAGTGCATAGTTTGTTCCAATAGGAAATAATCTGCTGGAGAATCTTCAGAACTTAACAAACATAGTGTCAACAAGAAATTCAATGATTCGTACTAGATCTTTCTCAGTGTATTTCATTCTAGCTTTTATTCAAAGATCATCATATTTGATATGTACATCATTGTATCTACTTATTAATTATTAGCATGTACACTCTTTTCTACAGAAGTTATGTAATGAAAATCCAACTGTAAGCATTGCTCAATGCTTGTTGTTTTCAATTTAGCTTAATTGTTTGGCCAAAATTTGGATACAACTACGATATTTTTGTCAATAAAGTTCCAATATTTCGACATAACGGAGACACAGAGTAAACACGTTCCGAAGGCCATACACAATCTTCATTCATTGCACTCATTCAGTATTATGCAACATTGTACATGCTTGTCATTTCCATACGTTATATTTCATTACTACTTTGTTCGTTTTCTTTGAATATGGCTTTTTCTTTAATAACATAGAACTATTATCGATTATTTATCTACTGGTCTATGTTGGTATAGCTGGATGTCGTTTGAAGACGTTTGACACACAAAGCATTCCGTGATCTCATATAGTGTCGTCTAAAACAGGAATACTTCCACGATTGACCGAGGAGGACACCAGTCAAGCCAGTTCTACAGCCACTGCATTGTCATAAAGGACAGTTTTCAGCAAAATAACAAGGAATCCATAAATCCATATTTATTTTCTCTCTAGTAAGATTGTTAGCAAGTTTTGAAAATTAATCAAAGACTGCTCAGGAGGATTGTCTTAAAACTGAATTAAAGACACTAAGACTGGGAATGGTTCTTTTACATAAAACAAAACAATGATTCTTACAACGAAACACTTGCCATTGTGTTCTCTTCTAAACAAATTGAATGTTGTATTGCAAGCAACCACATGTTTGGTAACGTCCTGAGCGATATACCATTAGTCAATTTTTTATTATATTGCTACATAACGATAACTTACTCCAGCCTCTCCCAACATTAGTCAATTGTTTATTATATTGCTACATAACGATAACTTACTCCAGCCTCTCCCAACATTAGTCAATTGTTTATTATATTGCTACATAACGATAACTTACTCCAGCCTCTCCAAACATTAGTCAATTGTTTATTATATTGCTACATAACGATAACTTACTCCAGCCTCTCCAAACATTAGTCAATTGTTTATTATATTGCTACATAACGATAACTTACTCCAGCCTCTCCAAACATTAGTCAATTGTTTATTATATTGCTACATAACGATAACTTACTCCAGCCTCTCCCAACATTAGTCAATTGTTTATTATATTGCTACATAACGATGACTTACTCCAGCCTCTCCCAACATTAGTCAATTGTTTATTATATTGCTACATAACGATAACTTACTCCAGCCTCTCCCAACATTACGTCGATTGTTTATTATATTGCTACATAACGATGACTTACTCCAGCCTCTCCCAACATTAGTCAATTGTTTATTATATTGCTACATAACGATAACTTACTCCAGCCTCTCCCACCATTAGTCAATTGTTTGTTATATTGCTACATAACGATAACTTACTCCAGCCTCTCCCAACATTAGTCAATTGTTTATTATATTGCTACATAACGATAACTTACTCCAGCCTCTCCCACCATTAGTCAATTGTTTGTTATATTGCTACATAACGATAACTTACTCCAGCCTCTCCAAACATTACGTCACCATTCTTCTTGATTCTTTGGCCGATCGGAAAAAAGAAATCAATATTGTTTCCCCGTGAATTGTATTCTATGGTTATGTTCCGGTGACAGCCAATTGTAAACAAAATATACATTTGATAAAATCATGTAATATTTATCTATTTTTTTTTCAACAAATGTTATCTCCTACTCTCAGGCATTAAATAAATGATCATTGGAACATTTGATTGAACCTTAAAAATAGGCCCCATTAAGTTCACCTGGTCAAAACTTCATGGATCTTAACAATGTTGTTGACCCATGATGAGCTCTGACCCTGATGATGACCTTTGACCTGACAAACAGTAAATTAAACGGTGTCTGCGACCTAATAATTATTGGAATCAAATGGAGTGTGCATGTAATCTGAATTTATTGAATTTAACAAGTTTATTAGTTTTATATAAAACGAACCAATGTTGCATGCACACAGATGTTAGATTCTTTTTATCATATATGTTTATTAATAGGCCTTTTGAATGGTCCTCTACTATATAACTATATAGTGACAACTGACGAACGAACGCATCAAGGACATTTTGTTTAGAGCTAGCTGAGCATCAAAAATATAGATCCAGAAAACTCTCTCTCTCTAAACATGAATTATAAAGCCAAACAATTATTCAAGTGTCCTTCATTGGTTCCTATGTTTTGATAATGATCATACTATAATTAATAAAGCTATTGTGGTACAACGGATTGTTTACGAAAATAACGCTGAAGTTGCATTGTATTTGAAACAACGACGCGTGGAAAGTCAAGATCAAGATACAGCGACTTGATGGGATTTCCTTTTTCTATATCTCGGACCTGTTTCTTTGGAGAGAACCGGTTACACGAGATCGCCACTGATTGTGTGTAGAAGCTAGGGGAATTCGAATGTGCAGCTGTTGGATTTTTGTGAATATAATGTCGCTAAACAATGCAAAAGTAACCCAGGTAACTAGGTCAGCCATTTTGCTTTAAAATGTAGAAGGTGCAGTGTGTATGTTTGCGACACGATTGTCACTGTGACGAGACTCACTGGCATGCTTATCGTGCTCTGTATCGTTCTCATTGAACAATATTGCACGGACAAAGCCTGTATCGTATAATAAAACCAGATTTGGCATGGCTGTGTTTTAATTGAATATGACCCCTGCGACTTTATAAATAAGTCCATGTCAGTTGAATCAGGGAAGTTGAATACCTCCGTCCAAAATACTCGTGTTTGACCAAGCATCATGACTCTAGACTTTTGAGTTCTTTAGAAGGATTTTTAGTAAGACGTGTATGGACAGCATTGTCACCATCAGTTACTATAAGCTCACAAACACATGCAGTGTTTACGTTGAGCTGAATATAGGGCCTCCGCCGTTGTTTCATGACTTTATCGCGGTGATTGTGACGTATTTTCCGGTTTGTGGCTATCGTCTTAGAGCCTGGTATGAAGCTGAAGACGTAACACGGAAATAAAAATGTTTCGCTACTCCAACTGATTATCTGGCTGTCACAGGAGTATTACAGCTGCAGTCCCTTCACTTTGAAGGTTTCAGACGAGAACCCATCACATTCGTTTGCTTCTAATTGCCTTTGTTTATTTCACCCGAGTTGATAAAAGAGAAGGGTAGGATTAGTTGTTATCTCGTTAGGGCCGTAATTACACCGAACATGCAGCTGCAGCTCCTGTCAGCTCCGACAAAGAGACCTGGCTTTTTATGGAGTATGGTGTCATGATGTGTAGTTCACATTGATCACAACTGCAGCAAATTGGCACTACGTGTTTCGTTTTTAGATATAGTGTGTATAATATATAAAAAACATGACCATACAAAACCGAATCCGGCAATGACATGTAACGATAAGACGCAATATATATGAGTATTTTCTAGTTGTTAAATTGTCCAGATTTTTAACGTATTCTGTTTTTTTTCTCCTGAAATCATCCATTGTCATATCTGTTTTCATGACGTACAAGGGAAAATGACTCCAACGTATACATGTTATAAACCTCGATCGAATTGTTGTATTAGTTACATTGTAGTGGTGTCGGGTTTAATATGACATACATGTTGAGAGTTTTGCACAGCCTTTTGTTGTAACTTATTCCATTCGCCCTTCTTCTTCCATATAATTATATACTATGTTAATACAAAAAAAGCTGTATAGAAGAAAGAGAGAATACCAAAACGTCAACAAAACCAAATTCCTAACTCAAAATCGATTCAACTAAATAAATGATTAAAAATAGGAACAAAGAAATATTTACATGGAGACTCTTGTAAAAGCACACGAGAATAGGACCAAGTGTTCCGGAAGAGTAAGCGTATTCTGTTTCATCGACGACAGCAGACATGTAAACCTTTATCACATCCAAGTAATGCCCGGCTACAGATAGTTTCCCTGTTTGATTTGTTAAAAGTTTTGGAAAAATTTAGTAGAGTTTAAGTTCTCAAAACAAAAACCGAGTACCATTGTCAATCACAAGTAAACACACTAATTAGCATACACAAAAACTTCCGTCTTCACATCACTTAAATATACAGAATATTTCCAAAAGAGACAAAGATGGCGACCATAAAACCTAAAAAGTTGATGTCAATCTGCATCTCTCGAATCCTTGTGTTGTTAGTTTGTTTGTCAGCAGTCGACATCGATCACGAAAATCACGATACCTAGAGCAAACCCTAGTTATTCTATATTCTGTATATGCATCAGTTCATCTCATAACTTCAGCACGATGACCACCAAAAGCTTGTTAACCTCAAAATATAGTGACTGACTCATTAACTATAACATTTAATCTCCGATTTAGATTATGATTTATTGCTTTTTTTTATATTACAGTTTAATTAGTGTGTGTATGGAGTAGAGGTTATCACCCAAGTGTTGTCTGCCACCTAGATCTCCCCTCCTCCATCACGTGCTCGTAAACAACAGATTATCCGGCTTGCCGCGGATCTTGTCAATTCTACGGCTAAAACATTGAAATGAAGCAGACCTTTAATTTTTTCACCTTATTCCATTTTTCAGAGTTCGTTGATCGATTTTTCTCCGAGACTGAGTTTTCACATGTAATTCATTTGCTGAACCCAAAAATATTCTCTTTGTAATATTTTTCAAATTTCCTATTTTGCAGCTTTCTAAAAACGGAAGTATGTTTCGCTCAGATGTTATGAGATGCTGCGCCGCGCTGGTATTAGGTATAATAAGACTGCACGCTATCCGTATTCCACTCTCAGCTGGTATTTACACAAACCCCTGGTCCGAATATTTTAACTCATTCTAGCTCACTTAACGACTTTATAGGACAAATTGCATTGGTGATGATGCTTCTCAAAATATATGAAAAACACTCTTGTTCATTAATTTAATATGAAGCTCGCGAAAGGCTGGTTGACCGATTTTTCGTTGAGACTGAGTTTGTACGTGTAACATGTAATTATCCCGTATCTTTGTGTTATATGAAGTTTTTCTTAGTGTGCTTACTTGTTGTGATTGGCAATGATGATTCGGCACTCATTATTGCCGTCGAAAAAAGCTGAATACGCTTACTTTTGCGGAATATCTGGTCTTATTCTCTTGTACTCCTACAAGTGTCTCCATGTAAATCTTTCCTTTGTTCATATTTTGCCTCTAGTTTAATCGATTTCGGGTTCGTATTATGGTTTTGACAATTTGCTATTCTTTGATTTGTTTTTTTATTATTATTTTTATTAATTAACTTGTTCAATAAATGCAGTGTTACACAAACACTCGTTTTAGATCCTCTGTGTATTAAATGCAGGTTAATCCCATTCCCATTAAAAACACACAATACCAAGTACATTATTTGTATGTGTACAAAAAAACGGAGACGAAGACTCTCATAAAAGCACCAGAGAATAAGACCAGGTGTTCCGGAAGAGTAAGCGTTTTTGCTTCATCGACGACACCCGCCATATTTATCTTGGTCAGATCCAAGAAAGCATCAATCTTCAAAATGAGAACCGAGTCATTATTGTCAATCACAACAAGCACACTAATAAGTAAACTCAAAAACGTCAAGGTCAACATGGCGACCATAAAACTTGCTCATATTCTTCATCAACCTGCATCTCTCGAATTCTAGTGGTGTGGTGTAGGTACAAATTGAAAAAAAAAAAAAGATTATTGAAAATTTTGTTAATGTTGAAAGCGGGTTTTCATCTGTAGATATTATATTGGAATGGCGTGTGATAAAGTGGTCACAGATAACCACGGAATATATCAGATCCCTCCATTACCACGCTCGGTGGCAGTGCTGAAACCTTAACCATTCTCGTTTAGTAAAGAAAAAGGTTACCCAGCAACACGGAAACACTTTAGCACTTAAAAATAAACACGAGATGGCATGGGACAGCTATTAAACTCGAGGAAAACATCTATGTCACGCGGGGTGATAGACAGGATGTTTCGCGCGCCGACAGAAATAGTTCGCGCGAGACGGTCTGCAGCGAGATACACTTTAAAGTGGCAGTAAATCAGGGAGAAAGAGATAAATCTTGCTTAAGGTGTTTTGACATCAATTTGTTGTTACATAGAGGGCTACATTTAACTTGGAATTACAGGTATAAACCACCGTGATTAGGGACGTACACATCTCACATTGGCGCGACCTCCGCTTTACCTTGATGCGGAGTTTAAATGGATTTGTCTCCCTTTGATTCTCTCTCTTTGTTGTCCACCATATACTGCCATTTAGTAAACAAGAAAGTTCAAACAATCTTGCGCAATAAACTAAATCATCTATAGAGAATTCACGGAATGTACCGGGTGGTGGCAGACGGATTTTAGAAAGGGACAGTCTGAGTATTGTCGGCAAAAGATAAAGTGGATAGAATTTTAATGGGAATTTTTTCGGGCGGTTATGATTTGGTTTCAGAGAGAATTTTAGAGGGAATAATTTCGGGCGGTTATGAATTGGTTTCAGAGAGAATTTTAGTGGACATATTTTGAGGTAGTGAAAACTGACTTTAATGAGAGTGTTAGTGGGAATATTTTCGGGCAGTTATAACGTGGTTTCAGAAGAGAGAGTAAGCGGGAATATTTTCGGGAAAGTTGTGGACAACCTGTATTTCGGTGCAAATACTCTAAAGAAGAACTATTTGTTAAGTGGCGAGCAAAGCTGCAGGCTCTGTGACGGTGTGTCCTATACTTATCGGCAACCAAAACAGTCATTGTTCCCCAGAAAATAACAATATATGGATAGATCTAGCGTATAGGCACCCCCGAGGCCAGTCAAAATCGACTTGCTACTCTCAAGACGACTGCGATTGCATTGCGTCCTTCGTTTGAACTAATAAGGTGCTTTCAAAAGTTGTGCCAAAGTGTTCACTTCATGTGTTACCTCTAGACGCGATTGTCGCGGATCGCGACTCAAAAGAAAATCTACTATGGTATGATCACCAACTTTTCATGTGTACAAAAAGCCCTACCGACCAGTCGTCTAAATACATTGCCACGTCCCGATGGCCAGCTCTTGTTCGTAACTGACAGCACTGTTAGAACCCTGGCAATGGTGTTACCCGATACCTAACCAACAAAAAACAAAGCTCGGGTTGGTGGTTATGTCTGGGTAAAACCTTGTAAAAACCGAACCATTTTTTCCTGGTCACGTTGCAGGACTATCAATTGCTACTTCAATAGAACACTTCATTCAATACATAATACAGTCCTAGTTGCAATTTTGCATACTCAATAATAATAAGACGCCAGTAGAAGTTCACAAAAAGCTTTGCAGAAGCGATTTCTCAGCCAGCCGAAAGGAGAAAATATTTCTGTTGAAAGCCAGTGGTTTTCATGTATCCGCCCATCATGTAGTTGGGTGTGCGATCATCCCATCAGGCATTGCAAGTCGAAATGTCCATGCTTGTACATAATCAACATGACAGGCATGCACGTTCGTTAGCCCATCTAAGAAAGTAACCCATGTTCGTGACGTAAGCATTACCTATGTGCGTCAATACTCTCTAAGGATGGTCTTCTCTTTGTAAAACGAAATGGTCCAACACATTGTCGGTATACCTGAAGGTCGAATCGAAAGATTTGACAAGAGTTTTGTTACCTGTCCTGATACAGTGTTGTATGGTCCTCGACAAATTCAGCCTCGTAAGAAAACAAAATCATACCAGCCAAGAGTGGGACACAGTTTGTTCCCTCGGGAATTCCAGCCGCCTGTCTGAAAATCTTTCCTTCAAGATATTGTAATCTGGGAGTTCAATCCTTCGTACTGCATTTTATATCTTACTCGTTATATTTAGATCATACTAGCTTTTTTTCACAAAGTATGCTCAAAGATAGCTCACTTCCATGACAAATTGTATTTGTATCATTGTCCGCCTTTCTTGGAAACGAAAGCTCTCATTATGAGGAATCTAAGACGTTATTTCAGTTTGGTATGTGGTATGGTGGTGTAAAGGGTGGAGACATCAATCATTTGATAGAAGAAACATTTCTGAGAAGGAGGTGTTCAAGACTGATTAAAAGATTCTTTGTAACCTCCTTCCTGTCAACGTCACTCCTAGAATATACAGTGTCACGATAAGATTGAAGACCTGTTTTAGTGGCGCTAGGGTGGTGGTAAGCAATGAGAAGATCCAGCAAATAAAACGTGATCCTTGTGAAGTTTAGGTTTTAAGAATAGACGCGGTAGGTCAGCGTTATCTCACAAACGGATATCGTGAAAGATTGTAAACTGATATATTGTTAGATAGTATTTCATCTGCTGAACAAATCAATGTGTAAATCGGGTTACTTTGGTTGTTAAGCAGGCCCAGTTATTTTTGCAAACAATAAATGTAACAGCGTTTGCAAACAAGGATAACGTTGTTAGATGCCTTGTCTGTAGACACAAGGACATACTTATCATAGAAGTCATTGGGTATTATTCGAACATCGGGATCTAGAAATATCGACATGTGTTTAGTTTTCATTTTGCATTACAACCCGCTTATTTTTTTATAGAGGATATATTTTACCGACTCTGAAAGTGAATCCAATCCATCATGTTCACGTTCTGCCATTGTTTGGTATAATCTTCCACAGAGTCTACGAGTATCTTCAAATTCACATTCCATTTGGTAGATGGAGTCTCGATATTTAGGACCTTTCATAAAAGCTCCTGTAGTTTCAGAGCTTAAAACTACAATGACAGCGCAGACTATTGGGTAGAGGATGTAATCGTCCGACATGACCCAGCATGCCGTGCTGGCTCACCATCAACACCACTTTCGTTTGCCACTGCATGGTTTAAAGGCTCATAAGGAACCGTGGCTTGTCGTCCAGAAAATATTCTAAATTCATAAATTAAAAGGGTTTTACGTACCTGACCCTTTCGCTTCTACATTAGCTTAGAATTTTTGGATTCCCGGTAAAACAGGTGTATCTTTTCCCTAGCAGAAATGGGAATGAACCTGTGAAGTGTGAGAGAAATATTTTTCTGACATAGCTTTCTTACATGGGCAAACATTATCCAACATGGCGAGATATGAGAGAAAAGGCAGTTATTGTTTTCATAAGGACAGTTATTAAGTTTCAAACCAATATTCCTGGATAAGTGAACCATATATATAGACTAGTTGAGCAGCTTTTGTGTCAGTTCATAATATATTTATTAGTGTCAACTCGCTTAAAAAGAAAATGTTTTCTTATTTTTAAAAAACGAGCTGCCATCACCACTCATTAATAGTTCTGAGCTGTCCTCTCCGGCATTGGGTCCTTTTGTGTAATGTTTATTATCGTCGGTCTCTTTCCGGTACGTCTTCGCGAATAAACCATGTCATGTAACTGTGGCTTCCTGCTCTATTTACTGACGCAAAATAAAGTAGCTAGTATTAAATCCAACTCTTCCTTATTGATCACTGACTTCGTTAACCGACATTTAAAATTACAATTAACGAAACAACAGTTCGAACAATTATATTTTCACCGAGGTCATGGAATTGTTTTCTATTTGCAATCACGGCAGAAAAGAGAATGTTGAACAAAAAATCTGCTCGTTTAGGAAGAATTAATCGAGGAAGCAGAGATACAGTTTGCACACTGCCGGCACGTCGAACGGTGACAAAGTCAAACCAGGCGGTAATGATTTAATTTGAACTATTACGTAACTGTGCGATGCGAGTTTATCGGCGTTTTCATCTTATGATTGATTAACTTCTGTAGAGAAAGCTTTAATAACTAGATAATCGGCCAAAACGTTACAGGTTGGGGTATAATTTTCTTCTTGAGTGCAGATAGTCGTAAACAGGTGGAGTGAAGTGCGGCTCGTGTCCAATACAGCGGTATATGACGAGAGTACATCCGACATATTGGATATGTTGATTCCTTAATGTAAATAATATTGTGAATACCAATTGTTATTGGCTTGGATTTCATTTTGACCCTAGTGGGACAGTGAATTGTACATGTGGTTAAATCAAACAGTTACTTAGTAAATACAGGCTTACTTGGTTAATATATTGGGTTGCTTAGGGTTAGTTAGTAAATATATTGGGTTGCCTAGGGTTAGTTAGCTAATATATTGGGTTGCTTAGGGGTAGTTAGTAAATAGAGGTTACACAACGAGCGGCTGTTGGATATGGAATTTATTTCACTCGAGTGTAATTTTTAAAAAATAATTAACGAGAGTGAAATGAATTCCATATCCAATAACCACGAGTCGTGTGACCTGTTTCTACCACAATACTAAATCGGCAGTGTCAGTGTTGATTTTTGTAGTGAACCGCGGACTATTTGCGCGAAAACGCATCATCTCACATTTAGTCCCGCCAAGTTGTGACGTCGTTGACAATCGATGACGACGTCAACAATCGTGATTTCCGGAAGGTCATATTCCACTAGTGGTATATAACATATATTTATCCAACAGTAAGCACGTTTATACAATGGTCTGAGAGTGGAATAACTCGGGGCATTGTGGTAGAAATGCATAATGACCCATCCTTATGTCGAGTCGCTCCTGGTTGATGCAATAATGAAGGGTTTACCAGTTTAATAAAGCTGTTATGTACACAGTAGTAAATACTGACACGGGATGTCTCGTTATATTTATAGGTTGCTATATATAATGGTATTATGCTTGTCTACTTTTGATACTGCGTATAAACTTTTAAAAAGAATTAAAATGTTCAGGTTATATATATATTCAATTCAAATATATACGAAAGTTTGCTGAATACATTTTATCATTACGGAGTGGGGATTTTTTATCATTATAGAGTGGGGATTTTACGTAAAATGTAGCATTTCAATGAAAATGTTAATAAAACTGTTCTATTGTGCGTACAAACAGTTGTTTACAGGGGATACCTCCTTTTCCACCCACCGCTAAAGTATCTGGATACTGAAGCTAATGTTGTGTCGTGTCAGATTGACAAACATTGTGTACATTAATTATTATTAAAGACACACATATCCGACTTTCAGAGCCTTTTGTAGAGAGTTTTACACTCTGTGCATGAATGTTTTTGTGGAAAGCGTTAAATGCACGTTATGGTTTATTGTCTAATAATACATGTTAACCTGATAATGTAACGCAACATCGATAATGTGATAGACTCATTGTAATTCAACATTTAAACGAAGAAACAACATTAAATCCGGATAATCACTAGCTGACCACATAACAGTATACATGTTGCTTCGGATGTATGGAAGTTCTACAGGTTGTTGTCATAAAAGCTGAAGATGTCTCGAATGGACTCGGATATATGATTGCATCTGTGTATAGGTTTTGTGTCCAGAAATCTATGTTGCAGTACTCTATTGATGCTGAAGTAGCCATCATTTAACGTCGCCGTGCAGATAATTTCACGACACAAAATGGGATTATAAAGCTTAATTACGTGACCAGGCGCGTTCCAGTGGAGAAATCACTTTGACAGAAAATATCACTCCTGCTGGGCATCAAACTCACTGTCGTCCGCCGACTGCTGAAAGACTTGTTCATAATAAAATCTCGTCAGTTTATATGTAATTATCGACAGACAATTCCTCGCCATGCTTTCATGCCCTGTTTCTTACTTAACAATAATGTCACTCTAAGTTATACAATCGTAAAATACAAATACACGGACATTAATGCTACTCAGCTGTGGACGATAAATACTCGTCCAAATAACAATGATAGACTCAGACTAATTAAAGATTCGAAGCCGGGACCATCAAAGCTTGTCCGGATAATGGGCAGCGGTCCGTCCAGAAATTTAGTAGCATGTTCGAGCCGTTCAATAAACGAGATAAATCAGCCATGTATTTTTTATTATATCTTTCTGACCATAACTTGTCCCCAATGTACTTTTTAGGGCAGTTAAACGCAGTTGTCGCGTCTTAAGAAAGTCAGTCGATATTTGGGGTTTCCGTCATCCGCATATACTACAGTTTTGGGTTTGGGGTTTCCATCTATTGAGAAGTCAGCCGAGATTTGGGGTTTCCATATATTGCGAAATCGACTGAGATTTGGGGTTTCCATGTATTGCGAAATCGACCGAACTTTTGGGTTTCAATATACAAAGAAATCGGCTGAGATTTGGGGTTTCCATGTATTGAGAAGTCAGCCGAGATTTGGGGTTTCCATGTATTGAGAAGTCAGCCGATATTTGGGGTCTCCATATATTGAGAAGTCAGCCGAGATTTGGGGTTTCCATATATTGCGAAATCGACTGAGATTTGGGGTTTCCATGTATTGCGAAATCGACCGAACTTTTGGGTTTCAATATACAAAGAAATCGGCTGAGATTTGGGGTTTCCATGTATGCGAAATCGGCCAAGATTTGGGGTTTCCATGTATTGCGAAATCGGCCGAAATTTGGGGTTTCAATATACTGAGAAATCGGCCGAGATCGGGGTTAATATCCTTATCTATATCCATATCTAAGATAGTGTGTATGCAATTGATCATTGTTCCTCCAATCTGTTAATAAATGTCCTAGTTATCATTAATCGTATTTATTATGTGACACAGTTACTTACATGATTTGGACTTAATATTCAGTTCATGGATGGCCTTATATCGCCGGCTTTAAAAGACGCACAAGTTTCCTGCTCCATGTGGGATTTGGGGTTTCCATATACTGAGAAATCAGCCGAGTTGTTCGGTTTCCATATACTGAGAAGTCAGCCGAGTTGTTGGGGTTTCCATATACTGAGAAGTCAGCCGAGATTTGGGGTTTCCATATACTGAGAAATCAGCCGAGTTGTTCGGTTTCCATATACTGAGAAGTCAGCCGAGTTGTTGGGGTTTCCATATACTGAGAAGTCAGCCGAGATTTGGGGTTTCCATATACTGAGTAATCAGCCGAGTTGTTCGGTTTCCATATACTGAGAAGTCAGTCGAGTTGTTGGGGTTTCCATATACTGAGAAGTCAGCCGAGATTTGGGGTTTCCATATACTGAGAAGTCTGCCGAGTTGTTCGGTTTCCATATACTGAGAAGTCAGTCGAGTTGTTGGGGTTTCCATATACTGAGAAGTCAGCCGAGATTTGGGGTTTCCATATACTGAGAAAACAGCCGAGTTGTTCCATATACTGAGAAGTCAGTCGAGTTGTTGGGGTTTCCATATACTGAGAAGTCAGTCGAGTTGTTGGGGTTTCCATATACTGAGAAATCAGCCGAGTTTTGGGTTTTCCATATACTGAGAAATCAGCCGAGTTTTGGGGTTTCCATATACTGAGAAGTCAGTCGAGATTTGGGGTTTCCATATACTGAGAAATCAGCCAAGTTTTGGGGTTTCCATATACTGAGAAGTCAGCCGAGATTTGGGGTTTCCATATACTGAGAAATCAGCCGAGTTGTTCGGTTTCCATATACTGAGAAGTCAGTCGAGATTTGGGGTTTCCATATACTGAGAAGTCAGCCGAGATTTGGGGTTTCCATAACAAAACAAAACCCACATAAAAAAACAACATTACCACAACTTAGTACTGAAAAAATGCCTACTTTACAATTGTTTCAGAATGTTATTTGTTAGTCGTGTTTAGTACAGACCCATCGTCTTTATTCGATACCTGAACTACACAAGGATCCTTATAAACAACGTTTTATCGCTGGCTCTGCTGATTGCTCAACCAAGCCTTTATCGGAACTTCTTGCTGCCATTCTTTTTGTGACACTGTATTCTCAAGGAGTGAAATTAGTTTGGAAAAACTCGAGAGTTATTTGGCCAATCTAAGGCACCCCCTCCTGGAAAATATTTTGTTTTATATCAAAACATTTGATTTGTCCACCCCGTACACTGCCATACCTCATACTGAACTTAATCTCTCGGTGTGGGGGCTTTCTTCTCAAGAAGGGGCGGACGGCGATGCAGATGTATGGTGGTGAGCCAGCAGAAGCTGAGATGAAATATGTTGGGAGAAGAATTGCATTCCTGGTTGACAATATTTTTTTGTTTTTGAAGGAAAGATTTTCCATCAGACTGTTAGCAATTCCATGGGAACAACCTATGCCCCACTCTTAGCAAACATGTTTTCATACGAGGCTGAATTCGTGGATGAGCTTATCCGGACGGGTAACAGATATATCGACGAAGTGTTCTCTATGAACAACAAGAAGTTTGCTGACCAAGTCGATCGTATGTGCCCTTCGGAACAGCTTACTACTGGGCTGTGCGGTAGATGTGACGGTTTCGATTTTCCGATCGTGGGCTTTCCGTTTCATGATATTGACATCCCTACTTCTCCAGCATGTGGTGTTTGCTTGTCTCAGTTGATTCGCTTGTTCTGGAGCTTGCTCTATGTATCGTTGTTTTCGTGGTCGGTGTTGGCTGCCGACGGGCAGACTGGCATGCAGCACAGGGATTCCAGGGATGTGGGTTGGTCGGAGCTATGGACAGGTTTTGTGGTCGCTGTCTTTGGCTCTTTGGGGGAGGGGGTCTTTACGTGATGTGAGGATGGACGTTTTTGAGTGTGCTCCTTGGTTTGCCTGTTTGTTGTGATTGACGGTGATGACTCGGTTTTCATTTCAAGGACTCAATATTAACATGGTCTTCTGTTTCCCCAACCTGCTGGGATCACAAACCCCAGTCGTCTGTTTCCTCAACCTGCTGGGATCACTAAACCCCAGTCGTCTGTTTCCTCAATCTGCTGGGATCACAAACCCCAGTTTTCTGTTTCCCCAACCTGCTGGGATCACAAACCCCAGTTTTCTGTTTCCCCAACCTGCTGGTATCACAAACCCTGGTCTACAGCCTTCCCAACCTGCAGTAATCACAAAACCCTGCACATATAGCAGTTATTGTAACTGCTCATGGTGAAATATCGATTGTCAAATGAGAACTCGAGACTATATTAGGAATTCAGATTTTAATGAGCATTGCAAAACTGATTATCGGAGGCTTGATCCGACTACTTCTTAGGATGCGAAAGTAGTAAAAATAAAAGTCTGACTTTTGGTAATTGGTTATGAAATATAGAACTGCAACAACTATTGTTAATTTGCCGTAGAATCTAATTTTACGTTAATGTCGGAGAAACTTTTCCCACCGTTCATGAGACGATCAATTTCGAGTCGATTTTAGCTCTGGTTTTAAAAACGACATGGGTTTCAACAAGTCGTCATAGCACCTTCTTTTATGTACTCATGCAGTAAGAAATAAGAACAGTGTTAAATATGGTAGATGAACGTGTCGCCAATTCTCGTCTCTCGTATTAAGTTAAAAACTGTAGAGTCCACCCTAAATCGCACAAGTCTTGTAATGCAAAAAATGGAAGCCTCCCTTCCATGCACTGCAGTGTTTTAATAAACAACACAGACACCACTTCACCCATTGTAGAGAGTTTTATAAACAACACAGACACCACTTCACACATTGTAGAGTGTTTTATAAACAACACAGACACCACTTCACACATTGTAGAGTGTTTTATAAACAACACAGACACCACTTCACCCATTGTAGAGAGTTTTATAAACAACACAGACACCACTTCACACATTGTAGAGTGTTTTATAAACAACACAGACACCACTTCACACATTGTAGAGTGTTTTATAAACAACACAGACACCACTTCACACATTGTAGAGTCAAACCCGATTTCGATATAGAAATATTTTATTTGATCGTTGAAATGGAAATAAAACCAGATGAATAATATAAAGATGCTTTTTATATTAGGTATATATAAATATATAAAGTATACAGTCTCATGAACAACTTGGTATTACTAATGTCTTATCTGTCTTTGAAAGATATAAAGCACATTGTTGAATGTTTCATCGCTTTTAGAACATCCACATCTACATCACTGATTCAGCATCAGATACAGTACACCGCCTGGATGATATTTAAATGCAAACCGTCTTCCGTTGGATTCTTCATAAGACGATTATTATTAAGCAGTTGTTACAAGCATTGCTTTGATATTTCCTGCTCTAACACCTGTAAAATCTACTGATCCAACATGAGCACGTAATTGTGTCTCTGAGCGTTCTGACCGGAACTTCGTTTGATGCCAATAAACACAGGGCCTAATCGGGACCAGCATCAGTCGTAGACAAATATTACACATAAAACCACACCAAATCGAGCGCGTCTGTCCATGTTCCATTACTAGCTTGTATTGATCTGGTCCGACATGGCGTCGCCTCTTATTAATGGCCGGCTTGATCGAGTACCCGGGAGACCAGAGATGATTGAGAAAAATGACAACTTATCTGAAGGTGAAGAGAATTATTTACAGACAAACCACAAATGAGAAGAAAACCAATCTACATGTGTACTTATAATGAGAGCCCCGAGTCAAAGGTGACGCCTCTATCGCTAACATATATCGGTCATAACGCTCAGACAGGTGCACGAGGTGGTCAAAGAAAGCTTTGACGAATGATCGGAAGGGCCTATCGCAGGTTTCACAAGCTTAGGGTTTTATTCTCTTACATCCTCGATATCCGGAGGTTACGATCACCTTCGCTTTCTACACCCCTTGAATATGTCATGGCAAAACTAAAGTTCCGCGTGCACCAACTTTTTGATGAAGCAAGATGACTGGTTCGACTTTTGATGTATATCAAACGAATTTCGTGGTCACATAACGGTGAAAAATGATAGGCTTTGAAGTCGGTTGCAGCTCATTTGTTATCTTCAGCCAAGCGATTGGTCAGGACTTTTTACCTGAGCGTGCCTTTGTTTTTGCTATGACATATGCCAGGGGTGTAGAGAGTGTAGGTGATCGTAACCCCTGGATATCAAGGGTGATCCTCGTAAGACGTCTTGATTCACCCATATCGGAGTCGATGGAAATATAGATACAAGGACAATGAATAAAGGTTTGGTACATTTGATTCACAGAAATAAAATAGAACCTTACAAATACCTTTGGAAAAGATGACAACAATAAACGATTTACAATTATACAAAAATAACCAAATATTTATGATAATCCCCTTACAGGGTATGCGATGCATGAATACACAAATCAATAGTAATACAACTTAGTGAAGTGTGTAAAGATAACAAATAAGGGAGGGTGGGATGTGGGATGGGTTTACAAAGAACCACCCATGCCAGCATGGCCGAGCTAGTTTATAGCAATTAGCTAATTCCTTAAGAGAAGAGCCACGCAAGGGAGATTACTCCTGTCCTACATACAGATGTACATTATATAGGATGCATGCTCCAGGTCACCATCATACAAAACTTAACTTTAATTAAAATTATCACTTTATTTGTAATAATGAATATTTGACAGTTGTTAATTGATATTCAAAAAGTTATAGATATTTTCGTTGTAACAAGTGTACATGTATTTAATGAGGTCGAGGAAAAGGGAATTGAACATGTACACTACTTTGGCTGATGTCCGAATTGATTCATTGTTGGGGGAGGGGGTGGGGGCTCGATGGTCATGTATGACATTCAGAGGGAACAAACGTCACGCAGATAGACTCACACTAATGGTCACTAACGACTTTTTAGCGTGAGTTCCGAAATGACCATAATATACGTTACGCCCAGTGGTGACCAGGTTGAATTATGAGGCAGTCTTTTTCGTGGATCTTCTTAGCTTGACTACATCATAGAAGAAATTTGACGTTTATTTTTACAAATACTCTCGTCAGAACAACGCCAATCTTATTCTTCAATAACAGAAACTTTCTTTTTTATGTATTGGGTAATTTGCTGATTATGGTTCTGGAAACCAAGCTCATAATCCTTTAATCGGATCATAATTTACAGATTTTGTATGGCACTTTGTTAATTATCTGTGTCTGTTAACAGATCTCACCAATCCTTATAACAGTTGACTATACTAAAGTTGGTCAAGGTGAGAGGACACTACCTCAATATCGTCACTACGGATTTGTCGTCATGTGGGCCTGGATAAATCGTACTCCCAATAATGTTACACGCCAGCCATTCAAAGAACTTCATCGAACCCAAGCCAAGTCATGTCATAGCAATTATCTTGGTTGGTGAACTTAGCCACATACAGCAGGTACAGTCGAACACCGTTTATCCGGAAATCAGTAATCCGGATATGCCCCACCTATTGTTTCCTGTAGGTAGCTGCGCCACATGTAATATCATTTCTCTGTTAAAAGTTTTCAAAATTTACAGTAACATAATAGGCCCGCTCTATTTTCGCTCTATCAACTGTTGAAATATATATATAGTTACACCTCTCCCTTCTTGTGCTTAGTAAACTCTGACTGCGAATATATAAGTTCGAAGTTCTAGTAATATAATTTAATACCAAATTTACAAACGCTGTTACATATGTATGAAGAAAACAAGTGTCATTCAAAGTGTATTTTCTAAACTTACCAATATACAATGTCTCGATGGAGATTCAGTGGGACTATATTATTTTAGCAACCACGGCCATCGTAGTTACCATCGTAGCAACCCGCTTCGAATATGTTTTTTTTCTTTCGTATAACACTTGAAAATTAATAATGATGTAAATATAAGGATTGTACCTCATTTTGACTGAGGTAGTACGCCCGCAGTTGGCAACGAACATAATTATATACACTATGGAGCGCTAACGTGACCATAGAATAATTTTATGTTCGTTGCCAACTGCGGGCATACTACCGTATAAGCCGTCAAATTGATGTACAATCCTTACATATTTTTTCATTTTTCACTTATTTACCACAAAAGTGGTTAAATCAAGAGATACGTGCAAAGGTGAAATCTAAAGAAGGGACACATCGTCGATACAAAGACAATAGCCTATTATTACATAGGTACCTCAGCTGCTTTGCAGCGCTAATTGATACATTGTATCTTTCACTGTCTACAGTCATAAACGTAATACGTCATCCGAAATTGTGTCCCAAGTCACAACAGCGATCTAAATAAACAGTGAGGACATCAATATCAACGAAATCTCACAAATAACTATAACGTCCTAGTGAAGGTAGGAAAACAGACCATAGGGACTTGAGAATTTGTTACAGCTAAGTTTGGATCTAAACGAGGGTGTTTAGAGTAATTTTACACTTTGGGGGGAGGGGGCGGATTTTGTGATTTTTGATGCAAGAAATATAGGTTTGGTCGATTTTTTCGACTTCTTTATGACCATTGAGGGGGCATTTTTATCGAAAATTGACCCCCCCAAGCCCACCCCAAAGTGTAAAATTACTCTAAACACCCTAGTTTTTGTTCAAAATTAGTTATAACAAATTCGAACGTCACTATGAACTAAACAGTAAAATCAAAAGTCATGCGGTCAGTAGGAAAACCTGTTTAAACGGTAATTTTGATGTCTCGTGTTTGTTTCATTGTCCATTTGATTCTTGTTCTTATCCGTCTGTTTGCTTCGGTGTCCATTGTTTCTGATTTTATTTGTCGTTGTTTATCTGTCTGTTAAGCGTAATCACTGAGTAAATCGTTTTAATTTTAGTTCCCACTAATAAATGCATTAGAGGCGACAGCAAGTAATATTGGCTAGATTCAGTAACAGTGACTGTACGTCATAGTGACGGTATCCAGTAAAGGTGACGACACGTCATAGTGACGGTATTCAGTAAAGGTGACGACACGTCATAGTGACGTTATCCAGTAAAGGTGACCACACGTCATAGTGGCTGTATTCAGTAAAGGTGACAGCACGTCATAGAGACTGTATTCAGTAAAGGTGACAACACGTCATAGTGACTGTATTCAATAAAGGTGACAACACGTCATATAGACTGTATTCAGTAAAGGTGACAACACGTCATAGTGACGTTATCCAGTAAAGGTGACAGCACGTCATAGTGACTGTATTCAGTAAAGGTGACAACACGTCATTGTGACTGTAATTAGTAAAGGTGACAACACGTCATATTGACTGTATTCAGTAAAGATGACAACATGTCATAGTGACTGTATTCAGTAAAGGTGACAGCACGTCATAGTGACTGTATTCAGTAAAGGTGACAACACGTCATAGTGACTGTATTCAGTTAACTTGACAGTACGTCATAGTGACTGTATTCAGTAAAGGTGACGACACGTCATAGTGACTGTATTCAGTAAAGGTGACAGCACGTCATAGTGACGGTATTCAGTAAAGGTGACAGCACGTCATAGTGACGGTATTCAGTAAAGGTGACAGCACGTCATAGTGACTGTATTCAGTAAAGGTGACAACACGTCATAGTGACTGTATTCAGTAAAGGTGACAGCACGTCATAGTGACTGTATTCAGTAAAGGTGACAGCACGTCATAGTGACGGTATTCAGTAAAGGTGACAGCACGTCATAGTGACGGTATTCAGTAAAGGTGACAACACGTCATAGTGACTGTATTCAGTAAAGATGACAACACGTCATAGAGACTGTATTCAGTAAAGGTGACGACACGTCATAGTGACGGTATCCAGTAAAGGTGACAACACGTCATAGTGACTGTATTCAGTAAAGGTGACAACACGTCATAGTGACTGTATTCAGTAAAGGTGACAACACGTCATAGTGACTGTATTCAGTAAAGGTGACAACACGTCATAGTGACTGTATTCAGTAAAGGTGACAACACGTCATAGTGACTGTATTCAGTAAAGGTGACAACACGTCATAGTGACTGTATTCAGTAAAGGTGACAACACGTCATAGTGACTGTATTCAGTAAATGTGACAACACGTCATAGTGACTGTATTCAGTAAAGGTGACAACACGTCATAGTGACGGTATTCAGTAAAGGTGACAACACGTTATAGTGACTGTATTCAGTAAAGGTGACAGCACGTCACAGTGACTGTATTCTGTTAATAAGAACAAGCGAATTCTTGTTTACTGTGGTTATATCTATAGAAAATCTGACGCCGCAGTGTTCTTTTTTATTCTTTGTTTATTAACGCTTAGAGATGCAGATGCTAGTTACTCACTCGACACCAGGCTATACACAGACATCCAATTAGCAAGTCCTTTGACTGTCACTTCCCTAGAGTTAATAATTTTAAAGTTATTTCTATGTGTGTAATACTGGCCTGTCTAGGGCAATACACCTATGGTCGCCGTGGTTTTCTCTCATTTCTATGTGTGTAATACTGGTCTGTCTAGGGCAATACACCTATGATGTCTGTGGATTTCTTTCATTTCCAGGTGTGTAATACTGGTCTGTCTAGGGCAATATACCTATGATCGCTGTGGTTTTTTCTCATTTCCAGGTGTGTAATACTAGTCTGTCTAGGGCAATACACCTATGATGGCTGTGGTTTTCTCTCATTTCCAGGTGTGTAATACTGGTCTGTCTAGGGCAATATACCTATGATCGCTGTGGTTTTTTCTCATTTCCAGGTGTGTAATACTAGTCTGTCTAGGGCAATACACCTATGATGGCTGTGGTTTTCTCTCATTTCCAGGTGTGTAATACTGGTCTGTCTATGACCACTGTGGTTCTCTCTCATTTCCAAGTGTGTAATACTGGTCTGTCTATGACCACTGTGGTTCTCTCTCATTTCCAGGTGTGTAATACTGGTCTGTCTATGACCACTGTGGTTCTCTCTCATTTCCAGATGTGTAATACTGGTCTGTCTATGACCACTGTGGTTTTCTCTCATTTCCAGGTGTGTAATACTGGCCTGTCTAGGGCAATATACCTATGATCGCTGTGGTTTTTTCTCATTTCCAGGTGTGTAATACTGGTCTGTCTATGGCAATACACCTATGATGGCTGTGGTTTTTTCTCATTTCCAGGTGTGTAATACTGGTCTGTCTATGGCAATACACCTATGATGGCTGTGGTTTTCTCTCATTTCCAGGTGTGTAATACTGGTCTGTCTATGGCAATACACCTATGATGGCTGTGGTTTTTCTCATTTCCAGGTGTGTAATACTGGTCTGTCTATGGCAATACACCTATGATGGCTGTGTTTTTTCTCATTTCCAGGTGTGTAATACTAGTCTGTCTAGGGCAATATACCTATGATCGCTGTGGTTTTCTCTCATTTCCAGGTGTGTAATACTGGTCTGTCTATGACCACTGTGGTTCTCTCTCATTTCTAGATGTGTAATACTGGCCTGTCTAGGGCAATACACCTATGATAGCTGTGGTTGTATTACACATCTACCCATGCAATACAGCCACGACGTGACGTCACAATGGCGCAACAATGATGTGACGTAACGAGTTCGGTAAATGTGATGCCGAAAAGAGAAAAAAATGACGATGTGATGGAATTAAAACCTTCAATGAGATTTAAACCGTGGAATTGGAAAGCTGAGATTACTTGTTCTGTGCAAACTAACTTTGCAAATATGGAGTATACCTAATGTTGTTGTATCATTTGTTGTCGTCAAAAAAGCTCAAGGAAAAAGTTGATATTTTCAAAATGGTGGCCAGTCAAAAGTATTTCATGGTTTCTGAGCTAAATCGGGTAGTTGAAATGAAATCACCAAAGATGTAAGATAGGGTAATTCTACCCATAGGATTTTTAAATTTGGCAAAACCCTCGGCAAAACATATGGTTTTACCAAATTTGAAAACTTCTCGAGTGGAATTTCCCTATTTACACCCCTGGCTATGAAAGAGTCTTATAAATATGACATACATGTATGAGTGTTGGTTTGAGGCTGGAGCAGAAGGAGAAGGAGATATAAATGTAGGGATAGAGGAATTCTCATTAACAATTAAATTGGGATGGATTATTCTACTTTTGAGACGTTACAGTGACTTGTGCTTAACAGGTATAATTACGTACTACATTTGTAAGTATGGCAAATATCACTTCTAGTAAACAAACACCCCTGCCATTGTGTGGGTACAATTTCACGACTTAGTATAAATTGTTGAGAGTAAATTTATCGTTACGTGTCCGATCTAATGCCTTTCAGAGAATATGACAGGAAATTGATTAAGTCCAGAACTTCAGCCCGACTGGTTGAGAGATGAGGTATATAGTACATATCACCGTCGGGGTATAGTACTGTACACCGTGTCTGACGCATACTTCACATACATGTATATGTGAAGTGTGACAGCTGATCTATCGCATTTGGTGTTCAAAGCTTTAAATTGAAATATATTAAATCATCTAAACGATTTTTTTTTATAAATTTGGTTTCTTTATTTCACAATGGTTTACTCAGATTTTTTTCCGGATCTACTTGAACTCCTTCTTAACCGTTTCTCCAAATATTTTTTTATTTGATTTCAAGTGTCACTACATTTAATGTTTTCATTTAAATGTTTAGTAAACATATTATTTATCTACCAAACGAAGCAACTATTTCACTTAAGGTTTGTAAATAAGGCAGTTGTATATTATGTAATGGGACGGTGACGTCATATATAAAACACTGCACGTTTAGACAATATTGAGTAAAAAAGGACGCCGGGTGTGAGATGTTATACAGAACAAGGTTGCGTGCCTCGCTGAGAGTGTCTTATAATTAGAAATAGAGTTGCTTCTCCAATAAGCAATATGTCTGAAGGGTTAAGACAGAGAGGACGACACAAGTCTTTGATGTCGCCACTAATTCCTCTGATCGCCTGGAGCTGTTGACGAGGTTTCACAATCTCTTTAGACTGGCGATATATTGATACTAAATTAACAATGAGATAAATAGAGCATCGACTCAGGCTCCTCCTGGTCTCATATCAGCTGAGCAGAACCTCATCTTATCTATACAAATGGCAAAAATCGATTAATTCGCCAATATGACATGAAGCGTTTAAAAATAGGCCGTCTAAAATATCGGTCATAAGTACTTAACAATAATTGGTAACAACATTGTTTTAAGTTTTTATGGAACGCCAAATTAACATATTCTCAATTAATTGCACTTATCTTTAAATAATTGAAGATATCTACAATTAAATTGAAGATATGATCAATTCAATTGGAGATAGGTACATATAATTCTATTAAAAATAGCTTCAAGTAAGACGAATTGAACATATCTTCAATTGAATTGTACCTATCTCTACTTGAATTGTACCTATCTCTACTTGAATTGTACCTATCTCTAATTGAATGAAAGACAGGTGCAATTAATTGAGTATATGTTAATTCGGTGTTTATTTAACTTTTGACTGATAACTCAATGACATACTCAGCTAAATCGTGTATAACAAAAGTCCAGAGCTTCTAAGACATATAAACTAAATACCATTTACTTGGCTATAACTATTATACCATTTACTTGGCTATAACTATTATACCATTTACTTGCTATAACTATTATACCATTTACTTGGCTATAACTATTACACCATATACTTTGCTATAACTATTATACCATTTACTTTGCTATAACTATTATACCATTTTCTTGGCTATAACTATTATACCATTTACTCAGCTATAACTATTATACCATTCACTAGGCTATAACTATTATACCATTTACTTGGCTATAACTACTATACCGTTTACTTGGCTATAACTACTATACCGTTTACTTGGCTATAACTATTATATCATTTACTAGGCTATAACTACTATACCGTTTACTCAGCTATAACTATTATACCATTCACTAGGCTACAACTATTATACCATTTACTTGGCTATAACTATTATACCATTTACTTATTATAACTATTATACCATTTACTTGGTTATAACTATTATATCATTTACTTATTATGACTATTATACCATTTACTTGGTTATAACTACTATACCGTTTACTCAGCTATAACTATTATACCATTCACTAGGCTACAACTATTATACCATTTACTAGGCTATAACTATTATACCATTTACTTGGCTATAACTACTATACCATTCACTAGGCTATAACTATTATACCATTCACTAGGCTATAACTATTATACCATTTACTTGACTATAACTATTATACCATTTACTTGGCTATAACTATTATACCATTCACTAGGCTATAACTATTATACCATTCACTAGGCTATAACTATTATACCATTTACTTGACTATAACTATTATACCATTTACTTGGCTATAACTACTATACCATTCACTAGGCTATAACTATTATACCATTCACTAGGCTATAACTATTATACCATTTACTTGACTATAACTATTATACCATTTACTTGGCTATAACTATTATACCATTTACTTGACTATAACTATTATACCATTTACTTGGCTATAACTACTATACCATTCACTAGGCTATAACTATTATACCATTCACTAGGCTATAACTATTATACCATTTACTTGGCTATAACTATTATACCATTTACTTGACTATAACTATTATACCATTTACTTGGCTATAACTACTATACCATTCACTAGGCTATAACTATTATACCATTCACTAGGCTATAACTATTATACCATTCACTTGACTATAACTATTATACCATTCACTAGGCTATAACTATTATACCATTTACTTCCTATAACTATTATACCATTTACTTGGCTATAACTACTATACCGTTTACTTGGCTATAACTACTATACCGTTTACTTGGCTATAACTATTATATCATTTACTAGGCTATAACTACTATACCGTTTACTCAGCTATAACTATTATACCATTCACTAGGCTACAACTATTATACCATTTACTTGGCTATAACTATTATACCATTTACTTGGTTATAACTATTATACCATTTACTTATTATGACTATTATACCATTTACTTGGTTATAACTACTATACCGTTTACTCAGCTATAACTATTATACCATTCACTAGGCTACAACTATTATACCATTTACTAGGCTATAACTATTATACCATTTACTTGGCTATAACTACTATACCATTCACTAGGCTATAACTATTATACCATTCACTAGGCTATAACTATTATACCATTCACTAGGCTATAACTATTATACCATTTACTTCCTATAACTATTATACCATTTACTAGGCTATAACTATTATACCATTTACTAGGCTATAACTATTATACCATTCACTAGGCTATAACTATTATACCATTTACTTCCTATAACTATTATACCATTTACTAGGCTATAACTATTATACCATTTACTTCCTATAACTATTATACCATTCACTAGGCTATAACTATTATACCATTCACTAGGCTATAACTATTATACCATTTACTTCCTATAACTATTATACCATTTACTAGGCTATAACTATTATACCATTTACTTCCTATAACTATTATACCATTTACTTCCTATAACTATTATACCATTTACTTCCTATAACTATTATACCATTCACTAGGCTATAACTATTATACCATTCACTACCTATAACTATTATACCATTCACTAGGCTATAACTATTATACCATTTACTTCCTATAACTATTATACCATTCACTAGGCTATAACTATTATACCATTCACTAGGCTATAACTATTATACCATTTACTTCCTATAACTATTATACCATTCACTAGGCTATAACTATTATACCATTCACTACCTATAACTATTATACCATTCACTAGGCTATAACTATTATACCATTTACTTCCTATAACTATTATACCATTTACTTCCTATAACTATTATACCATTTACTAGGCTATAACTATTATACCATTTACTCAGCTATAACTATTATACCATTCACTAGGCTATAACTATTATACCATTTACTTCCTATAACTATTATACCATTCACTAGGCTATAACTATTATACCATTTACTCAGCTATAACTATTATACCATTCACTAGGCTATAACTATTATACCATTTACTTCCTATAACTATTATACCATTCACTAGGCTATAACTATTATACCATTTACTCAGCTATAACTATTATACCATTCACTAGGCTATAACTATTATACCATTTACTTCCTATAACTATTATACCATTCACTAGGCTATAACTATTATACCATTTACTCAGCTATAACTATTATACCATTCACTAGGCTATAACTATTATACCATTTACTTCCTATAACTATTATACCATTCACTAGGCTATAACTATTATACCATTCACTAGGCTATAACTATTATACCATTTACTTCCTATAACTATTATACCATTCACTAGGCTATAACTATTATACCATTTACTCAGCTATAACTATTATACCATTTACTAGGCTATAACTATTATACCATTTACTTCCTATAACTATTATACCATTCACTAGGCTATAACTATTATACCATTCACTAGGCTATAACTATTATACCATTCACTAGGCTATAACTATTATACCATTTACTTGGCTATAACTATTATACCATTTACTTCCTATAACTATTATACCATTTACTTCCTATAACTATTATACCATTTACTAGGCTATAACTATTATACCATTTACTTCCTATAACTATTATACCATTTACTTCCTATAACTATTATACCATTCACTAGGCTATAACTATTATACCATTTACTCAGCTATAACTATTATACCATTTACTAGGCTATAACTATTATACCATTTACTTCCTATAACTATTATACCATTCACTAGGCTATAACTATTATACCATTCACTAGGCTATAACTATTATACCATTCACTAGGCTATAACTATTATACCATTTACTTGGCTATAACTATTATACCATTTACTTCCTATAACTATTATACCATTTACTTCCTATAACTATTATACCATTCACTAGGCTATAACTATTATACCATTTACTTCCTATAACTATTATACCATTCACTAGGCTATAACTATTATACCATTTACTTCCTATAACTATTATACCATTTACTTCCTATAACTATTATACCATTCACTAGGCTACAACTATTATACCATTCACTAGGCTATAACTATTATACCATTTACTTCCTATAACTATTATACCATTTACTTCCTATAACTATTATACCATTTACTAGGCTATAACTATTATACCATTTACTTCCTATAACTATTATACCATTTACTTCCTATAACTATTATACCATTTACTTCCTATAACTATTATACCATTTACTTGGCTATAACTATTATACCATTTACTTCCTATAACTATTATACCATTCACTAGGCTATAACTATTATACCATTTACTTCCTATAACTATTATACCATTCACTAGGCTATAACTATTATACCATTCACTAGGCTATAACTATTATACCATTCACTAGGCTATAACTATTATACCATTTACTTCCTATAACTATTATACCATTTACTTCCTATAACTATTATACCATTTACTAGGCTATAACTATTATACCATTTACTTCCTATAACTATTATACCATTCACTAGGCTATAACTATTATACCATTCACTAGGCTATAACTATTATACCATTCACTAGGCTATAACTATTATACCATTCACTAGGCTATAACTATTATACCATTCACTAGGCTATAACTATTATACCATTCACTAGGCTATAACTATTATACCATTTACTTCCTATAACTATTATACCATTTACTTCCTATAACTATTATACCATTCACTAGGCTATAACTATTATACCATTCACTAGGCTATAACTATTATACCATTTACTTCCTATAACTATTATACCATTTACTTCCTATAACTATTATACCATTCACTAGGCTATAACTATTATACCATTCACTAGGCTATAACTATTATACCATTTACTTCCTATAACTATTATACCATTTACTTCCTATAACTATTATACCATTTACTAGGCTATAACTATTATACCATTTACTTCCTATAACTATTATACCATTCACTAGGCTATAACTATTATACCATTCACTAGGCTATAACTATTATACCATTCACTAGGCTATAACTATTATACCATTCACTAGGCTATAACTATTATACCATTCACTAGGCTATAACTATTATACCATTTACTTCCTATAACTATTATACCATTTACTTCCTATAACTATTATACCATTCACTAGGCTATAACTATTATACAATTTACTTCCTATAACTATTATACCATTTACTAGGCTATAACTATTATACCATTTACTTCCTATAACTATTATACCATTCACTAGGCTATAACTATTATACAATGTACTTGGCTATAACTATTATACCATTCACTTGGCTATAACTATTATACTATTCACTAGGCTATAACTATTATACCATTCACTAGGCTATAACTATTATACCATTTACTTGGCTATAACTATTATACTATTCACTAGGCTATAACTATTATACCATTCACTAGGCTATAACTATTATACCATTTACTTGGCTATAACTATTATACCATTCACTAGGCTATAACTATTATACCATTTACTCACCTATAACTATTATACCATTTACTTGGCTATAACTATTATACCATTTACTTGGCTATAACTATTATACCATTCACTAGGCTATAACTATTAAACCATTTACTTGGCTATAACTATTATACCATTTACTTGGCTATAACTATTATACCATTCACTTGGCTATAACTATTATACCATTTACTTGGCTATAACTACTATACCATTTACTCAGCTACAACTATTATACCATTTACTTGGATATAACTATTATACCATTTACTTGGCTATAACTACTATACCGTTTACTTGGCTATAACTATTATACCATTCACTAGGCTATAACTATTATACCATTCACTTGGTTATAACTATTATACCATTTAATTGGCTATAACTATTATACCATTTACTTGGCTATAACTATTATACCATTTACTTGGCTATAACTATTATACCATTTACTTGGTTATAACTATTATACCATTCACTAGGCTATAACTATTATAACATTTACTTGCTATAACTATTATACCATCTACTTGCTATAACTATTATACCTTTTACTTGGCTATAACTACTATTCTGTTTACTTGGCTATAACTCCTATACCGTTTTGTAGGCTTTAACTATTATACCGTTTACTTGGCCATAACTATTATACCATTTATTTGGCTATAACTATTATACCATTTACTTGGCTATAACTAGTATACCATTCACTAGGCTATAACTATTATACCATTCACTAGGCTATAACTAGTATACCATTCACTAGGCTATAACTATTATACCGTTTACTTGGCCATAACTATTATACCATTTACTTGGCCATAACTATTATACCATTTACTTGGCTATAACTAGTATACCATTTACTAGGCTATAACTATTATACCATTCACTAGGCTATAACTATTATACCATTTACTCAGCTATAACTAGTATACCATTCACTAGGCTATAACTATTATACCATTTACTTGGCTATAACTATTATACCGTTTACTTGGCCATAACTATTATACCGTTTACTTGGCCATAACTATTATACCATTTACCTGGCTATAACTATTATACCATTTACTTGGCCATAACTATTATACCATTTACCTGGCTATAACTATTATACCATTTACTTGGCTATAACTATTATACCATTCACAAGGCTATTACTATTATACCATTTACTTGGTTATACCTATTATACCGTTCACTAGGCTATAACTATTATACCGTTCACTAGGCTATAACTACTATAGCGTTTACTTGGCTATAACTATTATACCGTTTACTCAGTTATAACTATTATACCATTTACTTGGCTATAATTATTATACCATTTACTTGTCTATAACTATTATTCCATTTACTTGGCTATAACTATTATACCATGTACTTGTCTATAACTATTATACCAATCACTAGGCTATAACTATTATACCATTTATTTGGCTATAACTATTATACCATTTACTTGGCTATAACTAGTATACCATTCACTAGGCTATAACTATTATACCATTTACTAGGCTATAACTATTATACCATTTACTAGGCTATACCTATTATACCATTTACTCAGCTATAACTATTATACCATTTACTTGGCTATAACTATTATACCATTTACTTGGCTATAACTATGATACCATTTACTTGGCTATAACTATTATACCATTCACTAGGCTATAACTATTATACCATTTACTAGGCTATAACTATTATACCGTTTACTTGGCCATAACTATTATACCATTTACTAGGCTATAACTATTATACCATTTACTAGGCTATAACTATTATACCATTTACTTGGCTATAACTATTATACCATTTACTTGGCTATAACTATTATACCATTTACTTGGCTATAACTATTATACCATTTACTTGGCTATAACTATTATACCATTTACTTGGCTATAACAATTATACCATTCACTAGGCTATAACTATTATACCATTTACTTGGCTATAACTATTATACCATTTACTTGGCTATAACTATGATACCATTTACTTGGCTATAACTATTATACCATTTACCTGGCTATAACTATTATACCATTTACTTGGCTATAACTATTATACCATTTACTTGGCTATAACTATGATACCATTTACTTGGCTACAACTATTATACCATTCACTTGCTATAACTATTATATCATTCACTCAGCTATAACTATTATACCATTTACTTGGCTATAACTATTATACCATTTACTTGCTATAACTATTATACCATTTACTTGCTATAACAATTATACCATTTACTTGGCTATAACTATTATACCATTTACTTGGCTATAACTATTATACCATTTACTTGGCTATAACTATTATACCATTTACTTGGCTATAACAATTATACAATTCACTAGGCTATAACTATTATACCATTTACTCAGCTATAACTATTATACCATTTACTTGGCTACAACTATTATACCATTCACTTGCTATAACTATTATACCATTCACTCAGCTATAACTATTATACCATTTACTCAGCTATAACTATTATACCATTTACTTGGCTATAACTATTATACCATTTACTTGGCTATAACTATTATACCATTCACTAGGCTATAACTATTATACCATTTACTTGGCTATAACTATTATACCATTTACTTGGCTATAACTATGATACCATTTACTTGGCTATAACTATTATACCATTCACTAGGCTATAACTATTATACCATTTACTTGGCTATAACTATTATACCATTTACTCACCTATAACTATTATACCATTTACTTGGCTATTACTATTATACCATTTACTTGGTTATACCTATTATACCGTTCACTAGGCTATAACTTTTATACCATTCACTAGGCTATAACTATTATACCATTTACTTGGCTATAACTATTATACCATTCACTAGGCTATAACTATTATACCATTTACTAGGCTATAACTATTATACCATTTACTAGGCTAAAACTATAATACCATTTACTTGGTTATAACTATTATACCGTTCGCTAGGCTATAACTATTATACCATTTACTAGGCTATAACTATTATACCATTTACTTGGTTATAACTATTATACCGTTCACTAGGCTATAACTATTATACCATTCACTAGGCTATAAACATTATACCATTCACTAGGCTATAACTATTATACCATTTACTTGGCTATAACTATTATACCATTCACTAGGCTATAACTATTATACCGTTCACTAGGCTATAACTATTATACCATTCACTAGGCTATAACTATTATACCATTTACTTGGCTATAACTATTATACCATTTACTTGGCTATAACTATTATACCATTTACTTGGCTATAACTACTATACCATTCACTAGGCTATAACTATTATACCATTTACTTGGCTATAACTATTATACCATTTACTTGGCTATAACTATTATACCATTTACTCAGCTATAACTATGATACCATTTACTTGGCTATAACTACTATACCATTCACTAGGCTATAACTATTATACCATTTACTAGGCTATAACTATTATACCATTCACTAGGCTATAACTATTATACCATTTACTTGGCTATAACTATTATACCATTTACTTGGCTATAACTATGATACCATTTACTTGGCTATAACTATTATACCATTCACTTGGCTATAACAATTATACCATTTACTAGGCTATAACTATTATACCATTCACTAGGCTATAACTATTATACCATTTACTTGGCTATAACTATTATACCATTTACTTGGCTATAACAATTATACCATTTACTTGGCTACAACTATTATACCGTTCACTAGGCTATAACTATTATACCATTTCCTTGGTTATAACTATTATACCATTCACTAGGCTATAACTATTATACCATTTATTTGGTTATAATTATTATACCGTTCACTAGGCTATAACTATTATACCGTTCACTAGGCTATAACTATTATACCATTCACTAGGCTATAACTATTATACCATTTACTTGGCTATAACTATTATACCATTTACTTGGCTATAACTATGATACCATTTACTTGGTTATAACTATTATACCATTCACTAGGCTATAACTATTATACCATTTATTTGGTTATAATTATTATACCGTTCACTAGGCTATAACTATTATACCGTTCACTAGGCTATAACTACTATACCATTCACTAGGCTATAACTATTATACCATTTACTTGGCTATAACTATTATACCATTTACTTGGTTATAACTATTATACCATTTACTTGGCTATAACTTCTATACCATTTACTTGGCTATCACTATTATACCATTCACTAGGCTATAACTATTATACCATTCACTAGGCTATAACTATTATACCATTCACTAGGCTATAACTATTATACCATTTACTTGGCTATAACTAGTATACCATTTACTTGGCTATAACTATTATACCATTTACTTGGCTACAACTATTATACCATTTACTTGGCTATAACTATTATACCATTTACTTGGTTATAACTACTATACCGTTTACTTGGTTATAACTATTATACCATTTACTTGGTTATAACTATTATACCATTTACTTGGTTATAACTATTATACCATTCACTTGACTATAACTATTATACCATTTACTTGGTTATAACTATTATACCATTTACTTGGCTATAACTATTATACCCTTCACGAGCTATAACTATTATACCGTTCACTAGGCTATAACTATTATACCATTTACTTGGCTATAACTATTATACCGTTCACGAGCTATAACTATTATACCGTTCACTAGGCTATAACTATTATACCATTCACTTGACTATAACTATTATACCATTTACTTGGCTATAACTATTATACCATTCACTTGACTATAACTATTATACCATTTACTTGGCTATAACTACTATACCGTTTACTTGGCTATAACTATTATACCATTCACTTGACTATAACTATTATACCATTTACTTGGCTATAACTATTATACCATTCACTAGGCCATAACTATTATACCATTTACTTGGTTATAACTATTATACCGTTCACTAGGCTATAACTATTATACCATTTACTTGGCTATAACTATTATACCTTTCACTAGGCTATAACTATTATACCATTTACTTGGTTATAACTATTATACCGTTCAATAGGCTATAACTATTATACCGTTCACTAGGCTATAACTATTATACCATTTACTAGGCTATAACTATTATACCATTTACTTGGCTTTAACTATTATACCATTTACTAGGCTATAACTATTATACCATTTACTTGGCTACCACTATGACAATAGTTACACGGCTAAAACTGCATTGTATTACAACAATTACTTGCACAACGGCTTTTCGAATAAACAGATGATGTCATTGATCAGCGCTAATTAATGTAAAACTACAGTTAACATTAACAAAAATCTTCTTGATAAACATTTGATGTTCGGTTAAGTCCGTATTAATTTGAAATCAGAATTGTGTAGCATCGGAAATAAAGTCTCCTACCCGTCAGAAGTTCGGGGTATCCTGTTCACTGTAAACTGCTCTATGTCTTGGTAATTAGATAAACCACACGTGTTTCATCAGAGACTGGCTAATGACGATGACGCAACAATCCAAGGTAACGAGGTTTTGACAAGGCCAATCTAGCCATCGTGATGTCAATATTGTCTAGGTAATCATATTTTGATGGCGCCCATGGTGTTTGAAAGTGGCTTTGCTCTATACCTAGGGGCCTAATTGTTTTTGTTTTGTGATGTAGACTGTAATACACGTTCCTTTGGTGTTAGAGGGTAAATACAGACCTGTCTATAACAACATAGCGCGTTCTGTTACTCATGTAAGGCCCACTAATGGTACCTAGCGTTGGAACCACGTAAAGTGTTAGATTGTAAGTGAATTGTCGACTGCTAAAGGGAAAACAATGAGAACATTTATCACAACAAAATACCATAATTCCCTACAATACACTACTCCCTAAGGTAAAAGAAAAATAAAGCCTTCATTTGTCAGGGTTAAATTCGAGTTAAGGTTAGACTAGACAGATGCTTGTCATCCGATGTTGATAAACGCACACTTGGGTAACTGGACAAGTCATGACAGTATCTTAGATATATATTCCGGTATATTAAGGTTTTTGGTTTCATACCTGTGACTTACCTGCCTGGGTTAGATAATGAGGTCCAGTGAGATTATATATGTCTCTCGTCGTTATTGTATTGTAATCCTACATGTATGTTGATCTGATTTTGGCGGGTTTTTTTATGCCCCCAACCCCCGCCTCCTTTTTAATAAATTTATGTTAAAACGCCATTGCTATATATTGCTTTGTAATATTTTGATAGTTTCATGATTCACGTTTCAGTTTTTGTTTAATTTGGTGTTTCGCTTCTCAATTGTTTCGGTATTTCGCTGCTTTCTTTTATAGAAATCATGGTTCACATTAGGATGCTTTATTTAATGAATCTATATAAAGATACAGTTTTTATGATTCTAGTGCAAATGTTTATAACGTTGCCTTATATAGGTATTGGACGGCATTTTCGGGGGGTGTTTGTTTGTGTGTGTTTTTTTTAATTTCCATGTCGTATGAATGGAAATCGTTTCACTCCATATTGTACGATGTCCACTAGGGCTTCATGTCGTCCCTGGTGCATAATAGGGATGGTACTGATTTCCATTCATTTATTCATTACATACAATTATAGAACGATTGCTTAATTTGGTTCATATTTTTCTCGAATGATTAATTTGTTAACTAGGTTTGCGTTGGCCTTTAAACAACAATGGCGGAACAGCCCTAGATTTCTAGCTGATCCCGTCGAAAATTGCAATTATTTTATAAAATCCATAATAATAAAGCTCCTACTATCTCACCACTCTTCTCCGTTCCCAAGTCGATAACTCTCACTATAATCTCCGAAACGCCGAAAACTATAATCTACCTAACAACAGACTTGAATTATCTAACTTATCCTTCATTCATTCTACTATCAGACTAAGGAACTAATTGCCTCCTAGTATTCGACGTAGCGTCAACTACACATCATTTAGAAACGCCATTCGAGACATAAATTTGCCACTTGTACCCAACTACTTTTTTTTGGTGATAGAAAAATTAATATTCTTCACACAAAACTAAGAAATCATTCCAGTACTTTGAAAGTGATCTTTTTCGTGTAAACCTCATTGATTACCAACGCTGTGTATGTGGCTTTCTATTGAAGACGCACATCATTTCTTTTTTACATGTAATAATTATATTGGACAAAGAATTAAGCTTTATCGTAAATGAATGTCTGCATCTAAATGTGAATATCCTTCTGTTTGGAGACAATTCTCTTTCAGAGCAAGATAATACTATCATAAAATAATTTTATGATAAAAATGCTTTATTTGAACTTTAATTTAATTCCTTATTTGGTGTTTTTTAAACTACAAAGTTCCGAACTTTCATTTCATTTATTCCATCTGACAATGCTAATAAGAAACTATTTTATGTAAATTGTTTGTATCATAATTCTCCATAACTCGTGTTAATTTAAATAAGGTCTATTTACAAAAGTTTCCTTTGAAGTCGTTACAATATGGATATGTAATTCGTTTGAAACATTATTGTCAGATTAATTTATGTATCAACTATGTCCATCGTATACCATATACCTTTTAACTTTTGCGTAATAGGATTAACTAGTCTTACCAGGTCGGAATCGGACAAAGGACAGCGAGGTAGAATTATCTCACCTGGTCGGGTACGGCTTGGGTCTGAAAGGCCAACTGCTTAAATGACAGATGTCACTCACTTAATTGTATGTTCTCTTTTGCTATTGTAACAATATACTTATTGGAATTATTATGCTTGTAAGATGAGTTAGGACCTAGGCCTCGGACTATACGGGTGTGATTTTGGATGCTCCAGAAATCGCCTACCGACCTAGAGATAGTTACCTTAATAAATCTTTATTTGGACCACATTTCGATCTCCAGAACTTTTACTTTCTTCAACGACGACAACATCCCGCAAACGCCTTGTTATAATTGGTGGAGTTATCCGGAGTAATTTGCCTCATTGATTTGTGTAAGTCAAGTTACGGACAAGATCCCGAATCCTCACAGCCAAGCGAGATTTCCTCCCATCTTCAACCATCACGACAACAAATCAAAGATTCGTGGATCATATTCATCATGTTTGAACAGAGAGTTGCCCATTCATCTCATGAGACTCCTCAACGTTTCTGGAATAATACCGGAACTGGACGAAACAGCTGGGTATTGCATAGTGATAGACATTGTACACGATGCGGCTTAACCTTTCACAATGGCCATCTCAGAACGTGACCTGCAATGTCAGCACAGTGTTTCAAGTGTGGAAAAAATGGACACTTTTCTAGACTCTGTTTCATAAAGGACAACCGACGACGAAACTTCCGTCAACCATTGATGTCACCGAGCACCCCCTTACCCAATACTAGAAGAATCGACAAAGGCACATACGCCCAGATTCCTTACGGCACCAACGTTAACGCCAGAGTTCCTATCCATTCCTCATACACAACCCTTTCAGTGCCATCGACAACACCGAAACAGAGTGAAAAGAGAAAGTCGAAATCCCGCGCCAAAAGGAGGAGAGACAAAGTAAGAATTACACTATTCAAAGAGAGAAAACATCTTCAAGATATCCTACCGTTTTCATCTATTCCAGACAGTGAAATACCAAAACTGTGTGTTCCTGCTACAACAGACGGAAATCTAATCGTAAAACTTAAACAGCAAGTTTCAGACTTGTCAACCCAGTGTAAACAATTACAAAGTGACTTCAATCTGATACAATCTGAATCCAAAGACTGTGAAACATGCCTCATAAAAACGGAACAAGAAACGCTGTTCAGAACAGAAAATGTAACTTTGAAAGCGAAACTAGTAGAATGCAACAAACAGCTGGACGAAGCTAATGAACTCAAGAACACTATCCTACAAGAATTCATCAAACAAAAAGGTGAACTTGGAAATTTGAGTCACAAATTTGAAGAACTCTGTGCACAAAGTAAGTTAATGTTTGACCTAAATGACAAACTAAAAGCTGAAAATTGTGAACTAAAACAACAGTTAAATCCGGTACCACACACACCATCCTTTGTAAATCAACGGAACTACGGCAGAGGATATCATAACCGAAATTACGGACGTGGTTTTTATCGTTAAACAAAGCCGCGGGACGCGACTTTACCGGAACCGGAGGGAAGTTATCATAACGAAATATTATGATAAAAGTGCTTTATTTGAACTTTAATTTAATTCCTTATTTGGTGTATTTTAAACTACAAAGTTCCGAACTTTCATTTCATTTATTCCATCTGACAATGCTAATATGGAACTATTTTATGTAAATTGTATCATAATTCTCCATAACTCGTGTTAATTTAGATAAGGTCTATTTACAAAAGTTTCCTTTGAAGTAGTTATAAGTAATTCGTTTGAATCATTGTTGTCAGATTAATTCATGTATCAACTATATGTCCATCGTATACCTTTTAACTTTTGCGTAACATGATTAACTGGTCTTACCAAGTCGGACTCGGACAAAGGACAGCGAGGTAGAATTATCTCACCTGGTCGGGTACGGCTTGGGTCTGAAAGGCCAACGGCTTAAATGACAGATGTCACTCACTTAATTGTATGTTCTCTTTTGCTATTGTAACAATATACTTATTGGAATTATTATGCTTGTAAGGCAGTTAGGACCTAGGCCTCGGACTATACGGGTGTAGTTTTGGATGCTCCAGAAATCGCCTACCGACCTAGAGATAGTTACCTTAATAAATCTTTATTTGGACCACATTTCGATCTCCAGAACTTTTACTTTCTTCACTGACAACAACACCACGAAAACGCCTAGTTATAATTGGCGGAGTTATCCTGAGTAATTTGCCTCATTAATTTGTGTAAGTCAAGTTACGTACAAGATCCCGAACCTTCACAGCCAAGCGAGATTTCCTCACATCTTCAACCATCACGACAACAAATCAAAGATTCGTGGATCATATTCATCATGTTTGAACAAAGAGTTACCAATTCATCTCATGAGACTCCTCAAAATTTCTGGAATAATACCGGAACTGGACGAAACAGCTGGGTATTGCATAGTGATAGACATTGTACACGATGCGGCTTAACCTTTCACAATGGCCATCTCAGAACATGCCCTGCAACCTCAGCCCAGTGTTTCAAGTGTGGAAAAAATGGACACTTTTCTAGACTCTGTTTCGTAAAGGACAACCGACGACGAAACTTCCGTCAACCATTGATGTCACCGAGCACCCGCTTACCCAATACTAGAAGAATCAACAAAGGCACATACGCCCAGATTCCTTACGGCACCAACGCCAGAGTTCCTAACCATTCCTCATACACAACCCTTTCAGTGCCATCGACAGCAACGAAACACAGTGAAAAGAGAAAGTCGAAATCCCGCGCCAAAAGGAGGAGAGACAAAGTAAGAATTACACTGTTCAAGGAAAGAAAACATCTTCAAGATATGCTACCGTTTTCGTCTATTCCAGACAGTGAAATACCAAAACCGTGTGTTCCCGCTACAACAGACAGAAATCAAATCGTAAAACTTAAACAGCAAGTTTCAGACTTATCAACCCAGTGTAAACAATTACAAAGTGACTTCAATCTGATACAATCTGAAGCCAAAGACTGTGAAACATGCCTCATAAAAACGGAAAAAGAAACGCTGTTCAGAACAGAAAATGTAACTTTGAAAGCGAAACTAGTAGAATGCAACAAACAGCTGGACGAAGCTAATGAACTCAAGAACACTATCCTACAAGAATTCATCAAACAAAAAGGTGAACTTGGAAATTTGAGTCACAAATTTGAAGAACTCTGTGCACAAAGTGAGTTAATGCTTGACCTAAATGACAAACTAAAAGCTGAAAATTGTGAACTAAAACAACAGTTAAATCCGGTACCACACACACCATCCTTTGTAAATCAACGGAACTACGGCAGAGGATATCATAACCGAAATTACGGACGTGGTTTTTATCGTAAGACAAAGCCGCGGGACGCGACTTTACCGGAACCGGAGGGAAGTTATCATAAAGAAATTTTATGATAAAAGTGCTTTATTTGAACTTTAATTTAATTCCTTATTTGGTGTATTTTAAACTACAAAGTTCCGAACTTTCATTTCATTTATTCCATCTGACAATGCTAATAAGAAACTATTTTATGTAAATTGTTTGTATCATAATTCTCCATAACTCGTGTTAATTTAAATAAGGTCTATTTACAAAAGTTTCCTTTGAAGTCGTTACAATATGGATATGTAATTCGTTTGAATCATTGTTGTCAGATTAATTTATGTATCAACTATGTCCATCGTATACCATATACCTTTTAACTTTTGCGTAACAGGATTAACTAGTCTTACCAAGTCGGAATCGGACAAAGGACAGCGAGGTAGAATTATCTCACCTGGTCGGGTACGGCTTGGGTCTGAAAGGCCAATTGCTTGAGTGATAGATGTCACTCACTTATTTTATGTTCTCTTTTGCTATTGTAACAATGTACTTAATGGAACTATTATGCTTGTAAGATGAGTTAGGACCTAGGCCTCGGACTATACGGGTGTGATTTTGGATGCTCCAGAAATCGCCTACCGACCTAGAGATAGTTACCTTAATAAATCTTTATTTGGACCACATTTCGATCTCCAGAACTTTTACTTTCTTCAACGACGACAACACCCCTCAAACGCCTAGTGATAATTGGTGGAGTTATCCGGAGTAATTTGCCTCATTAATTTGTGTAAGTCAAGTTACGGACAAGATCCCGAACCTTCACAGCTAAGCGAGATTTCCTCACATCTTCAAACATCACGACAACAAATCAAAGATTCGTGGATCCTATTCATCATGTTTGAACAGATAGTTACCAATTCATCTCATGAGACTCCTCAACGTTTCTGGAATAATACCGGAACTGGACGAAACAGCTGGGTATTGCATAGTGATAGACATTGTACACGATGCGGCTTAACCTTTCACAATGGCCATCTCAAAACGTGCCCTGCAATGTCAGCCCAGTGTTTCAAGTGTGGAAAAATTGGACACTTTTCTAGACTCTGTTTCATAAAGGACAACCGACGACGAAACTTCCGTCAACCATTGATGTCACCGAGCACCCCCTTACCCAATACTAGAAGAATCGACAAAGGCACATACGCCCAGATTCCTTACGGCACCAACGCCAGAGTTCCTAACCATTCCTCATACACAACCCTTTCAGTGCCATCGACAACACCGAAACAGAGTGTAAAGAGAAAGTCGAAATCCCGCGCCAAAAGGAGGAGAGACAAAGTAAGAATTACACTATTCAAAGAGAGAAAACATCTTCAAGATATCCTACCGTTTTCGTCTAGTCCAGACAGTGAAATGCCAAAACCGTGTGTTCCCGCTACAACAGACAGAAATAAAATCGTAAAACTTAAACAGCAAGTTTCAGATTTGTCAACCAAGTGTAAACAATTACAAAGTGACTTCAATCTGATACAATCTGAATCCAAAGACTGTGAAACATGCCTCATAAAAACGGAACAAGAAACGCTGTTCAGAACAGAAAATGTAACTTTGAAAGCGAAACTAGTAGAATGCAACAAACAGCTGGACGAAGCTAATGAACTCAAGAACACTATCCTACAAGAATTCATCAAACAAAAAGGTGAACTTGGAAATTTGAGTCACAAATTTGAAGAACTCTGTGCACAAAGTGAGTTAATGCTTGACCTAAATGACAAACTAAAAGCTGAAAATTGTGAACTAAAACAACAGTTAAATCCGGTACAACACACACCATCCTTTGTAAATCAACGGAACTACGGCAGAGGATATCATAACCGAAATTACGGACGTGGTTTTTATCGTTAAACAAAGCCGCGGGACGCGACTTTACCGGAACCGGAGGGAAGTTATCATAAAGAAATTTTATGATAAAAGTGCTTTATTTGAACTTTAATTTAATTCCTTATTTGGTGTATTTTAAACTACAAAGTTCCGAACTTTCATTTCATTTATTCCATCTGACAATGCTAATAAGAAACTATTTTATGTAAATTGTTTGTATCATAATTCTCCATAACTCGTGTTAATTTAAATAAGGTCTATTTACAAAAGTTTCCTTTGAAGTCGTTACAATATGGATATGTAATTCGTTTGAAACATTGTTGTCAGATTAATTTATGTATCAACTATGTCCATCGTATACCATATACCATTTAACTTTTGCGTAACAGGATTAACTAGTCTTACCAGGTCGGAATCGGACAAAGGACAGCGAGGTAGAATTATCTCACCTGGTCGGGTACGGCTTGGGTCTGAAAGGCCAATTGCTTGAGTGATAGATGTCACTCACTTATTTTATGTTCTCTTTTGCTATTGTAACAATGTACTTAACGGAACTATTATGCTTGTAAGATGAGTTAGGACCTAGGCCTCGGACTATACGGGTGTAATTTTGGATGCTTCAGAAATCGCCTACCGACCTAGAGAAAGTTACCTTAATAAATCTTTATTTGGACCACATTTCGAACTCCAGAACTTTTACTTTCTTCACTGACAACAACACCACGAAAACGCCTAGTTATAATACAACTATGTTTATGCACACTCAGCAACACATTTTCGACTCTAAACGATTCTAGTGCACCCCCTCCCTCCCGCTTATATCAAAATTGTCTTATAAATGTAAAATTATACGTAAGTATGTGTCAAATCACGTGCTTGGTCTCTCCCTGTGCAAACGGACCAGTGGAAACGGAAATTCAAGAAAGCAAGGAATAGTCACCAGTGAGGAGGAAGACATATAAAGGAATGTGATGAACATTGAATAGCAGAGAGTAGTGACCAGGGTCAAGTATATATCACTTGATCCGTTTGCACGGAGAAGGAAAAACCACGTGGTCCGATAAACATTCCTTCGTCATCTGTTACATTGGAATCTCACCATCCCTACCCACTCTCCCCCCCCCCACTCTCTCTCTCTCTCTCTCTTTCTCTCCCTCTCTCTCTCCACCTCCCTCCACCCCCACCCCCCAAATGAAATAATATACATTATGTTTATTCATTAATGTCATCTTGTCATGTTATTTATTTATATATATATCCTTGTAAATTGATAGGAAAGAGCTTGCTTTAAGTGCATTAACTTGTGCCCAATCCATTTGATGACCAATAAAATATGTTTAAATCAGGAAAAAAACCCCTAGATTTGAATAGAACTGGCGCCAAAAACTAATCCTAGTCTTTTGAATGTTTGACACAGAGGTTCTCCATCGAAGCGATGCGACAAATTGCTCTTTAAATAGTTTAATAAATGATGTCATAGATCGACTGCGCTGTTGTAAAGTGTTTCCTTTCTGTATACTTAAACACATTTTCAGGTCCCTGTGGTAGTGGCGCTGTTGTAAAGCGTTTCACTTCTGTATACTTAAACACATTTTCGGGTCCCTGTGGTAGTGGCGCTGTTGTAAAGCGTTTCATTTCTGTATACTTAAACACATTCTTGGGTCCCTGTGGTAGTGGCGCTGTTGTAAAGCGTTTCATTTCTGTATACTTAAACACATTCTCGGGTCCCTGTGGTAGTGGCGCTGTTGTAAAGCGTTTCATTTCTGTAAACTTAAACACATTCTCGGGTCCCTGTGGTAGTGACGCTGTTGTAAAGCGTTTCATTTCTGTATACTTAAACACATTCTCGGGTCTCTGTGGAAGTGACGCTGTTGTAAAGCGTTTCATTTATGTATACTTAAACACATTCTCGGGTCCCTGTGGTAGTGACGCTGTTGTACAGCGTTTCATTTCTGTATACTTAAACACATTCTCGGGTCCCTGTGGTAGTGGCGCTGTTGTAAAGCGTTTAATTTCTGTATACTTAAACACATTCTCGGGTCCCTGTGGTAGTGGCGCTGTTGTACAGCGTTTCATTTCTGTATTCATAGTCTAAAGATTGTTGTTAAGAGTTGCTTTATTTAAATGGAGTGGAAATTAATATCATTGTTTGCGCGTGGCATTTGTTTGGTAGCTCACTCTTAGTTTAGGTCCAGAACTACATAATGTAGCTATAACACATTCTCGGGTCCCTGTGGTGGCTGGCGCTGTTGTATCGCGTTTCCTTTCTGTATACTTAAACACATTCTCGGGTCCCTGTGGTGGCTGGCGCTGTTGTATCGCGTTTCCTTTCTGTATACTTAAACACATTCTCGGGTCCCTGTGGTAGTGGCGCTGTTGTAAAGCGTTTCATTTCTGTATACTTAAACACATTCTCGGGTCCCTGTGGTAGTGGCGCTGTTGTAAAGCGTTTCCTTTCTGTATACTTAAACACATTCTCGGGTCCCTGTGGTAGTGGCGCTGTTGTAAAGCGTTTCCTTTCTGTATACTTAAACACATTCTCGGGTCCCTGTGGTAGTGGCGCTGTTGTAAAGCGTTTCATTTCTGTATACTTAAACCGTTGTTTTCATGTTGCCTTTGTTTGCGTGTTTCAATAGTTTGTCTTATGGGATTGTCTTATGATCCGAGTGAAAACATGAAACCACAGAAATTTGAAGATCATTGCTATACTTATTAATGACGTTTTAATTAGTATGTAACACTTTGCCTCAAAAACTTTAAAATAACCCTCCTGTAAACCGAACACTGTAGAATATTACGTTTTGTGACCCAATTTTCTGTCGCTATACCAAATGTATTAAGCCCATAATAAACAAACCAGAAAGAAGAATAAAAATTGTATTTTCTCTATTATCACAGACAACAGTATGCAAAAACCTCTCACGTGAAAAATGTTAATATACATGTATCTGGTGACTCCTAAAAGTTTTCAAAATATTACGGGATACCGTATAATGGTTATTACAAGGGTTGATATGTCTTACAGTGTTTTTTTACACGGGTCGGGAAATCGATCTCAATCAATGCTTATCATACGGGTTTGGATTAACGAAATAAGGATAACCTTTTTGTAACATTAAGTGAGACGACGGAGTATACCCAGCAAAGACGTAATGTACCAAGCTGTCGTCACGTCCATCAGGACTCACCAACAGACGTAAAGGTCACCACGATGGAAATCAATGTGTAGAGTGTTCACAGGCAAAAACCAAAAGGTGGCAATGGAGTCCTTGTAACGTGATGATTCCCACATACACCAGAATTCTATAAAAATAGAAATTCCCTTACACAATACCAATTAAAAGTCTCCTCCAAGGTTGTGGCGTCCCGTGGGGAATGGTTGTCCACTCACTGGCTTTTACACGCGGATAGGGAGTGGTAAAAAGCATGTTCGTTTAGACTGACATCACTCTCGCTGCTATTTATTACAAAGGAGTGGTGAAAAATGTACTCGTTATTGTAAAACTCGCATTAATCATACTTACCTTGAATACATACCACAGCGTCAACGCAGGAGGACAGTATATATAACAGCGCAGTCACAAGGACGCACAACAGCGTTAGTATGGAAACACTTTATATACCAGCGTCTGTACAAACAACTGCTCCATATGTCACCGTGCTACCACAGCTACTATACACATCAGTAGACCGTACCACAACGTCAACAAACAGTTATAGCAAGTACCAAACCGTCAACACATCAGGATATAACAAGGTAACACAACGTCAACACACATTTATACAACGTAATACAACGTCAACACACATTTATAGAACGTAACACAACGTCAACAAACAGTTATAGCAAGTACCACACCGTCAACACAGCAGGATATAACAACGTAATACAACGTCAACACACATTTATAGAACGTAACACAACGTCAACAAACAGTTATAGCAAGTACCACATCGTCAACACAGCAGGATATAACAAGGTAACACAACGTCAACAAACAATTATAGAACGTAACACAACGTCAACAAACAGTTATAGCAAGTACCACATCGTCAACACAGCAGGATATAACAAGGTAACACAACGTCAATAAACATTTATAGAACGTAACACAACGTCAACAAACAGTTATAGCAAGTACCACATCGTCAACACAGCAGGATATAACAAGGTAACACAACGTCAATAAACAATTATAGAACGTAACATAACGTCAACACACATTTATAGAACGTAATACAACGTCAACACACATTTATAGAACGTAACACAACGTCAACAAACAATTATAGAACGTAACACAACGTCAACAAACAGTTATAGCAAGTACCACATCGTCAACACAGCAGGATATAACAAGGTAACACAACGTCAATAAACATTTATAGAACGTAACACAACGTCAACAAACAGTTATAGCAAGTACCACATCGTCAACACAGCAGGATATAACAAGGTAACACAACGTCAATAAACAATTATAGAACGTAACATAACGTCAACACACATTTATAGAACGTAATACAACGTCAACACACATTTATAGAACGTAACACAACGTCAACAAACAATTATAGAACGTAACACAACGTCAACAAACAGTTATAGCAAGTACCACATCGTCAACACAGCAGGATATAACAAGGTAACACAACGTCAATAAACAATTATAGAACGTAACATAACGTCAACACACATTTATAGAACGTAATACAACGTCAACACACATTTATAGAACGTAACACAACGTCAACAAACAATTATAGAACGTAACACAACGTCAACAAACAGTTATAGCAAGTACCACATCGTCAACACAGCAGGATATAACAAGGTAACACAACGTCAATAAACATTTATAGAACGTAACACAACGTCAACAAACAGTTATAGCAAGTACCACATCGTCAACACAGCAGGATATAACAAGGTAACACAACGTCAATAAACAATTATAGAACGTAACATAACGTCAACACACATTTATAGAACGTAATACAACGTCAACACACATTTATAGAACGTAACACAACGTCAACAAACAATTATAGAACGTAACACAACGTCAACAAACAGTTATAGCAAGTACCACATCGTCAACACAGCAGGATATAACAAGGTAACACAACGTCAATAAACATTTATAGAACGTAACACAACGTCAACAAACAGTTATAGCAAGTACCACATCGTCAACACAGCAGGATATAACAAGGTAACACAACGTCAATAAACAATTATAGAACGTAACATAACGTCAACACACATTTATAGAACGTAATACAACGTCAACACACATTTATAGAACGTAACACAACGTCAACACACATTTATAGAACGTGAAAAACATGTATAGAACGTAACACAACGTCAACACACATTTATAGAACGTAACACAACGTCAACACACATTTATAGAACGTGAAAAACATGTATAGAACGTAACACAACGTCAACACACATTTATAGAACGTAACACAACGTCAACACACATTTATAGAACGTGAAAAACATGTATAGAACGTAACACAACGCCAACACACATTTATAGAACGTAACGCAACGGCAACAAACATTTATAGAAGGTACTACAACGTCAACAAATATTTATAATGTCTAAGGCAGGCGCCCAAGGGAAGCTCTTTAAAGAATGGTAACACATGCGTGCGTAAACAGAGTTGTTTCCCTTTGCTAACCTCTGTCTTTGAATTTTTTTAAACCCCATGCGTGAAAGCCTTCTCGAAAATTAAGGCCGCTTATGGTCTACAAAAATATAATAGCCCACTCCACGGTATTCGTATAAATTTAGTTCATTACATGTATACTAGTGAGAAGTACACAATAGCACAATATGCCACAATGTCAGCACATTTAAGCTTTGAACTGCTTTCAGTTGGCAGTTATGGGTTGGTAATACAAAATGTACAAAGGCAAATTTAATGAAGCGCGCTAGCCCATAATTGCCAACTGAAAGCGGTTCAATGCTTATATTTACCACTAGCGATTTAAAAAAAACACAAATTTAGCCTAAATAACGGAATTCAAGTTCCCCCGCCATTCTCGGCTGTGAGCAGCTCTACCATGCTATTCCGCGTAAAAAAGCTATTGCGTAAAACAGCAGAAAACCAGATAAGACTAATCAGCGTAATACAAATGTTTGATGTAAATTGATATTATGAAAATACAAAATGTAAACTGTCGGTCTAGGTTTTCAAAAGAAAAATGAAAAATGCAACAGCTGTTGGGCAACATTTTTAATGCATCGGCTGGCAGTTATTGAGATGGTAATGCTCAACCACTGTCGGTAAAGTTGTATGGTGATAATGCCATAGAGTGGTAAATATAAGGTTACACAAGGTTTACATACGTTATTGGGAGTACCACGAATGTCAAAACTCAATGTCAAAGGTTAAACAAAAAAGACCTTACAAGATACAGCAGTACAAACCATTGATCCACTTTTGGTCGAGAAGGTAGGCTTATTAACGTCATGAAAAAAAATCAGTTATCTGTATTCCTGGAATTTTTAAAGATTAATTTGATCTTTTTCTAGGCAACATTTACTTGTTCTCTTATACGAAAGAATTTTTTATGCATTAATGTAACTTTACTAAATGTAACTTTACTAAAGGTTAAAGTACATGTATACTACAACTGAGGTGTAGCTCACCATAAGAGGAAGGCACGCAAGGTCAAGCAGTTGCATGAAATTGTTGCCGACATGATGGAAAGTAAAACATAAATATTCTGTAATCCCACTCTTAATGCCATCATTGAAATAATTGCTCGAATCAATTATAAGGCCTTCTGATTTTGTAGGATTTGGGTAAGCGCTTCCTCACTTAAAAAGATCACTCGCTCATTACTCTTCTCGGGATTTCGGCAGTTTCTTACTACCTTCTGAACGAGGTTACTAGCGAATTCTGGTACAAATGAAGAATATAGAGTGCCACAAAACTCATATATTTTTCATTTTAAGAAAACAATCTACACAAAAGCGATTCATTTTAACCAATTATAGAGGTTCGTATTTTTAAACGTTTCACTTACACCAGCTAATTTCAAACTAGAACATAACGTGCATCGATTGTCTGTTGTGGTACCGGAAATGCGAGCGTCCTCCTGGGAGCTGGGAGGCCTTGGCTGGCAGGTCGATTACATACAGTCGCTCTGTTCTCTTGCTCAAATGATAAAAGTCTAATTCACGCTTTCTCAGAATAACTTTTTGTATCCTGTTTTACCGGTCAGATTCTACACTCTTCATTTGTTCGAGTTAAAAGCAAATCTTTGGCGAAATAAAAGAAAACATGGCTATAACAACCTGGTCATAACGCTGAAAGCTGTTAGTGTCTTAGTATCAGTTCGTCTTGTTCTTAGATACATTTGGCGGTATGACAAGAAGAAGGGCATGGGGTGTGACGGATCCCGAGGGACCCTCCAAGTAATTAATGAACACGGCTCAGTATACTAATTTGGTGTCAGTACCGGATGGTAGTTTCAATGGGACCGTGACGGACAAGTACAGACGCTGACTCGGACAAGCGCTACCAGCTTTAGGAACGTTATCCTCAGGCAGGGTATTACAAGCTTGATGGTCCCGCAGTGAGCCAAATTAACGCCAATTATACTAAATATACGGTAAACAGTGTTGTATATGGGCATAGGGATAATACCATGTTTTGATATTTATATCATAGTTTGCTACAGCGGTTCGTGTAAAACATTCGGGGAACGAGACGTTTGTTCTCAAACCTGGAATGGAAACAGAAAACGCTTTTGGAAATATACATCAGCATCTTAAACAGATGGTTTCCAATTTTCTATAAAACACACGCCATCTTCATTCTTCGTTAAGTCTAGTCTTTAATCGAAACCCCGTAAAAGCAGGAATGGGTCCACGGCAAGGTCAGACATGACCCAACCAAGGTCAGACAAGACCAAGCTGAGGTCAGACAAGACCAAGCCAAGGTCAGGCAAGACCCAATCAAGGTCAGGCAAGACCCAGTCAAGGTATGACAAGACCAAGCCAAGGTCAAACAAGACCAAGGACAAGTCAGGCAAGCAAGACCAAGCCAAGGTCAAACAAGACCAAGGACAAGTCAGACAAGACCAAGGCAAGGTCAGACAAGACCATGTCAAGGTCAGACAAGACCAACGCAAGGTCAGGCAAAACCAAGGAAAGATCAGGCACGACCAGGGCAATGTCTGACAAGACCAGGGCAATGTCAGACAAGACCAGGGCAATGTCAGACAAGATCATGACAAGGTCAGGCAAGATCATGGCAAGGTCAGGCAATACCAATGCAAGTTCTGCCAAGACCAAGGCAAGGTCAGATAAAACCAAAATGCAAGGTCAGACAAGACCAAGATAAAGTCAGACAAGACCAAGCCAAGGTCAGACCAAACCAAGCAAAGGTCAGACCCAGCCAAGGACTTCAGTTCAGTTCAATTCAGTTCTTTATGACCTTGAAACTTATGGCTCATCAGTATTAAATAAACATATATACAAGAATAACACAATCAATATCTGCAATACCCTTACACGCCCATATACACAACTTCAGATACACACATTCGGGCACTTGGTATAGTGTAGAAGAATATTCCTCGCTATACTTGTACATAGTCTTTCTTTTCTGATTACTCAATTTAATATATCTGGCTAAATTTGACAACTGTTTTTTGTTCACTGTTTCCAAAAGTTGGATAAATTTATACATGCTAGGTTAATCATAGTAATATTTCTTAATAAGACGTTTTCTAAAATCAACATAATGTTCACATTTTAATATAAAATAATATTCATCTTCGATGTCACCACTGTTGCAGCATGAACATGTTCTTTCAGTCCTTTCTGATTTATTATACCTACCAATTGCAATATTGAATTTGTAAGATGAAAGTCTAATTTTTGTTATTTCTTTCAGATTTAAAGTTCCAATTGGTTGTGTTTAAAATGGTTGTAAACAGAAATTTTCAGCCAGACATTTGTACAGGGAACACTTTGAAAATGAATCAATTTTTTCTTTACATTCTTGCTTTAAAATATCACACATTCTACCTTTAATAGGTTTCATAACATAATCGGATGTATAACTATCGCCATTATACCATATGTACCCTACTCCTCTTCTACATAATTCCTCTTTTACTCCATTCAACCATTCATTTCCATTTTCTACCATTTCTTGATAACAAGCGTCACCGGAGTGTTGTTTTAGTAAGACTGACCCCTGACCTTTCCATATCAGCTATTGATTTAAATTGTTCGACGTGATGATTATCAGTACAACAAAATCCACAACCTAACTAGTGCCTTTACAAACTTAACCCAGTAAGATTGTGATATAAATATGTATAATCTGACGTGTGTTCTACCTCCAAGGTTACATTTAACTACATTGTAACGCTGGGCACTCAGCCTGCCTATCCGTCACCTTTATAAGTCATCGCAGAAGCCTTACATGTGCACTTCCACAAAATCTCGTACCGTATCAGAAATTAATGGCCGGACTGACTACTCGGACTTGGGATAAAGCTCCGAACTGGACATAAGACCAGGAGATGGCTGTAAACCCGAGGTCAGGGCTATGTGCTATTATATTAACTCTTGAGAATTCGTAGCTAATGTTGGAAATTTTCCCGAAACCAGAAGAACCAGTTAATTTCAATTACAGAACAACAAAGCCCTTTTAATTTCAATTGAAAAACAAAGAATTCCTTAAAATTTCAATTACAGAACAGCAAATTCCTTTAAATTTCAATTACAGAACAATGAATTCCTGATCGTTGTAATAAATCATATTTGTTAAGGAAGATTCCGGTTGAAATTTAGGTATTTGTGGTTTGGTGTTAAAACCGATTTTGTCTCTGGGATAAGAGTATCGGTCACTTGGAGATAAATGTTTATTCGTTTTTTAAGGTGTGTACAGTTAGACTATTTTTGACATTTTATCTTTTGTGGTATGTTATTATAACGCTAATTGATTTTTTTTGTAAATTGACACCTGTTTTATTTATTAAGACTGCTCCAATTTATTAAGGATTGAACTCTATAAGGCGTTAACATTAGAGCGTGCTACAGTAAGAACGTCTACAGTGGTATCTATTTCTACGGCTATTGTGATCGTTATAGAGTGAGGTAGCGGGCTCCTCGCGGGTAGACATTGTAAGCATTGTCCATTTAATTCTCTAAAACAGTGACATTTATCTGAAGGCTGGTGACAGGAGTGATATATATCCGGTTACAGGTAGCGTATGGCTTCCTTGGTTTCCCAGATATTGAAACACAAAAAATGACACCAGCCCGCACTTACTTAATACCAGCCGTGTTCCGGTTGCAGATGGAACGAAGCCATTGCATATTACAAGGTATATAGCTAATGGCTATTGAGCGTCATATCTGTCTTATGTGATACAGTCACATTGTTTTGTGCGTGTATGTCATTATATCTCGTCCATTTGTCATGTAAGTATATCATGTTTTTGTCGCGTTATTTGTACATATTCATATATACATAAGGTCACTAGTAAGTATGATCCACTATATGTACTGGATCCTAACAAACAAACGTTCGTTGGATGCGTATTACTAGAAATAGATATATGATCGTGGAAGTAATAGCGACATTACGGACAAATAAATTGTCAAATTTTCAAGGCTATCCGTCCCTTTATCAAGACATATAAAATACACATAAACAGAATATACATACAACATGAAATAATTTTAGGTTTAAATGCTAAATGTTGCATATAATCCCTTCGGCTGATCAAACCCGAAGCTCCTACCAAATTAACAAAGAAACATCCTCAGGTGATGTTTAGAAAATATAAAATTTGCCAAAAATATTGTTTCTAATCGTTGAGGACGGCTACTGAGCGTATATATCAGGTAGTACTTTGTGTGGTAACCTTCCATCCCAACATGCCTCCATTGTCAACAATCTTCCAGAAACTTTGACAAATCCTGCTTTCGTCCAGTAAATGCAAGGGTATTTTCCCAGAACCACCAATTCTAGCTTATCGCAGACCAAAAACCTCAAAGATCTGGTGGTAAGCGGTAAGCTACCGGTGCTTTCCCATACTTCTGCCATTGGCGGTTTTAAGACATGCAACAGTAAGAGGTGTAAGTTTTGTCCATACACTCACAACACAAATTCATTCAAATGTGAGGTCAATGGTCAAAGCTACCACATCCTCCAGCCAGTGTCATGTACATCGGCCAATGTAATATACGAGGGGTGTTCCAAAAATAATGTCACTTGCATCGGTGCTCATATAGCGGAAGTGCTTTTTGTTCATTTTAATTTGCTCTGCCCTACAAAATACTCTCCGCCAGCCAGAACACACCTTTTTAGCCGGTCAATCCATTTTGGAAGCATTTTTCATACCCTTCAATGGGTACACCCATCAGACACTGATAAACAGCAGATCCAAGGGCATATCTCGAATTGTATCTCCTTCCAGATAAATGATATTTAAGTTTTGGAAAGAGAAAATAGTCGCAGGGGGCCAAGTCTGGCGAATACGGAGGGTGCGGAATGACGGTAACCTTCTCTGACTCCAAAAAGTCAGTCACAATACGTGCCTTGTGAGCGGGTGCATTATCATGCAAAAGTCGGACATACTTAAGTCCTGTTTTGGGGCGGCGACTTTTGTAGTAGTTCTTCAACTTTCTCAGAACAACGTTTTTATAGAACTTGCCTGTGACCGTTCTGCCTTTTGACACCGGGATTTGAATAGCTGGACCCTTATTAGTGAAAAAAATAGCATACAAAACCTTCTTTAGCGTTCGTATTCGTTTGGCGATACTTGGGCGTCTGGCATTTTTAGTGGCCCATATTCGGTTGGCAACCTTCCGCTTTGGTTCAAAATAATACACCTAGGTCTCATCACCATTGACTATATTATCAAAAGCCTTTTAACTATATTTTGGGTACATTTTGAGAAGTTTTTTTGTCATTGTTACACGCGTCTTCTTTTGCTCATCCGTTAACAAATGGGGTATCCATCTTGCATTTATCTTTCTAACTTTTAGGTGTTTCTTCAAAATGGCATGAACTCTTGCTAACGACAAGTTTGTAATTCGAGCCAATTGTCTTACGGTGAATCGAGCATCAGTTTGGAGGATATTTCGGATTTTTTCTATGTTACCTTTGGTCGTAGTTGTTGCAGGACGACCTGGGTGAGCAGCATCTTTCAGTTGCTGCTGCAAAGCACTAAATTTACATACCCACATACAAACAGTCCTGTGAGACATTTGGCCCTCCCCATAATGTCACACACCTCACGGTGAATATCTACAGCCTTTATGCCGAGTAATGACCTACCTTTTATATAGGTCCTAATTTCAAGAACATTTTCACCTCGTTTTCCTGTCATTTTGTGTCTAGTCTAACGAGTAGGCTATGAAACGATGTACACTGTACCGAGGCTAGTGAACGTGTGGACGAGATATTTACCTGTGTCACAAGCCAGTGATCACTCAATCGACACGAGGTGGTTTTGTGCATAAATTGCACGATTTCCGCGAAATAAAGCACAGATGACATTATTTATGGAACACCCCTCGTACCTGATTACCTGTGCCAAGTGCCAGATGCAGTATGTGGGAGAGACCGAAAACACCACTGAAACTGAGAATCAACAACCATCATATCAAGATATTTCAACATGCCAAGTCATACGTGGTACGACATGCAGGTGGTCCCCTTCGACCACTGCAGGTCTTGGGGTGACCAACAACGCCTCAACAAGAAATGTCACTGGTTAAACCAGCTACCCACTCGGCATGAGCGAGAGATGATCTGTACATGCTATACACCAGAAGTATCCAAACAGATAAACCTGTTAGTCAGTACACCACACCCCATAACCAAGTGGGGGTCCCTGCAGCAAGCAGATTCCCCATAAAAGTATATTTTTGTTATTCTATCTCAAATTTAATTCAATTAAAATGTTTATGTAAATTAAAAATCATATTTTCATTCCAGCCTAATGTAACCGCAAATTTCGATTTTATTTCTTTTATAAAAGTTTTGGGACAACTTTTTGGCGGGACCGAGTTGTTTGAATTGACACTCTGAAACCCCGAATACTCGACCATTCGACCACTTTCTTAAACCTTTATTTGAATTGAAACAATATATTTTCTTTCTAATAACTTTTTATTTTTATTTCAAGGGGTTGTCATTTTACTACTGACGACATAATTTCGGAATTTAAACCATTCAATTTTTAATTAGAGTGGGACATTAATGTACCGACTCTAGGGATTGTCATCATACACCAGATTATTCGACCATTTATTATAAACTTTTATTTGTCCGCCACTTATGTATTTTTTTCCTAACAAACTTTTTTTATACTAGTTCAGCATAGTTTGATATAACTTTTGACGATAAATTTTCAGAATATTAACATCTATTTTTCTATTTCGAGTGGGACGAAAATGTACCGACTCTGACTTTCTCGGGGTCGACACAAACTGAAACAAATTTTGAAAACTACCTAATATATACGCTCAGTAGCCGTCCTCAACAATAAGAAACAGCATTTTTGGCAAATTTTATATTTTCTTAACATCACCTTAGGATGTTTCTTTGCTAAAGCTGAAAGGATCATATGCAACATTTACCAATAATATCTAAAATTGTTTCATGTTTTATGTATATTCTATTCATGTGATGTAATGTGTATTTTATGTGTCTTGATAAAGGGGCGGATAGCCTTGAAAATTTGACAATTTATTTGTCCGTATTGTCGCTATTACTTCCACGATAATATGTTCATATATATGTTTATATATATACGATTATGAACTCGGCCTCCATGTTCAAACAAGCCAATACTTGCAAGGCGCCACGTATACATGTATTTGTTTTAGGATAATGGAGTGTGATTATGAAGTGAATGTTACTGCCACTTTTCAAAAGTTGATTCAAAAGGATTTCAATTTGACGTTTGTAATGCCATCAATTACATAATGTTATAGGCTATCCCATCAATATAATATAATAATTAAATAACTCAAAATATCTGTGACCCCTTTCCTGTAGTTGTAACATCTGTATTATTTATCTTAAACTTGATCGTGAATATAAAGACGTACGTTTTTAGTTCTCTCATTTTAATTTCAGTCGCACAAAATTTGGTCAACATTGAATAAGTAAAAAATGTATATATCGATTAAAACATGCCTTTGTTACGGAAGGTAGTTTGGAAAAGAAAAAAAAACCGCACAACCATTATTGGCCTCAGTCATTGGTCACTCGTATAACATTAGGATCCGGTACTAGAAGTAGTTTATATCATGTGATGTGGGTGTGTCACTCGTATAACATTAGGATCCGGTACTAGAAGTAGTTTATATCATGTGATGTGGGTGTGTCACTCGTATAACATTAGGATCCGGTACTAGAAGTAGTTTATATCATGTGATGTGGGTGTGTCACTCGTATAACATTAGGATCCGGTACTAGAAGTAGTTTATATCATGTGATGTTGGTGTGTCATTCGTATAACATTAGGATCCGGTACTAGAAGTAGTTTATATCATGTGATGTGGGTGTGTCACTCGTATAACATTAGGATCCGGTACTAGAAGTAGTTTATATCATGTGATGTGGGTGTGTCACTCGTATAACATTAGGATCCGGTACTAGAAGTAGTTTATATCATGTGATGTGGGTGTGTCACTCGTATAACATTAGGATCCGGTACTAGAAGTAGTTTATATCATGTGATGTGGGTGTGTCACTCGTATAACATTAGGATCCGGTACTAGAAGTAGTTTATATCATGTGATGTGGGTGTGTCACTCGTATAACATTAGGATCCGGTACTAGAAGTAGTTTATATCATGTGATGTGGGTGTGTCACTCGTATAACATTAGGATCCGGTACTAGAAGTAGTTTATATCATGTGATGTCGGTGTGTCACTCGTATAACATTAGGATCCGGTACTAGAAGTAGTTTATATCATGTGATGTCGGTGTGTCACTCGTATAACATTAGGATCCGGTACTAGAAGTAGTTTATATCATGTGATGTGGGTGTGTCACTCGTATAACATTAGGATCCGGTACTAGAAGTAGTTTATATCATGTGATGTGGGTGTGTCACTCGTATAACATTAGGATCCGGTACTAGAAGTAGTTTATATCATGTGATGTGGGTGTGTCACTCGTATAACATTAGGATCCGGTACTAGAAGTAGTTTATATCATGTGATGTGGGTGTGTCACTCGTATAACATTAGGATCCGGTACTAGAAGTAGTTTATATCATGTGATGTGGGTGTGTCACTCGTATAACATTAGGATCCGGTACTAGAAGTAGTTTATATCATGTGATGTGGGTGTGTCACTCGTATAACATTAGGATCCGGTACTAGAAGTAGTTTATATCATGTGATGTGGGTGTGTCACTCGTATAACATTAGGATCCGGTACTAGAAGTAGTTTATATCATGTGATGTGGGTGTGTCACTCGTATAACATTAGGATCCGGTACTAGAAGTAGTTTATATCATGTGATGTGGGTGTGTCACTCGTATAACATTAGGATCCGGTACTAGAAGTAGTTTATATCATGTGATGTGGGTGTGTCACTCGTATAACATTAGGATCCGGTACTAGAAGTAGTTTATATCATGTGATGTGGGTGTGTCACTCGTATAACATTAGGATCCGGTACTAGAAGTAGTTTATATCATGTGATGTGGGTGTGTCACTCGTATAACATTAGGATCCGGTACTAGAAGTAGTTTATATCATGTGATGTGGGTGTGTCACTCGTATAACATTAGGATCCGGTACTAGAAGTAGTTTATATCATGTGATGTGGGTGTAATTAGTTCAGCGTCATATTAATAGCTGTGCGGTGTATGCGTGTGGGTTTTGAAGACATTGTGTTGGCATACTTTACTTGCCACCACACAATAACACGGACATGATGCCAGCTTTCGACTGCCACCACACAGTACGATCACCCGAGGACACCCAGTACAATATTCGCCCTGTGTATGGCACTAACAACGGGTTTAGCAGTCATCATTACCACCCATTAAAAGTGGACATCATACAGAAAGGTCACCCATCCTCAAACACATGGTTGGACATCATTCAGAAAAGTCACCCATCCTCAAACACATGGTTGGACATCATACAGAAAAGTCACCCATCCTCAAACACATGGTTGGACATCATACAGAAAAGTCACCCATCCTCAAACACATGGTTGGACATCATACAGAAAAGTCACCCATCCTCAAACACATGGTTGGACATCATACAGAAAAGTCACCCATCCTCAAACACATGGTTGGACATCCTACATGGTTTGCCTTAGGTCATGGGACAGAAAAAAAAGCAAATTCTGTTTTCGCACTTCTCATTTCAGTTCATGGATATCAATTGTTATATTCCGTTATATAAATACCTATAAATAACTATAAATACCTAGTAAGATCGCAGCTGGACCATGCCAGTCCTTTGTGTGTACCACACCGACAAAAACATATCGACAAGATAGAGGGAGATCAAAGAATGCCAACCAAGCGTCTCCCGGGAATGAAGAACCTTACTTACAGGGAAAAACCTTACTCATGCGTTACCATCACCTTTGAAATGACGACGGAATATAACTCATATTGTTTTCAATAAAATGAGTCCGTGTACTTTAAAGTGTGCAAAGTAGCTGGTGAATGGTATGTTTTAACCATTTAAATCTGATTTCAAAAACTAAAACGTCCCCGACTGAATCGTATGGCTGAATTGATGTGTTTGTGTTTATGCATGTTTGTCCATATCCTCACTATCCTCCGCAGTGTAGCACTAAACGACCACTTTGACAGGGCGGGTCAATACAGAGGGGAACAATTGATGGACTTCTCCCAGGTATCGCTCGTCTTTAAACTGTAGCCATATACTTTTATATATGTTCGGTAAGACTTCAATGTGTGCTTACATTGCAAATGTCACTGACGCGTTTTATCCTTGTAATGGGACTGTTCCTATCAAATAACAAGCATTTAGAAAACATTGTCGACTAAATAACAAATCATAAAGCATTTAAGAACCTCTTTCCTCCAGGTTTGACAATGGTGGCATTATAGACAGAACGGTAGTGTTCAGTATCACATAGACAGAACGTTAGTGTTCATTATCACATAGACAGAACGGTAGTGTTCAGTATCACATTAAACATAGGATGTACAAAACATAAGTAAAGTAACGGACACCGTGTCTGTAAAATATAATACCGTTAGGTCCAAATCTGTATAAAACAACAGACACCGTATCTGTAAAATATAATACCGTGAGGTCCAAATCTGTATAAAACAACGGACACCGTGTCTGTAAAATATAACACCATGAAGTCCATATCTGTAGAAAAAAACGGACATCGTATCTGTAAAATATAACACCGTTAGGTCCAAATCTGTATAAAACAAAGGACACCGTATCTGTAAAATATAACACGGTGAAGTCCATATCTGTATAAAACAACGGACACCGTATCTGTAAAATATTACACCGTTAGGTCCAAATCTGTAGAAAACAACGGACACCGTATCTGTAAAATATAACACCGTGAGGTCCAAATCTGTATAAAACAACGGACACCGTATATGTAAAATATAATACCGTGAAGTCCAAATCTGTATAAAACAACGGACACCGTATCTGTAAAATATAACACGGTGGAGTCCAAATCTGTATAAAACAACGGACACCGTATCTGTAAAATATAACACCGTGAGGTCCAAATCTGTATAAAAGAACGGACACCGTATCTGTAAAATATAACGCCGTGAGGTAAATATCTGTTTAAAACAACGGACACCGTATCTGTAAAATATAACACCGTGAAGTCAATATCTGTATAAAACAACGGACACCGTATCTGTAAAATACAGGACATTTAATACACGTGAACGATATTTCTATACAAAAAAAATAACGTCGTATCTATATGCAACTTTGCAAGCCAAGGGTGTACAATACGCTACTCTCCTTTTTTGAAAAGGAGAGTAGCGTATTGTACACCCTTGGCTTGCGAAGTTGATCTATATGATACCAAACATGGAACACCATTTTAAAACAGTTATAATCAGGAAACGCTATGTAACAAACACACTATACTAAGGAAACAATTTAATCAGGAAACACTATATCAGGAAACACTTTAATCAGGTAACACTATAATCAGGAGACACTATAATCAGGAAACACTTTAATCAGGAAACACTTTAATCAGGTAACACTATAATCAGGTAATACTATAATCAGGTAACACTATAATCAGGTAACACTATAATCAGGAAACACTTTAATCAGGAAACACTTTAATCAGGTAACACTATAATCAGGTAACACTAGCTATAATCAGGTAACACTATAATCAGGAAACACTTTAATCAGGTAACACTATAATCAGGAAACACTTTAATCAGGAGACACTATAATCAGGTAACACTATAATCAGGAAACACTTTAATCAGGAAACACTTTAATCAGGTAACACTATAATCAGGAAACACTTTAATCAGGTAACACTATAATCAGGTAACACTATAATCAGGTAACACTATAATCAGGAGACACTATAATCAGGTAACACTATAATCAGGTAACACTATAATCAGGTAACACTATAATCAGGTAATACTATAATCAGGTAACACTATAATCAGGTAACACTATAATCAGGTAACACTATAATCAGGTAACACTATAATCAGGTAACACTATAATCAGGTAACACTAGCTATAATCAGGTAACACTATAATCAGGTAACACTATAATCAGGTAACACTATAATCAGGTAATACTATAATCAGGTAACACTATAATCAGGTAACACTATAATCAGGTAACACTATAATCAGGTAACACTATAATCAGGTAATACTATAATCAGGTAATACTATAATCAGGTAATACTATAATCAGGTAATACTATAATCAGGTAACACTATAATCAGGTAACACTATAATCAGGTAACACTATAATCAGGTAACACTATAATCAGGTAACACTATAATCAGGTAACACTATAATCAGGTAACACTATAATCAGGTAACACTATGATCAGGTAACACTATGATCAGGAGACACTATAATCATGTAACACTATGATCAGGAGACACTATAATCAGGTAAACAACACCACATCACAAGCAACACCATGTATCTAAAGTAACTTTTGTTAAGCAACACCAAATAGTTTGAGTATTTGGTAAACAACATTGGTAAGCAACACCTTATACACATGTATCTAGAGTATTAGGTAAGCAACCCCATATATTCGAGTGTTTGGGAGGCAACATCATACCTCTTGAAATGGTAAGCGACACCTTTAACCTATGGGTTTCAATTAAAATACCTTACATCTAAAGATTTGGGAAAACAATACCGTATTCCGAGAGCATTTGGTAAGCAACACCATATTCCGAGAGCATTTGGTAAGCAACACCATATTCCGAGAGCATTTGGTAAGCAACGCCGTATTCCGAGAGCATTTGGTAAGCCACACCGTATTCCGAGAACATTTGGTAAGCCACACCGTATTCCGAGAGCATTTGGTAAGTCACACTGTATTCCGAGAGCATTTAGTAAGCAACACCGTGTTCCGAGAGCATTTGGTAAGCAACACCATGTGTTTGAGTATAAGGAAAACAAAAGCATATCTTCCATCAAAAATTGGTTCAATATATTATGGTCAAATTATTTTGATTTTTGTCCGTTTTATATTTCCATAAAATATAAGAGGAAAACAGACATAGATATTGGTATTGTAATAATCATAAAAGAACACTGTGTTTTAAACGTAATTTGATTTTCATTTACCAAACATAACAACCGTATACAATGTTGTTGAGCAACTCATAAATTTAGTATTCAAATTTTCATCAAGGTATACAAATATCTGCTTATAAATTCTGGAACAATAAATCTGTCTCGATATGGAAATTATCAACGCATTTCTACAGAAATGGTACATAGATATTTGAATGATTGCCGAGTAGAATATCATTGTGTCATAATGTGTAGTTGTGTAAAAGATGTTATTCTGTACATAAATTCATGTCACATAATACTTAAGCATCAATCAAGGTTGTGGGGTAGGGGGATGGGATCAATAAGTAAAGTAAGAAAGTGTTTAATTAATAAACATCGCTTCATTTACATAGATTCAACCGAAAAAAAATCAGAGAATACCGCAGCGCAACCAAACTATACGATTAAAGAATCGATTAAACCAGGGGAAAACTATGAACAAAGGAAAGATTTACATGGTGATCTCTGTAAAAGTACAAGAGAATAAGACCATGTGTTCCGATTAAGTAATCGTCCTCTGCTTCATTGACGACACCAACAATATAAAAGGTCACATCCAAGTAAATGTCACGTCCTCAAAGCAAGCACTTTGGCATCATTCTCAATCAAAACAATTAGGTACTTGTATACTAATGAGTAGATTTTAAAACAGTCACATTCATAGCATACAATACTACAGAATATATTTCTCAATGAGACCGAAATGGCGACTATAAAGTGCATAGTCTTCTTCAACCTGCATCTTTCGAACCCTTGAAAATGTCGATATTAAGGGCAAGCCATGGAATCAACTGCGACATTTCAGTTGGAGAAGCAGGGGTGTTTCTATCAAGAAAGAGTAAATTCGTGGTAGGAAAATCGAGATTGTCACGTTTATCGTAGAGCTAAGCAATGCTCTACCATATTGTAGAGTTTTGGGATTAATAGATTTATCATACACAAGGCAGTCACACATGGGCGTCCTCTTAAAATCTTAAAAACAACCGAACAACGAATAACATAATTAGTTGGAAACAAAATAAATTTCCGGAATCGGAAAATGTGTTTATACATTATTATCAGGAATCCAAAGATCTATTAGATACTGAGATCGTATGGTAATAAAGAATACCAGGTTATGTTTATGTATACGTTTATGTGGTTTAGACTATGTATTCGTGTTTAATAATCTTGAAAATACGAAAGGCAAATTAAGTGGAAATCGGTAGGTTTTGAGGTGAAATATTGATTATTGACAACAAGAGCTCTTTAAATGGTGTTGATTTATCAGAAAGACGGAAAACTTGATGAGAAACACAACCACAACACGACGTCTACTGATCTGTAGGTGGCGCTGGCATTCCGGTCCACTTATGCTACGTTTTTAAATCAGGAATGCTTTCTATCATTTTTACACCAGAAGCTTGGTGTTAAGTGTAAATGGTGTCAGGAGGGCAATTTGGCATTAGTAAAAGGGCATAGTCTAACGACCAACACGATTACGGCTGTCAGGATCGAGAAACGGAATAGAAATCACGACGTAAACCACAGCCAGATACAAACGTCTAGTTATAGTTAAAAGGCGTTTTGAATATAATTAATGTTTCTTATGATTTAATCCTTATTATTCTGTTATATCTTTATACCAATTGTGGGCGAAAGGAAATCCATCTTCGTTGTTGTACATGAAAGAATCAAAAACAAATACTATTTATATAAGCTATTAACATTACAGTATTAATTATGTTGGTGCTAGTGTTACAGTAGTTATCTGATGACGCATGTGTTACAGTGGTCGTTTGACTGTCTAGCAACTTCGATCCGAACTAATGTCACTTTTGTTTTGCTTTACTTTGTGTGTATACTTTGTAGCAGTGAGTGGCAGCAGGCTACTGACGTAAGTGATTCGTGACTCTGTGCCGGGTGATGCAGTGGATAGCGCACTTGTCATTGTCATTGGACGTGAAAAGGTATGGAGTCACCTACCCAACCACTTCAAGGGTTTGTTCCGGGTACTCCGGTTTCCTCCCACAATAAGACCTCACGCGTGCTAACATTAGTTCGATAACTTGTTTCATAATTGTTGAAAAATAAATAAAGTTTATATTTCATATTTATGTTCCAAGACAATATGCCTTTTCAGTTGAAGCATTATTGTCCGTCTTGGTTATAATAAGAAAAGTCGTGGTGTACGTGTTATGGTGAACACCAACTCATGGACAATCAAAGAAGGATAACTCGCATACATAATGCTTGATAACATTTTTGATTTGAAAGCCACTCTCAACTGTCCTCAACTCCTAGGGACCAGACCGCTTAATTTCGCAATTTTAACAACTTTGCTCCAATTTCAATGGTGCTTGTTATAATATGATCAAAACTGACTTGTTAAGCAGACGATGTAAAACTATATACATTTCCTAAATAAGCTTAAGTAAAGACAAAAGTACACACTTAAATTTCACAAGTTTGGTAAATCCCCTTGAGGGCTTTGCAACTGTGAAATAACTTCAGTTTTGAATTTCTAGTTGTTAGGATTTTTTCTTTTTTGTTATCTACAATTTTGGGTCCACCTCCCATTGCCATAACTTGGTAAGTGGGAAATGTCAAAAATAGATTTTATTAATACAAGTCAACTTCTACCCCACCCCAGGGGACAACTTAAACCCTGTTAATTAAGCACGTGAAAGTGTTTAAGGGTGAACTTATTGGACATGTATGGATGTTTAATCAAGAATATTTGAACCATGTTTAATATACACTTCAGTATTAACAAGCTGAAAATAACCACCCTCATAATTGACCAGAAAATGACAATGAAGACAATATTCAGTAGGTTATCTGTTTTAATACATTTCCTTTCTGATAAAAAAGATGGTAAAACATAAAAGATAACTACATGTATCAGTAAATAGCATGAGCTTTTTAGAACCGGTTTTCAGCAATAGTTTATACTCATTGACATTTATAAAGCATGACGTTTATGTTCCAATAGTATTTATCACCACACTCTCCAATCTGCAGAAGTCGTTTAGAAATACCAATACGAGCACTCACAGAAGATTGAGGCTACACCGGTGTTATCAACGATAAACTAGTTGACAAACATTGTGTAGAAAGTGCTGTTACGGAGCACAGGGGCTAGACACGGACCTATGTCACTATGGAATGACTGTCAGATTTTTTTTTACATCTCTCGAATATAGCCCCTCCCACTACTATATATCTGTCAGAGATATATAGTAGTGGGAGGGAGATGTAAAAAAAAATAATATCTGACAATCATTTCATAGTGACATAGGTCCGTGCCTAGCCCCTGTGTTACGGGGGGTGTTAGTCCAATATCTACACACTCTTTACCAAGTAAAAAGGCACTGGGTGTAACTAAGGTCGTTTCCGTTCAGATGTACTAATGATACATCTTCAAACATAGGAAAACATTGCAGACTGTATTTTGGGGGAAATACATCCGTATAAAGCTTATAATCCATTTGAACACGATAAGTGTTTTGCAATATTTGTCCTAGTGTTGGTATATTACAGAGAATTTTTTTTTGTTCAATGCTTTCTCTAGGAGTGAACCCAAGACCTATGGCTAACTAGTATTGTGCTCTAAAATGTAAATGAGCATAAGACAATTCTACCAGTCCAGTGGGTAGGAATTATCAGAGTGACTAATATCTTACCAGGGTGATGCAGTCATTTAGTCATTTGTAAATGATTAAAAAAGCACGTGAAAAAAATGCTGTATGAAATGACAATCATCCGGAACTTTTCTGGCAATTTTATCTGAAGAACACTGAGGGTAAAATAGGAATGATATCAGTTAATACTTCAAAGAATCAAACATTTACATCCTGAAAAGTCTCTATAGTCTACTTATATGTTTTTTTACACAAAAGTTACCGGGCAGTGTGACTAATTTATGTAAGTAGTGTATCAAATAACCCTCTACAGTGCGACTGTTCATGTCTCATAAATAACCCTATACAGTGCCACTGTTCATGTCTCATAAATAACCCCATACAGTGTGACTATTCATGTCTCATAAATAACCCTATACAGTGTGACTGTTCATGTCTCATAAATAACCCTATACAGTGCGACTGTTCATGTCTCATAAATAACCCTATACAGTGTGACTGTTCGTGTTTCATAAATAACCCTATACAGTGTGACTGTTCGTGTCTCATAAATAACCCTATACAGTGCGACTGTTCATGTCTCATAAATAACCCTATACAGTGTGACTGTTCATGTCTCATAAATAACCCTATACAGTGCGACTGTTCATGTCTCATAAATAACCCTATACAGTGTGACTGTTCATGTTTCATAAATAACCCTATACAGTGTGACTGTTCGTGTCTCATAAATAACCCTATACAGTGTGACTAATTTATGTAAGTAGTGTATCAAACAACCCTCTACAGCGCGACTGTTCATGTCTCATAAATAACCCTATACAGTGCGACTGTTCATGTCTCATAAATAACCCTATACAGTGCGACTGTTCTTGTCTCATAAATAACCATATACAGTGTGACTCTTCATGTTTCATAAATAACCCTATACAGTGTGACTGTTCATGTTTCATAAATAACCCTATACAGTGTGACTGTTCGTTTCTCATAAATAACCCTATACAGTGTGACTGTTCGTGTCTCATAAATAACCCTGCAACTGTTCATGTCTCATAAATAACCCTGCAACTGTTCATGTCTCATAAATAACCCTATACAGCGCGATTGTTCATGTCCCATAAATAACCCTATACAGTGCAACTGTTCATGTCTCATAAATAACCCTACATTGTAACTAATCTGAATGTACATGTTCTAAATAACTTAGTCTAAAATAAGTGTAACAAATAACCCTACAGTGTAACTATCCTGTGTGTACCAAATAACCTACAGTCTAAAATAAGTGTAACAAATAACCCTACAGTGTAACTATCCTGTGTGTACCAAATAACCTACAGTCTAAAATAAGTGTAACAAATAACGCTACAGTGTAAATATCCTGTGTGTACCAAATAACCTACAGTCTAAAATAAGTGTACCAAATAACCTACAGTCTAAAATAAGTGTAACAAATAACGCTACAGTGTAACTATCCTGTGTGTACCAAATAACCTACAGTCTAAAATAAGTGTACCAAATAACCTACAGTCAAAAATAAGTGTAACAAATAACCCCACAGTGTAACTATCCTGTGTGTACCAAATAACCTACAGTCTAAAATAAGTGTAACAAATAACCCTACAGTGTAACTATCCCGTGTGTACCAAATAACCTACAGTCTAAAATAAGTGCAACAAATAACCCTACAGTGTAACTATCCTGTGTGTACCAAATAACCTACAGTCTAAAATAAGTGTAACAAATAACGCTACAGTGTAAATATCCTGTGTGTACCAAATAACCTACAGTCTAAAATAAGTGTACCAAATAACCTACAGTCTAAAATAAGTGTAACAAATAACGCTACAGTGTAACTATCCTGTGTGTACCAAATAACCTACAGTCTAAAATGAGTGCAACAAATAACCCTACAGTGTAACTATCCTGTGTGTAACAAATAACCTAGTCTAAAATAAGAGCAACAAATAACCCTACAGTGTAACTATCCTGTGTGTACCAAATAACCTACAGTCTAAAATAAGTGCAACAAATAACCCTACAGTGTAACTATCCTGTGTGTACCAAATAACCTACAGTCTAAAATAAGTGCAACAAATAACCCTACAGTGTAACTATCCTGTGTGTACCAAATAACCTACAGTCTAAAATAAGTGCAACAAATAACCCTACAGTGTAACTATCCTGTGTGTACCAAATAACCTACAGTCTAAAATAAGTGCAACAAATACATGTAACCCTACAGTGTAACTATCCTGTGTGTACCAAATAACCTACAGTCTAAAATAAGTGTACCAAATAACCTACAGTCAAAAATAAGTGTAACAAATAACCCCACAGTGTAACTATCCTGTGTGTACCAAATAACCTACAGTCTAAAATAAGTGTAACAAATAACCCTACAGTGTAACTATCCCGTGTGTACCAAATAACCTACAGTCTAAAATAAGTGCAACAAATAACCCTACAGTGTAACTATCCTGTGTGTACCAAATAACCTACAGTCTAAAATAAGTGTAACAAATAACGCTACAGTGTAAATATCCTGTGTGTACCAAATAACCTACAGTCTAAAATAAGTGTACCAAATAACCTACAGTCTAAAATAAGTGTAACAAATAACGCTACAGTGTAACTATCCTGTGTGTACCAAATAACCTACAGTCTAAAATGAGTGCAACAAATAACCCTACAGTGTAACTATCCTGTGTGTAACAAATAACCTAGTCTAAAATAAGAGCAACAAATAACCCTACAGTGTAACTATCCTGTGTGTACCAAATAACCTACAGTCTAAAATAAGTGCAACAAATAACCCTACAGTGTAACTATCCTGTGTGTACCAAATAACCTACAGTCTAAAATAAGTGCAACAAATAACCCTACAGTGTAACTATCCTGTGTGTACCAAATAACCTACAGTCTAAAATAAGTGCAACAAATAACCCTACAGTGTAACTATCCTGTGTGTACCAAATAACCTACAGTCTAAAATAAGTGCAACAAATACATGTAACCCTACAGTGTAACTATCCTGTGTGTACCAAATAACCTACAGTCTAAAATAAGTGCAACAAATAACGCTATAGTGTACCTATCCTATGTAACAAATAACCCTATAGTGTAACTATCGTGTGTGTAACTAATAACCTACAGTCTAAAATAAGTGTAACAAATAACGCTATAGTGTAACTATCCTGTGTGTACCAAATAACCTACAGTCTAAAATAAGTGCAACAAATAACGCTACAGTGTAACTATCCTATGTAACAAATAACCCCCAGTGTAACTATCCTGTGTGTAACTAATAACCTACAGTCTAAAATAAACCTAGCAAATTACCCTACAGTGTAAAGTGTTACAAATAACCCTACAGTGTATCTATCCTGTATGTAACTAATAATGACCTTCAAAAATGAAATGTAAAGTGCAGCAAATTAATTTCCTTTGACAGATATTCCTTTTCACATCTACATAAAGAATGTGTTGGTTTAACTCACACAATCTACACTACGATGTGACCAGTTCATGTCTAAACATTAGTACACAGTGAAATGTACCCATACCAAAATAATAAACAGAAATAACTAGTTTTATAATCTTATTTATTTGTGACAGATTACTATACAACCTCCATCTCTCATTCTAAATAAACACTCTATCTCCTTGGGTGTCTGACTACAATATAATTCAGGCATTATAAATTATTGCTAACCTTTTAAAACTACTTTTTATGTGTTCACCATCACCATATGAAATAACAAAATAATTCCAGTTCACACATAGCAGGGCTCTCTCTCACTTTAGTGTGAATGGGGCCGGGGCCTTCAGAATTGTGAAAATTATCGTGGTATTGACTAAAGTTGTGAAAATTTAAGATATCGACAAATATAAGAAAATAACTAAACATTTCTTCTCTTATAGATTCAAAGTAGTTTATTGTTGTTTCAGAAGTCCAAAGCCCTGTCTCTTAATGCTCTAAATTTGTTAATAGCATTCTGTAACTTAACACGGAGGCAATTGTGAAAATCAGCTTGAGCGATTGTGAAAAAAACATACTATTTTAGATTGGGAATGGGGCCAAAATTCGGCCCAGCGAGAGCCCTGCATAGGATATGAAAAAATAGATAAAAACCTGCTTCCGACACTTCACTTAAGGCTCTTCCTAGCTATGTCACAATACACAAACTATTGCTTTATTTCACTGTTTCCTCACCAGTCAACACATCTACATGCCGTAAGTCTTGTTTCCATCAAACATCTGAATTCTAACTGTTGTGACTCTGATTTTCGGGAACAGGACCATGTTTGTGACATCAGCGGAGGGTATTGAACAAGTAGAGGAGATCTGTGACCTCGAGGTTAAGGATGGACGGTGGACAGATATCCACTTCATTGCATAATTAGCCAACAGACATTTTCTAAAAGAGTGTAACGTCAAACCAGCACACCCTGAAGTCTTTTAATATAAAATATCAAGTGAGAATTAACATTATGCTATAATATGGAGTAAAGGCAGAAAACTGTCTTCATGAGACAATTGATTTAATGTATGGCATCAAAAAATACTCAAACATAATCAGATCTAAAACAGATTAATAATCATGTCTTTATATTTACATAAAAAACACTTCTATGTGTCGTTATTTACATAAAAAACAAGTCAATGTGTCGTTAATTACATCAAAAACAATTCAATGCGCCGTTAATTACATCAAAAACAATTCAATGTGTCGTTCATAACATCAAAAACAATTCAATGTGTCGTCAATTACATCAAAAAAATTCAATGTGCTGTTAATTACATCAAGAACAATTCAATGTGTCGTCAATTGCATAAAAAAAAATCAATTTGTTCTTAATTACATCATAACCAGTAACAGAAACAAGCAATTAAATATAAACAGATTACTGTAAACCAAATTATTTTCGTGTGCGATTAATTTTTGCATATTTTGCGAATGATTAAAATTTTCAAATTTAATCGCCATGAAATAGTTTCAATCAGAGGATTACTGTACTGAACATAGGATTAAAATCCGTATTTATCGCAAAATTAAATTACCACGAAATAGTCATTTTATATGAAAATGCGAAATTTTGGTCGGCGCAAAAATAATTGGTTTACAGTAACATGTACATTATGTAAATATTTACATCATTTATTGTAAATCACCAGATCAATGAGCCATTATTCATACTTGTTTGTAGAACAATAATAGCTGGCGAGACGGCACAGCTTTGTTCGTAGAACAATAAAAGCCGGTCAGACAGCACGGCTTTGTTCGTAGAACAATTAAAGCCGGTCAGACAGCACGGCTTTGTTCGTAGAACAATTAAAGCCGGTCAGACAGCACGGCTTTGTTCGTAGAACAATAAAAGCCGGTCAGACAGCACGGCTTTGTTCGTAGAACAATAAAAGCCGGTCAGACAGCACGGCTTTGTTCGTAGAACAATAAAAGCCGGTCAGACAGCACGGCTTTGTTCGTAGAACAATAAAAGCCGGTCAGACAGCACGGCTTTGTTTGTAGAACAATTAAAGCTGGTCAGACAGCACGGCTTTGTTCGTAGAACAATAAAAGCCGGTCAGACAGCACAGCTTTGTTCGTAGAACAATAAAAGCCGGTCAGACAGCACGGCTTTGTTTGTAGAAACATCTCAAAATAAAACTTACTGTCAGAGGACGAGGACTTGTGTAGAGAACAAATTTCATGATTAATACATTATTTGATTCCTAATTCAAGAGATGGAATTATAGATTTAAAATCAACAATTAAGATCAACAGGTGATATACAACATATAAAACACTGTCTAAAATGTGTACACACTGTCCCGTACCATATATCATAAAACCAGACTTTAATAACTTGAGACAACAACATGGTGTTTTTATTGTATTACATGATAATGTACTTTGTTTTATTGTTTTGATGATTGATCGTAAGTTTGAAATACATGTAAAATCATTCTCCTGAAGAGCTCTGTAGGAGCAACAGGTATCGTGAACCAGTCTTCTTGTGATTTTCATGTTCAGATATATATATTAAAATTTTGTATATACAATAAAGCTTAAATGTATTAGCTCTCAATATTCAGCAAATATATGAAGACTTTAAACTTAACAATACATTATATACACTATGTGTACATATCATCACATACAATCAGGAATGAGGATGAAATCAAGAATAATTGTATCACATGCATCATATAAAACTTAAAATGGCATGTTTGTTCTCAAAGTAAACATCCCCAGACCACTGCCAAAACTACATTGTGGAAATCTCAATCTGAACTATAGCTGGGGTAACTTAAGTATTCCTGAAAGTAAATCATACCACGCAGTGAACATTTTAGCAAATGTTATTATGGTCCTATAACACATATTGCTAATGATGACAAACTTCTGTATGGATCATAACATTAATTGCTAAAATATTCATCATTGATATTTACATTTTGATAGGCTGAAATATTCAGTTATTTCTAACAATTTTGAATTGTAAATAAAGTGCTGACAACAATGAAATTAATGATGTTATAATAGCAAAAGTTATAACAGTCTAATAACAACATGTTTGCCCTGTTACAGTCTTATAACAGCATATTTGCCTTCTTAGTGCATTACAATGGAAGAATGCAGAATAAATGTAAAGAATTAATTAAAACAAAATAAACAAATCATAACACTGTTCTGAGGAAAACATCAACAGATTTGCTACTGCTGTAACTGTAACAGGATTGAGCTACAAGTATATATGGGTCAATTTTAGTGTCCTTACATAAATAATATTGTGATTTTATTGTATTTTAACAAGAAAGTTAGGAGAGGTATCTGTATAAACAGAAGATCACAGTACAACCGGATAGAGATCTTTAAGGGGAGGTAACTGTATATAGGGAACATCACAGAACTGTGTTACAGGGATCTTTAAGGGGAGGTAACTGTATATAGGGAACGTCACAGAACTATGTTACAGGGATCTTTAAGGGGAGGTAACTGTATATAGGGAACGTCACAGAACTATGTTACAGGGATCTTTAAGGGGAGGTAACTGTATATAGGGAACGTCACAGAACTATGTTACAGGGATCTTTAAGGGGAGGTAACTGTATATAGGGAACGTCACAGAACTATGTTACAGGGATCTTTAAGGGGAGGTAACTGTATATAGGGAACATCACAGAACTATGTTACAGGGATCTTTAAGGGGAGGTAACTGTATATAGGGAACATCACAGAACTATGTAACAGGGATCTTTAAGGGGAGGTAACTGTATATAGGGAACATCACAGAACTATGTTACAGGGATCTTTAAGGGGAGGTAACTGTATATAGGGAACGTCACAGAACTATGTTAAAGGGGTCTTTAAGGGGAGGTAACTGCATATTGGGAACACCACAGAACTATGTAACATGGATCTTTAAGGGGAGGTAACTGTATATAGGGAACACCACAGAGCTATGTGACAGCTGGGATCTTTAAGGGGAGGTAACTGTACATAGGGAACACCACAGAACTATGTAACAGGGATCTTTAAGGGGAGGTTACTGTATATAGGGAACACCACAGAGCTATGGGACAGCTGGGATCGTTAAGGGGAGGTAACTGTACATAGGGAACACCACAGAACTATGTAACAGGGATCTTTAAGGGGAGGTAACTGTATATATACGGAACAGCACAGTGCAGTGCACGTGGTTTTGGGATCCTTAAGCAAAAACAGGCAAGAGATTGGCACCATTATTTTCTTCTATCGCTTCATTTACTTGTTCTTTGTGATATAATTGATATGTTCATAGATATACAATCAAGTATAATGTGATTTACATTGTAAAATCTGTGAAAGATAAGTTAATATACTTCCCTTCATTACTCTGGATAGGTGTATCTGCCATTGTTACAGTGTGAGATATCCCTGTGTCTCTTGTAGGATCATGATGGGGCAGTTTACCAATTCTACACAATCAACAATACAATGACATCAACTATTAATCAAACATGTCACATTAAGTCCTGAATTTAGCCCGTAATGTTAACATCACATTATGTATGATAGACAATGAGTGAGAGAAATAAAATCTTTCATCCCCTTGTAGTTAGGATGGGGACCTCAACCCTTTCAGGCTGCAATTCCCATTTATCAACTCTTAGGAGGTGAAAGATGTTATTAATCAAACATAGTAAGGATGTTTTGTGAGGACAGCCCTTAGTTATATCAAACATAGTAAGGATGTTTTGTGAGGACAGCCCTTAGTTATATCAAACATAGTAAGGATGTTTTGTGAGGACAGCCCTTAGTTATATCAAACATAGTAAGGATGTTTTGTGAGGACAGCCCTTAGTTATATCAAACATAGTAAGGATGTTTTGTGAGGACAGCCCTTAGTTATATCAAACATATTAAGGATGTTTTGTGAGGACAGCCCTTAGTTATATCAAACATAGTAAGGATGTTTTGTGAGGACAGCCCTTAGTTATATCAAACATAGTAAGGATGTTTTGTGAGGACAGCCCTTAGTTATATCAAACATAGTAAGGATGTTTTGTGAGGACAGCCCTTAGTTATATCAAACATAGTAAGGATGTTTTGTGAGGACAGCCCTTAGTTATATCAAATAGATTTCTTATCCAAGTCAATGATCTTTAATTGATGAACTGCTTGATCCCCCAAACTTTTTTCCAATTCCTCCCAAAAACTTTTTGAATCGTTTGTTGGAAGACGCTGTTAAACTGCTTGTCGCTGGGGGCGACATGGACAGGGACATCTCTGATTCAGACGATTGAGAGGAAAATTCACTGCTCAAGTCCACCCAGTCAGACTTAATACTCTCAGAGCTTTCACTTGGTCTCTCCATTTTAACTTCTGAACTTGAGGAGAGTGAGTGTCCAATGGCACTATCAGATGAAGATGCTATTGAGGACATCGATCCACCTGGAGTGCTGGAGATAGGTGAGGATTGGCCCCAGCCACTAGTGGTCGGGTCAAGTGGCTGTTTGATAGCTGAGGAGAGACGATTCCAAAACCACTCCTGTAAGTCAACCTTGGTGTAGTCACACAGAGTCACGTAACGTAGAATCTGTGGTATCTCCCTCACTGGCTCTATGATGACAGGGATAAGCTTCTTACTTCGAGCACCTTAACATAATGAAACAATGACAAATTCTAGAAACTAATAAATACTTAAACATAACAAAACAAGAATTCCACGGAAGTGGATGTGTCACCTGTGCAGCCAGATTATTAACGAGAAAGAATACTTTTTTAATTAATTTAAAAAAAAAACAAGAAGCATAGAGGACTAAAGGAACAAAAGCTATTTAACAGAAACCTTTGTTTGGACTCTGTTCTATTTACAGTAACACTGACCTTGATAATAGACCTTAAGATCTTTTAAGAGTAATTCCAAGCAAGGGTTTCGTGTAAATAAGGAAGCACTACATGAATTCGAAGTTTGAGTTTAATATGCTTTTAGAATTAGAGATAGAAATAAATTGCGAACACAATGTTTGCTTGGGGAGGGAATTCATGTTGACATTGTTTGCAATTTATTTCTATCTCTAATTCTAAAATAACAGTTTGAACACATGTTTTATTGTCATGTCCACATCACAAACATATTGAAGCAATACTGCAACTAGTTATGTATATAAAACTGTGTATTTAAAAAGAGAAAATGCATTTTTTGTTCACACATTTGCCAAACACCAAGCATTTTGCAAGACTGTGTTGAAGTGTTTGAAAAAACTGTAATATTTAGGTACAAAACAACGATTGGTGTTAAAAGTGTGTGTCCTGCTGCAGTCCATGCAAATATCAAATATTTTAAAACCCTTCTGAATCCATTCAAAAACCTACCTTTTTACCTCCACAAATGACAATTTCACTATTAGATCAATTGACCCCCTAATGTTGGCTTGAACACACAGTGAGATTGGATGAAGGATACATTATGGAACAGGGTCGGAGAACAGAATAGAGTATGAAACAAGACACAGAAGGTGGATGGGAAACATAGCAGATTAAAAGAGGGCAGAAATGTAGATGGACCAGAAACCGGATATTGAGTCATAACTTTTAAAGTTACAATTAAATTTAGAATTTTATCACGATACCTATAGTATAATATGTCTATTTACACCCAGAGATAGAAATCACGTTGAACAAAACATTCTAATTGTATTTATATATCTATATCTTTTATAGATTTAAGGTCTCGCATGTATCACTGACACCTGTACATATAAACTTATTTATCAAGTATTTACTTACCTGGAGAAAGGGCGTGAGCAAACTTGGACTGGAAGTCACACGCGCTGCTCTGGAGGTAATTATTGGAGAGAATGATCACCATCCTCCGACACCTGTAAATAGCACTTATCATATTACAGAGTACCTACAAGTGTGTTTGGTGGGTTTATTGAGCATATTACATCCCTTTTTATGATAAGGTAAGTGTTTTCTAAAACAAATGGCACGTTTATATGCTAATATTTAGAATTAGAAAAAAACAACTCTGTAGGCCCTCCTTTGACTACTACCCTTCACAATGAGCTTATCTAGCATCCATAATAATGATAAACCTCACACAAGAATTCCACGGGAGTGGATGTGTCGCCTGCGCAGCAAGTTGGGAGATAAGTTTTTAGGAGCTAGCTATAGATATGCATTGCATCAGTTCCAAGTGGAATAGCACGGTGACCTTGACCTTTGACCCTGAAAAGCAACCTCAAGCAAGCACTTTTGGTAAGGAAGCACTGTATGAAGTTTGAGTTTGATTGGCCCAGGAAAAGTGATTTTCTATTTATAGCAACAGTGACCTTGACCTTTGACCTTCAACCCTGAAAAGGAATCCCAAGCAAGCACTTTTGGTAAGGAAGCACTGTATGAAGTTTGAGTTTGATTGGCCCAAGGAAACTCAAGTTATCGCACGGAAACAGAATGTCTATTTATAGCAAGTGACTTTGACCTTTGACCTTCCACCCTGACAAGCAATCCCAAGCGAGTACTTTTGGTAAGGAAGCACTGTATGAAGTTTGAGTTTGATTGGCTTAAGGAAACTCAAGTTATCGCACGGAAACTGTTGGTGCAGACGCCGACACCGCCGCCGCTGTTGACATAGTGATCCCTATATGTCGCCTTTTCAGGCGACACAAAAATGATTCACATGTCTTATGATTCAGTCAACTTTATATCTTCAGATAGCATACATGGGCTCCCTAGCTATCTGCTTCCATGAGCTTAAAGTTTGACATCTGTATAATTTGACTATGTTTTGTGCTTGTCTTGTTTAAGTCATCCACACAAAACCTTCCACTTACCGTGTCTCGATGAGCTTAGTGTCTGTGAGTTGTCCACACAAAACCTTCCACTTACCGTGTCTCGATGAGCTTAGCGTCTGTGAGTTGTCCAAATAAAACCTTCCACTTACCGTGTCTCGATGAGCTTAGCGTCTGTGAGTTGTCCAAATAAAACCTTCCACTTACCATGTCTCGATGAGCTTAGCGTCTGTGAGTTGTCCACACAAAACCTTCCACTTACCGTGTCTCGATGAGCTTAGCGTCCATCACATGTTTAGCTGCTCCTGGTAGGTCGTCCCTTCCAGGGATAAACAGCTTCAGTTTGTGTGGTTCACCTTCTAGGATCTGAATCATGTTCTTTACAAAACCGAGGTCCACCCCATCATGGTTGTATGACACAAATGCATCAAAGAACTGGGGCGTCTTGTTTTCAACTATATGTATAAAAAAGGTGATTATCTACTTGTATATCATACGATTTTGATTAATAACATCAAGAGTTAAAACAGGGATTTAGATACAGATTTCGTTGATAAATAACTATATCATAATCTGAAAAATTTGTTATTATTTACAAGCAGAATTACTTACCGGTATGTTTGTGACATCATCAAAAAAGGAATAACAAAAAGTTCAATGGGATACTGAAAATGGAACAATGAGTTTAGCACTGATCATGACTTATTTGTAATATATTTTGAATTTCAAATCTGCTTTATTTTTCTTTGTATTTCTTAATGTTCTCCTGGATGAAATTTATATTGATATAGTAAAACATATGGGAAAGGGACAATATTTAGCCTCAAATATTTATTGCAGAAAAATTCCTGCAGTCTCCATCTGAGACAGCAACTATCCTACAATCACTCACAGTCAGTACTTGTGTATACATATTCCCTCTACAATCACTCACAGTCAGTACTTGTGACATATCCCCTCTACAATCACTCACAGTCAGTACTTGTGTATACACATCCCCTCTACAATCACTCACAGTCAGTACTTGTGTATACATATCCCCTCTACAATCACTCACAGACAGTACTTTTGTATACATATCCCCTCTACAATCACTCACAGTCAGTACTTGTGTATACATATTTCCTTTACAATCACTCACAGTCAGTGCATGTGTATACATATCCCCTCTACAATCACTCACAGTCAGTACTTGTGTATACATATTTCCTTTACAATCACTCACAGTCAGTGCATGTGTATACATATCCCCTCTACAATCACTCACAGTCAGTACTTGTGTATACATATCCCCTCTACAATCACTCACAGTCAGTTCTTGTGTATACATATCCCCTCTACAATCACTCACAGTCAGTACTTGTGTATACATATCCCCTCTACAATCACTCACAGTCAGTACTTGTGTATACATATTCCCTCTACAATCACTCACAGTCAGTACTAGTGTATACATATCCCCTCTACAATCACTCACAGTCAGTGCATGTGTATACATATCCCCTCTACAATCACTCACAGTCAGTGCATGTGTATACATATCCCCTCTACAATCACTCACAGTCAGTACTTGTGTATACATATCCCCTCTACAATCACTCACAGTCAGTACTTGTGTATACATATCCCAACTACAATCACTCAAAGTCAGTACTTGTGTATACATATCCCCTCTACAATCACTCACAGTCAGTACTTGTGTATACATATCCCCTCTACAATCACTCACAGTCAGTACTTGTGTATACATATCCCCACTACAATCACTCACAGTCAGTACTTGTGTATACATATTCCTTTTACAATCACTCACAGTCAGTACTTGTGTATACACATTACCTCTACAATCACTCACAGTCAGTACTTGTGTATACATATCCCCACTAAAATCACTCACAGTCAGTACTTTTGTATACATATCCCCTCTACAATCACTCACAGTCAGTACTTGTGTATACATATCCCCTCTACAATCACTCACAGTCAGTACGTGTGTATACATATCCCCACTACAATCACTCACAGTCAGTACTTGTGTATACATATCCCCACTAAAATCACTCACAGTCAGTACTTGTGTATACATATTCCTTTTACAATCACTCACAGTCAGTACTTGTGTATACACATTACCTCTACAATCACTCACAGTCAGTACTTGTGTATACATATCCCCACTAAAATCACTCACAGTCAGTACTTTTGTATACATATCCCCTCTACAATCACTCACAGTCAGTACTTGTGTATACATATCCCCTCTACAATCACTCACAGTCAGTACGTGTGTATACATATCCCCACTACAATCACTCACAGTCAGTACTTGTGTATACATATCCCCACTAAAATCACTCACAGTCAGTACTTGTGTATACATATTCCTTTTACAATCACTCACAGTCAGTACTTGTGTATACACATTACCTCTACAATCACTCACAGTCAGTACTTGTGTATACATATCCCCACTAAAATCACTCACAGTAAGTACTTTTGTATACATATCCCCTCTACAATCACTCACAGTCAGTACTTGTGTATACATATTCCCTCTTCAATCACTCACAGTCAGTACTTGTGTATACATATCCCCTCTACAATCACTCACAGTCAGTACTTGTGTATACATATTACCTCTACAATCACACAGTCAGTACTTGTGTATACATATCCCCTCTACAATCACTCACAGTCAGTACTTGTGTATACATATCCCCTCTACAATCACACACAGTCAGTACTTTTGTATACATATCCCCTCTACAATCACCCACAGTCAGTACTTGTGTATACATATTCCCTCTACAATCACTCACAGTCAGTACTTGTGTATACATATCCCCTCTACAATCACTCACAGTCAGTACTTGTGTATACATATTCCCTCTACAATCACTCACAGTCAGTACTTGTGTATGCATATTCCCTCTACAATCACTCACAGTTAGTACTTGTGTATACATATTCCTCTACAATTACACACAGTCAGTACTTGTGTATACATATTCCCTCTACAAACACTCACAATCAGTACTTGTGTATACATATTACCTCTACAATCACTCACAGTTAGTACTTGTGTATACATATTCCTCTACAATTACACACAGTCAGTACTTGTGTATACATATCCCCTCTACAATCACTCACAGTCAGTACTTGTGTATGCATATCCCCTCTACAATCACTCACAGTCAGTACTTGTGTATACATATTCCTCTACAATCACTCACAGTCAGTACTTGTGGATGCATATTCCTCTACAATCACTCACAGTCAGTACTTGTGTATACATATCCCCTCTACAATCACTCACAGTCAGAACTTGTGTATACATATCCCCTCTACAATCACTCACACTCAGTACTTGTGTATACATATTCCCTCTACAATCACTCAGTCAGTACTTGTGTATACATATTCCCTCTACAATCACTCACAGTCAGTACTTGTGTATACATATTCCTCTACAATCACTCACAGTCAGTACTTGTGTATACATATTCCCTCTACAATCACTCACAGTCAGTACTTGTGTATACATATTCCCTCTACAATCACTCAGTCAGTACTAGTGTATACATATTCCTCTACAAACACTCACAGTCAGTACTTGTGTATACATATCCCCTCTACAATCACTCACAGTCAGTGCTTGTGTATACATATCCCCTCTTCAATCACTCAGTCAGTACTTGTGTATACATATCCCCTCTGCAATCACTCACAGTCAGTACTTGTGTATACATATTCCCTCTACAATCACTCACAGTCAGTACTTGTGTATACATATTCCCTCTACAATCACTCACAGTCAGTACTTGTGTATACATATTCCCTCTACAATCACTCACAGTCAGTACTTGTGTATACATATTCCCTCTACAATCACTCACAGTCAATACTTGTGTATACATATCCCCTCTACATTCACTCACAGTTAGTACTTGTGTATACATATTCCCTCTACATTCACTCACAGTCAGTACCTGTGTATACATATTCCCTCTACAATCACTCACAGTCAGTACTTTTGTATACATATCCCCTCTACAATCACTCACAGTCAGTACTTGTGTATACATATTCCCTCTACAATCACTCACAGTCAGTACTTGTGTATACATATTCCCTCTACAATCACTCACAGTCAGTACTTTTGTATACATATTCCCTCTACAATCACTAACAGTCAGTACTTTTGTATACATATTCCCTCTACAATCACTCACAGTCAGTACTTGAAGTGTATACACATTCCCTCTATAGAACATTACTTACCATCTCCTTTACAAAGAATGATATCTTCCTGGATATGATGATCTGAACTTTGTGATACTGCAACACAAAAAAATAAAATTCAATACAAAGATTTTTAGTGTTAACTACAATTATAGTAGTGGTTTTGTCTTCAAGAAAGTAACAATGTCAAAGCTCCAGGTACACATAGTAATGCAATAGAAAATTATCACTGTGTTTTGTTATCCATACAGAGTATTTTTCAACTTGAGAGATCACATTTTTGTCAAATATTCACCCCTCTTACGGTAACTAAAACATAAGAGAAGTTCATGAAGAAACCACAGGGAAATACAGCAAGATCCCAAACTGCAATTTCATACCAGGACCAATTTAGGTTTCTCTATGGCCACCTAGCTAGGCCAAGGTATCACTCTGGGACAAAACTTTCATTTCATTTTTCAAATATCGAGAATGTTATTAATGATTTTTAATTAATCAGTAAGGTAAAAGTGTAGATGTCTTCATTCATTAAATCCATAATGTGTATACATCACAACCTCTGATTCACGACAACTTTTCTGTAGAGAAGTAAATGCTGAACAATATATTATTAACCTGTACTTATTACCGTTAGTTTAAACATAAAAATACTAAAAGATTGAATAGTTTAAGCCTGAAGTTGTGTGTTACCATCGTTGCTCTGGACAGGACGAATCATATCCTGTTCCCTCTCTCGGTTTCTCAGGAAGGATTCTACATCTTTTACTGAAATGATACAAAAATTTTCACACCATAAAACACAGATTATCATTCAGAGGACATGCTTTAGATAAATTTTACAGAGTCAAATCAAGTTAAATATCCTAAGTTACACTACTGAGTCAAATCAACTTAAATATCCTAACACACTACTGGGTCAAATCAACTTAAATATCCTAACACACTACTGAGTCAAATCAACTTAAATATCCTAACACACTACTGAGTCAAATCAACTTTAATATCCCAACACACTACTGAGTCAAATCAACTTAAATATCCTAACACACTACTGAGTCAAATCAAGTTAAATATCCTAACACACTACTGAGTCAAATCAAGTTAAATATCCTAACACACTACTAAGTCAAATCAACTTAAATATCCTAACACACTACTGAGTCAAATCAACTTAAATATCCTAACACACTACTGAGTCAAATCAACTTAAATATCCTAACACACTACTGAGTCAAATCAACTTAAATATCCTAACACACTACTGAGTCAAATCAACTTAAATATCCAAACACACTACTGAGTCTAATCAACTTAAATATCCAAACACACTACTGAGTCAAATCAACTTAAATATCCTAACACACTACTGAGTCAAATCAACTTAAATATCCTAACACACTACCGAGTCTAATCAACTTAAATATCCAAACACACTACTGAGTCAAATCAACTTCAATATCCTAACACACTACTGAGTCAAATCAACTTAAATATCCAAACACACTACTGAGTCAAATCAACTTAAATATCCTAACACACTACTGAGTCAAATCAACTTAAATATCCTAACACACTACTGAGTCAAATCAACTTAAATATCCAAACACACTACTGAGTCAAATCAACTTAAATATCCAAACACACTACTGAGTCAAATCAACTTAAATATCCAAACACACTACTGAGTCAAATCAACTTAAATATCCTAACACACTACTGAGTCAAATCAACTTAAATATCCTAATAAACTACTGAGTCAAATCAACTTACATATCCTAATACACTACTGAGTCAAATCAACTTCAATATCCTAAAACACTACTGAGTCAAATCAACTTAAATATCCTAACAAACTACTAAGTCAAATCAACTTAAATATCCTAACACACTACTGAGTCAAATCAACTTAAATATCCTAACACACTACTGAGTCAAATCAAGTTAATATCCTAACACTCTACTGAGTCAAATCAACTTTAATATCCTAACCTAGAAACATGAGGTCGTTTCTTCAGTAACTACCATAAGGAGTCAGGCCTGGGACCTCTGGTTTTCAAGTCTTATGTTCTACTTAACGACTGAAAGAAAATTTCTCCTTAGTCGAGTTGATAGGAAGCGACTAGTTCTCCTTAACTGAGTCGGTAGGAAGTGACTAGTTCTCCTAATTTGTGGAGACTGTAGGAAGCCGCTAGTTCTCCTTAGCTTACCGAGTCGGTAAAAGTGACTAGTTCTCCTTAGCTTCCTGAGTCAGAGGAAGTGACTAGTTCTACTTAGCCGAGTCGGTAGAAGTGACTAGTTCTCCTTAGCCCAGTCGGTAGGAATAGACTAGTATTCAACATGTACAAAATTGTCTTGTTTAGAGCTATGTTATCTATGACTGGGCGGTTTTACCAGTATACTGTGGTCTAAAGGTGTGATGGTACGTACTGTGGTACATTAGTCCTGTACCGGTTTTTTGGGGACTTTCATTTAACTTATCAATGAACTATATATTTGTTACATTGATCAATTGGAATTCCAATATGGTTTAATTATAATTTCCTGTAAGTTTGCTGATCAACTAGGACAGACATAGCTTCACTCAAACAATATTATAGGTTAACACAAAGAGAAACTTATGACAGGCCTCCTTTTGATTAGCTTCATAACAAAAAACAGCCAGAGACCTTTATAGCTAGCTCAAACAATCAATCAAGGTGGTATACCCCAGATAGCGACATGCGTTGGCCCAACGTCGGAAACCTGTTGGCATGGTCGGCCAACGTTGGCGTCGGCTATCATATGTCGGGCCAACATTGGGCCACCCTCGTTCTTTAGTAATAATTTCGCATCAGAGGTTGGCTGGCTGTTGAATGTTGGTACAATGTTGGGCCAACATTGTAATACGATTGATGTAATTGCACCATGGATTACACAGTTGGACAACCATGACTTATACATATACGTTAAATGATACAACTGTCAGTATGGGAGTCAACGTTTTCTTTATTAAAACATTTCTAAAAGTGGAAAACATTAATCTAAAATCTATGTGTAATATTTTTTAATTGTACAAATATATATAATTCATCAAAACATTTTTTCTATAGTAATCTCCTATGAAACACAAGAAAACGGCATACATATATATATATATTCAGCCATGGGAAAGGCAAACATCAACCTTACTAGAACCTGTACATAAATACATGCACATTTGGCTGATAAGATGCCTATGAAGTACATTGTAAGTCCTAAGTAAAATCACAGCTGGGATCTGGTCAGTTACCGTAGCAACATGGAATATGATACTCCAGGATGGGCACTGGCATCAGTCAGTCTTTGTGAAGAAAACGGTTTGACCACATGTATAAGATACCTTTCAAGATCATAATTTAAAAGGAGCTCGGAATTAATCTACCCATGCAGCAATTCAATACGTAAGTATTTTTCTGCTTCTTATTTTTTAAAGTTTCATTCAGAAAACTTGAACTTACCATCAACCCATCTCTTAATATAAGTCTATAAATCTTCACTGCTGTTTGTGATCAGTGTGCATATAACTTGGTTGTTGATATCTCCCCTAAACCCTATGAAGGAAAGTTTGTAATGTAATGTGAACTATAAAATATGTGTTTAGTACATATGTATGTATAAAATAAAACTAATTTGTATAAAGTACTGAAGGCATGCTATTCCATTCTCCTTTTCATGTGTAGGAACCGAATATGTTCAGGAGCTACTCATCAGAAGATCCATTGTGTCATCAAAGACTGGTTTAGATATTCATGAGATAGAGAAGGAGGGAGAAAGAAGAGAGTGAAAAAGCAAAAAATCAAAACGGCCATGAGGCATCCAATCAGGACAGTGACTAAAAAATAATAATGACAGTCAATAGAGTGACTATATCAATAATAAATAAAATAATAAATACTTTTCATTCTTATTGTTTTTCGGGCATACATATAGGCTTACGTTACAGGTGAGAGAAATCTCCTGTCATGCATACCTTACTGTCGGATTTAAAGTCATTCTCTTGAAGCTAAAAGTATGACCTTACAGAAGTACACTGTATAATCCATATTCAAGTAGTTTAGTGCTGTCTTTTAGGCTGGTACTTTGAGCAATCATGGGATCATCTTGGTGTATCAACTGAACTCCAACACAACAGAAAGCCAATACACAATGTCAAACATCTGACATTAAACCAACGTTGGTCCAATGTTAGTTTCCGAATAATACCAACGTAGAACCAACATAAATTGTATATTCCGATGTTGGACCAACGTTGGGCCAATATCAATGTTTTTTGGCTGACATTGGACCAACGTCAGGCCAACACGTCAAAACAACCTTACTTCATTGGCCCGATGTTGGACCAACACGTTGGACCAACGGTGCGCCGATGAGCAACATTACGTTGGCCCAACGTGATTTACCGATATTGGCCCAACGTGACTGCTATCATTGGCCCAACTGGCCCAACGTATGCTTGCTGTCTGGGACCGTGGTACGTACCGCAGTATCTACCTAAATACCGTTTTATACTGTGGTACTTTTGATTTTGTGGTACCCAACTCTAATGTTATCACAACTGCGCACCAGCCGTCCAAATATTTAGTGGGTAAGAGAGTCAGAACCCTTCGGACTAACATGTCATCTGTTCACATAATTTACCTATACCAAGTTGGCAATCCTTCATGACGTCGAATCTGCCGAGAATGTATAAGCCCTCCCATAGTTTGCCAATGGTTGGTTTCAGATCCTCCCTTGTTTCCCATTCCTCTAGCAATTCCTTGGTAGGGCTTTTCTGTCTGGAAAAATGCTTTATCTCCAAGTAAGCAAATCCGACAAATTCAGCCAAACCATTATAATCGTTGACATATCCTGTTTCTTCGTCCACGATTTCCGCGGGGTTGTTGAGGTGTAGGGCAATAACTGTCCTTACACTACAGCGAAGCGCTGTCAGGGGAATTTGGAGGAAGTGCTCGGGAAGTCCCAAACTCTCACCGTTCCCATCCACAACTTCCATCTGGAATGCCATGACACAAATTTCGAGAAATTCTGGACAGTAGAAAATGGAACCTTGTTTTTAAAAAACTCTCACATCTTAGTTATAACTTAATGGTTACACTGAAACCTTACGACAATGTTTTACGAACAGTGTTTGTTCACCACTTTCTTTGAAGAGGGGTCTAGTACACTTCGGTATACTTCCGGGTGCGAGCTTGCAAGCGTCGGGCGGAAATGGATCGCTCTCATTTGACAAAGCACTCGCATTATACTACTGACAAGCGTTTGATTGACCGATATATGGAAAGGGGGAATTCCCACCATGCGTATATAAATATTTACTACATTAGGCCAAAGGGACGTCCCTGTATATGGTGCATGGGGGTCCATTAATTGGAACAAAAATTCTTACCAATTTATTTACGGTTGAACAAATATCAAATGTCCTAACTTTAGTCAACGATTAAATGTTGTGGTAGACATTTTAAACAAATGTAAATCTATCTAACATGGTCTTGTCCATCGTCGGAAACTCATGGTACACTTCTCTGACGCCCAGAAGCGTCATGAGGAATTACCCAAATCTACCAAAATCTTACCCAAATCTACCAAAATCATACCCAAATCTACCAAAATCTTGCCCAAATCGTACAAGTACACCACAATTATAAGAAAACTAATAGTATTTGTTGATGGTCGACGCGTTTTCTCCAGGTTTTAGTAAACCAACATGAGAAAGGGTTATATCCCTGTATCACGCATGGCAAAGAAATTACCAACGTAATATTATAAGACTCTTTCATATGCGTGTATGTAGGATAGGGATATTCCACCCGAGGGGCTACAAAATGTGGTGAAACCCGAGGCTTGCCAAGGGTTTTACCACATTTTGTGATCCCTGAGGGGTGGCATATCCCTATCCTACATACACACACAATGAAAGAGTCTTTTTCTCTCATATCAACTACCCGATTAAGCTCAAAAACCATGAAAATATGTTTAAACAGGCTACCATTTTGAAATTTTAACTTTTTCCTGGAGCTTTTTTGACGAAAACGAATAAGACAGCTAGTTTAGCATACTCTATATTTGCAAACGAAGTTTGTGCAGAAAAATTAATCTCCCCTTGCTGGTGTTTATGGTTAAAAATTTCTTAAAGGTTTTAATTTTATCACGCCGTCGTTTTCTCTTTACGGCATCAGAGCTTACCGTATTCGTGACGTCATATCATTATTAAGCCACTGTGACGTCACGTCGCGTGAAATGCTATGTAAGATAGATTTTTCTTACATAGCTTTCTTACATGGGCAACCTCTATCCAACATGGCGAGATATGAGAGAAATATCTGTATTATGCTTTAGGCCTATGATAATATCAATTCGTTAAATAATATAGATAAAGAAACAATAGAAATGCAATAATCAATAGACGTTATATAAACATCACATCACCAAAATATACTTAAAACTTACACAAGTCTTACCCAAATCACGGACTTAGATAGCAATCTAATCTAAGTCCGTGCCCAAATCTACCGGCAAATCTTGCCCAATTCGGTTTAATTCAATTGATAGGTATAACGTGACATGCATAAAATAATCGTTTTTATTCATTTGATAAGTATAACGGGACATGTATAATACGATCGTTTTTATTCATATGATAATAGAAACGGGACATGTATGAAGCGATCGTTTTTATTCATTTGAAAAGTATAACGGGACATGCATATAATTATCGTTTTAATTCAATTTATTTCAAACACGCTTGTTAACATCTATGACGGACAAGTATATATATATATTTCGAAATTACGTATATATTTTCAAAGTTTCTGCAGTTTGTATTATATTTTTACGATATCTTCGTCTCTTTTATATAACCCAATTGATGTTGTGACACTAATTAGGAAATAACACAAGTCTGTTATCTGGAGTCCAGCTTCATTGTGGACTGGGGCCAATATACTTGGTCGTGTCCTGTGGCTACTATACAATATACGAGGAACTCAGATACTGATAACGAACGTGAACAAAAGAGACCTATGTCAATCAATTAGTCCATGTTAAATAAGTATAATTTTTAGAAACGTATATATAAATACTCTCTGGTAATAGGTTATTTGTGAGATTTGGGTAAAATTAGGTAGATTTGGGTAAGATTTGGGTCGATTTGGGTAAGATTTAGGTAGATTTGGGTAAGATTTGGGTCGATTTGGGTAAGATTTGGGTAGATTTGGATAAGATTAAGGTAGATTTGGGTAAGATTTGGGTAGATTTGGGTAAGATTTTAGTAGATTTGGGTAATTTGATTTTTATATAATGAAATATAAGTTTTTCGATGACGCCAATTTTCTATTGATTATTGCATTTATATTGTTTCTATAGTTATATTATTTAACATGATTGATATTATGATTAAGTACGATACAGATATAGTCACGTTTTGCTGATAATATTCTTTGTCATGCGTGATACAGGGGAGATAACCCTTACTGATGTTTGGATGACTAAAACCAGGAGAAAACGACATTCCATCATCAAAATTTGCGAATAATTAATTAGTAAAGCTATTGCTTTTCTTATAATTGTGGTGTATTTGTACAATTTGGGTAAGATTTGGGTAGATTTGGGTAAGATTTGGGTAAGATTTGGGTAGATTTGGGTAAGATTTGGGTAGATTTGGGTAAGATTTGGGTAAGATTTAGGTAGATTTGGGTAATTCGTCGCGTCTCTGACGTCCCATGATACACTGTATTGTTTTTTTTCAAAAATAACAGATGGGCGCGCGCCTTCAAAATTATAAATAATGCTGGAGATAAATGTTCACGGTGAGGGGAGACAATTTAGTCCATGAATTGTTTTGAAGGCAAGTTTGCCAACAATATCTAACTCATCCGAAACACAAATGGAAAGCAGAGCGATGTCCTCATCGTGGACTTTTCCACGGACTTAGCTATCTAAGTCCGTGACTTTTCTTAGGCGTTTGACAAGAGTTAATCAGTATCTACTCGGTCATTGGCTAATGGATACTAGCTGTAAAGTCTAAAGTCAATACCTAGATAGATTGTTTATTATCAGACAGAGAACAATGTGTACTTGTGAGTGGCCAAAAAAAACGAACCGGCAAAGTACATTGTAACATCAGGGGTGCATCCGTATGGAACGCCAAATGAATATACTCAATTAAATGAATATGACGTCTAATGCCTGCTGGAGTGAATCCGGGTCGTTTCGCACTAAATCCAGTTCGCCCTAGGTTGTTTTGCCCCAGGTTGTTTCGCCCTAAAAAAAATGATAGAGCGAACCTTTGTTTGGTGTTTTCATAATAATTACCTACCTTATGTCATTTTTCATGTTAACCTGTTTATATTTAATCGTGTTACAAGCTGCTCAGCATGACTATTTAATATGTTTTGCTTAAAAACCGTTCTTTACAGACTTAAACTATATCCGTCGTCGACTCCAAGTCCGTGGTGATATAAATAAACAGATTTGTTAACGATTTTTCTGGTACATAGACCTAGTAAATAAGCTTAAAATCGTTATTCAAGAGATATATAATAGTGGTATGTCTTATAACATGTAAATTATTTTGTAAAATTATCACCCGATTGGGAAAAATTAGGGCGAACGGGACTTCGGTCGAAACGACTCTTAGCGCGAACGCGATTTAGGGCGAAACGACTTGTTACCGGGTCGTTTCGCACTAAATCCGTGCATGCTTGCATATGCCTGAGCATGCAAAAATAAAACGTTGTGATAATTTTCCGTGTCTCCTCCCAGACCGCAACCGGGGCTTCGCCCCTGGACCCCAGGCATGCCATAATATATCCCTTAACATCTAGCTACGCTACTGGCTGCACCAGCACTAGTTATGTTAGTGTCCAATGTCATTTTGATGTCGGGTGGACATCGGGCCGATACATTATCTGACCAACATATCATGTATATAAACGTTGAACAGTACTCTGTCGATACCAGGAACTAAGACAGCGTGATCGATACAACTGAACTATTTTGTTTGTACATATGTATGTCTTTCTTCTTCCGTGTTGGTCGTAAAAACACTTCCTATTTAAGGACTGGTTTTACAGAAAAAAGCAAGTTTCCGTGTCATGCAGAGCACAGTCATATAAAACCATTTATTATAAGCCTCTGACCAGAGACATAAATTACATCAGGTTAATATTATATAATTATAAGTTGACCTCCTTTTCTACAAGTATCTCTCTGTCAAGATCATTTTGAAGGATCTCCGATTGTTTGTATTTGATGGTATGATCGGTGCCCTCTGCAGATCAAATATTTGATTATTAAAAGAATCGGACCAAAGTCTAGACATTTCCTTTGTGGAACGACAGATAATTATAACACTGTCACTGGAATGCTTAGCTCTAAATCATCCGTGCACATGCGTACAGTGTCTCTGTGAACGAAGCATCTGTGAATCACTCATACCATCTTTGTCTCAAATGGTAATCCACACAAGATCATCCACTCACAGTGTTTCAATGATCAAATCACTTACAGTGTCTCGTGATCTTATAAATAGCGTCTTTAGGTATAAAAAGGTAACAAGAAATCGTTCAGTGTCTCATAGTCTGAGTTTTCTCTGACCCAAACGTTATATATCTGGTTTGCCATATCTCAAAATGTCCAAGTTTGGTGTTACAAAAAAATAAATGTAGGGCCAGAGTAAACTCCGGCTAACTAATTAAGCATATGTACAATGTAATTAGTCATCCACATCATATTAATCACTTACCATAAAACACGTACTCGGGTTCTTCAGTTAAATAGGTCTCCATCACTGACTAAAAACGCTAAGAAAACAGTGTCTTTTGTAAATTTCTCGACATGAATTCCTCCTATTGATGCCACAGACTGAGGCTGCGTTAATCGACAAGTATTTTCTGTGTATGTTTATCTTCTTCCGTACACTACCTATGTACGGTTGGATATACATATAATTGTATAAGCTGTGCATTTTTCCGTGTTGAATAATAGTAATTGTCATTTTATTGTTCACTCAGGTAAAAGGTACGGTGGAACATTTAGGAAATAATTAAGGTAGAAAATAGAATTATGGATGTCCATAACGTACCACCGTAAAAAGGAAGCATGTAGGTAATATACAAAGAAATCAACAGACAGTTACAATGTGAAACTATTTATTCATTGTCCGTAGTTTTTTTTTACCACAGATAATTTATATTGGCAGTGGCCTGAGTACCATTGGCCAATGAAGAGAATATATAGAACAATGGAAATTATGAAGAAAAAAAAAAAGTTCAACGTGTTTTTCACGTGCCTACATGTAACGCACATGTAGCCAGAGACGTATATTATCATATAAATATAAATGCTCCTACACGAGTTTCGATTTCATATAGGAATTGTGAAACGAATCCAATGAAAAATTCGATTCGTGTCGAGTTACACTGATGTCTGATCTGTCAGGGACGTATACATCCCTGGACCTGTTTATCACATTATCAAAACTTTAATAGCATTTAATAGCAAAGTAATGGATGCAGGCTAAAAGCCTCTATATCCATATCATAATAACAAATAAATTCAATATAAATATAAATATAGTACTTCGATAAAACTTGTGATATTTATTCTGTAAACGTCAGCCGATCACAGGGTTGATATAAATGATGTAGGTATAGCATGATATTGTTGCCTGATATGTAAGAAAACATATTACCTGTGAATGTATACATGGCATAACAAGGCTACAATATTGATTATCGAATGCAACCTTATCCGGATCTTTGGGAGCGACCGGTTTCTAACGTTAAATTTACAACAGCCTGTACGCTTCCGGTAACGCACTGGGTGAGTTTGCCTGTTTGCTATTTTCATGGTTATTATTGTTTTATGTAAAATAACATTTTAACTAGGACTTATTTGATACATTGTATGGTAAAATCAACAGTTTACTGTCATTCAGTCCAGGTATTTGTATGCTACAACCAAAGTTCGCCATTGAGTCTGAAGTTACGAATACTCCCCCCCGCCTGCATTATTCTGTTACCATTAGGCCCTATGTATCGTGGCCAATTTCGTTATCGCGGCCCCTCAAATGGTTACCATATAGTGACCGCCTTCAACAAACTAAGATTTTCAACGGTTTAGCCATCGATTGGGTCAAAGTTGTTCGTTTATGAAATCAGGTCGGACCTAGACTAAGAGTTATTCGTCCACAATTTGTTGGCCAACATTAGAATTTGAAAACTCCAATTCTATAATCCATTTGGCGTTTTCATGACTGAAGAGTAAATAAAATGATGTTATAAAGTGTTTAATTCGTGTATTGCACTAAAAGTACTTTGTTGCTAAATATTGACATTTTTGCCAGGAATTAGAACTGCAAAGACAAAGCCTTCTTTATTCATTCAAAATAATTTTGATTAGTAACATTAACATGAAATTCAGGTGTTACTATTCTGATTCAGAAATGGAAACCTACCTTTGGAAAAATAAAATTATGTCCCTATTTCTCATCTTTCTCCAGTACAATTTGTTGGTATAATTTCTGATTCAGTAGTTAAGCTGACAAGGCTTTTTGTTTACTCGGGCAGGAGAAATGCACATGTATGCTACATGTACAGGTAACCTTTCATTGCCAACATTTAAATGTAATACCCCCCCAGTACTCACTAAAGACAATTTTTTTCAGATTAACCACCATATTGGAACTTACATTGTATACATTGTGCCTGTGCACTGGACTGGATTATTGTGTGAATTAGGAAGACAATTGTAATTTTTACACTTTTATATTGTTTCTTTTTACCCATGTGACGTTTCTGCAATGTTACATACTTGCCAACTTTTAAAAATTTCCATGGGGGAGATTATACACATCCTCAGAATTGAAAATATAAATAATACGTACATGTACACATGTACATTCAGAGGAAAAATAACTCTTTTAAATGGCTTCTTTTGAGCTCTTCTTTCAGCAGAAATCATCAGATCTTTAAAAATAGGAACAGTTAAGCAAATTCCAAGGTTGAAAATGCAACATTTTAGTGTCCCAAATTGTGAGTCTCCCTACTAAATAGGGAGGGTTGGCAAGTATAATGTTATTTTTGATTTACTCATTATGTATGGTGTACAATGTACTTTAATTTGTAGTAGCTAGCCCCAAAGGATGATGAACACTACCGGAGGCCAAGGCCCATCTGGCCCTGCAGTATCTGGGCCCCCAGTCATATCACAGGTGGACAGAGTGCCTGCTGTGATGTCCCAGGTGGATCGTGAAAAGATCTACCAGTGGATTGTGGAATTGACTGGTCCTGATACAAGGGAGAATGCTCTCCAGGAACTTAGGTCTGTTAGAAATCATCACTGATCTATACAGCAAAGCAAGATTTAGGACAAGCATATTTCAAGAGATTTATATATATGATAATGTCTTATTAATTAATACATGTATATTTCACTGGTGTCTTTCAGGGGGGATTGCCCATGATCTATTGAAGCAATTTTGATGAAACATAGTGGGAATGATCAGCACATGGTCTTAACTGGTTGTGGTTTTGAGGCTTTATTGATTTCAATTTGAGACTAATAAATCAATCATGGCTCACTGCAGATGGCCAAACTAAAATCAAGTCTGTGTGACTGCCTGGGACTTTTTTTTTTAATTTGTTATCACAAATTTTTGAGAAATATACTGGATAGAATTATCTTTTTGAATTTAAAATTTCCCTTATTGTGATTTTGGGATTGAGCATACAAAAATTGCTGACTTGCTACCATTTTTTATTTATCATTGCTATTTCTTAGAGGAATTTTCTAATTTCATATAATTAAGAAGAAAGAAAAGAAAAAAGGGAAAAGATTCCAGAGCCATTTAAACTGATGTTATGAAAAATATTGAAAATTCATTTCAAAGTCTTTGTTGAATTTTTGATTTGGTCAGAATAATACAAGCATGGTTATGAAGTGTCATGAATTTTTGGTAGAAGTACTCCTATCAGTGTCTGTTCAATCTGATTAAAATACTTCACAACAGAACAGTATTGCAATATCATAGATATTGATGATATTTATCAGTTTATCATCCAAATACAGACTACTATAAATAGTTACCCAGCTAAAACGTGCCTCATTTTCCATATAAAAGAATGAGAAATGTATTCCCAATTTCAATAGAAGCAATGCTTCATTTCCTCCACTTTATAATGGTGTAAAATGTAGATAAAAAGAAACATTGTTAGTTTTTATCAGATTGAGTGACTGTGTATTTTTTCACTTCTTCATTAGTTCATATATCTTGAGAGCATTAAAGTCCCTAACCTTAATAATATCTATTCAGGTAAAAAGGCAAAATTAAATAAATAAAAACAATATTTGGGTGGACAATGGAGTATCACAGATGGTAACAATCACAGATATTGAATTTAGTAACTTTACCTGGAATGACCCACAAAGGGGGGGTTTAAGCCTTCTTATTATATACATGTACCGTAAAAACTCGTGTAATCTGCGCACTTTTTTAAGGGAAATTAAAATCAAATAGTTGGGGGTGCGTAAATTACAATGATATAGATGTGTGTCAAGTTTTTTTTCAGTGAAAGATCGAGAAATCTGAATGTAGTTATAGGCTTTCTTGTAATTCCAATGGGGTCCATACATCCTTTGCACTGTTGATTTCCAAGCAGCTACTTTTATTTGTAAAAAGTTTGAAATTCATTGAGAAATAGATTTATAGTGAGGAGTACTTTGGTTTACATTTTTGCACAGAGTTCAATACTGAAGACATTCATCTTTACAGCTGATAAAGTATTAATAGGCCATAAAGAATTGCTTGAAGTAAACCAATAAAGAAAGCAAGGAATCTCTTACGGATTAACAAAGTGAATAAAGTGTTTGTTTCCTTTCAATAAAGATATGATTTGTTCTATTTCCATTCTGTGTTATTTTTAAAATTTGCTACTTGAATCAATTTTTCAGCAAAAAAAGAGAAGTGGTGCCTGACCTGGCTCCCATGTTGTGGCACTCGTTTGGTACAGTGGCTGCTCTCCTCCAGGAAATAGTTAACATCTATCCAGCTATAAACCCACCCCACCTCACAGTGAGTGTTGTGTGTCACATTGGTAAAATTTCAAATGTGTATCATATGTATAAGTTCAGATACATATATTTCTGAATCTGTTGTGCATCATATGTATAAGTTTAGATACATGTATTTCTGTATCTGTTTAGTATCATATGAATTAGTTCAGATACATGTATTTCTGTATCAATTGTGTATCATATGTATAAGTTCAGATACATGTATTTCTGTATCTGTTGTGTATCATATGTATAAGTTCAGATACATGTATTTCTGAATCTGTTGTGTATCATATGTATAAGTTCAGATACATGTATTTCTGAATCTGTTGTGTATCATATGTATAAGTTCAGATACATGTATTTCTGTATCTGTTGTGTATCATATGTATAAGTTCAGATACATGTATTTTTGTATCTGTTGTGTATCATATGTATAAGTTCAGTACATGTATTTCTGTATCTGTTGTGTATCATATGTATAAGTTCAGATACATGTATTTCTGTATCTGTTGTGTATCATATGTTTAAGTTCAGATACATGTATTTTTGTATCTGTTGTGTATCATATGTATAAGTTCAGTACATGTATTTCTGTATCTGTTGTGTATCATATGTTTAAGTTCAGATACATGTATTTCTGTATCTTAATTGTATATCATATGTGTAAGTTCAGATACATGTATTTCTGAATTATATGCATAAGTTCAGATACATGTATTTCTGTATATGTTGTGTATCATATGTATAAGTTCAGATACATGTATTTCTGAATCTGTTGTGTATCATATGTATAAGTTTAGATACATGTATTTCTGAATCTGTTGTGTATCATATGTATAAGTTCAGATACATGTATTTTTGTATCTGTTGTGTTTCATGTATAAGTTCAGATACATGTATTTCTGAATCTGTTGTGTATCATATGTATAAGTTCAGATACATGTATTTTTGTATCTGTTGTGTATCATATGTATAAGTTCAGTACATGTATTTCTGTATCTGTTGTGTATCATATGTTTAAGTTCAGATACATGTATTTCTGTATCTTAATTGTATATCATATTTGTAAGTTCAGATACATATATTTCTGAATTATATGCATAAGTTCAGATACATGTATTTTTGTATCTGTTTTGTATCATATGTATAAGTTCAGATACATGTATTTCTGTATCTGTTTTGTATCATATGTATAAGTTCAGATACATTTATTTCTGTATCTGTTGTGTATCATATGTATAAGTTCAGATACATGTATTTCTGTATCTGTTGTGTATCATATGTATAAGTTCAGATACATGTATTTCTGTATCTGTTTAGTATCATATGAATTAGTTCAGATACATGTATTTCTGTATCTGTTGTGTATCATATGTATAAGTTCAGATACATGTATTTCTGTATCTGTTGTGTATCATATGTATAAGTTCAGATACATGTATTTCTGTATCTGTTTAGTATCATATGAATTAGTTCAGATACATGTATTTCTGTATCTGTTTTGTATCATATGTATAAGTTCAGATACATGTATTTCTGTATCTGTTGTGTATCATATGTATAAGTTCAGATACATGTATTTCTGTATCTGTTTAGTATCATATATATAAGTTCAGATACATGTATTTCTGTATCAATTGTGTATCATGTACATGTATAAGTTCAGATACATGTATTTCTGTATCTGTTGTGTATCAAGTATCATATGTATAAGTTCAGATACATGTATTTCTGTATCTGTTGTGTATCATATGTATAAGTTCAGATACATGTATTTTTGTATCTGTTGTGTATCATATGTATAGTTCAGATACATGTATTTCTGAATTATTGATTGTACCTACTGGTATGTCATTTTCAGAGCTAGAGTAATAATTATAATTTACTATAACTTAATATAAAAAATGTAGTGCCTTTATGCTGAACCTCTGAAATATATAGGATTGGAAATCTCTTATTGTACTGACAATATGTGATGTACTTGTAGGCCCGTACTGACTATATGTGATGTACTTGTAGGCCCTTACTGACTATATGTGATGTACTTGTAGGCCCGTACTGACTATATGTGATGTACTGGTAGGCCCGTACCGACTATATGTGATGTACTTGTAGGCCCGTACCGACTATATGTGATGTACTTGTAGGCCCATACCGACTATATGTGATGTACTTGTAGGCCCATACCGACTATATGTGATGTACTTGTAGGCCCGTACCGACTATATGTGATGTACTTGTAGGCCCGTACTGACTATATGTGATGTACTTGTAGGCCCGTACTGACTATATGTGATGTACTTGTAGGCCCATCAGTCCAACAGAGTGTGTAATGCATTGGCTCTGTTACAATGTGTGGCTTCTCACCCAGAGACAAGATCAGCCTTCCTTCAGGGTAAGTCAGGGTTGAGTCATCCTTCAGGGTAAGTCAGGACTCAATCATCCTTCTGGTTAAGTCAGGGCTCAATCATCCTTCTGGTTAAGTCAGGGCTGAGTCATCCTTCAGGGTAAGTCAGGGCTCAATCATCCTTCTGGTTAAGTCAGGGCTCAGTCATCCTTCTGGTTAAGTCAGGGCTCAGTCATCCTTCTGGTTAAGTCAGGGCTCAGTCATCCTTCAGGGTATTTAAGGACACAGTCATCCTTCAGGGTAAGTCAGGGCCCAGTCATCCTTCAGGGTAAGTCAGCGCTCAGTCATCCTTCAGGGTGAGTCAGGCCCCAGTCATCCTTCAGGTTAAGTCAAGGCTCAGTCATCCTTCAGGTTAAGTTAGGGCTCAGTCATCCTTCTGGGTAAGTCAGGACTCGGTCATCCTTCAGAATAAGTCAGGGCCCAGTCATCCTTCAGGGTAAGTCAGGGTTGAGTCGCCATTCAGGGTATGTTAGGGCCCAGTCATCCTTCAGGGTACATGTAAGTCAGGGCCCAGCCTTCCTTCAGGGTAAGTCAGGGCTCAGTCATCCTTCAGAAAAAGTCAGGGCCCAGTCATCCTTCAGAATAAGTCAGGACTCAGTCATCCTTCAGGGTAAGTCACGGCCCAGCCTTCCTTCAGGGTAAGTCAGGGCCCAGCCATCCTTCAGGGTAAGTCAGGACTCAGTCATCCTTCAGGGTAAGTCATGGCCCAGCCTTCCTTCAGGGTAAGTCAGGGCCCAGCCTTCCTTCAGGGTAAGTCAGGGCCCAGCCATCCTTCAGGGTAAGTCAGGACTCAGTCATCCTTCCGGGTAAGTCAGGGCTCAGTCATCCTTCAGGGTAAGTCACGGCCCAGCCTTCCTTCAGGGTAAGTCAGGGCCCAGTCATCCTTCTGGGTAAGTCAGGACTCAGTCATTCTTCAGAATAAGTCAGGGCCCGGTCATCTTTCAGGGTAAGTAAGGGCTCAGTCATCCTGGTAAGTCAGGGTTGAGTCATCCTTCAGGGTAAGTCAGGGCTCAGTCATCCTTCTGGGTAAGTCAGGACTCAGTCATCCTTCAGGGTAAGTCAGGGCTCAGCCATCCTTCTGGGTAAGTCAGGACTCAGTCATCCTTCAGGATAAGTCAGGACTCAGTCCTGCTTTTGGGTAAGTCAGGGTTGAGTTGTCATTCAGGGTAAGTCAGGGCCCAGTCATCCTTCAGGGTAAGTCAGGGCCCAGTCATCCTTCAGGTTAAGTCAGGGCTCAGTCATCCTTCAGGGTAAGTCAGGGCTCAGTCGTCATTCAGGGTAAGTCAGGGCTCAGTCATCCTTCTGGGTAAGTCAGGACCCAGTCATCCTTCAGAATAATTCAGGGCCCAGTCATCCTTCAGGGTAAGTCATGGTTGAGTCTTCATTCAGGGTATGTAAGCGCCCAGTCATCCTTCAGGGTACATGTAAGTCAGGGCCCAGCCTTCCTTCAGGGTAAGTCAGGGCTTAGTCATCCTTCAGAAAAAGTCAGGGCCCAGTCATCCTTCAGAATAAGTCAGGACTCAGTCATCCTTCAGGGTAAGTCACGGCCCAGCCTTCCTTCAGGGTAAGTCAGGGCCCAGCCATCCTTCAGGGTAAGTCAGGGCCCAGCCATCCTTCAGGGTAAGTCAGGGTCCAGCCATCCTTCAGGGTAAGTCAGGGCCCAGTCATCCTTCAGGGTAAGTCAGGGCTCAGTCATCCTTCAGGGTAAGTCAGGGCCCAGTCATCCTTCAGGGTAAGTCAGGGTTGAGTCATCCTTCAGGGTAAGTCAGGGCTCAGTCATCCTTCAGGGTAAGTCAGGGCCCAGTCATCCTTCAGGGTAAGTCAGGGCTCAGTCATCCTTCAGGGTAAGTCAGGGCCCAGTCATCCTTCAGGGTAAGTCAGGGTTGAGTCATCCTTCAGGGTAAGTCAGGGCTCAGTCATCCTTCAGGGTAAGTCAGGGCCCAGTCATCCTTCAGGGTAAGTCAGGGCTCAGTCATCCTTCAGGGTAAGTCACGGCCCAGCCTTCCTTCAGGGTAAGTCAGGGCCCAGTCATCCTTCTGGGTGAGTCAGGACTCAGTTATTCTTCAGGGTAAGTCAGGGCTCAGTCATCCTTCTGGGTAAGTCAGGACTCAGTCATCCTTCAGGTTAAGTCAGGGCTCAGTCATGCTTTTGGGTATTTAAGGACCCAGTCATCCTTCAGGGTAAGTCAGGGCCCAGTCATCCTTCAGGGTAAGTCAGCGCTCAGTCATCCTTCAGGGTAAGTCAGGGCCCAGTCATCCTTCAGGTTAAGTCAGGGCTCAGTCATCCTTCAGGTTAAGTTAGGGCTCAGTCATCCTTCTGGGTAAGTCAGGACTCAGTCATCCTTCAGAATAAGTCAGGGCCCAGTCATCCTTCAGGGTAAGTCATGGTTGAGTCGCCATTCAGGGTATGTAAGGGCCCAGTCATCCTTCAGGGTACATGTAAGTCAGGGCCCAGCCATCCTTCAGGGTAAGTCAGGGCTCAGTCATCCTTCAGAAAAAGTCAGGGCCCAGTCATCCTTCAGAATAAGTCAGGACTCAGTCATCCTTCAGGGTAAGTCATGGCCCAGCCTTCCTTCAGGGTAAGTCAGGGCCCAGCCATCCTTCAGGGTAAGTCAGGGCTCAGTCATCCTTCAGGTTAAGTCAGGGCTCAGTCATCCTTCAGGGTAAGTCAGGGCTCAGTCGTCATTCAGGGTAAGTCAGGGCTCAGTCATCCTTCTGGGTAAGTCAGGACTCAGTCATCCTTCAGAATAATTCAGGGCCCAGTCATTCTTCAGGGTAAGTCAGGGTTGGGTCTTCATTCAGGGTATGTAAGGGCCCAGTCATCCTTCAGGGTACATGTAAGTCAGGGCCCAGCCTTCCTTCAGGGTAAGTCAGGGCTCAGTCATCCTTCAGAAAAAGTCAGGGCCCAGTCATCCTTCAGAATAAGTCAGGGCCCAGTCATCTTTCAGGGTAAGTAGGGGCTCAGTCATCCTGGTTAGTTAGGGTTGAGTCATCCTTCAGGGTAAGTCAGGGCTCAGTCATCCTTCTGGGTAAGTCAGGACTCAGTCATCCTTCAGGGTAAGTCAGGGCTCAGTCATCCTTCTGGGTAAGTCAGGACTCAGTCATCCTTCAGGTTAAGTCAGGGCTCAGTCATGCTTTTGGGTAAGTCAGGGTTGAGTTGTCATTCAGGGTAAGTCAGGGCCCAGTCATCCTTCAGGGTAAGTCAGGGCCCAGTCATCCTTCAGGGTAAGTCAGGGCTCAGTCATCCGTCAGGGTAAGTCAGGGCTCAGTCGTCATTCAGGGTAAGTCAGGGCCCAGTCATCCTTCTGGGTAAGTCAAGACTCAGTCATTCTTCAGAATAAGTCAGGGCCCGGTCATCTTTCAGGGTAAGTAAGGGCTCAGTCATCCTGGTAAGTCAGGGTTGAGTCATCCTTCAGGGTAAGTCAGGGCTCAGTCATCCTTCTGGGTAAGTCAGGACTCAGTCATCCTTCAGGGTAAGTCAGGTCTCAGTCATCCTTCAGGATAAGTCAGGACTCAGTCATCCTTCAGGATAAGTCAGGACTCAGTCATCCTTCAGGTTAAGTCAGGGCTCAGTCCTGCTTTTGGGTAAGTCAGGGTTGAGTTGTCATTCAGGGTAAGTCAGGGCCCAGTCATCCTTCAGGGTAAGTCAGGGCCCAGTCATCCTTCAGGTTAAGTCAGGGCTCAGTCATCCTTCAGGGTAAGTCAGGGCTCAGTCGTCATTCAGGGTAAGTCAGGGCTCAGTCATTCTTCTGGGTAAGTCAGGACTCATTCATCCTTCAGAATAATTCAGGGCCCAGTCATCCTTCAGGGTAAGTCAGGGTTGAGTCTTCATTCAGGGTATGTAAGGGCCCAGTCATCCTTCAGGGTACATGTAAGTCAGGGCCCAGCCTTCCTTCAGGGTAAGTCAGGGCTCAGTCATCCTTCAGAAAAAGTCAGGGCCCAGTCATCCTTCAGAATAAGTCAGGACTCAGTCATCCTTCAGGGTAAGTCACGGCCCAGCCTTCCTTCAGGGTAAGTCAGGGCTCAGTCATCCTTCAGAAAAAGTCAGGGCCCAGTCATCCTTCAGAATAAGTCAGGGCTCAGTCATCCTTCAGGGTAAGTCAGGGCTCAGTCATCCTTCAGGGTAAGTCAGGGCTCAGTCATCCTTCAGGGTAAGTCATGGCCCAGCCTTCCTTCAGGGTAAGTCAGGGCCCAGTCATCCTTCTGGGTGAGTCAGGACTCAGTCATTCTTCAGAATAAGTCAGGGCCCAGTCATCTTTCAGGGTAAGTAGGGGCTCAGTCATCCTGGTTAGTCAGGGTTGAGTCATCCTTCAGGGTAAGTCAGGGCTCAGTCATCCTTCTGGGTAAGTCAGGACTCAGTCATCCTTCAGGGTAAGTCAGGGCTCAGTCATCCTTCTGGGTAAGTCAGGACTCAGTCATCCTTCAGGATAAGTCAGGACTCAGTCATCCTTCAGGTTAAGTCAGGGCTCAGTCATGCTTTTGGGTAAGTCAGGGTTGAGTCATCCTTCAGGGTAAGTCAGGGCCCAGTCATCCTTCAGGTTAAGTCAGGGCTCAGTCATCCTTCAGGGTAAGTCAGGGCTCAGTCATCCTTCAGGGTAAGTCAGGGCTCAGTCATCCGTCAGGGTAAGTCAGGGCTCAGTCGTCATTCAGGGTAAGTCAGGGTTCAGTCATCCTTCAGTATTAATTCACAAGTTGAATTACTATGACGTGTTAAATGTCTAAGTACAGTTTAATTGTGTTAAAAGTAAGTGTTAAAATTAGCATTGGAAATGATAAATTCTCGTTTTTCAAACATTCTTCAATTGGTGATTTGTCAGATTTTTGTCAACCTATCCGACATTGTATTTACTGTCAGTATTAACTCTATTGCAGCACACATCCCTTTGTTCCTGTACCCGTTTTTACACACTGTCAGTAAGACCAGGCCGTTCGAGTACTTACGACTCACCAGTCTGGGTGTAATAGGTGCTCTTGTCAAGGTCAGTACATTCAATGCTAAAATGTTTGACAACCAAGTGTTAAACTTCAGGCACTGCCACGCTGGAAAAATAAATTACCATAAAAATATTGGAATGTAATAGAATATGAATGTACATTTGTTCAAAATATTAGTATTACCTTGGAGAGAAAGAAAGCTCAATATAGAAAACTCCCAATATATGCTACTAATAATAAAAAACATAATATTGTTGTCATACATATATACTAATTAGTCTGGACATATGTTTTGTAGACTGATGAGCAGGAAGTAATAAATTTCCTCCTCACCACGGAAATTATCCCGCTGTGTCTCAGGATAATGGAATCTGGCAGTGAGCTCTCCAAGACGGTATGCTTTCATACGAGAACTGGGGGACATGTTTATAGTGTGTTATTAGGGTTGGCAAACCAGATCAAGATCATTAACTGGTTACTCAGAACATCGATATGAACGGTTAGGGTCGGTAAACCAGATTAAAATCATTAACTGGTTACTCAGAACATCGATATGAATGGTTAGGGTTGGTAAACCAGATTAAAATCATTAACTGGTTACTCAGAACATTGATATGAACGGTTAAACGGTTCATAATAATATATATTTCCTATAGACACACTAATTTATGTGTGACAAAACTGTTTGAATGAATGATTCATTCACACTGGCCTACTGATGTGCTAAAGTAAAAAGTCCGAATAGCTTTGAAATCTGGTTCAACTCAGTCAGTTGAGGAGTATATGTGACGCTCAATTCAGTAATATCTATACTAGACATTATTGCTATGTAAATAAATCCTCTAGACTATCTAAATCTGAGATGTTTTAGACACTTATTGCTATGTAAATATATCCTCTAGACTATCTAAATCTGAGATGTTTTAGACATCAATGGTATGTAAATAAATCCTCTAGACTATCTAAATCTGAGGTATTTGTGTTACAGGTTGCCACCTTTATCCTACAGAAGATTTTATTAGATGAAATGGGACTATCCTATATCTGTCAGACCTACGAACGTTTCTCTCATGTGGCGATGATACTCGTAAGTAATTACTGTGGTGCTTAAGTTGGAGATTCAGGCAACATCCAAGATAACCTTGTTTAAGTCTGGTTATTGATAGGAGGCATATGCTGTATCTATACTGTCTCCTCTGGTTCTTCTAATGTCACCTTGTCCAGGCTTTAACATTTAACAATTTAAGATTCTTGATGAAACTTGAAGTACCCTATGTTTTATCAATAGACTATATGTACAGTGCACTTTGGTTAAATCTGTATACGGTGACCTAAAGGTCTAAGTTTTCTGAAATATCTCATCCTGGCTGTAACTTTTAAACCCTTTATATGGAGACATACATTTTTGTTTATAAACAAATCCCTAATAGAGAATGCCATATGTCCTTGTTGTTAATTAACCATACTTCTGAATATAATTGTCAAGCTAAAGGCTTCCATACCTTCTTTTTGTATTGTAGTCATTACAGTATAACCTGAATGAAGCTAAAATAATGGCATACATTGTACTAATATATTAATATTACTAATAATGAAGGAAAATGGTGATACTGATCATGAAGTATGTTGTGATTATGCATCCATTTTCATTATATATGCCTATTTTCTGTTATCACCCTGTATACCTTTTAGTATTTGTACTCAAAGCTCAGTGCCACACTGATCAACCCACAAACCTACACCCGATTTTGGCTCCTCTATATCTTATTTAATTGATTGTTAATTAAGAAAACACCAGAGAAGTAAGGTCTTTCACATATGTAAGCCATTTCTGTTGAAAATCTCAGAAAAATCAATGCAGTTGCAATACTTCATTTTTCAATGCATTTTTGATTGGCAGGGTAAGATGGTGCTTCATCTATCCAAGGAGCCCTCCGCCCGACTGTTGAAGCATGTTGTGCGTTGTTACCTCCGCCTTTCTGACAATCCAAGGTAAGGCAATCCATAAATATTTATTACTACGTGTACATTATTGTTCAGTAGGGAGCTGTGGCTTGGTCAAGCATTGGCAGATCCCATCAGAAATGACAGATTTTTCTACAGTATTCACTTTTAGTATTTACTTTGTTTTTGGATGTGTTTCAGAGCAAAGGAAGCCCTGCGTCAGTGTCTTCCTGACCAGCTCAAGGATGCCACATTTTCGCCATGTCTCAAGGATGACAACTCCACAAAACGCTGGCTTCTGCAGCTACAACAAAACCTTGACACACCTATGGCTGTCCCTGACCCCCGGAGCATGCCTCTCCACCCTCAGTAACAATTACTTTCTTGACCCCCGGAGCTTGCCTTTCCACCTTCAGTAACAAAAAATGTCCCTGACCCCGGAGCATGCCTCTCCACCCTCAGTTACAAATGTCCCTGACCCCCGGAGCATGCCTCTCCACCCTCAGTTACAATGTCTCTGACCCCCGGAGCATGCCTCTCCACCCTCAGTAACAATTACTTTCCTGACCCCCGGAGCATGCGTCTACACCCTCAGTTACAATGTCTCTGACCCCCGGAGCATGCCTCTCCACCCTCAGTAACAATTACTTCCCTGACCCCCGGAGCATGCCTCTCCACCCTCAGTAACAATTACTTCCCTGACCCCCGGAGCATGCCTCTCCACCCTCAGTAACAAAAAATGTCCTTGACCCCTGGAACATGCCTCCCCACCCTCAGTAACAATTACTTCCCTGACCCCCGGAGCATGCCGCTCCACCCTCAGTTACAATGTCCCTGACCCCCGGAGCATGTCTCTCCTCCCTCAGTTACCAATATCCCTGACCCCTGGAGCATGCCTCTTCACCCTCAGTAACCAATATCCCTGACCCCTGGAGCATGCCTTTCCACCCTCAGTTACAAATGTCCCTGACCCCCGGAGCATGTCTCTCCTCCCTCAGTTACAATGTCCCTGACCCCCGGAGCATGTCTCTCCACCTTCAGTAACAATTACTTCCCTGACCCCCGGAGCATGCCTCTCCACCCTCAGTAACCAATATCCCTGACCCCCGGAGCATGTCTCTCCACCCTCAGTTACAATGTCTCTGACCCCCGGAGCATGCCTCTCCACCCTCAGTAACAATTACTTCCCTGACCCCCGGAGCATGCCTCTCCACCCTCAGTTACAATGTCTCTGACCCCCGGAGCATGCCTCTCCACCCTCAGTAACAATTACTTCCCTGACCCCCGGAGCATGCCTCTCCACCCTCACTTACAATGCCCTGACCCCCGGAGCATGCCTCTCCACCCTCAGTAACAATTACTTTCCTGACCCCCGGAGCATGCCTCTCCACCCTCAGTTACAATGTCCCTGACCCCCGTAGCATGCCTCTCCACCCTCAGTAACAATTACTTCCCTGACCCCCGAAGCATGCCTCTTCACCCTCAGTAACAATTACTTCCCTGACCCCCGGAGCATGTCTCTCCATCCTCAGTTACAAATGTCCCTGACCCCCGGAGCATGCCTCTCCACCCTCAGTAACAAAAAATGTCCCTGACCCCTGGAGCATGCCTCTCCACCCTTAGTAACAATTACTTCCCTGACCCCCGGAGCATGCCTCTCCACCCTCAGTTACAATGTCCCTGACCCCCGGAGCATGTCTCTCCTCCCTCAGTTACAATGTTCCTGACCCCCGGAGCATGCCTCTCCACCCTCAGTAACAAATATCCCTGACCCCTGGAGCATGCCTCTCCACCCTCAGTAACCAATATCCCTGACCCCTGGAGCATGCCTCTCCACCCTCAGTAACCAATATCCCTGACCCCTGGAGCATGCCTCTCCACCCTCAGTTACAAATGTCCCTGACCCCCGGAGCATGTCTCTCCTCCCTCAGTTACAAATGTCACTGACCCCCGGAGCATGCCTCTCCACCCTCAGTAACAAATGTCCCTGCTCCCCGGCGCATGCCTCTCCCAAACATAACATTTGTTCCTGCCCTAATGATCAGGGTGTGATCGTGTCAGTATAACCTTCCCAGTAATCAGTGTTTTGATTCCTAAAGCAAGCCACACCATTCCTAGTAACGCCATTTATAGTCCAGAGGGGATGCCTCTTCTCTCCGCAATCACAAATGTTCCTAACTTTGGAGAATGAATCTCTCCAAAAATTACAAGTATCTGCATCGTCTGCAGTATATGTGATGAGTATCATAAAATTGCTTCGATGCAACATAGTAACATTGATAGCTTCTGCCAACATATCTTCATCAGCAAGTTGTACAGAACATTGATATTTAAGCTTCACTTTGTATTAAGGAAAGTGAAATAAGAACTTTGATTATGACATCTGGTTATGCTAATATGTATTTGTCACAAGCTCCAGTCTCTTTGATTTAATAGTTGGAGGATGATAAATAGGCATGGTGGTCCATTTACAATGTATTTTTAAGTCACATTAAGGAAAATGAAACCCACCCCATACACATATTCTAACTCCTTTACTTAATGTCTATGGACTAGCTTGTTATAAGGTATTATTTAATTAACTTGTTTGTGAGAACCTCATGCTAGAGGTTCGGCGTAGATTCTGTGGCCTTGGTGAACTAGGAGTGAATGTGGCACTAGTCCTTGTTATGTAACATGCATCTAGCATGGCACTAGAACTAGTCTTTGGTATGTAATAGTGAGGCAGACTAAGCGTGACTAACGTGTGGCTGGGTGTACGTAAGTGTGGCAGGGTGTACGTAAGTGTGGCAGAGTGTACGCAAGTGTGGCAAAGTGTACGTGTGGCAGAGTGTGGTAAGTGCGGTTGAACGTTCCTGCTGTAATTGTTAGAACTACGTTAATCCAGCATCACAAGGGTGTCCCAGACAAATGTGTTTTAATTGTTTGGCATTGCCACTACATTACAATGTAAGATTCTGATAGTGCCATTATACTGGTTATCAATGTATGGCCCTATTAATGTCCTGATGCTGTTATTATATTTCTGCAGTTAAAAATTGTAAAAACAGTGCATTATATTGAATACTAACTGTAAAAGTAAATTCTTCATGAGGAACTGATTAGGTGTCCCAGAATCTGTTTTTGTCCAGCTGGCATTCACTCAATGATGAATGACAACTAGAGCATTTCAGTGATAAGGTGTGAGCTGGACTACTGTGGTTTCATGGTACATGTATATATGTGTTGATGACCCGAGAACAAATTATATGACATGTTCATTGTCTGATTGACATGTGTATAGGCTAGTATAGCTGTAGTCAAGTATACAGAATATGAGGTATATTTGTAGCTGTGAATCTGCACTTCAATGATCACATGTCTGGAAGTTATAGTTTGTGTTGTTTGAATGAAAAAAAATTGTGAAAGTACATATTGATATAATGAAAATAATGTTTATATCTTTCAGTATAAATTTTGGTATCTGTAAGGTGTACATGCTGATGTATCCCTAAAAACTTCTAGAATTGCCTATTGATGTTCCATTAGATGCAAACCAAAAAACAAGGACTTAACATATGTTGTGAAACTTGTGAAGGCCAACCAAAAGAGAGAAAAAATGGACCTACTAAAGATAAAAAGAAGGTGGATTTTAGACATGTTATTTTTATTAAGTCTTGATATGGTGAATTTATGTGGTCTTTATAGACAGGTCATTCTACAGAATGCACCATTATGGGTACTCATAGGTATCACGTCATGTAAATCTATATTTATAGTCAGTACATAATATAAACATGGTAACACATTGTATTACCGACTACAATGACAAACTGTACGGTCCTTATAGAAAGATCAGTATAATGTAAACAATGGGTCATGTAAACGCCAAAAGGGGTATGTATAGTGCAGGTTTCAGGACAGAGGTATAACCAATATACTATTATCATGCTGTGCTACATGTACTTGAAGTCATTAAGTGTATCACGATTAGTATCAATGACATAAGTGATGAGTGCTTTTAAGTTTGCTTTTAAGTTATGGCTGTTGTGTGGTGCCGGAGTGGGGCGATTCAGTATGTGTGTGTGTTAAGTTGGTACACGAGTGGGGCGATTCAGTATGTGTGTGTTAAGTATACGTGTATGATATAGAAATACACCATGTCTGTTGGATGTACATTTAATTATTGTCCCCCGCTTCCGGAGGAACGGGGGATATTGATTTGGGTTTGTCCGTCCGTCCGTCCGTCCCTCCGTCCGTCCCTCTGTCTGTCTGTCACACTTCGTTTCCGTGCTCTATCTTTTGAAGGAATAATCCGATTTTCATTAAACTTGGTCAGGATACTTATCATCCAAGTACCTCGGATGAGTTCGATTTTCGTGAAATTCCGCGCATATTTTATGGAGTTATCCCCCTTTTATCACCAAATATAGGCATCATGTACAAAATGCCATAACTCTTATGTTTTTTATTTAATTCACTTTAAATTCTGTAGAATATTATATAAGGTAATGATGTTTAACATATATTACGGGTTTGGATGTCGTATCTCAACTTTCTTTGGAATCCGACAGAGTTTTGTCCCTTTCATTGCCTCCCTCTGTCCGTCTGTCTGTCACACTTCGTTTCCGTGCTCTATCTTTTGAAGGAATAATCCGATTTTCATTAAACTTGGTCTGGATACTTATCATCCAAGTACCTCGGATGAGTTCGATTTTCGTGAAATTCCGCGCATATTTTATGGAGTTATCCCCCTTTTATCACCAAATATAGGCATCATGTACAAAATGCCATAACTCTTATGTTTTTTATTTAATTCACTTTAAATTCTGTAGAATATTATATAAGGTAATGATGTTTAACATATATTACGGGTTTGGATGTCGTATCTCAACTTTCTTTGGAATCCGACAGAGTTTTGTCCCTTTCATTGCCAAATGAAAGCATTATGTACAAAAAATTGCTTTCCGTGCTCTATCTTTTGAAGGAATAATTCGATTTTCATCAAACTTGTTGAGGATACTTATTATTCAAGTATCTCGAATGAGTTCGATTTTCGTGAAATTCCGCGCGTATTTTACGGAGTTATCCCCCTTTTTATCATGAAATATAGGCATCATGTACAAAATGCCAGAACTCTACGCACATGATGTTTCCCCCAAGTGGCCCTGAAGCGGGGGACATAAATTCCACGAATTAGCTTGTTTGTACAGTCATATTTTTTGTACATTCGGATAAATAGTACTTTTGAAATAAAAATTGTGTTCATGTGACATTCTTTTTGTAACTTGTCTGTACACGCTTTAATGCCTCGCTCCAGTATTTTATAACTTAAACGAAATAATACAAAGTTTCAATCCTGCTGGGTAAAGATTTAAGGTTAAATGTGCACATTTACCACTACATTAATATACAAACTTCAAATATCAGAGTACTTTCATTTGGAAGAAACTTTTTCTAAAGCACTACTTAGCATCCAATATCGTGTTTCATATGGAAGAAACTTTTTCTTTAATAAGCACTACTTCAGCATCCAATATCAGCACCAGTTCAGCGGTCTCTAGCCAAGGCGTTTGTTCTTTTTAGACATTATCTGTTTGATTTGTAGTTTTTCATTTGTCCAAAAAGAAATAACAACTGAAGGTAAAGAAATTATCACAAAGTATACTAATTTAAGGCACGGTGGTCTAGTGGTAGGACGCCGGGCTCGTGATCGAAGGGTTGCGAGTTCGAGTCCCCGTCACGGCACTTGTGTTGTATCCTTGAGCAAGATACTTCACTTTGCTTGTTCCAGTCTACTCAGCTGTAAATGAGTACGTGGTTGGGTAGTGCTAGAAATTGTAGAATGCTAGCTGTGAGCGCCGAAATGGCAGCACCGGTTGTATGCTCCCCAGGGAGTTGAGAATGATATTGGCTGGTTGCTTATAAGGCCCTTTAACCATGGATAATAATTTGTGAACCGCTTTGAGACGCCCTTTAAGTTCGTGATAAAGCGGTATATAAGAACCTCGAATTATTATTATTATTATTAATTAAATTGTTATGTAACGCACTGAATTATTTTCTCTTCTTCGCTTCGATCCACAACCATTTTTGTTCGTCTACCAAACACCGTTTACAAGGTGCATTTAATTGGCTGTTCATTTCCTAGATATGGAAATAATAAAGATCATCTGCACATGACCTTCTACTGGTCGCTGTCAGATCCTACACATGATAGTGATAGTGAGGATCTGTATTTTAATCAGATTGCAAGTTGTGCATTGCTTAGATTGCCTTACAAGCGCGAGCTGTAGATCATGATCATCTGGCAGGAAAGACAAAGGTTGTGGGTTCGAGCCCCAGCAACAGCACTATCTTATCACTATTGATGTTATATTAAATTCCTGTAAACCTCTATTGAAAAGGTTATACAATGACCCTAGTGTACATATGGTGGCTCATTCACATTTATAAAATAAACTTTCATTTCTAAAAATCTAATTACCAGGGGATATTATCCAAATTTTCTTTAAAACCCTGAATAAAACACATGAACTGACAATTAAAAGTAGTTGATATGTAATTGCACTTTCATATCTAACAAACAATAGAGTTATATTGTGTGTTTACAAAGTCCAGTGTACTTCTAGTCGCCCGCCATGTTTTTCCTGATAACTTTAGCTATGGTGCGAATAACATCTGGATGTGTGGCACACTTTACAAACTCCTCAAACGTCAATGTCCTTTTGGCATTCACTGTTTCACATGTGCTACTACAACAGACACAGTATGGACACGTTTGATAACGGAATACCTCATTGTCAGTACCTAGTTTATTGTCTGAAGAATTGTCCTCTACTGTAACATTCCGTATCTGATTATTATGTGTCGGCATTGAGCCATTTTTATCACTAGATACAGGTACACTTTTGTCAGAATTCTGGTGCCCACATGTACATACTGTATGCCATGTCCTGAACGGCTGTGGTGTCACTGCCGTGAGACTTATTTCTGACTGTGAAGGAGTGATGGTAGGCGTCAGAGATTCTGTTCCATCACAATCGTTCTTATTGCATTGAAGACATGTTTCAGGGAGTGTATCACATGGCTTGTTCAATGTCAAATTCCTACTGCTACACTTTGTATCTAGACTAGAGATCATCTTTATTGTTACTGGGTCAGTTAGTACCATGTCAGAAGATGATGATGACAACTTCGAGACTTTCGCTGTACAGAGTTGATCTGAATACACTTCACTTCGTTTTCTTTTCAAATATACTTCAGTTGAATTGGCAGTAATTTTCTGTGTTTGTTGGTGATCTGTCTGTTCAGATAGTGTGTCTTCTATATGCCTTTTTTCGTTGTGTTTATTTTCTGTTTCTGATGAAGAATCAGATGATATATTTGGATCTTCTCCCTGAATTGGCTTTGAACTTTTGTCCTCGTTCTGGGCAACAGATCTTACAGGGCCTTTGGGTGGAAACATTACTGTCTTTCCTCTGAAATGGCGTGCGAATATTTCCAAGTTCCGTTCCCTGTTACAAGTGGTACTGTGAGAGATGTCTGAAGTCCCACAAACTCTTTCTGACTTAGGACAGCTATCACCACCGGCTGTATCCACTTCTATGGCTTTAAACGCCTCACCGAGTACAAATGTATTATGTCTGTGGTCCCAAATTTCCTGAAAATGCCAGACAGTTCAAGTAAGTCAATACATGTTTGCAAAAATAACATTAGGAATTGATTAAATTGGGGTTTAACTTTCCTTTACTGGACATTGATTAATTACAACTCTATACAGGGGCGAGTGTGAACCTGAAGGGGAACCTCCCACAGTTTTTGTTAGCCATGGAAAAATTGGCGTCTTGAACGTTATTGGTTTAATTAGAAATCTGTTCTTAACCTCAGAAAAATGTTTCCTTTTAGGTTCAAAGTTAATACTTAAAGATAAAATACAAACAGTACAAATAATTTCAAGCTTTAAACAACCTCTGACACTTTTATCATTCAATATAAAAGAAATCAAACGGATTTGTTAAACTTGATGGATACCAAAAGTTAACAGAATTAAAAGTAGACTTTAGAAAAATAGTTAAAATGTAATTTAGAAAACACATAAAATTTAAAACACCAAGCTTCAGCACTCCGTACTCTTTCTCTCTTATCTTTGATACATATCTTTCAAAGTACATTGTGTATTATACATTAATATAAGGTTGTAGGGTCTAAACTTTCATTGGACATTGGTAAGTGATCCAAGTGAGTGGACAAAACGACATAAGGTTTCTTAAACCCCCCTTTTTTTGTGCAAAAAATGAAAGAATGGGTTTCAGGTTTCTCTCTATATCATACAAATTAGTTTTTCTGCTGTTGTGCCATATGTACTCACCTCCTTTGGGTTGATCCACTCCTGAGTGCTAGCTTCCTCTTGTAGGGCTTCCACTGCACCCAACTCATCTGTATCTTGTTTTTTCATATCGATGTGGGAGCACCAAAGACTTGAGAAAAGACTCCGAGTGATTGCCTCCTCAAACCTGGATTCCGAGTCTACAGTCTACAAAATACAAAATCAGAGGTTCAGGTCACTATGTCTACAGTCTACAGAATACAAAATCAGAGGTTCAGGTCACTATGTCTACAGTCTACAGAATACAAAATCAGAGGTTCAGGTCACTATATCTACAGAATACAAAGTCACAGACGCAGGTCACTATGTGGTCCATTGGGTCATATGTTAACATTATATCACAAAAATAGACCTTTTCAAGATATATTGTTCAACCAGGCAAAACAAGTCGATGAAGAATGTGATGATGTTGGATAAAGCCTTGTAATACAAGTTGATGAAGAATGTGTTGATGTTGGATAACGCCTTGTAATACAAGTCGATGAAGAATGTGTTGATGTTGGATAACGCCTTGTAATACAAGTCGATGAAGAATGTGTTGATGTTGGATAACGCCTTGTAATACAAGTCGATGAAGAATGTGTTGATGTTGGATAACGCCTTGTAATACAAGTCGATGAAGAATGTGATGATGTTGGATAACGCCTTGTAATACAAGTCGATGAAGAATGTGATGATGTTGGATAACGCCTTGAATTACAAGTCGATGAAGAATGTGATGATGTTGGATAACGCCTTGTAATACAAGTCGATGAAGAATGTGATGATGTTGGATAACGCCTTGTAATACAAGTCGATGAAGAATGTGATGATGTTGGATAACGCCTTGTTATACAAGTCGATGAAGAATGTGATGATGTTGGATAACGCCTTGTAATACAAGTCGATGAAGAATGTGATGATGTTGGATAACGCCTTGTAATACAAGTCGATGAAGAATGTGATGATGTTGGATAACGCCTTGTAATACAAGTCGATGAAGAATGTGATGATGTTGGATAACGCCTTGTAATACAAGTCGATGAAGAATGTGATGATGTTGGATAACGCCTTGTAATACAAGTCGATGAAGAATGTGATGATGTTGGATAACGCCTTGTAATACAAGTCGATGAAGAATGTGATGATGTTGGATAACGCCTTGTAATACAAGTCGATGAAGAATGTGATGATGTTGGATAACGCCTTGTAATACAAGTAGATGAAGAATGTGATGATGTTGGATAACGCCTTGTAATACAAGTCGATGAAGAATGTGATGATGTTGGATAACGCCTTGTAATACAAGTCGATGAAGAATGTGATGATGTTGGATAACGCCTTGTAATTTTAACTTCTGATTGTTGAAGCTGATTAAATGGAATCAAAGTGCCATAATGTGTTTTGTGAACATCTCTTATTTTTATCATGATAAAAAACTATTTATTAATTAAATGTGCATTTGTTTCTGAATTAATTACTTTCAAAAGATTAGGAGTGAATATTTTCATTGTAGGCCCATTAGTACTAGTAAGATATACCAGTTCTAGCCATGTGTAATTGTGGATCTATTTGTTACTAGCCTACCATTAGTGAGATATACTAGTTCTATCCATGTGTAATCGTGGGTCTATTTGTAACTAAGCTACCATTAGTGACACATACCTGAGTTCTACCCATGTGTAACTGTGGGTCTATTTATTGCTAGCCTACCTTTAGTGACACATACCTGAGTTCTACCCATGTGTAACTGTGGGTCTATTTATTGCTAGCCTACCATTAGTGACACATACCAGGTCTACCCATGTGTAACTGTGGGTCTATTTACTGCTAGCCTACCATTAGTGACACATACCAGGTCTACCCATGTGTAACTGTGGGTCTATTTGTAACTAGCCTACCATTAGTGACACATACCAGGTCTACCCATGTGTAACTGTGGGTCTATTTACTGCTAGCCTACCATTAGTGACACATACCAGGTCTACCCATGTGTAACTGTGGGTCTATTTACTGCTAGCCTACCATTAGTGACACATACCAGGTCTACCCATGTGTAACTGTGGGTCTATTTATTGCTAGCCTACCATTAGTGACACATACCAGTTCTACCCATGTGTAACTGTGGGTCTATTTACTGCTAGCCTACCATTAGTGACACATACCTGAGTTCTACCCATGTGTAACTGTGGGTCTATTTATTGCTAGCCTACCATTAGTGACACATACCTGAGTTCTACCCATGTGTAACTGTGGGTCTATTTATTGCTAGCCTACCATTAGTGACACATACCAGTTCTACCCATGTGTTGACACTGATTGCTGGCTCCAAACATTCCACATAATGCCACCAGTGCCTTGGTACATACAGGATTTGTCCAGGTTCCAAAATAACCTCATAGACACTCGTAAGCTGGAAAAAAATAACTATGAGTGAAAGACTTCTATATGTAAAACAGAGATATTTACAACAAAAGAGAAAGTTTATCAACACTAACGTTTAGATAAGGATGTGTACATGTACTGTATTAGGACAACAAAAGGAATTATGGTAACATATACAATTATTTTCAGTTTTTCTCTATCCTGTTACAAAGCATTTTTAGAGATGATAAATGTTGGAATAAAGTGTTTTTTGTATGTTAAGTCCACTGGAGACATCACCAAACAACTGTGACAACGCAAGAGTTTACTTGACTCGGAACCCTACAAATTATATATAAAACTGACAATATCAAAAAAAGTTAAGTTCATATAAGCAATAGAAGTTTTAACAAATGATGTTATGACACACATTGCTGTTGCTTTATATGTTTGGCCTGAATTTAGAATACCAGCAATAACAACACTTGTTTTGTATATGTAGGTCAATTACCCCATAATTTTGCCATAAATCCCAATTGCTTTTAATTATATCAAGTTAAAAAATCCATAAATATATTGGTAGCATAAAGATAAACCAGATTAACAATTTCTTCACCTTGAATTTTGGATGGAGCTTCAAATCTGGATGTTTAATATCAACCTGAGAGAATATACTGGACTCCTCGAAGGGGATTCGTGTCGGATAGAGGTGCTGGGTATCTGATGGAGGGAACAGTACCCACCGTTTCCTAGAGAGAAAGAAACACTCTCAATGTGTAGATATACAGACTGTCGAGTAACAGAGGTCCCTCTCTCATCATAACATGTTTAACTTTGTGCAAAGTAAATGTTTCAATAACCACATGGCACAGGAATTGATAGAAATAATAAATTATGTAACATACCAATTCTAAACAAGAGGCCCAATGGGCCTGCATCGCTCACCTGGTATCAATCTCTGACTTATATTATAGTGTAACCCTAAAGTCCCCTAAAATCTTTTAATGTAAGACATTTAGAAGAACATCTTAAGATTTAATCATAGTTTACCCCTGTGACCTTATAAGACAACATCATTTTCATTTTCAAATTTTGAAAGAAGAAGTTGCTCAAAGCTTTTAACCACTGATTTGACCACTGTGACCTTTAATATGGGTCAAACTCATTTTCCTTCCCAAAGTTTGTCAAGATTCATACAAGGAACCTTTCAGCCAAATATCAGACGTTTAAAGGTTTTAAAAGATTTGACCCTTGTGACCTTGAATATAGGTCAAGGTCATATCTTTTCGCAAACTTTGTCTGGCTTCATCCAAGGAACATTTCAGCCAAATATCATGCTTCTAGGGCTTTTGGTACTTCAGAAGAAGTTGTTTGAAGATTTTAATAGATTTGACCCTTGTGACCTTGAATATAGGTCAAGGTCATTTCTTTTCGCAAACTTTGTCGGGCTTTTTCCAAGGAACATTTCAGCCAAATATCAAACTTCTAGGGCTTTTGGTATTTCAGAAGAAGTCGTTTAAAGGTTTTCACAGATTTGACCCCTGTGACCTTGAATATAGGTCAAGGTCATTTTTTTTTTTGCAAACTTTGTTGGGCTTCATCCAAGGAACATTTCAGCCAAATATCATGCTTCCAGGGCTTTTGGTATTTCAGAAGAAGTCGTTTAAAGGTTTTAACAGATTTGACCCTTGTGACCTTGAATATAGGTCAAGGTCATTTCTTTTCGCAAACTTTGTCGGGCTTCTTCCAAGGAACATTTCAGCCAAATATCATGCTTTCAGGGCTTTTGGTATTTCAGAAGAAGTCGTTCGAAGGTTTTAACAGATTTGACCCCTGTGACCTTGAATATAGGTCAAGGTCATTTTTTTTTGCAAACTTTGTTGGGCTTCATCCAAGGAACATTTCAGCCAAATATCATGCTTCCAGGGCTTTTGGTATTTCAGAAGAAGTCGTTCGAAGGTTTTAACAGATTTGACCCCTGTGACCTTGAATATAGGTCAAGGTCATTTCTTTTCGCAAACTTTGTCGGGCTTCATCCAAGGAACCTTTCAGCCAAATATCATGCTTCCAGGGCTTTTTGTATTTTAGAAGAAGTCATTTAATGGTTAAAATAGATTTAACCTCACTGTGACCTTGAATATTGGTCAAGGTCGTTTTTTTTCGCAAACTTTATTCGGCTTCATCCAAGGAAGCTACTGGTCAAATATGAAGTCTCTATGCCTGACGGTATTTTAGAAGAAGTTGTTTGAAGGTTTCGACATTTTCGACCCCTGTGACCTTGAAATTAGGTCAAAGTGATTTTTTTTCGCAAACTTTGTTCAGCTCCTTCCAAGAAATCTACCAGCCAAATTTCATGTCACTGGGCCTTTCAGTATTTTAGAAGAAGTCGTTAAAAGGAAAAAGTTGACGGACGGACGGACGGACGGACGGACGGACGGACGGACGGACGGACGGACGGACGGACGGACAGACGGACGACGGACGCTGCACCATCACATAAGCTCACTTGGCCCTTCGGGCCAGGTGAGCTAACAATGAATAAAGTATTTACATTGACATAAATTGCTGTCTGAAAACTTAACTGACCTTCCAAATATTTGAGCAACCAGATTGTAGCCATAAGCATCATAGTGACAATTGGTATAGGCACCTTCACTTCCCATCCAAAGTGTACTGGCCTCCCCGTCCCGTCCCTCCAGCCCGACACTCTCCCAGCATACTGCCTATCAACACAACACATAGATACATCAATACAGCTGTAGTGTACTGGCTGCCCCGTCCCGTCCCTCCAGCCCGACACTCTCCCAGCATACTACCTATCGACACATAAGTACAGCTGTAGTGTACTCCCCGTCCCATCCCTCCAGTCCGACACTCTCCCAGCATACTGCCTATCAACACATGAGTACAGCTGTAGTGTACTCCCTGCCCCGTCCCTCCAGCCTGACACTCTCCCAGCATACTGACTATCAACACAACACCTCAACACATAAGTACAGCTGGAGTGACCTAGAGCCCTAACCCCTCCCTCCAGCCTGACACTCTCCCAGCATACTGACTATCAACACAACACAGATACATCAATACAGCTGTAGTGTACTCCCTGCCCCGTCCCTCCAGCCTGACACTCTCCAAGTATACTGCCTATCAACACAACACATAGATACATCAATACAGCTGTAGTGTACTGGCTGCCCCGTCCCGTCCCTCCAGCCCGACACTCTCCCAGCATACTGCCTATCAACACATAGTACAGCTGTAGTGTACTCCCCGTCCCGTCCCTCCAGTCCGACACTCTCCCAGCATACTGCCTATCAACACATGAGTACAGCTGTAGTGTACTTCCTGCCCCGTCCCTCCAGCCTGACACTCTCCAAGTATACTGCCTATCAACACAACACATAGATACATCAATACAGCTGTAGTGTACTCCCCGTCCCGTCCCTCCAGTCCGACACTCTCCCAGCATACTGACTATCAACACAACACATCAACACATAAGTACAGCTGGAGTGACCTGCAGCCCTAACCCGTCCCTCCAGCCTGACACTCTCCCAGCATACTGACTATCAACACAACACATAGATACATCAATACAGCTGTAGTGTACTCCCTGCCCCGTCCCTACAGCCCGACACTCTCCCAGCATACTGACTATCAACACAACACATAGATACATCAATACAGCTGTAGTGTACTCCCCGTCCCGTCCCTACAGCCCGACACTCTCCCAGCATACTACCTATTAACACATAGTACAGCTGTAGTGTACTTCCTGCCCCGTCCCTACAGCCCGACACTCTCACAGCATACTACCTATTAACACATGAGTACAGCTGTAGTGTACTCCCTGCCCCGTCCCTCTAGACAGACACTCTCCCAGCATACTGCCTATTAACTGTGAACACAACACATCGACACGGTCAAGTCATAGTGGAGACATTTCAGTTTTGAATTTTACCTATTTGCACCTGCCTGAAAAACAATCAGTGACACTTCCAGTTTAGCCAAACATTAGCCAAACAACATGGACATTACAGACGATGATTATGATAGTCCAGCAGATGTCAGGAAATTAAACCCTACCAGTTCGAACCTGAACATGAAATTGACGATCAGCACCTTGATGCAGAGGACTGGTTTTATTGAAAACATAATTATATCTTTTATTATAAAACTGCATTCTTTCACAGGGTAAGTCATCTGATAAAATCGCTATTATTGAATAATACATTTCTGTATTGAATTGAATCTTAAAATTACCTTGAGTAGTTCTGGCTTTTTCTTGCATGTATTTGTAGTCTAGGTAACAGGAGAAAGTGTTGCGGTCATACTTATGGAGGGGGTTGTCTCGGTCGACCTGCCCTCGGAGCCATTGGACAAAGCTGGACAGATTCACAGATTCCTGGATACATTCCGACTCCATCAGTGCCTTTCCTTATAAACATAAACAAGAGTATCAGACTAGTGAAGCTGATGAATGCTCCCTAAACACATCTTTATTGGAGGCTTAATTTTCCTATGTGAGAATTATATCAGTAATATATCAATAATAATTACATGTATTAATTATTTTACACAGTTTATTTGTGACCTGATACCGAAAAATATCGGTTCTTTTTAGAGAAGTGATACAGACTTTAGTGACCCGATACAGGATTGTTCAGGACATCATGTGACATTGTTTTAACCAATGGGATAATGAAATGTTTGCTATCAGTGGGATAAGTATTTTTGTCCAACACGTATACTTTAGCTATGAAAGTTATTAGGATACATTTTACTCACGTCTGAAATTGTACCAGGTAATGTACATGTCAGCTATAATCAAGCAGCGATTGTTACTTGTATGTGTGATAATGAATATCTTGGTAAAGTAGAATGTGTGGGATATAAGTGTTCAAAGATTACTGACTTTTTGATATCAATAACAATTTATGTGTGTCATCGGCATCAGTTTAAAATACAGTTTGCTCTGGACACAAACTTTTTATTAGGCAATAACGGTGTAATAAAGGGGCTGTAGGCCCTAAATTTGGTGCAATGCACTGTGTGTTGCCTTATTATGGCCAACACACAGACTAAGTTTCATTTTCCTATTTAAGTTATGCTCCCTTTACAAAAACACAGCTATAGGGCAATAAAAATGTAATGAAGATGTTGACAAGGTTTGCGAGGGCCGTTACAACACTTGGACTTATCAACAGATAAAGGTGTCACTTTACAAGACAATGGTTGCGAGGGCTGATACATCACTTGGACTTACCAACAGATAAAGGTGTCACTTTACAAGACAACGGTTGTGAGAGCTGTTGACTAAGGAATTCTGGTGTCCAAGATGAGGAAGGCCAGTTGACCATTGCATTGTGAAGGACAGCAGGCTGTGCAGTAAGGAGGTAGGCCTCTGCTTCCATTTCATCTCAGTAACAATCCCATAGGCATGTGATGGCTGCAGAAATCAATTAATACTGTAGCACAACAATAAATATTCAAACATTTCAAATATAGCTCAATTGGCTGAGCATCAAGAGTTTCCATGGTCCTGGGTTCAAACTCTGACCTGGGCATGCATTTTTCTCCTTCTGTTACTGGTGGACCAAACATCTAGCCCATTAAAATCAATGATCCATTGTTAATAAATTAAAAATGGCTACCTTGTTGAAGTAAAAGTACAACTGGAACTATTAAGTACATGTACAGTAAATACCAATTTTGCAGAATAGAAATGCTTAATTTCTTATATGTTACCTTTTTTCCATTTATATTTGCATCTATATATCTATATCAAGTATAACTGGTTTTAATCAAATTAACTGATGACTAGTCATTTGAAAATTGTTTACTTATAAGTCAAATGTATAATAGTTTTCAACAATAAAAACAGGGGAGATAACGCCATGCAAACGAGTTACGTATGTCGATGATAAATTGTAAATTAACCAATTAACTCAATTAACTCGAAGTTGGAACACCATGTGGCCATTATCTTTGATCACCCCAGCCCTTCCCCTTTTCAACAGACCTGTGGAGTAACCCCAAGGGAAAACCTGAACTGTCTGGTGAACTCTGTATACATATTAAGAGTTTCCTGCTGTGTTTAAACACCAATATTGTTGGGAGTCACCCTCAATATCTAGGGGTTACACTCACATGATACGCTCTCTAATCCAATCCGGGCCCCTGGACTATGCCACAGCTGAAGGCACTTTGTGTGCCACCTTGTTGATAAGGCAGTAGGACTAGTTTGATCCATTTGAAGAAAATAATCTCCAGCCCCCCCCCCCCCCCCCCCCCAATCAGAGACCAACCTGCTTTATTCAGGTTTGATATGGCATATTCCAGGGATGTAGATCTATAGAGGGCAAAGTTAAGTGTAGCCCCTGAATATTGAGGAGGTGTTGGAGTACATTTTCTATCATTCAAGACATTTTTATGTCAACCAAAATATAAAAAGGTGTTCCAAATTTTCTATGGTTGGTTTACAGGTAACTGGTTTATGTCGCTTAAGGACTAGGTACAGGACAATTCAATATGGCGGAGGTGTTTTTACCAAAACTTGTTATTTTATTAAATACTGCAAAATGCATGACCAAAATAGACCACAAAGTACATTTTGTGATGGAGAATCGATAATTTCAACCATATTTTGGTACGTTTGGTGGTTTTTCTGATATTTGATGTTATATGTCTAAAAACGCGTGCACGTTTGCAGAATACTGCGAAAGATAATAAAAACAATGAATATCATTTTTTGTTACTTTAATATACACAGAATGATAGACGAGCCTTCGATTTTTGAATAAATCTCTCTTTCAATTGAAAACCGCAGAATAAGAGAACGTACTCGTCACATGAATGGCAATTTACGTACATTCAGGACACCGATTACATCTGGATCAAATTTTAAAAATTTCCATCGCCGATCGGCAAATTTATGTGGCACGCCGCATAGCCAAAACAAAAATCTTACCGTCTGCGGTATGACGAGTTATGACATTATGTCAGATCTCTTAAATCAACATCTTCCCGTAGCATGTAGCGAAAAATTATCCTATGCCCTCCATTTTCAACTATTTACTGTTTTAGATATTCATACGCCTTACTTAGAGCCATGGTGAAACATCGACAAAATTAACAATTAAATTGTATTCAAGCATGCAGTAAAGGTAAATGCTACTTGGTATATCGTCACAAAGCAAAAACTGCCCGTTCCTATCACGATGAATTGTTTTTAGCGATTGCCAGTTTTCCATTTTTGGGCGAATGTATAGCACGTGAAAAGATGTTGTTCGGCACTTCCGGCAGTGTTTTTTAGGTAATTTAATGATTTTGAAAGAATTGTCAACAAAGTTTAATTTGTGTTGTATAAATTCTGATGGAATTCGTATATATTATACACTTCCGCATGGATCGGACAATATTAACTCACTGATTATACCGATTCGTTCTCGGCTTCGCACCTGTCAAACATCGCTAGCGTAAATTGTTGCCATCGTAAACATGTGTGGCAGTTGAGGCACAATGGTATCAAAATACATTTCTCAAACTTAATTAGTAATTAGGTAACCGTATCGTAAATGTAAATTACGTTATGTCGGTGTTATTATTTCAATTTTATACCTTTTTTGACACGAAACTTACATTTACATGACAAATGACCTATTCAATATAAAATAATGCCCCTATATTGCCCCCACGAGATACAGGTAACTACTTTTACCTGAACTGAAAACAGCATGCAATGGACGACATTTTTTAGAGGGGGTACCTGTGTATTTCTCCCTGATACTCTGATTTACAGAACAAAATAGAAATTTTAACACTGGGTTATCATTCTATGAACATTGCAGTAACTTTGTATTATTTTTTTGAAATGTTTCAAGTAACTATATGAAACATATTTGCGCACTCCCATTTCGATATTATTTACTGAATATTTTTTTCCTAAGTACAGATTTTTTTAATTTGGGGGGCTTAATTGCATTTTATATCAATATTTAACATAATGGGATAAAGCTTATGCCATGTATTGGAAGGAAACATTAAAATCTCAACATTACCATTTTCATCCAGGTAACAACCAATATGGCTGTACCTAGTCCTTAATTATAAGTGACTACAACTTTAATTCATGGGCTTCATCTCGCTAACAATACCATCCTCAATTTTCAGTGTGAATCAGTATGGTTTGCTGATCAGGAATTGACACTAACATTAGTCCCTTAGTCTGGAACTAGTAAGAAGTCTGAAGGACTAGCTAGCTAGTAAATATTATCTAATGTTTATTAGCGGTCTCTCTTAAAAGCGTCCACAAGCGTCTACAAGCGTCTTCAAGCGTCTTCAGAAAATTTATTAAAAAATGCTAAATAAAGTAAGCGACATCAGAAGATATGTTGTTACTATGATCATAATACACCTCTATGTCAAATTTTAACTCAATATTTGAAAAATTGACCGAGTTATGACGATTTTAATGTTTACGATCGGCGGGGTGGCACATGTGTGTGACCGTTTAAAAAGCGTCGCCAGATTATAACATCAAAACCACTGAATAAAGTAAGCGACATCAGAAGATATGTTGTTACAATGATCATAATACACTTATGTGTAAAATTTCAACCAGAAATTCGAAAAATTGAACGAGTTATGGCGATTTTAATGTTTATGATCGATTGCGTGGCACACGTGTGTAATGTACTGCAGAGTTTTAAATAAAGCGTCGCCAGACAATACCTATAAAACTACTCAATAAAGTAAGCGACATCAGAAGATATGTTGTTAGTATGACTATAATACACTTCTACACCAAATATCAACTTAATATTCGAAATATTGACCATGTTGTTTCGATTTTATTTTTACGACCGACATCGTGGGAAACATACATTTATATATGAATAGAAATCAACATATCAAAAAGGGTCTAGATCTACAGACCATATATCTAAAATCATTTTTATAAAGTAAGCGATATCAAGATATATGTTATGATGTTGACTTTAATACAACTGTATTTCAAGTTTCAATTTGATTTGTGCGAAAATGACCCGAGTAATCATGAATTTAATGTTTGATTATGACGCAAAATATTTACGGCTTGGCACATATGTGTACGTACAGGTATACTCTATACATATGTAGGGCTTCGCACAGGTGAACGCACAGTAAGGCCAGATCAATTGCTATGTAAACACTTATCACCCACATGTACCTGTTGTGAAAGATCAATGAGTTATGTTTTATGGGAGACGTAGTGTATTATTATAAAATAAAACATCTTAATTTAATATTTGGTTATATCACGGACTTACTAGATCTATTAGATGGACCCGATGCTATCTTAGTCCATGATTATATCAAACTATAATCTATGAAACATATGGGCAAGAATTCAGTAAGAGAAATTAGTTGTCACATCTGTCAGTAAAAATTGAAAGGGTCTCAAATATATTTGCATTTGAATAAGTTCCAGCTATTGTCTTTCTGATTGTATAAGCCTCAATCAAGCAACAGAAGTATTTACAAAGTTATTGCTGGAAAATGTAAAATTTGTGAAATAAAACAATTAATCAAAGTTTTCATATTTGACTTGTATTTTTTATTCTTTGTATTGTTGGCACGTCAGAATTCAACATCTGCAATTAAAAAAAAGTTTCAATTTATATCGTTCAAAAAGCCCATCATGAAATACTAATACACTGTAGTATATACATTATGTATTATAACATGTGGACACGAAAAGCAATATGTAAAATTTGTGAAATTAAACAATTGAAATATTCATATTTGACTTGTATTTTTTATTCTTTATATTGTTGGCACTTCTGAATTCAGCATCTGCAAAGAGAAAAAGAGCAAATTTCAATTTATATCATTCAGACTGTCCATGCTTATAAATAATGTTGGTCTCTATATATAATCAGGGACGTATATGTCTCACCAGGGACGTATATGTCTCACATATACGTCCCTGGTCTCACAAACGAAATTTGTATTTTTCCCGGGATGGCAGTACCACGGACTTAGACTAATGTAGGTCCGTGATTGAGCCTATATGGAATTTCAAGTTTCATCTGTTTCAAAAGGAACTTTGTTTAAGTATGATATTTAATTTAACCGACATTCAAAAGACTGTCAGTTGTTACATAAGAAATATATATAAATCTTACTACATGTATATCGAATAACCGTAGGCCCTAAATAACAAGTGTCGGTACGAACTTAATTATTTTTTAACACCACGTGTACATGTAATTGATCCTTAGTAGAACCACGTCCAAAGGATCTGCAAACATGCTAGTAATTAAGAGAGTTCTACAACATACCGGTCTAGATCTAGCTGTGTTCACCTACGTACATGTATGTACGAAGTCCTACATATCGTCCGTCACGGTAGCGCTAGCTTCATACATTTACAATTGATACACTATGGTCACCTAAATCCAATCCACGATAACTCAGTAACTAAGAAACATATCAGCCTGAAATTTTACATAATGATTTATTATATTCACGTGAATAACATATCATCTGATGTCGCTTACTTTATAGATTTATTTACGAGATAAAATCTGAAGACGCTTCACGATCTGTGAAGAGTTCTATACACACGTGTGTCACACCAACGATCATTAAATTGAGTTTGTTATTACTCACTCATTATTTCAAATCCAGACACAAAAATCACTGAATAAATGTATCATAGTCATGCGAACAACATATCATCTGATGTCGCTTAGTTTAACAAATTATTTTAGAGATATAGTATGGAAGACGCTTTTTTCGTCTTTGAGTTCTATTCAAACACATATGCAACGCCGCCGATCGTAAACATTAAAATCGTCATAACTCGGTCAATTTTTCGAATACCAAGTTAAAATTTGGTATAGAGGTGTATTATGATCATATCAACAACATATCCTCTGATGTCGCTTACTTTATTCGGTGGTTTTTAAGGTATTGTTTGGCGACGCTTTTTGAACTGTGCGGAGGTAATACACACATGTGCCACCCCGCCGATCGTAAACATTAAAATCGTCATAACTCGGTCAATTTTTCGAATACCAAGGTAAAAATTGGTATAGAGGTGTATTATGATCATATCAACAACATATCTTCTGATGTCGCTTACTTAATTCAGTATTTTAAAAGATATTTTCTGAGGACGCTTGAGGACGCTTGTAGACGCTTGTAGACGCTTTTAAGAGAGACCCTTTATTAGTACTGTGAACTAGGAAGACCCTGTATACTCCCCCGCCCCCTTCCACACTATTTACCTAGCCTACAGGCTCATCGTTTCATGATTGCTTTGTAACTCAGGTAGGGCTGAATCCCTCAGAACTAGTCACAATAAAACGGGTTAGTTTCTAACCCTGCTAATTAGACACTCCGTAGCCTACAGGAGTTAAAAACATAACATGGAGACCCAGGTTGGAATTCTAATGACGGAAATTAGAAACTATTGGCGATAATAAGGGCGAGTTGGGATCAATAAGAAATACATTTATCGATATGTTGTATACGGGGTAGGCCTGTTTGTTGTGTTTTAGTCGATATTTGTTGTCAGCACCTCAAAACTCTCAGCCACCAAACGATGTCGGATATTTCCACGTTTTCATATAGGACTATGCTCTGGTTCTTCACAAGACATCTGTCAAAATATCTTAGTCTGGTGTTAAGGCCAGGGCCAATTGTCGGACGCTAGGTTTAAATTACGCCTATCTGTACCTAGAAAATGTGAGTGTACAACAGGAAACCACCGGCGGAAGTAATAACTAGTTTCTAATTGAAAATGTACGGTGGGAAGATTTTCCGGAATTATATGTAAGTAACGCAAATATTTGATAATGCGCGTTTACCTTGATATCGTATTTGCCACTTGATTATTTTCAAATGTTTGTTTTATTTTAACAAAGAGCGAATATTAATTTTTTTTTATGTTCGTTGGTCAAACCAGTAAGTTTTGGATCTAAACTGAGCACAGGGACCTGCGAATGAACGGTATTGGGAGTCCGTGTTCTTGCGTGGGCGAAGCTCGCCCTACAACTTTGCTCGACTGATCACTAATGTACTCCAAAGCTTTACCCATAAACCGCTGCATGCTTTGAGTCACCAACAGCTAAAAGATATATACGACATGGATAACCACGATTGTGGCATTTGAAAACTTTATTAAAATCCATGCGTAAAAAGCCCCCCTCCTTCCATGCCACATGCACTTGTGGCCAGGAGAATAACCATCTATAGATAATATAGCGAAATAAGAATAGTTAAAACAAAATATAAAAATAAAATCATCTAGAACCATAATGAAAATAATTGCCAAATTTCAGCTTGATACGTCAAGTTGTTAAATTTCACAAAAAAAATCGACTATCAGACACTGAAAAAGTTTTTTGTGAAATTTATTTTTCACAAAAAACTTTTTCAGTGTCTGATAGTCGATTTTTTGTGTGTGAAATTTAACAACTTGACGTATCAAGTTGAAATTTGGCAATTATTTTTCATTAGAGTTTTAGATGATTAATTACATAAAAAGTAAATTTGAAAGTTTAGTTTTTTTTATATTTTTCTAATTATTCATATTTCGCTATATTATCTATTGCTTCCAATTCCCTGCACAGCTCATTCCTTTTCCCTACTCCCAATCATTCTTCATTATGCCATTCACGAGTAAACCTCATATTTACTAGCCCTGGTAAGTCTTTCATCATGTACATTATTATATTCATCCAATCCATAAATATATCTGTATTCATGGTCGCGTAATGTTTCATTGTTCTGTAAATATATTGTATGTTCCGGTCAATGTACTACGTCCATGTTTATATTATGTTTATATTTGTATATAAAGAATTGCTCTGAAGAAAGCCTAGTATTATTTAAATATTATTTATTCGAATGTAGCCCCTCCCACTACTATATATCTATGACACACTTATATAGTAGTGGGAGGAGCTATATTCGAGAAAGGTGAAAACAATATCTGACAATCATTTCATAGTGACATAGGTCCGTGCCTAGCCCCTGTGGGCAAAACTGAAGTAAGCGTGGGCGTAACTGTCGAAATTGGAATTTCCGAAAAAAACCCAAACCATTTTCGCACATGTGTATACAATGTATATTTGGATTCACCGATATGAATTAGATGTTTTAAATGTCGAACACGATTTAAGTACTTGATCTTTTGCTGTTTCACAAAGAATCTTTGACAAATATGTTAGCAAGTGGAAAGAAACTATAAATAGAACCTCACCAGTCAAAATATCATACTTTTAAACGTGAATGTATAACTGGGAAATATATATCTATGTAACAGTGCAATGGCTCTCGGTGCACGTGGTGCCCTTTCAAAATTTGTGTGGGGAGTTGCTGTGACAGATATATAGTAATGGGATATGTTCGGGAGAAGTAAAATTATTATCTTGACAATCATTTCATAGTGACATAGGTCTGTGCTAAGCCCCCGTGTTTTTAAATATTATGTTGATATATGTAACTATTTTATTAAGGGTGAGAGTTAAATAAACTAGTTCAAAGGAGTGACATCCAACTTTAAAACCTGTCAATTTTTACATGAATATTTTTCGTGTACGTCAAAGGATGGAACTCATCTGGTCTGATTAACAAGGTGACACACACAGAGCGTTCAGAGCTCAGTTATATTCAATGGAGAGCCTCAAGACATGGCTTTATATTATCTGGTGAGCGTAACGCTGGATATCGAGGATGATTTGTGGGAAGAATACAAGAAGCTAAATTAGAACACCGGAGCGTGGTAACAGTAGTAAACTTAGTATTACAAAGTAGACTGAATCAAGAGAGTGTCTTGCCTATAGTTAGGCTCCTGAAAGCAAACTGTAAATGAACAGTTTATGAAATTTGTTGGAAGACAAATTAAACTCTGGTCACTGAGATGATAATGTTGGGAGTGCTGGTGTTGCAATCTTATTAAAGAAATTTAGCAACAAATTTTCACTTGGCTTTAATATCCTCCCATGTCAAATCTTCAGTTTCAAACACCAGACGAGTATGTCAATATGATGCTATTATGACAGTAATTGCGACATGGTAATTTTCGTTTGCTGGACAGGAAACTTGAATTTCAAATTATGCCCTTTTTTGCGCTTTAATAAATTTTACAGGAGTAATTTTTCCGATTCTTCAATCACCAACAGACCCACATTCTGTAATTACTGTCTGTACCAATGAACTCATTTACCCCGGAAGACACATTTGGACATTTCAAAAGTTGGAATAGTAAGTTATGAAATCACAGGTGTGAATAAGATAACAAGTAACTTGTTTGTACATAAAGAAAATCAGATGTACTCGCTTTTACATTACAGAAATCCTGAGAAGCTATGGACGATCCAATAAAATGTCTGGACACCTAGGATTCAGCCCTTACTACTGTATAGTTTTAAAACAGAACAGACAACAAATGCATTTTTTGTTTGGTTTTAATTTATAAAATATTACATTCATACTGTGACCATTCCATTCTCACATCCTCCAAGACACTACACGGAAACAACTGTGATAAACACCAGGTTCATTAGTTAACAAACTCTGTCACAGGTAGGTGCTGCTGATACACACACTACAGTATTCAGAAGAATATGCCTGGCACAGCTGTCATTGCAACGCGTATCAAGTTGTCTCCCCTTTTCAAACTTTTTCACATTCACTCACAAGTTGTTTAGTCAGTGTCGTCGTCATCGATTAGGATCCCCTGAAATGAGATGGACACACTTTCAACTAATTCTACACAACCAACTTGAAATATCTTACTCTTTTACAATGAAACATTTGATATTTTTAGAAGATGAACTAAACTAAACATATGTAGAAGTACAGAGCAGTTACACATAATAGTTATTAGTCATTCATTATGTTATAGATCTACTTAACAACATAAACTTTTACATCTGAAAATGTACTTATCAATAACAAAGCGTAAAATGTATCAAAGCATACACTTATTTTTTTTTTTTTTAGTTTTTAAAGTTTCGAAAAAAGTGACACTTGTAAAAATCCACCCACATTCAATACAGTAGTAATGCCTGTGAGTGTTAACTTAAACACTACCTCTCAGAAGATTCATACACATTTATAAAGAGTCTGAAGATACTTACACAATGATGTTGTTGATGGGAATGTGTATCAACTTAACGAAGAAACCAATGAAACCCATGATAGCAAATCCAATAGCTGTGGCTATGGCAATTTTCTGAAATTCTGTAACAAAAGGATACAAAATGTAAACAGCAGTGCATACTGCAATACCTTTCACACAAGGTATGTACATGTTACAAAGACACTGTATATTTCATGCTGCATACATTTGAAACAATCATTCATATGTATACAGTAGCTGTAGTATATTAAAGATTGTGCTTGTACTCTCCATTACAATCAACTATTAGTTGATGGCCTGATCGACCTATTTCCATCAAATCTCAATTTACAAAATTAAAGGATCACAGATCATAACACTGTTGACTCTTCAAATAATATATGTAGAATAATATTCTAAAAGCAAGGAATATTGAAGGTTGTGTCTATTAACCTATCACTTCATTTAGCAATAATGGGAAATCCATACATTCTAATTAAAAAATAAAATCATCCAAAATAAGATTGTATCACAAATATAAACCAAATAAATTTTCAAGCTATTCAACAATATTCAGAGCTTGGTACAATAATTGTCCAAATAATCTCAAAGGGAATTCCATGATTGTGTTATTTTACTTAGTGTTGAGCTTTTATCAATTCCAGATTAAAAGATTTTGTTTTTATATACACAAATGTATGTTTTCAAATATTGTACACTGTCAATATCAACACACAAACAAATCTAAATATTACACTAACAGTTCCAACTATAAGGAACTAACCAGATATAGTAATATGGACCAAGAGTTTGTTTACCTTTCCTATCTGGCTTTGTACACCTTTTGACCAATCGGATAGAGTCCTTAGCAAACTGCTTCCCAGGTTCTACGATCTGCATTACCTGATCCATGTCTGTGTAAAAAAATGATGCAACATGTAAACATTATAACAAAGGACCATGTAATATAACAATCCTTGATCACCTTGATATGACTCAGGATGGCATCTAGAAATATAACCTTCTTAGATGATTTCACCATTCCTATTTTGAAACCATTTGTGAATTTATTTTTGAAATAAGAATATATGTTTTGCATCACAATTCAAAATGTCCACTTCAAGAAGAGGTGGTAGTGTACAGAAGGCTTTTATGGCCATTGGTGATATTTTTGTACAATGAATAACCCCTATAATAACATGCCTATGAAAATCTAAAAAAAAAAATAAGGAGTAAAATTGGCTTAAGCATGATAAAGTGGACTTTGTGGACTTCACATTTGTAAAAAGAGAAAAAAAATATTTTGGTTAGAGATCAAAATTTTTCCCATTAATCTCTAGATATACTGTACACAGCTACCAGAGTCCAGTAACCACAGGGGTTAAAAGTTCCTATCACTCAGTGTAGCATATGGGTATTTCAGGTATTTGTAACTAACCCCTGGTAAACTACATTAAGAATACACAATAGCTAGAATTATACTATAATACTTAATAGCATGTTTTACGTCTATGTGGATAATGAATACATGGCAAAAATATTATACAGTTGAGTGTAAGCTAACCTTTACACCTAGTGCACTAGTAGTGCACTACGTTTAAACTAGTAGTGCACTACATTTAAACTACAGGTAAACTAGTAGTGCACTACACCCTGAACCCAATTTAGGTAAAATACCCCTACAGGTAAATGGGCAGTCCCATCCATCTACCTGTGATTTTTACCTGTATCTCACCTTTGTAAGCTGTCCTTATCATTAGTTAAAATTTATAACTTTAATGTATACATGTGTATATTTGCATCTTATGTATTTAATTTCTCAAACCACCTTTTTTCTTTCATTTCAAAAGTAGAAATTGTGAAGTCATGGTAATTACTGTTAGAATTTTTCCCAAAACTTTCTTGCATACAATACATAAATAAAATAGAAAATTATTATTTATCTAGCAGTTTTGATGTCTTATATTTCATTTAATATACACTATTAACGTTTTTGTTATATATTCATATACCAATTTACAATCAAGTATATTGAAAAAACTGAAGGAATATCTTTTGATAATTATTTATTTAGAACTATATTTTTAAATATTATAAGAACTAATTGTGAAAATAACAAATAAATATTCTTTTATTACTTAATTAAACTAGATATATATTTTTATTAAATACATCTATATATTTATGAACACGCTAAAGAGTTTTGTTAATCTTTATTTTTAAATTATTTATATTAAGATCTGTATGTTTATATATATCACCACATACAACAGCTGTTGTTGATATAAATATAAGAATTTGAAGTTGAAAAAAAAAGTAATACAACAATAAATTAAAATTTAGTCAGATTGGTCAGTATGGGACAGATGTTTTGATTTGACCCTCAGGCCTCAGGCAATTACCTGACCAGTCTCAACCTTGGAACACCTGCTGACATAAGCCAGTCAGTGACATATGGTAATTGAGGTGTGAATTTCTCACCTGACTATCACTGGTCAAATTTGAAACCAATTTGATAAATAAAGGGCTCTGCTGGAGATGACCAGGATCACAGTTATGATAATACATGTTTTAACTTTTACTGGGGTTTATCATGTTTATATGAAATTAAAAATCACTGAGAATATATCTAGATATTTACATATTTCCCTATAAATAGTGGATATTTTGAGGACTTTAATATATATTTTTTTATCTTATTCAAAACATTTAATTATAAATTACATATATATATATACTTGTTAGATGAATTAATGATGATTAATTAGCCAGTTCAAATTTGGGCGTAATCAGGGACATACATGTGAGAGAATATATACGTCTCTGGCTCAGTCGCTTCATACAGTTTGACAGGAACGTATATGTGAGACTGAGTTTGATAATAAAATATAAATATTCATTTTACTTATTTTTTTCTAATAATCAGTATAATAGTATTTTAAAATGATGCATTTTCTATTTTTAGGCCTAAATATTGAAGGCAATTACAGGTTGTATTTAATATGACTTGAAGGTTTATGCATATATGTTATAATTTTTAAAAAAGCAAGGTCAGTTTAATGGAATCATTTTAATTAATTCTATATTCTAACTTCTAAGAATACAACAAATAAATAATATGCAGTTATATTAGCCTAAATCAGAACAAAGTTAAGCCTATGCCAGTCACATTTATTATACTTTTAAATCAACCTAATGACTTATATAATCTCTAACTAAAAAGGCAGATATAGATCTTCAGGTAGAATCCTTTACCCTCCAGGCATAAATATATGTACCTGATCTGCCTGGACCACATCCTCACAGAGGTCAGGATATAGGGGACACCCCTAGGCTGTCTGTAGTTAGCCAGGTGTGAATTTCTCACGCCCACTCCCCCACGGCCATCACTGGCCAAGTCTGATTAAAGGCCTGAGGGCCCTGTTAATTGATTAATGATGATCCCATTTAATTAATGATGATAATATTGATTACAGTCAATTGAATTACATGTAGATGTATATTGGTATTATGATATGAAGAAGGAAATGGCTTTAATGTTCTGATGAAAGTAATCTTTTTTTAGTACTTGATGTTTATTTATCCTTTCATTTGTATGCATTGTACATGATCATGAGTGTATAGTGAAACCAAATACCAATACGGTACATGTACATTGTAGGTAGTATTGCCAGAGACGTATAAAACCTTATACGTCTCTGGTATTGCACAGCTAGCTTCTAAATGTCAAATATTAAAGTAATTTGTGATTGAAACTAGTATACTAAGTACAAAAAATGTTATTCTAATATCTATTTTTTTATATTACAATCTGTTGTTCACTTAATTTTCTGTATATATTTTTAGTAGGATTAACCACGGGCGCTCGAATCTGGACCCCGCCCCCTTTACTCGCCAAATACTCTTATAATATCAACTTAATAATTTCAACATAATACATGTATTATACCATTTTTAATTTTGACACATACCTTTAAAATTAATTGTAGAATGAAAATATCTAAATAGAAAAGAATCATTGTTACTTCTTTAAAAAGAATTATAAGTTAGTATATTTTAATTATTATTATATATAAAATGTTGACATGCAGTGAATTAATTTAAAACATAAGCTATTATGATGAATATCATCTGGCAAAAAACTCAGAATTTGTCATTCTTGTACTTATAGAGTAAGTACTAACAAACTAATGACTTCAATAGTATAACATAAAAGTACAGGTAAGTTATATTACATCTGTACAGGTAAGGATACAGGTAGGCATGGACACTCTCATTACCTGTAGGGGTTTTTGTGGTCACACCTGGCTGGACGTAGTGCACTACTAGTTTACCTGTAGTTTAAATGTAGTGCACTACTAGTTTAAACGTAGTGCACTCCTAGTGCACTAGGGTGTAAAGGTTAGCTTACACTCAACTGTATTTCATCTCTATGAAATAAGAATGAACAGTTTAAATTCGTGAGTTTTTTCAACTTCACACAGATAAAGAAAATATTTCAATATCAAATAGGCTACTCATCATAAACATGCCATTGAAATTATGTCAAATATAAATCTCCCTTTTACAAGCTTCTGGCTTTGATTTTATGCTGATTATCAACACAGGCACTAGCCTCGACTGTCAAACACCTATAATAAAGTTTTATATTATAGGTGTTTGACAGACGAGGCTAGTGCCCGTGATTAACATAATCGATTCAGAAATACAAGATAATTTTATACATGAGAGGATTGTTTATGTTGATGAAGGCTTTTATGCTTACCCTGTAAAATTTCAATGTCCCCATTCAAAATTTGCAAAATAAGAAATATTTTATGTGACAATAACCGGATAACCGGTTTTTGTAAAACATATCCATATGGCCAATGAAGGTTTTGCATTTCCAACACCAAATAGGATGATAACCAAATAAATAGGATAATAACCAAATAAGTAGACAAATGAACTAGTCCTGTATTTATCACGAAATGTATTACTAATGAACAGTGTGACTTAGAAAGCTGATCGGTCAAACTGTCGAAGACAGAGTCGAGTGACACGTTGCACACCAGTAAGGGAGGTGTAGTTGGAAGTCTACATTGATCCGATATTTAAGTACCCGAGTCAACAATAACTGGTAAAACTCGTTATGTGTGGTCAGAGTTATGTGGTCGACAAGTTATATACCTAAACATGGAAAACAAACTTACTTGTTGTGGTAAATCTCTTCAAATGCCGACGAGTACACGGTAAGGTGTCAGATATTGCGGATGTGCGTCGTGGAAAGGGCTTGATGTTGCGATCGAATCTGATTGGTCAATAACGGCGTACGTCAAGTAGAAAGGGGAAATAACTCTGCAAAGAAATATTAGGTCGCGCACTTCTAATAAACCGGCCAATCAAAATGTTGGAACATATAGCTCTCTTATAACATCACGGGGCACACTTTTAGATATTATTTATCTTCGCATTTTATAGTGTACATTGAGTTTGCAGGTTACAAAGCGGTTAATTAACAGGAATTTTCAACTGAGCAAACTTGAGTCATCAAAGGCAATTTATATTCAAAGTTTTAATACACAATGGATTTCCATATATCGTTCTAAATGTGGAAGTCGTCACTTTGACTTGGCCTTAACGTTAGTACATATAGAAATGTTGGTGTTGCTCATCAACACCAGTAAAAGATTTTGATAACTTTCATGAAATAAAAAAGATAAAATTTTACCTCTGTCAATAAGGAGAACAATATATTAAAACAAAACTAATTTAACTAAACTTAACTTAAACTCTACACCAACTATTCACCCCTTTGAATTCCTTTTCTTCTGCTTGCTTAAACTTTTGTTAATCATTGTTATTATATGACCTTACATGGCAAACAATATGTTATCCATCCTGAATATATTTGCTGTTTATGATAAGGTGATAGATTTACATAAGTGTCTAAGACACTTGTTTCTATTTCCTATTCTGTACATTCAATTATGTAACTATATATGTTTTATAATGCCTGAATAAAAGAAAGTTTAAACTAACTAAACATGTTTTGTGTTTCGTTTATTTGCCATTGTGTTTGTTTGTTTTAATTGAATGATCATCGACTTTAAATAATGTTTAAATAACTTGCGCTAATCCATTTGCTTCTATATTTCGCAATGAAATATTTTGTACACTTTAACTTAACATAAATGTTTATGTCTATTTCGTGGTACAATTGTATTTCAGTCAAATCCAAACTCCGTTTTCAAGGGACACCTCACTCAAATTTCAATTTGTGCAGACTTGGAGCCAGATATCTTCTTTGTTGGCTGCGGTTGATCAAAGCCTTTCGGACGAAGTTTAAATGAGTTGAACAGAACCGAGATTACTTTGGTGAACAAACAACTTTAAAACTTGATTTCATTATTAAATTGCGATGAAATAAGTGTTTGTACGTTGGCGCCTAAAATTTGATATGAATCGTGTTTAAGAACTGCATCATATACTAATATGTTTTGACTGCATGCTTCAGCACTTACATACCACCGAAACGTCAAGAGTATACGAATATTTAAAAGATGAAGGAAATAATACTGTGTTCGCATCAATCAAAAAAAAAAAAAAAAAAGACTTAAAGGGGCATCCCTGGGAAGTCTACAGTGAAGTTCTTGAATGTACATGCAGTCTGCACTACCAGATACATTTCCCTGTTATTTCAATATTCAAAGTCCACTCAAAATGTGTTTATTAGCCACTTGAAAAACTGCATTCCTCGGGAAAGCCCGATAAAAATAGCGCTGATCACGCGTCAATCAGGTGACTATTTTGTCGCAAGTCGACGAGGGGCCCAAAGGGAGGGGACGCGTAATGTATAGGTCCGATGATGAACCAGACACAAAATCCGTGTATACATTTTTTTAATCATATTCACATTAATAATCAGACGTTAATTACACACGATATTCATATGAAGAAATTTATGGATGCAGGATACAACCATGCACCGCCAGAACCCACACGACACTGCACTCTTACATTGTACATTTTGTACGTTTAACAGTGTCATGTGGGTTTCCGACGATGACAACCATAGGGCAAACCTTAATTTATGTAAAAAGTTATCTTCACGAATCCTCATTTAGAACCATTTCACAAAAGGTGTGCATGTATTTTAAAGTACAAACATAAAATGAAATGATTCCGATTTTTTTTTTACAACTCGATGTCTTGAAGATTATTCATCTAAAATCTATCCAACTTTCAGCTTAAACATACTTAACACTTACAAAATTAATATCTATCACGGAAGTCCGTGCACTCATATGACGCACCACGCACTAAACATGTAGAACACATGCATACTATATATATATCAAATTTGGAACTTGTCGAGAAGATAATTGTCCAATACTTAACCATTTGTATATGTTATGATAGCTCCGTTTTCATTTTACTTTTTTTTTATGTAAATTTAAAGGTTCGTTAACATTTTCAACACAACTGCAGACATGGGACATACATGCATATCATTTTTTTTACTTCACTTATATATTGCATATATTTTGATTCATATCAAATTCAATACCGGGGTCTAAACCCGATACTATTTGTACAATCCGTATTTCATGGATTAGGTATGACAAGCATTTTTTATCCGCACAGGATGACACAAATTTATTCATTTTGTCCAAATTGAATCTGTATGTAATTATACATTAAACTCAATCGCACTTATACCGGCGTTTTACAAAATAACCCCCTCCACCCACCCCACCCCCCATACGGGTTTTCTTGTATGTGAAAAGATCTTTCTCTTCACAGGGGCGGATCCAGAATTTTTTCAGGGGGGTGTCACCATTTCAAATTTCAAGTTAATTTTGCGGCAAATGCAAAAACATAATGTTGTTTTAACAAATAAATTTGTTCAAATACAATATCAGAGACATAGTGTTGTAAACGTCTCTGACAATGTGCAGTTAATATTGGAATTAAAATTAAAAAGTTACACTAGCGATGAACACTGCAAATGCATATGTAATTAGATAAAATGCTTATTTACATACATGTTTTAATGTGCTTACACTGTATGTCCGTTTCCTGACGTGACTTTCTCACAATGACTATTCTCACAGCAATAGAAACGGGCAATAAATACCTTTACACGGAAGAAATGCATGATGAAACTCAAATTTTGATAGAATGTGATTTTGTTCTGAACCGATATTTTTTAATTCATAATGAAACGGAAGCGAAATTTCAAATTTTTATCACTTTACTGATACATACTAAAAATAAATTGATATTTTTTATGAGAGTAGAAAGTTTATAGAAAGAAGTCTATAAAAGATTTTGTTTTATGTACCAAAGAAAACAAAAATATCTATCAAATGTAATCTAATCATTCAAGGAATATTTTGATAGTGTCTCATAAACAAAATTTGGCTAGATACTAATGGATGTTTTTTATGTTTGAATAAACACTGTAACTGTATTTTATAATTATTATGTATTGTACATGTATGCGATACTTTAATAAGCGTATCTGTATCAGATAATTACTAAGCAATATAATTCAATTATGCCGTTTTACTGAAATATTATAAAGGGAATATTGCAAAACACGCTTTTAAGTTTTACACACGCATTTTATGTAACAGAGGAATGAAAGAGTTATCCCTTGGGAGGCCCCAAAACCAAATCAAAACTGTGTCACCGGCTATCCAGAAGAAAACTGTAACATGCAAACAATTTGGCTGTTAGTTTCTCCCTTGAATACTTCCCATCCCTCATTATGCTTCCGTTATATAATCCTTACGTTGAAGTTTGACCATACGGCCACTTTTCACTTGGTAGTTACATGTAGGTCACGCGGATCGCCATTTTTTGTTTACCGATGTAGCTTGTTATGCGCATGCGTTATCATATGTGACGAAAACAAATTTACATGTTCAAATCGTTGATCAACGAATAGTGATTCCCTTTTTTAATTATTAATTAAAGTTTTTGGGAACATATTTCAGCGTAAATCGCCCATTAATTTTCCACAAGATTATATATTTAATTCATATATACAATAATTCTAAATAAGCATAAAAAAAATATAGTTTTACCGTGATGCCTCTTTAAATACTAAACCAGTGTAGAAAATTTCCGCTAATCTAAAACTATATTTCAAATGCAATTTACAATGCAGAATCATTGGTCGAATTGAAATACATCAACAAAATCATAATACCAGATATCTGACACAACGATGATTAAAGACCGGGGCTAATTTTCAGATTTGATTCAAGAATTAATCTGGATTATAAATTTGACATGAAGAGATTATTTCAGAATCTACTTTGGCTCAAGGGTAAACTATGGACACAGCATTGTCTCCGTGATTGATTTCCAATGCCTGTGGTGGTGGTGTCATCATTGATCACATGACAGGGTAGGTCAGGTGTAGTCACACTGGAAGTACAAAACAATTACACGATCTAGCTGTGGGTCAGATCCTACCACGGTCACTTCCGGGTTCTTGTGTAAGTATAATGCCAAGAGAGGCAGTGGTGGTGTATGTATTTTTATAAAGGACCATTTTTACCAAAATTATAAATTTGTTACCCTTGATGACTCGTGTGAAGATTGTATATGGGTAAAACTTAATGACAATGAGGGTAAAGTTTTTGTAATATGTGTATGCTATCTCCCACCAAAAGATTCTTCCTGAGCATCTGACGCAGAAACTTTCTTCTGTAATTTGACCGAAAAGTATTTATGTACCAGAGCCTTAGACCTGTATATATTATGGGAGACTTCAAAGCTAGATGTGGTGACCTTACAGATTATATAGAAGGTGTTGATGACATAGCAGGTCGCGTTGTGATCGACAATGCTATAAATGATCATGGCTATATAAGCTAATTGATTTCCTCTCTGATACCAATTTTTGTATCGCTAACGGTAGAACGGGTAACCAAAACTTTACCCAAGTTTCATCAAAAGGAAAGTCTGTTGTTGATTACTTACTTATACCTCATGAGGAACTTACTAGTGTTAATGATTTTAATATTAAGCTCATGTCGGAGATTAGTGAAAATATGTCGCTAAATCATATCGACCGTATTCCAGATCACTCCTTATTAGAATTCAATGTAAAATTACGTAATGTTGAAACTGATCAAAGTGGTGTCATAGAGACGAGGCGTAACGGACCTCAACGTTTTATTACTAAAGTTATCCCAGAAAATTTTATGAAAGATGACGAGGCAATTAGAAAAATTTTAACTGCTATTGACGAAATAGAACACGACTTACAAGTATCATCAGATGTTAACCATGCATACAGTCGATTTACCAAGTTAATTGAAAGTGAAATGGAAGGTAAGCTTCCAAAATTGAGCGTAAGTAATAGAACTATAAACACGACACTTCGACGTAAACCTTATTGGACTGACGAGTTACAGAACTTAGTTCACAAACGTAATGAAAGTGAGAGGTTATGGTTAAAGTGTAACGACCATGTATGTTTAAAACGAACACTAAGGTCTCAATACATTAATGATCGTAAACTTTTTTATACAATATTAAGACGCGAGAAACGACGATATCAAAAAATCAAACAAGACGAACTGCTTGACATGTGTAATGATTCCCCTAACGATTTCTGGAATAAGATAGGCCAGCTAGGTATTCAAAAAGACAGACATAACACCATACCACATACAATGAGGGATGCGAATGGCAATATGACGGAAAACTCTAGTGAATCTTTAAATGTATGGTACGACACCTTCCAAAACCTTCAAAACTCTGACATGGTAGACGTGACTGACGGAATAATAGACATTAATGAAATGTTAGGACCAAAACTTGATATTGATAGCAGTGTATTGAATTTACCGATATCACGTCAGGATGTTGAAGATTCTGTTTATCGTGCCAAGTTAAACAAAGCGGCTGGTATAGACAATATACAGAGCAATGTCCTCCGGAATCCAGCTTGTATTAACCTCTTGCATACTATCATTGTTAATTGTTTTGATTCGGGTAGAGTTCCGGATAAATGGACTCAAAATAGTATAAACCCTATTCTAAAGGCAGGAAAGGATCCGCTAGATCCACTTAGTTATAGAGGAATTGCACTTATATCAATCCCATGCAAAATTTATGCTGACATTTTAAACCAACGATTATCAAAATGGCTAGAAACAAATGAATTACTTGTAGATGAACAGAACGGATTTAGAAAGAACAGAAGTTGCTAAGATCACCAGTATATACTATACTCTGTATTGAATAACAGAAAAAAATCAAGAAAAAATCTACTGTGGTATGTTTTGTTGATATGAAGAAAGCGTTTGATTGTGTGAACAGAGATCTTCTTTGGGCTAAGTTAGAACATTGTGGTTTAAATGGATGTTTTTTAAATGCAATTAAATCGCTATATTTTAACTATGAGTGTAGAATTAGAATCACTCGTGTTTTAACGTCACCCATGAATATGAAACAAGGTCTAAAACAGGGTTGTAATGTCTCACCAACAATTGTTTCTATTTATATCAATGATTTAGCAAAAGACATAAATGATTTGAAATGTGGCATAGATGATGCTGATGACATTGCTCTTATTGCCCCAGATGAAAGTTCTATGCAACGAATGTTGGATGTTTTAAATAAATGGTGTAAAAAGTGGAAAATCCAAGTTAACCAAGATAAAACTAACATAGTTCATTTTAGAAATAATGCCACCACTATAACGGACTATACATTTTCATGTGGTGACATAAATATCGCCATAATTAACAAATATAAGTATTTAGGACTCTGGTTTGAAGAACATTTAGATTTGCATTTTACTGTCAGAGAACTCTGTAAATCTGCTAGTAGAGCACTTACAACGTTGTATTTAAAATATTCACATGCCGGTGAAATGTCCAATGAAGTGTTTAACAAGCTGTATAAAACTCTAATTGAGCCGGTGCTTTTTTATGGGTGTGGATTATGGGGTATAAATAAATACAGAGAAGTTTCTGTCATATTGCACAAGGCAAGTAGATATTTTTTAGGGGCCTCCCGTCGAGCAAGTAATCTAGCACTCAGAGGTGATATGGGATGGCACTCTTGCAATGTTACTCAGGTATTAGAAACGGTACGTTTATTTTTAAAGATTAAATATTGTAATGATAACAGACTGATGAAAAAAGTGCATAGATGGTCCGTAAACATGAAAAAATCTTGGGATTCTAGAAATTTAAAATTGATTGAAGCCAAAAATTTGAATGAGATTGTAAACTCAACGTTTTCTATTAAACTCAAAATTAGACATGTGAAAGAAAAACTAGTTATTTCAGATGCTGATGATTGGTACAAATCTATATGGGATGATGGCAGTAATATCAATGGTAACAAACTGAGAACATACAGAACTTTTAAATCGGAGTTATTACCAAACACGTATGTTAAACTCGTTAGGCAAAGGAGCAAACGAAGAGTACTTTTTAATTTTAGATGTGGCTCTCTACTTCTAGCAGTGGAAACTGGTAGATACGCCAAACCTGTGATTCCACTAGAGCATCGTTTTTGTAAGATATGTACAAATGTAAATAGTTGTATAGAGGATGAATTACACTTTTTAATTGAATGTAATGCGTATAATGATATCAGATCATCCTTATTTAATGACGCAAATAATATAAGAAATGATTTTAGTAGTTTTGATAACATGGACAAATTTCACTTTTTAATGTCTAACGATGAATTACAAATTTCACTTGCGAATCATTTATATAATATGTACAGAAGACATAGCAGCCTATGTGAATGATTATTTTTTAACAGTGTCTTGTAAGCCATATTTGGCTGAATATCACATACAATTACATTTTATTTTTATGCATATGTTAAATATGACAAAGGTGTAAATCAGTATTTTTAAATAATATTCCGTTAAAATTGTATTTAGCTACTAGATAGGGTGAATTAAGCAGACCTCGCTGGTAGGGGGCTCCCAAACCGTTGAAAACCGGAATTCCCCTGCTATGTTGGCTAGAAATTATATATTTATTCTAATATTATTGTAATAATCTTTTAAAGACATACTTTTTATAATATAGGTAATTTGTAAGTACAATCTCAGAGAGCTTGTTAGGTAGGGGCTGTCCCAATCACCTGCTCTCTCGATTGAAGTCTTTGATAGGTCTATTGATTTTATATAACGTATTAGAATATTTTGAATACCGTTTAGATAACTGATCACCGCTATTTAACTATATGGTTTATACTGTGTAACTATGATGCTTGTATGATGTAATTGTGATGTATGACACTTTAATAAACAAATTGATTGATTGATTGATTATAATATGAGAAAAATAAATTATGGTATACAACATATCCATTTGCGGCGGGATAAAACAATTAACATAAAATATATTACGGTATACAATATATTCATTTGCGAAGGGATAAACAATTAAAAATAATATAATAATTATTCATCCCATCAATTATTTATTATAATTAACTTTTATACGGTAGCAAAACATGAACAAAGGAACAAGTTACATTGAGACCCTTATAAAAGAGTAAGCGTTTACAGGAACTGCTTTTTGGTCACATCTAAGTGAACGTCAAGTCCTCAAAGTGAGAACCGAGTCATTATTCACAATCAAAAATAGTCACACTGAGCATAATCAAAAACGTCCATCTTTACATCACACAAATTTAAAGATACAGAATATTTCTCATTTAGACGGAGATGGTGACCATGAAACTTGTTCAAAATAACTTCATTACGATCACAAAACAACAGATGTACATGTATTTCAAATATCAGTGGATGCTATTTTTTTTCCATGAGCATTTTGTGATACAAAAAGACAACAAACTACCTTGCACACTCCATACATAACGGTTCATTGTGTACATAAACGTAAACATCATATAATTTACTTCATTTTAAAAAGTGCTTTAATGTTTATGATAAAAACATACGACTAATATGAATTATACAAACAAATTTTGAAATGGAACTATATTTTGTTTAATTGTCATACTGTTGCTAGGATGACAACATCCCGGGAACTTAAGATACACCATTCTAACACAGGAACTAGGCACAGACCTATGCCACTATGAAATCATTGTCAGATAATTAGTTTACCTCTCTCGAATATATCCCTCCCACTACTATATTTATGTGACCTGTGCCTAGCCCCTGTGCCTTCTGACAGACAAAATACATTCGTTTTAGATTTGTGCCTATATTTAAAAAACAAAAAACAAAAACAAAAATCAAACACGTAAAATGTAAATAAGGAAAAGACACTTTTTCAACAGTCATGAGGTTATAATAACATTGGCTTTCTGGACATATTTATGATGAACGCAATTCATTGAATAACTCCAGAAACCAATGTTGTTACGACCTCATGAATGTTGAAAATTAAACTTCACTGTCTAGGATGTTACTAATTAATATTTAACCAAACCGCTCCTAACGGCTTCATCCATTAAGTCATGAGTACAATCTAAAGCTTGGTTTTTGGAGAAAATATATTACAGTATATAAATACAAGGTAAGATATAAATAAGAAATCGCCCAAATTAATATAACAGATCAGAGCTATATGTGCCTACATATATTACTTAACGACTACATAATTGGGTTAAATTAACTTACTGCATGAACATAGTTTTGTTTTTAATCTTTGGTTTCGTTAATCGTATCAATGATATCGGTAGCATGCTAGAATTTGTACAATATGGACATGTCCTATGACTTTGCATGGAGGCGATTTTTAAAAAGTGAAGTTGTACAAGGGAGCTGACGATTTCAGTCTCCCTAAGTAATTATTGATATATCAGTGGAGGTATATTCCTGCGGGGTATCCGAAGGATGAAGACTGGGAATCTTCTTTAGAATCATCTGGATATCCGAAAATATAAAGCCCAAAAGTTTCCATATCTTTATGCTCCATAACATAGGTAATACAGCAGCTGATGGTCGAACGGAAACCCACATACTCGTCACTTCCGACACTAATGACTCGTTTGGAGTCCGGTACAGGATATAATAACTTATTGTTAAGTCGTAATCCATCCGCCAATTTTGTATTACAAATGACAAAAAGCTCATGAATGAAGGTATCTGTGTAATACGGTATATAGAATTGATAGCTCGATCGATATTGATCTATGCCCACTATCCACAAAAGGAAGGGATCTAGTTTGGTAGGTCTGGCTAGTACAGTCACAGCCAAGTCCTGGTCGCTGGTGATCACCATTGGCTTGCCTCCTACTAAATGCATGTTGTACGCATCAGAAGTATTTAACATCTGCTGCTCTTTGTTGCCATAGTAGTCTATCACAACCTTGTTCTTGTCCTTGGCGGACAAAAGCTGTAACAGACTCCACTTACCGACAACGTTAGGCACGATAAAAGACCGAGAGAGGTGAGTTGATGGAAGAACTGTGGTGACGACAGATTTACATTCGGGCTTGTCAGCTTTACACTCGGACAGTTCAGCTTTACATGCGGGCATGTCATCTTTACACCCTGTCCCAGCTATCACACATACTGGTTCTGTTGAGTGGATCGTTGTGCCTGCTAATCTTGCGTTATGTGCAATTGTCACTATCTGTCGTCTTGGAACATATATCGATGTGGACTCGCCTGATTCGTACAGTCTATTCCTGAACTTGACTAATCCCGAATCCTGTCTAAATGTTATCGTTACTTGTGAGTCGTTATGTGGTGTGAACAAGCTTATTTTTCCAATTGTTTTATCACAAAACTCATGCATAGGTATAATGTAGTCATACAAACACTTGTCCGCAGGAATGGCAAACGTGGCATCACTCTGGCGTCCGTAATGTATAAATAGATTTAATTCGGCCGGAGACTTTATGCTAATGCTGTATAAAGATTCATCTAATTGCAGTTTGGCAGCCTCCTTGTCCTGAAGTATGTAGCTGTTATCTCCCGGAAAAGTAGACATATTGTACTCAATGGGATACTCGAGAAACACCCACCCCTCTGGACTGGACAAAAACTGTAGTTTTGTATGATTGTCGAACCAGCTGTTTAGTGTACCGACAGCATACGTGTTGTGAAGATCGTGCTGGTTTTCACCTAAAAATAAAACATAAAAATCTCCAAAAACAGACGTTTAATAAATTCAAATACAATTTTACGCGACGTGAGTATACAGTTCTATATGCGGAGAGTAAAGGGAACGAAGGGTACGGTGAAATGCTGGAGACGAAGTCAATCAACCCTATTTTCAAGAGAAAAATAATTGCAATCAATTCAAAACTGCCATTGGATAAAACAAAATAATTGATTTGAAAAAATGAATCAATTTATAATAATGATGAATTCCGTTTTGATTAGTATATTATTAGATCTCCCAAAAAAATGCCAGTAAATAAAAGAGTTAATGAATTATTTTGGATAAATATTGACGAATGATACTTTACATTTTTCTTCTGTAGCCTCGGCAGTGGAAGTTGGTTGGATGATATGGACGATGACTACACTAACCAATAGGCAAATGATAATAATTGCAAGGCGTAGATGCTTACGAAGTCTTTCTGTTGAACAGAGTTAATGAATAATTATTGTTGACATATTCATTACAGTTTACTCAGGGTGTGCATCTTTGAACCTTTCTGCGGCCTATCAGTAATATGACTAATATCTTTTTTATTTAAACAGTATTTTATTATGTATAATCATGAATATACTTTAATGTCAGCTGCATATAATATTATGTTCAAAACATCAAATTTTGTGTGGGCTCATTGAGAATTAAGGGGTCAAAGTGGGGGAGTGTAAAATGATTTTGTTTTCTTCCTGCAAAATATTAGTCTTGCCACTGATGGGACATAGAAAGGTCCAAATTGTCTCACCTCCGTTGTAATTATAATGATAATGTTAACCCTATGGTACTCTGATACTCCAGGAGTATAAACTAACGGGGTGTTTACTTCGTGGCACCAGTTTCAACTGCAGTATTTACGGGGTCCTAACACCAAACCTTGAGGAACCCCGAAATCCAGCATGCTGTCACGTGAAACAGAAGATCCGATTGCAATACACTGCCGTCGATCACTTAGATAGGACTGTATCCAGCATAATGCGTCGTCAGTCACTCCATACGAATACTCCAGACGTTTATGGAGTATGCTATGGTCGATGACGTCAAATGTAGCTGACAAGTCTAGCATGACGAGCACCGCTTTGCACTTGTTATCCAATGCAGAAGCTATGTCGTTATGCACACGTAGGAGGGCCATCTCTGTTGAGTGTCCTATGCGATAGGCCGATTACAGGTTGTCATAGAGACTGTTTGCATGGAGATGAGCCTCTAAACGCCGGGACACAACCTTCTCCAAAATCTTAGACAGAAAAGGCAAATTTGACACAGGACAGTAGTTCTTCAACTCCTCCTTATCCAATCCAGGCTTCGTCAGCAATGGTCTTACATGTGCTTTCTGAAACACATTGAACCCTTGACTCAGCCAATGATTTGTTCATGATTGAGGTTATCAAAGGAAGCAGTGCTTCAAGACATTTTTTCAGAAGGTCTGTTGGAAGGGGGTCAAGCTCACATGATTTTGATTTCGATGTCCGAATGATTCTGCGTAGTTGGAGTAAACTCTGACAATGGTTCCCCGTCAAATTGAATGTCAGCACTCATGACAGATACATCGTTGTCAGTTGTCGAATTCACTTCGTCAATGTTCCTTCTAATCGTGTTGATCTTATTCAGAAAGAAATCGCTTAACTTGTTTGACAAGTCTTTGTCAGATGTACAGCTTGGCAGGATGATTTCACCTTTTTGACCCATTAGCGTATTGTGAGTGTAAAAAGCTGCCTGGTGTCCTTACCACATTTTTCTATCTTTTCTGAATAATAACTCTACTTCGATTGAACGAGAAGTGAACCAACTAACCGACATTGGTCCCTATAAATCTGATGGTGAACGGCCAATTTGGTCCTTCGCCAACGTCTTTCTGCTCTTCTGCGATTCTGGTTTTCCTCGCGCAGATTTTCATTGTACCACGGGAATTTATGTCTCATGGTGATCATCTTAGTTTGTAGAGGTGCATGCTTTTCAATAAGGGGTTCTATACCAGACGTGTATGCTTCAACAAGTTCATCAACCCCACCTTCAGTAGATTGAAGGGCAGAAGAAGACTGGATATCATTGTTGAAATCTGGTATCGAAATTTTGCGGAATTTCCGGAAGCTCACCCTTTTTCTTATACGAGCTGGCCTTGTACAATTCAATGGTGCTCGGATAGCAAAGTGATCACCAGAGTGGTTTCCCTTTACATCACTTAAACATGGATGAATAACTGAAATTGCTCCAGGAATGACAGAGTTTTCTTCCCTTGTTATAACAACATCAAGTGTGTGGCCGCGGGTGTGTGTAGCCTCTGTCACATGCTAAATCAGACCTCTGGACTCAAGCTTAAGTAGCCCTGAGAACTGACCAGCATCAGAATTAGAAAGATTGTCCAAGTGAAAATTAAGGTCCCCCGTGATAATAATCTCTTGTGACCGTTCTGTTTAGATGGAGGAGGCCTGTAAATAATGCACAACCTGAATTGTTTATCATCGGCAATGACAGAGCAAGGCATGTGCTTAAAGTGTGTGAATACCTCATCATTGCTAGGAGAGAGATTTTTCACACTTAGGCCTTTCTTAAACAGAACAACCACACCACCACCACGTCTTCCGTTTCTAGTATTGTGGATGTATCCATAACCAGTTGGTATCAGCTCAGCAACTTACTTAGTCATCGATATCTGAACCTAACCAGGTTTCTGTCAGTGCAAGAATGTCAATGTTCTGAGTTGTTATAAAATCTCTGATGGACAATGACTTATTCTTCACCGAGCGGCAGTTTAAGGATACTAAAATTAAGAAGATTGACCGCCTTATGGTAACCGGTTGTTGTTGGCTATATGACGTGTAAATTCTCGTATGATACTGATGGTATTGGAATCCGTGTGTAATGATCGTATCAAGAATGCACAAAAGTGTCGATGCACGATACCTCTGTATGTGCAATGCATCCTTGCACGAAAGTGTGCGAGGCGGATAGACCATTTGATGTGACAACATTGACGAGATTGTCAGTGTTTAGGCACGAGTGGATACAAATACTGGTTTCACGTGATGTAGCACCTATAATCAACGGTATTTGCCTTTCCTGTCCGTGTTCCATGCCTAGTACGCAAGTTTCCCCCCAAATTCGATTTCTGACAATCTACCAAACACGGTTTATTGATATCATGACTCACTGGTCTAAGTACCAGGAGAACAGATCTGCTATACCTAAACATTACTCGGATATTAGCTTGCCAACTACTTGGACGTTTTCACGTATCTGCTGCTGGTGTCCACTTGTACATTGGTCGCCTCTTTGGTGACACTTACTAAGACGACATGTATGAACTAAAAATGTCTCTTTGCGATACCTGATACTACAATTGGACTTTTAATGTATTTACAATATAAACACATAATCAGCAGAGCAGCTGCACCAATTTTCTAGAACATGTAAAGTTTATCTATCTGATGCTAATGTTGGAAGGCTTTCACCTGGGACTTGTTCAAATTTCACAAACTGGAGATAACTTATGATAAAGCCCGATAAACTTAAACGGTTATTTAACACTACTTGGTCTTGTGGTCTATTTTGGTTTATATCTAGAAAACGCTTAACGCTCTGTTGGTTAACACAATATGGCAAATATGTGACAAGATAGAAAGACAAATTTGGGACGAGATGTCTAGTTACGTACGCACAGATAGAACATTTGATGTAGCTCGAAAATTGCTAAAGATTATTCGCTCTGATACTGAGATAATAACAATACTGTTTTACAAAACTGTTTCACAACAGTTGGACGCGCTCTTATAAATCAATTTACAAATAAACACCGGGACGAGACTATGATAAACCAAAATGGCGTATACGTACAGTTGAGTGTAAAGATCACGTAACACACACATATGCTGCACCTCTTAAATTTAGTAATAGATACAGCATGCCGAAAAAATGAATTAAACTGTATCATACAGCTGTTTCGTCCTCCTAGGACTCCTCAGTGATGCTAGGGGCCAAAAGGTAGGAATCCAAAATTTCTAAACTAATGTAGAAACAGAAGGGTCAGGTGCGTAAAACCCCTTTAATTTATGAATTTAGAAGTAAAATTACACTAGTTCTGTATAATTTCAAATCGTGTACTACGAAAATGTGTATATTAAGTACCGTGCCACTACTAATGGGCAGTCCCATCTACCTGTGATTCTTACCTGTACCTCACCTGTATAGTACTTAGAAGCTGGCCTTATCATAAGTTAATATCTATAACTTTGATATATATAGATGTATATATTAATGTTATGTAGTTATTTTTCTCAAACAACCTTCTTTCTTTCTTTCTTTCAAAACTATAAATTGTGTCATCATGATAAGTACTGTAAGAGTTGTTCTAAACATTTCTTGTATGCAGGACATAAATAATAAAATAATAATAATTTAACTTGCAACTTTGATGTCTTATATTTTGTAATTTAATAAACATCATTTACACCATTAACGTTTTTATATTTATTTACTAATTTACATTCAAGTATATTGAAAAATTGGAGCAATATCCATTGATAATTATTTGTTTAGGATATATATTCACCTTGAAGAATTAATAACTACGTTATGAAACTAAATATATATTTTTATTAAATACATTCATCCAACGGTGTTGATATATTATATATTTGAATTTGTCAGGTTTTTCAGTATGGGTCAGATTTTTTGATTTGACCCTCAGGCCTCAGGTAATTACCTGACCTGTCTCAGCCTCATCTCGGAACACCTGCTGACGTAAGCCTGTCAGTGACACAATTGAGGTGTGAATTCCTCACCTGACTATCACGGTCAAATTTGGAACCAATTTGATTAAAGGGCTCAGCTGGAGATGACCAGGATCATATGATAATACATATTTTAAGTTTTGCTCAGGTTTATCATGTTTATAAACCACATTCAAGACATGAAATTAAAAATAATTGAGATTATTTGATATTTTCATATTTCCATTTAAAAAGTGGATATAATCTGTGGACTAGCTCTGGTTTTATACGTCTCTGCTCTGATGATTTTTTTTTTCATTCAAAACATTTAATAATTCAATAATACATTGAGATTGAATAGAATAGCATTAAAAAAATATTTTTTTAGAAAACAGTATAAGCCTATATCGGTCCTTTTCCAAATTCTGATTTTCTAAAATATTGTACTAAAAATAAGTATTTTATGACACTTGAATTAATACAATCGAATGATTTTTGATTTTTAAATCTTTACATATATATATATATACTTATCAAATGAATACACGATGAAAAATTATCTACAGCCTTAGCCAAGTCCATGATACAACAAATAAATAATATGCAGTTATATTAGCCTATATTAGAAATAAGTAGCCTATGCCAGTCACATTTATTGTACTTTTAGATTAACCTAATGACTTATAAGATACATATGTATCTAACTAAAAAAGGGCAGTTACAGATTTAAAGGTAGAATCATTTACCCTCCAGGCATAATTATGTACTTGACCTGCCTGGGTCACATCCTCCCAGAGTTGAGGATAGGGGATACCCCTGTAGGCTGGCTGTAGTTAGCCAGGTGTGAATTTCTCACCTCCCTCTCCCCCAGGGCCATCACTGGCCAAGTTTGATTATAGGCTACGGCCCTGTTAATTGATGAATGATGATCCAATTTTATAATTGATGATAACATTGTATTACAGTCAATTGGATTGCATGTACATGTACAAATGTATAGTGGTATTGAAGAAGGAAATGGCTTTATATGTTTATTTGTACATGAATGTGCAATGAAACCAAATACCAATGCCAGTACATGTAGGTATTATTGCAAGGCTTCTTAATGTCAAATTCATTAAAGTACTATACTATGTACAAAAACTGTTATTCTAATATCTGATCTTTTACATTACAATCTGTTGTTTACTGTTTTTCTTTATACACTTTTAGCAGGATTAACTATTTACAACCACAGACTTAGATTAGCTATCTAAGTCCGTGTTACAACATAGTACATGTATTATACCATTTTTAACCAAGCACATACCTTTCGAATGAATTGTAGAATGTAAATGTTTGAATAAAAAAAGAATCATTGTTACTTGTACCAAATATGTATATAAATTTGTTTATTATATATATATTTATTTAATCTTGACATGCAGTATATTAATTTAAAAGAATTTAAATGATGATCGAATATCACCTGACATAAAATCAGAATTTTTCATTCTTGTTCTTATATAAGTAACAAACTAAAGACTCCTTCAATAGTCATCTTCAATAGTATGAACATAAAAATACAGGTAAATCATATTACATCTGTACAGGTAAGGACACAGGTAGGTATATATGGATACTTCCATTACCTGTATGGCGGTTTTTGTGGTCACACCTGGCTGGACGTAGTGCACGACTAGTTTACCTGTAGTTTAAATGAAGTGCACTACTAGTTTAAATGTAGTGCACTCCTAGTGCAGTAGGGTGTAAAGGTTAGCTTACACTCAACTGTACCAAGCCAGATGAAAAAAAGATAGGCCTATTGCGTATACGTATGAAACTACAAACTTGTATCACTACAAATGAGAATATTATAAGTCAGATTTTAAAGAAGGTTTTAAATCAAAATTAGTGAAAATAGTAAGCAGGCAATTAAAGATTAAATTAACTAATTACAATTCGAAAAAATATTGGGACGGGTTTGCTCGAGAGACGGGATTAGACAACTCGCCCAACAATCAAAGTCTGTCTTTTCATACATACAGAATAAAAACAAGAATAACGACAAATAACTGTGGATGGTAAGAAGCAAATGCCCTAAACAAAATTGAAACAATACAGTTACTAGTTAGAAAAATCCGTAAATATATGGACGAGTTTGCTTTTCGGGTAACGCGATCTCGCCCAGCGCTCAAATTCAGTCCTGATATATACAAAAATCCAAATCTAAATAACCACAAATTTCCAACTTTTACGACTAAAGTTATTCAAGATAAATAATCAGAAACTACAAAAATGATGCTTTGGTAAACAACAGCTTTGTTAAAAAGGTATGTTCTTGAGAAATACGAAATTTGTCAGGAGCTTACGGGAGACAACCGGAAGTCCAGAAAAGACTACAAATCAACTATACGATACTCTACTTAATTAACTATACGATGCCCTGACTTAACTGTACCGAGGTAGCTGTTATATAACCTGAATGTCATACTTTCCTCTTCCCTCATCGCTAGTAGATCCTGTCGTTTAAGAATATCATCAAGTCTTCTCTCAATGTCCCGTTGCCATTGTCTCCATATTGCAAAACCTAGTGGAATCCCAAAAGTAGTTATTTATTTGGTATCACAATACAGCCTTTAACAGCACATTGAAATTACACATCATTTATGATTTCAATATCATAATAAATCATTGAACGATTTTGGGATATTACTATGATATCTATTAGATTGACATTCACAAGTGCATTTCAATACACTAACGGGGTCACTGGGTGATCATGCTAGACAGTGGGCCTAACGTGAAAATGCTGAATTGGATTCACTTTCAGATTGGGCAAAACGGAAACTATATAGAAGTCGATGTTTCGTGACCCGATATTCGAATACTGAACGATCTACATGATAAGTGTGTGGTTGTGTCTGCAGACAAAGCATTCAATAACTTGATAATTGTTTGCAGACGCTATTGGTTTATTGTTTACAAAAGCAACTAGGCCTACTGATAAACAAGCTAATCCGTACACAATGAACGGTAATACTATCTAACCATGTGTCAGTATTACAATCTTTAAAGATACTGGTTAATGAGCAAGACGCTGAACTACCTCGTCTTTACGGGATACCGAAACTACACAAGGATCCTTACAAGCAAAGTTTTATCGCTGGCTCTACTGTTGCCCAACCAACTTTTACTACTTTTTTTAAAACCATTCTATCAGTACTACAGTTTTGTTGTGACACGGTATACTCAAGAAATGGAATGAATGGGATATGGATTTGAAAAACTGGGTGATCATGCTAGACAGTGGGCCTAACGTGAAAATGCTGAATTGGATTCACTTTCAGATTGGGCAAAACGGAAACTATATAGAAGTCGATGTTTCGTGACCCGATATTCGAATACTGAACGATCTACATGATAAGTGTGTGGTTGTGTCTGCAGACAAAGCATTCAATAACTTGATAATTGTTTGCAGACGCTATTGGTTTATTGTTTACAAAAGCAACTAGGCCTACTGATAAACAAGCTAATCCGTACACAATGAACGGTAATACTATCTAACCATGTGTCAGTATTACAATCTTTAAAGATACTGGTTAATGAGCAAGACGCTGAACTACCTCGTCTTTACGGGATACCGAAACTACACAAGGATCCTTACAAGCAAAGTTTTATCGCTGGCTCTACTGTTGCCCAACTAACTTTTACTACTTTTTTAAAAACCATTCTATCAGGACTACAGTTTTGTTGTGACACGGTATACTCAAGAAATGGAATGAATGGGATATGGATTTGAAAAACCAGAAACAAATTCTGATCAATCTTCAGCACCCCTTCCTGAAAATGTTTCTTTGAACAAAACATTGGATTTTCCCACACAGTACACTACCATACCTCGTACAAAGCTGAAAGAACGTCTTCGATCTGTCATTACGAGAGAAAGGTGAATGCCGATACAAATGTTTGTCTTTGCGCTATATTGGATCATACTTTGTGAAAACCATAACAAAACCCAAGATGAGATATAACATAAATTGGATGACACTATCTTTGCTGAGTTTGGAGGAAAGAGTTTCCAGCAGATTGTTGTTACACTCTTAGCTGACTTTTTATGTTTTTATACGATATTGACCTTGCAGATGAGCTAATCGGGACAGGTACGAAATCTTTGCCAAATCTGTTAACTTCACTTTCAGATATTTTGATGATGTGCTGTATAAAGATAAAAAGAAGTTTGCATACGTCCGAACTTGAAATCAAAGACACATATTTTACTACATCAGCTGCTTACCTCGATCTCAACTACTTGTCTATGACTAACATGGACAGCTTACTACTTAACTATACGATAAACGTGATGATTTCAATTTTCCGATCGTGAACTTTCCATTTCTTGATAGTAACATCCCTGCTTCTTCAACCTATGTTGTTTACATGTCGCGGTTGATTCGATATTCTAGGGCTTGCTCTAGGTATCGTGATTGTCGTGATCGATGTTGGCTGCTGACAAACAAACGAACTGCACAAGGATTCGAGAGATGCAGGTTGATGAGCAATATGAGTTAGTTTTATGGTCGCCATCTTAGTCTCTTTGAGAAATATTTTGTATCTCTGCATGGTATGAAGATGGACGTTTTTGAATATGCTCATTAGTGTTTTACTTGTGATTTACCATGATGACTCGTTCTCAATTTGAGGATTTGATGTTATCTTGGATGTGCCAAGATTTACATGGCGGGTGTCGTCGATAAAGCAGAAGACACTTACTCTTCCGGAACACCTACATTGTAGTTTTATTCCTTTGTACTTTTACAAGGGTCTCCATGTAAATCTTTCCTTTGTTCATATTTTGCTCCTAGTTTAATTGATTAATGGATTATGGTTTTGTTGACGCTTTGGTATTTTCTGTTTTGTTTTTTCTTCTATAAACCATCTAACAAGCTAACAAGTTTTGTTTATTTCAGTGCTAGAAAGTCTTGTTTTAATGTGATATTAGTTTAATGACATTTATGTAAATATGAACACCTTAGAATCTCGGCCATACTTAAGGCTACTTGATGAACACTTTTGGTATAACGTTTCAACATCAGTGGTATTAGCTATAATGAGAACACATCGAAGCATAAAATCTTATTACCCCTAACCCCCCACACAAGTACATCATAGTTGGAATATTCACGTATAGAAGATATATGGACCGTTATCCTGTTTTCGGTATTTTTAAACTATAGCTAGTATGCCTGTAATACGATGTCATGTGACTTTTACTTCGCCCCGTTGGTAAGTGTTAGATAGGGACGTGCGCGTTGTATACCGACCTAGCCGCAATACAGGTTTCTATGGCGTTACATTATTGTCGTGTTGTATACCGACCTAGCCACAATACATGTTTCTGGGTTACATTATAGTCGCGTTGTATACCGACCTAGCCACAATACAGGTTTCTATGGGGTTACGCTATAGTCGAGTTGTATACCGACCTAGCCACAACACATGTTTCTATGGGGTTACGCTATAGTCGTGTTGTATACCGACCTAGCCACAACAAATGTTTCTATGGGGTTACGTTATAGTCGTGTTGTATACCGACCTAGCCACAATATAGGTTTATATGGGGTTACGTTATAGTCGTGTTGTATACCGACCTAGCCACAACACATGTTTCAATGGGGTTACGTTATAGTCGTGTTGTATACCGACCTAGCCACAATACAGGTTTCTATGGGGTTACGTTATAGTCGTGTTGTATACCGACCTAGCCACAATACAGGTTTCTATGGGGTTACGTTATAGTCGTGTTGTATACCGACCTAGCCACAATACAGGTTTCTATGGGGTTACGTTATAGTCGTGTTGTATACCGACCTAGCCACAATACAGGTTTCTATGGGGTTACGTTAAAGTCGTGTTGTATACCGACCTAGCCACAATATAGGTTTCTGTGGGGTTACGTTATAAACAAGCTACCTTCTTGTTTTATATTCTCAATATCAGCTTTTGTTGGGATGTCCTGAAGAGTTGTGTTGAATTCCTCTTGGAATTGTCTGAAGTAGCCCATAGCTGATTTTAATGAAGACAAAAAACATTGATTTAAGAAAAGAGAAGAGATACAATGTAATACCAAATGAAACTGTATTGTGATTGTAGAACGCTAATGATAAAATCTTGTACAACAACACTGCCTATGGTTATAGCATAAACATAGCACAAATAACTGTCTAATGGTTTTATACAGATAAAATCCAATATAAATAAACTTAAATATGAAATGAGCAGAAGCCAAAACAAAAGGGAAAACAACATGTATAAATTGTTATAAAATTTTGTATTTTATAAATGTACTATATAATATAGTACTACACACAAATTATATGTGTGTGTAAATCACCTATGCACAGATATAGAATGCAAACTGAATGTATGCTCTTTACTACCAATGTTTTAAAATCTTCTTTATACATTTATCCATTAAACAAATAGTATGCATGTTATATTTATATTCTATTATCAATATCCATTATTTTCATGTTAACTTACCTTCTCGAGCAGTTACAGGGATATCCGTATCTGTAAACAAAACAGTGCAATACATCTGACAAGAGGCCAAACGCGCCTTAACGGTCATCTGATTATACAATGTATATAATTTTAGTTGTTTATGATATTTATATATTTGACCCCTGCGGCCTTGAAAGTAGTTCAAGGTCATTCATTTGAACAACTGGCTAACCCTTCATCCCAGCATGCTACAGGCCAAATATCAGTACCCTGGACCTTTCTTTAATTGAGAAGTTTCTTTAACATTTTAACATATTTGACCCCTGTTACCTTGAAAGTAGGCCAATGTCATTCATTTGAATGAACTTGGGAGCCTCTCATCCCAGCATACTTCATGTCCCAGGTGGACGAAGCAGCTGTATGGTGTAGTTTAAATAATTTCATCGGCATACTGTATCTATTACTATTATTAGGAGAAGATGGTTAAAAGTTTTTTACATATTCGACCTCTGTATCGTTGATAGTAGGTCAAGGTTATTGATATGAAGAAACTTTGTAGTATCTATCACAGGTACCTACTGGCCAAATCGTATCATCCTTGGCCTTTTGGTTATTAAGAAGAAGATTTTTAAAGGAAAAGTTTACGGACGGCGGACGACGACGGACGAGGAACGATGACAATATGCCATCCTGACCCTTTTATAACGAAAACAATGACAAATCAAATACATATTTAGAAGTAATCCAGCAGGGTAGACCAAATTGTATACAGTTAAATGTAGGTTTATCAGTTACCTGTCTGTTAAACAGTTACATGTCTGATTACCAGTTACATGTCTGATTACCAGTTACATGTCTGATTACCAGTTACATATCTGATTACCAGTTACCTGTCTGATTACCAGTTACATGTCAGATTATCAGTTACATGTCTGATTACCAGTTACATATCTGATTACCAGTTACATGTCAGATTATCAGTAACCTGTCTGTTAAACAGTTACATGTCCGATAACCAGTTACATGTCTGATTACCAGTTACATGTCTGATTACCAGTTACCTGTCTGTTAAACAGTTACATGTCCGATAACCAGTTACATGTCTGATTACCAGTTACATGTCTGATTACCAGTTACCTGTCTGTTAAACAGTTACATGTCCGATAACCAGTTACATGTCTGATTACCAGTTACATGTCTGATTACCAGTTACATGTCTGATTACCAGTTACATATCTGATTACCAGTTACATGTCAGATTATCAGTTACCTGTCTGATTAGTAGTTACCTGTCTGATTACCAGTTACATGTCTGATTACCAGTTACCTGTCTGATTACCAGTTACATGTCTGATTATCAGTTACCTGTCTGATTAGTAGTTACATGTCTGATTACCAGTTACATGTCTGATTACCAGTTACCTGTCTGATTACCAGTTACATGTCTGATTACCAGTTACATGTCTGATTACCAGTTACATGTCTGATTACCAGTTACATGTCTGATTACAAGTTACCTGTCTGATTACCAGTTACATGTCTGATTACCAGTTACATGTCTGATTACCAGTTACATGTCTGATTACCAGTTACATGTCTGATTACCAGTTACATGTCTGATTACCAGTTACATGTCAGATTACCAGTTACATGTCTGATTACCAGTTACCTGTCTGATTACCAGTTACATGTCTGATTACCAGTTACATTTCTGATTACCAGTTACATGTCTGATTACCATTTACATGTCTGATTACCAGTTACCTGTCTGATTAGTAGTTACCTGTCTGATTACCAGTTACATGTCTGATTACCAGTTACATGTCTGGTTACCAGTTACATGTATGATTAACAGTTACAGAGTTTTACTACAGTATATAGATTACTATACTGGAGAGATTGGGTTTCTATAGTAGAGACATTGTTAAGATACTATACTAAAGATTGTTTATTATACTGGAGAGATTGTGTTTCTATAGTAGAGACATTGTTAAGATACTATACTAAAGATTGTTTTACTATACTAGAGAGATTGTGTTTCTGTAGTAGAGTCATTGTTTAGATACTATACTAAAGATTGTTTATTATACTGGAGAGATTGTGTTTCTATAGTAGAGACATTGTTAAGATACTATACTAAAGATTGTTTTACTATAGGCCTACTGGAGAGATTGTAACTACACTAGAGATAATACGGTACCGGAGAGATTGTAACTACATTAGAGATAATACGGTACTGGAGAGATTGTAACTACACTAGAGATAATACGATGCAGGAGAGATTGTAACTACACTAGAGATAATACTGTACCGGAGAGATTGTAACTACACTAGAGATAATACGGTACCGGAGAGATTGTAACTACACTAGAGATAATACGGTACCGGCGAGATATTATGTTTCCTTTACTTTACCTTGTCTTGACATCTTCAAATATCTTCTGGAAGAAACTTGCAGTCTGAAAAGAGAGATCAAATGTCTTCTGGATATAAATTAGTAAAACAAAACAGACAAAGTTGTATTACGAAGACATTTTGTATACAGGATCATAGCAAAGTATTATGACGATGGCATAATGTTTATAAATCAGAACAATACATTAGACTTAGAAATAATTGACATATTGATGTATTTACCGGAAGTCTCCTCTACAACACCAGATGTACGCCTGTACAGTCCTGTATACAACCCTTTTTATAATGTATATGTTTACCTTGCAAAATGAAAGCTAGCTACTTAATAAGACTCAGTGACAAAAGGTCAAATACAAATAGCAGTAAATTATGTGCTTTAAAATTTAACACAAAACGAGATAAACACTACGACTTTTCTCCTTACCTAGATTACTGAAATATGTCAATACCAGAAATAATGCACAGTTACAAAAGTATATCACAACGCCAATTAAATCCCTCCGGGTCCTTGCCAGCTTATGTTGTGTGAGTTTAAATGGTATGTGTATGTGCTTTGGGGTGTTCCCCGAACGCATACATGTTTCGAACAATAGGTAGAACATCAAAGGGTGGGTAATTATAGTCTATATCATATTTACCTGAGATATTTCACCTGTGTTTTTACCTGTAAATCTACCTATGGTTTTCACCTGAGACATATAAACAAGATAGGTTACTACTGTGCTTTATAAATAGTAGTGTGTTGACGACTTGGTTGGCTGAACAACGTAACAAGACCACTGGAAATAGCGCAATGTTGTTTACCTTCCCGGGCTATAATTAACATAACGTATGCACTATATACCCGGAGTTGCATTTGTAAGTTGTGACTTAGTGTATATTCTGGTTCCACACCATATCCCCTGTATGGTGCATTCATATTCAATAGTGTTTAAATGGAATCAACCATATTCCAATATATACGGAGGCATAATAAAACTAGCAAATTCTTAATTTATCTACCAATTGATCACATATTATGAACGAAATGCTTCAATACAAGACTTATACTGTGCTTTATCTCCAATATAATAATATATTCCAATATAGAACTATATCATAGACGGCACTTTTCGTTATACATTTACCTTATTCTGTACATATAACACTTAGACGTTAAATGCGACTTATATTATTCAGGCAAACAATCGGTGAATACCTTGTGGTAGTCAATGTTTTTCGATCATATAATATCCTGTAGGTATTAATTAACCGTGTTTGCATTCATTAGAACGAAAACTATATTCTTTTGATTCCGTCTACATTATACAAGGACATACATGTAGCACACTTCCTTACTGTAAGTAAACTGTTGCTCCAGTGTATCGCGACATCATCAATGGTAGAAGCAACGTGTGAAGAAATTGATGACATTCCTACGGTTACATGGCATAATATAAAGTGATGACGCGATAATGACGTTTTGGAATGATAATGTGCGCTGTCCTTTCACCAGTTAGATCAAGGTAGGTTTATCTTTTTTTACCGGCGAAACGAAAAGGGCTGGACCTGTGAAGTAGTCCTCGCCAGTTGGCTTTCTGCTTTGACTTTCCAACCATCGTCACATTGTATTTGTAAGCGACTAAACGTGTACTTTACAAGTTGGTAGACCAACAGCCGCGTAATGGATCTGAAGTTCATACTGCTACATTTTACATGATTTACATGAACAAAGCTCAAGGCAAATGGAAGGTTTAATAACACCTTTTTATGTTTTTGTTTTATTTCTAATTACGTCTTTGACCTCTAGCATCACATAAAAGGATGAAACAGCTGCATGGTGCAGTGTAATACATGTTCACAATTATATAGGTACACTTACATATCTGTGTGTCTTATGTTCAATATTTCTTCTGCATCTGTGGGTGGCCTACGTTGTCTACTACCCCAGAATATGGCATGGCAAAACTGAAGGCCTTTGTCGGCTACATTGATGCTGAGGCAAAATGACTAGTTCGATCCTTTGCTGGCTGGCTTGTCGGTTGTGGCTATTTTGTAATCTTCAAAAGACAGATATCAACCTAGCGATTGGTCAGGATTTTTTTTACCTGAAACCAGCTAAACTCCTTGCCTTCAGTTTTGCCATGACATATTTCGGGGGTGTAGAGAGCGTAAGTGAGTGTAACCCAAGGATATTAAGGATTTTTTTTGTAAGGATAATGTTGTGTGATTATCCCTAAGCTGTTGTCTTAGGTGTGGGGTAAAACTGTTAATCTGACTTTTAAAAGGAAATGCATTTGTTAGAATTTTTTTGCAAGTAAACATGTGATTTTACAAGTGTTGTATATCGTAAAACGTGTATGTAAACTAAACTAAAAACAAAAAGTACAAACGAAATAATACTTTATTAGGATAGAATACAATACATTTTGCAAATGAACATCAATATAATTGAAATGTGTCTTGTGTTTTCAATCTTTTAATTCAAGTTACATTTGCATTACATGTACGACGCCATCCATATTTCCTAGCCATATTACGTCCCCACATGCGGTGACACTCATTGATGATAGCTCTGAGATACCATGCTTCTCCTCCAACAGACACGCGACCCTTTTTCCATCTCTCGGAAATATCAACACCTGATCGTTTGTGTAGTCTAGGAGAAACACTCTGTCGTAAATATCACATACAACATTCAAAAGTTCTACCTTACCAACACACTGCCCATTGGTTAGCTCCCCTGTCCACGTTTGTACAGTCGTGCCAGAGTTGTCTTTTATGATTATCCTCTGGGAGACATTTTCGTCCTGTCTAGGCGATAAAGCTATGTATCCAGACGACAAACAAGCAATGCTACACGACTTTGATTCGCATGTTAACTGTCTAGCAAACTGGCCCGACTGTTTAAACACTAATATGACCTGTGTTTTACCACTCTCGTTAATGTTGATATCGCATGGCACGTGCGGACAGACATTCGTAAATGTCGTCACCTCTTTGTTGCCAATGAGAGTTTGTGTATCTTTGCCGTTCCATTACTTGTCATGTAAATAAAGGTTTTATTAAACAGGGCGATGATGCATGGACGGAGGCCCACATCAACAAACTCCACGATCACCCCGTCTGTGTTGACAAGTATCAGGGATCTGTGACACTCCACTGATAACCATGCATGGCTGTCGTCAACCGGACAGATACAATATATTTGGTTTTTCTGGAGTAATTCGAAACGTAGACAGACATTTCACGTGTTTGCTGTCCAAGTCTGTCATCTCATGGAGGTTTTTGAAGTTTATTTCACCAAACAAGTCTTTTAACTGAGGTAGATCGTTACTTCCGGGTACAAAGTGTGGTTGTTTATGTACCCCTTGACATTGACTTCCTTTACGGACGCTAGCTCGGCTATCATCCCGTCTGCTATATAATCCACGACTGCCTTTAACTTCTCTCGTCTTCAGTCTACCTCGTCACACATTGTATCGATGCTGTCTTTGAACACTTCATCAGCATGACGCCATTTTGACATGGATGCTTGTGTTGTCGATTGTCCTTTAAATTCTTCCATTCTGCTTTTTTTTATATTCAAATCGTCATCGACAAGATTTTTTGATTGTATTCTCACTGAACGAATTTGTCATGTGACTGACCCAGGTATTCATGTAATTGTAGATGAACACTATCGACCTGACAGCGTTGTTGGGTAGTGATTTATCGATCTATCAGTCTAGTTTATATCGGGGATGTTTTTTAATGTTCACTGCTATAATAGTACTCTAACAGTTATGTTTACCTGTGTATATTTACGGGTACATACCTGTGGAATAGGATTACCGCCTCGGTGGGTACCTGCTATAAGCTGATGTACGGTGTGTACATATGCACATTGCCCTTATTATACATTATACCACAGACACACATACAGTGGGTACACACCAACAAACTGCTCCGGTCATTGCTATCTACGTATAAACGGGTAGTGTTTTACACACACCAATGCAGTATCGTATTGCATTAAGGTTTCACATCATGCATGTCTGCAGCTAGTGTAGTAAACGATAGTTGCAGTTCACATTTCTGGATTGAGTTTATTTCGTACCATGATCGACTGGCTAAATTATTCCTGTGGCTCAACATGTCAGTAACTTTGTCCAGCAGTCGGACTTTCACGTGCATGTTAAGACGTAAATCGACAGACAGATTAACGATACATAATGGTTTGGTACTTTACCAGATACTGACATAGCTAATCAGAACAGGTAACAAAAACCTTGCCAAATCTTTTAATTTCACTTTCAGATATATCGACGATGTGTTGTCTATAAACAACAAGAAGTTTGCTGACCACGTCGATCGTATATACCCTTCTGAACTTGAAATAAAGGACACAACAGACTCTTCTACATCAGCTGCTTACCTCGATCTCTACTTATACTACGACCAACATGGACAGCTTACTACTAAGCTATACGATAAACGTGATGATTTCAATTTTCCGATCGTTAACTTTCCATTTCTTGATAGTAACATCCCTGTTTCTCCAACCTATGGTGTTTACCTGTCGCAGTTGATTCGGTATTCCAGGGCTTGCTCTAAATATCGGGATTTTCGTGATCGATGTCGACTGCTGACAAACAAACTAACAACACAAGGATTCGAGAGATGCAGGTTGATCAGTACTATGGGCAAGTTTTATGGTCGCCATCTTCGTCTCATTGAGAGATATTCTGTATCTTTAAGTGATATGAAGATGGACGTTTTTGAGTATGCTCATTAGTGTATTTACTTGTTGTGATTGACAATGATACTCGGTTCTCATTTTGAGAACTTGATGTTTACTTGGATGTGACAAAGATTTGCATGGCGGTGTCGTCGATGAGGCAGAAGACGCTTACTCTTCCGGAACACCTGGTCTTATTCTCTTGTACTTTTGCAAGGGTCTCCATGAAAATCTTTCCTTTGTTCAATTTTGCCCCTGGTTTTATCGATTTTGAGTTTGGATTATGGTTATGTTGACGCTTCGGTATTCTCTTATTTTATTTTATAGCTATGGCAGACTTGCTCTGAGGACTCATTAAATATAAACATAACGAGGACAAAGAACATCTGTTTGATTGAATCACTTTCTACCTTGATCTTGATTGGAATTTATAGAATTATGAACTCTTAATATTTAACCTGTCCTTCTGACTCGCAATGAAACTGTATAATAATTATACATATTAAACATATCAATTGCTACAAAAAAAGTTTTTTTTTTGTTTTTGTATAATGCATTAACAATTTTGGCTGTTACACATTTTTCTCCCCCATTCTTGTCCTTTTGGACTGAGCAATATTATAAAATTGCATTGAAACATCTGATATCTTTCTTTTTCAATATAATCTTTATCAATATCCTCCTCAAACCATCAACATATTTGAACAACACATAACAAGTTTGATATTTGATTCATATTTATGATAAGTCTGAAGGTATGCATACTTTAAGTTTTGAACAAATCCTTTTGTAGTCTAGTGTCGGTTGTTAAGAGGTATCTAATAGTTAAATTCTTTGGTTATTAATGCCATACTTATTAATCGAATTTTTGTATCTTCAATACATTCGTGTCCGGCAATTTATTCAGATTGTTTGGAAATTTTAAAGACCCAAATCAATGTCTATGACTCTAATTTGAGTTGTTATAATTGTTGCGGATGATGCTATAGATACATATTTAATGTCGGCCTATAATATCGGGAGACGGCTACCGGTAATAACGGTCCATATTTAACAGCGGTACGATGTATATGTAACTTAACGTAAATCCCAGTTTTGTGAAGACTATAAGCAAGTTGATGAAGACTATAAGCAAGTTGATGAAGACTATAAGCAATTTAAGGAAGACTATGAGCAAGTTAATCAAGATTATGAGCAATTTAATGAATATTATGATCAATTTAATGAAGAATATGAGCAAGTTGATGAAGACTATAAGCTAGTTGATGAAGACTATTAGCAATTAAATGTAGACTATGAGCAATTTAATGAAGACTATGTTCAAATTAATGAAGATTCTGATCAAGTTGATGAAGACTATAAGCTAGTTGATGAAGACTATTAGCAATTAAATGTAGACTATGAGCAATTTAATGAAGAATATGAGCAATGTAATGAAGACTATAAGCACATTGATGAAACTATGAGCACATTGATGAAGACTATGAGCACATTGATGAAGACTATAAGCTAGTTAATGAAGACTATTAGCTATTAAATGAGGACTATGAGCAATTTAATGAAGATTATGAGCAATTTAATTAAGACTATAAGCCAGTTGATAAAGACTATAAGCTAGTTGATGAAGACTATGAGCAATTAAATGTAGACTATGAGCAATTTAATGAAGACTATGAGCAATTTAATGAGGACTATGAGCAATTTAATGTAGACTATGAGCAATTTAATGAAGACTTTGAGCAATTTAATGAAGACTATGAGCAATTTAATGAAGACTTTGAGCAATTTAATGAAGACTATGAGCTAGCTGATGAAGACTATAAACAAGTTTATGAAGACTATAAGCAAGTTGATGAAGATTATAAACAAGTTTATGAAGACTATAAGCAGGTTGATGAAGACTATAAGCAGGTTGATGAAGACTATAAGCTAGTTGATGAAGCCTATAAACAAGTTTATGAAGACTATAAGCAAGTTGATGAAGACTATAAGCAGGTTGATGAAGATTATAAGCAAGTTGATGAAGATTATAAGCAGGTTGATGAAGACTATAAGCAGGTTGATGAAGACTATAAGCAAGTTGATGAAGACTATAAGCAGGTTGATGAAGACTATAAGCTAGTTGATGAAGACTATAAGCAAGTTGATAAAGATTATAAGCAAGTTGATGAAGACTATAAGCAGGTTGATGAAGACTATAAGCAAGTTGATGAAGTTTATAAGCAAGTTGATGAAGACTTTATATAAGCAAGTTTTAAGGTTGTCTTCTTAGTCTTATTGAGAAAACTCCGTATCCTTGTATGGAATATATAAACTTTGTTGATTTTTTTTCAATGTTTTTCAACCAGACAATGAGACAAACAATTTTTTACTTATTTATTATTATGAGTGTAGACATTTTTGAATATGCTCATACTTGTGACTACATGACGGATGTCGTCGATGAAACAGAAGATGCTTACTCTTCCGGAACACCAAGGGCTATTCTTTTTTACCTTTTTAGAGGTCTCCGTGTAAATCTTTTATTTAGTTTTTTTTTCATATTTTGCCTCTAGTATATTCGATTTTGAGCTCGGACTATGATTTTGTGGTCGCTTCGGTGTTTTTTAGCGCACCATCATCAGATGGTGGGCTTATCAAATCACCCTGCGTCCGTGGTCCGCCCATCCGTCCTTAAACAATTCTTGTTATCGCTATTTCTTGAGAAGTACTGGATGGATCACTCTCAAATTTCATATGCAGGTTCCCCTTGATGAGTTTTTGGCATAGTCCACTTTCGGACAAATCCGATAAACAATGTTGCCGACAGGCTGCCATCTTGAATTTGCTAGTAATAGTTTGTTAAGGATATTTCTTGAGATGTACTGGATGGATAATTCTTACAATTTCATCTGTAGGTTCCCCATGGTCCCAAGTTTTGCATAGTTCATTTTCGGACAAATCCGATAAACAATATGGCCAACAGGCAGCCATCTTGAATTTGTAATAGCTTGTTATTGCTATTTCTGGAGAAGAACTAGATGGATCACTATAAACAAATATATGTAGGTTTTCCTTGATGCCTATTTTTGCATAGTTTATTTTGGAACAAATCTGATAAACAATATGGCTGATAGGCGGCCATCTTGGATTTATGAGTAATACTTTGTTATCGCTATTTATTGAGAAGTACTGGATGGATCATTCTCAAATTTCATATGTGGGCTCTCATTGATGCCCGTTTTTGGCATAATCCATTTTCATACAAATCCGATAAACAATATGGCCGACAGGCGGCCATCTTGGATTTGTTAGTAATGGTTTGTTATGGCTATTTCTTGAAAAATACTGGATGGATCATTCTCAAATGTTATATGTGTGTTCCCCTTGGTTCCTAGTTGTGCTGTCAAATCGAAAAAAAACAAAATGACTGACAGACGGCCTTCTTGGATTTTGACGATGACAATTTGTTATCGTTATATCTTGTGAAGTGTTAAATGGATCTTTCCCACATATGCAGTTTCCCTTGGTCTGGTGTATTGATGTGGGACTGATCGGAAAAACAAATTGGCTGACAGACGACCATCTAGGATTTTGACAATGAAAAATTGTTATCGTTATATCATGTGAAGTATTGGATGGATCTTTTCCAATTTTCATATGCTTGTTCCCCCTGGTTCGTAATTTTGCTGTATTGATTTTGGGACTGATCGGAATAATAAAATTGTTGAGAAACAGCCATCTTTGATTTTGACGATGAAAATTTGTTATCATTATATCTTGGGACGAATTGAATGGATCTTTCCCAAATTCCATAAGCAGGTTCCCCTTGTTAATAACCACAAGATGGATTTCAATTATTCTGGATTTTGGAACTGATCAGAAAATCAAAACTCCTGATTAGACACCTTTTTTAAACTGTAATGAATTTTCACAAGAAATTTCAAAGTTCATAGCACTAGGATAAAATACATAAATGAAAGAAAGAAAATGGAATTAAGATTAAATACATAAATGAAAGTTGAAATAAGAAGTGAAAAGATCCATCTTAAAAACAATGAATGAAAACTCATCGATGGGTGACGCCCCTCTAGGATCTCTTGTTTTATGTTTTATTATAAAGTAAATCACATGGGTTTAATAATACAATTTACCACAGTTCGGTTTTAATACAGAGTATATAACAGACCTGTTTTTAACATCAGGTAAATCACAAATCTGTTTTTGTTGTACAGTAAAAAGGTTATAAACAATGATAAGTATTACATGTAAATGAATAAAAGGAGGGGTGCCTTTCTGTGGTTATTCAGTGATTGATCTTATCTAATGAAGAACGATACTTTCACTGCGTACAATATTTTGTTTTGTTAGTTCTTAGACTAAATGCTGTATAAAAATTGAAAAAGTTTTCGCCAATTAAATAGCAGATGCTATGAATTAGCGGGAATGAAAGTACAACAAACTGATTAAGTAGGATAAGGTCACATATCTTATTTGTGGTAAGTCTATAGCTATTTTGATATTATCAGATATTTTTTTATATCATCAGATATTAAGGGCAACTTCCATTAACCAACCACAAAATAAACTAACAGGAATACTCACATGATGAATATAATAGGTAATACTTGGGTAGGAACTGACCCTGCAAGGTTCTTTGGATACCAAAGTTACGATATCTATAGAACCTTAACAGGCATCAACAACTACAAAGGTCCATGCTGAAAATTATCTATATGACCCTTTAGGGACAATTAGAACCGCTAGGGGGTGGGAGTGGGGGTGGGAGTGGGGGTGGGGGCGGTGGGAGGCAAGTTACAGTACCTCCTCCCCACTCTCCGAGGATAATTGCTTCTGTGTTTGCTAAAACCATTCAAGTCGTTGTTTTGAAGAATATCATAAGAACTGAGAATTTCCTATGTGACCACTTCGGGGCACAAGACCCTCAAGTACCATGGGGGACCGCAAGTTCCAGATTTTATCTGCATTTTAATCTTTTACTACTACTTATTAAGCAGAAACTAAAACAAATATCATTTTGCTACAATATTTACTGTGTAAGAGGTTCAACAAAACATATTCAGATTATATTCCTCCTACTTCAGTGTGAGTCCACACAATATTGGATGTTTTTAACACAATTCTTACTATATGCAGCTGACCTTTAAGTATCCTCCTGCAAAACATAATACTACTACTGATATAGCCACAGAAAGGTCTAAAATGGCATTCAAATGTACACTATTTGTAAGGAATAAATACAGTAAAAGATATCAATACGACAGAAAGATTTGAGAACATGATCAGACACATTTAATATAACACGCAATCAAGAATCAAAGCAGAACTGATATAAATAATGGTGCAAAAATAAAGCATACCTAAATAGCCTAATTATACATTAGATCATGAAGTGTATGAAATACTGTTGATTTCATAAAAAATAAATATTCTCATAACAAGTTGATCCGAAACAAAATCTACATTATTCTAATAATGAATCATCGGGCCTTAATATTTCGTCTGTCTCACGAGCACCTGTGTCTATTACTGAATCATCGGGCCGTAATATTTCGTCTGTCTCACGAGCACCTGTGTCTACTTCATCAGTAGTCTTGCTTTCCTTCACTTTCTTTTTCTTCTTTCGCCTTTTCTTCTTGTTCGGCTGAGTATCGACAGTTGCGTTGTTGTCAACATGATGTGGGGAGATTATACCATCTGGTTCCCACGAATTGTCAACATTATTTGGCGGGGATTTACTATCTGGTTCACACGAATTGTCAACATTATTTGACGGAGATTTACTATCTGGTTCACACGAATTGTCAACATTATTTGACGGGGATTTACTATCTGGTTCACACGAATTGTCAACATTATTTGGGAGGAGCATACCAACGGGTTCATACGAGTTGTCAACATTATTTGACGGGGATATACCAACGGGTTCACACGAATTGTCAACATTATTTGACAGGGGTATACCAACGGGTTCACACGAATTGTCAACATTATTGGGGAGGAGCATACCAACGGGTTCATACGAGTTGACAGCATGGCTTTGGGGAGGTATATCATCTGGTTCACACGAGTTTTCAGGAGAAATATGATTATCCCGTCTCTTTCCTTTCTTATGTTTCTTTCTTTTCCTGTTTTGATTTTCATCCGTTGTTGGACAACTCGATGCACCCGGTTGCACCTCGTTGACAGTTAAAAAGTACTCGTTGTTTTCTGACTGAATCTTCTTTTTCCTCTTTTTCCTTCCCTTCTTTTTCCTTTTCTGCATTTCATCATGGATACCTCCAGTATCAATAGTTAAAGGTGGTAACTTGTTCCCCGAAGCTCCGTCATCACCTGTCGATTTGTTGGTTTCTCTCGCATTTTCAGACTTTGGCTAGACAATTGAAAAAAAAAACAAATACAGATAGTGATGTATGGATCCTGTATACAAGGTTTGTGCCAAACAGAGTAAATAATTTCTGATTATGTAATGCTACAACACGGAACTCCTCAGTACGTTAATTAACAAGAATGATTTTTTATAGGTAACTTTATTTTTCAATACGAAACTGCACAAGAACGTTCTTCAAAACGTAATTTCAAAAGAACGTTCTTCAATACGTAACTTCACAAGAACGTGGTTCAATACGCAAATGCACAAGAACGTTCATCAATACGGAACTTAGAAGGGATTTCTCAATACATAGTTTACAAGAATACATTCTTCATAAGGAAACTTTAAAAGAAGGAATTTCTCAATACGTAGCTTTACAAGAAAACAATCTGCAATACGTAACTTAAAAAGAAGTTTTTCCTCAGAAACAATTATCCTAAGATGATGAAATCATTGGTGCTTAAACCTGAAATGAACTTGAAGAGATATTAGAAGAACGATGTAGCTCAGTGCATATAAACAACACCCGAGGTATTGAATGTACTAACTTTTGAAGGAAACATTACCTACTTTTTGTGTAGGTTGGATATAGCAATAAAATATGCAGCAATAACCTCAGATAGCGGTTATAAAATCAGACCACTGATTCGTTCATCACAGTATGCAAATGACCTTATCGAGTCTTTAAATTGATTCAACAAAGTACCTGCACTGTCACGTCCGGTATAGAAGTTGTCACGTCCGGTGCAGAAACCCTTGATAAAGAATCATGTTTTTGGTTCAGTTGACCATCCTGTTCCGCTTCGTTATCCTTTTTATCAACACCTTCCTCCGTATCACCTTTGCTGTCACGTTTTTTCTGCAAAGTAACAGAATATCATTGTCATAATCCATATCTGTAATTTGTTAACGTACTCAGTGCCACAACCTCATTCTGCGATGTGTTTACGTTTTCTTTTTTACATTCTCCTGTGACAAATGAAGGTTATTGAATCGTCCAACAAGATCAATTCAAATACCGGGGATAAAATAAAGAAAAAAGAACATTTTTGACAATTGGCGGATGTTAGAATGATGTTTCGGAGTAAATTGAAGAAATACATAAGATACATTAAGGAGATTGACTACCGTTTGTACGATCGTGGGGCGTTTATAAATATTCCTAGGGGTTCCTCTGTCCCTGTGCATACCATACCAATGTGACATCTGAGACGTTAACCCTCTTTGCTTGTAGCCCAACCCATTTACAGAATATGGTGACCAGTAAGCGGTAAATGCCTGCAGTGTTTCAATCTGGGGTAGATATCTGGGTAGGTACTATCATAAAACCGATATTTATTGCATTGCTAGTTATCCGTCTAAAAATGGATATGTATAAGTGATTATAATTAATTATATATAACAAACGCAAAAATATCATCTTTTCATTTAACGGCAATGAATTCGAGCATTATCCTACATATGTAGTTTGAACTAAAGCATTCCATACACGACAGAAAACTTGCCCAGTAGACTTGAGAATACGACCAGACAACTTGTTAAAGCTATATTATATCCTTACCTATGCTGTGCAGAGTCATTTAAGATGTTTTAGGGGTTTAGATCGAGTTTCGGTAATTACGATACCTATAATGGTTATTCATGGCGGAAAGAGTCTTGATACTGAAAATTTTACCCATTAAGCCTTTATTCTTCCGAAATAACATTTCTAGTTAATGAACGGAGAAATACTTAGTACCGTTGGAAAGATATATACATGTAACTGGAAGTCAATCTAAACCTACAAGACATGAGCAGGTTGAAATACAGCTGTAACAAGAACCCAGATCATGTAGAGAACAATATATTGATGGCCGTATACAGCAATGTCTGTGTTCACTGGTATCGTCTTACCTTACACCGTGTACACCAGAAGTAGACTAGAACAACGGCAATGACAGCAAGGACGACGACAACGACGACGATTATGATAATTGTATTTGTGGAACCTAAAAGATAATAGGACGAGATTAAGACGGGGATGCATAATGTAGGGTTTTCCGGTCGTCTGCTATTTTGTTAAAGAATAATTTATGATGTTGTCATAAGGCTTTCTCCAAATCATCACGTGTTGAGATGATAATTTACGATTGTTTGAACGGGGTGAATTAAAACATAAGAAGCAATTCTATATACCCTAACAACACTATGGGCGACTTCTTCTTAACCATGTCATTAAAGCTTATGTTGTAGGTACAATTCAGAAGCGGCAATATGCATTCAAAAGATCCTGTAGGCAAAATCCATGTGGAAATTATACACCGAAATACTGCATTACTAACCAGCATACTCAATGTGATACATATAAAAATTATGTTCAAACTTTATCGAGGCGTAATCAAGTGTTGTAAAAGAGGATATACTCAGCTATGAGGGTATTTATAACAAAGAATACATAATGCGTATATTATGCTATATCACAATTATTATTCGTCAAATGTATTGTTCATTGACGTATGGTAACAAAATATATCTTGACATGGTTATTATATAACCTCCGTCAGCGGAGGACGCCCCCGTTGATGGAGATGAAGTTGTTGTTGGTGGTGGTGTCGCCTCTGTCGTTGTCGTTGTCGTCATCGGTTCTGTTGTTGTTGACATCGATTCTGTTGTTGTTGTCGTCGTCATCGGTTCTGTTGTTGTTGTCGTCGTCATCGGTTCTGTTGTTGTTGTTGTTGTCATCGGTTCTGATGTTGTTGTCGTCGTCATCGGTTCTGTTGTTGTTGTCGTCGTCATCGGTTCTGTTGTTGTTGTTGTTGTCATCGGTTCTGTTGTTGTTGTTAGACATTGATTTATGGGATCCCGTCGAGGACAATTAAGTGTTAAATTGCCGGAAGCTGTCAGAATTCATCAAAATAATGTACATAAATATGAAACATAAATGAATGACTAATGAAATCCATTCTCACATTTTTGAAGAACAGTGTGTAATAAATTTTAATTCATTTAGATACTAGATGCTGATTGGAATTGGAAAAAAATATCATGTAAAGAATCCTGAATTAATATGTATCGCAAATCAGGAGAGCATCTGTATGCATATGGAAGTAGAAGTATAATCGTCTTACTTATGACAACTTTGGCAATGTAATAGGTGCCGATTACAATGTCATTACAGGTAATATGTTCAGCATATTTATTTTATGGTGATACTATTTGTACATGTACATTCAGTATCTAGTGCGAAACATGTTAATGACAATGTCTATCTATTTTTGAAACTAACCTTCAAATGCCAGCCAAAACAATCCTTGATTGGTAGTGGGACTGGTGTAGTAGATTTCCAGGTAGTTATCGTTACTGGTTGCTAGGGTACGGAGTCTGTGCCCCGATACGGTGTCGTTGTCAGAACAACCAACAGTATACAGGGTACCACTCGTATCGTTCATCACAATGGCCTGGTTACACACCACACTCACGTGCAGTCCATATATTACGATGTTCGTGGAGCAATCTGTCTCCAAAGAACACGTGACAGCCGTGGATAATATTTGAAAGGGATACGTACTACCTTGGAGATGCAGGATGGATCCTGATCCATCATTGGCCAAATCAACCGTCGGGAAACGACCAATCTTTGAATCTATAAAAAAAGGTTCAGGTGATGTACTTTGATATAATCCGACAAACATGTCATGTGTTGTTGCTCGTGGTAATCACTTTATTGACATATCATATGATGAATACTATCCAATCATACATGTTAGATACAATGTAGTTTTAAAGTGTGTGGTAAACTTTGTCAAAAGTGGCGCACGGAGTGCTTATACATTAGACCATCTTGTCAAGCCATCTGTTTGCTATCGATGCTGTTTGCTAAGTGTGTTTTTGCCCTTAGTTTAATGTTTGTAACCTATCTAGAACTGCTGTGTTTCTTGTATGTTTAAAGAAAGATTTACTGTTGTAACAAGATACATAACTAGCTACATCTTTAATTATGATGTCCAATCTTTATCTGTATAACCGATCAGGTTTGGTCGGTGTATTACGTAGTGGCACGATTTACCAGTAGATTACGCTGGGCAGACTCACCTGGAACACAATCGTAGTCGAGGTATAAGTAATGGGTCTGTGGCGGGAAGGCGCTAGCATTACACGTGGGAATATTAAGTACGTCCATCCTAAATGCTGGGCGTGTCTGACAAGCTTGTCTACCGACACACGATTCCAGATAGTCAGACGCAATGGCGGGGATTAGAGTGTTCACGAGTGCCACGCAGTCCTGTCCTGTGTCCGGGAGACAGCACTGCTGGACCAAAACGTCTGTGGCATTCGGCTCCATTTCTAAAGGACAGGCACTAGTTGTCAACTTAGCTCCGGCATTCAGGTATAATGGGTATACATTTTCTGTTGACGAACAGTTTGCGTCAATGAGAGAGTGTGCCCCAGTACCGAAACAAGCCGTGTTTTGCTCTCTTCTCTCGTTGAGGGACTGAAGTGACACTGGAACGATAACAACCAATAATAAAACCACCCGTATGCATACTATATCCAGAAATATAATACTAGATCAATAATTTTCTTGGTGTTAAATCCAAATATCTTTTATTGGCTGTAATTTGTCTACGAGATTTGTCCTTGGTTTAAACCCTGTAATACATTTCATTTTATAACATCCAGGGGTGTTTGTTAACTGAAAGGTTTGTATTCAGATAAATTGTTATATAGTTATAAAAAAAAAATATTAGTAACCTAGAAATGTGTTGGTACAACATGGATGCCCCCGCACCTGCTTATTTAGAGTAATTACGGAGATTACCGCTAGATGTCTCAAACTCCGTGCATCTGGTTTTTAGCTAATCGCTATATGCACGGCGTTACTAACGCCTCCATAAAAACTGTGATTCTAGAAAGGGTTCATGCCTAAAGCATGGCCTTGAATGCTCTCCTGTATGTATTAATGACAAGGGAAGTAGCTGTTGGAACTCTAAATGTTTTTTTTACGTGATTTGAATTGTAGCAGGAAACAGTAGTTTTGTATTTCTAATTTTGTTTCATAAAAAAACAGAAACAAAATTCACTCGAAACTCGAAACATCACAAAAAGATTTGTTTAAAGAAAAAAGCTAAACAATGGTAATATTGTATTTCTGACGTAGATTCCTTGGTAACCGAAAACAACTTCGTGTAAGCTAAAGAAAGAGTCGTGGTATTGTTTTCTTTCACAGTATCCGTTATGTACACAGAGCATACGGTTTTGAACGTGAACGTTCAGTTGGTATTGACTTGTTGACGAAGGCCGCGGTTGACTTAGCTGGATGCAAAGTTTGCCAAAAGGTATATACGCCAAAGTTGGCACAGACACCGAAGCATTTGCCTTTAATGACACGATCCTTAATATACTAGTAGCCTTTAACCTTTACTTGCTTAGTATCGGGTATATTGTTATCATATGCTGACAATGACCCTCCTTTCCAACGACCATATCTGTGCTGTCTTACTACCTGGTGCGGCCTTCCTAGTGCCTCTACCCATCGTCATATATAAAGACACTATGAACGTAAAAAAACGTGAATGTCAAACCTTATGTGAAGACTTGAGGTTTTAGCTTTGACACTGGTACACACTCGTACTTGGTCTCCGTTAACAGTTTATTGAAACAATGCATAATTCATCATACATAGAACAGTCTCTCTAGCTCATTATAATTCAGAATTTACATTATCTGGTAGTTTTCCGAAACCGATATTCTAGAGTTATGCGCCCTTTGTTCTGTTTTATGTAGACACGTTATGTAAATATGCACCACTACACGTAACGCTGTGGATTGTCTCTGGTAGATAATTAATCTGTATGGTACACACACTGATCAGTACTCTCAATAGAACCTGTGGTAACGCTGTTTTATACAGGTATATAGGTATATAGGTATATATATATATATATACATATAGGTATGGAGTGGTTCTCCCAACCATTGTATGCATTATAAACTTAGTTCCTTTCAGATATGAGGGTATGTTATGTCGATCATTTAATGTATAGCACTTAATTCTATGTTTGCCTTGCTTCATGGTACACTGTTAAAGAGGTTTTAAAACTAATTATTGTGAAGTAATGCTATTGTACCTCCGTTTTAAGAAACAGGTTCTCAACATGATATTTGATAATAACACACACACGATACATGTTCATTCGAATGAAATAGAAATTATTAATGTAAAGGCCCTCGATATAAGTGTAAGGTTTAGGGTGTTATGAAACACAGTTTCGTTCCTATACTTTGAGAATATGATTGTACAATGTTGCATAACCATCACACATGTTTTGTTCGTTGTGGTCCTTCGCGAGCAAAGTCGTGCTCTTTATGAATACATGTATCAACAGGAACCATGAGAACAATTCGGCAGTTTCCGTCGTACGTAACGTCAAGACTGGTCTGTCATTATATATAAACAATTTGACGGGAAGAACTGACTCGAGTGTGTACGATTCAGCAACAAATAACAAATACTAAGACATTCGTGTTCATCAGGACGGTATCCAAGTATACACCGTCAGCAGTGATACCCTGTTAGCCGGCATACTACCGTCAACCACATGCTATAGGTTAGGTAGGGTTGTCTTTATATACCTTACCAAGTCACCATACTATCGTCAACAACATGGTATAGGGTAGGTAGGGTTGTCCTTATAAACCTCACCAAGTCACCATACTATCGTCAACAACATGTTATAGGGTAGGTAGGGTTGTCTTTATATACCTTACCAAGTCACCATACTATCGTCAACAACATGTTATAGGGTAGGAAGGGTTGTCTTTATACACCTTACCAAGTCACCATACTATCGTCAACAACATGTTATAGGGTAGGTATGGTTGTCTTTATAAACCTTACCAAGTCACCATACTATCGTCAACAACATGCTATAGGGTAGGAAGGGTTGTCTTTATAAACCTTACCAAGTCACCATACTATCGTCACCAACATGTTATAGGGTAGGAAGGGTTGTCTTTATAAACCTTACCAAGTCACCATACTATCGTCAGCAGTGATACCCTGTTAGCCAGCATACTATCGTCAGCAGTGATACCCTGTTAGCCAGCATACTATCGTCAGCAGTGATACCCTGTTAGCCGGCATACTACCGTCAGCAGTGATACCCTGTTAGCCAGCATACTACCGTCAGCAGTGATACCCTGTTAGCCGGCATACTATCGTCAGCAGTGATACCCTGTTAGCCGGCATACTACCGTAAGCAGTGATACCCTGTTAGCCGGCATACTACCGTCAGCAGTGATACCCTGTTAGCCAGCATACTATCGTCAGCAGTGATACCCTGTTAGCCGGCATACTACCGTCAGCAGTGATAGCCTGTTAGCCGGCATACTATCGTCAGCAGTGATACCCTGTTAGCCAGCATACTATCGTCAGCATTGATACCCTGTTAGCCAGCATACTATCGTCAGCAGTGATACCCTGTTAGCCGGCATACTACCGTAAGCAGTGATACCCTGTTAGCCAGCATACTATCGTCAGCAGTGATACCCTGTTAGCCGGCATACTACCGTAAGCAGTGATACCCTGTTAGCCGGCATACTACCGTCAGCAGTGATACCCTGTTAGCCAGCATACTATCGTCAGCATTGATACCCTGTTAGCCAGCATACTATCGTCAGCAGTGATACCCTGTTAGCCGGCATACTACCGTAAGCAGTGATACCCTGTTAGCCAGCATACTATCGTCAGCAGTGATACCCTGTTAGCCGGCATACTACCGTAAGCAGTGATACCCTGTTAGCCGGCATACTACCGTCAGCAGTGATAGCCTGTTAGCCGGCATACTACCGTCAGCAGTGATAGCCTGTTAGCCGGCATACTACCGTCAGCAGTGATACCCTGTTAGCCAGCATACTACCGTCAGCAGTGATACCCTGTTAGCCAGCATACTATCGTCAGCAGTGATACCCTGTTAGCCAGCATACTATCGTCAGCAGTGATACCCTGTTAGCCAGCATACTATCGTCAGCATTGATACCCTGTTAGCCAGCATACTATCGTCAGCAGTGATACCCTGTTAGCCAGCATACTATCGTCAGCAGTGATACCCTGTTAGCCGGCATACTATCGTCAGCAGTGATACCCTATTAGCCAGCATACTACCGTCAGCAGTGATACCCTGTTAGCCGGCATACTACCGTCAGCAGTGATACCCTGTTAGCCAGCATACTACCGTCACCAACATGTTATAGGGTAGGAAGGGTTGTCTTTATAAACCTTACCAAGTCACCATACTATCGTCACCAACATGTTATAGGGTAGGAAGGGTTGTCTTTATAAACCTTACCAATTCACCATACTATCGTCAACCACATGCTATAGGGTAGGTAGGGTTGTCTTTATAAACCTTACTCTGTTAGCCAGCATACTATCCTCACCAACATGGTATAGGGTAGGAAGGATTGTCTTTATAAACCTTACCAAGTCACAATACTATCGTCACCAACATGGTATAGGGTAGGTAGGGTTGTCTTTATAAACCTTACCAAGTCACAATACTATCGTCAACAACATGGTATAGGGTAGGTAGGATTGTCTTTATAAACCTTACCAATTCACCATACTATCGTCACCAACATGTTATAGGGTAGGAAGGGTTGTCTTTATAAACCTTCCTCTGTTAGCCAGCATACTATCCTCACCAACATGGTATAGGGTAGGTAGGGTTGTCTTTATAAACCTTACCAAGTCACAATACTATCGTCAACAACATGGTATAGGGTAGGTAGGGTTGTCTTTATAAACCTTACCAAGTCACCATACTATCGTCACCAACATGTTATAGGGTAGGAAGGATTGTCTTTATAAACCTTACCAAGTCACCATACTATCGTCACCAACATGTTATAGGGTAGGTAGGGTTGTCTTTATAAACCTTACCAAGTCACCATACTATCGTCACCAACATGTTAAAGGGTAGGTAGGGTTGTCTTTATAAACCTTACCAAGTCACAATACTATCGTCAACAACATGGTATAGGGTAGGTAGGGTTGTCTTTATAAACCTCACCAAGTCACTATACTATCGTCAACAACATGTTATAGGGTAGGTAGGGTTGTCTTTATAAACCTTCCTCTGTTAGCCAGCATACTATCCTCACCAACATGTTATAGGGTAGGTAGGGTTGTCTTTATAAACCTTACCAAGTCACCATACTATCGTCACCAACATGTTAAAGGGTAGGTAGGGTTGTCTTTATAAACCTTACCAAGTCACAATACTATCGTCAACAACATGGTATAGGGTAGGAAGGATTGTCTTTATAAACCTTACCAAGTCACCATACTATCGTCACCAACATGTTATAGGGTAGGTAGGGTTGTCTTTATATACCTTACCAAGTCACCATACTATCGTCACCAACATGTTATAGGGTAGGAAGGATTGTCTTTATAAACCTTACCAAGTCACCATACTATCGTCACCAACATGTTATAGGGTAGGTAGGGTTGTCTTTATAAACCTTACCAAGTCACCATACTATCGTCACCAACATGTTAAAGGGTAGGTAGGGTTGTCTTTATAAACCTTACCAAGTCACAATACTATCGTCAACAACATGGTATAGGGTAGGTAGGGTTGTCTTTATAAACCTTACCAAGTCACTATACTATCGTCAACAACATGTTATAGGGTAGGTAGGGTTGTCTTTATATACCTTACCAAGTCACCATACTATCGTCAACAACATGGTATAGGGTAGGTAGGGTTGTCTTTACAAACCTTACCAAGTCACCATACTATCGTCAACAACATGGTATTGGTTAGGTAGGGTTGTCTTTATATACCTTACCAAGTCACCATACTATCGTCAACAACATGTTATAGGGTAGGTAGGGTTGTCTTTATATACCTTACCAAGTCACCATTCTATCGTCAACAACATGTTATAGGGTAGGAAGGGTTGTCCTTATAAACCTCACCAAGTCACCATACTATCGTCACCAACATGTTATAGGGTAGGTAGGGTTGTCCTTATATACCTTACCAAGTCACCATACTATCGTCAACAACATGGTATAGGGTAGGAAGGGTTGTCCTTATAAACCTTACCAAGTCACCATACTATCGCCAACAACATGGTATAGGGTAGGAAGGGTTGTCTTTATAAACCTTACCAAGTCACCATACTATCGTCAACAATATGCTAAAGAGTAGGATGGGTTGTCCTTATAAACCTAACCAAGTCACCATACTATCGTCAACAACATGATATAGGTTAGGTAGGGTTGTCTTTATAAACCTAACCAAGTCACCATACTATCGTCAACAACATGCTATAGGTTAGGAAGGGTTGTCTTTATAAACTTTACCAAGTCACTATACTATCGTCAACAATATGTTATAGGGTAGGTAGGGTTGTCTTTATAAACCTTACCAAGTCACCATACTATCGTCACCAACATGTTATAGGGACGGTAGGGTTGTCTTTATATACCTTACCAAGTCACCATTCTACCGTCAACAACATGCTATAGGTTAGGAAGGGTTGTCTTTATAAACTTTACCAAGTTACCATACTATCGTCAACAACATGGTATAGGGTAGGTAGGGTTGTCTTTATAAACCTTACCAAGTCACCATACTATCGTCAACAACATGATATATGGTAGGTAGGGTTGTCTTTATAAACCTAACCAAGTCACCATACTATCGTCACCAACATGTTATAGGGTAGGAAGGGTTGTCTTTATAAACCTTACCAAGTCACCATACTATCGTCAACCAACATGCTATAGGGTAGGTAGGGTTGTCTTTATAAACCTAACCAAGTCACCATACTATCGTCACCAACATGTTATAGGGTAGGAAGGGTTGTCTTTATAAACCTTACCAAGTCACCATACTATCGTCACCAACATGCTATAGGGTAGGTAGGGTTGTCTTTATAAACCTAACCAAGTCACCATACTATCGTCACCAACATGTTATAGGGTAGGAAGGGTTGTCTTTATAAACCTAACCAAGTCACCATACTATCGTCACCAACATGTTATAGGGTAGGAAGGGTTGTCTTTATAAACCTTACCAAGTCACCATACTATCGTCAACAATATGCTAAAGAGTAGGATGGGTTGTCCTTATAAACCTAACCAAGTCACCATACTATCGTCACCAACATGTTATAGGGTAGGAAGGGTTGTCTTTATAAACCTTACCAAGTCACCATACTATCGTCAACAACATGGTATAGGGTAGGTAGGGTTGTCTTTATAAACCTTACCAAGTCACCATACTATCGTCAACAATATGCTAAAGAGTAGGATGGGTTGTCCTTATAAACCTAACCAAGTCACCATACTATCGTCAACAACATGATATAGGTTAGGAAGGGTTGTCTTTATAAACCTTACCAAGTCACTATACTATCGTCAACAACATGGTATAGGGTAGGTAGGGTTGTCTTTATAAACCTTACCAAGTCACTATACTATCGTCAACAACATGGTATATGGTAGGTAGAGTTGTCTTTATAAACCTAACCAAGTCACCATACTATCGTCAACAATATGTTATAGGGTAGGTAGGGTTGTCTTTATAAACCTTACCAAGTCACCATACTATCGTCAACAACATGGTATAGGGTAGGTAGGGTTGTCTTTATAAACCTCACCAAGTCACCATACTATCGTCAACAACATGGTATAGGGTAGGTAGGGTTGTCATTATAAACCTCACCAAGTCACCATACTATCGTCAACAATATGGTATAGGTTAGGTAGGGTTGTCTTTATAAACCTTACCCAGTCACTATACTATCGTCAACAATATGCTATAGGGTAGGTAGGGTTGTCTTTATAAACCTCACCAAGTCACCATACTATCGTCAACAATATGCTATAGGGTAGGTAGGGTTGTCTTTATAAACCTCACCAAGTCACCATACTATCATCAACAATATGCTATAGGGTAGGTAGGGTTGTCTTTATATACCTTACCAAGTCACCATACTATCGTCAACAACATGTTATAGGGTAGGTAGGGTTGTCTTTATATACCTTACCAAGTCACCATACTATCGTCAACAACATGTTATAAGTTAGGTAGGGTTGTCTTTATAAACCTCACCAAGTCACCATACTATCGTCAACAATATGCTATAGGGTAGGTAGGGTTGTCTTTATAAACCTTACCAAGTCACCATACTATCGTCAACAATATGGTATAGTTTAGGTAGGGTTGTCTTTATAAACCTTACCAAGTCACCATACTATCGTCAACAACATGGTATAGGGTAGGTAGGGTTGTCTTTATAAACCTTACCAAGTCACCATACTACCGTCAACAACATGTTATAGGGTAGGTAGGGTTGTCTTTATAAACCTTACCAAGTCACCATACTACCGTCAACAACATGGTATAGGGTAGGTAGGGTTGTCTTTATAAACCTTACCAAGTCACCATACTACCGTCAACAACATGATATAGGGTAGGAAGGGTTGTCTTTATAAACCTCACCAAGTCACCATACTATCGTCAACAACATGGTATAGGGTAGGTAGGGTTGTCTTTATAAACCTTACCAAGTCACCATACTACCGTCAACAACATGTTATAGGGTAGGTAGGGTTGTCTTTATAAACCTTACCAAGTCACCATACTATCGTCAACAACATGGTGGTAGGTAGGGTTGTCCTTATAAACCTTACCAAGTCACCATACTACCGTCAACAATATGGTATAGGGTAGGTAGGGTTGTCTTTATAAACCTTACCAAGTCACCATACTATCGTCAACAACATGGTATAGGGTAGGTAGGGTTGTCTTTATAAACCTTACCAAGTCACCATACTATCGTCAACAATATGGTATAGGGTAGGTAGGGTTGTCTTTATAAACCTTACCAAGTCACCATACTATCGTCAACAATATGGTATAGGGTAGGTAGGGTTGTCTTTATAAACCTTACCAAGTCACCATACTATCGTCAACAACATGGTATAGGGTAGGTAGGGTTGTCTTTATAAACCTTACCAAGTCACCATACTATCGTCAACAACATGGTATAGGGTAGGTAGGGTTGTCTTTATAAACCTTACCAAGTCACCATACTATCGTCAACAACATGGTATAGGGTAGGTAGGGTTGTCTTTATAAACCTTACCAAGTCACCATACTATCGTCAACAACATGGTATAGGGTAGGTAGGGTTGTCTTTATAAACCTCACCAAGTCACCATACTACCGTCAACAACATGCTATATGGTAGGTAGGGTTGTCTTTATAAACCTTACCAAATCACCATACTATCGTCAACAACATGGTATAGGGTAGGTAGGGTTGTCTTTATAAACCTCACCAAGTCACCATACTATCGTCAACAACATGGTATAGGGTAGGTAGGGTTGTCTTTATAAACCTTACCAAGTCACCATACTACCGTCAACAACATGGTATAGGGTAGGAAGGGTTGTCTTTATAAACCTCACCAAGTCACCATACTATCGTCAACAACATGGTATAGGGTAGGTAGTGTTGTCCTTATAAACCTTACCAAGTCATCATCATACCAAAGTTTTATCGGAATTAATGTGAAGTTATGTACGGAATAAACATTTTCTAACTTAATTTACAAATATTAAATAATAAATTAAAAGATAACTATACGTACCAATCCCCAAAAGGCAAACAACGATCAGTCTAGCTAAAGCACACATAGTGTGCGGTTTTGTCAAAACTTTATCGAATGATTATTTGGCAGTAGTTAGGTTTTAAATGTTAACCAGGAAGTTTGGAAGATCAGTCAGTGTGACAGCATGTAAATCAGACCGATCCTACAGTTTACAGTGAGCACTGATTCGATCTGTAAATCATTGTCACCACTGAGTGACGTATCGATAATAGGATATTTAATCTCACCGCCACTTAACAGAAAAAACGAAATGCACATGGTCAATTCATCGACTTCTCCCACGTAAGTACTAAGTATATCAATTACGACTTCTAGATAGAAAATGTCGAAGAAGCATGAAGCAGATTAAATTGTAATATATTGCTATAATATAAATGTAAAGAAACGGAATGAGTTTTCCTTGCGAATTTGAATATGAAAAGAACAAAAAACAAAGACTTTGTTGCAAGGCCTTTCTGCCTTCTCAGGATTCTTCAGGCGGTCTGTTATATATAGAGTTACTTTGAGTTAGTGAGCTTAGACATGTACATGATCATATTTTGTTTATATTGTAGATAAACTGTTAATAAAGTGTTACCATGTATAATGAAACATCTAACGCGATTTAGATATGCAGGTCCATTGGTGCTCCGTGAGCCTTGTAAGAATAATGATATGTATTTTAATCAGATTGGTTATTAAGTTATGCCCGATGAAGATATCGTAAAGTTTGATTGTTTCTAAAAGAAAACTTTTGAAAAGTAGACATTATATTGGTTTTGGTCTACTAGGTTAACAAACTCTTAAGCTCATCTAGGAGTGTGTATGACTTTGAAGTCACTAAAAAGTTTTTTTTTCTGCAAAGAATAACCTCCCCTGTCCATGAGTTCAAACTATTTGGGAGTCCTTCTATTCGACATCCATTTTGAGGTTTTGACTTAAACAATACCTGTAAGTCAACGTAGGTATATTTGTACGGTGTAGGAGTTGTAACGGAACAGTCCCGAATTCGACCTTTGAAGTTCTCCGCTTGTCTGTTTTAGTTATGTTCTCACCACATCTACCGAGTGGAAACATAGTAATCGTGCTTGCTTGTCACATACAATAATGTTAACTATTATTTACAGAAAATTTTTCATTTTATTAGAATGATAACTGCTGGTAAGCGTAACCTTCACATGTGGTTACGCGTAACCTCCACATGCGGTATCCGTGTTACCTCCACATGTGGTATCCGCGTTACCTCCACATGTGTTCACCGCGTAACCTCCACATGTGATATCCGCACTACCTCCACATGTGGTATCCGTATTACCTCCACATGCGGTATCCGTGTTACCTCCACATGCGGTATCTGCGTTACCTCCACATGCGGTATCCGCGTTAGCTCCACATGCGGTATCCGCGTTAGCTGCACATGCGGTATCTGCGTTACCTCCACATGTGGTATCCGCGCTACCTCCACATGCGGTATCTGCGTTAGCTCCACATGCGGTATCCGCGTTAGCTCCACATGCAGTATCCGTGTTACCTCCACATGCGATATCTGCGTTACCTCCACATGTGATATCCGCATTACCTCCACATGCGGTATCCGCGTTAGCTCCACATGCGGTATCCGCGTTTGCTCCACATGTGATATCTGCGTTACCTCCACATGTGATATCTGCATTACCTCCACATGCGGTATCTGCGTTAGCACCACATGCGGTATCTGCGTTACCTCAGCATGTGATATCCGCGTTACCTCCAATTGCGGTATCCGTGTTACCTCCACATGTGGTATCTGCGTTACCTCCAATTACGGTATCCGCGTTAGCACCACATGCGATATCTGCGTTACCTCAGCATGTGATATCTGCGTTACCTCCACATGCGGTATCCGCGTTAGCTCCACATGTGATATCTGCGTTACCTCCACATGTGATATCCGCATTACCTCCACATGTGTTCACCGCGTTATCTCCACATGCGGTATCCGCGTTACCTCCACAAGTGGTATCCGCGTTACCTCCACATGCGGTATCCGCGTTACCTCCACATGTGTTCACCGCGTAACCTCCACATGCGGTATCCGCGTAATCTCCACATGTGGTACCTGCGTTAACTCAACATGTGGTATCCGCATTACCTCCACATATGGTCACCGCGTAACCTCCACATGCGGCACCCACAATGTTTTCTTCTGTCATAATAGAAAAGTTACATTTCAAGTCCTGTAATGTTGCTCGTCACACTGGTAATTAATCGATTTTATTTTCAAATCAACCTTCGAAACTAGCAATCAGTAAACACTATGTTTTATAAACAGCCAAATCTCCTATCATGTACAAAGATTTACCTGATATGTTAGATAGAATCAGCAGCCTCGCTTTGACACCAGTCCACTCCCTTACAGAACGGACAGTAACATATCAAACCTGTTCTATACCTGTTCTATACCTGTTCAAAGACATACCTAGGTTGATCTATATCTCTCCTCATAAAGAATGTTGCTACAGTAGCTTATTAGTTTGTTTAAAAGACAAACTATTGTGTGTTATTCTTTAATTCTCCTTGAATCAATTATAGAATCATAATTTGGTATCAAATACATAACTGCTGTTGGCATGCCACCCGTTGATAGTAGGATTGTCGAGATTTGGAGACTCATCAGTTTTAGTACTTTGTTTCTCTTCACTGCAGTAGGCGCGTATCCTTATTACACATATAAAGAATGAACCAAGGCAAAACAGAGTTCCAGCATAGATAAAAGTCACTATGTAGTTGTTTGTCATGTCTGATATCCAACCTGAAAAAGAAGAATGAAAAGTTATTCGTCAAGATTACCCACATTGTGTAAATAACATGGGTCTAAATAGCCGTTACGGTTTGTGCTGTATAGCAATGCATTTGTAAGTATGGCACGCTGTCACTGTTTAGTACTGTGTAGGCTCATTAGTATGTCTGCTTGTTGTGATTGAGCATTATACTTTAGTTTTCTTTTTGAGGAGATGACATAAATTGGATCTAGATGTACATGGTGAGGTGTCGTCAGTGAAGCAGATGTCGCTTACTCTTTCGAAACACCTGGTCCTATTCCAAAGGTCTCCGTGTAAATCTTCCCTTTATTCATAATTGTCCCTGGTTAAATCAATTTTTATTTCTTACTATGGTTTTGTTTACGCGTCAAGTAACTACTGCTTAGTGTACAGTAACCATGATTGTTTTAATACGCTTACCCTTCCAGAATATCTGGTTTCATTTTCCTGAACTTTTTAAGGGTTTTCATGTGATTCTTTCTTTGTTCATATTCTGTTCCTAATTTAACAGGCTTTGAGCTTGGAGTAATGTTTTGTCGATATTTCGCTATACTTTTGATATTGATAATGGATTAACATGCCGCTACTGTTAAGTACGTTGTAATTATGACTGTTCAAATAGTACAATGTATAACATATCACTATTATTTAGTAATTGTAATTATGACTGTTCAAATGGTACAATATATAACATGTCACTACTGTTAAGTACATTGTAATTATGACTGTTCAAATGGTACAATATATAATATGTCACTACTGTTTAGTACGTTGTAATTATGTCTGTTTCAATAGTACAATATATAACATGTCACTACTGTTTAGTACATTGTAATTATGACTGTTCCAATAGTACAATATATAACATGTCACTACTGTTTAGTACGTTGTAATTATGACTGTTCCAATAGTACAATATATAACATGTCACTACTGTTTAGTACGTTGTAATTATGACTGTTCCAATAGTACAATATATAACATGTCACTACTGTTTAGTACGTTGTAATTATGACTGTTCCAATAGTACAATATATAACATGTCACTACTGTTTAGTACGTTGTAATTATGACTGTTCCAATAGTACAATATATAACATGTCACTACTGTTTAGTACATTGTAATTATGACTGTTTCAATAGTACAATATATAACATGTCACTACTGTTTAGTACGTTGTAATTATGACTGTTTCAATAGTACAATATATAACATGTCACTACTGTTTAGTACGTTGTAATTATGACTGTTTCAATAGTACAATATATAACATGTCACTACTGTTTAGTACGTTGTAATTATGACTGTTCAAATAGTACAATGTATAACATATCACTATTATTTAGTAATTGTAATTATGACTGTTCAAATGGTACAATATATAACATGTCACTACTGTTTAGTACATTGTAATTATGACTGTTCAAATGGTACAATATATAACATGTCACTACTGTTTAGTACGTTGTAATTATGACTGTTCAAATGGTACAATATATAACATGTCACTACTGTTTAGTACGTTGTAATTATGACTGTTCAAATGGTACAATATATAACATGTCACTACTGTTTAGTACGTTGTAATTATGACTGTTTCAATAGTACAATATATAACATGTCACTACTGTTTAGTACATTGTAATTATGTCTGTTTCAATAGTACAATATATAACATGTCACTACTGTTTAGTTATTGTAATTATGTCTGTTTCAATAGTACAATATATAACATATTACTACTGTTTAGTACATTGTAATTATGACTGTTCCAATAGACGAATCAACACGTAATTTCTTAAGCGGCCATGTCAAAGGTCGTGGGGGAAAAACCGCTTACGCTCTTGCAAAAAAATGCATGGCGGCTAACGGGGAGTCATTTGCTACGCTTACAAAATCTTCAATTTATACGATTATATCCACAGATATAACATATGAACATCGGAAACATAATCAGGTACATCTATTCTTTTGGGAAAATATCCAACTTTGGCAACTTGCATCCTAATAAATCAGTGATTCGGTAATGTTGGACGGCCGTCGAGGTCGCAGATAGCTCGAGAGAGTGTTCACTCTCTCGAGCAACTAAGATTATCGGAAAGATCTTAGCTAATATAATGACCATGTCGTTACATTTCCACTTGCTTTTTTTATAAATATATTACCTATCATTCGCAGTGATAATAAAATTGTTCATTTGTAAAAACATTAATAAAAATCTCGTAACCGTCAAGCATTGTTTGCATTGTTTATCATGATCAGCTGTTTATATTTCTTATTGTACAGTAACCAGACACACAAATGACACAATGTTGAGGCATTTCTTTGGATTGTCGTTTTTGCACTGGTCCTGACTTTGGAAACCACATATGTGAATCTCAGAAATGATTTCATATAAATACGAAATAATTTATTGTACATATAATTTGTTAGGTAATTATGAACCAGGACATACATTTTGAAGGTTGGATTGGCTATATTCATAGAAATTCTCTTAAGATGCACTTGTATGTTAGACCTACATAACAATGTAAAAAAAATGATACAATACTTTCTTTTCATCAGAAATTTGCAAAAAAAAAAAAATTATTTTCATTTTGTTCAATTTCATTCCCTAGTGTATGAATGAAAATGGAATTATTCTATTCGAACTAATACAATGATTTGTAGACCCCGCATCTGACAGCTGATCATGTATTAAAGAAATATATTATTGCATTACAATGATATATGATTCTCTTATAAATCATCGATGTTAAAATTGGCATAAAAGGAGATTTTTATATACAAGTGGTTGCAGGGATTAATAATTCAACTTTAATATACAACTTGTATGTATATTGAAATATAATTAATGTTGTCTTTTTAGCAGTCACTATATATTAAGTTCACCTTGCTTGGCACTTTGTAAAATACAATCCAGTTTCCATTATATCAAATATGTGATCACAAAGTCCACAAATCTTCCTGAAACCATGTATTGTTAGGACTTTGATTATACATGCATACCGTGTATTTATAAAATATGTAACTCTGTATCAGTATCTCCATATTTTGCTTACAAAACATAAGGTGTCCATGGTGATACATGTGTAATTTTATTTATTGATTATCAATAAAAAGTGTTAAAAATTTCTCATGGTATAACTGCACAACAAGAGATTAATTAACTGCAAATTTTTCCCAATGACCCCTGCAATAATTATAATATACATGTACATACCTTGTATTGTGAAATATACTTTTCATTCATATAACTTGGGGTGGTGCCTGGTGAATCATGTCAATCAGGGGGTAAAGTACCCCGTAGATAATTATCAAAACATTAGTTCATAAATGGAGAAAAGGGAATGGAATTTCCCTGGTGGCCAGTCCTCCAAAGGGAAATGATTTGAACCATAGACATTTTTCACCAAGTTAGGCTAGTCCCTGTGATGTTGATTTGATAAGGGTTGTTTGGATTTGACCAGCACAGAAATTTGACTCTCAGGATAATTAATCGGAAAAATTGTTACTGAACAGATTTTTATTCATATTTATTTTAGCCAAAGAAGGATGTATTTGCACAAGTATCAATTATGTCAATACATATTCATCTCTCCAAATACTCTACATATAGCGGAACTTGGTTGACTGAGTTATAAGTTAATATATTTGGAATTGTAAACAATGTGGTTGGAATATAAAGCTCATTCTTTCAGCTTTCCAATTGAATATCAATTAAGCAAAGACAAAATCATATCTGATAAAATTAGACTTGCAAATCTAACTTTGTGTATTTTAGACCAAAACAAGTCATATTTTGCAAATGTCTTTTAAACTTTCACACTTTGCCAGTGAAACTGCACTTTTAACATGTCCATGTCTATATTTATCAGTATGCGATGACACTATACACATGCAAAATGATACCCAATGCCAGGTATGACAATTACTTTCAGTGATTTATTTTTGTATGTTGTGTCCTTCCTTGATAACATATATACATGCAGGACAGAAATAGGATGTAGCAGGGTCATGGTCAGTGTCCATTACCTCTGATGTGATAAGCAGATCTGGATTTTTCTCGTGCTTATTTTTGAAAAAAAGGATCAAGCATTATCAACATCACACACAATTTTGAGAAAAATGTACAGAGTCAAATGTGTTCCTTAATTAAGACAGAAAGCTTCTACATTTATTTATATAGTGGATAAAAACTTTTTATTTTTACAACACCATCCCCACTGTGCCACAAGACTTAAATCCAGCAGGATTTCAATGAAGCAGGATTTTCTATTTAGGGACATGCATATGCATGTAGCAAGGAAACGACTAGGTTGGAATTGAATGTTTGAAAAGTCTGAGAATTAGAAAGAAGTTTTAGCTCTAGTTTGTTGACTATGTGAGTTAAACAATTTATCTATAGTTGGAGATAAGTTTTGAGTTATGAGATCAAGTTTTATAATGAATTTACTTGGTTGTTGAATTATTGAAAACGCTTATTACAGTGAAGTACATGGTTATTCAATAAACATTTAAGTTGATCAGCAACTTTTTTTAATGTGTCTTTTGTTTTAATTTACCTTGGTTGGGTATATGAATATAAAAAAGTGTAATAATAATAATTTACGATATTGAAATATTAAGGTTATCAATATTTTCTTCACCAAAAAAAATCTTTGTTCCTTCCTACCAACACATTTTTTTTGGCGCTGAAACAGGAAACAAACATATAATTTCATATAGCTATATGGTTATATATTTTTTTTTATGTCATGTTGGGGTAAATTTTTGTTCCCCAACCAAATGCAAATTTTAAGTTCCAGATTGGTTACCTTTGACATTTGAGAAGACAACTTCGTGTGAGCAGAACAAAGGCCTAATATATATATATATATCATTTATACTTAAAAAAACCATGAAATGTATAAGTTAGTGAATTACAATATAGCTGTGACCTAATATTAAATACCATGTATTTAGTACATTTTGTACATGTAAAACATATAGTAATATTACTACACCAATGAGGTAAACACTACATATAATTTCGTCATGGTTTTCATCACATTGATAGTCTGTACAGCACTCGACGGGTGTCGATAACGCCTACTTTCACTTTGAAAATCTCGTTTATCGACTCTCCCGGCCAGTGTGTATCAACAATATAGGTCCAGTTTACGACCATCGTCTACAAATAACAATTTATCGTAACCATCGTTCCTGATTTGGGTTTAAAATATATTTTGAGCCTAATATTTTGTACGAGTGTTAGCTTCGTCGTAAATGCGGCGAAACATATGGTCGTGCCAACTCTTTCTTCACTTCCGTCTTTTGACAAACGGCGTTTGGTAAATAAATTTAAAGTTTCCATGTTATAAAATACTCTCAACGTTTCAATCTGATTACAATGGTTTCAGGTGTATACATAAGATATAAAGTTCAATTCAAAAATAAGTTAAAATCGAAATTCAAACAGTGGCTCTTGCGTTGCCCGTCTCGATTTTGAGCTGACAGATTTGTTTACTTTGGCGCGAGATTTTTTTCCCCTATGACCTTTGACCCACGCCGCCATCTTGAAATGGTTGATTCGTCTATAGTACAATATATAACATGTCACTACTGTTTAGTACATTGTAATTATGTCTGTTTCAATAGTACAATATATAACATGTCACTACTGTTTAGTTATTGTAATTATGTCTGTTTCAATAGTACAATATATAACATATCACCACTGTTTAGTTATTGTAATTATGACTGTTCCAATAGTACAATATATAACATATCACTACTGTTTAGTACATTGTAATTATGTCTGTTTCAATAGTACAATATATAACATGTCACTACTGTTTAGTACGTTGTAATTATGACTGTTCCAATAGTACAATATATAACATGTCACTACTGTTTAGTACGTTGTAATTATGTCTGTTTCAATAGTACAATATATAACATGTCACTACTGTTTAGTACATTGTAATTATGTCTGTTTCAATAGTACAATATATAACATGCCACTACTGTTTAGTACGTTGTAATTATGACTGTTCCAATAGTACAATATATAACATGTCACTACTGTTTAGTACGTTGTAATTATGTCTGTTCAAATGGTACAATATATAACATGTCACTACTGTTTAGTACATTGTAATTATGTCTGTTTCAATAGTACAATATATAACATGTCACTACTGTTTAGTACATTGTAATTATGTCTGTTTCAATAGTACAATATATAACATGTCACTACTGTTTAGTACGTTGTAATTATGACTGTTCCAATAGTACAATATATAACATGTCACTACTGTTTAGTACGTTGTAATTATGTCTGTTCAAATGGTACAATATATAACATGTCACTACTGTTTAGTACGTTGTAATTATGACTGTTCCAATAGTACAATATATAACATATCACTACTGTTTAGTTATTGTAATTATGACTGTTCCAATAGTACAATATATAACATGTCACTACTGTTTAGTTATTGTAATTATGTCTGTTCCAATAGTACAATATATAACATATCACTACTGTTTAGTTATTGTAATTATGTCTGTTCCAATAGTACAATATATAACATATCACTACTGTTTAGTTATTGTAATTATGTCTGTTTCAATAGTACAATATATAACATATCACCACTGTTTAGTACATTGTAATTATGTCTGTTTCAATAGTACAATATATAACATGTCACTACTGTTTAGTACATTGTAATTATGTCTGTTTCAATAGTACAATATATAACATATTACTACTGTTTAGTTATTGTAATTATGACTGTTCCAATAGTACAATATATAACATGTCACTACTGTTAAGTACATTGTAATTATGTCTGTTTCAATAGTACAATATATAACATGTCACTACTGTTTAGTTATTGCAATTATGACTGTTCCAATGGTACAATATATAACATGTCACTACTGTTTAGTTATTGTAATTATGTCTGTTCAAATGGTACAATATATAACATGTTACTACTGTTTAGTACGTTGTAATTATGACTGTTTCAATAGTACAATATATAACATATCACTACTGTTTAGTTATTGCAATTATGACTGTTCCAATGGTACAATATATAACATGTCACTACTGTTTAGTTATTGCAATTATGTCTGTTCCAATGGTACAATATATAACATGTCACTACTGTTAAGTACATTGTAATTATGTCTGTTTCAATAGTACAATATATAACATATCACTACTGTTTAGTACGTTGTAATTATGACTGTTTCAATAGTACAATATATAACATATCACTACTGTTTAGTTATTGCAATTATGACTGTTCCAATGGTACAATATATAACATATCACTACTGTTTAGTACGTTGTAATTATGACTGTTTCAATAGTACAATATATAACATATCACTACTGTTTAGTTATTGCAATTATGACTGTTTCAATAGTACAATATATAACATGTTACTACTGTTTAGTACATTGTAATTATGTCTGTTTCAATAGTACAATATATAACATGTCACTACTGTTTAGTTATTGCAATTATGACTGTTCCAATGGTACAATATATAACATGTCACTACTGTTTAGTTATTGTAATTATGTCTGTTCAAATGGTACAATATATAACATGTTACTACTGTTTAGTACGTTGTAATTATGACTGTTTCAATAGTACAATATAAAACATGTCACTACTGTTTAGTACATTGTAATTATGTCTGTTTCAATAGTACAATGTATAACATATTACTACTGTTTAGTACATTGTAATTATGACTGTTTCAATAGTACAATATATTACATGTCACTACTGTTTAGTAATTGTAATTATGACTGTTCAAATGGTACAATATATAACAAATCACTCCTGTTTAGTACGGTGTAATTATGACTGTTCCAATAGTACAATACATAACATGTCACTACTGTTTAGTACATTGTAATTATGTCTGTTCCAATAGTACAATATATAACATGTCACTACTGTTTAGTACGTTGTAATTATGGCTGTTCCAATAGTACAATATATAACATATCACTACTGTTTAGTACGTTGTAATTATGTCTGTTCCAATAGCACAATATATAACATATCACTACTGTTAATTAACATGTCATCAATGTTTAATACATTGTAATTTTGACTGTTCAAATAGTACAATGTATAACATATCACTACTCTTTACTATGTCATTTTTGTCACATCATGTTTTTTACTGTTCCAGCATATCTTAGTATAGTAGTACAGGATTTGAAAAATTATAAAGAACTAGTTTAATATTACTTCGAAATTCATAAAATAAAGAGGTTTTGCGCACCTAACTCAGCTACTACATTAGTTTAGAAATTTTGGATTACCACCTTTGTTCCTATTGTTGTCGTCTGCTAGAACCTGTCTATTGGGGACAGATGATCATAAAGAAATGGCAACAGCAGACGATATTGATAAGATACTGCTGCAGGAGTTAATAAATACTGAATTGGAAGATGAGAATGGTTCAACTTTTCCGATCAACTTGTACCAATCAGCTGTGTACCCGATCGGTTGTGATTTCGACGGATTAGGCCTAACTACTTTCCAAGTAGGCAAGTAAAGAATAAAAAGATAAAAGTATTTTAAGGCCTTTTTCGAAATGTAATAAAAAACACATTCAACCTCTAAAGCTTTATTCGTATCATCCATAAATCCTTCATTGTGTGCTTGCAGGAATATTCTGTATCATTGTGTGATATGAAGATGGACGTTTTTGAGTTTGCTTGTTAGTGTGTTTACTTGTTGTGATGACAATGATGACTCGGTTCTCATTTTGAGGATTGATGCTTACTTGGATGTGACCAAGATTTACATGGCGGGTGTCGTCGATGAAGTAGAATACACTTACTCTTCCGGAACACCTAGTCTTATTCCCTTGAACTTTTACGAGAGTCTCCGTGTAAACCTTTCCTTTGTTCCTATTTTGCCCCTAGTTTAATCGATTTTGAGTTCGGTTGACGCTTTGGTATTATCTGGTTTTTTGCTCTTAAAGACCACCGGCAAGCATTCATGTATATCTAAGTTATTATTCAACGGCATCGTATTCGTAGCTAATGCTGTGATACATTTGAATTTAGTTGTTTATGTCGTTCACTCACACAGGCAGCTTACCTGCGAGGGGTGGACCAATGATAACAGCCATTCCGTGAAAAAGCGTAAGGAATCCAAACCCTATACCTATGAGCTTTGTACCCAGGAGATCGACGACAATGACAGATTGGAGAAAGCCAAATGTTCCTGTGGTGTTCAAACATCAATGGTATATAGTGACATAGCCAAGCAGATTTCACCTTTAGATTTACTGACGTGTGATTGATTTAATCACACATGATACAGTTATTTCAACATCTCTTCAAATATGAAATGGAGAGGAACCTTTCAGAATCAAATAAATGCTGAACTTGATAAAGCAATAAGTAAACAATAGGTGATCGAAATGGCCATTTTTTCATTTTCTATTTATTTTCTTTTAAATTTGTACTGCGAATTTTTGTTTGGTCAAATGACCGTCTGTATATATAACACATCGTAAGATACAGGTAGGGATAATAGCTTACTTACCTGTAAAAACTCCTAAGACGACACCGTACGCAATGAAAAGCCACTTGTCGTATATAAACGCACAGCCAATCGTGGAAATCCCACCTATTAGTAATGCGAGAGCCAGGGTCCACATTCGGTTTATTTGTGCAACTTCTATGGTTATGCCGACCACAAGTCTACCTACAATGCCTGTAAAATCAAAATCAAACACCTAGCTATTATTCTGATCGGTTAATTTGTATCAGCTTGCAATGGAAGCACACAATTTGCTGATCGAAAGGAAACGGACAATTAAGGTAGTGTCTGTCAAAGGGTCAGTAGCGCCTTAACGACTGCGTTCTATTTAGTGCTTATTGTCAAAAATGTGTATCTATCTTAAATTGCAAAATGTATATCTTAAATTGCAAAGTGTAAAACATGTGTAGCTTGCTCTCTCCTACCAATCCGAGTGACAAGACGTGATGTAGTTTTTAATGATAGGCCGCATCCAAAACCTGCTGTACTTACTGGACAACCCAGTCACAGTGAATAGCAGAGCTACATCCGTCGACGACACCCCCTTCTCCTCCGCCAACCCAGGGATCATCACAAAAGGTACAAAGTAGCCCATAGAGGCACACAACCCCGACATGGAGAACACGAGGAACGCTTTTGTCTTCAGCACTGTGGTCACCTCTGCTCTCAGTGTCTTGTTGTCAGGACTATGGTGATCCTCACGTGATTCTGTCATAAACACATTAAAAACATAAAAAGAATATGTCACTCTCTGATAAGCAAGCATTACCGTTTATCGTTAGTGAGAATACATGTTACGTTGATGATTATGTTCTGTAACGTAACTGTAATTTGAACACAATGTGATAGAATTTTTGTACAAGATTTGTTAGCGTAATAACCGAAATACATGTTGTGGGCTTAAGAAATTGTACAAACCATTGCTTGTGCGAACGTTAAAAATGATGGCGGCAAACACGATTCCTTGTATTCCGACACCGGCCAGCAAAATGAATGTCTGCCTCCAGCCGTACACCTCCAGCCACGTGGTCGTGAGCCAGGGTATGGCTATGTTCCCGCACGCGCCCCCGGCTGACGCTATCGCTAACGCCAACGACCGACGTTTGTCAAATTTGAGGTTTACGGCCACATTAGCCACCAAATGCCCCATACCAAAGCCAATGCCTGCAGAAAGAAAACACGTTATTTCATTAAGTTAATTGTACATTAGGTGGGTTTTAAAAGTCTTTCCTGTAAGAATTTATTGTAACATATAGACGAACTTTATCAAATTATTTACAAACTAATGGATGCTTAGACATATAACACTATATTAAACGATGTAGATTTAATGTCTGTATCACGTGGAATCACGTCACGTGACAGTATGGGCTGATTGAAGCGACAATTGACACCAGTGTATATTTCAGTAAGACGTAGTTTATTGTGGCCCACCTGTGATGACACCGTAGGTAAGATAAAGCCAGTGTAGGGTGGGGACAAAGGCACTGGCTACCATTCCAACACCTATCATACCCGACCCAACCATAGCAACCACACGACACCCGAACCGCTTCTCCAATATACCCGCCACAGGCCCTGCAACAGCAATGTAAGTTAGAGTCAAATTAACCTATCGATCTCTGCATATCATCCACACTGCTCAACACAATAGAAAGGCCTAGATAATTGTTCATATGATATTTTGATACGTGCCTCTAATCCAAAGGATTGGACAACATATACAAAAATTACAGAGAATACCAAAGGATTGGACAACATACACAAAAATTACAGAGAATACCAAAGCGACAACAACACCATAATCCGAACTGAAAATCGATTTAAACAAGAGGGAAAATATGAACAAAGGAAAGATTTACTTTGAGACTCTCGTAAAAGTACCAGCTGTTCTTGAAGAGTAAGCGTCTTAATTGTGCTTCATCGACGCCACCCGCCATGTTAATTTTGGTCACAAGCATCAATCCTCAAAATGGGAACCGAGTCATCATTGTCAATCACAACAAGTACATTTTGTAAGCACACTAATGAGCATACTCAAAAACGTTCTTCTTCATATCATAAAAAGATACAGAATATTTCTCAATGAGAAAAGACAGCGACCCATAAAACTTGCCCATAGTCTTCCTACAAATCCTTTCCATTGGTGGTATGCATATGGACATCATATTATTTTAAAATTATAATTGCTTATCAATAAATATTCATAAGAAATATGTCTTACCTTGGAGGTTAAATATAGCTATTGGACAAACTATACATCATACAGTTGGTGTATTTTACATTCCAAATTATCAACACACATGTTGTAATACATGTACAATACAATTATTTGAATATACATTGTGATTAAATCTGCAAATTGTGGTACAGAAATAGAGATAATCATACAATGAAAATTTGATGATATACATGGTAATTGTAGTTAATTTTCGTCTAGATATTTCTTAAAGAGACTCGACCCTACGTAATACACAAGTTTTGATTCTCGTTTTGTGGTGACGTAGCTTCCTATTTGTGTAACTGGTATTTGAAAACGGGGTATCAAATTCGTTCTACACCGTGATATGTCGCGATGTAAACAATGGCGAGATGACAGGGAACGGTTCAAGTCTTCAACTTTAGATTACGAGCAAATAAAGTATTGTCACGACCACTCCTATTGCAAAACAACAACAAAAATAGATGTACTCTATATCGACACATGGTCGGACACTGACAGCGACGGCAACAGTATAGAAACAGAATCGGAAGGTAGGCCTATAGTACCGGTACACCTGGCCATGTTTTCTCAAACTGGAGAGAGATTCGGCGAGTGGTAGACTTATCCGTGTTGACAGAAGTTTGCACAACGGCTGTGCCGGGTGTCATTATATATGCACTATTATGTTGTTGAAGTATAACAGAGAACGCCGGTAGTTGTTATGTTCTAAAATGATTTTGGCTTGTATGCATTCACAGTGTGGGTGTTATGTTAAATTACTACCCACTATAAAAACTTCCTAATAGCGTCAAGGGAGACAACCTACCCTAGACACAGTTTTACATTTAGTTTTCAATATGTAGCATAAAAAGCTTGTCTGTGATATTTGATTCAATTTATTGCTTGTGCTTTATGTAACTATATGGTATGTAAAAAAATTGACTGTGAATACTGAAATTTGTCCGCTAGATATAAAAATAAAACACTTTGTAACAATCGTTTTGTCCATTTTTCCACAAATAAAATATTTTTGAGGTAGCTATTGATTTCTTTTTTTATTTTATTGTATGTTTGTGATTTTCAACAACATTCACAAGGAAAAAAAATAGAAAAAAAATTGAACTGAGAAAAATCATTTTTTTGGTGTTTTTTATCAAAAATGAAACAAGTCATAGGAATGCTTAGATTTTCACAAAATCATATCTACCTTGTAGCATAGTCAACATATGAAAGTTTTAAGGAAATCTAGCGATTAATTGCGAAAGGGTAGAGCCTCCTTAAGTTTCAACGCCAACAACACATTGATTAAGCTTTAACAGGGGAAGGGAGATAAATCCCACAACATTGTTCTTATTGGGTACAATCATTTAACTACACTATATCAGTTTAAAGACAGCCACATTCCATGTGTTTAACTGAACACTTTGCGTCATCATAAGTAGCTATGCATACAATATAGATTGACGCTAATGCAGATCTTAAGGACATGTATAACCACTAGAAATTAAAAGATAAGAAATACGGAAGGCTATAAAAATAAAGAATAACAATTATATGATAACAAGTAAGAGATACACTATTATTTAAGGATTAAAGTTTCATTCTGGTGGTTTTATCAAAGGATAAAGTTCAGTAGGATATCGATAGTTGGAATGGAACGCGAAGCGTTCCATGAAACAACTATCGATATCCTACTGAACTTTATCTACTATGTCATGTTGAAATTAAAAGAACAGTTCGAAAACGTGGAGTTCGTCAACATTCCAGAAGTGAAAGACGACATCATTGTCGACTGAAAGAAAGTGTCTATTCCAGCTGGAGAAGGCACGGCGACAGCGGTATTACTTTGTATTACTGCGCGCTGCGCCAATAGGCGCGTGATCCACCGATTTTATCGGAATATAAAGTTCAGTAGGCATTCGTAGAAATGTATAGGCACTATACTATCAATTCCAAACAGACTGTTAATATATAAATATCACATAACTGACCCGTTCAGTCATGTCATACGGCCATGTCTTAAAAATGGTTTTACACACTTGAAATAAACCTATTGTGACGCCATAAACAAATGACGTCTTTATGACGTCATATGATTGTCTCGGTAGTGCAAATCGTACTGTCACAGAAAAAAAATGCCTTTCTTATTGAGAATTAATTTTAGAGTTTTTGTGTAATTTCTCATAAATATAAGTTATGTGATTAAAAGAATCTTAAAATGCATCAATTTGTAATTTTATAATTTGCTGTTCTGCTAAAAAAAATAAATTCTTTGCTCTTAGCTCTGAGTGTGAAAAATAAATTTAAAAAATATGTCACTCGCCTAAAGGCTCGTGAGATTTTAATTTTTTAACTCGTTTAATACATTCAATATTACAACGACACTCGATCCTCGATTTCTGTTTTTTATTTCAAAAATGTTATTCCATCTACAGACAACACAAAAAGGTACAAATATATACATTGGCTAAATTTTATAAGGACTTGCCAGGTATTATATTTGATGTTCAACAAATATTTTGGTATCAAATATATATATTAGATTTCAACAAACACCGTACTTGCTGCTACATATTTTAGTAGAACGATGTTTTGATCTGATTGATCTGGACAATTGTTTAATTCACACCCTATGGGTTTTTGTTACATCAGTACTTTACCGAACAACCTCTGTTCTAGTCGGATTAAATAGTGTTAATCCCCGAATAAAACAGTTATTGAACACTATCAAGAATCTGACGACTAGTTAATTGTTTCTTATTGCTATTCGATTCTTTTAGATGATCTTCAGGATGACTTATATATCAGATATAAAAAATAACAAGCGTGGGATGAAATGGTTAGACAGGAAAAATACACTCCACAAGCCTACGATAAAATCAAACAGGAGGGCAATAACCAAGAGGCTATAATATACACATAATAACAGTAAACTATCTCATTTACGTATCAAACATTAATTACACACATGTCTACGGTTAATAGAAAAAATCAAGATGTCATAAGTAATATAAATAAAGATTGTACATTACATACATTATAAAGAAAAGTTAGAAAACAATGACGAACCTTATGACACTTATGTAAATTTGATGACAGGGGAGATCTGGAGCCCTAAGATAATGGTTACGGAACGTGTTAACATTATTAGTCCATTTACTAACACGGAACAGGGCAGAAACAATTGTTTCGGTCTTTCACGACACTTCACACTAGCTCTTTAAATTGTTTACATATACGTGTATAATAAATCGAGTATTCGTTAGAAATTTAGTTATTCTATTTTGCTTCCACTAGCACGCGGTGATACCACGTATGTACATAGACTTCTTTGTGTTATACATACATACAATTCAAATAGGAATCATGTCAGCATCTAATTAGCTTGTCAGGTACATCACTCTTCGGTCAGCCATTACTGAAGTTTAACAGGGAAATATAATTTACCACGTCAGGTTTTATCTCTAAATAGTACCTTTACAATAAAGATATACCTGTTGTACTGTAAACATACGTGAAAGAGGACCAAATATTTGTAAACAGACAGAAAAACGTAGAACCGTACGCTAGTTGAATTCGTCATATATCAATTCAAAATATATATAATAATGTACCACGAAAACATTGTTTCTGATATTAATGTCGACACGGACTGTTCACAAAACTGTCCCTTTCAGAATAATGCTAAACCTATCAACATGAAAATATCTATAGTGCGCATTAAGTGCAGCGGTACCAGGACAGCAAACAGAGCCCCTGATTTATTACCCAGATGATATACATAGTTATGAAATAGCAAAATGCTTTAAAATACTTTTTTTGAAGAGCTTAAGTTTACTATAATTGTTGGTACCTTGGAGGATACACACTCAGTACTATGGTTCCGCCTACCCATGTCATATATGTATGTCGTTAAACCAGATAACCAAGAACACATCGTATTGTTAAAGACAACTCACTATCTCTGACTTTGATACTGCATTAATGATAACTCTAGAAATCTTAAGTATTTTAAAACTGATATATATTTCTGATTGGAGACTAACAACAATCAGATCAGAGTAATAAAAACTAAAATGTTTCTAATTGGCGTCTATAAGTAACATAAGATCTTCAATATATGTTTGGTATACATAAACAACCAAACTAGCGACAGCAACAACCGGTCGAGTGTGTTCTTCAGTACACATCAAAATGTCAAGTAAAATCTTAGCATGGTGTCAATATTTGACAATAATTAATAATTGATAACAGCAATAACCATTGTCAATAATTCTGTATCTGAAAAAAGAAATCAAACCTTATCATATTCTGGCTTACTTTTAACACCTTATCGAGCACCGTCTGACGTCACAGACTCGCATAATTTTGAAATATTTCTGTAACATACCAAAGGAGAGAAGAAGACCGAAGCTAAGGGATGCCACCCAGCTTGTGTCTGCCGCACCAGAACCGAAATAATCTCGTAATTCGTTAAACATAACACCGAACGACTTAGCCATCCCTAAAGTGACAAAATGAAGGCCAAAACTGCTGATCAGAATGGCTATTTTGGACCACGATAGATGTCGCCAGCAGCATGCTTCCATGGTGTACAGTAGTGAGGAGGTCCAGGGCTTACTCTAAATGCTGTTAGACACAAATTAATTATGTACCTCCCTAACACGGCAATTGTTTTTATGTATGTGTATGTTTATGGGTTACGACATAGCCCACCTGTGTATGTACTAGACTGTTGTAACGGCACCTTATAGGTCAAAGGTGACTTTGTGACGTCAAAAATAGAAAATAATTCTTTATTAAAACTGCTAGTTTATTGACATTATTGAAATGTTATGTCACAAAATCACTTTGTACTAGTTTGTAGTAATTAAAATGATAAAAATTGATATATTACAGCTGTGATATATTTTTGTAATTTCCCTTTAAAATGAATATGATAAAATATATAAAGTCCTCTTACGACTTACTGGAAATTACTAATACCCACATGCTTATGCGACACATTGACGTACGATCACGTATGCCCATTGGTTAAGTGTTACCAGAGAGTTGATACGTCTTGGTTATGTAGAATATTACGTAGTGTCTGTGTTTTTGTTGTTTGTGTCTATGGTACACCCCGTACAAATAACAATTGTTGTGATTATTTATAATTCTTGCATGCTAATTATTTTATTCAATTTCCAAAATAGTTTACATTATATTCTTAAAGAGGCATGTTTGGTAACCCCCAAGCAAAAACAAAATATCGATGTCAATTTTGTGCTGTTTATCAGAAAATGAAGTAAATAGAACAACGTCCCCAGATGTGGATTTTTTTCTTTTTTTTTCTTAACACATGCATAGACAAAAACATGCTAGAAAGAAAAGCTAATTAGACAAAATATTTGCTAAAGTAAAAGGGTGAAACCCATTCGACTGTGTTTGATCTGGAAGCAGTATTGCCTGTGTCACGCTCTCTTGTATGTTATATTTACCATTAAAGGAAACTAAATTGTTTCAATCCTTCTGTGCTGAATTATGCAGAGACATCGGGCTACCTCTGGAATCAGATGCTTAACTCATGGCTTAAATTAAATAGAGTCATGTCTATCCTTCATGTACAAATGTAGTTCATTGTCAGAGTTGAAAGAGCTTTCTTTTTAAGAAATATGAACGACTATACAAATACATGGTTGGAGCTATCTTGGAACATACTTTGTGAAAAACACAACAAAGGCTAGGATGAAATATGCTGAGGAAATCAAAGTACGAATGATTGAATTCCTGGTTGACAATATCTTTGTTGAGTTTTCCAACAGACTGTTGGCAATCCAACGGAATCATACTGTACCCCAATCCTTGCTGGCTTGTTTTTGTTTTCTTACGAGGCTGAGTTTGTCGAGTGGCTTATCAGGACAAGTAACAAACCACGTTAAATTAAGGACAAAACGTCTATCAATTAGTTTCTTACCTCGATCTTTACTTAAGCTATGACCAACACGGACAGGTATGTCAACTACTAACGAACAAACTGACGGCACATGGCTTCGAGAGGTACAAGTTGAGGAAGATTATGAGCAAGTATAATGGTCGCTATCTTGGTCTCATTAAGAAATATTCTACATGCTTGTATGATATGAAGATACGTTTTTGAATACGCTCATTAGTATGCCTGCTTGTTATGATTGAGAATTATGCCCCAGTTCTTACTTTGAGACCATGCAATTTACTTGGATCTATGATTTACATGTCGGGTATCGTCGACGAAGAAGACGCTTGCTCTTCTGGAACACATGGTATTATCCTCTTGAATTTTCTTTATTCATACTTTGTTTAATCGATTTTGAGATCGGATCATGGTTTTGTTGACGCTTTGGTATTCCGACGTTTTGTTTACATGTTCGCTTCATTTTTTATTCCTGACTAAATAGCAACCAAATTAGCAAAGCTTATCTTCCACATTAACATCTTGTTAGTAAAACGATTGGTTAAAACAATAATCATCACAATTATAATAAGCAAAAACTAAATTTCCAGCACGTTAAACTATTATACATCAAATACATCATTTCATTTCAAGTATAACAGAAGTGAAGATATTATTTTTTTAACCTATATAGTATTTAATATTAGTATCACACTTAGTAAGCACAAACTTAATATTAATTCAGTTAAATTACTTTAATAAGACTAAGTATTATATACAATTAAAGGATAACTTACAAAATGTCATTAAAATGATCGTAGAAGCAAACATTCACTATTCCGAGCTCAACAAATTTGGTATCAATTAAAATACCAGATGTCTAAATTACATATATGCTTATGTAACAAATCAATAACAGTACATACGCTAATATAGCATTATTAAAATAAAAAAATAGCTATGTCTACGAGTTTTCTTTAAGAAAAATAAACTATACTTAAACTGCATTCATAATGCTCCAACACATTTTTAATTTAAAAATTGGAAGGGAGGATGAAAGTCCTGCTTCTATTAGTAGGTTGGCTCCCTTCCACTACAAAGATGGCGTAACACGCACATAATATGATGTACGTTTTAAATTTAGTAACAAATACAGTATGTCGAAAAAATGAATTATACTGCATCATACAGCTGTTTCCTCCTCCTGGGACTCTTCAGTGATGCTAGGGGCCAAAAGGTAGGAATCCAAAATTTCTAAACTAATGTAGAAGCAGAAGGGTCAGGAGCGTTAAACCCCTTTTAATTTATGAATTTAGAAATAAAATTAAACTAGTTCTGTATAATTTCAAATCGTGTACTACGAATATGTGTTTATTATGTACCGTACCATTACTCAAATGAAATTAACTGTGTCTATCAAGGCTCCAGCAAACTTCGGGGACTTAAAATCCACCAGCAGTGTCTGCAACTCCCTATTATGAAAGATGACGTAACACACACATATCCTGCATTTAAACTGATTTGACTAAAAGGTAGTTCGATGTCTTGCCACTTGTACACCATTTTTGAAAGCAGATCTTGTACGACTATAATTTGAGCAATCAAACTGCCTTGTAATGCATTCAGATACAAGATTGTGGCCATATTTATACACCATTACATCTCTTTTAAATTGCAATGGTACCCATCTCAATACAGCAAGCATTTCCGCTGATGGGGTGTCAAATGGAGCATCTAATATCAATCGAACAGTATGTTTCTGTGCTTTTGATGATATCTGTACAAGATTAAGAGATTATCCCTCCTTACCGTAAAACAATAGACAAAGTGGAGTAAACACAGGAATGATTTTTTTTATTCCGGCTGGAAGTGGCCAATATTGACTTATACACGTACGTCTGAGTAGACCCAAACCACGGTTTATTTTAGAGACAACAGACAATATGTGATCTGCCCAAGATAAACTGGGGTCAACGTTAAAATAACAACACGTAATCGCTATTATTGCTATAACAACACGTAAAATATGTTATTGTTATAACAACACGTAAAAGATGTTATTGCTATAACAAAACGTAATAACTGTTATTGTTATAACAACTCGTAAAAGATGTTATTGTTATAACAACACGTAGAAGATGGTATTGTTATAACAACACGTAAAAGATGTTATTGCTATAACAACACGTTAAAGATGTTATTGTTATAATAACACGTTAAAGATGTTATTGTTATACCAACACGTAATAGCTGTTATTGTTATAACAACTTGTAAAAGATGTTATTGTTATAACAACACGTAGAAGATGGTATTGTTATAACAACACGTAAAAGATGTTATTGCTATAACAAAACGTAATAGCTGTTATTGTTATAACAACACGTAAAATATTTTAATGTTATAACAACACGTAAAATATTTTAATGTTATAACAACACGTAAAAGATGTTATTGTTATAACAACACGTAGAAGATGTTATTGTAATAACAACACGTAAAATATTTTAATGTTATAACAACACGTAAAATATTTTGATGTTATAACAACACGTAAAATATTTTAATGTTATAACAACACGTAAAATATTTTAATGTTATAACAACACGTTAAAGATGTTATTGTTATAACAACACGTAGAAGATGTTATTGTTATAACAACACGTTAAAGATGTTATTGTTATACCAACACGTAATAGCTGTTTTTGTAATATCAACACGTAAAAGATGTTATTGTTATAACAACACGTAAAAGATGTTATTGTTATAACAAAACGTAAAAGATGTTATTGCTATAACAACTCGTAAAAGATGTTATTGTTATAACAAAACGTAATAGCTGTTATTGTTTTAACAACACGTAAAAGATGTTATTGTTATAAAAACTCGTAAAAGATGTTATTGTTACAACAACTCGTAAAAGATGTTATTGTTAGAACAACACGTAAAATATGTTATTGTTATAACAACACGTTAAAGATGTTATTGTTATAACAACACGTAAAAGATGTTATTGTTATAACAACACGTAAAAGATGTTATTGTTATAACAACTCGTAAAAGATGTTATTGTTATAACAACTCGTAAAAGATGTTATTGTTATAACAACACGTAAAATATGTTATTGTTATAACAACTCGTAAAAGATGTTATTGTTATAACAACTCGTAAAAGATGTTATTGTTATAACAACACGTAAAAGATGTTATTGCTATAACAACACGTAAAAGATGTTATTGTTATAACAACACGTAAAAGATGTTATTGCTATAACAACACGTAATAGCTGATATTGTTATAACAACACGTAAAAGATGTAATTGTTATAACAACACGTAAAAGATGTTATTGTTATAACAACTCGTTAAAGATGTTATTGTTATAACAAAACGTAATAGCTGTTATTGTTTTAACAACTCGTAAAAGATGTTATTGTTATAACAAAACGTAATAGCTGTTATTGTTTTAACAACACGTAAAAGATGTTATTGTTATAACAACTGGTAAAAGATGTTATTGTTATAACAACTGGTAAAAGATGTTATTGTTACAACAACTCGTAAAAGATGTTATTGTTATAACAACACGTAAAAGATGTTATTGTTATAACAACACGTAAAAGATGTTATTGTTATAACAACACGTAAAATATGTTATTGTTATAACAACACGTTAAAGATGTTATTGTTATAACAACTCGTAAAAGATGTTATTGTTATAACAACACGTAAAAGATGTTATTGTTATAACAACTCGTAAAAGATGTTATTGTTATAACAACTCGTAAAAGAAGTAATTGTTATAACAACAAGTAGAAGATGTTATTGTTATAACAACACGTAAAAGATGTTATTGCTTTAACAACACGTAAAAGATGTTATTGTTATTACCACGCGTAATCGCTGTAATTGTTATAAGGTGTCTGTTTATCATTTCATAACTAGTTTTAAAATTATGCGCTGTGCACTAGGTCGTTTGTTTTAGACTTTGTAGACGTTATGTCGCTTCATTACAACTATTGTTAATATAAAGCAGTTCATCAAGATACTACACGCAGTTTGGCGTTTGAAACGACATTTTATTTACGCGACTGTCTAAAAAGAGAGAAATATAAAACAATATATATATATATACAACAAGTACACATGTCCCGACTCAATCTATTTATAGTCACTGATCCTTGTATTTACTTACCAAACAGGAGAAGCAGACCGGAGCTAAGGGAGGCAATCCAGCTGGTTTCTGCCGCACCCGAGTCAAATTGATCTCTTAGTTCATTGAACATAACACCAAAGGACTGAACCATTCCCAAAGTAATAAAGTGGAGACCGAAACTGCTGACTAAAACAGATACTTTCGACCATGCGTACAATCGACAGCAGCGAGTTTCCATTGTGTGTATTCGTGGATAGGTCCAGGGCAAATACACAACTCTGTATATGTTATTGTGTACACGTGTGTACGGATCAGAGCGATACCACCCTTGTACAACTACCTATCTCACTGGAAACCTTTTTGTAAACAAATGGATTGAAAAGACATGGCATTGTGTTACTGTGTCCGAAGGCAGCGTGAGAAATGATTTGGAAAGCTCACATATAAGTAGGGACCAAGGTAATATGTGAAGTATTTGGGCGGACAATAAATTGTATGTCACATTGAAAAATGTACCATGTGTGACACAATTCAGCAACGACACATAATGGTGGATAATAGACAGTTTATTCGTGATCGTAAATTACACCGACATCACAAGTACGTGTTCATGGTATAATAACATCATCAAACTTGTTAGTACTTCGGCGTTGTGTCTCAGTCTGGCTAAGTCAATTGTCAACTTATAAGTCTTCTACATCTTTACTAGCACTAGCCTGTAGCCCTCCTGGCAGTCTCTCGTGTAGACTGTCAAAGTCTTAATCCGCGGCCTTCTAAACACAGACTGCCCCCCATCCAATACTAGCTCATACTTATAATTACTAATCCCCTTCGTGTGCAAAGTAGTGCCGTCTGCATTCATAATTAATGTCCAGCTGGTGTTCATTATATATCTGACCAGTATACGTACTGCACCCTGCCCCGGTTTACTGATGTAATAGACAGAGACCTAATTAACCACTAGTTTACTTTAATAACAAATCACAGCATCTAGGCTAATTAATACTTCCAGATGGTACAGCTACCGTGATATATATTATATCAGCATGCCTACTTTGTTACAATCGTCCCTTTTTCACAAAGAAATATAATTTCTAATTATAGTTCTTAAAGATGTTATGCACACTTTTTTTGTTTCATTATTCGTCCCTTCTCCTCAAGGAAATATAATTTCCAATTATAGTTCTTTAAATAATATGCCAACATTATCCCAATTTTTTTTAATTTTTTAATTAATTACTTTCGTTCCATTCTCACTTCAGATAATTCTAAAATCAATTAATCTAGATTTAATAACCTCCGACATCGTACAATCCCTCGTTGAACATCTATTAATATCTTATACTGCCCCTTTAATGACGACATGATATAGTCTTATGTTAAATGTTCAAGGTCACCCAGTTTTGTCGTAAAAGTCAATAGTGGGTACATATATATTCATAACAACATATTTACAGATACAAATCATTAAACACAATAGCTTCTTTAAATTAACCCATTAGATATACATGTACAAATCAGAATCAAAATAATAAAATCATTATAGAATCCACATGGTTAGTTAATGTCCATGGTATCTGCATATTCATTTAAACACGTATGTCGCGTCCGACATTAAAATTTCACACAATACTGTTCATTAACTCAATCACACAAAATAATGTTCGGGGAATCAAATATGATGATAATATTGAATGAACTAAATCACTAACGCGATTGTCTCATTAATAATGTCTTTCACTATCAAAGATATATTTCACTTAAAAATGATTAACGAATGTCCTTTTGGTTACGTCACGTCCTGAAAGGTATACATTATAGTGTTCACAATACGTATAGATCTTCACAAATTGCACGAATAATTGAAAAGAAAATCACAAGTGTCACATATTTCGTTGCAATGTTCCTTCTTTTCACATGACATTATAGTCTCTTGTGCTCTCTCCAGTCGGATAAATAAGTTTTCAGATCAACCTCCGTATAATTAAACCCATTACCGATGGTGTGTACTCTAGTCTGGCACACGTACACGTATATATGTGCATAACACATATAACAGTTCCTGGTACAAATAGCATCATTAACTACTTCCAGTCACATACTTCTAATTCCCATCAGATAAAAGAAATTTCAGAATATATCTTCCTTATTAGAAAATCCGCTTCTGACGTCCGCAGATGGAATGTTCGTACAACTTATAATTTAACAAGGATTCACTGTCTCTCTTTGACTTCCAATAGTTAAAACATGAAACCGTCCCTTTCTCGTTGATCAGTGACGTAGACTGTCTTTTGATCTAATGGTTGGTGTAGAGGAAACTTCTCTAAAGATGTACTCCCATCCTCAGCTTTAGCCGACACCGATGTGTAACTCAGCAAAGTGATTAGCTTACCTGACCTTTTTCATTCTCATATGCATTATTATTGATGCGTTCAGTTCTTCATGAATTATCTTAAACTACACTTTTTTTTTTTAAATCAACATTTTCACTCAAGCTTTTATCAGATTTAATGTGATTACATCTAATAAAATGTTGATTTACATCTAATATTTTCCCTTTATTATTCTTTCAATTTTTACCTAACGTTTTAGTTTTTATTTTTATTTTTTACCTTTTATCATTTCATCTAATATCATTATTTTTTGTTTTGTTTTAATTTCATCATCCTGATATTGAGCAAGAGATTGAATCTCACGTGCCGTATATCGCGAGTGGTACGAGAGAGTTCTTTCTTTTAACTCCATAACTCCTTTTACTTTGATTCCAAATAAAGTAATTTTTAAATTTCTTCATCAACTAACATATAATCTGAACTATCTTCACTTATTTGGTCATCTAGGTTTGCATCTTGCTTCATCTCGTTACTTGAACTATTCAGTTCTGTATTGTGACTCTAATTTAGATTTTCTATCTATTAAACGTTTGCATAACTTAGTATCATCTGAGCTTGCCTCTGAATCAAGATAATGTTATCAATACACACATATATATAAAAGTTATCGATACCCATACGCATGTTCTCATTATGATATTGCATCACCGCTCTCTCGGTATACTCCAACTAATTGCTCAACATCTGGGAAAGATATGCTATCCATAATCAAGTAATTGACTTATTCCCCCACTATACTATAGTGTTTATGTGAGACTTACAATAGAGACAACATGAATATCGTATTTAAACAAAGCATATAGGTATCCACAACACTCTACAATTCGCTAATACCTTAAGCCATTATTAAGTCTGACACCAGGTTTCACTAATTAATTTTGTCTAAAGTGAGCATCATTTTTATGAACACATCTAATACTAGCTAATTACAAGCAATCTATTTCCTTAAACAATTTTTGTTTCTGTTTAAAAGTTTTATCGTTTTCCTAACTGTATTAATTAAAATACACCATCTACGAGTATACTAAGTCTCTTGCTTTTAAATTCTATTTTTACACGAATTGGGCTACCTGCCAGTTCTATTTTATATTTGGGAATTTTGTTTTTTTGTTTCCCTTTTTCCTTGGAGTACCTTTCTTCCCGTCAATTGATTTCCTATTTTTCTTTTCTGGTAACGTCTTAGCTTTTTCATTATTTTTCTTTTCTGGTAACGTCTTAGCTTTTTCATTCCTTCCATCTGTTATCTTATAACCAGAGTGTTTTACTTTTCCCTTTATAGTGTTTTGCGCCTTATTCTCCCTATAGTTTCTTTGTATATGTTCTGCCCGCCCACTATACCAACATATTGTGTTTCGACAATTTATTTTAAAATGTCCCCATTTTTTGCACCCCCAACACTTAACCCTTGCTTTTTGACGATCTTTCCTGTCTTCAGTATTTGTTTTATGTCCATCAAAGTGGGTGTTATCGTCTCCTTTCCTTAATTTGAACCCTAATAAAAGATTTTGTTCTGATACTGCGTAATCACAGGCTTCCTTAAATGATTTGGGGTTTTCTCTCATAACTTTAAATTTTATATCGTCGTGTTTAAGCCCATCAATAAATAACCCTATCAATTGACTCTCTATAACGTTTCCTCCTGATCTGTCTTGCCCTTTTAAAACTACATTTTGTAATTCTGATTCTCCTAGCAATCTCTCTGCATAAACTTGCACATTTTCATTTGAGTTCTGTCTTATATTTCTTAATGATAACCAAGCATGATGGGGATCGGTTATTTCATCAAAAATAGATGTCAATTCCTTCTTTAATAAATTCCCATCGGTAGATTTATTTACGTTTAAATACCTCTGAATGAAATCACTTACTGGTCCTGTACTAGTTTGAAGTGCTACCAGGTTTAATTTATCTTTTGGTAAGTTTACTGAATTAGCATATTTTTCTATATCTTTTATCCACGTTTTGAATACCTCTGGTTTTCCTGAAAATGGTTTAACTATCTGGGTAATATTTTGTACTCCTACCATAGAACATAAACTCGAAAGTTGTAAATTAATTTCTTGAAAAACAGAACTTGCATCAATGTGTGCCATAATGAGAATTACTTTAGTGTCAAGGATAAAACTAAATCACTCACCCACTTTGTCTCTGTTGTTTCTTCAAGTTTCGCTTGCCCGTCATGTTGGCATCGTCTTCTGCACTTTCTTCTTCTGAATCCATTTTTCGTATTATGGTTATCCCGTTCGATATCCTTGGTCACGGTCACAAAAATAACACGTCTGTGACACAATTCAGCAACGACACATAATGGTGGATAATAGACAGTTTATTCGTGATCGTAAATTACACCGACATCACAAGTACGTGTTCATGGTATTATAACATCATCAAACTTGTTAGTACTTCGGCGTTGTGTCTCAGTCTGGCTAAGTCAATTGTCAACTTATAAGTCTTCTACATTTTTACTAGCACTAGCCTGTGGCCCTCCTGGCAGCCCTCGTGTAGACTGTCAAAGTCTTAATCCGCGGCCTTCTAAACACAGACTGCCCCCCTATCCAATACTAGCTCATACTTATAATTACTAATCCCCTTCGTGTGCAAAGTAGTGCCGTCTGCATTCATAATTAATGTCCAGCTGGTGTTCATTATATATCTGACCAGTATACGAACTGCACCCTGCCCCGGTTTACTGATGTAATAGACAGAGACCTAATTAACCACTAGTTTACTTTAATAACAAATCACAGCATCTAGGCTAATTAATACTTCCAGATGGTACAGCTACCGTGATATATCATATCAGCATGCCTACCATGTTACACATGTTAACTAACACATAAGCGACTGGTGTATTGTTTCTCATAACATTACCTTGATTTCTATATACTTTTTAAATGTTAGCTATTTTAAACAGAATTATGAATTCTGATTTGCCGTTCATGTTTATGTTTTTAACTGACATTATTTACAATTATTTATACCTGATAAACATGTATTAAGTAACGGAATATTACCATCGCTTCTACCTGCCTAATGATATAGTTTTCACTGTAAACGTAACGTGAGAAACTTGTTTTTGGTGTAAAGTAAATTACAACACGTAATGTGAGTCCATCTATTCATGATGCCGCCTATCTGTTTTAATTTGGTTCTGCGCTCAAATCTGAGTGCGCCTAAATAGGTAGGTTAATGCACCCTTCGACCAATGATCTTCACTAGAATGTCTCACGGGCATGGTTGATGCGTTCTGCTTTTGAAACATCAGCACTCATCTGACTACACAGAAAATTTTCGATACCATCCACGGGTGCATTCAACTTCATCTATTCAGGAATATATGTTTTACATTTATACTTGGACCTAAGCTTTATGTAGAAGAAGTTTACACTTTTGAGGGGTTAGGATGAATTTGCCACGGAAATGCCATCTCAAAAGCCATATATATATACGAATGTACTAAAGATTTGGAAAAGTCCCGATGGCAAAATATCATTATATATTAATATCAACTTTATTTCATTCAAAAATTGAAATACAAATAATCGAAGAACAAAAGAATAGGATGGGGAAACAAATTATAATATTTTATTTGTATAACCCGTTTCCGATATAATGTATTTATTCATTATTCGCGTAGAATTTATGTCTAATTAAACGTTAATTTAAGAATGCTTAATTTGCAATCAATGTAAAACTTGAGAAAACGAACCAAACGGCTATGTCTTACATAATGACAATTGCCCCCCCCCCCCCCCCCCCCCCCCGCTACATGTGCATATAAACTGCGTTCTCTTCGTTTCAAAAACACATGCCCATTCCAGGTTTCAAAGTGTTTCGCTGTCATGTGTTAAGCGCCGAGAGAGAACAATGCAATGTGACGGAATGCGACAGCTAATGTCAACGAATGTTCAGCACGTGGCTGACGTCAACCTAATTAATATCAAAAATGGAAATCGAACTAAGACTGCAAAAACACTGATCATTTCAACAAACAAACGTTATACTTAATGCGATAAAGTTCAGTGGGGTCCATTTCCAACATCGTTTTTGTATAAATGGCCAGTGGGATGGCATTTATATGGAGACTTAATGTCGCCCATTCTGAAATGTTATTGCTGCTTTGTCGTACTTCTCCTTCCATCAATATTTCATAACTTTATATCCAGTTTAAACGAAAGCATGATCAACATCACTGCCCTGGGGATCACAACTAACGACTAAAAGTGCACTAGATTCACTGTCGCTATAATATATTTCAGCATTGATTAGTTATGAAGTCGTTAATCAATCCGTGTATTTTGATTTCAGTTCCATATTCTAGTTATAACGTCGGCCGGATATTTCGGTAGATATTGCCTCCCCGCCCCCCTCCCGAGTTTTAGTCCCATTTCAATACTTGTTTGTGTCATCTCTGGAGTTTTTCTCCACATAACCATGGAATGCTATAATGTGTGTTTTAGAGACTAGTACTGCCGTTTGTTGGTAGTGTTCACCATGACACCTGTTTTTGTTAGGCTTACCTGTTAGACTGACGTAAAACATCTAACAATTCTAAATAAATGAACAAATTCAGATTCTGCTTATTATAGTTGAAACGTACTGCGAAGGTTCACTTTTATATAAAAATTGAACAATAAAATGGCTTCTTTGATGTTCTAGCTGATATGTCAATTATAGAGGATTGGAAGCTGTGTCGAGGTTCTCTATCGTTGTTTGACATGCACCAATAGAACAGTCGTTAGCAGCCTTTACAAATGTCACCAGATATCGCCTAAACGACATTACGATAATGGATATAGACTGTGATACATTTCTATTACAAAACTAGTGATCAATTTCAACACAAAGTCTGGCTTAGTAAAAGAAAGAAGCATCGCCTTGAAACCAAAATAAGCATTTTCGCTAAGAAGCATTGAAGTGATAAAGAAAACCGGAGATATTGAAGTCATAGAATTTTAGCGGAAATTCTAAAATCAATTGTGATCAATTATAATCAATAACAAAACACAAGTAAAATAGACACACCGATCCTGATTATGAGTATACCTGGCTGTCTTCACTTCGATCTTTCTATGGTGTATTGTGTGTTTCTAAATTCCTCATTTCTTTCAAGATAGCAATGTCCCCATCTCGGTAGGCCTATGTTAGCGGTATCCGGGACACACACAGGATGTACATCATTTCTTCATCCCTATTTATATACATGTCGCATGGAACTGCTTTCAACTGGTATTCTTGGAAAGTATGAATAACTACTTGAAAAAGGAAACTAGCGCTATAAAGCTTCATTTTAGTTTGTCTTTGTCCTAATGGAACTTGTAGGAATTCATATTACTCATGAATGCCACCTAATAGCAGTTCAATATGTATACCTACCATTGTTTTCGTATCTGTTCATCTCAAAAATTGTTAAATTACACGTTTACAATTATTTCATTTGTCAGCAGCGTTTGCTTATTGGATGAGTGGAACAGCCATCGTTGTAGGACGTTCATTGGTATCCAAAGTTATAATTACGACATCATGATAATGATAACGTCAACAATTGGTAATGTCAATATGGATGACATACAATTGTAGCAAACGCTAGCTCTGGCTAGCACTTTCAGGTCAAATAAAAGGAACACACAGTGATAATATCAGCAATGCTGACCAGTTCATCGTCGCCTGTTCGATATAACTCGTTATTTGATCTTACTTGACAATGATAATTTAACTACAAATGTATCAAGTGTTTGAATGAGATTAAATGCACGGTGGAATTCACGCTTTAGTGTAGTACACACAAAGAAATACGAGAATAACGAAGCATCAACAAAACCATAATCCAAACTAAAAGTCGATCAAACTATTGGCTATGTATTGACAAAAGACAGATTAAAAAGAAACACTCTGAAACAATACAAGAGAATGAGACCAGGTACAGCAAGGACATGTGAATTTAGGTCACATCCAATTAAATGTCACTTCCTCAAAGTGAGAACTGGGGAATCATTCTATAAAACGTAACAAAATAATCAATGATTCACTTATCGAAGCATACCATATAGCTATAGTCGCCAACAACTTATCGCCTGTCACATCCGTAGACCGTGTGCCGTACCTTGAGATAGCGTGCATCGAGGTTCAATAAGTACAGAGTATCATGGTCAAATGAAGCAGATTGAACGTTTTATTGGGAAATTATAATAACGGACATGATATGATATCACTGCTCTAAGAGATTTTAAACGATATAAATAATCGCTGCTCAATGTGAATTTATTTTACTTTTTCTTCATTTCACGGAAGATAATCACCCGCAACTATAGAGTCTTACATTATTACTTTTATCGCCATATAGTATGTCACCTTCTCGTTGTTTTGGGGTTTGGTATAACCTTTCGTAAATTAAATGGGGGACTTCCTACATCTTTTTCTTATAAGATATTTCAATTGTGTTATCAGGCGATGGCACATAACAGTTTAACTGTATACATTTAACACACCGAAATATTTCACAAGCAAAGGAGCTGGATAGTTTTAGAACATGTTTCTTTCAAAGTACGGCGTTATTATCATATAAATAAGATACCCAAGTGTGTATACATTGTGTAATATAAGACACTGGATGTTGACAACGAAACATAATTGATATTTAAACAGACGGTACATCGGTTTAGTCAGTATACTCAACTTTATCATTTGTTTTTATATATTCTCTTCGGGTTAACCAGTATGAGTTATGAAATGGTTAACCTAACACAACCGAAAAATATTCCATGTAACGTTTCGATGATAAGTACGGCATGTAATGACCATCTACATCAGACAAACATGGCCAGTAAAACGTATATACCACATTTGTATGTCCACAAATCGATTTCGATGTACATTCAAACAAAATGTCTTGATACAGATACATACACGCTTTGTTACAAAAAAGTAAAATTTAGAATTTTTGATAGCGCTTCACCATCTTTACGCTTTCTCAAAGAGATGTTCCACAAAATCGACACGCCATCAACATATCATAATTTTGAACAATAGCCGTTTCTATGTCTTACTGGGGTATAATAGTAACCAGCTTTAATATTCTGTGTGCCACATAAAGAAAAGAACTGAAGAGATACTGACAGAACATAACCAATGCGTATCTTTGTTACAACTCTGTTACGTTGTCTCAAGTTAAAAATGTCTGTGGTGCTTTAGTTGCTATAATACAAATATTGTTAATAAAACGTATGTGACCTACGTCAAAACTACCATTAAAGAAAGAAAATGTGACACTTGGAGGTGAAGCTTTACTCAGAACCTGTATACATGAAATGTTATACCCACTTTAAAAACCGAAATCGTTTGTTGCTTCCAATCAATTTAATCTCTAAACTTCTTAATATCTAATTTGCAAGCACAAGACGCTTACTCTTCCGGAACACCTGGTCTTATTCTCTTGGGCTTTTACGAGAGTCTCAGTGTAAATCTTTCTTTGTTCATATTTTGCCTCTAGTTTAATAGATTTTGAGTTCGGATTATGGTTTTGTTGACCCTTTGGTATCCTCCTGATTTTTGTTTGTAACGTATACATGTATGCATGTTGTAATAATGTTAAAGACTTTCTAGTACCTGTAACGATGTTTTATGTTAAATGCACTCATTCACGGAACTACGTTGTTTCCTCGTAGGAAAACTTCAGTATTTTAAAGTACTGCATAGCACACAACATGAAATAACAAACAAACTAAACTAGAAAAATCGGCAGTTAACTAAAATTGATCTGCGAAAGGCATTTTTGTCTGGCAAATGAAACATCTAATGTTATCCTGGCCTGAGTTGGTAACTTGAGATCAGACGATCAGAGAAGTTAGAATGTAGTATCTGAACCCTAGTGCAGGAAACGTCATGTTAGCACCACACTGGGGTCTATTCTCAGGGAAACCATAACACTCGCCTGACGTCATCCGTACACAAAACGACCTGCAATAGTCCAGCTTCGAACATTGGACGGCACAATGTAATGTCGACTTCACAACTTCATTAAACAGTTCCCCTCGCATCATCGTATTGCGGAAAGCTTGCACTTCCTCCCATTCCACATGGGGACCTGAAAGACAAACGCACACTTTTAATCATCCGTAGCAGAAGGTAATCCATATAACTGAGACATGATTGTTACATAACATCTTATAATTCAGTGCTTTCGATGCACATGATTCTGATACTGCATTATAATGCTATACCTTTGGGAAGTGTATCATTGACGGGAACCTCCAAACAAGAAGACTGAGTGGGAATCGTGGATGTAGGAGTCGCAGACGACATGGCTGATGATACAGACGATGACAGAGGCGATGTGACGATACCCGAGGATACCGATAATAATTCGGTAGTCGAAGACACCGTAGCATGTTCAGAAAATGTCCCTGTCGATGACAAAGGCGTTGTGACGATAACTGAGGATATCGATATTAATTCGGTAGTCGGAGACACCGTGATAGGTTCAGATAATGTCACTGGCGATGAAGATGTAGCAGAAAACAACTGGAACGTTTCAGACGATGATTCCGACAGTTCTAGGGACGATGCAGCGACAGGCGATTGTGAGGACGTCGACGAAACCAGATCGAGGAATGTGTTTGTATGGAGGCTTGCATGCACTGTGGAAGAATACGATGACGTCACTTCGAAACTAGTGACATTTAAAGATGGATTAGACTGACCAGAATCTGACCCATCGGGGTAATCTGTATACAAGCTAGGTGTCTGGAACAGGTGGGTTGTTAACTCTATTTCTGTGGCTGTTGTAAACTCTATATCTGTTGCTGTTGAAAAGGCGCCGCTTGCTGTACTTGTCTCTATAAATTAGAAATATAAAGAATATGCGCAGAAAATATCAAGTACACAAATCATTGTAGGTGTATTAGGAATAGATTCTTTTTTTTTTTAATTTGTTCATTTCAGTAAAACCACCAAGATATGCGTTTATGTTACTGCTTACAGGTTACCAATTATTGGCGTTATGTCGTTACAGAGAGTACAGAAAGGTTTTCCTGAAGGTTTGTTTATATTGGTAGAAATACAACTAAAGCAGACTCCTAACATGCACAGTATCTAATTTAATTGAAACAGTTCATTTCGATCTCATTGATTTCAGGTGTTCTAAAGCACATGATGTACACATATTGACAAAAATACCTATCGCAAACAGAGAAAGCTATACATGTTGTAGCATTATTGCCTTTCAAAGCAGAATCATGTTATTGTTGGTGTACATGTATAAGCCATGGCAGTATATTGGATATAACGTGTCTCAGTATGTTGAAGTAAATAGGCATTATATGACAGGTGCGTGTCCATACCTACAGTATACCTGTGTGACTAATGAATCATATATCATGACATCAAATGCGTTATGTAACTGAAAATACTAGTTATGTGACTAAAACGTAAAGTTATACAAGAATACATAATGTGATTGAAAATAAAAGGTAAGTATTACAATGTACGCATTTGATGACAAAAACAAATTAGTACAATGTATACGATTCTGTTACTTGTTAAGAGAATACATAATAATACAGCAATACTCAAAAAGTCATGAATAAACAAAATAGCAATACGGTGCGGTCTTACTTCATCGAAAACTGAAGTTCAAAAATAGACTGGTTTGTATAAGTAATACCTTGCTTGTGCAGTATGGTAGATATTAGCAATAAGGATATAGAGACACGGTTAAAATAAGTACTAACGATGTACACACCTGGGCAATCCTTTACGTAGAAAGAGAACCCCTGTCGGATAGCTGTGGAGGTACAGTTATAGCCACTACATTCACTGGTGTTGGTATTGTACGACAGTCCCAAACAGTCCGGCGACATTATACACAGATTGGCGCATTTCCGAAGGCTAGGAGCGGTGGCAGAAGCAAAAGGACTGCAACTTCCTTCCGTATTGTTGCTGACAAACACTATCTCGCACGCTAAAATACAGAATATTGATTATAATAGCATGATATGGCCCACGACCTGATAGGTTTGATATAAAAGGTACTAGTGCGATAGTATGTACAGTAAGATCGACATTCGCTCTACATGCATTGCCAAGGTAAATGTTGATATAATACGTTGTGACGTCATTCAGGTTGTCAACATTTATTCGATACGTGGTTCAAAGCGGTTCGAAATGACTAAATAAAGCAGTATTACTATGTCAAAATTTAGATGTTGATATTAAATACTTTAGCAAAACAGTGTTAAGATATGAAACTAAACTGGTCGTCAATTTCAATGTGTGTTATTTGACCATAACAAAATTTGCTAAAACATCAATTGCTCAATAACCCATCCTACATAATACATATTATTTTTATTATTTTTTATTGCCAGTTAAATGCAAAAACAAAACAACATCATAACAATGACAAATACATAGGTGAAATACCAAATTTAAGATAGAAATGCTGAAAGAATTTGTTTTCAAATCATATTGACTTGATGCTTACAAACGAAGTATTTTTAATAACAATATCACAACATATCTAAGTCATTTTCACCTGCAAATGAACAAGAAGTATTGGTGGATTGAAGGATGTAGTGTTCCAATAATATCACGGATTATAATGTAGGCCTCGATGTTGATTTGATAAAACATATTATCTAGCGAATATTGCATGACAATGAGGGCAATATGGGCGGCTCATATACATGTACATGTTTTGGTGAATGACCAGTCCATAAACTCCAATATTGCCCGAAATGACATGCAATATTTGTTATATTATACTGAATCTATCCAACACGATGACATAATATGCAATAAAACAGACCATTAAGTCAGATGCCATTTTGCTCATTGTCTGGAATATGACGTGACTACATTGTATATAACGTCATCCTGCAATTATGACGTCAAAATATATAGCGTCGGCCTGTAGTCCTTGACTCCGAGCCAATGTACGAAAATAGTGACGGGAGCAACAACTAGAATCGTATAGGCACTTAAATGAATGAGGTATAATATTTAGATATCGTATCAGAAGCAATTATATGTACATTGTATCTGAATAGATAAAATAAAGCAATACCAAGCGATATATATCGTACATTTTATTCTGAATTTTTCCTGGTTATACCTGTTTTATAAGTTTAATAATATGAACTTTTTCTATACAATATTGAAATCCACAAACTACATCATGAAAAATCCATAAACTACAACGTCACAAACAACAAACTACCAGTATGACGTTGCAAATCCACAAACTATGACGCCACAAAAAACATCGACTATGGCGTTTCATAAGTACTGTGTCGTTGCAGTTTTTATCACAATGACTTCTTGTCAACAAAAATTAATGTACCATATATAATACAATATGTCTTTGATAATCTATATCAACTGTCATTAAAATTTAGATTTATTTCTTTTGAAGAAGAAGAAGAAGAAGAAGAAGAAGAAGAAGAAGAATTATCAAACGGTAAGGAAACAAATCTGCGTCCGTACAAAACTATTACAGTATGATACAATTGTAAAGCGTATTTGTAAACATTTTCTTCGTGTGAAAGGTATAATATTCCATTCAGTATTTCCAAACATTTGTGTTCGTTCCTGATCCATCCTACTGAACATCTGTTTTCTAAAACCACTGTATTATGGTGTTTTATTTCAAATAATTCACTCATGTCTATAGTGTATAAATAAAAACTATTGTCATTGTGACAACAGTAAATCGCAATGTTCACTACACACACGTACTAACTTTATCATCAGATAACAGGAATGAAACCCATGTCTTTAACAGACACTCTAATGGGTTCCTCGAGTAGCTTTACATCAACAATATTGTGACGAGAAATCATCGAAACGAAGTAAAACTCACCTTCCTTAAACAGCCACTGTAATGTGTTCCTCGAGTAGCCTTACATCAGCAATATCGAGACTAGAAATCATCGAAACGAAGTAAAACTCACCCTCCTTAAACAGCCACTGTAATGAGTACTCGAGTAGCTTTACATCAACAATATCGAGACTAGAAATCATCGAAACGAAGTAAAACTCACCCTCCTTAAACAGCCACTGTAATGTGTTCCTTGAGTAGCTTTACATCAACAATATTGAGACGAGAAATCATCGAAACGAAACAAAACTCACCTTCTACACTCCCAGACACAAGTACACGAAGAACAAACCAGCAGTATAGATAGAGTTTGATTTTATAAAGACAGGTCTCCATTTCTGAATTCCCTGTCTCTACTGATCAGGAGATGCTGTCTGTGGTGGCAGGATCTTATGGTTCAATATCAGCCGGGAACATGACATCTGTTGGTAAGTCGTATGGAGATCTTCTGTAACGTTCAAACTTGCTACTGGTGATTTACACCCTACTAAGGGCTGTGTAGGACTATGTTTCATGTTATAAACTGATCGTGTGTATATGACTTTTTTATATTAAACGACACGGTGACTTGTTAAAACGAAAGTGATCGTTTTACAATACATTTACATAAAATTAACCGATGGGTGATTATTGCATACTTTTTGAGATAATTTTGAATATGTTTTTATTAAAATAATAAATTTAACCTACTCTCGATACGTGTATATTATGAGAACAGACAAGCAGCAGTGCAGCTATTCCCGAATAAATTGAACTGTATCTGGTAAAAGTTGACGTATTTAATAACGTATGAAGGTGTTTAAACACTAATTAAGGTGACGTGTTTAAACATTAATAAAGGTGACGTGTTTAAACACTAATAAAGGTGACGTGTTTAAACATTAATAAAGGTGACGTGTTTAACACTTATAAAGGTGACGTGTTTAAACACTAATAAAGGTGACGTGTTTAACACTTATAAAGGTGACGTGTTTAACACTTATAAAGGTGACGTGTTTAAACACTAATAAAGGTGACGTGTTTAACACTTATAAAGGTGACGTGTTTAAACACTAATAAAGGTGACGTGTTTAAGACTTATAAAGGTGACGTGTTTAACACTTATAAAGGTGACGTGTTTAACACTTATAAAGGTGACGTGTTTAAACACTTATAAAGGTGACGTGTTTAAACACTTATAAAGGTGACGCGTTTAAACACTAAAAAAGGTGACGTGTTTAAACACTAATAAAGGTGACGTGTTTAACACTTATAAAGGTGACGTGTTTAAACACTAATAAAGGTGACGTGTTTAACACTAATAAAGGTGACGTGTTTAACACTTATAAAGGTGACGTGTTTAAACACTAATAAAGGTGACGTATAAAGTGTTAAACACGTCACCTTTATTAGTGTTTAAACACGTCACCTTTATAAGTGTTAAACACGTCACCTTTATTAGTGTTTAAACACGTCACCTTTTTTAGTGTTTAAACGCGTCACCTTTATAAGTGTTTAAACACGTCACCTTTATAAGTGTTTAACACTTATAAAGGTGACGCGTTTAAACACTAAAAAAGGTGACGTGTTTAAACACTAATAAAGGTGACGTGTTTAACACTTATAAAGGTGACGTGTTTAAACACTAATAAAGGTGACGTGTTTAACACTAATAAAGGTGACGTGTTTAACACTTATAAAGGTGACGTGTTTAAACACTAATAAAGGTGACGTATAAAGTGTTAAACACGTCACCTTTATTAGTGTTTAAACACGTCACCTTTATAAGTGTTAAACACGTCACCTTTATTAGTGTTTAAACACGTCACCTTTTTTAGTGTTTAAACGCGTCACCTTTATAAGTGTTTAAACACGTCACCTTTATAAGTGTTTAACACTTATAAAGGTGACGCGTTTAAACACTTAAAAAGGTGACGTGTTTAAACACTAATAAAGGTGACGTGTTTAACACTTTATAAAGTGTTAAACACGTCACCTTTATTAGTGTTTAAACACGTCACCTTTATAAGTGTTAAACACGTCACCTTTATTAGTGTTTAAACACGTCACCTTTTTTAGTGTTTAAACGCGTCACCTTTATAAGTGTTTAAACACGTCACCTTTATAAGTGTTTAAACACGTCACCTTTATAAGTGTTAAACACGTCACCTTTATTAGTGTTTAAACACGTCACCCATATAAGTGTTTAACACTTATAAAGGTGGCGTGTTTAAACACTAATAAAGGTGACATGTTTAAGAACTGACGAAGATGACTTGTTTTAACGCTTATCAAAAAAAAACTGATGCTATCACAATCACGTGTAACGATAGAGTCAGTCACAAGTGAATGTGGTTGTTCTCCTATTTGTATAAATGGAGGGGGTGCTGGAACATCTCACGCGTAAACAGTTAATTATTTCTCCTTTATTTAGCAGTTTAGTGCATACACATTTGTTATCATTGTCATAGTGAAATACAAACGTCACCCCTTTTGATCAGAAGTGTGAGAATTCAATCAATGGTAAGAGCAGTCATATGCTCGACCGAGCGACCAATGGACTCGAAGTACAAGACTGTGCACCTGGGTGACAGACACATGGCGCCTCTCTCTTAGAGATACACCAGCGTACAGTTGTTGACCTTCCGCCCTTATATTATCACTTATTTGAGTTAATATATACTTTTTGGTGAAATGAACATTATCCATGATTAACTTGATTTACTTGGAATATGTACATTCAGTAGCCATTACACCACAACTGATAGACGATTTCTTTAAGCGTTAGCTGCAAAACTGGGGTTGTTACTCTTCCAAATCTATATTTTGACTGAAAGAACTAAACATCTTCGCTGCCGTAGTCTCACAACATGTATATATATACTATCCCATAGCCAATTATTCCAATACATTTGTCGTCCTCTGCAAAAGTGTCAGTCATAGTAAAAACCATAAAGACGTCATATTTTAAAATGTTACATGATACATACAATGTATATCAGTCAGAATTTAGAAGACCCAAGGCTAGGCTGCCTCACATAAAATTGTCACGTTTTCTTTGTTGGCGCTGTTTCTCCTTCTTTTTCTCCATGCCCATCACGCCGCTGAGCTGGTTGACCATGGCGCGGCGGCGCTTCTCCAGGTACTCCACCTGGTCCTCGTCTATCTGCTCCTCAATTTCCTCCTCAAAGTTCGGGTTATTGACGATGTTGCGCCCCTTTGTCGCAATCAAGAAGCGCCGTGCGTTGGCATTAGCTAATCCTTCCCCGTCTCGCGTATTGAGGTAGCTGAGATAAAGAGCCATTTTCCTTTTCTGTTCCGCAAATTTATCAATTTCGTCAGCGATATCATCTACAACATCATGGTTCTCATTTGGGTCCTCTTCTTTTGACTTCACGGGCTCAGCAGTGTTTACTGCCGGTTCAACTTTCTTCTTTCTGTGAATTAAAAACAACCTTTGTTTTGGTAGAGACAAAAAAATGCTAGTTTTATTCGTGATGAAGCTATGGTTGTCAAACCAGTCATATTTTAGTAACGGGTTACTTGGTATTTTGTAAATAGATGATTAGCAGCAACAAACGTTGCATATTTTCGAAAGTATTCTGTTTAAAATGTATTAAAACCACATATCAATTTCATTGTACATACAGTTATGTGCAAAAAGTCTTTATTTTTTTCTATTTTGCTATATATTCTTTGTATTTCCAACCTTTTTCAGTGAATTTTCCTGACCTCGTTTATGGATTGATTTTGACAATTTTGTGTCATTAGGTACGAAACTATTTAAGGTTTCCTCTCACAATATTTATTTAATTTTCCGTTGTGTATTTATGAAGCTGTACAGAATTGTCTACATTGCTAGTTTCCGTTTTACGCCATTTCTCTATATAACGCTACCAAAATGACGTCAAAATGGCTCCCTGGAAATTGATAGTTGTAAATATATTAAGATTTCTCTGGACATACATAACGGAAAACAGTGAAAATATTATGAGATGAAACAGGAAACCATTCTTTATAAGTACACGAAAATTTCATTAAAATTGATCCATCAACAAAGTCGGGAAAATTCATTGAAAAAGGTTGGAAATACAAAGAATATATAGCAAAATAAAAAAAAAAGAAAGGCGTTTGGCACGTCACTGTATATTTTAATCGTCAATATAAAGCTAAGCGTAAGAAACAGGAGCATATATGTAAACTGAGCAGCCACAATGTATATTCTACAGACATCATATATTGGAATGCAGTAAGACGGGTTTCAATAACAGAAACATTATTCTTCAGACCAGAACTGGATCGACAAGCGTTTTTAAGACATGTTTGCTCGTTCAAGTATGTCCTCTTCAAGATATATTTTCATGTCGTATGTAAAAGCGCATTCTATCTATTAAAGCTGGTATTCCATAGGTTTGTATTCTGTCTCCCTATCAATACCTGTTGTTAAGATTGTGTATGGTGTTGGTGGGTATCTTTTTCAGTATAAGGTACAAAAACACTAGTGATATTGTCTAGTCTCTGCTCATTGTTTACATAGGTAAGATATGCGATTTCGGTCACATCTATAGACAAAGTGTTGGTATAAGCCAGGGAAAAGGGTTCAGTAAATGTCCGCCTACTCGGTTATTACAGGTTAACCGGTTAACTGTTTATATAAATGTTTTAATGTAATATACCACTGGCATATCTGTAGACGTTCAGACTATTTCTATCTCGTTATAACAACTTAACATCTCGTTTTAGCGATTTAGAATCCCTCTGTTGCGACTTAGTATCGTGCGCCGTACGTATACACATTACAATGATATACATACACTTTACATTTCTTATGGTTACATTTATCACAATCTGTAAATATCACATAATTTGTACTGTATTATCACATGATGTACTGTATTATCACATGATGTACTGTATTATCACATCATGTCCTGCGTTATCACATGATGTACTGTATTATCACATGATGTACTGTATTACCACATAATGTACTGTATTATCACATGATGTACTGTATTACCACATCATGTCCTGCGTTATCACATGATGTACTGTATTACCACATAATGTACTGCGTTATCACATGATGTACTGTATTATCACATGATGAACTGTATTATCACATAATGTACTGCGTTACCACATGATGTACTGCGTTACCACATAATGTACTGTGTTACCACATAATGTACTGCGTTACCACATAATGTACTGCGTTACCACATAATGTACTGCGTTACCACATAATGTACTGCGTGACCACATAATGTACTGCGTTACCACACATTGTACAAACACCAATGTTATAAAAACATATTTTAAAAGCATATCAAATGTGTACAAACATATCAACATTGTACAAACATCAATATTATAAAAACATTATAATAGCATATATATTGTGTACAGAAATCAACATTGTACAAACATAAATATTATACAAATACGGCAACATTGTACAAATATCAACATTATACAAACATAACACTAATATTTTTATTTGAATCATAACATGAGATGATACCCTACATACTTTTTACTGAGACAGGCCACCAGCACGATAGCCCCCACAAGAAACAGCAGGGCGATAAACAGCAATACTAAGTTGGGACATCCAGATATCATCCCATGGTCTCCTGTAGACAGAAAGACAGATAACAATCATATATAACAATCATATATAACAATCAATGTCATACCATCATATATAACAATCATATATAACAATCAATGTGATACCATCATATATAACAGTCATGTATAACAATCAATGTGATATACATCTAGTACATTGGTACAAAGGCCCTCGTCATGAGGGAGAATGGGAAGCGTCTTATCTACCGAAGTTTGATATTTTCTTGGCATCGAACACGTATATATCATCACACAATAATGTTGTTTATTCACTTACAAATCAATTAATAAAAAAAAACAAGGCAAACCTGGTAACATGTAAGTAACACTGTGTTATAGACTCCGACACCACGACCTACCTGACAGGAACTGGTTGTACATGACATTCTCCCCCATACCGACACCACGACCTACCTGACAGGAACTGGTTGTACATGACATTCTCCCCCATTATGATACTGCCGATGTTTCCACTGGTCAATAATTAGTTGATGTTTGAGATCCGCCTGACGTCAGCGGTCCCTCATCATGTACCAGGTACAACTTCCTCAGCGTGGCTTGATCAGGACGTCGGACATAGCCGCCATGTTTGAAGTCTACTGTGGTAATGTGTAACACCTAATGTTTTCTTACGGTCAAGTAAAGAGTATAACACTGAATTCAAAGTTAATTTATTTTTCAAAGTAAAATGTACTACTGAAATTGTAATATCATCGTTTTTAAAAAAAGCTAGAAATACTAAATGAATTTGTTTATTTTATTTGTGTATATTGGGGTCTAATGTTGTCCTACTACTATTGTTTATTGTGAAGGATAGCGTTGTGTGTTAATCCCGGATTAATACCAGTGTTACTGCGTATATTACTAGAGTAAGTACATGACTTAACGAAAGAATCACGATCGTCTAGTAATCCGCCTTAAATGGACCCAATAAACTATTTAACTGCGCTACTTGCATGAGGTCTGATCGACGCACTGTTATACTGTGTGTATACTGTTAACATTATTGTTAATATTTAGCCTATTTCACGACAGTTATTTAACAATGTCCACTAGTCTGGACACTTCTGATACAGACACCAGTCCGGACACTTCTGATACAGACACTAGTCCGGACACTTCTGATACAGACACCAGTCCGGACACTTCTCATACAGACACCAGTCCGGACACTTCTCATACAGACACCAGTCCGGACACTTCTGATATAGACACCAGTCTGGACACTTCTGATACAGACACTAGTCCGGACACTTCTGATACAGACACTAGTCCGGACACTTCTGATACAGACACCAGTCCGGACACTTCTCATACAGACACCAGTCCGGACACTTCTCATACAGACACCAGTCCGGACACTTCTGATATAGACACCAGTCTGGACACTTCTGATACAGACACTAGTCCGGACACTTCTGATACAGACACTAGTCCGGACACTTCTGATACAGACACCAGTCCGGACACTTCTCATACAGACACCAGTCCGGACACTTCTGATACAGACACCAGTCCGGACACTTCTCATACAGACACCAGTCCGGACACTTCTGATACAGACACTAAGGCTTAAGATAAATAATGGTCTACACGCAGTATACGTATTTCTTTTCCTAAATTCATTATGCTAATTTGATAAGACATTTTCAGGCATGTGAAATGCACGAATAAAGTTTCCGCCTGTTACTGTAAACGTACTGGGTATTCATTTTGGAGCAGTTAAAGTCTAGCGCAAACACAGAAAAATGTAAGACATCATTTATAAGTAAGACATCAATAAGCGCGGTCGGGAAGTTCCAATTCGGAAAATCCGGAAAATCTCTGTCTCTAAAATTAAACACCAGCTCAACACGCGATTACTGACAGGTGTATACATTGGCTACGTTTGCTTGAAAATCCGAACTTTGTTTCTTTCTAAATGTCTTTGATTAATTATGTAAACAAGAGCTACTTATAGGTTCATATCATGTTTTCCTTCCTATAGACTAATATCAAAGGTACACATAATCTATCTCCATGTCAACTCGGTCCGTTTATGACAAATCAACTTCTTCCGCTAGCAACAGACACACATTGAAAAAGTAGACAGATATTCAACATATAAATTAAAAAACTATTTTATTGCGTAGTTATACATAATTCATATACAAATATAGAATATATATTTTAGATAAACATAGAGTAGATCTTTTATGATAATAAAACTCTGGAAACGTATATACATCACTTCCCCCTGTTAGAATTTCTCTGTTCATTGATTCCCCTTCCTTCCTAATCCATATGGATTACTGTTACTGTAAACGTACTGGGTATTCATTTTGGAGCAGTTAAAGTCTAGCGCAAACACAGAAAAATGTAAGACATCATTTATAAGTAAGACATCAATAAGCGCGGTCGGGAAGTTCCAATTCGGAAAATCCGGAAAATCTCTGTCTCTAAAATTAAACACCAGCTCAACACGCGATTACTGACAGGTGTATACATTGGCTACGTTTGCTTGAAAATCCGAACTTTGTTTCTTTCTAAATGTCTTTGATTAATTATGTAAACAAGAGCTACTTATAGGTTCATATCATGTTTTCCTTCCTATAGACTAATATCAAAGGTACACATAATCTATCTCCATGTCAACTCGGTCCGTTTATGACAAATCAACTTCTTCCGCTAGCAACAGACACACATTGAAAAAGTAGACAGATATTCAACATATAAATTAAAAAACTATTTTATTGCGTAGTTATACATAATTCATATACAAATATAGAATATATATTTTAGATAAACATAGAGTAGATCTTTTATGATAATAAAACTCTGGAAACGTATATACATCACTTCCCCCTGTTAGAATTTCTCTGTTCATTGATTCCCCTTCCTTCCTAATCCATATGGATTACTGTTACTGTAAACGTACTGGGTATTCATTTTGGAGCAGTTAAAGTCTAGCGCAAACACAGAAAAATGTAAGACATCATTTATAAGTAAGACATCAATAAGCGCGGTCGGGAAGTTCCAATTCGGAAAATCCGGAAAATCTCTGTCTCTAAAATTAAACACCAGCTCAACACGCGATTACTGACAGGTGTATACATTGGCTACGTTTGCTTGAAAATCCGAACTTTGTTTCTTTCTAAATGTCTTTGATTAATTATGTAAACAAGAGCTACTTATAGGTTCATATCATGTTTTCCTTCCTATAGACTAATATCAAAGGTACACATAATCTATCTCCATGTCAACTCGGTCCGTTTATGACAAATCAACTTCTTCCGCTAGCAACAGACACACATTGAAAAAGTAGACAGATATTCAACATATAAATTAAAAAACTATTTTATTGCGTAGTTATACATAATTCATATACAAATATAGAATATATATTTTAGATAAACATAGAGTAGATCTTTTATGATAATAAAACTCTGGAAACGTATATACATCACTTCCCCCTGTTAGAATTTCTCTGTTCATTGATTCCCCTTCCTTCCTAATCCATATGGATTACTGTTACTGTAAACGTACTGGGTATTCATTTTGGAGCAGTTAAAGTCTAGCGCAAACACAGAAAAATGTAAGACATCATTTATAAGTAAGACATCAATAAGCGCGGTCGGGAAGTTCCAATTCGGAAAATCCGGAAAATCTCTGTCTCTAAAATTAAACACCAGCTCAACACGCGATTACTGACAGGTGTATACATTGGCTACGTTTGCTTGAAAATCCGAACTTTGTTTCTTTCTAAATGTCTTTGATTAATTATGTAAACAAGAGCTACTTATAGGTTCATATCATGTTTTCCTTCCTATAGACTAATATCAAAGGTACACATAATCTATCTCCATGTCAACTCGGTCCGTTTATGACAAATCAACTTCTTCCGCTAGCAACAGACACACATTGAAAAAGTAGACAGATATTCAACATATACATTAAAAAACTATTTTATTGCGTAGTTATACATAATTCATATACAAATATAGAATATATATTTTAGATAAACATAGAGTAGATCTTTTATGATAATAAAACTCTGGAAACGTATATACATCACTTCCCCCTGTTAGAATTTCTCTGTTCATTGATTCCCCTTCCTTCCTAATCCATATGGATTCTTTAATTTTCCTCATTCTCCAGTTCCCCCCCCCCCCCCTTTCCAACGCAAATTAAGTTTTCAATTCCTGTTTGTGTACAAAACAAACTCAGTATATATATCTTAAATCTGCATAATTTATAGATCCGTGATATACATGTACCTCCCCTATGGATTTGGACACTAAAGGATATAACAATCATTTACAAAATAATCAATTGTTTGTACACATACTGTTGAAATGATGACATATCACTTAACTTATATATTGGGCAGTTACAACATAGATACAATGACAACATTTCTAACATAAAATGTAGCTATCCATAATTACAGCCATAAGTTGCAATACCTAATTAGCTGACACAATCCAAACATATCTTGCTAAAAAGCTTCTTAACTTGGGAAACTACAGAGTTTTAGCGATACAGTAATATCAGTACCTTGTGGGGAAAACCCAGATTGATAAGCTGGGGTGGAAAACACAGCTCTACTTGATATCAAATTGTGTATGAATTGTATCTTGTTTTATATTAGAATCTGATATGCCATCGTTGGAAACCCACGGTACACTTCTCTGACCGTGGGCAAGAATGAATAGAAACTCTCGTTTTCGTACTAAAATAGTAGCCAATCATATCGATAGTTTCATCCGTAACTACATCAAGCCGGGACATCCAGCCGGGGTATTCCGTTTAATTTGTAGCGCCGCCTGTCAACAAAATCTGTCGATTGCGTTATAATTGTGTCGATTGTAATTAAAATATAAGGTCCTACTATAAGGAGATTGACATCGGCGTCATGTCTTCAGAAATATACTGGCCGTGGTCAAGGTACAATGATCTAACAGAGTGTCACGAGAAACGACCATTCTGATTGGTCGAAATCTCCGAATAAACTTCTATTCGGGAAACGGAGATTTTGATCGATTCTGGCCCACGGTATGCAAACGTCAGAGAAGTGTACCGTGGGTTTCCGACGATGCTGATATACATGTATTAAAGTAACCAGTTACCAGATAAGAAATGGTACGGGGTATGCTGATTGTTTGTTTGATACAGCTGCTGTTCTAACCCATATTAGCCGTATACACCCCAAACCCATCTCAGCCGTACATAATGTGTACACCCCCAAACCCATATCAGCTGTATACACCCCCAAACCCATATCAGCCGTTTACACCCCTAAACCCATATCAGCCGTTTACACCCCCAAACCCATATCAGCCGTATACACCCCCAAACCTATATCAGCCGTTTATACCCCCAAACCCATATCAGCCGTTTACACCCCCAAACCCGTATCAGCCGTTTACACCCCAAACCCTTATTAACCCGAAACTAAATACTAAACAAGTAGGAATGGCTTACTCGTCTTGACATGATAATAACATTATTATTTTGAGTTTCAGTTATCATTACAATTATTTCCGTTGGCTTTTATAACATGGTCTTGATCGGCGGAGTTGCCAATGTCACTGTCTTTACAACACGTGTTTTTCGTCAAGCTGTCATATTCAAATGTAGACATAAATGGTACAAATCTACACCATTTTATTCTGTGTAGAAGAGGTGTTATTAGGGGCAGATCATAAAGAGCCAGTGGGTTGACAGTCGACTCCTCTGTGACGTCATTTCTATCATCGGATGAAGACGGGATCTGACATTGGCAAAGCAGTATCCCCCTCTCCTCGTCAGTCCCTGGTAATGAAAGAAGTAACTAACTGAGAAATCTAAATAGGTCATTCATTGTTGCCATGTTTTGCATAAAATGATTTGTAGATATTTAACTTTAAAAAGAGGTTTAGTAGATTTCGATATGTGTTAGCATATTGATATGGGGTCAAACGTCAGAGGGTGTTCCCACCCCATTTCACCTGTTTCAAATGTAATCTTCCGGTTGTCAGAAGCAGACGCCAGTAACGGTGTAAAATGTCAGTAAAGTCACATAAAACTGTCTTTTGAAACCTTTGTCAGGTGTGTATCTGCAACTGACAGATGCCACTAATGTTGAACAAATATTAAAGTTATCAGCACGAAAGCTCAGTTATAACAAACGAAAACTTTGCAAATGACCTGTTTCCTCAGAAGCGCTTATAAAAAATTGAAAGCATTTTTTCTAGCTACAGGTGTGGTATCGCACAACGTTACAAGATGTCAATGTGCACATAATGTGTGAACGGTGTGTACACGATGTGAGAACGATGCGATCCTGGACGATCGCACATGTGGGCGCACGATAAATTAACATTGTGCGAAGACAATCGTGGTTGTTGTAAGTTTATTTCTATAGTATAGCTACATATATCAGCTGACGTAACACACACATGTGCTGCACCTTTTAAATTTAGTAATATATATAGCATGGCGAAAAAATGAATTAAACTGCACCATACAGCTGTTACGTCCTCCTAGGACTCTTCAGTAATGCTTTGGGCCAAAAGGTGGGAATCCAAAACGTCTAAACTAATGTAGAAGCAGAAGGGTCAGGTGCGTAAAACCCCTTCAATTTATGAATTTAGAAGTATAATTAAACTAGTTCTGTATAATTTCAAATCGTGTACTACGAAAATGGGTATATTTTTTACCGTGCCACTACTCAAATGAGATTAACTGTGGCTATGGAGGCTCCAGCAAACCTCGGGGAATAAAACAATCCACCAGCAGAGTTTGCCACCCCCTTTCATTAAAGATGACGTAACACACACATGTGCTGCATCTTTTAAATTTAGTTATAGATAAAGTATGCCGAAAAGTGAATTAAACTACACCATACAGCTGTTAAAAATTAGAAATGGCCTTTTTATAGTTTTTTTTGGAACAAATCAAATTCATTATGTAGACACCGTACACTTTCAACATAAATTAATATGTTCTCATTCAGGTTAACATTGACAGTTTTTACCAAGTTATACCTGTAAATAGACCATGTATTTATACATCTCTAGCCCGGGCACTTGCATTACTCGCCGAGGTGTAAAACATTCGTTTATCCACATAAACAGCACACATCTCATTATGTATATTTTGAGACTCAATCCCGACTTACAACTAACAACACAAGGTTTCGAGAGATGCAGGTTGATCAGAACTATGGACAAGTTTTATGGTCGCCATCTTTGTCTCATTGAGAAATATTCTGTATCTTTAATTGATATGAAGATGGACGTTTTTGATTATACTCATTAGTGAGTTTACTTGTTGTGATTGACAATAATAACTCAGTTCTAATTTTGAGGACTTGTTGTTTACTTGGATGTGACAAAGTTTTAAATGGAGGGTGTCGTCGATGAAGCAGAAGACGCTTACTCTTGCGGAACAGCTGATCTTATTCTCTTGTATATTTACATATTTTGCCCCATGTTTAATCATTTTTAAGTTTGGATTGTGATTTTGTTAACGCTTCAGTAATATCGATTTTTTAATATAAACAGTTTGCATACCTCACTTGACGGAATCGACAAGTAAATAAAAACCGTCAGTTTGTACTTACCCGATACAGTGTTGTCAAGGATGAACGCCAGCATGCCCCCGACAAACATGGCCGTGCTCAACAATACCACCAGTGCCTGGTCCAGCTCGCTTATACCTGTTGTCGAAACATAAGTCAAAGTCATGTTGATTAGAATGGTACCTTATAACATGAAACTAGCACTATTCAGCACGTTACCATACATTATAAGCTACACAATATTTAACTATTGTGTACAAAAAATATGTCAACTGCATCCCATCTACCGCCATCTTAATTTATCATTTGCTTTCGTTCCATGGTTCCATAGTGTTGACCATGGTATCTTGTAATACTAAGTGATTGAAATAGCATTATTCCTATCTGTTCCCTTGCATATGTTTTACTATGCATTGTCAATTAAAAAATGTTATACCAGCTCTACCCCAATAAAAGACTATACCTTCTAGCTCTGTGCCACAATAAACAACTCTGTCTACTGTATCCCAAACAAAAGACCCTGCCTGGTGCGCCCCAATTACAGACTATGCCTGCTCAACCCCAATTGCAAATATGCCTGCTGTGACCGAGTAAAAAAGTAAGGTAAGTCGCCTGTACTCTAATAAATCTCCAGAAGGACGATTAGTAGAAACGCCATAATCAGGAGGTTTCTGCTGTGTCCTCTGATCTCTGGTAAGGTAACACTGAATGGAGAACTCCTTGAACGTGTTTCCTTGATCTACGTTCCGTATTTTCGTATTCTCAGCACATCACTATTCGCGAGTGGCATGTTGTGGTCGATGTGCTCACAATGATATTTTATCGAAATATAATGTCTACATTAAATCAGATAGAGAAGGAAATACACAACATACTCTGCCCCTAGTACTAATGCACATATTCACAGACATACATCAACTATTTTGAGGTACGTTCTTAGTTAAGGAACGTATCAAAATACCTCCAAATTCTAACTGCAAATGTCAGGAACTTGGCGTACCTGTGTTGATTACTCCGGGGTTGTCGTTCAGGTATTTGGGCACCATCAGCCCAATCAGGAGTGAGGACCCAATAATACACAGATTGCGGCCGGACGACAGGTCCACAAACTGCAAGTTAGACAGTCCCACCGACGTCACCATTCCAAAACTGATGACAACTATACCGCCCAGAACTGGATCCGGAAGCATTGCAAGGATCGCACCGAATTTACCGAACACACCACTGACGAGAAAAATAATTCCTGCAGCCACAAATGCTCCGCGACTGGCTACCTGTTTGAGATATATATAACAGTTTTGTTAATCTGCGAGTAAAAACCCGATCGCTTTGCCAACAATATTACATGTCACAAAATCAAGAGGAATCAGTTGATTCACATTACACATGCTTTCAATATTTCACCATTTTACAGCTTCCACTATCGCATACTCTACATTTATGTCATCATTCTCTATGTCATTATATACTGCATCTACGTTTGTTTTAACTAGCATAGAACATGAATAATCTCAACTATCATAACAGACATCAGCGTATTGACAACGTTCTTTCAAAGGGAGACAATGCGCCGTGCTGTCAGGCAGGAAGTAACGTAATAAATGTTAAATTACATATATATACATGGTTCATGTTAGCCACTGTCTAACTTTAAACCCTGTTTTGTGTACTCAATTAAGTTAACAGAGGACAAGTAAAACGCACAGACATTTGTGGCCAGGAGAATAACATCTATACAGAGATAATATAGCGAAATATGAATAATTCGAAAAATATATAAAAACTAAATTTTCCAATTTTCTTTTTATGTTATTTATCATCTGAAACCACAATGAAACTAATTGCTAAATTTCAGCTTAGCTTGATACGTCTAGCGGTTAAATTTCACAAAAACAAATCGACTATCAGACACTGAAAAAGAGAGAAGGAATGCAACTCAGTGGCAGGAAATTCTTCGACCAAGTTACAAAACGGTCAAATAACTTGCTTTCGTTCACACTAGAGAAAAACGAACAGCTTCCATACATCCCCTATATATTTCCCTTTCGAAAAAGTTAGAAGTACTTAATGATCCAGAAAGTTATTTATCGATTGTAGAAACCTAGGAAATTACTTATTATACATTGCTGCAAATCTTCTATGATGTATGTTACAAAGACGTTTAGACGACATTTAATTAATATCCTGGATATGGCCACAATGCTTGAAAACGTTGGCGATATTCGTCTTGTTGATAGTTATACAGATTGTAGTTTCCATTTTTACATAATGCGTTGTAAGTGTCGACTATATATGTATAAACCAGTTTCGCTACAACTACTGCTTACCATTATCAAACTAATGTAACAATTGAGTACGTACCTTTGTAAAACCGATTGCGCCGATATTCTGACTGTAGGATGTCGTGGCCCCACCAGATCCGACTAACCCCGAAAGGATGCTTCCAAACCCTTCAATGACAATACCCCGGTTGACTGCGTGCGCAGGAGGTGGAACAGCCCCGGAAACTCTTGCGCATGCGTAGTAGTCTCCAACGGATTCAATAATCGACGTTAAAGTCGCTGCCAGCATAGCCATGAAGCTAGCTATACTAACCGTCGGCATTCCCCACTGGCCTACAACATACAAGTTAGCTATACTAACCGTCGGCAATCCCCACTGACCTACAACATACAAGTTAGCTATACTAACCGTCGGCAATCCCCACTGACCTACAACATACAAGTTAGCGATACTAACCGTCGGCAATCCCCACTGACCTACAACATACAAGTTAGCTATACTAACCGTCGGCAAACCTCACTGACCTACAACATACAAGTTAGTGATACTAACCGTCGGCAAACCCCACTGACCTACAACATACAAGATAGCGATCCTAACCGTCGGCAAACCCCACTGACCTACAACATACAAGTTAGCTATACTAACCGTCGGCAAACCTCACTGACCTACAACATACAAGTTAGTGATACTAACCGTCGGCAAACCCCACTGACCTACAACATACAAGATAGCGATCCTAACCGTCGGCAAACCCCACTGACCTACAACATACAAGTTAGCGATACTTACGCGCGAAGTCACATTACGATTATACAAACCATTACTGAGAACAGAACGAACACAACGATTGCAGTTTATTATATCGCTTTACTGTTTATTAAATACCACATTTAAGATGACGTAACATACACAAATGCTGCACCTTTTAAATATAAATAAGAGAATACCGAAGCGTTAACAAAATCATAATTCAAACTCAAAATCGATTAAACCAGGGGCAAAATATGAACAAAGGCAAGATTTACATGAAGACCCTTGTAAAAGTACAAGAGAATAAGACCATGTGTTCCGGCAGAGTAAGCATCTTCTGCTTCTGCCCAGAGTACTGACCAACCTGCATCTCTCGAATCCTTGTGGTGTTAGTTTATTTGTCAGCGGTCGACATCGATTACGAAAATCCCGATATTTAGAGCAAGCCCTAGAATATCGAATCAACTGCAACATTTAAACACCATAGGTTACGGAAACAGGGATGTTGCTATCACGAAATGGAAAGTTCACGATCGGAAAATTGAAATCATCACGTTTATCGTATAGCTTAGTAGTAAGCTGTTCATGTTGGTCGTAGTTTAAGTAGAGATCGAGGTAAGCAGCTGATGTAGAAGAGTTTGTAATGTCCTTTATTTCAAGTTCAGAAGGGTATTTACGATCGACGTGGTCAGCAAACTTCTTGTTGTTTATAGACAACACATCGTCGATAATCTGAACGTGAAATTAAAAGATTTGGCAAAGTTTTTGTGACCAGTCCTGATTAGCTCTTCCACAAATTCAGCCTCGTATGAAAACAAAAGTTTGTTCGCATGGGAATGCCAACAGTCTGCTGGAAAATCTTTCCTCCGAACTCAAAAATATTGTCGACCAGGAATTCAATCACATTTTTCAAAATCCACATCCCATCTATTCCACTTCTGGAGTATACAGTGTCACAATCAGACTGAAGCCCTGATTTATGGTACTAAGAATTATAGTAAGAAGTTTTGATAATGGCTTGGTCGAGCAATTAGCAGAGCCAGCGATAAAACGTTGCTTATAAGGATCCTTGTGTAGTTTTGGTATCTAATAAAGACAAGGTAGGTCAGCGTCTTGCTCATTAACCGGTACTTGGAAAGATTGTAATATAGAAGCATGGTTCGACAGTATCTCATCTTTCGAAAAACCGGTCAATGTGTAAGTAGGGTTAGCTAGATTATAAAGCAGACCTAGTTCTTTTAGAAATAGATACATGCCAGAAAAATGAATTGAACTACATCATAAAGCTGTTTCGTCCCCTAGGACTCTTCAGTGATGTTAGGGACCAAAAGGTGGTAATCCAAAATTCACAGCTGACAAAAAATGTTGTACCTAACATAAAATGCTCAACATGACATTTTAAGGACATTTTCAATTAGATTTTTTCTTTATTTAATCCATGATCGTTTCGACCTGGAGCTTAGATTCAGACGATTTCTGTTTTTCAATGACGTGAAGGGACAGCTCTATCATTATGTGTACAGTTGTTTTACAGTTAGATATAAATAATCCTTTAAGCATCAAAGCTATACATTTAAACCTGTAACAACATTTTCATAGTTAATAATAAAAATCAAAGAACGACAGATTATTTACATGGATATGGAAAAAATAGCCACTCTGTAGAATACAGTACGTGACTTCTCGCGTCAGTCCTTGCCCAGTATTCAGGAAGTGAACTATTTGAGGAGAATACTTCCGTTTTCGTTAGAATTCCGCATAAACTCCAGGACAGAACAACGGCTAGCAACACCTGAAAAAGGGGGAAAATATGAAAACATGTAGATACAATAAAACTCCACTGGTCTTCCTACTGACTGATATACCTGTAAAGACACGCAATGCTGCACCTTTTAAATTCAGTAATAGATACAGTATGCCAACAAATATGAATTTCTAAATTATTGAAGAAGCAGAAGGTTTAGGTGCGTAAAACCTCTTTGATTTATGAATTTAGAAGTAAATTGGAACTACCTCTGTATAATTTCAAATCGTATACTACGAAAATATGAAGCTAGGACGTTAGAATTATACCTGCTGCTTCATTGCATGATTTTAAGAGGCGACTAACTTTGGAATCTGGGGATCGTGTTGTATTTGGGTCTGTTTTGTTGACAGGGATCAACATGAGTTGAAGAGTATGACTGGTCAGCATCAGGCTTGCCTAAAGTGGGCGAGCAAACTCTGACACCTTTTATTTAGAATTCCTTGTCCAACGAACAGATTCACGACCTCACTATTGACCTTTAATTGACCGTTCGCCCCTGTGAGGAAGGCTACGAGTTCTGTCCCTTGGCTAAGGCATACCAAAGTCTGTAAAAAGGTAGTTACTACATGTACTCCCTGCTACACGCTCATCTTTCCTAGAGTGGAATGACTAGCTAATCAGTTGTCAGTATATTGTGACCGGAATGGATGTTCTGCTGGGGGCTTCGGCAGTATATTCAGTGTGGTAGCACTTTTAGACGACAACAAATCTGGACCATCGCAAGGAGGCTAACGAAAACATACTGCAGCCTCACAAAAATGCTCACGCATTCAACATCGCGTACACCGGAAGGCCGTCATTACATTCCTTGTTGTTATTAGGACGTGAATGTAATCAGATTAAATCAAACCAAACCAGAAAAGGGAATTCATGTTTCCTTAGAAGATTTACCTCTCTTTATTACGTGATAAGTCTACAAAGACAATATTTCGTATATATGTGTACGTTTAAGTGGGAAACAGAATGATGAAATAAAGAGGGATTTACATATTGTATAACGCGTAGGCCAATTCCTAAGACAACTAATTTGATATGAAAATAACGCTGGCTTTGGGAGCTTTGACGACGTACATGTATATTTATCGTTAAAATAAAGTTTTCTTATTGTCAAATCACGGAGTATCAGAACTATAAAACAATTATTCATAGCCATATCACTTTTAGATTTTAGATGATTCTTGATCTTGAGAGAATAATTGCTTTTGAGCGATGTTCCATATTTTGTTTTAGAGAAGCTATTCAAAGTAAGTAACATACCAGGGACGACGATAACAACACATTATATTGAATTTGATACATACCGGAAGGAGTTTGAAATATGGAAATTTAATCACATGACATCCCTTGCGTCGACTCCAAGATGGCGTCGGAACAGCAATGTTACGTAGGTAAAGCGAAAAGAGGAAGACAAGGGCAATTGTTCTGTAACAGTCACAACAACATCATTTACAACAGGAGACAAGGGAGATAGTTATGCAACAATCATGTCTTTGAAAATTAGAGACAAGACGATTGTTTTGTAGCATCTGGAAACTTGATAGAGTCTTTAATTAACTTTGTGTAAACATGTATGGTAATTGACAAGTAGCCAAATAACATTTATCAGCTAAAATGTATAATGCTGTACCAGCTATAGAGTTAATTCGTTAGCAGCCAAATTTTGAACCTTAATATTTAGTTAACGGGAACGGGGAGGGTATTCGAATTACGCTTTGCTATGCTTTGGGTTTTTACTCACAGGGCTGATATCCCCCATTGTTTCTCACAAAACAGGATGGCAACGTCAATCAGCGATAAACCGACTAGGGTGATTGTAGGGACTATAGTGATTGGTCCGATATAACGAAGGAGGATCCCTAATAGCCCAGTACAGCCAATGAAAACCTGCGTTACTGACGCAAGCATGATACCGCCCTGTATCTGCAAATCAAGAAGTAAAATGTCAACATGATCCCTCGTTACAAGTATGTAAACGTATTTAAATGCATTCATAGAACATTTGAACCAAGACTTTCCAACCTGAACTAAAGTCGGTTTGTTTACATAGAAACTGCACTCCAATTCCGGAAAGCAAGATTGAGATTCAGGTTTCAAGCCAAAAAATAGCTGTAACGCTATTTATTTTGTGCCTTCCCAGTTAAATTATTGTGACTAAGACAGATTTATATGGTTTGCTACCAGCGTTAAAAAGATGAACTTAACACATTCATGTCATTTGCGGCACCTTAATAGAGAATACCGAAGCATCAACAAAACCATAATTTAAAATGGATTAAACCAGGGGCAAATTACGAAAAAAGGGAAGTTCCACATAGAGAACCGTATACAAATACAAGAGAATAAGACAAGGTGTTCCGGAAGAGTAAGCGTCTGCTGCGTCATCGCCAACACCCGCCATGTAAATCTTTGTCACATCCAGGTAAACATCAAGTCCTCGAAATGAGAACCGAGTCATCATTGTCATCACAATAAGTAAACACACTAACAAGCAAACTCAAAAACGTCCATCTTCATATCACACAAAGATACAGAATATTTCTTAATAAGACAAAGATGGCGACCATAAAACTTGCCCATAGGTCTGATAAACCTGCATATCTAGAATTCTTGTGTTGTTAGTTTGTTTGTCAGCAGTCGACATCGATCACGAAAATCATGATATTTAGAGCAAGCCCTAGAATAACGAATAAACTGCGAATGTAAACATCATAGGTTTGAGAAGCAGAGAGATTAATATCAAGAAATGGAAAGTTAACGTTTATCGTTTAGCTTAGTAGTAAATTATGTAACAGATACAGTTTGCCATATACAATATTTACACTGCATTATACAACTGTTCCGTCCTTCCAGGACTCGTTAGCAACGCTTGAGGCTTAAAAATGAGATAGAATTTTTCTAAACCTTCTGTCGAAGGGTCAGGTGCATTATACCCCTTTTATTTATATATTTAGAAAACCCGTGTACAAAACGTGTACTACGAGAGTGTGCAAACTAGTCTACCACCTTGATAGACCTACCTAACGCACACATGTGTTGCGCATTTCAAAAGTAATAGATACGGTATGCCTAATACAATTGAATAATTATACATCATACAGCTGCGTTCGTCCTTAAAGTTCTGATAAAGCACCATACAAAGTGTTTTGCCAACAGTACTAATTTATAATGTACTCATTTAAAATGTACTACATATATATTACCTGATTACATAAAAGTATATATCAATACTAACATAATAGACATAAAACAAAAAAAAGATCTTACAGTTTCCTTCTGGTTCATTCGTGATGTGATATGATAATTATTACATTTTTGAGCGTCTACATGTACATCTACATTCACAACAGTTTAATCAATTTTGAGTCATTACTCTGTGTATCAAACTGACCTAGTTTTTATCATGCACTGATCATACGCATGTGCGAATATCGTGTTTTGCGCGGCGTATATTATCTTTAATGATATTATTATTTGCAACAGTTAGTCACTCTGTAGAATCATATATGCAGACTACAATAATGGACGAGGGAAGAGGTACATGTAGAATTATTTGAAAACTGATAAGCCGCGTGACAGAAAACACGAACGACTAACTTTGACAGTTTTATTTACTGGGCTGTTGCTGAAAGTCTATTGAAATATTCTTCTTTTCTGTTTACCTTAAGCAAGGCCTGATATTCATCTCACACTAACATCAAACATGCCACCTTTGTTTTTATCATTTACCTGCTGTCATAAGAAGGATATCTACTGGGTCTAGGAGTATACAATCCTGTATCAATTGTCCTTTATTGCTGTTTTGCTATAATGTTTTGAAGCAAATATCGGTGTATATGTACTTATATTAATCTGCCCATACATACAGTAACATCGGTGTAAGAGGACTGGAACACTCCATTTATAGTTTACAATCAATAAGACAGCTTACCAAAACTCCTAACCATAACTTTTGCCATACAAACCATGATCCTCCCCACCTATTGTGGTTTTGTTACTACCTCGGCCTTAAAAGTTTGTTTGATAAAGGAACCATAAATAGGTTTTTAAACTGATTTTGAAGTCAAATTAGCACCATTATCAAATATAACAGTAGGCACAAAACAAGAACGATTACATCTAAATATTTATGTAGCTGTTGACTCTTCGATCTTTCAGCTAGTGTGATAAGGTCGGGCAGCTAACTACTAAACCATTAGATGAACGTGACGATTTCAATGTTCCGGCTTGATGTGAAGATTTTCGGGATATATGCCGGCTGCTGATGAAAAAAAACGTATGGTACAGGAATTCGAGATTCAGGTTTATGAAAACTTTGATCTTTAGCTCGAATCTTATGTACAACTAAAATCTGCCACGCGTAGTATTATAGTAATAGCTACAGTTCCTTGTTCTACTTCGTATCATATCAATATAAACGTATTATACATAAGAGTTTATGATGTTACACGCCCTTCCAATGTTGTAGACTTGAATTGCAGTTTGAATTTGGCAGATGTATTTCTTCATTTACAGTAGGACTGAAACATTACAGATCAAACCTTCCATTATACTCTGATGGCATTTCAATTCAACTCACCTCTCTTATCCGTGACTGCCAAATTTCTGTTCTATCAAGAATGGTTTCGTTTAACGTGGCATTCATGACGACATTAACACCTGAAGCTACAATAAAACATTACTTTAGATGATTTGTAGTACTTTAGTATTCACATTCTTATTCTCGAAATATGTTTCACTAAAATGTGTCTGTACGGTAAAAATTTAAAAAATCAGTTTCACATCAAATTACGACAGTTTGAGTTATTCATAACAGAGAAGCGCTAATCTGCAATTCTTAATGAAAGATAAACATCCCTGGGGACCAACTAAAGAGTTGGCGGAAGAAATGTAGCAAGGCAGTTACACGATCACGTTCTGCTGTCAAGGTCTGGAAATTACCTGACGTATCAATATTCGGGCACTTCCATTTCTCAAGAGCAAGTAAGGCAGTAATGGCGGGAATGAATGTGTGGCATCCACCTTGGATGATTGGCAGTCTGGAATGTTAAGAATCGCAGATCTGAATAATAAATACACCAAAGCAGAGCTTAAGTGAAGCGTTGACCGATACGATAGTTACAGTTCTCAAGCAGGTTCATTATAGTGGTTTTATATACTAAGGCTATCACATAATATGTAATATATCGTTTTCATTCTCATTGACGAATGGTCTACCTTTTTAGACCACAAGGTTATTGTGCCACAAGAGATACTTATCACGGGGGACCTTACTTTTCACTTGGACAATCTTTCTAATGCTGATGCTCGTCAGTTCTCAAAGGAAAAACAGAAGAGCAGAAGAGCAGAAAGACGTTGGCGAAGGACCAAATTGGCCGTTCACCATCAGATTTATAGGGACCAATGTCGGTTATTGGTTCACTTCACGTTCAATCAAAGAAAACTTATTATTCAGAAAAGATCGAAGAATGTGATAAGGACACCAGGCAGCTTTTTAGACTCGCAAAAACGCTAATGGGTAAAAAAGTGAAATCATCCTGCCAAGCTGTACATCTGATAAAGACCTGTCAAACAAGTTCAGCGATTTCTTTCTGAATAAGATCAACACGATTAGAAGAAACATTGACGAAGTGAATTCGACAACTGACAACGATGTATCTGTCATGAGTGCTGACATTCAATTTGACGAGGGACCATTGTCAGAGCTCACTCCAACAACTCCGGATGAACTACGCAGAATCATTCGGACATCGCAATCAAAATCATGTGAGCTTGACCCCCTTCCAACAGACCTTCTGAAAAAATGTCTTGAAGCACTGCTTCCTTTGATAACCTCAATCATAAACAAATCATTGGCTGAGTCAAAGGTTCCATTGTGTTTCAAGAAAGCACATGTAAGACCATTGCTGAAGAGGCCTGGATTGGATGAGGAGGAGTTGAAGAACTACCGTCCAGTGTCAAATGTGCCTTTTCTGTCTAAGATCTTGGAGAATGTTGTGTCCCGGTGTTTAGAGGCTCATCTCCATGCAAACAGTCTCCAATCGGCCTATCGCATGGGACACTCCACAGAGACGGCCCTCATACGTGTGCATAACGACATAGCTTCTGCATTGGATAACAAGTGCAAAGCGGTGCTCGTCATGCTAGACATGTCAGCTGCATTCGACGTCATCGACCACAGCATACTCCATAAACGTCTGGAGTATTCGTATGGAGTGACTGACGACGCCCTATGCTGGATACAGTCCTATCTAAGTGATCGACGGTGGTGTATTGCAATTGGATCTTCTGTTTCACGTGACAGCATGCTGGATTTCGGGGTTCCTCAAGGGTCGGTGTTAGGACCCCGTAAATACTGCATGTATTCAAAACCAATTGGTGAGATTTGTCATCGACATAACCTTTGTTATCACTGTTATGCTGATGACACACAGATCTACATGGTCATCAGACCACAGGATAGCTGGGACACCATATCAGAAAATCTGGAAGCTTGTCTGACAGACATCAGAAGCTGGATGAATGCCAACATGCTAAAGCTAAATAAGGAAAAGACGGAACTGTATGTCTTTTCTCCAAAGTGTAAGCAATCAACGGCTCTCCTGCTCAAGGTCGGAACAAGTACTGTAGAGGCTGTCCCAACTGTTAAAAATCTAGGGGTGTACTTTGATAGTTCACTGACATGGAGAAACAAGTGAATGCTATTGCCAAATCCTGTTACTACCAGATCAGGAACATCTGCTGTATACGGCAGTTTATAACTGCTGATGCATGCAAGATTTTGGTTCATTCACTTGTTACCTCACGGCTTGACTTTGGAAATGCCCTACTCTGTGGTATATCTGACAAATTGACAAGTCGCCTACAGAAGGTCCAGAACACGGCAGCACGTCTCGTTTCACGAGTTAGAAAGAGAGAACATATCACTCCTGTTCTGTATTCATTGCACTGGTTACCTGTACAATATAGGTCACAATACCAAATATTGGTATACACATACAAGGCACTGGATGGAATAGCTCCCCAGTTCATAAGGGAGCTAGTTACCCTGATCAGCCGTCACGATCACTAAGGTCGGAGACAGAATCATTGTTGTGTGTCCCAAAATCTCGTACTGTGACCTATGGAAACCGGTGATTCGGGAAGGTTTCGGCCACGTTGTGGAATAGCTTACCATCCGCTATCCGAAAAAAAATACGCTTGCCAAATTCAAGAAACATCTGAAGACGTACCTTTTCACGTCTGCATATTAGGTTACCAACTTAGACGACATGTTTATCTACAGTAGATGAAGTTCGTATTTATATGCATTTTTTATATTATCACATTAGCTTAGATTGTAATGACTTCTTTATTTATGCAGTGTAAGTATCAAATTATTATCTACATGTTGTGAAGCGCTTTAGAGTAGTTTTACAAAGTATATAGAGCGCTATATAAATGTTGTATATTATTATATACAGGTAAAACAAAACCTTTAAGAATAATAAGGTAAACTTAACATATTTACAAAATAAATGGTATACTAGGTACATGCATGTACACGATTAGACATACATTTGACTGATAACGTCTGTACAATGACAAATACGCGGTAACATGTTGGTGTGTAAACAAGGTTAAGGATACAGTTGAATTATAACGTCTGTACATGAACAGGAAGCCGATGTGTTGGTGTATGTACAATGTTGGGGATACATTTGAATTATAACGTCTGTACATTGACAGGTAGGCGGTGTGTTGGTGTATGTACAAGGTTAGGGATACATTTGAATTATAACGTCCGACATTGACAAGAAGGCAGTGTGTTGGTGTATATAAAAGATCAAAGCTATGCTGGACGTTTGATGTTAGAGATGTACGTACCTGACTCCGACGACCACCTGTAGTATGGTACATACACCACACATGAAGAGAAAGGTAGACATGATTTCTGACTTGACCACTTGTAAGTCACCGGCACAGATTTGGTCACTGACGATGAGAGGGATGGAGATGGTTGAACTTATAGACAGAAGAACTTGCTGGCAATACAATCATAAAAATATATGTTAGTTTGGCACACAAATACGTAATTAGAACGAACGCTCCATGCGGATTAAATCAATTATCATATTGGGTCACTGTAACAGGAAGTGAAAGATATCAAAACGGTTGCACCGTTACCACCTATTTGTTTTATTGTTAAACGTGTTAATATAAGGAAGTTTAAGAATGAACTGTTACATTTGAAGAATGCCTTGGGGAAAACACAACACGGCACCATCACTTTGCTTCATAGCGAACTCCTTATTCCGGATATCAACAAGACATACTAATTACCGGAACCAACACATAAACAAGAAGATGACATTATCCGGAGCAAAAGCATTTGATGGCCACATAAAATTTATATTTTACATATATATAACAGCACACCGACAAAATGAAACTACATGTAAAGAGAACACTCCGAGCTTGATCAAAACTTAAAAATGGAACTGTGTCCGAAAGCACCGTTACGTCTTGGCTAGGACACAGATGGGTCATTTAAAGTACCGACACTCAGACTACGTTCTGCATTTATTGAATTTGACGTAAACGTAAGTAAAATGTGATTGCAAGTCTAATTGTCTACCTATCATGTTACACACGCTTTGTCCCCCGAGGGAAATAATTGTACAAATCGCCGTGCGCTATGTATATGTAGTAGTCAAGTCGGGAGTGTAATAGTATACTGAAGTATGTGCATATGTCAAAGTGTTGATACCTGTGAGTTCGTAGATTGCACAACGATGTGCGCCGTGCTACCACATATGTTATACCGCCGCTGAGTATGCGTATATGTACACGTGTTGGTAGCTTTTAAGTGTATCTAACCTTATTGGACACGTCACTATTTATGTTACACAACAACATAGTTTTTAGCACTAAAACATTTTATTTCACGAATTTATAATAATCACTTCAAGTATTATAATTGTCTCTTAAAGTATTACGAGTAATATGGTAAACAAAGTAATGTTATATGTACAAAGAGGCGATGTTCAATACATACCTGAATGCCAAATATGAAGCACATATGTAAGGCGGGGACATCGTCAACTCCATACTCCAGTCCGAGGTGACGAGCCTTTCCCGACTTTTGTGCTGTGGACAGCCCATTAGAGATCATTGGACCAGTACACATGTCCCCTACGTGGCTGGAAGGGTCGGAAAGCTGGATGTTACATTCGTCTTGGTTGTGATCGTCTGTGTTACCAGAAGCCGTGGTTAATTCGGTCAGCTCTGCCATTTAAATTCAGAATTTCTGGTGGATGGATAGGTTCACAGGACTGACGAAGTCGACACAGGTCTAAGTGGTCCTCTTCACTAGACGTGGACACTGATACCTACATACTTAACACTGACCAGCGGTCAGTTTATGACAACTTTCACTGTCGCCATAAATCAACAGTAGTTGTGTTTATACTGTCATGGATGGGTACATGTTCTCGTGTTAGCTCTACCTAATGGGTACTGGTATGCCCTGACATGCTTACGACATATAATTCACCCTCAAGGCGACTTTCTTCTGTCTGAAGAAGGTCGAGGTAACGGTCGAAAAGATCATTAAACTATTGTCAAATTCCTCATAGTGATAGAAAGTAGACGGATACAGTGGGAGATCCAGGGTGTGTGATACAGTCGATGTTTCTTCCTGAAGTGTGAAAAACCCCTATAGATCCACAACTGTAATACGGGCGACCCCGAACTCTTTCATGGTTTAGAGTCCAGGGGAATATAATAGGGGTGTTTCATGTACATTTACCTAACCGAGAGTGATATACAGTAGTTATTCAGGTTAGAGCAGTAAGATAGAAGTACATGCTTGTTATATCCTTTTACTAGGAGTTTTGATTTTAATGCTACCCATAGTTGACATTCACTTCCTAAAGCCCCTGGAATTTGTTGTCACAATTCATGATTTAGTTTTATGTACATTAATACATTTCATAGTGTTTTACCTATTTTGTTAACCAGTCTATACAGATTTATTAACATCAAGGCAATTTCTTTATTAGTTCGGTAGCATGTCTTAAGTTCTTCTCGATCGAGAGCTAAAATGTGTCTATTCCGTCTGGCTATCGAGAAACATATCACTCATCTTATTGATGTAAGCGAGACAACTCTTGATCAGTGATTATTGTTATGGTACTGAAGCAGCCATCTTCGCTAGCCAAGGGTTACGATCCGCACACTCATCTTCACCCTTGGCATATATAGACCACATTTCGTAAATCCCGCGACGAGAATTTTCATTGGATGCAGCTAGGTCTGGCTGCGTCTAATCAGAGCGCACCTTACATTTGATCACGCGCTGTTATGGGACAGAAAAAAATCGTAAACAAGGTGCACGTGCAGTGTCGACTGGGTCATGGATCTTTACCAGTAAAACAGAGAAGAACAATCTTCACCGACACATTTACGGTAAGGACTCAGTGCGTGGATCGCCGTTTCCTGATGCTGTCTAATTTGATCAAGCTTGAATTTTTCACAGACGAACCGAATGAGATGTTTTTCCATGTTTACATTCATTGCTGAAGCTGTTTTGTTATACGCATTTTGATTGGTCGGTGATTACGTGATTCAAAAGGACACAACGCACACCTACCGCTAGGTGGCAGACCCGGGAGCTTTCAACTTTGCCATGATATATTCCAGGGGTGTAGATTACATAGGTGATCGTAACCCCTGGATATCGAGGATGTGAAGCAGCAAGAGTATACGTAACTTTCGGTAAAACTTGAAGCGAAAATCATGCCTAATAACTTATTATATTTATAGATTAAGTTAAGTTTGACTGATATCAGCAATATTCAAGATGAAGTCTTACGCGGTGTCCGTTACAGCAGCAGTTGAAACTCGTTGTTTGTAAACACGCGTCCGTCTTGAACTGCCTTCTAACTTTGGCTTGTTGCTGAAGTGGGCCACAACTGAATTATTTTCAATTATTTGAATTTTTTTTCTGTCACGTGTTTCTTGTTATTTACCGCTCAGGTTTACTTTGTTTTTGACTTATTTTTGCAAAATTATCAACTGGATGGTTTTTTTCATAATTTTTCAAAATCCGAAAAAAATCCTGAAGTTATAGATATGTTGGGCCTTTAAGGGAAGCGAAGTAAAGAGAAACCAATGTGTACCAATTTTGGTTGTTGTTTTCTCTTGGTTTGCTAGAATGGCATCCGTATCTAGATAACTATACAGATACAAAATAACGATAATAAATCTAAACAAAAGAAATGTAATATAACTTAGCGGGCTTCATGCAATATGGATGTATCCGATTTTCATTCTTACCGGCATGAAAATTAAAACAAACAAACAAAACGTCGTTTAATCCTGAATGAATTGCATTGATAAGTTCAATTTTCTATGAACATTCGTGTCAGATCCCCTGTTTGCTACATGCTCACTAATGTACAGTACGACAGAACATATACACTTTAGTATCGGTCATCGTCGTCTAACACTGCAATACCTGTGTAACGGTTTAACCTCCTGCTTAGTTCACCGTTCTCCTACTCGCCAGGGTTCCTGCGTAAGTTCGTCGTTGGTACTACTTTGCTGCTAGTGTATAAAACAGCCAAACAACTACTGCGATTTGATGACATTTATTCTCATTGGTTACATGAGACATCAACAGGGAGAAATACGAGCATTATGTGGGCACCCGGTGATACATATTCGGTGCCGGCGTAACAGAAAGTTACTTTTTGAAAATTGGCACACTCGGTGGCGTGAGGATGTCCGACTGTTAGCTCGGCGATCCCTGGCGCTCCCCGGCGTTCCCCGGCGTCAGTCCCTACGCCCGGCGTACCTGGCGACAACCCGTGCCCGCCTACCTTACGCCACAGCCAGCACCTCACCCGTCACAGTCATCCGGCCAACCCACTTCACCGAGTGCTATTTATAGATATCGTGTGCTCTCACCTGTTGACCGGTCGTCGCAGCTACAGGTGGCTAAGAGACTCCCGACTTAGTTAGTTAGTTACGAGTTTAACGCCAATGCAGACACCGATTTACATCGGAGTTTCGCCCGGCGTAGACTCCCGACTACCGTGCATGGGTATATATAACCCCGAGCCCACCTAATACGTCGTAATCCTTTACACGTAACAATACAGATAGTACGCACTCAATACAAACACAGGTAAATATATACAATACACGTGCAACAAATGAACGATCAATACACCTGTATCAGTCTGCAAAATACTGATACCAATTGTGTTTAACATTTCAAGAGAAAAGAAAAGCATATCGTAAGGATATGTCTCCCTTATTTTATTGGTCAGTATGTATGTAGCCTGGGGTTCTGATAAATAACACGACAAGATTCCATTTCCATTCCGCACTTTATTATCATCAGTATTGTACTGGACGAATACTGGAGATAGGAGCCTGCAATACAAAGTATTGCCGACTCAGTAATATTATAATTATAACCAAATGTAAAAATAAAAATAAGACTGCATATTATCAGTTTTAAGAATGATGGTACTTACCAGGGGAACAGTGCTGTGCACGATGTGCCGGCCAGGTGCGGAATGATGATTTGGGGGAACACATGTGACAGGTAAGGTAGTGACCGACGCATGCGCTGAACACTTACTCACTTACTTACACACAAGTCTCTCACTGCACGTGCTGATTTCGCACGAGCTGGTGACTTTGAGTACCAATTACACCTGGTTACATGTACTAAACAGACCCCCCCCCCCCCCCCCCCTTCCAAATCATACTCCATATCAAGCATCGAACAGAACTGGAGTATCGGGTCGATGCAGGCTTTAGTGACTATTTCATATTACACTCTTCAGTATCCTAGGGCTGCAGATCTGATGGATGATACAAGTTCAGAGGCTGATGAAGGATGTGATATTAAAATCATCATAGTAACCCTATTTTAAACATTTTTGTTGATGCCAACCAAGGCGTCTTAACGTAAACCTGAGATCCGTTACAGGAATATATGTTCATCAATAACAAAAACAAAATAAGTTTGTGCTATAGAAACAGGGAATGCTTTTTCTTCGCATATGACAGTATGTCAGTATGTTGACAGATACAATATGATAACATGTTCTAACAACAGCCTTATACCTAACAGCGCCTTCCACCACATGAAATAAAAAATGTTCCTGTGTATCGGATGGAGAAAATCTTTCTGAATAAATTAAATGTGTTATATTTACAACTACAGTGTATATGAACATTACCGATAGAAACTTTCTTGTCGCTCCGTTTTGAATATGGAGAACGCCCCTTCGTCTGACGCTCAAATGACTAACGATCATCATTGTCGCTAATTTTACTAAAAATAGGCTGTTCCACCAATGTCGTTTAAATTACGACGATGCATATTCAAACTCAGTTAATAAACTAATCATTGAAAAAAATTAAATTAAGAAATTGTTCGATAATAAAAATGTAAATATATGGATAAAAAGTAATCTTATATATATTGGTGTAACGGCTGATCTTTCATAGCAGTGTGAAATGAAAGTGTTGTTTTTTGTCGTGGAACATAAGTTCGTAGCTGGAAGACATTAACCCTGTTAGGTCTACATGTACACGTATATTACATGTATGTTTGTGTAAGAAACTTATTTACAAACAGATGTATAAGTTTACAATATGTTTACCAGAAAGACCTTGAAACCCGGATATCGTTTATAATGACTTTTTACACGAATATCAACCAGAAAATAGAACAAGACGGCGCTTCAATCGTGTTGGTTTCTTTTTGAGTTTATATTCAGGATGGTCAATTTATTGATGATAAACAGTAAAGGGATTTTGAACAAGATATAACAACACGTTACTTTCTACACTTGTACATACAGCACGATCTCACCAGTCCGGACACTTCTGATACAGACACCAGTCCGGACACTTCTGATACAGACACCAGTCCGGACACTTCTGATACAGACACCAGTCCGGACACTTCTGATACAGACACTAGTCCGAACACTTCTGATACAGACACCAGTCCGGACACTTCTGATACAGACACTAGTCCGGACACTTCTGATACAGACACCAGTCCGGACACTTCTGATACAGACACTAGTCCGGACACTTCTGATACAGACACCAGTCCGGACACTTCTGATACAGACACTGGTCCGGACACTTCTGATACAGTCACCAGTCCGGATACTTCTGATACAGACACCAGTCCGGACACTTCTGATACAGATACTAGTCCGGAGACTTCTGATACAGACACCAGTCCGGATACATCTAATACGGACACTAGTCCGGACACTTCTGATACAGACACTAGTCCGGACACTTCTGATACATACACCAGTCCGGACACTTCTGATACAGACACCAGTCCGGACACTTCTGATACAGACACCAGTCCGGACACTTCTCATACAGACACCAGTCCGGACACTTCTCATACAGACACCAGTCCGGTCACTTCTGATACAGACACCAGTCCGGACACTTCTGATACAGACACCAGTCCGGACACTTCTGATACAGACACCAGTCCGGACACTTCTGATACAGACACCAGTCCGGACACTTCTCATACAGACACCAGTCCGGACACTTCTGATACAGACACTAGTCCGGACACTTCTGATACAGACACTAGTCCGGACACTTCTGATACAGACACTAGTCCGGACACTTCTGATACAGACACCAGTCCGGACACTTCTGATAGAAACACTAAGGCTTTAGATAAATAATGGTCTATACGCAGTACACGTATTTCTTTTCCTAAATCAATTATGCTAATGGATAAGACATGTCCAGGCATGTGAAATTCACGAATAAAGTTTCCGCCTGTTACTGTAAACGTACCGCGTATTCATTTTGGAGCAGTGAAAGTCTAGCGCAAACACAGAAAAATGTAAGACATGATCTATAAGTAAGACATCAATAAGCGCAGTCGGGAAGTTCCAATTCGGAAAATCCGGAATATCGCTGTCTCTAAAATTAAACACCAGCTCAACACGCGATTACTGACAGGTGTATACATTGGCTTCGTTTGCTTGAAAATCCGAACTTTGTTTCTTTCTAAATGTCTTTAATTAATTATGTAAACATATATTCATAACATGTTTCCAATAGCCTAATATCAAACGTACAAATAATGTATCTCCATGTCCACTCGGTCGGTTTATGACAAAACAACTTCTTCTGCTAGCAACATACACACATTGAAAAAATAAACAGATATTAAACATATAAATACAATTTTATTGCGAAGTTATATATAATTCATATACAAATATAGTATATATGTTTTAGATAAATATAGAGTAGATCTTTTATGATACTAAAACTTTGGAAACGTATATACAACACTTCCCCCTGTTAGAATTTCTCTTTCCAACATGCAGATGAATCCGCGTGTTTTATTAAGCTCTAAAACATTGTTTTACCCGCTTAAGTATTCACATCCGGTAAAATGTGCTTATGAAAGGAAATATACCCCCTCCCTCGACTCCGGTGTAAAACAAAATCCACAATACGTGATATCTATGATAGCAAACTTGCATTCACATGAAAAAAAAGTGATATTGGTTTCGTTTACTACAAAATTTTGTTAACAATCTATTCTTAATATAATCAGCATTCATGTACCTTTAGGATGCAGGCAGAGCAGAATCAACACTTCGGTTTAATGGATAAACAGTCGGGCACTAGTCCAGAAGATCGACAGTGCGATACCCAGTGTTGGCGGTTAACATTGACAAACTTATAATTTATAATTAAACAAGCATATATTGAAAACTCTTAAATCTGTATAATTTAAAAATCCGTGATATACCTCCCCAATTGATTTGGACACTGAAGGACGTAACTATCATTTACTATTTACTATCCATAATTACAGCCATAAGTTGCAATACCTAATTAGCTGACACAATCCAAACATATCTTGCTAAAAAGCTTTCTTAACTTGGGAAACTACAGAGTTTTAGCGATCCAGTAATATCAGTACCTTGTGGGGAAAACCCAGATTGATAAGCTGGTGTGGAATTCTACCTGGGAGCGTTGACCTTAAGTCAGAATGCATAATTTGTTAATAACCTACACCCGAGGATAATATTTCTAACACAGCTCTACTTGATATCAAATTTTGTTTGAATTGTATCTTGGTTTATATTAGAATCTGATATACATGTATTTACGTAACCAGTTACCAGATAAGAAATTAACCGGGGTATGCTGGGTTGTTTGTTTGATACAGTACAGCTGCTGTTCTAACCCATATCAGCCGTATAATCCCCAAACCCATATCAGCCGTATACACCCAAACCCATATCAGCCGTATACACCCCAAACCCAAATCAGCCGTATACACCCCCAAACCCATATCAGCCGTATTCCCCCAAACCCATATCAGCCGTATACACCCCCAAACCCATATCAGCCGTACGCGTATACACCCCAAAACCAATATCAGCCGTATACACCCCAAATCCATATCACCCGTATACACCCCAAACCCATATCAGCCGTATACACCCCCAAACCCACATCAGCCGTATACACCCCAAACCCATATCAGCCGTATACACCCCAAACCCATATCAGCCGTATACCCCCGAAATCCATATCAGCCGTATACACCCCGAAATCCATATCAGCCGTATACCCCCGAAATCCATATCAGCCGTATTCACCCCAAACCCATATCAGCCGTATACACTCCAAACCCATATCAGCCGTATACACCCCAAACCCATATCAGCCGTATACACCCATAACCCATATCAGCCGTATACACCCCAAACAAATATCAGCCGTATACACCCCCAAACCCATATCAGCCGTATACACCCCAAACCCATATCAGCCGTGTACACCCCAAACAAATATCAGACGTATACACCCCAAACCCATATCAGCCGTATACATCCCAAAACCCATATCAGCCGTATACATCCCAAAACCCATATCAGTCGTATACACCCTAAACCCATATCAGCCGTATACACCCAAAACCCATATCAGCCGTATACACCTCAAACCCATATCAACCGTATACACCCAAAAACCCATATCAGGCGTATACAACCCAAACCCATATCAGCCGTTTACACCCCAAAACCCATATCAGCCGTAAACACCCCCAAACCTATATCAGCCGTATACACCCCCAAACCCATATCAGCCGTATAAACCCCAAAACCCATATCAGCCGTATACACCCCCAAACCCATATCAGCCGTATACACCCCCAAACCCATATCAGCCGTATACACCCCCAAACCCATATCAGCCGTATACACCCCAAAACCATATAGCCGTATACACCCAAATCCATATCAACAGTATACACCCCAAACCCATATCAGCCGTATACACCCATAACCCATATCAGCCGTATACCCCCGAACCCATATCAGCCGTATACACCCCAAAACCCATATCAGCCGTTTACACACTCAAACCCATATCAGCCGTTTACATCCCCAAACCCTATCAAACGTTTACGCACTCAAACCCATATCAGCCGTTTACACCCCAAACCCGTATTAACCCGAAAATACATACTAAACAAGTAGGAATGGCTTACTCGTCTTGACATGATACATAACATTATTATAGTTTCAGCTTTCATTACAATTATTTCCGTTTGCCTTTATTACATGTCCGTGATCGGCGGAGTTGCCAATGTCACTGTCTTTACAACACGTGTTTTTCGTCAAACTGTCATATTCAAATGTAGACATAAATGGTACAAATCTACACCATTTTATTCTGTGTAGAAGGGGTGTTATTAGTGGCAGATCATAAAGAGCCAGTGGGTTGACAGTCGACTCCTCTGTGACGTCATTTCTATCATCGGATGAAGACGAGATCTGACATCGCCAAAGCAGTATCCCTCTCTCTTCGTCAGTGCCTGGTAATGAAAGAAGTAACTAACTGAGAAATCTAATCAGTTTATTCATTGTTGCCATATTTTGCATAAAATGAAATTGATAGATATTTAACTTTACAAAGAAGTTTAGTAGATTTCGATATGTGAAAGTATATTGATATGGGGTCAAACGTCAGAGGGTGTTCCCACCCTATTTCACCTGTTGCACATGTAATCTTCCGGTTGTCAGAAGCAGACGCTAATAGCGGTGTAACATGTCAGTAAAGTCAACTAAAACTGCCTTTTGTAACCTTGTCAGGCGTGTATCTGCAACTGACAGGTGCCACTAATGTTGAACAAATATTAAAGTTAGCAGCACGAAAGCTCAGTTATAACATACTAACACTTTTGCAAATGACCTGTTTTCTCAGAAACGCTTATACAAATATGAAGCATTTTGTCTAGTTACAGTTGTGGTATCGCACAACGTTAAAGGATGTGCGGTGTGCACATAATGTGTAAACGTTGTGTGCACGATGTGAGAACGATGTGATCCTGGACGATTGTTTCTATTGCACATGTGGGCGCACGATATATTAACATTGTGCGATGACAATCTTGGTTGTTTTAAGCTTATTTCTATAGTTTAGCAACATATATCAGCTGATCGTTTTATTCAAATTTATCTTAAAGATGACGTTACACACACAAGTGCTGCATCTTTTAAATTCAGTAATACACGGTATATACAGTATGGCGAAGAAATGTTACGTCCTTCTGGGACTTGTCAGTAATGCTTTGCACATCTGTATATGTATATTTTTATGGTCGCCGTCTTTGTCTCACTGAGAGATATTCTGTATCTTTAATTGATATGAAGATGGACGTTTTTGAGTATACTCATTAGTGTGTTTACTTGTTGTGATTGACAATGATAACTCAGTTCTATTTTTGAGGACTTGTTGTTTACTTGGATGTAACCAAGTTTTACATGGATGGTGTCGTCAAAGAAGCAGAATACGCTTACTCTTGCGGAACAGCTGGTCTTATTCTCTTGTATTTTTACATCTTTTGCCCAATTTTTTATCACTTTTAAGTGCGGATTAGGATTTTGTTAACGCTTCGGTAATATCTATTTTTTAATATAAACAGTTTGCATACCTCACTTGACGGAATCGACAAGTAAATAAAAACCGTCAGTTTGTACTTACCCGATACAGTGTTGTCAAGGATGAACGCCAGCATACCCCCGACAAACATGGCCGTGCTCAACAATACCACCAGTGCCTGGTCCAGCTCGCTTATACCTGTTGTCGAAACATAAGTCAAAGTCATGTTGATTAGAATGGTACCTTATAACATGAAACTAGCACTATTCAGCACGTTACCATACATTATAAGCTACACAATATTTAACTATTGTGTACAGAAAGCATGTCAACTGCATCCCATCTACCGCCATCTTAATTTATCATTTGTTTTCGTTCCATAGTTCCATAGTGTTGACCATGGTATCTTGTAATACTAAGTGATTGAAATAGCATTATTCCTATCTGTTCCCTTGCATATGTTTTACTATGCATTGTCAATTAAAAATGTTATACCAGCTCTACCCCAATACTATACCTTCTAGCTCTGTGCCCCAATAAACAACTCTGTCTACTGTATCCCAAACAAAATACCTGCCTGTTGCGCCCCAATTACAGACTATGCCTGCTCAATCCCAATTGTAAATATGCCTGCTGTGCCCGAGTAAAAAAGTAAGTCGCCTGTACTCTAATAAATCCCCAGAAGGACGATTAGTAGAAACGCCATAATCAGGAGGTTTCTGCTGTGTCCTATGATCTCTTGTAAGGTAACACTGAATGAAGAAGTCCTTGAAAGTGTTTCCTTGTTCTACGTTCCGTTGTTTAGGATGACTCTCAGCACATCACTATTCGCGAGTGGCATGTTGTGCTCTATGTGCTCACAATGGTATTTTATCGAAATATGATGTCGACATAAAATCAGATAGAGAAGGAAATACACAACATACAGAACTCTGCCTCTAGTACTAATGCACATATTCACAGACATCCATCACCCATTTTGAAGCACGTTCTTGGTTAAGGAACGTATCAAAATACCTCCAAAGTCTAACTGCAAATGTCAGGAACTTGGCGTACCTGTGTTGATTACTCCGGGGTTGTCGTTCAGGTATTTGGGAACCATCAGCCCGATCAGGAGTGAGGACCCAATAATACAGAGATTACGACCGGACGACAGGTCCACAAACTGCAAGTTAGACAGTCCCACCGACGTCACCATTCCAAAGCTGATGACAACTATACCGCCCAGAACTGGATCCGGAAGCATTACAAGGATCGCACCGAATTTACCAAACACACCACTGACGAGAAAAATAATTCCTGCAGCCACAAATGCTCCGCGACTGGCTACCTGTTTGAGATATATATAACAGTTTTGTTAATCTGCGAGTGAAAACACAATCGCTTTGCCAACAATAGTACATGTCTTAAAATCAAGAGGAATAAGTTGATTCACATTACGCATGCTTTCAATATTTCACCATTTTACAGCTTACACTATCGCATACTCTACATTTATGTCATCATTCTCCATGTCATTACATACTGCATCTACGTTTGTTTTAACTAGCATAGAAAATGACAAATCTCAACTATCATAACAGACATAAGCGTATGAACAACGTCCTTTCAAAGGGAGACAATGCGCCGTGCTGTCAGGCATGGAGTAACGTAACAAATGTTAAATGTACATATATATACATGGTTCATGTTAGCCACTGTCTTACTTTAAACCCTGCTTTCTGTACTCAATTAAGTTAACAGAGGACAAGTAAAACATCTATATATAGATAATAATAGCGAAATACGAATAATTCGAAAATATATCAAAACAAAATTTTCCAATTTTCTTTTTATGTTATTTATCATCTAAAACCACAATGAAAATAATTACTAAATTTCAGCTTGATACGTCAAGCGGTTAAATTTCACAAAAAATCGACTATCAGATACTGAAAAAGAGAGAAGGTATGCCACTCAGTGGAAGAAAATACCTCGACCACGTTACAAAACGGCCAAAAAACTTCCTGTTCACACTAGAGAAAAACGAACAGCTTCCATCCATCCCCTATATATAGTTATATATACAGTTATAGTTTACATTTTTAATACCAACACAATGCGTTTTACGTTTCGACTATATATGTATAAACCAGTTCCGCTACAACTACTGCATATCATTATCAAACTAATGTAACAATTGTGAGAAGTACTTACCTTTGTAAAACCGATAGCGCCGATATTCTGACTGTAGGATGTCGTGGCCCCACCAGATCCGACTAACCCCGAAAGGATGCTTCCAAACCCTTCAATGGCAATACCCCGATTGACTGCATGCGCAGGAGGTGGAGCAGCCCCGGAAACTCTGGCGCATGCGTAGTAGTCTCCAACGGATTCAATAATCGACGTTAATGTCGCTGCCAGCATAGCCATGAAGCTAGCTATACTAACCGTCGGCAATCCCCACTGACCTACAACATACAAGTTAGCGATACTAACCGTCAGCAAACCCCAATGACCTACAACATAATTGATAGCTATACTAACCGTCGGCAAACCCCACTGACCTACAACATACAAGTTAGCGATACTAACGCACGAAGTCACATTACGATTATACAAACCATTACTGAGAACAGAACGAACACAACGATTGCAGTTTATTATATCGCGTTACTGTTTATTAATACCTCATTAAAGATGACGTAACACACACATATGCTGTAACATTTAAATATAAATAAGAGAATACCGAAGCGTTAATAAAATCATAATTCAAACTCAAAATCGATAAAACCAGGGGCAAAATATGAAAAAAGAACAGATTTACATGGAGAACCTGGTCTGATTATCTTGTACTTTTACAAGATTCTCCGTGTAAATCTTTCCTTTGTTCATATTTTGCCCCTTCGGTATTCAAAGAACGACAGATTATTTACATGGATATGGAAAAAATAGCCACTCTGTAGAATACAGTACGTGAGTTCTCGCGTCAGTCCTTGCCCAGTATTCAGGAAGTGAACTATTTGAGGAGAATACTTCCGTTTCCGTTAGAATTCCGCATAAACTCCAGGACAGAACAACGGCTAGCAACACCTGAAAAAGGGGAAAACATTAAAACATGTAGATACAATAAAACTCCATTGGTAATTTTGAAAGAAAATCTTAATAACTTGGAATTTTGATGAAAACTTCAGTCTTCCTACTGACTGATATACCTGTAAAGATGACAAAACACACACAATGCTGCACCTTTTAAATTTAGTAATAGATACAGTGTGTCGACAAAAATTAATTAAACTGAACCATACAGCTGCTTCGTCTTTCTGGGACTTGTCAGTGATGCTAGGGGCCAAACGATGGGGATCCAAAAATCTAATGAAGAAGCGAAAGGTTCAGGTGCGTAAAACCTCTTTAATTTATGAATTTAGAGGTACATTTGAACTAGCTTTGTATAATTTCAAATCGTGTACTGCGAAAATGTGAAGTTAGGGCTTAAGAATTATACCTGCTGCCCCATTGCATAGTTTTAAGAGGCGACAACCTTTAGGACATAGGGATCGTGTTGTATTTGGGTCTGTTTTGTTGACAGGGATCAACCTGAGTTGAAGAGTATGACTGGTCAGCATCAGGCTTGCCGAAAGTGGGCCAGCCAAAATCTGACACCATGTATTTAGAATTTCTTGTTCAACGAACAGATTCACGACCTCACTTTTGACCTTTAATTGACCGTCCGCCCCTGTGAGGAAGGCTATGGGTTCTGTCCCTTGGCTAAGGCATACCAGAGTCTGTAAAAAGGTAGTTACTACATGTACTCCCTGCTTCACGCTCATCATTCCTAGAGTGGAATGACTAGCTAATCAGTTGTCAGTATATTGTGACCGGAATGGATGTTCTGCTGGGGGCTTCGGCAGTATATTCAGTGTGGTAGCACTTTTAAACGACAACAAATCTGGACCGTCATTTAACATGGTACGTCCTGCAATGTCCGAGCCCTAAACATGTCATACTCTGTACAGCCCCGAACGGGTAGGCCAATTTATAAGACAACTCATAAGAAAATAACGCTGGCTTAGGGAGCTTTGATGGCGTGACTATATCGCTAAAATAGTTTGTTTATTGTCAAATCACGGAGCATCAGAACTAATTTGTGGAACAATTATTCATAGCCCTAGCAGTTTTAGATTTTAGAAGATTCTTGATCTTGATGGACTAATTGCTTTTGAGCGATGTTTCATATTTTGTTTTAGATAAGCTATTCAAAGTAATTAACAGACCAGGGACGACGATAACAACACATACTTGATTACATTGAGTTTGATACATACCGGAAGGAGTTTGAAATATGGAAATTTAATCACATGACATCCCTTGCGTCGACTCCAAGATGGCGTCGGAACAGCAATGTTACGTAGGTAAAGCGAAAAGAGGAAGACAAGGGCAATAGTTCTGTAACAGTCACAACAATATCATTTACAAAGAGAGACGAGAACAATTGTTCTGTAACAGTCACAGCAACATCATTTACAACAGGAGATTAGGGAGATAGTTCTGTAACAGTCACAACAATAGCATTTACAACAGGAAACTAGGGGAAAGTTATGCAACAATCACATCTTTAAAAATGAGAGACAAGACGACTGTTCTGTAGCATCTGGAAACTTGTCTTTAATTAAATTTGTGTAAACATGTATGGTAGTTTACAAGTAGTCAATATGTCATTTATAAGCTAAAATGTATACTGCTGTATCAGCTATATAGTTAATTCGTTAGCAGTCAAATTTTGAACCTTAATATTTAGTTAACGGGAACGGGGGAGGGTATTTATATTGTGTGTAGATCAGCTTTGCTATGCTTTGGTGATTTACTCACAGGGCTGATATCCCCCATTGTTTCTCACAAAACCGGATGGCCACGTCAATCAGCGATAAACCGACAAGGGAGATAGTAGGGACTATAGTGATTGGTCCGATATAACGAAGGAGGATCCCTAATAGCCCAGTACAGCCAATGAAAACTTGCGTTACTGACGCAAGCATGATACCGCCCTGTATCTGCAAATCAACAAGTAAAATGTCAACATGATCCCTCGTTGCAATATGTAAACGTATTTAAATGCATTCATATAGCATTTGAATCAAGACTTTCCAACCTGAACTAAAGTCGGGTTGTTTACATAGAAACTGTACTCCAAGCCCGGAAAGCCTTCCCAGCTAAATTATTGTGACTAAGACAGACTTATATGATTTACTACCAGCGTTAAAAAGATGACCTTAACACACTCATGTCATTTGCGGCACCTTAATAGCGAATACCGAAGCGTCAACAAAACCATAATTTAAAATCGATTAAACCAGGGGCAAATTACGAAAAAGGAAAGTTCCACACAGAGAACCTTATACGGAAGAGTAAGCGTCTTCTGCGTCATCGCCATCACCCACCATGTAAATCCTGGTCACATCCAAGTAAACATCAACTCCTCGAAATGAGAACCGAGTCGATCATCAATAACAGTAATTAAGCACACTAATGAGCGTACACAAAAACGTCCATCTTCATATCACACAAAGATACAGAATATTTCTTAATGAGACAAAGATGGCGACCATACAACTTGCCCATAGGTCTGATAAACCTGCATATCTCGAATTCCTGTGTTGTTAGTTTGTTTGTCAGCAGTCGACATCAATCACGAAATCATGATATTAAGAGCAAGCCCTAGAATAACGAATAAAATGCGAATGTAAACACCATAGGTTTGAGAAGCAGAGAGGTTAATATCAGGAAATGGAAAATAACGATCGTAAAATTGAAATAATCATGTTTAAAGTTTAGCTTAGTAGTAAATTATGTAACAAATACAGTTTGCCATATGCAATATTTACACTGCATTATACAACTGTTCCGTCCTTCCAGGACTCGTTAGCAACACCTGAGGCTTAAAAATGAGATAGAATTTTTCTAAACCTTCTGTCGAAGCAGAAGGGTCAGGTGCGTTAAACCCCTTTTATTTATGTTTTTAGAAAACCCGTGTACAAAGCGTGTATTCCGAGAGTGTGCAAACTTGTCTACCACCTTGATAGACCTACCTAACGCACACATGTGTTGCGCATTTCAAAAGTAATAGATACAGCATGCCTCATACAATTGAATGTTCTGATAAAGCACCATACAAAGTGTTTTGTCAACAGTAATTATTTATAATGTACTCATTTAAAATGTACTACATACATATTACCTGATTACATAATAATATATATGAATACTAACATAATAGACATAAAACAGTACAACAATACAAGTGATCTTACAGTTTCCTTCTGGTTCATTCGTGATGTGATATGATAATTATTACATTTTTAAGCTTCGTGGCGAACGCTGCATCTACATTCACAACAGTTTAATCAATTTTGAGTCATTACTCTGTGTGTCAAACTGATCTGGTTGTTGTCATGCACTGATCATACGCATGTGCGAATATCGTGTTTTGCGCGGCGAATATTATCATTAATAATATTACAAGCTTTACCGAACATAATTTTATAGTGTACATGAATGAAGAAGGTACAGTACGTAGGCCTATCAGCTGTACGTTTTTGTTTTCCGAAAGCACCGTCAACTCAACCACACTTCATCCGTCAAACCATGCTCTTCGTCTTCTTTGATGGTGTCGCATTTATTTTTGTTGATCAGATGCATTTGTTCCGATCTTTCAATAGTCTCTTTTAGCTAATTTCTTGTCTAGTCTTGTGACTCTGTTTTCGTCAGCCAATATTTGTTTACCGCGGCTACCTGACATTTGCGATTCCAGTTTTATTTTTATACGAGCAATCACGTGATTTTTTTTCGAATCATGTGACAACTATCCTGCTCCCGGTTCCGTGCCGATTCGCAAGAAAACATAAGAAATGTTTTTTAACATAGAAAAGGATAATAAAAATATAACCACGGTACTGGTGTGCTAAGTAATAAATCTTGATATTAAATAAATAAAAATCAAATGTTATTTTTTGATAATCTAAACTGTTAAGGTTAAAAAAATTATAGAAAATATTTCATGTCGTACCTTGTTGAGATTCCTATAATTAGTCGAATGGCGGCAACGAAAATTGAGCAGACGAGCACCAATTTTTTTCGAAAAATGCCGTTTGAAGGTACTTTCCAGTTAATTGACACAACTGAGACCTTGGTTTCCTTCTTAGAATAACATTTGCCTTCAGAAAATGTATTTCATTTAGAAATTGGTCCAAACACGAGCTAATTATTATTATTATGTAAGATTATGTTTTAATTATTTTCAACAGTTAGTCACACCATAGAAACATATATGCAGACCTCAATAATGGACGAGGGAAGAGGTACATATATAATTATTTGAAATCTAATAAGCCACGTGACAGAAAACACGAACGACTAACTTTGACAGTTTTATTTACTGGGCTGTTGCTGAAAGTCTATTGAAATATGCTTCTTTTCTGTTTACCTTAAGCAAGGCCTGATATTCATCTCACACTAACATCAAACATGTCACCTTTATTTTTATCATTTTACCTGCTGTCATAAGAAGGATATCTACTGGGTCTAGGAGTATACAATCCTGTATCAATTGTCCTTTATTGCTGTTTAGCTATAATGTTTTGAAGCAAATATCGGTGTATATGTACTTATATTAATCTGCCCATACATACCGTAACATCGGTGTAAGAGGACGTGAACACTCCATTAATAGTTTACAATCAATAAGACAGCTTACCAAAACTCCTAACCATAACTTTTGCCATACAAACCATGTTCCTCCCCACTTCTTTTGGTTTTGTTACTACCTCGGTCTTAAAAGTTTGTTTGATTAGGGAGCCATAAATAGGTTTTTAAACTGAGTTGCGATTTCGAAGTAAAATTTGCACCATTATCAGATATAACAGTAGGTACAAAACAAGAACGATTACATCTATATATTCCTGTAGCTGTTGACTCTTCATTTTTTTCTGCTAGTGTTATAAGGTTGGGCAGCTTACTACTAAGCTATTAGATGAATGTGACGATTTCTGTGTTCCATCTTAATGTGAAGATTTTCGCGATAGACGCCGGCTGCTGACGAAATAAAAGTATGGTACAGGGATTCGAGATGCAGGTTTATGAAGACTTTGAGCAAGTTTTGTGCTTGCCATCTTGATATCATTATGTTTTGCTTTGCACATTAATATGCTTTCTTGTTGTGATTGAGAATGATTCCTCAGTTAACACTTTCAGGCTATGGCATTTACATGGATTTGACCTAGATTTAAATGATCCATAGTGTAACAGGAAAGAGAATAGTGTGCTTCCACCTGGGATCAAACCTCGATCTCCAGGTTCCTAGTCGGATGCTCTTCCACTGAGCTAAAGGGAAATTCCCTCTAGCTCGAATCTAAAACGGCAACCTAAATACTATGTACAATTAAACTCTGCCACACATAGATTCAGGTTTATGAAAACTTTGATCTTTAGCTCGAATCTTATGTACAACTAAAATCTGCCACGCGTAGTATTATAGTAATAGCTACAGTTCCTTGTTCTACTTCGTATCATATCAATATAAACGTATTATACATCGGAGTTTATGATGTTACACGCCCTTCCAATGTTGTAAACTTGAATTGCAGTTTGAATTTGGCAGATGTATTCCTTCATTTACAGTAGGACTGAAACATTACAGATCAAATTGTCCATTATACTCTGATGGCATTTCAATTCAACTCACCTCTCTTATCCGTGACTGCCAAATTTCTGTTCTATCAAGAATGGTTTCGTTTAACGTGGCATTCATGACGACATTAACACCTGAAGCTACAATAAAACATTACTTTACACGATTTGTAGTATTCACATTCTTATTCTCGAAATATGTTTCACTAAAATGTGTCTGTACGGTAACAATAAAAAATCAGTTTCACACCAAATTACAAAAGTTTGAGTTATTCATAAAAGAGAAGCGCTAACCTGCAATTCTTAATGAAAGATAATTATCCCTTTGGAACAACTAAAAAGTAGGCGGAAGAAATGTAGCAAGGCAGTTACACGATCACGTTCTGCTGTCAAAGTCTGGCAATTACCTGACGTATCAACATTCGGGCACTTCCATTTCTCAAGAGCAAGTAAGGCAGTGATTGCGGGAATAAACTTGTGGCATCCACCTTGGATGATTGGCAATCTGGAATGTAAAGAATCGCAAACCGGAACAATAAATACAACAAAGCTTAAGTTGTGAAGCGTTGACCGATACGATAGTTACAGTTCTCAAGCAGGTTTCAGTATAGTGGTTTTATATACTGAGGCTATCACATAATGTTTGATATACCGTTTTCATTCTCATATACAAGTAAAACAAAAACTTTAAGAATAATAAGGTAAATTTAACATATTTACAGAATAAATGATATAATATACTAACAAGGTACATGTATGTTCACGATTAGACATAAATTTGACTTATAACGTCTATACAACGACAAATACGGCGGTGTGTTGGTGTATGTACAGAGTTAGGGATACATTTGAATTATAACGTATGTACATTGACAGGTAGCCGGTGTGTTGGTGTATGTACAATGTTAGGGATACATTTGAATGATAATGTCTGTACAATGACAAGAAGGCAGTGTGTATATAAAAGATCAAGGCTATGCTGGACGTTTGATGTTAGAGATGTACGTACCTGACTCCGACGACCACCTGTAGTATGGTACATACACCACACATGAAGAGAAAGGTAGACATGATTTCTGACTTGACCACTTGTAAGTCACCGGCACAGATTTTATCGCTGACGATGAGAGGGATGGAGATGGTTGAACTTATAGACAGAAGTACTTGCTGGCAATATAATCATAAAAATATCTGTTAGTTTGGCACCCAAATACGTAATTAATACGAACGCTCATTTCTAAATAAATCAATTATCATATTGGGTCATTTTAACAGGAAGTGAAAGATATCAAAACGGTCGCATCGTTACCATCTCCTTGTTTTAATGTTGACCATGTTAATGTAAGCAAGTTTAAGAGTGCACTGTTACATTCGAAGAATGCGTATGGAAAAACACAATATGACACCATCACTTTGCTTCGTAGCAAACTCTTTATTCCGGATATCAACAAGACGTACTAATTACCGGACCCAACACATAAACAAGAGGATAAAATTATCCGGAACTAAGTCATTTGATGGCCACATAACAGCACACCGACAAAATGAAACGAGAACACTCCGAGCTTGATCAAAGCTTAAACACGTTCCTATGTGTAGAGAAAGCGCCGTTACGTTTTGGCTGGGACACAGATGGGTCATTTAAAGTACATACACTCAGACTACGTTCTGCCATTATTTAATTTGACGTATACGTAAGTAAAATGTCATTGCAAGTCTAATTGTCTACCTATCATGTTACACACGCTTTGTCGCCCGAGGGAAATAACTCTACAAATCGCCGTGCGCTATGCATATGTTGTAGTCTAGTCGGGAGTGTAATAGTATACTGAAGTATGTGCGTGTGTCAAAGTGTTGATACCTGTGAGTTCGTAGATTGCACAACGCATTAAATGTTGTGCGCCGTGCTACCACACATGTTCTACCGCCGCTGAGTATGCGTACATGTACACGTGTTGGTAGCTTTTTAGTGCATCTAACCTTATTGGACACGTCACTATTTATGTTACACAACAACACAGTTTTTATCACTAAAACATTTTATTTCACGAATATATGATAGTCACTTCAAGTATTATAATTGTCTCTTAAGTATTACTAGTGAATATGGTAAACAAAGTAATGTTATATGTACAAAGAGGCGATGTTCAATACATACCTGAAGGCCAAATATGAAGCACATATGTAAGGCGGGGACATCGTCAACTCCATACTCCAGTCCGAGGTGACGAGCCTTTCCCGACTTTTGTGCTGTGGACAGCCCATTAGAGATCATTGGACCAGTACACATGTCCCCTACGTGGCTGGAAGGGTCGGAAAGCTGGATGTTACATTCGTCTTGGTTGTGATCGTCTGTGTTACCAGAAGACGTTGTTAATTCGGTCAGCTCTGCCATTTCAATTCAGAATTTCTGGTGGATGCATAGGTTCACAGGACTGGTGAGGTCGACACAGGTCTACGTGTTCTCCTTCACTAGACGTGGACACTGATACCTACATATTAAACACTGACTAGCGGTCAGTTTATGACAACTTTCACTGTCGCCATAAATCAACAGTAGTTATGTTTATACTGTCATGGATGGGTACATGTTCTCGTGTTAGCTCTACCTAATGGGTACTGGTATGCCCTGACATGCTTACGACATATAATTCACCCTCAAGGCGACTTTCTTCTGTCTGAAGAAGGTCGAGGTAACGGTCGAAAAGATCATTAAATTATTGTCAAATTCCTCACAGTGATAGAAAGCAGACGGATACAGTGGGAGATCCAGGGTGTGTGATACAGTCGATGTTTCTTCCTGAAGTGTGAAAAACCCCAATAGATCCACAACTGTAATGCGGGCGACCCCGAACTCGTTTATGGTTTAGAGTCCAGGGGAATATAATAGGGGTGTTTCATGTACATTTACCTAACCGAGAGTGATATACAGTAGTTATTCAGGTTAGAGCTGTACGATAGAATTACATGTATTGAATATGTGTACATATAGTGTGTATTACGGGTATAATTACTCATGTTTACTCAAGGCTAGTAGGACAGGTTGTACAGTTTATTTAAACGGACGACAGAGTGAATAACATGTTTGTTATTAGAAGCGTATATTTTTATATCCTTCTACAAGGGGTTTTGATTATTTAAATGTGACCCGTAGTTGGCATTCACTTCCTAAAGCCCCTGAAATGTGTTGTCACAATTCAGGATGTAGTTTTATGTACATTAATACATTTCATAGTGTTTAACCTATTTTGTTAACCGGTCTATCCAGATTAATTAACAGCAAGGCAATTTCCTTATTAGTTTGGTAGCATGTTTTAAGTTCTTCTCGATCGAGAGCTAAAATGTGTCTATTCCGTCTGGCTATCGAGTAGCATATCACTCATCTTATTGATGTAAGCGAGACAACTCTCGATCAGTGATTATTGTTATGGTACTGAAGCAGCAAGAGTATACGTAACTTTCGGTAAAACTTGAAGCGAAAATCAAGCCTTTATCATGGTGGCTGATTTCTGCCATCTCGCCTTTTCGCCTTTTCGCGCAATTTTTTCGCCTTGTAAATTTTACGCGAAAAGGCGAGAAAATGAACACGCCTTTTCGTGTTCATTTTCTCGCCTTTTTGCGTAAAATTTACAAAGCGAAAACCCGCCGTTCGGCCACCATACATTTACCTTTTTTTATATTTATAGATAAAGTTAAGATTGACTGATATCAGCAATATTCAAGATGAATTATTACGCGGTTACCGGTACAGAAGCAGTTTAAACTCGGTATTTGTAAACACGCTTGCATTTTGAACTGTCTTCTAACTTTTGCTTGTTGTTGAAGTGGGCCACACCTGAATTATTTTCAATGCTTTGATTTTTTCTGTCAAAAGTTTCTTGTTAGTTTCCGCTGAGGTTTACTTCCCTTTAGACTTATTTTTGCAAAGTTATCAACTGGATGGTTTTTTTTCATGATTTGTAAAAATCCTGAAAAAAATCCTGAAGTTACGTATATTGGGCCTTTAAGGGAAGCGAAGTAAGGAGAAACCAAGAAACCAATCTTGGTTGTTATTTTTTTTCCTTTGATCTGGTAGAATGACATCAGTTTCTAGATAACTATACAGATACAAAATAACAATAATAAATTTAAACAAATAAACTGTAATATAACTTAGCGGGCTTCATGCAATATGGATATATCCGATTTTCATTCTTACCGACATGAAAATTAAAACAATCAAACAAACAAACAAACAAAACGCCGTTCAATACTGAATGAATTGCATTAATAAGTTCAATTGTCTATGAACATTCGTGTCAGATCCCCTATTTGTTACATATCCACTAATGTACAATACGACAGATCCTATACACTTTAATATCGGTCCTCGTCGTCTTACACTGCAATACCTGTATCAGTCCGCAAAATACTGATATCAATTGTGTTTAAGATTTCAACAAAAAAGAAAAGCATATCGTTAGGATATGTCCCCCTTATTTTATTGGTCAGTATGTACTAAACAAAAAACATCACCTTTTTCATATCATACGCCATATCAAGCATCGACCAGAACTGGAGTATCGGGTCGATGCAGGCTTTAGTGACTATTTTCATATTACACTCTTCAGTATCCTAGGGCTGCAGATCTGATGGATGATACAAGTTCAGAGGCTGATGAAGGATGTGATATTAAAATCATCATAGTAACCCTATTTTAAACTTTTTCGTTATTGTTACTGTTTCGGATATCGTCTGTGTTGCAAACCAAGGTGTCTTAACGTAAACCTGAGATGCGTTACAGGAATATATGTTCATCAATTACAAAAACAAAATAAGTTTGTACAGAGAATGTTACTTTATTCACATATGACATTATGTCAATATGTTGACAGATACAATATGATAACATGTTCTAACAACAGCCTTTTACCATACATCACCTTCCACCACATGAAATAAAAAATGTTCCTGGGTATCGGATGGAGAAAATCTTTCTGAATAAATTGAATGTGTTATATTTACAATTGCGCTGCAACTCACTTCAGTGTATATGAACATAACCGACAGAAACTATTTTCATAAAGTATGAAAGCAATGGTTCTCGAGACGTAGAACGTGGTTTACTTATGACGTCATTGATCGAGCTTGTACAATGAAAGTCTTGTCGCTCCGCTTTGAATATGGAGAACGCCCCTTCGTCTAACGATCAAATGACTAACTATCATCATTGGCGCTAATTTTACTAAAACTGGGCTGTTCCACCAATGTCGTTTAAATGACGATGATGCATATTCAAACGCAGTTAATAAAGTAATCATTGGCAAAAATGAAATTAAGAAATTGTTCGATAATAAAAATGTAAATATGTGGATAAAAAGTAATTTTATTTATATTGGTGTAGCAGCTGATCTGTCATATCATTATGAAAAAAATACGCCCTGCATTTCTTATATGAGAGTTCGACGAATCATCATAATAACGTATGCCACAGGCCGTGTTTCTACAACTGGACACGTGTCGCTATGTAAAAGGAGCACATCTCCAGCAGTCTTACTTCTTATCTCTTACTTTATGTATAAATCAATTGTACAACAGTCAAACGAAAGTACGAAACCGTATGTTAACGAAATTAAATACTAAACAGGTAGAAATGGCCGCGCCGTGCTACACATTATTACAGGAATCAGATATCATTACTCAGTGGCGGATCCAGGGGGGGGGGGGGGGGGGGGGGGGGTCACTGGACGCACATTACACCCTCCTGTCCTTGACCAGGATTTTATTTAGTAGTGAAATATAAGACCACATTGATCTGGTGACACCCACCAACACTGTTCAGTGTACATGTGCACACTGAATCCACTTGCGCACATTTTACTGAGACTAATCATTCTCTTCAGTGGTAATTGTTCATTCTATTTAGTACACTGTCCAATCCACACACCCTCAACTCCGAAAGGATTAGAAGTGTTCTGTGTTGACTATATAATTGACACTAATTGATATCTCCACCCAGCATCAATTAACATGGTCAGTGAACCATGATAAAGAATGATTACAGAAATGTATACAAGCCTCTTCTCTACCTGTGGAAGGACATTTGACATTATTTAATGTTTAGTAGGCTAAATATCTGATATGTACAGACAAGCTTCTTAAAGTATTGCATACATGTACAATACATAATAATAATAATTGTATGTTCATTCATAAAAAACACGCATTAGTATCTGCCATTGAGTTATAAGATAACATTGTTAAATAGTTTTGTCTTCTTTGATATATAAAACATAATGCTTTATAGACTTCTTTCTATAAACTTTCTACTTTTATAAGAAATATCAATTTATTTTCAGTATTTATTTATTTAAACGTTAAAAGTTTCGAATTTTCGCTTCCGTTCCATTAAGAATAAAAAGTATGCCCTGATAAGTTCAGAAAATAAATCGCATTCTATCAAAAATGTAGTTTCATCATGCTTTTCCCTATAGAGGTATTTATTGCCCGTTTCTATAGTTGTGAGAATAGTCATTGTCAGAAAGTCACGTCAGTAAATGGTTATTAGCACATTAAAACGTGTATTTAAATAATCATTTTATCCAATTACATAAAGTATTTGCAGGGTTCATCACTAGTGCGACTTATCATTTTAATGCCAACAATTAACTGGATATTGTCAGTGACGTTTATAACACTGTGCAATATGATTATGTTTCTGATATCGTATTTGAATTTTCGTATTAAAATAAAAACTATAAGTTACTCAATTAAAAGATGACAATATCTTGCCCACTGCCAGAAATAAATCATGTCGGTGATCACCACATTTTCATTCAAGAATTTAACAAAGATGAAAGATCAAATAAGAGAACATTGGAAAAAAGTATAGAGGCAAATTTATTTGTTTTATCAACATGATGTGGTTAAAACCGCATTTGCCGCAAAATAAACTTGAAATCTGAAAAGTTGACACCCCCCTGAAAAATTTCTGGATCCGCCCCTGTTACTTAATTATTTTCGTTTGACCTTATTACATGTTGCTGACCAGCGAAAGTGACTTTCTCACTATATGTACTACACTTATTTATTGACACACTGTCATATTGAAATGTAGACATAAACGGCACACATCTACACCATTTTGTTCTGTGTAGAAGTGGTGTTATTAGTGGCAGATCATACAGAGCCAGTGGGTTGACAGTCGACTCATCTGTGACGTCATTTCTATCATCGGATGATGACGAGATCTGACATCGCCAAAGCAGTATCCCTCTCTCCTCGTCAGTCCCTAGTGAGGAGGGAAGTAGAAAAATGTTGTTTTTCCAACTTACATATGGATATGATAACAAAAAATATTTTGTTCTAGGTGATTCCAAAGAGTCAGTATAAATTGAGTACAGTGTTTACAATATCAATAAAAACAGAATTAAAATATTTGTTTTCTTTGACACGTACAATGTAATACAACTGACATCGTTAGTCTTGAGGAGAGGTTACATGCCAGAAATGTGTATGTAACAACATGGCATATCGCTTTATCGCAATATGTTCCAAAACATGTTTTTGTTTTCATTCTGCTTGGTGTTTAACTTTGAAAATGCCTGCATATCATAACAGCTCTGCAAATTACCATAAACAGTTTTATTTCCAGTGGTGAAATCCATATAATTATGCAAGGTAGGGCATGAAACAAATCGGAAAAGAATTCAATTTAAAATAAAGTTTTCTCTTATCGCAATACATACTTTCGGTATTGCAATATATCACAATACGACATAGGGATATTATGGCACCCCCAGTTTGTACTTACCCGATACCGTGTTGTCAAGGATGAACGCCAGCATGCCCCCGACAAACATGGACGTGCTCAACAATACCACCAATGCCTGGTCCAGCTCGCTTATACCTGTTGTCGAGTTATATATTTGATCAACACATACGTGTTTTTAATCTTTCCTGGTTAGATTGATATTACAAATTAAATGATAATATAATCATGAATACAGAATAATCAATAAAACGATAGTACGTGTTCAGTTCGTCATCATACATTGTGATTTATAGTGTCACTCAAAAGACGGAACACAAAATAAGCACACAAACGCGACCCGTCGCGAGGCAGCTCACGTAAAACTGAAATGGGGAGCAGAGGGTGAAAAGAAATTATCATGTGTGATAATAATTACACACAAACAGCATGGGTAAGAAACGATATTTGCGGGAAAAGGAAGAATGCTTCAAGTGAGAAACCCGAAACATTTGGCTATTGAGTCAGGACATTACATGTACCACCAAGCCAAAAGGCCGGGACCAGTTGAACTGGTTCGTAACTCTCTGATCTTGTTTAGCAAGGTCAAAGCACTCAACGTGACAAAAGAATAAGAAGTGTTAAACCTATCCGTTCCCTTGTATACTTCTTACTATATCGTGTCACACAAAACGGCTATGACGTATGTACTCCAGTAAAAGACTATGCATGTCTTTTTGTACGCTCAATAAAAGACGATGCCTGCCGTACCCCAATAAAATGCTGTGTCCAATAATAGACTATATATGTACATACAGAAATCGAATAAAAAAAACTATGCCTGCAGTACCCAAAATAAACAACTATACCTGATGTACCCAATAAAAGGCTATACCTGTTGTACCCAAATAACAAAATATGCCTGCAGTACCCAGAATAAACAACTATACCTGTTGTACCCAATAAAAGGCTATACCTGTTGTTCCCAAATAACAAAATATGCCTGCAGTACCCAATAAAAGGCTATAACTGTTGAACCCCAATAAATGCCATAACAGACGACTAGAAGTAGTCCTGACAAGAGGTTTTCAAGAAAAATGATAATTGTTTTCCGCTGCTTTAGGTTCAGTAATTAGGTAACGATAACAAATGGTTAACCGTACATCAGTATAATGTGGCCGGTTAGAATGCTATACTGGAAGCCCGCACCATGGTACATTTGTATTTCATTGAGATAACATTAGGAAGTCGGCATCAAATCACAAGTAGGGATTATACAGCACGCACTGTCCCTAGCAACAACGTTAACGCACATATTCACGAGTTCTTTAATTGCTTAAATTCACACACAATGTACATCAACCATGTTGAGGCATGTCCTTATTTATAGTTATAATGAAGCCTAGTAATGCTTATGCCAGGAACATCTTTGTACAAACTACCGTACCTGTATCGATAACACCAGGGTTGTCGTTCAGGTAATTGGGCACCATCAGTCCGATAAAGATCGAGGACCCAATAATACATGGGTTTCGGCCGGACGACAGGTCCACAAACTGCAAGTTAGTCAGTCCCACTGACGTCACCATTCCGTAACTCATAACAACTAGACCGCCCAGAACTGGATCCGGAAGCATGACAAGGATCGCACCAAATTTACCGAACACCCCACTGAGGAGAAAAATAATTCCCGCGGCCACAAACACTCTGCGACTGGCTACCTGTGTGAGAAATATAAGGCATTATATATTTATTTGTTTTGACTATATATATGCACAAGGTGTATGAACATGTATGAAAGCATTCCGCTACAACTATTACATGAAAATGGTGTACCGTTTTCATGCAGACTGTTACCAAACTAATGTAACAATTGTGAGACGTACGTGCCTTTGTAAAACCAATTGCGCCGATATTCTGACTGTAGGATGTCGTGGCCCCACCAGATCCGACTAACCCCGAAAGGATGCTCCCAAACCCTTCAATGGCAATACCCCGGTTGACTGCGTGCGCAGGAGGTGGAGCAGCCCCGGAAACTCTGGCGCATGCGTAGTAGTCTCCCACCGATTCTATAATCGAAGATACCGTCGCAGCCAACATGGCAACGAAGCTAGCGATACTAACCGTCGGCAAACCCCACTGACCTACAACATACACGTCAGCGATACGAAACGTTTGTAATCCATAAAATGGTTAACATGATATTTTCTAATTAGTGTTTTAATTAGTCTTGTTCTTGTTTTAATTAATGCTCGTTTCGACTTGATATTCAGATTCAGACGAATTGGTGTTTTGTTTTTATGTTTTTCACAATGATGGGGCATTAAAGGTTTTGGTTTGGTATAGCATGCCATCACTATCATTATGTGTACAACTGCTTTACAGTTAGAGGTATAAATCATATTATAAATATTAAAGTTGAAACTTTATTTCTGTGAGAATAAAGAACAACATTTTCATAGTAAGTTAGTAATAAGTAAACAAAGAACGACAGATTATTTACATGGATATGGAAAAAATAGCCACTCTGTAGAATACAGTACGTGAGTTCTCGCGTCAGTCCTTGCCCAGTATTCAGGAAGTGAACTATTTGAGGAGAATACTTCCGTTTCCGTTAGAATTCCACATAAGCTCCAGGACAGAACAACGGCTAGCAACACCTGAAAAAAGAGGAAAACATCATAACATGTAGATACAATAAAAATCCACTGGAAATTATGCAAAGTATCATAATAATTAAGAACTTTGCTGAATAACTATATTTAGTGAATATTTGATTCCCACCAGACCAGAGTTACAGTACCGTGGATGATTTACCTCACTTTATTACGTGAAACAGAGAGATGAACTAAGGAACAAGTCACATATTTTAACCGATAACTTGCCCTGCACAGCTCCGAACGTTTATCCGCCTTCCACTTTAGTAGGCCAATCTATTATACACCGTATTTTGAAGGCATATGAACATTACGCTTGCTTTGAGAGTTTGATGACGTGTGAAAGCCATTAACTACTTTTGCCTATTGTCAAAACTCGGATTAGCAGGATTCTTCAATGTAGTTGTTGAGCAATTGTTCACCGCCCTAGTACTCTATCCAACAGATGCTGCATTGTAATTTAGATAATTCTTGATCTTTGAAAGAGGTCTTTATTTTTCAAAATTGCTCTTTTTGTGCGATTTTCTATTTTTAATCTTAGAAAAGAAGTTTAAAATAAGTAAACTTAACGCATTAAGTACGACTTGAGACAGCCAATATTTGATAATAGTGAGTTTGATACATACCGGAAGGAGTTGGAAATATGGAAATTTAATAACATGACATCCCTTGCGTCGGCTCCAAGATGGCGTCGGAACAGCAATGTTACGTAGGTAAAGCGAAAAGAGGAAGACAAGGGCAATTGTTCTGTAACAGTCACAACAACATCATTTACAACAGGAGACAAGGGCGATAATTCTGTAACAACAACATCATTTACAGTGAGAGACAAGGACAATAGTTCAGTAACAGTCACAACAATATCATCTACAGTACAACTAGAAACAAGGACAATAGTGCAGTAGCAGTCACAACAATATCATTTACAAATAGAAACAAGGACAATAGTTCAGTAACAGCCACGACAATATCATCTACAGTACAAATAGAGACAAGGACAATAGTGCAGTAACAGTCACGACAATATCATCTACAGTACAACTAGAGACAAGGACAATACATTTTAGCTCTGTAACAGTCACAACAATATCATTTACAAATAGAAACAAGAACAATAGTTCAGTAACAGTCACGACAATATCATCTACAGTACAAATAGAGACAAGGACAATAGCTCTGTAACAGTCACAACAATATCATTTACAAATAGAAACAAGAACAATAGTTCAGTAACAGTCACGAAAATATCATCTACAGTACAAATAGAGACAAGGACGATAGCTCTGTAACAGTCACAACAATATCATCTACAGTACAAATAGAAACAATGACAATAGTTCTGTAACAGTCTCAATATCATTTACAAAGAGAGACAAGGACAATAGTTCTCTAACAGTCTCACTATCATTCACAAAGAGAGACAAGGACAATGGTTCTGTAACAGTCTCAATATAATTTACAAAGAGAGACAAGGACAATAGTTCTGTAACAGTCTCAATATCATTTACAAAGAGAGACAAGGACAATAGTTCTGTAACAGTCTCAATATCATTTACAAAGAGAGACAAGGGCAATACCTCTATCAACAGTGTGCCGGTTACGTTTTGCTATGATTAGATTTAAAACAGAAATACTCACATGGCTGATATCCCCCATTGTTTTTCACAAAACCTAATGGCCACGCCAGTTAATGATAAACCGACAAGGGAGATAGTAGGGACTATAGTGATTGGTCCGATATAACGAAGGAGGATCCCTAATAGCCCGGTACAGCCAATGAAAACTTGCGTTACTGACGCAAGCATGATACCACCCTGTATCTGCAAATTGAAACACATAAAATATCCCAAACTTCTTGTATTCTACCAGATTCCTAGTTACAAAGATATAAAGATATCAACATATTTTTATAGCGTTTGAATCAAGATTTGCCAACACGAATGTAAGTATAAATGTGTCAAAAATTACTTACACGTGAATTCAAATTTCTGTCACTAACAGCTGCTCAATAACATAGAAAACACAAACATGATATCGAATTTCTTTAAAACATTATCTGTGTATCACATCATTTATCAAACTAAATTTAGCATGGCAAAGTCTTTGTGATTACAGTGGAACTTCTCTGCATGTCCAAAATGCAAAATTTAAATTGCAAGCAGCCAAAATATGATCTGACAATTAAAGATATCATTATACATTGTAGCTGGTAGAGTTCCTAATTATGCTTCTCGTCTCATACAATATAAGCTTAATGTACATGAGTGTCTCGTTTTTTTAGACTGTTTTTGAATTTTTTTGATCGAGAATTTTTTTTTCAGCAGAACGGAAGTAACAAAAAAAAAAAAACAGATAATACCCAATCGCCAACAAACCAATTCCTCAAAATCGATTGACCAAGAGGCATAATACGAACAAATGAAAGATTTGCATGGAGACCAGGAATTCCAGAGGAGTAAGTGTTTTCTGTTTCATCAATGACACCCGCCATTTAAATATTGGTCACATCCAAGTAAACATTAAGTCCACAAAATGAGAACCGAGTCATCATTGTCAATCACAACAAGTAAGCTCACTAATAAGCATACACAAAAACGTCCATCTTCATATCGCACAAAGACACAGACTATTTTCCAAATTCTTGTGCAGTTTAGATATCCAATATAGACGAGGAAGATCAGCGGTTTTATCTTTAATAGGTATTTTAAATCATTGTGATACTGATGTGTGATTAGAATGTAATTCTTTTGAAAAACCGGTCAATGCGTAAGAAGGGTTATCTCAGTTATCAAGCAGGCCAAGTTCTTGAAAACAATGAATGAGATAGAGTTTGCAAACAATTTATTAGATGCCTTGTCTGCGACACAATCACTTACACGTGTATCATGTAGGTCGAGTAGTGTTATTCGAACATCGGGGTCAAGAGATATCGTCTTGTTTTTGGTTTTCATTTTGTATCGTAAATTGCGTATCTTTTCTGAATAGGGAACCTGATAGATTTTACCCACACAGAAAGTGAATCCAATTCAGCATGCGCACTCTTAGCCCATTGTCTGGCGTAATCTTCCATACGAATTTTGAAATTCACATTCCGTTTCGCGATACTTAGGACCTTTAATGAAAAGTTCCCGTAGTATTATGTTTGGGGTGATATTAAGATTGTCGGTTACTATGTGTCCAGCTGGATCATAGCAATATGGGGTTAAAGAACATGAACACGCTGAAGGAGGGGTCATTCTAAAGTCAACGATGCATTATTTGCTGATGGTATTTCAATTAAACTCACCTCTCTTATCCTTGACTGCCACATTTCTGTCCTATCAGGAACGGTTTCGTTTATCGTGGCATTCATGACGCCATTAACACCTGTATTTACAAAAAACAGTAATATAGACGCTTTGTAGTAATTAAGTGTTTATATTTCTATTATTTAAATTGTTTCACTAAAATGTATCTGTACGGTAAAAATTAACACATAATTACGACAGTTTGAGTTAGTTATATTAGAGAAACATTAACTTGCAATTCTGAACGAACGAAAGCATATCAACCCTGATCAGTGCTGTATTTCAACATCACAGCAGGGCCAACTTAAGTGTAGTCAGAAGAAATGCACTAATGCAGTTACGTTCACGTTCTACTGTCAGTCTGGAAATTACCTGACGTATCAACATTCGGGCACTTCCATTTTTCAAGAGCAAGTAAGGCAGTGATGGCGGGAATGAACTTGTGGCATCCACCTTGGATAATTGGCAGTCTGGAATGTAAAGAAATATATAACTAAACAGTTATTACAACAGAGCAAAGCATAAGAGGTGAAGCTTTGACCGAGTGGATGGTAACAGTTCCTAAGGAGGTTTCATATCATGGGTTTTATATACAGGAACTATCACATAGTTGTTAATATATCGTGTTTATTTTAGCTGCATATGAGATCCCATTCTGAGAGATATGCTAATGACGGTAAAATTACCCTCTCCCCTATCGCCAACCACGGCTCCGCTTTTCAACAAAAGTCAAACTACAGACCCGTACACGTTTGCTGTTCCATCTTAGACGCAAACGGTACGGAAGTGCTTCGGAAATGCTACTCAAATGTTATGGAAATGCTACGCAAACTGTACGGAAATGCTACGATACGCTACGTGAACTGTACGGAAGTGCTACGGAAATGCTACTCAAACGGTACGGAAATGCTACGGAAATGCTACACAAACGATACGGAAATGCTACGGATGACGCTTGCAAACGGTCGATACATTAACGGATTTTTATAAAAACGGATCCACACAATCACAGATACAAACGAAACGAAATATCTATAATGCATCGGGAAACGTGTGCTGAAACCGAAAGTGGAGATCCAGCGTGTACACATCATGTGTACGATTGTTTTTAATTTTTGCTTTGCCATTAAGATAATGGTATGAGAGTGAAACAAACAGACATGCCTTAAAAGTAATTGAGAACAATATCAAAAATCGGTAATATTGGAGCATGTATTAATTTTTTCCGTCAAAAAGATCTGACGTACTCTGACAGGTAGCCATGAGCATCAGTCGGAACACCTCGAATTTTTCTCCCGAGCTTGCTGGAAAGGCCCGATGTTGTTCGACTGGTTGGGGCATGTGACCTTGATATTTTAATTTAATTTAATCAAATTTCATGTTAAATTTTGTCAGATTCATACATATTGATAAAAGCCTTATTTTTTGTTTTATTAATTTTTGAGACAGATTATTTACAAAATTCTGAGTTTATGCAGCTTATAAAAGCATGAACTATACGTTTCGTCAGATTTATTCCGTAAAATTTTCAACCGAACGTTTCCCAAACGCTTTGTAAATGACGCTAGTGCAACGGATTGGTACGGTAGTGCGACGCAAATGCTACGGTAATGCTACGCAAACGGTACGGAAAAGCTACGATAATGGTACGGAAATGCTACACAAACGGAACGGAAATGCTATGGTAATGGTACGGAAGTGCTACGGAAATGCTACGCAAACGGTACGCTTAAAGTGGAACAGCGAACGTGTACGGGTCTGTATATGATATCTTTGATCGCAAATTTGCATTCAAATGAAAGAAAATCAGATTTACATTACTTTGGTATTTGTTTGATTTACTACAGTATTCTATAAACAATTCACGGTTAATGAAATAAACTATTTGATGTGGGCGGATCAGAAAGTTTCAAAATATTTGATTATACATATATGAATAACGGTGGTCTTGTTGATAAGCTATTGGACACGTGTCCCCAAGATCGAAAGTTGACACGCACTGAGCACATACACGCATAATTCTTAAATAAGTTCAATTTGAACACCCAAAGAATGTGTACAGAAACGTTCAAGAAAGAATTGCTTGATAAATGCAGTTTAAAGTATTTCATTTTCTGGGGGTGGGGGGTGGGTGGGGGGGTGGGGTATATATAAATCGACTCATACAACTAGCAGTATATTACATGTAAAAACACTGCTTATTTAACAGCCCGAGTATAAGGTATCTAGGGGGAAGTACCCCTGACATGCTCTAATGTGTTTGTTTCAGCAGCATACCAAGTCCCTTCTTTACACTCACTTACAATATAAAACATTTCCAATGTTGTAGTAGCATCAAATACTAGCATCATCATTCATCATCTTTATCATCATCATCATCATTCATCATCATTATCATCATCATCTACGACTTCAATCATCATCATCGTCTTACCTTCGTCAGCAACAGTCATCATCATAAACACAAATAAATCGCAAACACAGCAAAGTATGCACAATACTGGAAAACACCTTCATCTTCTCTTCACACATATACAATCGCACTTTTCTTCAATTAGATGGAACATTTTGTACTTCTTGACGTTCTAACATGATATTAATGCTATCTTACTTTAGAATCGTAGGTATCCCATCAGATACAATGTAACATATATATAACCCCGGCCGCCTTGGTGACAGGCAAGTGAGCTATCAACTGCACCACCACCCGACCACCCACAATATAATATAAACATATTACCTAATACATCCGCTTTCATAGCTTACCTCGTATCTTCCATAGGTTCAACTCTCAAACAACCGTACCAAAACATGACCAGAAGATAAAGATTTATTGTGGAAACATACTTCCGGATCCGATACTCTGTCGTCGTTTTCTGTCAGATCGGTTTTGCAATGTTTTCTGTTTACCCATTTACTAACGAGCTGACACAGTAAAAGTCGGTTTGAAGATACAATTTCTGTTACTCATTGTTGTTCTATGTCAACAACACGGACTTGTTCACGTTAATGTATTTAAAGTTAACTCAAAAGTATAATAAAAAGGGTGTACACGATCTTTCAAAAGTAAGAACATTATATTCAGAAACTGATGTCTCTTAAACACAGTACATGCATCTCCTGAAAATAGTCCTGATCAAATCTATACATGTTTTAAACAAATGAGAAAAAAATCTATAACTTATACGTTCAGGTACTGTGAACGATTTACTTCAAATATCTGTTTTCTATCTTTATTGAGGATATCTGGAGTCAGATGCGCTTTTATTGTAGGAGAAAGGACATAGAAGTGCCATAAAAATATGTATGCTTCCATTCATGCAAGAAACGAATAATAATTTACGATATTTAGTCAAAATACTGACAGATAAATATTGTTTTATGTTTGTGTATAATATTACACCAAAATAATTATGTACATTCACTATAGTAGTTAAAACACTGTCACTGTTATTAAACAATGCTTCTACCACAAAAGGTGGGTGTTACTCTGGGTATCAAATAATCATTACCATTCTGTTTATACAACACATGGAATAAACTCTAAACGCATTTTGATAGGCTAAAATGCGGACATTGAACGGAACACCATCACTTGCTGATTGCTGATGTCGTCGTCATTTGGCGGGGAAAATATTATCTGATATGTTTGCGCCCGTATTGTCCGCTATTCATTTATATTTCATTCAATGAAATACTGCTGTTTTCTACTGTAATTGTGGCAGTAACAGGTCACACGACTTGTAGTTGTTGGATATGGTATTTATTTTACTCTCGTTAGTTGATATTCGAAAGTTACAAAGGACACGAGCTTTAGCGAATGTCTTTTGTAACACGTACGTACATGTACCGTACCCGCACCGACACAATCAAAATACATATCACTACATGCTTACATCATAATTGTCATACGATATTAGATATTACTTACTTGAATAAAAAACGTTGGCCATATCTATTTCTGCTAAATCGATATATACAGTGTACCTTATAAATTTATGCTTGTTTATTATCACTGTGTACATATATAGTCACTGTTTCACAGATACATACTTGTAGTCACCTGTAAGAATCACATACATCTGTAGTTCCGTTACAAACGTGTAAAGCTATCGTCGTCGATTACGAACTTTTAACATAATGGAGTGTCATCCAAAAGCCTCCCTTTCCTACCATTCGTCAACGCCACGAATAGTTACCATCCATGTATCACGACATATCTACACATGGGAGTGGGAACGCATTCTTAGGTCTTTGCTGATTGACCTGAGTTAAGTCTTTTGTTATATCAGGTATTTCGAACCCCTAAGAGATTTTCGGTTCCGAATCATGTCATTGTTTCTGCGACAAGTCAATTTACAAATCACACACAGGGGTTTGTTCGTCTGATTCGTTCACCTTTCGCTCTATTCTGTCCACAGTTTGTGTTAGCTTGGGGTCCTGTTCCTCTAGGTCAACTTTTCGCCCTCGAGTTTATTCACAAGTTCTTCTTTCCCCCTTTAATGTCCTCGCGGTTATATCTAAGAATATTCTCACTGGGAGATTCCATATGCAAGTTTATGTCATGCTGCAAGTTTGACAAAATCTCAAAAATATTGTCCGGGTTCTCATCGTTTGACAGTATCTTTTTTACAGGACGCCCCCAAGAAAATACCTGGATATATTTTCCTTGTCCTTTGCAGCCTGACATCATCACATGAAACAGTTCCAGAACAATAGAAACGTATGCAATGTCACCACGATCTCACCTGTATGTGTCCAGTTTATGTACCTGGGCCCTCTATTGTATATGCCAATGGACCACTGCAATAATGAGCTTCTGTCAGATTCAAAATAAAATTCTTTTAAAGCAGTTTTCGAAGAAAAATTCCACATCCTCGGTAACTCAATGTTTACTCTGGCCTATAATTGACGTGTACAGCAATTTCCACTAAACACCTTCCATTAGATAAGGAGAATATTCATAACTTCTTGTAGAGACAAAAACACTTCTTACTCGGTCAACATTGATCTTAACCTTCATAAATGCACTTAGCTACTTCCATACCTACATGACGTAAACTGACACAATCCTTTATCAAATATTAAATAGCCTCCTAACTCGGGAATCTACGGAGTTTTATCGCAACAGTAATTTCATTATTCCAGATTTATGACCCCTGAAAGGATATCATTCATACCCCTATATCTGTTAATGAGCTGTCAGTGTATGCCCCAAAAGTCAAGAATGAAAAGTTGAACTAACAATTTATTATTGTAGAGTTTTTTTAAAGTTAGACCATGCGTTTCTGCGAGACTGTTTTCAGCTGTCATCGCTTATAACTCCTGTGTTCTGCTCATATAGACAGATACTTTATTTACTGGGGTACTGTGTTGTTAAATGTAAACAAGTGTTTAATTTTTATATTGAAGTATAATGTTTAATTAAAATATGTTTCACATGGTGTATTACACTACTCTTCAAAATGATGTTTAGATATTTTAAACTGAAATAAACTTTTAAGAGATAGCATTTTAAAATGTCTATTTATAGCCACATTAGCTTGCCTGCAGCTGTCAGCTTACAGCACTGTTCAATTTTGTTTTGCCGAGTTCGGGTTGCAGGTCGGAAACACCATAGGGACATACTTTGTCCTGATAAAACTTGGTTTTTTAGAAAAGGGTATTTCATAACTAGGCCTATGAGCCATATGGCCATTTGTTCTTACCTTGTGGAATTTTGGAAATAGCGAAAAAATGTTTTGTTGGTATACTCTATTAAGGTCTCTTTTGGATTCAAGAAAATCATTTTTGTTGGACGCGACCGCACTACTTATATAAGATTTAAGTTACACCATGTGTTTCTGTGGTTTTGTTCTCATCTGTCATTGATTGCTACGATGAAAATCATTTTTGTGGGTCGCGCTCTAGCGCGACAACTTTACATTACTTATACAAAATTTATGTTTACACCATACATTTCTGTGGTTCTGTTCTCATCTGTCATTGCTAAGATAAAAAACATTGTTGTGGGTCGCGCAGGAGCGCGACCACTCTACGTATATACGATTTAAGTTACACCATGCATTACTGTGGTTCTTTTCGTATCTATCCTCTAGATCCATGAAAGTATTTTTCATGCATCGTTTTCCATATAAAAATTCTTATTTTCATTATACCCATTATAAACTTTTTTTCCGGAATATACACAATGCGTTTGTAATTTTATCTTATATACCTTTGTATGGCACTACAAATCCCGCTGTCTTGAGAATATTTAGTTATTTCAATATACAATCTGTATATTAAATACATTTTGTATGAGAAACTGAAAATAGTATTTTACTTTTTGTTTACAGAATTGGTCTGGTATTATAAATAGTCATCTTAATATGTATTTTTTAAAGTGACCCATTCATATTTAAGAATTGCTAAGCAATACAATTTCTATTTGAAATGATATACATTCTTATATGATATTGTATATCATTTTCTGTGCTAAACCAGTGCCAATTTGATTGTATTTTATGAAAAAGATTGATAATAGTCAGTGCCTTCTCGGTTGAAAATTGAACTTCATTTTGTCAAATAATATCATTTCTTATTATTAATGTTATCATTGATCATACATTGATATTAAAATATATCCAGAGTTATAATTTGGTAAAGGCAACATACCAAATTAAGAAACCTGAAATTTAAACGGAACTGTGACAAGAACATCTGTCTCATACTACAACAGGTTGTCATGTTCGTAGTTTTTCGATGTTATTATACAGGATCTCGTTTGCGACCCAACTTTTACGCTTGCGTCAATAAGTTTTCTTGTAAAGTGAGTGATATAATTTTCTAACTGCGTATGTATAAAGTCTATGTGATGACAGGTAGCCGGTGTGTTGGTGTATGTACAAGTTTAGGGATACATTCAACTTATACCGTCTATGTGGTGATAAGTAGGGACAAGGAAAAGGCTCAATCTCGATATGTATAGGTTCTGATCACCTACGAGAGCAAGGTGAGCGTAACTCGCGGATATCAAGGATGGGCTATGCTGAACGTTTGATGTTAGAGATGTACGTACCTGACTCCGACGACCACCTGTAGTATGGTACATACACCACACATGAAGAGAAAAGTAGACATGATTTCTGACTTGACCAGCTGTAAGTCACCGGCACAGATTTCGTCGCTGACGATGAGAGGGATGGAGATGGTGGAGCTTATAGACAGAAGTACTTGCTGGTAATACAATCATAAAACGGTATCAGTTAATAGGAACATAACTTGTACTTTGCAATATGGATGTGTTCCCTTCGCATTAAATCGAAATATCAATTCGCATGCATATAGAAGTACTAGGAAATGGAAGAGAAGCGGTCGCATCGTTACCACCTTGTAGTTTTAAAGTTCACAGTGTTAATATAAGATAGTTTATTAGTTCACTTCGACAAATTCTGAGCTAAACCTGCTTAAAGTGCAAATTCTTATTCTCACTCTGTTACACAAGGATCTGACAACATCCCATAGGAGGTCATGATCTGGTGGCTTTTGTGGCGTGTTTACACATGTACTTTAATGTAGGATGATCCAAACTTTTTCGCTCACCAACATTTATATCCAAGATTCTAGGAACAGTTATTTGATTCGCTAATTCAGTCGTTCAGAGCATGACCCTTATGGAATGTTATCTGACCCTATGTAAGTATAGAGTAACGGAGCGACTATCGGGATATACATTTTACTCGGATTGAATCAAAACTTATTAACTGATCATGAATTGTGCCCTATGTGTAGAGAAAGCATCGTTACGTGTTTGCCACGGCTCGTTTCCGGTGGGTCATTTTAAAGTAAAGACGATCAGACTACGTTCTACCATGATGTGATATTATCTGCCCCAATCATATTAATTTTGACGTATACATGCGTTACTGCCAACCATGTTACACACGCCTTATTACCCGAAGGAAATAGCTATTTATTTACATTTTCGCTGCCGTTTCGCTATAAAAACCTAGTAGGTTCCGTTTTGGTCCATCGTACTATGGCCCATTTAACAACGAACGTGAGATAAGGGTTAAAAGAAAGCTCATCACGCCGATCTCTTATTTTGACGAAAAAGTATCGAAAACGTCTCACAACGATTCGATAAACGTGACGATATCGATTTTCCAATCGTGAACTTTTCCTTTCTTGATAGTAACATCCCTGCATGTCAATCTTTTGGTGTTTAAATATAGTAGTTGATTCTAGGACCTGCTCAGAATATCGATATTTTCTTTATATATGTCAACTGCTGACGAACCAACTTACGGTACAGGGATTCGAGAGATGCAGGTTGATGAAGAATATGGGCAAGTTTTATGGTCGCCATCTTGGTTCCAATGGGAAATATTCTGTATCAGATGAACGTTTTTGATAATGTTTATTAGTGTGCTTAATTTTGATAATGATGACTCTATTCTAATTTTTGAGGACTTGAAGTTTATTTGGATGTGACGAAGAAGCAGAAGACACTTACTCTACCGCACCACCTGGTCTTATTCTCTTGCATTTTTATGAAGGTCTCCATGTAAATCTTTCCTTGGTTCATATTTTGCATCTAGTTGAATCGATTTGGGTTCGGATTATTGTTTTCTTGATGATTTGGTTGTTTTTCCCTAACATCAGTGAAGTCGATTGACCAAAGATAACATGCATATGTTCGGGTTCTTAAGCAACGCATTATTAAATATAAGCCGTATCGCAACCAGGACACAACACAACGCGATGTAATTATAATAACGAAAAACAGTCCAAGTGCAAACTGAATAAAATCATATATTGATCTCCGCGCCGTTCCGTAAAGTTCTCTCTGCTGCCTTGTAAAACGGAGTGGAAACAAGGATCAGTATTTTAATCAAATTATCCCAAGTGTTATTTAAAAACCCCTTTAGAGAAGAACAGTGCAAAAGAAAAATGAGATTTAAAATATGATCATACAATGCTTTTTACGCTAGTTTTTTTTCCAAGGACTGTACGGTATGTCAAATCTCAGTTCCAGAAGAAAGCACGTGAAAAGTTTGCGTCGTTAGGAAACAGGTAAAGGAGAACGCCATACGAGCTATTCTGCAAATTCCACTTTCAAGAATGTCTTATAGTTATATTTTGTTTAATTTCGTTGCAATTATTTTTTTCGCATATGGTTAGACGCGAAAATGTAAAATAGCATTAAGCTGCATTTTTGTTCAATCTCATTAAAATACAGATCCTTGTTCTCACTCCGTTTTACAAGGATCTGACAACATCCCATAAGAGATCACGTTCAGATTACCTTTGTTTACGGAACGGCGCGGAGATCAAGATATTATTTTATTCAGACTGCTTTTTTGTTTCGAGTTTTAGACAATATAAACGTCCACTACATTACAGGAAATAGCGTGAAACGAGCTGGCGCTTACCTAAATCGCTGTTTAACGTCGTTGCGATTGTATGTGTATAATGTAGGCACAAGGGCTAATACTTGTGAGTTTGTAGGTTGCACAACACAAATTAAAATTAAACTTCAAACATTTTATAATAACATAAGTAATTTGCTGGCAATACATGTCTATGACTATCTAAGAAATATAAGAAAAGTATTGGATAATACTGGATACAAGCCCCCTCTCCTAAAGATGGTTCTATGAATAGACCAGGTTTTTTTCATAATCTCAGAGCTATTAGTTGACAAAATGGTAATACCATTTTTATAGTCTGGCGTATATAGTTCCATTAAATCGAGATACATTTTTTCTGATATTATCATACAGAGGACATTTATAGAAAATGTGATTTTCATTTATAATAACATTACTTTCATTTGTCTTGGTATGTTATTTATTTGATCACGGGTGAGTTCCAAGTCATGTTTACAGAGTGTAAACACAAAGCGTGGTGCGCCGTACGTACTACCACTGTTATCTCGTCGGTGAGCGTGCGTATACGTGTTTTTGTACACGTTATGTGTGTTACATAACATCATATCGTGTTACGTAACATGTCACTATCATATTACTTAAACATTTTACTTCATAAATATATTATTGTCTTTTAGTAAAACGAGTAATAAGGAAAGTCAATATCTCTAAGTATAAACATACAATGCATATGAACATACCTGAAGGCCAAATATGAAGCACATATGTAAGGCGGGGACATCATCAACTCCATACTCCAGTCCGAGGTGACGAGCCTTTCCCGACTTTTGCGCTGTGAACAGCCCATCAGAGATTATTGGACCAGTACACATGTCCCCTGCGTGGCTGGAAGGATCGGAAAGCTGGATGTTACATTCGTCTTGGTTGTGATCGTCTGTGTTACCAGAAGCCGTGGTTAATTCGGTCAGCTCTGCCATTTCAATTCACAACTTCTGGTGGATGGATAGGTTCACAGGACTGGCGAGGTCGACACAGGTCTAAGTGGTCCTCTTCACTAGACGTGGACACTGATACCTACATACTTATTATTGCAGCTAATTTATGACAAGTTTCCCTGTCGCCAGAAATCAATAGTAGTGTTTATACCGTCGTGGATGGGTACGAATGTACAGGTACTGGTATGTCCCGACACGCTTACTGCACATCAAGCACCGTCAAAGCGACTTTCTTGTGTCTGAGGAAAGTCAAGAGTACCGTTAACAGATCATTAAATTATTGTCAAATTGGTCACAGTGATATAAAACAGACGAATACAGCGGGGGATATAGGAAAACATTTCTGGGTAAAGGAATCAAAACGATAATGATTTCGTGAAGTGTGAAAAGCTTCTCTAGATCTACCACTGTCGTCCATGTTAAATGAAGTGTGAAAACCTTCTCTAGATTTACCACTGTCGTCAATGTTAAATGAAGTGTGAAAAGCTTCTCTAGATCTACCACTGTTGTCCATGTTAAATGAAGTGTGAAAGCCTTCTCTAGATTTACCACTGTCGTCCATGTTAAATGAAGTGTGAAAAGCTTCTCTAGATCTTCCACTGTCGTCCATGTTAAATAAAGTGTGAAAACCTTCTCTAGATCTTCCACTGTTGTCCATGTTAAATGAAGTGTGAAATTCTTCTCTAGATCTTCCACTGTCGTCCATGTTAAATGAAGTGTGAAAAGCTTCTCTAGATCTTCCACTGTCGTCCATGTTAAATAAAGTGTGAAAACCTTCTCTACATCTTCCACTGTCGTCAATATTAAATGAAGTGTGAAAACCTTCTCAAGATTTACCACTGTCGTCCATGTTAAATGAAGTGTGAAAAGCTTCTCTAGATCTTCCACTGTCGTCCATGTTAAATAAATTGTGAAAACCTTCTCTACATCTTCCACTGTCGTCAATATTAAATGAAGTGTGAAAACCTTCTCTAGATCTTCCACTGTCGTCCATGTTAAATGAAGTGTAAAAAGCTTCTCTAGATCTTCCACAGTCGTCCATGTTAAATGAAGTGTGAAAACCTCTAGATCTTCCACTGTCGTCTATGTTAAATGAAGTGTGAAAACCTCTAGATCTTTCACTGTCGTCCATGTTAAATGAAGTGTGAAAACCTTCTCTAGATCTTTCACTGTCGTCTATGTTAAATGAAGTGTGAAAACCTTCTCTAGATCTTCCACTGTCGCCCATGTTAAATGAAGCGTGAAAATCTTCTCTAGATCCACCACTGTCGTCCATGTTAAATGAAGTGTGAAAACCTTCTCTACATCTTCCACTGTCGTCCATGTTAAATGAAGTGTAAAAATCTTCTCTAGATCTACCACTGTCGTCCATGTTAAATAAAGCGTGAAAATCTTCTCTAGATCCACCACTGTCGTCCATGTTAAATGAAGTGTGAAAAGCTCATCTAGATCTTTCACTGTCGTCAATGTTAAATGAAGTGTGAAAACCTTCTCTAGATCTTTCACTATCGTCTATGTTAAATGAAGTGTGAAAACCTTCTCTAGATCTACCACTGTCGTCCATGTTAAATGAAGTGTGAAAACCTTCTCTACATCTTCCACTGTCGTCCATGTTAAATGAAGTGTAAAAATCTTCTCTAGATCTACCACTGTCGCCCATGTTAAATGAAGCGTGAAAATCTTCTCTAGATCCACCACTGTCGTCCATGTTAAATGAAGTGTGAAAACCTTCTCTACATCTTCCACTGTCGTCCATGTTAAATGAAGTGTAAAAATCTTCTCTAGATCTACCACTGTCGTCCATGTTAAATAAAGCGTGAAAATCTTCTCTAGATCCACCACTGTCGTCCATGTTAAATGAAGTGTGAAAAGCTCATCTAGATCTTTCACTGTCGCCCATGTTAAATGAAGTGTGAAAACCTTCTCTAGATCTTTCACTATCGTCTATGTTAAATGAAGTGTGAAAACCTTCTCTAGATCTACCACTGTCGTCCATGTTAAATGAAGTGTGAAAACCTTCTCTACATCTTCCACTGTCGTCCATGTTAAATGAAGTGTAAAAATCTTCTCTAGATCTACCACTGTCGTCCATGTTAAATAAAGCGTGAAAATCTTCTCTAGATCCACCACTGTCGTCCATGTTAAATGAAGTGTGAAAACCTTCTCTAAATCTTCCACTGTCGTCCATGTTAAATGAAGTGTGAAAACCTTCTCTAGATCTTCCACTGTCGTCCATGTTAATTGAATTGTTAAAATCTTCTCTAGATCCACCAATGTCGTCCATTTTAAATGAAGTGTGAAAACCTTCTCTACATCTTCCACTGCCGTCTATGTTAAATGAAGTGTGAAAAGCTTCTCTAGATCTTCCACTGTCGTCCATTTTAAATGAAGCGTGAAAAACTTCTCTAGATTAACCACTGTCGCCCGTGTTAAATGAATTGTTAAAATCTTCTCTAGATCCACCAATGTCGTCCATTTTAAATGAAGTGTGAAAACCTTCTCTACATCTTCCACTGTCGTCTATGTTAAATGAAGTGTGAAAAGCTTCTCTAGATCTTCCACTGTCGTCCATTTTAAATGAAGCGTGAAAAACTTCTCTAGATTAACCACTGTCGCCCGTGTTAAATGAATTGTTAAAATCTTCTCTAGATCCACCACTGTCGTCCATTTTAAATGAAGTATGAAAAGCATCTCTAGATATACCACTGTCGTCCATGTTAAATGAAGTGTGAAAACCTTCTCTAAATCTTCCACTGTCGTCCATGTTAAATGAAGTGTGAAAACCTTCTCTAGATCTTCCACTGTCGTCCATGTTAATTGAATTGTTAAAATCTTCTCTAGATCCACCACTGTCGTCCATTTTAAATGAAGTGTGAAAACCTTCTCTACATCTTCCACTGTCGTCTATGTTAAATGAAGTGTGAAAAGCTTCTCTAGATCTTCCACTGTCGTCCATTTTAAATGAAGCGTGAAAAACTTCTCTAGATTAACCACTGTCGCCCGTGTTAAATGAATTGTTAAAATCTTCTCTAGATCCACCACTGTCGTCCATTTTAAATGAAGTATGAAAAGCTTCTCTAGATATACCACAGTCGTCCATGTTAAATGCGATCCCTGACTTGTTCGCTGTATAGAGACGAGGGCAAAAGTTGTATTCCGTATACATTTACCTAAACGAGAGCGTTATATTTAGATTATAGCTGTAAGATTGTTTCGTACAATGTACATGTGCTGTAGTTGAATATGTGTGGAGAATTCGTGTATAACTAGTATTTATAACTCACATTTACTTTTGGCTATACATGAGAGAGTATGCTGTGCATATTATGGGGTTGTGAACTGAATTATAAGATGCATACTTGTTTGTTGTTAGAAGTTTTCGTATTTTTTTTTACAAATCTTTCTACATTGTGTATTGATTTGAATGCGAACCATAGTTTGCCTTCACTATCTTATGACCTTGAAATGTGTTAACACAATTCATGTGATACTAGCATGTATATATTTTATGGTGTTTTAACTATTTTGTTAATCTGTCGGTCCAGGTTTATTAACATCAATACAATTGCCTTATTAGTTTTAATAAGATAACATGTCTAACATTCTTCTCGATCGAGAGCTAAAACATGTCTGTTCTTTCTGGCTATCGAGTAGCATATCACTCATCTAATTGATGTAAGCGAGACAACTCTCGATCAGTGTTTGTTGATGTGGTACTGTAGATAATTGTTTGCAAGCGTTATTACATTTATATTGCTAACAAAACAACTAGGCCTGTTTGATAACCGAGGTAACTTTCCTTAAACATTGACCGCTTCTTCGAAAGATGTAATACTGTATCTACATGTAACTATGCATCAGTTTTACAATATATCATGATACTGGTATACTGATACTTTATGAGCAAGACGCCTTAATTAGATACCGAAACCACACAAGGATCCTTAAAGCAACGTTTTATTGCTGGCTCTGCTAATTACACTAAGCTTTTATCAAAACTTATTAAATCAGGGCTTCAGTCTTAGTGTGATACCGTATACTCCAGAAGTGGAATTAACGGGATGTGGATTTTAAAACAAATCGAAAGACATTTTGATTAATCTTGAACGTCCCCTTCCCTTTTTTTTTTGTTTTCGATTAAAACATTGATTTTTCCCCCGTACACTACAAAAATGCCATACATCATACAAAACTGAAAAATAACGTCTTATATCGCTCGTTTTGAGAGATTTTTTTTTCTCTTTTTTTGTTCAGTTTGGAGGAAAGATTTTCCAGCAGACTGTTGGCATTCCCATGGGAAGAAACTGTACCCAACTCGTATCTGATTTGTTTTTGTTTTCATACGAAGCTGAATTTGTGGAAGAGCTAAATTAAATCAGGACATGTTATAAAAACCTTGCCAAAATTCACGTTCAGATATTGTGACGATGTGTTGTCTATACACAACAACATTTGCTGACCACGTCGGCCTTATATACCCTTTTAAACATGAAATAAAAGGCACATCAGACTCTTCTTCGTCAGCTCCTTACCTCGATCGCTACTTAAACGATGACCACTTTCCATTTCTTAATATCGCGATTTCAAAGATCGATTTCGAATGCTGACAAACAAAATAACAACAAAGGGATTCGAGAGATGCTGGTTGATAAGAACTATGGCCAAGTTTTATGGTCGCCATCTTTGTCTCATTGAGAATTATTTTGTACCTTTATATAATGTGAAGATCAACGTTTTTGAATATGCTCATTTGTGTAATTACATGTAATTGTTGTGATTGACAATAATGACTCGGCTCTCATTTCGAGGACTTGATGTTTACTTGGATGTAAATTTAGAAGAGTTGTACTTTTGATTAAGGGAAGAGGGGTAAGGTGAAACTGAAGTGTACCAATCTTGGCTGTTGGTTAGTTTATTCGTTTTGCTAGACTGGTCCCTGTCTCTAGAATAGTATACTAATACTGTTACAACATTATTTAGAACAAAACAAAACAAAACATATCATGTCATATATATATAAATATATATATTTAACGAGCAGCTCTTTGTAATACAGTGTATATGTTTTAAACATACAATACTCTGAGGAAGAAATAATACGAATGATTGAATTCCTGATTGACCATATTTTTATTGAGTTTAAATGGAAGAATTTCCAGCAAACTGTTGGCATTCCCACTCTTGACTGACTTGGTTTTGTTTTCATACGCGTCTGAATTTGTCGAGAAGCTTATAAGGACCGGTAACAAAAATATCGCTTAATCTTCACTTCCAAGTGTATGATACAGACGAGTTTGCTGGTCTAGTCCATCGTGTATACGCTTACGATCTTTACCCAAACTAAAACCAACACAGGCAGCTTACAAGTACAATATTTCCGATCTCGAACTTTCCTCCTTTTCCTGATAGTAACAACCCTGTTTTCTCACTCTACAAAGTATGGTGTTTACATGTCGCGACTGATCGTTATCCTACCTCTGAATATCAAGATTTTCGTGATAGATGGTAGCTGCTGACGACCAAACGTACGGCACACAGAGATTCGAGAGATGCAGGTGGGTGAAGACTGTGAGCCAATGTCCTACTGTCGCCATCATGGTATCATTGCGAAATATTCTATATCTTTGTATTGATATGAAGATGGACGTTTTTCAATGTGTTTGTTAGTATACCTGCTTGTTGTGATTGAGAATTGTGCCTCGGCTGATACTTTAAGACCATGACATTAACTTTGTGCTCACCTAGATCTACTGTTCATTGCGAGTGTTGTCGAAGCAGAAGACAAATGCTGTTTTGAGATTGGTACTATTTGAAATTTAAAAGAAATGTAATGGTGTACAAATGTGTCAACAAATAATGTTGTGTCTGAATACCTGGATAGACAATTTGAGTTTTCTAACTATAGTCGTACAATATCTGCTTCCCAAAATTTTATACAAGTACCAAGACACCCACTAATTTTTATTCAAAACGGTTTGTAGTGGAAGGAAGCCAAATTGGAACAACCTACCCCTCTAATGTTAATAAAAAATGGCTGGAAACAATATAAATGCAGTTTGAATATATTTATTTTTAACAAGAAACCTCTTAAAAATTACTTTCTGTTTTATTTATGCTATATTATCGTATAATGACGTATATAGTGTCAATTTTTATTTAATTGCTACATAAGCATATACGTAAATCAGAAATCTGGTGTTTTACTGAATACCAAATTGGTTAAGCTTGGAATAATGAATCTTTGCTTCTGTGATAATTGTAATGAAATTGTGTAAATGACCCTTTAATTGTATATGAATACTTATTACATTATAGTTATTTGAATAATTTAATCAATATTAATTTAACTTAATTCTATACTTATGCTGTGATTATAATACTATCTTTACTTTTGTGATACTTTTAATGTTCTATAAATGATCCTTCAATTGAATTATAGTAGTTTAGCATGCCAAACAAATGTTTTGCCTATCTTAACTGTGATGAGTATTGTTTTAACTAATCCTTTTACTAACAAGAGGACCCTGTTGAAGATTAGCTTTGCCAAACAGGTCTTTTATCCTCAATAAATAAAGTTGATTATTATTATCAGTTCTTCCTTCACTTCCGTGCCTCTGTATATTTGTAACATCTGTATAACTTCGGGTCAGCCACGTAATCTGAACTGTTTGTGCTGGGGACGAAGGTGTCCAGATTATTGAGGGTCCACTGTATATATGTGGTGTTCTACAATAGGAGTTATACAAAAGAGAAATGAGCCTCCTATGTTTTGTGTTACGTCAGTGAAATTTATTGAAAGGTTTTCTTTCAAACCACAATATTTCAGAGCGCGGACAACAGGTACGAGTCCACACAAAACATACGTCAGTCAAATGGAATGTGGTCTATTAACCTCTCCGTAATGCGTAACTGATAGTCCGCCATTGAATGATTGATCAAAATAATTAGTTTGATTTCTTTTAAATTTTATTTGAAAAGTGAAATCCGGTCTATCTCCCCTTTATGTTCTTCGTATGTTGATCATGTGACATATTATTTGTTATTTATAAAATATTCATACATCATATATTAAGTGCTAGCACTTATATATACAGCGTGTTAGCCATTCATCATCTATAACCATTCAATAAACAAATAAATCGATCATTCAGGTACGAGTATACTGCAGTGGGTAACGGTCCGTGCCTAGCCCCTGTGGGTAAACCGTTAATTATGTAGACCACAGCCTAGACTTTACCGCCACCTCGCCAATGCTTTTTATTTGTACTCAGTCACACTAATGTTTAAAACAAGAGGTCGCAATAGTACAGATCATGGCGGGATGTTGTACAAATGTATTTCCATTGATATATGATTATATCACTAGGGAGATGAAATACATATCTATTGCATTGTATTCAACATGAAGGGACGGGTTACTTTCAATTCCATGGACTAAATGGATTAAACCCATCTCCTCAAAAATCAAAATTTGTTAACTCGCTCATTTCTGAAATTTAATTATTAATTTTTTCAACCTTTGAATTGAAAGAGTTCAATTGTGAAAAGAATTAAACACAACATTTCTATAAATAACGAATGGAGCCAAATAATTCAAAATTTATCCATGCATTAACACAAGAGTTGCTTGAGTTTCTGTCAGTAAATAATAAATATATGTGTTAAAAGAGCCTCTCAATACTGACAGAAACTCAAGCAACTGTGATTAACACATAACAATATTATAGGTGCACGTGTACAGACGTGCATGAGAAAATTACAAAAATGTATTATGTGGTGAAGAAAGGCTAGCGTAGGAGACGGGATTCCATTACAATGATAACATACTGATAACATTCCTCTACGTCACATGGGGTTTTCGGTTCTATTTTCCACTTCCTGGTAATCATAGTGTATAAGCAAACATAATAATTTGCATATTTCATACCATCCATTAATTGCTCCGCAATAGTATGGATATATATATGAACTGACAGCGTGGGAATTGTTACAGATTGGGTCTTAGGCATGCATGGATGAAGACGATTGGTCTGACTCCCTTCCTACTCCGAGGTCTTCATCGAATGTCAGGATATTAATCGGTCTGAACAATCCTTGGGTGAGGGGATTCAATTTTCTTATAAATGGTGGGTCCTTAATTGGGTTGAGGGACGGGGTCCATCGGAGGGAATTGAGTAAACTCTTTAAAATCTTCTTAATGAATGACAAGATATTGTCCAAATATGTCCAAGATGGCTTTCATAAAAATTGTTTTCATGTTAGCGATACAAGCTTCTGGGCCTCTTGTTTTCTCCCCTTGCCTCCTCTCATCATTGTTGTTTTTTGACAGTAACATAAGCGGTTTTTTTAAGAAGTGGGATCACTCTGCACCATATTGCGAGGATATGGGCCACGTCGTCGTGGAGATCGAAATCGGCGTTCTCCGAATCGTTTGTTTTTGTCTGCATTGATGTGTGAAAGTTCATTATACAGCGTACTAAAGTAAGTATCACATCATGAAAATTGGTTTTACCTGAAAAAACTTAAGTTACTTCATTTCCTATCGGGCCCCTCGGGGCTCAAACTTACAACTTATATAAAATTGGTTGCCCTTCATTCTATAATATCTTAGCTGAAATATTCAACAATGCCTTTAATTATTATATACAGAATAACGAGTCAGATTATAAATAACTTTCTATATATCCCCTAATGGGCCCCGCCCCTCAGGCACCTCGGAGGCGGGGGGGGGGGGGGGAGGGAGAGACTCACTGTCTATACAAAATTAGTTTCCATTGATGTTTCAGACCAAGTCTAGAAGGATTTTATAGGGAAAGTTGACGGACGGACACTGCGTCATCCATAAGCTCACTTGCCTCTCGGGCATAGGTGAGCTAAAGGGTGTCTTCCCACTCGGCCAACATATCCTATTGTAGTATAGGGCACAGGTAGTGTTGTTACAGGGTGAGAACAATAGGTACTAATTACAGGTAAGGCTATAGTCTGTTTTTGGAAAGTGTCTAATTCTCAGGTACAACTTACCTGTGGAATTATTTTGAACTTAAATTTATTTCTTTTATCTCATTTTTTAAAATACTGAAGTTAAGAGAAAACACATTTACAACAAAAATATAATGTGTGTATGGAGGACTCGAGATAAAACAATTATTTAAATAAGCCTTGTTCAACTTACATACAAATTGATAAGCTCTGAAAACTTGATAATATACATACAGAATCAGACCATTTTGATTCAAAATACATGTATTCTGTTTCGAACTTAAGATGGGACGTTTATATTTTCATTTATTGAAACATGATATCACTTATACATTGTTAGTTTTCTTGGTGTTACCTTGTTTGAGAGACTTGTCTATAACTCCAGTGGAAATGTTTAGGAAATGTTCACACAGAGACCTATAAAAATGGCTTTATACATGTACGTCTCTTGCATTAGCTTCTGTGGAATTCTTGTTTAAACCTTATAACAGCTATAAACTTTAGATAGCTTTTACTTAAACTTTAAAAGTTTAAGTAAAAGCTATCTATACTTTGGCAAATACCTTAGATTTTGTTTTATTAATGATACCTTAAATTTCCAGCATTTATAATATTCGCTAGCTGAAGAAGTTTTAGAGTGTATAGAATAAACTTTTTTTCATTTGAGTACAGATATTTTCATAAGTTCCTTTTTTTTGAATTTTATTATTTATTACTTTTATTACTATGCATTGAATCATACTTTTTGATAAAAAATCTCTAAAATGAAAGATAAAAATGAACAAACAGATAAATAAGAACAAATACTCTGGTGCCCTTATCTCTTGTCTCAATCCCTTAATAATCAAAGTTCAAGTATAATTCTTTGATATATATTGTTTATAATATTGTAATTTTGTTAACATGAAATAGAAACATTATCCAGTAATTCTTTCGAAAGCCACTTTGATTTTATAATGCTTTATATATGTTTCCTGCTAGCAACTGTTCCGGTTCTTACCCCTATTAAAAATAAAATAAAATAGTTTGACATATAGATCCATTATTGATACAATGTAACTGATTTTATCATCAGATCATAATTTATTTGTTTTGTGAAGCTCAAGAGCACTTACAACTTCTTCCTTGCTTAAATCATTATTTAGTTGAAACCATCTAAGTTAAATTGTAAAAGATTTTTATGATGTTTTGTATATATGAATAAAAAATGATTTCACTAAAAATTTTAATCCATCTGGAACCGAATATGAATCCATTCCTACCATTTTCCAGGTAACCAACTGTTATCTGAGTGTTTGCCAGTATGAAACAAATATATACTCAGATTTGCCAGGTAAATACAGGTGCTGTTGTTTTAAGATGTTGGCTGAGTGGGAATGAACCAGCTAAAGAGACGGCAAGGTGTACACTCATCACTGTATCATTGTGACGCCTAATAGCAGCCTAAAGGGAGACTAACCGGGAAGTATTGCTTCCCATCTCACTCTGACCATTTCCAATTATAAATCTATCCGTTTCCACACCTTTATAGGACCTCTAAGGCTGTGTTCTAGCAGCATTCAATGAGGATAGCTACATGTTGCGCCGGCTGACCTATATGGTTATTGGTAGTCACATGTAAAACTCTGCCATATAGTTTAGGAATTTTCATATAATAAACATCACATAGAACCCACTGCAGCTATTCTTAACTGATAGGACACTGTTACAATGTACATGAACACCAGTCATTTTGTGAATGATGGATAGTTATATAATTGCGCTGGGTTTGTTTTCTCAGAAAAATACAGGCGGGACTATCTAAAAACAACAATGCTATGTTGTTGGGGTTTTTTTGGAACCAGAGGACAATTTGTAATAATGAGGACAAAATATATCAATGTAGGCTTCATTACACAGTCTTTATATACATGTAGTAATATACAGTAAGATACTGATATGTAAAAACATCCGCGGTCAATTGTTTTACAAATCAGATTTATATTGGTCTAAATATCCAGAGCGGGCACAGAAGGTCCTGGACAAGTAATTAATCGGCAGAATTATAAAATAAACACTTTGAAAGCGTGTTCCAGGCTCTGGTTTCATCCTTAACTTAAGGAAACTCCTTAACTTAAAAATCTCCATAGTAAAGCATTACAGAATTTAAGGAAAATTCCTTAACTTAAGGATGTCCCCCTTAAATCGCTGATGAAACCAGGGCTTGTTTCAGTATAAGTAATACTTGTACTAGATACTGCCAACAATCACAAATATGGGCCGCTATAGCAGCTAAGTAATCATGTCCAGCCTAGGTGTGCCTGAAAAGTGAAATAAGGAATAACTGCTGGTATGATCGGGCATGCAAGCATCATTAAGGCGTATACTGTTTCAATATATAATACAGAATACATACAACACGGACTTCCGCTTGTTAGCGTATGTAAATTACCTGTTATTATCAAAGTACAATATCAGCGGCTATAAAACCATTTAAAATTGACCGTGAATATTGCAATTACGTTTACACCGTGGGTGTATTGCCCCCTGTCAAGCTTGATGACTAGTTGACGATAGGTGGCGCCAGGACTTGGTGTTGACGAGTGACCCTTGTGGTAAAGGAAGCAACTCCATGACAGTGACGTGTTTCCGACTGTCGACGGGTGCTCCCTTCATCATCATGGGTCCAAACTTCCGATCCATGGGATCTTGCCAAAATTGTGGAAATCGATGAAAGCTCAGTTACCCAATTGATAAATATGCTACGTTCATCATTCTATTATTTATGCGTATCTTGTGTAGAATAAAGACCTACTTGAAGAAAAGAGCAACTCCATGACAGTGCTTTACATTCCGACCGTCATCGAAAGCTCCCCTCATCAAAGTGAGGTCATGACGTCATAAGGTTCGATATAAATCCGATCATCATCGTCATCAAAAGCGAGGGAATGACGTCATAATGTCACCAAAGTTTCTAAACGTATTATAATCTGCCATCGATCCAATCTGTTCCTTCATCAAAGTCTGATGAAGACATCAAAAGAATCCATCCCGTATGATCAACTGATTGTTACGTCACCAGGGCTTCTCCTGAAAACCAAAACGCTGATGTACTAGCTGTCACTCTGCCAGGAAATACACGTATAAATGACATATATAAAAATTTGCTTAGCTAGTGATTTTTAAAATGGCACAATGATAATAACAGTGTTGATAAAACAGAACAATTCACCTCGTGACTTCATGTCAAAACGCTATGGCAAGGCGGGGGGGGGGGGGTTTAACTCAATCCTAAATCGTAAAGCTGACCTAAATGTTCTAAATGCATTCAAGCTTACAGTACGCATTTGCCTGACGATACTAAACAAGTTTTCCCCATTTAGCTAAACCCAGACTCGTGTGCATGTCATAGTCCGCGTTAAACGGCAAAAGCGTGTGCGTAACACAAAACAATTAGCAGAAAACGAATACATTGTATGAGTTTCCAGACGTCATATCTATTTACATAAATTAACTTCACCAGAAGTTTACATGCCTCCATATTTAAACACGTGACCGCCAAAGCACGTGACTTTTGTCCCGGAAAGCTGTATCCCGGAAACGACTTATTGCACGTGCACACAACAGGAAAACTTAAATGCTACGAACACCTACTTAAAGAAATGCATTTTTTTAATTCACACAAAACAGCCATTCCTTGTGCTGGCTGAAAACATCAAGAGCAAGAGACATATATTTTCTTAAATGTATTTATGGATAAAAATGATGAAGGTAGCCATCTTTTCTCTTCCCCGTAATTCACGTCATCCCCGTGTTACATTGTATGTACCTATCCCCCTCTCAAAAGTACACGATATCGTCTTTTAATCAAACACTGACCCTAAACCAGATTACTGTGATTGAGCTGACATTCCTTTGTTTTACCAGCAGACGGCCAGTCATTTGTCAGCGCGACAAAGTCAATTAATGTTGAGGGTTTTAATCATGAGGAATGCGAGTAGGCCTAGCTCGGGAGAATGCGAGTCAAAATTACCTGTGTAGGCTTAGCTCGGGAGAATGGGAGTAGTCAAAATTACCTGTGTAGGCCTAGCTCGGGAGAATGCGAGTAGTCAAAATTACCTGTGTAGGCTTAGCTCGGGAGAATGCGAGTTGTCAAAATTACCTGTGTAGGCTTAAATCGGGAGAATGCGAGTAGTCAAAATTACCTGTGTAGGCCTAGCTCGGGAGAATGCGAGTAGTCAAAATTACCTGTGTAGGCTTAGCTCGGGAGAATGGGAGTCAAAATTACCTGTGTAGGACTAGCTCGGGAGAATGCGAGTAGTCAAAAGTACCTGTGTAGGCTTAGCTCGGGAGAATGGGAGCATTCAAAATTACCTGTGTAGGCCTAGCTCTGGAGAATGGGAGTAGTCACAATTACCTGTAAAGGCCTAGCTCGGAATGAGAGTAGTCAAACTTACCTGTATAGGCCTAGCTCTGGAGAATGGGAGTAGTCAAAATTACCTGTGTAGGCCTAGCTCTGGAGAATGGGAGTAGTCACAATAACCTGTAAAGGCCTAGCTCGGAATGAATGTAGTCAAACTTACCTGTATAGGCCTAGCTCTGGATAATGGGAGTAGTCAAAATTACCTGTACAGGCCTAGCTCAGAAGCGGGGGGAGGGGGGGGGGGGGGGGCTGGAGTCAGTCTCTACCTATAACGAGATGATACATGTGAGAGTAGGGAGGTGGGAGGTCAGACTCTTATCTGTATCGACGTAATGTATGCAAGAACATGTTCATTCAGATTTGATCTTGCATTAGCGTGCATACCAAATATAATGACTTTAAATAAAGTGCTACGTCCTGTTCTAAATATATTATCTTAATTCTTCTATTAGGACGATATATAAACTAATTATCTAATTAACTAATTAACTTCGAAATAAGAACAGTTCATACCATGAACACTGAAACACAATAAACAACAGATGACACGCGATACCATCTATTTCTAAAGTTATACATTGCTATAATTAATTATTACATTTTCATTTATTTCCAGAGGTTTTAATTGATTTTTTTTTTGTTTCTTTCATACTTTGGGATTTAATGATAGTGTGTATCAACAACATATTTTTTTTTTACTGAACCCGATTTGAGACAGTTAAATGTGACTACGTCTACGGCACTGGAGGTTTGTAGAATGTCACCCGTCTCCACCGTAGCCTGTTATTTACAAGTCTGCCAGACTGTTTACGTTAGATTAGGGCCGGCATCATATTAACAATGCCGTTTGTTTTAATTCTAAATATACATAAATGTTTTCTACGCCTCTGCCTTGAGTACGAGGAAGTTCATTTTCTGTCTCCGTATAGAGACTGGTAACGCAAATAAAATATAATCAATTACACCGCGGTAACCAGATTACCTCCCCTTATCAAACACAAAGTACATTGATTAACAACTGTATGAAGCGAAAATCAAACCTAATAACTTGTTATAATTTATAGATTTAGCTAAGATTAACTGATATCAGCAATATTCAAGATAAATTATTATGCGGTTACCGGTACAGCAGCAGTTGAAACTTGGTATTTGCAAACACGCGTCCATTTTGAACTGTCTTCTAACTCCACTTGTTGTTCAAGTGGGCCCCACCTGAATTATTTTCAATTCTTTGGATTTTTCTGTCAAGAGTTTCTTGTTAGTTACCGCTCAGGTTTACTTTGTTTTAGGCTTATTATTGCATGGTTATCAAATGGATTTTTTTCAGAATTTTTCAGAACCACGAAAATTTCCAGAAGTTACGTATATTGGGCCTTTAAGTAAAGACTTTTTCGAAAAAATGAGTAACAAGGTAGGTATGAAATTGCCGCACTTTTTAAAAGCTCGCCATATTAAATGTACACTGTACAGTAAAATAAGGTAAAACTCACCTTACTTTCGACGATAGATGGCGTTATTGTTAACACGGTACGTACCTTTCACAATACTTTTTGGGAGATCACGATACAAATGTGATATTTTTCTAGATTTATGGTTTATTTTGAGACAGCATACAAAGGTTAATGTGTTTGTCCTTTGTTGTTTGGTTGACACAACGGTCATAATAAATAATTAACAACAATGGGCAAAATGGCATTGTTTCCCGGATAATTGAAATTTGAGGCATTTTGTAATATGAAATACATAAAATTATTAGGGATGCTTTAGACTTAAGAGATAGTGCGGCATGCTAATTGTAGATCATTTTGTCACATCTGTGCTGTCCTATGAACTTATAATATAAACGTTCTATATATTCATATAATCTGAGTAAATCATAACTTATCCATGTTTTACGTGAATATCAGTTTCATATCAAACTCATCGTAACTTTCATTCTAAAAAATATTGCGCGTGTCCCACTATTTCAATTATCACGTGTAAAAGTCTAGACTATTGTATTTTTCTGTTCTCCCCACACGGACGGAGTAAGATAAACAACACATCTAAAAGCGTTCCATTCTAGATTAGACCGCGACGATCACACAGACACAATTTGACCTTTGAACTCCCGGACAGCTGGTTATTTTCATAAAGAATTGTGTATCTTAATTACAGCGATAAGGGTGGAAATTGTGCGTACCTCGATCGGCCATTCTCTGTAACAAGTATGATAGGCACAAATAGAAATTTATACAAGTGTATGATCCTGAAGTCGACCGTTTCTTTTTTTTACATGTAGCAATGATGACGAAATTAATTTTCACAGAAATAATTAGCTGTGACAAAATAAATAGGCCGAAATATACATACAATGTACATGTACAACTTGTATTTGATATACAGTACAGTACATGTGTGTACACTTGGCGAAATATTAAACTACCCATGCATATATAAAGGATACCGGTACGTGTGCTTGTGGACATGAATATAATTTATTTTCATTAAAAATAGTGAGAAACAGACGAATACAGTATTTTTTAACAATAGAATGCTTAATTTCGAAAGGCTAGTAAATGGGGTTGCAATTATAAACCTTTGAAATTAAGCATTTTATTATTATAAAATACTGTCTTTGTCTGTTACTAACTATTTTAATGGAAAAAAACGTATTCACGTCAACAAGCTCATGCGGTTGACAGCTCATCCTGCTGCCCGTCCTTTCTATCGACACATGACGTGTAATTTCTTTGTAATACTTGTTTGTTTTGAAACTGAAATATAAACGTGTCACCCGATTTGCGTAATCACTTTTGCTTTCCTGTTTTTACAAGGAGATACTTTCCTTTATGTATTCCAACTAGCTTTCCTTTTTTTATTTTACATCACAATTTACAGACCTACACTGTTAAAATGAGGCAGACTTCAAGTTAAGGATTAAGTAGCGCCGACGCTAGGAATCGAACTTCCGCCCACCAGCATACGAGCGCTCATAAGTGTTCTTAATTGCTCTTTAAGTTTTTCTCGCGGGTAAAATTCTTAACACGGGTAGACTTTGTCAACATTGTCAACCGTAAAAGTTGAATGGTGAAGATTTTACTATGCTATGTCGTAAACGTATGTGAGAAGTGAGATAAAACCACATAACCCGGTAAACAAACAGGGAAAATGTTTACCATGTCGTAAAACTGGAATTCAGCCGAGTCTATAAAGTTTTATAGGCCCATTGTACCGTGCTATGTTTGGGCTCTGACATATATAACACTGTCAAGGTATCTTGTATTTCAACATCTCCTATATGTGATTCTAATCCATGATTTACAATGCATGCATATTCCTTATACAAAGACGAGGTCTTTTACAGATGTATCATAAATGTGTATCGTTAAGACATACAGTAAGATAGATTCATTACAATGGCAAGCAAATTAACTTTGAGAAATAATCGCATTCCGGAACTAGATTTAATATTACCATAGATGTATATTACATACATCCTTGATATTATTATTCTTGTTGTAGAATTGATTATTGACGAATATCAGAACAGTTCATCCGGTGTTCTCAGAAACTGATGAGAAACGACAGAGAAAGTGAGTTTTACTCTCAAAACAAATGCAACCTTAATTTACAAATGTACATCGTAAGGCCTTTACATGAACCATTGTAATGAGAGAACCAACTTCTGAAAATACCCTCAAATGTAAAACCGATTGGGGACGCTGCTTATCTATCGCATCTTAATTATGTCTCACATCCTCACTGTAATCACGTCAAGGGAAAATACGGAATAAATCAGTTAAATAATGAAACTATATTTATAGAAACATTTGTAATGCAATTTTTGTCCCCATTCATTTAATGCTTAACGATTAGCTGTCCAAAATCTGACACTTTGCTTATCCAATTTTTTTAATGTCTGTTTAATTTCTTTTACACATGTAATATCATCTGTTTAGTATAACAATATTTTATATTAAATATTCATTGAAGTAAGATCTGTTTTTATGTAAAGCCAATTAAGCAATGTTACTTATAATTAGTTTTCAAACTTAGCCATGACGTACCTGAATCAGCCGAGCCCCGACATCCTCGCCCCTCCCCGACTCCACGGTCCGAGAACACCTCCCACACGAGACCACGAGCGCTATGTCTCGTACCCGACTCTCCACCTTATAAACTCCGGAGCGGTACCGGGCGGATATGCGGATACATAAATGCCGGTATAAGTAATTACTGAACGTGCCCCAGCATATTTTCTATTACACTCTCACGTAAGTTGCGTCCACGAAGGAGGGGGGAGGCGACATTTAATTACCTCCGCTCAAAGTATCTAGTTTATAAAGGAAGACGTGAAAAACTATACCCCATCAATTTAATAACTCGCATTAGAAACTGAGGGGCATACAATGGGTAATATGAGATTTGAAACTTTCTCCTGATAACGGTAATGTCTTAATGCAGTTATCGATTATATTCCCTTTCATAATTAACGCCCAGTCAATTATCATATTCACGCTAATTTGAATTTAGATAACATTGTAATAAATATATCTCAGAACACGATTATATCTTTTATGGCAATACTATACAGTGCAGGAAAATCGTTGTATACAATAGATGTAGGTAAAGTGTATATTTCCCCCTTGTTGGGCCCCTACAGGTTTGGACCCACTAATAATACAACAACAAACACGACCTGCCGGTCCCCTGCATTGTGACCAACCCGCCATAAACATTACAGGGATTCGTCAAGGACACTAAATGTCAAACTTGCCCCGGTGTCGTGGTCGGGTTGTTCCCGTTACCCAATACCGAGGAGCTGGCCCCTTGTACGCTGTCGTAAAGGGACACGCCCATTTAACCACGCCCCTTTGTATGTTGGAAACTGGACAACAACAATGTATTAATACGAGAAATATTACAGTATTAACGGCGAATAAAAAGTGCCAGCGTTTTTAAATCATAGAAATGATAAAACAAAACACAATTCAGAACTTCAACAAATGTGCTAAACTATGACCTTTCTGCAGCAATGCCATTCTATTCTCGGGTCGATCGTGTGACGTAATGTTATTATTGGTAATGTGCCATTATAGTCCGGACGTGCCAGAATGTCCCATGCAATGACACTTGTACTTGTACCAAATATATAATTATTCATGTTTAAAATAGGGGTTAAATGATTAAATAAGTGCCTTTGACACTTTTTCAATTTAGAAAGGCGAATGTACATGTAATTTTTACCGACTAAACCGGAATATCTAGAGGCCATACATGACATCAGGAAAGACTAACATGGGTCCCCACATTAACATCAGAGACAACTAACATGGGTCCCCACATTAACATCAGAGACGACTAACGTGGGTCCCCACATTAACATCAGAGACAACTAACATGGGTCCCCACATTAACATCAGAGACAACTAACGTGGGTCCCCACATTAACATCAGAGACGACTAACGTGGGTCCCCACATTAACATCAGAGACAACTAACATGGGTCCCCACATTAACATCAGAGACGACTAACATGGGTCCCCACATTAACATCAGAGACGACTAACATGGGTCCCCACATTAACATCAGAGACAACTAACGTGGGTCCCCACATTAACATCAGAGACAACTAACATGGGTCCCCACATTAACATCAGAGACGACTAACGTGGGTCCCCACATTAACATCAGAGACAACTAACATGGGTCCCCACATTAACATCAGAGACAACTAACATGGGTCCCCACATTAACATCAGAGACGACTAACGTGGGTCCCCACATTAACATCAGAGACAACTAACGTGGGTCCCCACATTAACATCAGAGACGACTAACGTGGGTCCCCACATTAACATCAGGAAAGACTAACATGGGTCCCCACATTAACATCAGAGACAACTAACATGGGTCCCCACATTAACATCAGAGACGACTAACGTGGGTCCCCACATTAACATCAGAGACGACTAACGTGGGTCCCCACATTAACATCAGAGACAAGTAACGTGGGTCCCCACATTAACATCAGAGACAAGTAACGTGGGTCCCCACATTAACATCAGAGACGACTAACATGGGTCCCCACATTAACATCAGAGACGACTAACGTGGGTCCCCACATTAACATCAGAGACAACTAACGTGGGTCCCCACATTAACATCAGAGACGACTAACGTGGGTCCCCACATTAACATCAGGGACGACTAACGTGGGTCCCCACATTAACATCAGAGACAACTAACGTGGGTCCCCACATTAACATCAGAGACGACTAACGTGGGTCCCCACATTAACATCAGGGACGACTAACGTGGGTCCCCACATTAACATCAGAGACGACTAACGTGGGTCCCCACATTAACATCAGAGACGACTAACGTGGGTCCCCACATTAACATCAGAGACAACTAACGTGGGTCCCCACATTAACATCAGAGACGACTAACGTGGGTCCCCACATTAACATCAGGGACGACTAACGTGGGTCCCCACATTAACATCAGAGACGACTAACGTGGGTCCCCACATTAACATCAGAGACAACTAACGTGGGTCCCCACATTAACATCAGAGACAACTAACGTGGGTCCCCACATTAACATCAGAGACGACTAACGTGGGTCCCCACATTAACATCAGAGACGACTAACGTGGGTCCCCACATTAACATCAGAGACGACTAACGTGGGTCCCCACATTGACATCAGGGGCCACTAACGTGGGTCCCCACATTGACATCAGAGACAAGTAACGTGGGTCCCCACATTAACATCAGAGACGACTAACGTGGGTCCCCACATTAACATCAGAGACAACTAACGTGGGTCCCCACATTAACATCAGAGACGACTAACGTGGGTCCCCACATTAACATCAGAGACAACTAACGTGGGTCCCCACATTAACATCAGAGACGACTAACGTGGGTCCCCACATTAACATCAGAGACGACTAACGTGGGTCCCCACATTAACATCAGAGACGACTAACGTGGGTCCCCACATTAACATCAGAGACGACTAACGTGGGTCCCCACATTAACATCAGAGACAAGTAACGTGGGTCCCCACATTAACATCAGAGACGACTAACGTGGGTCCCCACATTAACATCAGAGACAACTAACGTGGGTCCCCACATTAACATCAGAGACGACTAACGTGGGTCCCCACATTAACATCAGAGACAACTAACGTGGGTCCCCACATTAACATCAGAGACGACTAACGTGGGTCCCCACATTAACATCAGAGACAACTAACGTGGGTCCCCACATTAACATCAGAGACGACTAACGTGGGTCCCCACATTAACATCAGAGACGACTAACGTGGGTCCCCACATTGACATCAGGGGCCACTAACGTGGGTCCCCACATTGACATCAGGGACGACTAACGTGGGTCCCCACATTTACATCAGGGGCCACTAACGTGGGTCCCAACATTGATGTCAGGGGCGACTAACGTGGGTCCCCACATTGATGTCAGCTAGTGGCGCTACCACATCACTTACATGTCGGCGAACACAGCAGAATAAGCTATTGGGAAGCTTATGACTACATTACTGGTGGATTCAGAATACGAGTATTTGATTTTAAGTTTCCACCAAAATATCTCGAAGATTTCGTTGGATAAAACGGGCAAGATGTTAGTTTACGTTGAAAAAGTGCATTGGTATGAAAAATATATGTCACATTTTCTGTCTTGTCAGGGGACTCTTAAAATAAGTGGCTCCCCTATTTTTACTATAAATACGTTGTATTTCGGATACAGGTGTCTTTCTTGTGGTATAATTTAAGAAAGACTTCGGAGTTGGCAAAGCAGGAGATACCAGTGTGTTTAAGATAGATCATAGAACCAGTTACCCACTGTTCTATAGTTAGATTGTGACACAAATATTATCCTGTAAGTCATGATTACATGTAACACAATTAATACTTGCGCAAGATAATTTTCAAATGTTACATGTACCTGTAAATAAAAGCATACACATATTCACGACGATACGTAGCCCTCCACACAGGAGGCAGGGGTTCGATTCACGTCGTGCGTATTCAGGGATAGTGTTTTTCTCCTGCCTAAACAAATCCAAAAACTCCGACCTCGTGGGTTTTCTCCGGGTACTCCGGTTTCCTCCCACAATAAGACCCCTCGCGCGCTAACATCCGGGCCAACAAGAGTGATTAATATAAGTTTGATAACTTGTTTCATAATTGTTGTAAAATAAATAAAGTTTATTTTTTTAAATCCAAAAACTCATGTGGAATATAACATGGATTGGGATGGTTGATGTGGTATATGTGTTGTAGCATTCAAGTGAGGTGACACTATAAAACAATCCGTTGGAAGCACAGTCCCACTGCTAACAGAACACAATACACACACTGGCAGTAGCAGAGGACTAGTAGTTCACGCCTTAAACTGCAGCCCCTGAATTCCCAAGAATTGTATGAATTAATGTTTATGTGTTAATTATATTGATGGTATAAATTATATTTGTACATAAGTATGTGTGTTCCCCATGAGTCTACTGTAAAGGGCCTTACAGTGGTTAATGTAGTTAGATAGGGCGCTCTATCAAATTATGTATTTCATTATTATTACAAAATGAATGATTGTATAGCTTTGAGATAAATAAAGTATTACTTTTCACTTTGTGTTTATATAAATCAATAAAATTATGCTATGCAGTAATAAAAAAAATACCTTTATGTTTCAAGCTGGAAAATCCACAATTTTACTGATGTAGAGTCAGGTTTGGCATGGCTAATTTAAACCAATATTTATATCTAACAAGAGTAATTAATCCTGTTCACGTAGGACAGTGAACACACGCATCTGATATACACATTATAGATGTCCAGGTACCCTCATCCTATTCCCCTCACACCAGTATCTACCAAACCACACCGCCTGTCCCCGACCGGGAATACATCAGGAGCCCCATATCTCAGTCAATGTATTCGTCAGCAGTACAACACACATACGTGTTTATACTTGACGTATCAAATAAGTGGACGATTATTTATCGATATTATAATCTACCACTTTTAACCGTATTTGTTTCTTTTCTGATTTTTTAGATTGATGCAATCGACAAATGTGGGTCCTATATTGTACTTAGAACGACAGTTGTGTTGACTACATGTGGGTCCTATATTGTACTTAGAACGACAGTTGTATTGACTACATGTGGGTCCTATATTGTACTTAGAACGACAGTTGTATTGACTACATGTGGGTCCTATATTGTACTTAGAACGACAGTTGTGTTGATTACATGTGTGTCCTATATTGTACTTAGAACGACAGTTGTATTGACTACATGTGGGTCCTATATTGTACTTAGAACGACAGTTGTGTTGACTACATGTGGGTCCTATATTGTACTTAGAACGACAGTTGTATTGACTACATGTGGGTCCTATATTGTACTTAGAACGACAGTTGTATTGACTACATGTGGGTCCTATATTGTACTTAGAACGACAGTTGTGTTGACTACATGTGGGTCCTGTATTGTACTTAGAACGACAGTTGTATTGACTACATGTGGGTCCTATATTGTACTTAGAACGACAGTTGTGTTGACTACATGTGGGTCCTATATTGTACTTAGAACGACAGTTGTGTTGACTACATGTGGGTCCTATATTGTACTTAGAACGACAGTGTTGTATTGACTACATGTGTGTCCTATATTGTACTTAGAACGACAATTGTGTTGACTACATGTGGGTCCTATATTGTACTTAGAACGACAGTTGTGTTGACTACATGTGGGTCCTATATTGTACTTAGAACGACAGTTGTATTGACTACATGTGGGTCCTATATTGTACTTAGAACGACAGTTGTGTTGACTACATGTGGGTCCTATATTGTACTTAGAACGGCAATTGTGTTGACTACATGTGGGTCCTATATTGTACTTAGAACGACAGTTGTGTTGACTACATGTGGGTCCTATATTGTACTTAGAACGACAGTTGTATTGACTACATGTGGGTCCTATATTGTACTTAGAACGACAGTTGTATTGACTACATGTGGGTCCTATATTGTACTTAGAACGACAGTTGTGTTGACTACATGTGGGTCCTATATTGTACTTAGAACGACAATTGTGTTGACTGCATGTGGGTCCTATATTGTACTTAGAACGACAGTTGTATTGACTACATGTGGGTCCTATATTGTACTTAGAACGACAGTTGTGTTGACTACATGTGGGTCCTATATTGTACTTAGAACGACAGTTGTGTTGACTACATGTGGGTCCTGTATTGTACTTAGAACGACAGTTGTATTGACTACATGTGGGTCCTATATTGTACTTAGAACGACAGTTGTATTGACTACATGTGGGTCCTATATTGTACTTAGAACGACAGTTGTGTTGACTACATGTGGGTCCTATATTGTACTTAGAACGACAATTGTGTTGACTACATGTGGGTCCTATATTGTACTTAGAACGACAGTTGTGTTGACTACATGTGGGTCCTATATTGTACTTAGAACGACAATTGTATTGACTACATGTGGGTCCTATATTGTACTTAGAACGACAGTTGTATTGACTACATGTGGGTCCTATATTGTACTTAGAACGACAGTTGTGTTGACTTCATGTGGGTCCTATATTGTACTTAGAACGACAGTTGTGTTGACTATATGTGGGTCCTGTATTGTACTTAGAACGACAGTTGTGTTGACTACATGTGGGTCCTATATTGTACTTAGAACGACAGCTGTGTTGACTACATGTGGGTCCTATATTGTACTTAGAACGACAGCTGTGTTGACTACATGTGAGTCCTATATTGTACTTAGAACGACAGTTGTGTTGACTACATGTGGGTCCTATATTGTACTTAGAACGACAGTTGTGTTGACTACATGTGGGTCCTATATTGTACTTAGAACGACAGTTGTATTGACTACATGTGGGTCCTGTATTGTACTTCGAACGACAGTTGTGTTGACTACATGTGGGTCCTATATTGTACTTAGAACGACAGTTGTATTGACTACATGTGGGTCCTATATTGTACTTAGAACGACAGTTGTGTTGACTACATGTGGGTCCTATATTGTACTTAGAACGACAGTTGTGTTGACTTCATGTGGGTCCTATATTGTACTTAGAACGACAGTTGTATTGACTACATGTGGGTCCTATATTGTACTTAGAACGACAGCTGTGTTGACTACATGTGGGTCCTATATTGTACTTAGAACGACAGTTGTATTGACTACATGTGAGTCCTGTATTGTACTTAGAACGACAGTTGTGTTGACTACATGTGCTCAATTAGGAGATTAAAAAAAGGTAGATAAATAGGTGTGGTATATATCGCGACCAAATGTGTAACATTTAGATTATGTTTTGAAGAAAATCTTAATGCACATGGAAATGTTCCGAGTGACTATAATTATTTTAATCAAACCAGGCACATGCCATACTTTGATTGACTACTGATTTGTACATGTACGTTATTTAGATTTACTGGGAAGTGACCAACTGCAATTAATTGAAACATTTATTAATTAGATAACAGAAACATCAAATAGTACGAGTTTTTATATCGACAAAAGTAATAACCTCACACGTATCTGGTTACATTGGGATACTCTACGTATGTGTGACACTAAGTCACAACAAGTTGATAACTATTCGATTAAAGACAAGTTCAAACTTGTCATATGGCCAGATTGGCCTGTAATATACAGCAAACCAAACCCTACTCCAACAATGTGAGAGATTTAACTTATAACACATTTTCCCCTTTGTTGGGAGTCACGATTTTGACGTTTGAAATTTTACAATTCATTCCGTTTTTTCTTACTTTTAGTTGTCCATTAGGGTTGGAGAAATACTGAATACGTGTATCCCCAAATCTATTCCAAAACCTTAAAATGCGTGAAAGTATTCAATTATTAACACACGGTCTCAAACTGTTTACGTTATAACCCCAGAGGAGCCAGTTCCAGAAACAGAACTCTTCCATTTTGGAAAAAGTACAAAATACAGACTGGCCGAAATTTTACGAATTTATTTTAAAATTAACAACCCAACCATATACCTAATGACAAGAGTAATATTAATAATAATAATAGACTTTATTTAAACTTGATAACATGCTGAGCTTAAAGCTCGTCTTACACATGGTCAAGATAAGTATAAAATATGCAATATTTACAACATAAAAGGATACATTTAATAATGATAAACAATAAGGACACATTTGATATCAATAAAAGACTTCAAAGTTTGTAGCTGTCAGTACAAGTGAAGGATATAAAACACATCCACAGGGAGATTAAAAATTACTCCATAAAAATTCTTTGCTGCTTTCTTAAAAGACAAGAGTATTTTGTTGTTAGAAATAGTAAATGATTAAACTTCATAATCATTAACAGCAAAGAAAAACTGCAAAGTTATTCATTCCGCTTGGCTTCCATTTCTTGTGTTCAGACATTTTCATAAAATGTGGGTCAACAGTGACGGATACGATTCTAATAGTCCATATGCTGTAAAGTGCGTTCAATATAATATTTCAATATTGCAAATTATTATTATCCACTAGCGTGTAACTCTTTGCGTTATCAGATCTATGTGACTGATTACATCTGTCCAAATCAGGGACACCACACCTCCACTGATAAGGAGCCATAGCCGGACATGGAAGCTTACCTACTGTGTATGTTAGTTGGTCTACTAAATGCCTCTGATCCACGACTGGGTAGGTCTAACTTCTAGTACATCGATTTCTAAGAAAGTATTCGAGTTAAGGTGTTCTGTATAATATCGTCCAATGTACAGTACATACAACATTTTTGAGACAAGCGAGGCTATGAACATAATGTTACCTATATACACCACCATGTAGTGTGTCTATAATAATGTGCTCAGTTTTGCTATACTTTATGAGTATTGTTTAATTAAAACATTGGTTAATGCATTAAAATGCCTCGTTATTTGTGAACCCATACCCTGTGAAATATTCAGAATTATTTCCTGATCTCGTAGACATTCAGTAGAAATAGTATAATCTCATGCTATGTTTATACTCTTATTATATTGAAACTATATTATTTTTGGACACCACATGTATTCTAACATACATTCCAAATTGGCCGTGAATACGCGTATCAATGTTTTGGAGTTGAAGTAAACCCTTTTATAATTTATTGTTGTTTATTTATCACATTTTTATTTATTTTTTATTTTTCACTCTTTTTTTTCGAAAACAAGAAACATACCATGTTGGTGGCAACACTATATCAATTTCCGGAATTTCTTCTGGTGCTGCTATGGCAACTCAAATGCACGTGATCAACTCGGAAACAATAATGGGAGCAGGGCTCATAGCGGGAGGTAAGGCGTTAGAGTTATGTCCCTTGAACTAGTAAAAGTGGAAGACAGAAAATAGACATATTTTGATGAATTCATACACATTGTCAATCGATTGATTGATCTAATGGTTTTACGCCCGCTTCACTGCATGCCGAATATTTGGACTTCCAGTGGACAACAATGTCCAGATATTGCACAAAATGAAATATAGGTTTAGTCTAAATATTTATTTTAAAGCATTTGTTCTGCATATTTCCAAAATAATACAATGTACATAGTGAAGACAAATGTTGATCTCACTTAATATAACAACGTTTGCTATTGTTCAAAATCACAACATACATACAAATACATGTATAAATAATGATTAGTTTAGCAACCTTTACAAAGTGTCATTGTTTGGGAAAATAAACAAAGCCGTATAACTCTGTCTCAGATAGGGTCGCACGTCACAGCTCGCGCGGGGAATTTGAAGCACATCATTGTTGCACGCGAAACATAATATGTGCTAAAAATAGTGTTTCAAGTTTAGAATTTCAATTATGCTGCAATTGGTCTTCGGATATACGTACCGAAAACCGAAATTCAGTCTCTAATTATTACTTTATTATTATTATTATTATTATTATGTGATGATGATACAAATCGTAAATCAAACACTACATTGTTCAAGTAATAATCTGTTTAAATACAGATCATCACTATTACTATCGTGTGTAGGATCTGACAGCGACCAGTAGAAGGTCATGTGCAGATGACCTTTATTATTTCCATATCTAGGAAATGAACAGCCAATCAAATTGCACCTTGTAAACGGTGTTTGGTAGACGAACAAAAATGGCGGCGGATCGAAGCGAAGATGAGAAATCCTTCAGTGCGTAATATAACAATTTGATTAGTATATTTTGTGATAATTTCTTTACCTTCAGTTGTGATTTCTTTTCGGACAAACGAAAAGCTACAAATCAAACAGATAATGTCTAAAAAGAACACAAGCTTTGGCGTAGAGACTGCTGAACTGGGCGCCGCCAGTTTTGTATACGGTCGTTCGGGTTTCTCACTTCTTTACTCTGGTTTAACGACAAGTGTAGAAACAAATCGAAATTAGCTTTTCACTTTCAGAATCTGGTATGCAGCGATTTGATTGGTGAATACAAAGGTCATTGCACATGACCTTCTACTGGTCGCTGTCAGATCCAACACACGATAGTAAAAGTGAGGATCTGTATTTAAATTAGATTATTCAAGGGATGACAATTTTATTAGTCAGGAAAGGAAGAAAACATGTTTTACTTACAGTGCCGTTTGCATGCTCCGGGGGAACTATTGCTGGCGCCTCAGCGTGTATGCTGACACCGTCTGTAGAATCGGTGACGTCATTGGAATTTTTAGTGACGTCAGGCAGCTTTCTTGGCAACGTTGACTCGGCTTCCAACATGCGACACGACAAAGTGTACATATTTAGTGGCACCTCGGACACCGTGGTCAAGCCTGGTCAGTCTTAAACCTACAGTGACATATTGATGATGTGGTCAGTCTTTAAGAACGGGTTTTTTTATATAAATTCCGATGAATTGAACTGTTATGGAACTTCAATGAATTTCTTTCCGCTATGTTTCTATAAAACTGAGAATATTATAAGTTCGAATAGAAATATATCAATTTCATATAAACTGGACGGAGTTTTAGATAGGTTATTTATTCTTTGTATCCCGTTGCACAAAGCTAGTTCATATCTATATGACGAGGTGTCCTGGTTAACACTGTCAACAATGGAGAAGGCTCTAGAACTGTCGAATACATTGTCACGATAGTTAGACTTTCTCCAACAAGTGCTGATAGATTACCAGTATACCTTATTGTCACGACAGTTAGATGTCCTCCAACAAGTGCTGATAGATTACCAGTATACCTTATTGTCACGACACATAGAGATCCTCCAACAAGTGCTGATAGATTACCAGTATACCTTATTGTCACGACACTTAGAGGTCCTCGAACATGTGCTGATAGATTACCAGTATACCTTATTGTCACGACAGTTAGATGTCCTCCAACAAGTGCTGATAGATTACCAGTATACCTTATTGTCACGACAGTTAGATGTCCTCCAACATGTGCTGATAGATTACCAGTATACCTTATTGTCACGACAGTTAGAGGTCCTCCAACAAGTGCTGATAGATTACCAGTATACCTTATTGTCACGACAGTTAGAGGTCCTCCAACAAGTGCTGATAGATTACCAGTATACCTTATTGTCACGACACTTACAGGTTCTCAAACAAGTGCTGATAGATTACCAGTATACCTTATTGTCACGACACTTAGAGGTCCTCCAACAACTGCTGATAGATTACCAGTATACCTTATTGTCACGACAGTTAGATGTCCTCCAACAAGTGCTGATAGATTACCAGTATACCTTATTGTCACGACAGTTAGATGTCCTCCAACAAGTGCTGATAGATTACCAGTATACCTTATTGTCACGACAGTTAGAGGTCCTCCAACAAGTGCTGATAGATTACCAGTATACCTTATTGTCACGACACTTACAGGTCCTCCAACAAGTGCTGATAGACCACCAGTATACCTTATTGTCACGACAGTTAGATGTCCTCAAACAGCTGCTGATAGACCACCAGTATACCTTATTGTCACGACAGTTAGATGTCCTCAAACAACTGCTGATAGACCACCAGTATACCTTATTGTCACGACAGTTAGATGTCCTCAAACAAGTGCTGATAGATTACCAGTATGCCTTATTGTCACGACAGTTAGATGTCCTCCAACAAGTGCTGATAGATTACCAGTATACCTTATTGTCACGACAGTTAGATGTCCTCGAACATGTGCTAATAGATTACCAGTGTACCTTATTGTCACGACACATAAAGGCCCTCCAACAGGTGCTGATATATCACCATATTTCCCAAATTGTATTATTTACTCGAATGATTCGGAATTTGCAAAACATTTGAAAAAGAACTAACATAACTATATTAGGGGATTTTAATCCGTAAGTATTCATAATAATATTATATCTGAAAACTTGTAGTACATTCAACTATATTCCATTCATAATGATTCCTGCTAGCTTTGCAGCGTGAAACAAAAACTATATATCTTGTTTTTGCTTTTAGGAAATGGCCGTAATATTCAACGGTTTTACCAGCACTACATATCCAATAGCGCCAACATCAAGACCGTGTTCACAATGGCTGCGGAACACTGCATGGTACGCATTTTTGAGATATAAAATCCTAAACGATAAAATAGATAGGACTAAGTTACCATATATAACATATCAGTCGAAAAGTTATAGGACAAACGACTTTGTTGGGAACGGGGTAGGGGGGGGGGGGCAACTGAAGCTGGAGAACAAACCGTATATACAAACAGAATCTCCGACAGATACACCTATTAGAAGCAAAACGTATGTGTCCCATGGGAGGTTTAATTTTGGTCCGTGTAGAGTCGCAAGTTGTAAAGTGCGAGTTGCGAGACGTGAAGTGCGAGTTGCTTCCCTTTACGTTTCAATCGTGTTTCAAGTAGTTATAAGTTTGGACTTTTCCTTCTTTATAGAATACACTTGTAGAATATAACGATCCAAAACAAGTTAAATCACGAATGAGTACTACATTCTGGTCCTAACATTTAACACGAATTATCAGTTGTTCTAAATGCTACTAATCTAGTATGGCCATTCCCTGAGGGAACTGTTCTCATATAGTGTTGTCTTTTTTTGAGGAGTGCCCGAGCCGTCAGGCGAGGTCAATATAACTCCCCAGACAACGTACACTACATGTATAAAAGAACTGTTTCCGAGGGGAAGGGACATAATAGATTTAGTACGTCACATGACTGTCATTTGAAATTAAAAACAGAAAAACATATTAATTATGCTGGGCCTCGGTGGAAATAGCAGCATCTTCTATTCCTAAACGTGCCATTTTGGCAAACGACAGCGGTGAAACGGAAGTAAAGTTTGCAGCGCCTCCGACGACGTCACGTCACTTTTGACGTCACGCTTCTTTTACCGCGGGCAGTAAAAATATTGTATAGTGCCCGCTGCTAGGTATAGTGTCTGTTGCTAACGAAGGCAGATAATATAACCATACCAAATAGAACATGGTAGTTATCCAATAGCCTACCTGGATAGTATCATGTGATGTACTAATGTACATGTACATGTAAGTAATGTGATGAAACTCATCTTCTCACATTTTATTGCTATTGAAAAATTGTGTTGTGTGATATAATATTGGCCGAGTGTTTTAATGATATTGTTATATTTTCGACAGCCGACCGTTACCTATGGAGGAAGGTGCGACACCCTTTCAGCATCCAACGGGTACCTGAACAACTGTGGTTACAGCGCCGCCTTCGACCTACTCAATCATATCTACGGCGGAAGCTTAATGGTACAAAGCCTTGTAACGTCATTTTGATGGACAGTTTGGTAAACTTATTCAGATAATTACTAGTACATACATGTAACATTCAATTAATTTCGTTCTGATGAAAAAATCCTCAAAACCAAATATTCAAATTTCACATCCACAGAGAAGGATATAGACTTTAAATTAGTTGTTTTTTTCAAACATAATCTGATTATAATTATCAGAGAGATTGGGTTGTCCCCACTCTTTTATAATTGGCAGTTACAGAAACATTATTATCAGACACTTACAGCCAGAAATCACATTCCCGAGTTATCAAAACTGTCAACGTTATCGATAGGAACACCTGACCCTCCAACACTTGTGTAATGTACACTCGTAACACCTGACACTCCAACACTTGTGTAATGTACACTCGTACAACCTGACACTCCAACACTTGTGTAATGTACACTTGTACCACCTGACACTCCAACACTTGTGTAATGTACACTCGTACAACCTGACACTCCAACACTTGTGTAATGTACACTCGTACAACCTGACCCTCCAACACTTGTGCAATGTACACTCGTAAAACCTGACACTCCGAACCTTGTGTAATGTACACTTGTACCACCTGACACTCCAACACTTGTGTAATGTACACTTGTACCACCTGACACTCCAACACTTGTGTAATGTACACTCGTACAACCTGACACTCCAACACTTGTTTAATGAACACTCATACCACCTGACACTCCAACACTTGTGTAATGTACACTTGTACCACTTGACACTCCAACACTTGTGCAATGTGCACTCGTACCACCTGACACTCCAACACTTGTGTAATGTACACTCGTACAACCTGACACTCCAACACTTGTGTAATGTACACTCGTACAACCTGGCACTCCAACACTTGTGTAATGTACACTTGTACCACCTGACACTCCAACACTTGTGTAATGAACATTCGTACCACCTGATACTCCAACACTTGTGTAATGTACACTCGTACAATCTGACACTCCAACACTTGTGTAATGTACACTCATACCACCTGACACTCCAACACTTGTGTAATGTACACTCGTACAACCTGACACTCCAACACTTGTGTAATGTACACTCGTACAACCTGACCCTCCAACACTTGTGCAATGTACACTCGTAAAACCTGACACTCCGAACCTTGTGTAATGTACACTCGTACAACCTGACACTCCAACACTTGTGTAATGTACACTTGTACCACCTGACACTCCAACACTTGTGTAATGTACACTCGTACAACCTGACACTCCAACACTTGTGTAATGTACACTCGTACAACCTGACCCTCCAACACTTGTGCAATGTACACTCGTAAAACCTGACACTCCAACACTTGTGTAATGTACACTTGTACAACCTGACACTCCAACACTTGTGTAATGTACAATCGTACAACCTGACAAACCAACACTTGTGTAATGTACACTCGTACAACCTGGCACTCCAACACTTGTGTAATGTACACTCGTACAACCTGGCACTCCAACACTTGTGTAATGTACACTTGTACCACCTGACACTCCAACACTTGTGTGATTTACACTCGTACAACATGACACTCCAACACTTGTGTACTGTACACTCGTACAACCTGACACTCCGAACCTTGTGTAATGTACACTCGTACAACCTGACCCTCCAACACTTGTGTAATGTACACTCGTACAACCTGACACTCCAACACTTGTGTAATGTACACTCGTACCACCTGATACTCCAACACTTGTGTAATGTACACTCGTACTACCTGGCACTCCAACACTTGTGTAATGTACACTTGTACCACCTGACATTCCAACACTTGTGTAATGTACACTCGTACAAAATGACACTCCAACACTTGTGTAATGAACATTCATACCACCTGATACTCCAACACTTGTGTAATGAGCACTCGTACAATCTGACACTCCAACACTTGTGTAATGTACACTGATACCACCTGACACTCCAACACTTGTGTAATGTACACTTGTACCACTTGACACTCCAACACTTGTGTAATGTACACTCATACCACCTGACACTCCAACACTTGTGTAATGTACACTCATACCACCTGACACTCCAACACTTGTGTAATGTACACTCGTACCACCTGACACTCCAACACTTGTGTAATGTACACTTGTACCACCTGACACTCCAACGCGTGTGCAATGTACACTCGTACCACCTGACACTCCAACACTTGTGTAATGTACACTTGTACCACCTGTCACTCCAACATTTGTGCAATGTACACTCGTACCACCTGACACTTCAAAACTTGTGTAATGTACACTCGTACCACATGACACTCCAACACTTGTGTACTGTACACTCGTACCACCTGACACTCCAACACTTGTGTAATGTACACTCGTACAACCTGACACTCCAACACTTGTGTAATGTACACTCGTACAACCTGACCCTCCAACACTTGTGCAATGTACACTCGTAAAACCTGACACTCCGAACCTTGTGTAATGTACACTCGTAAAACCTGACACTCCAACACTTGTGTAATGTACACTTGTACCACCTGACACTCCAACACTTGTGTAATGTACACTCGTACAACCTGACACTCCAACACTTGTGTAATGTACACTCGTACAACCTGACCCTCCAACAGTTGTGCAATGTACACTCGAAAAACCTGACACTCAAACACTTGTGTAATGTACACTTGTACAACCTGACACTCCAACACTTGTGTAATGTACAATCGTACAACCTGACACTCCAACACTTGTGTAATGTACACTCGTACAACCTGGCACTCCAACACTTGTGTAATGTACACTCGTACAACCTGGCACTCCAACACTTGTGTAATGTACACTCGTACCACCTGATACTCCAACACTTGTGTAATGTACACTCGTACAACCTGGCACTCCAACACTTGTGTAATGTACACTTGTACCACCTGACATTCCAACACTTGTGTAATGTACACTCGTACAACCTGACACTCCAACACTTGTGTAAGGAACATTCATACCACCTGATACTCCAACACTTGTGTAATGTGCACTCGTACAATCTGACACTCCAACACTTGTGTAATGTACACTGATACCACCTGACACTCCAACACTTGTGTAATGTACACTTGTACCACTTGACACTCCAACACTTGTGTAATGTGTACTCGTACCACCTGACACTCCAACACTTGTGTAATGTACACTCATACCACCTGACACCCCAACACTTGTGTAATGTACACTCGTACCACCTGACACTCCAACACTTGTGTAATGTACACTTGTACCACCTGACACTCCAACACGTGTGCAATGTACACTCGTACCACCTGACACTCCAACACTTGTGTAATGTACACTCGTACAACCTGACACTCCAACACTTGTGTAATGTACACTTGTACCACCTGTCACTCCAACACTTGTGCAATGTACACTCGTACCACCTGACACTTCAAAACTTGTGTAATGTACACTCGTACCACATGACACTCCAACACTTGTGTAATGTACACTCGTACCACCTGACACTCCGACACTTGTGTAATGTACACACGTACAACCTGACACTCCAACACTCGTGTAATGTACACTCATACAACCTGACACTCCAACACTTGTGTAATGTACACCCGTACAACCTGACACTCCAACACTTGTGTACTGTACACTCGTACCACCTGACACTCCAACACTTGTGTAATGTACACTCGTACAACCTGACACTCCAACACTTGTGTAATGTACACTCGTACAACCTGACACTCCAACACTTGTGTAATGTACACTCGTACAACCTGACCCTCCAACACTTGTGCAATGTACACTCGTAAAACCTGACACTCCGAACCTTGTGTAATGTACACTTGTACCACCTGACACTCCAACACTTGTGCAATGTACACTTGTACCACTTGACACTCCAACACTTGTGTAATGTACACTTGTACCACCTGACACTCCAACACTTGTGTAATGTACACTCGTACAACCTGACACTCCAACACTTGTTTAATGAACACTCATACCACCTGACACTCCAACACTTGTGTAATGTACACTTGTACCACTTGACACTCCAACACTTGTGCAATGTGCACTCGTACCACCTGACACTCCAACACTTGTGTAATGTACACTCGTACAACCTGACACTCCAACACTTGTGTAATGTACACTCGTACAACCTGGCACTCCAACACTTGTGTAATGTACACTTGTACCACCTGACACTCCAACACTTGTGTAATGAACATTCGTACCACCTGATACTCCAACACTTGTGTAATGTACACTCGTACAATCTGACACTCCAACACTTGTGTAATGTACACTCATACCACCTGACACTCCAACACTTGTGTAATGTACACTCGTACAACCTGACACTCCAACACTTGTGTAATGTACACTCGTACAACCTGACCCTCCAACACTTGTGCAATGTACACTCGTAAAACCTGACACTCCGAACCTTGTGTAATGTACACTCGTACAACCTGACACTCCAACACTTGTGTAATGTACACTTGTACCACCTGACACTCCAACACTTGTGTAATGTACACTCGTACAACCTGACACTCCAACACTTGTGTAATGTACACTCGTACAACCTGACCCTCCAACATTTGTGCAATGTACACTCGTAAAACCTGACACTCCAACACTTGTGTAATGTACACTTGTACAACCTGACACTCCAACACTTGTGTAATGTACAATCGTACAACCTGACACTCCAACACTTGTGTAATGTACACTCGTACAACCTGGCACTCCAACACTTGTGTAATGTACACTCGTACAACCTGGCACTCCAACACTTGTGTAATGTACACTTGTACCACCTGACACTCCAACACTTGTGTGATTTACACTCGTACAACCTGACACTCCAACACTTGTGTACTGTACACTCGTACAACCTGACACTCCGAACCTTGTGTAATGTACACTCGTACAACCTGACCCTCCAACACTTGTGTAATGTACACTCGTACAACCTGACACTCCAACACTTGTGTAATGTACACTCGTACCACCTGATACTCCAACACTTGTGTAATGTACACTCGTACAACCTGGCACTCCAACACTTGTGTAATGTACACTTGTACCACCTGACATTCCAACACTTGTGTAATGTACACTCGTACAACCTGACACTCCAACACTTGTGTAATGAACATTCATACCACCTGATACTCCAACACTTGTGTAATGTGCACTCGTACAATCTGACACTCCAACACTTGTGTAATGTACACTGATACCACCTGACACTCCAACACTTGTGTAATGTACACTTGTACCACTTGACACTCCAACACTTGTGTAATGTACACTCATACCACCTGACACTCCAACACTTGTGTAATGTACACTCATACCACCTGACACTCCAACACTTGTGTAATGTACACTCGTACCACCTGACACTCCAACACTTGTGTAATGTACACTTGTACCACCTGACACTCCAACACGTGTGCAATGTACACTCGTACCACCTGACACTCCAACACTTGTGTAATGTACACTTGTACCACCTGTCACTCCAACATTTGTGCAATGTACACTCGTACCACCTGACACTTCAAAACTTGTGTAATGTACACTCGTACCACATGACACTCCAACACTTGTGTACTGTACACTCGTACCACCTGACACTCCAACACTTGTGTAATGTACACTCGTACAACCTGACACTCCAACACTTGTGTAATGTACACTCGTACAACCTGACCCTCCAACACTTGTGCAATGTACACTCGTAAAACCTGACACTCCGAACCTTGTGTAATGTACACTCGTACAACCTGACACTCCAACACTTGTGTAATGTACACTTGTACCACCTGACACTCCAACACTTGTGTAATGTACACTCGTACAACCTGACACTCCAACACTTGTGTAATGTACACTCGTACAACCTGACCCTCCAACAGTTGTGCAATGTACACTTGTACCACTTGACACTCCAACACTTGTGTAATGTACACTTGTACAACCTGACACTCCAACACTTGTGTAATGTACAATCGTACAACCTGACACTCCAACACTTGTGTAATGTACACTCGTACAACCTGGCACTCCAACACTTGTGTAATGTACACTCGTACAACCTGGCACTCCAACACTTGTGTAATGTACACTCGTACCACCTGATACTCCAACACTTGTGTAATGTACACTCGTACAACCTGGCACTCCAACACTTGTGTAATGTACACTTGTACCACCTGACATTCCAACACTTGTGTAATGTACACTCGTACAACCTGACACTCCAACACTTGTGTAAGGAACATTCATACCACCTGATACTCCAACACTTGTGTAATGTGCACTCGTACAATCTGACACTCCAACACTTGTGTAATGTACACTGATACCACCTGACACTCCAACACTTGTGTAATGTACACTTGTACCACTTGACACTCCAACACTTGTGTAATGTGTACTCGTACCACCTGACACTCCAACACTTGTGTAATGTACACTCATACCACCTGACACTCCAACACTTGTGTAATGTACACTCGTACCACCTGACACTCCAACACTTGTGTAATGTACACTTGTACCACCTGACACTCCAACACGTGTGCAATGTACACTCGTACCACCTGACACTCCAACACTTGTGTAATGTACACTCGTACAACCTGACACTCCAACACTTGTGTAATGTACACTTGTACCACCTGTCACTCCAACACTTGTGCAATGTACACACGTACCACCTGACACTTCAAAACTTGTGTAATGTACACTCGTACCACATGACACTCCAACACTTGTGTAATGTACACTCGTACCACCTGACACTCCGACACTTGTGTAATGTACACACGTACAACCTGACACTCCAACACTCGTGTAATGTACACTCATACAACCTGACACTCCAACACTTGTGTAATGTACACCCGTACAACCTGACACTCCAACACTTGTGTACTGTACACTCGTACCACCTGACACTCCAACACTTGTGTAATGTACACTCGTACAACCTGACACTCCAACACTTGTGTAATGTACACTCGTACAACCTGACCCTACAACACTTGTGCAATGTACACTCGTAAAACCTGACACTCCGAACCTTGTGTAATGTACACTCGTACAACCTGACACTCCAACACTTGTGTAATGTACACTTGTACCACCTGACACTCCAACACTTGTGTAATGTACACTCGTACAACCTGACACTCCAACACTTGTGTAATGTACACTCGTACAACCTGACCCTCCAACACTTGTGCAATGTACACTCGTAAAACCTGACCCTCCAACACTTGTGTAATGTACACTCGTACAACCTGACACTCCAACACTTGTGTAATGTACAATCGTACAACCTGACACTCCAACACTCGTGTAATGTACACTCGTACAACCTGACACTCCAACACTTGTGTAATGTACACTCGTACAACCTGGCACTCCAACACTTGTGTAATGTACACTTGTACCACCTGACACTCCAACACTTGTGTGATGTACACTCGTACAACCTGACACTCCAACACTTGTGTACTGTACACTCGTACAACCTGACACTCCGAACCTTGTGTAATGTACACTCGTACAACCTGACACTCCAACACTTGTGTAATGTACACTCGTACAACCTGACAATCCAACACTTGTGTAATGTACACTCGTACCACCTGATACTCCAACACTTGTGTAATGTACACTCGTACAACCTGACACTCCAACACTTGTGTAATGTACACTTGTACCACCTGACATTCCAACACTTGTGTAATGTACACTCGTACAACCTGACCCTCCAACACTTGTGTAATGAACATTCGTACCACCTGATACTCCAACACTTGTGTAATGTACACTCGTACAATCTGACACTCCAACACTTGTGTAATGTACACTCATACCACCTGACACTCCAACACTTGTGTAATGTGCACTCGTACCACCTGACACTCCAACACTTGTGTAATGTACACTCATACCACCTGACACTCCAACACTTGTGTAATGTACACTCATACCACCTGACACTCCAACACTTGTGTAATGTACACTCGTACCACCTGACACTCCAACACTTGTGTAATGTACACTTGTACCACCTGACACTCCAACACGTGTGCAATGTACACTCGTACCACCTGACACTCCAACACTTGTGTAATGTACACTCGTACAACCTGACACTCCAACACTTGTGTAATGTACACTTGTACCACCTGTCACTCCAACACTTGTGCAATGTACACTCGTACCACCTGACACTCCAACACTTGTGTAATGTACACTCGTACCACCTGACACTCCAACACTTGTGTAATGTACACTCGTACCACATGACACTCCAACACTTGTGTAATGTACACTCGTACCACCTGACACTCCGACACTTGTGTAATGTACACACGTACAACCTGACACTCCAACACTCGTGTAATGTACACCCGTACAACCTGACACTCCAACACTTGTGTACTGTACATTCGTACCACCTGACACTCCATTACTTGTGTACTGTACACTCGTACCACCTGACACTCCAACACTTGTATAATGTACACTCGTACCACTTGACACTCAAAAAATTGTGTAATGTACAGTTGTACCACCTGAGACTCCAACACTTGTGTAATGTACACTTGTACCACCTGTCACTCCAACACTTGTGCAATGTGCACTCGTACCACCTGACACTCCAACACTTGTGTAATGTACACTCGTACAACCTGGCACTCCAACACTTGTGTAATGTACACTTGTACCACCTGACACTCCAACACTTGTGTAATGTACACTCGTACAACCTGACACTCCAACACTTGTGTAATGTACACTCGTACAACCTGACCCTCCAACACTTGTGCAATGTACACTCGTAAAACCTGACACTCCAACACTTGTGTAATGTACACTCGTACAACCTGACACTCCAACACTTGTGTAATGTACACTCGTACAACCTGACACTCCAACACTTGTGTAATGTACACTCGTACAACCTGGCACTCCAACACTTGTGTAATGTACACTTGTACCACCTGACATTCCAACACTTGTGTAATGTACACTCGTACAACCTGACACTCCAACACTTGTGTAATGAACATTCGTACCACCTGATACTCCAACACTTGTGTAATGTACACTCGTACAACCTGACACTCCAACACTTGTGTAATGTACACTCATACCACCTGACACTCCAACACTTGTGTAATGTGCACTCGTACCACCTGACACTCCAACACTTGTGTAATGTACACTCATACCACCTGACACTCCAACACTTGTGTAATGTACACTCATACCACCTGACACTCCAACACTTGTGTAATGTACACTCGTACCACCTGCCACTCCAACACTTGTGTAATGTACACTTGTACCACCTGACACTCCAACACGTGTGCAATGTACACTCGTACCACCTGACACTCCAACACTTGTGTAATGTACACTCGTACAACCTGACACTCCAACACTTGTGTAATGTACACTTGTACCACCTGTCACTCCAACACTTGTGCAATGTACACTCGTACCACCTGACACTCCAACACTTGTGTAATGTACACTCGTACCACCTGACACTCCAACACTTGTGTAATGTACACTCGTACCACATGACACTCCAACACTTGTGTAATGTACACTCGTACCACCTGACACTCCGACACTTGTGTAATGTACACACGTACAACCTGACACTCCAACACTCGTGTAATGTACAACCGTACAACCTGACACTCCAACACTTGTGTACTGTACATTCGTACCACCTGACACTCCAATACTTGTGTACTGTACACTCGTACCACCTGACACTCCAACACTTGTATAATGTACACTCGTACCACTTGACACTCAAAAAATTGTGTAATGTACACTTGTACCACCTGAGACTCCAACACTTGTGTAATGTACACTTGTACCACCTGTCACTCCAACACTTGTGCAATGTGCACTCGTACCACCTGACACTCCAACACTTGTGTAATGTACACTCGTACAACCTGGCACTCCAACACTTGTGTAATGTACACTTGTACCACCTGACACTCCAACACTTGTGTAATGTACACTCGTACAACCTGACACTCCAACACTTGTGTAATGTACACTCGTACAACCTGACCCTCCAACACTTGTGCAATGTACACTCGTAAAACCTGACACTCCAACACTTGTGTAATGTACACTCATACCACCTGACACTCCAACACTTGTGTAATGTACACTTGTACCACTTGACACTCCAACACTTGTGTAATGTGCACTCGTACCACCTGACACTCCAACACTTGTTTAATGTACACTCATACTACCTGACACTCCAACACTTGTGTAATGTACACTCGTACAACCTGACACTCCAACACTTGTGTAATGTACACTCGTACAACCTGACACTCCAACACCTGTGTAATGTACACTCGTACCACCTGACACTTCAACACTTGTGTGATGTACACTCGTACCACCTGACACTCCAACACTTGTGTAATGTACAGTCGTTCCACCTGACACTCCAACACGTGTGCAATGTACACTCGTACCACCTGACACTCCAACACTTGTGTAATGTACACTCGTACAACCTGACACTCCAACACTTGTGTAATGTTCACTTGTACCACCTGTCACTCCAACACTTGTGCAATGTACACTCGTACCACCTGACACTCCAACACTTGTGTAATGTACACTCGTACCACATGACACTCCAACACTTGTGTAATGTACACTCGTACCACCTGACACTCCGACACTTGTGTAATGTACACTCGTACAACCTGACACTCCAACACTCGTGTAATGTACACTCGTACCACTTGACACTCAAAAAATTGTGTAATGTACACTTGTACCACCTGAGACTCCAACACTTGTGTAATGTACACTTGTACCACCTGTCACTCCAACACTTGTGCAATGTGCACTCGTACCACCTGACACTCCAACACTTGTGTAATGTACACTCGTACAACCTGGCACTCCAACACTTGTGTAATGTACACTTGTACCACCTGACACTCCAACACTTGTGTAATGTACACTCGTACAACCTGACACTCCAACACTTGTGTAATGTACACTCGTACAACCTGACCCTCCAACACTTGTGCAATGTACACTCGTAAAACCTGACACTCCAATACTTGTGTACTGTACACTCGTACCACCTGACACTCCAACACTTGTGTAATGTACACTCGTACCACTTGACACTCAAAAAATTGTGTAAAGTACACTTGTACCACCTGACACTCCAACACTTGTGTAATGTACACTTGTACCACCTGTCACTCCAACACTTGTGTAATGTACACACGTACCACCTGACACTCCAACACTTGTGTAATGTACACTCGTACCACCTGACACTCCAACACTTGTGTAATGTACACTTGTACCACCTGTCACTCCAACACTTGTGCAATGTACACTCGTACAACCTGGCACTCCAACACTTGTGTAATGTACACTCGTACAACCTGGCACTCCAACACTTGTGTAATGTACACTTGTACCACCTGACATTCCAACACTTGTGTAATGTACACTCGTACAACCTGACACTCCAACACTTGTGTAATGAACATTCGTACCACCTGATACTCCAACACTTGTGTAATGTACACTCGTACAACCTGACACTCCAACACTTGTGTAATGTACACTCATACCACCTGACACTCCAACACTTGTGTAATGTGCACTCGTACCACCTGACACTCCAACACTTGTGTAATGTACACTCATACCACCTGACACTCCAACACTTGTGTAATGTACACTCATACCACCTGACACTCCAACACTTGTGTAATGTACACTCGTACCACCTGCCACTCCAACACTTGTGTAATGTACACTTGTACCACCTGACACTCCAACACGTGTGCAATGTACACTCGTACCACCTGACACTCCAACACTGGTGTAATGTACACTCGTACAACCTGACACTCCAACACTTGTGTAATGTACACTTGTACCACCTGTCACTCCAACACTTGTGCAATGTACACTCGTACCACCTGACACTCCAACACTTGTGTAATGTACACTCGTACCACCTGACACTCCAACACTTGTGTAATGTGCACTCGTACCACCTGACACTCCAACACTTGTGTAATGTACACTCGTACCACCTGACACTCCGACACTTGTGTAATGTACACACGTACAACCTGACACTCCAACACTCGTGTAATGTACACCCGTACAACCTGACACTCCAACACTTGTGTACTGTACATTCGTACCACCTGACACTCCAATACTTGTGTACTGTACACTCGTACCACCTGACACTCCAACACTTGTATAATGTACACTCGTACCACTTGACACTCAAAAAATTGTGTAATGTACACTTGTACCACCTGAGACTCCAACACTTGTGTAATGTACACTTGTACCACCTGTCACTCCAACACTTGTGCAATGTGCACTCGTACCACCTGACACTCCAACACTTGTGTAATGTACACTCGTACAACCTGGCACTCCAACACTTGTGTAATGTACACTTGTACCACCTGACACTCCAACACTTGTGTAATGTACACTCGTACAACCTGACACTCCAACACTTGTGTAATGTACACTCGTACAACCTGACCCTCCAACACTTGTGCAATGTACACTCGTAAAACCTGACACTCCAACACTTGTGTAATGTACACTCGTACAACCTGACACTCCAACACTTGTGTAATGTACACTCGTACAACCTGACACTCCAACACTTGTGTAATGTACACTCGTACAACCTGGCACTCCAACACTTGTGTAATGTACACTTGTACCACCTGACACTCCAACACTTGTGTAATGTACACTCGTACAACCTGACACTCCAACACTTGTGTAATGAACATTCGTACCACCTGATACTCCAACACTTGTGTAATGTACACTCGTACAATCTGACACTCCAACACTTGTGTAATGTACACTCATACCACCTGACACTCCAACACTTGTGTAATGTACACTTGTACCACTTGACACTCCAACACTTGTGTAATGTGCACTCGTACCACCTGACACTCCAACACTTGTTTAATGTACACTCATACTACCTGACACTCCAACACTTGTGTAATGTACACTCGTACAACCTGACACTCCAACACTTGTGTAATGTACACTCGTACAACCTGACACTCCAACACCTGTGTAATGTACACTCGTACCACCTGACACTTCAACACTTGTGTGATGTACACTCGTACCACCTGACACTCCAACACTTGTGTAATGTACAGTCGTTCCACCTGACACTCCAACACGTGTGCAATGTACACTCGTACCACCTGACACTCCAACACTTGTGTAATGTACACTCGTACAACCTGACACTCCAACACTTGTGTAATGTTCACTTGTACCACCTGTCACTCCAACACTTGTGCAATGTACACTCGTACCACCTGACACTCCAACACTTGTGTAATGTACACTCGTACCACATGACACTCCAACACTTGTGTAATGTACACTCGTACCACCTGACACTCCGACACTTGTGTAATGTACACACGTACAACCTGACACTCCAACACTCGTGTAATGTACACTCGTACCACTTGACACTCAAAAAATTGTGTAATGTACACTTGTACCACCTGAGACTCCAACACTTGTGTAATGTACACTTGTACCACCTGTCACTCCAACACTTGTGCAATGTGCACTCGTACCACCTGACACTCCAACACTTGTGTAATGTACACTCGTACAACCTGGCACTCCAACACTTGTGTAATGTACACTTGTACCACCTGACACTCCAACACTTGTGTAATGTACACTCGTACAACCTGACACTCCAACACTTGTGTAATGTACACTCGTACAACCTGACCCTCCAACACTTGTGCAATGTACACTCGTAAAACCTGACACTCCAACACTTGTGTAATGTACACTCGTACAACCTGACACTCCAACACTTGTGTAATGTACACTCGTACAACCTGACACTCCAACACTTGTGTAATGTACACTCGTACAACCTGGCACTCCAACACTTGTGTAATGTACACTTGTACCACCTGACACTCCAACACTTGTGTAATGTACACTCGTACAACCTGACACTCCAACACTTGTGTAATGAACATTCGTACCACCTGATACTCCAACACTTGTGTAATGTACACTCGTACAATCTGACACTCCAACACTTGTGTAATGTACACTCATACCACCTGACACTCCAACACTTGTGTAATGTACACTTGTACCACTTGACACTCCAACACTTGTGTAATGTGCACTCGCACCACCTGACACTCCAACACTTGTTTAATGTACACTCATACTACCTGACACTCCAACACTTGTGTAATGTACACTCGTACAACCTGACACTCCAACACTTGTGTAATGTACACTCGTACAACCTGACACTCCAACACCTGTGTAATGTACACTCGTACCACCTGACACTTCAACACTTGTGTGATGTACACTCGTACCACCTGACACTCCAACACTTGTGTAATGTACAGTCGTTCCACCTGACACTCCAACACGTGTGCAATGTACACTCGTACCACCTGACACTCCAACACTTGTGTAATGTACACTCGTACAACCTGACACTCCAACACTTGTGTAATGTTCACTTGTACCACCTGTCACTCCAACACTTGTGCAATGTACACTCGTACCACCTGACACTCCAACACTTGTGTAATGTACACTCGTACCACATGACACTCCAACACTTGTGTAATGTACACTCGTACCACCTGACACTCCGACACTTGTGTAATGTACACACGTACAACCTGACACTCCAACACTCGTGTAATGTACACTCGTACCACTTGACACTCAAAAAATTGTGTAATGTACACTTGTACCACCTGAGACTCCAACACTTGTGTAATGTACACTTGTACCACCTGTCACTCCAACACTTGTGCAATGTGCACTCGTACCACCTGACACTCCAACACTTGTGTAATGTACACTCGTACAACCTGGCACTCCAACACTTGTGTAATGTACACTTGTACCACCTGACACTCCAACACTTGTGTAATGTACACTCGTACAACCTGACACTCCAACACTTGTGTAATGTACACTCGTACAACCTGACCCTCCAACACTTGTGCAATGTACACTCGTAAAACCTGACACTCCAATACTTGTGTACTGTACACTCGTACCACCTGACACTCCAACACTTGTGTAATGTACACTCGTACCACTTGACACTCAAAAAATTGTGTAAAGTACACTTGTACCACCTGACACTCCAACACTTGTGTAATGTACACTTGTACCACCTGTCACTCCAACACTTGTGTAATGTACACACGTACCACCTGACACTCCAACACTTGTGTAATGTACACTCGTACCACATGACACTCCAACACTTGTGTAATGTACACTTGTACCACCTGTCACTCCAACACTTGTGCAATGTACACTCGTACAACCTGGCACTCCAACACTTGTGTAATGTACACTCGTACAACCTGACCCTCCGACACTTGTGTAATGTACACTCGTACCACCTGACACTCAAACACTTGTGTAATGTACACTCGTACCACCTGACACTCCAACACTTGTGTAATGTACACTCGTACAACCTGGCACTCCAACACTTGTGTAATGTACACTTGTACCACCTGACATTCCAACACTTGTGTAATGTACACTCGTACAACCTGACACTCCAACACTTGTGTAATGAACATTCGTACCACCTGATACTCCAACACTTGTGTAATGTACAGTCGTACAATCTGACACTCCAACACTTGTGTAATGTACACTCATACCACCTGACACTCCAACACTTGTGTAATGTGCACTCGTACCACCTGACACTCCAACACTTGTGTAATGTACACTCATACCACCTGACACTCCAACACGTGTGCAATGTACACTCGTACCACCTGACACTCCAACACTTGTGTAATGTACACTCGTACAACCTGACACTCCAACACTTGTGTAATGTACACTTGTACCACCTGTCACTCCAACACTTGTGCAATGTACACTCGTACCACCTGACACTCCAACACTTGTGTAATGTACACTCGTACCACCTGACACTCCAACACTTGTGTAATGTACACTCGTACCACATGACACTCCAACACTTGTGTAATGTACACTCGTACCACCTGACACTCCGACACTTGTGTAATGTACACACGTACAACCTGACACTCCAACACTCGTGTAATGTACACCCGTACAACCTGACACTCCAACACTTGTGTACTGTACATTCGTACCACCTGACACTCCAATACTTGTGTACTGTACACTCGTACCACCTGACACTCCAACACTTGTATAATGTACACTCGTACCACTTGACACTCAAAAAATTGTGTAATGTACACTTGTACAACCTGAGACTCCAACACTTGTGTAATGTACACTTGTACCACCTGTCACTCCAACACTTGTGCAATGTGCACTCGTACCACCTGACACTCCAACACTTGTGTAATGTACACTCGTACAACCTGGCACTCCAACACTTGTGTAATGTACACTTGTACCACCTGACACTCCAACACTTGTGTAATGTACACTCGTACAACCTGACACTCCAACACTTGTGTAATGTACACTCGTACAACCTGACCCTCCAACACTTGTGCAATGTACACTCGTAAAACCTGACCCTCCAACACTTGTGTAATGTACACTCGTACAACCTGACACTCCAACACTTGTGTAATGTACACTCGTACAACCTGACACTCCAACACTTGTGTAATGTACACTCGTACAACCTGGCACTCCAACACTTGTGTAATGTACACTTGTACCACCTGACACTCCAACACTTGTGTAATGTACACTCGTACAACCTGACACTCCAACACTTGTGTAATGAACATTCGTACCACCTGATACTCCAACACTTGTGTAATGTACACTCGTACAATCTGACACTCCAACACTTGTGTAATGTACACTCATACCACCTGACACTCCAACACTTGTGTAATGTACACTTGTACCACTTGACACTCCAACTCTTGTGTAATGTGCACTCGTACCACCTGACACTCCAACACTTGTTTAATGTACACTCATACTACCTGACACTCCAACACTTGTGTAATGTACACTCGTACAACCTGACACTCCAACACTTGTGTAATGTACACTCGTACAACCTGACACTCCAACACCTGTGTAATGTACACTCGTACCACCTGACACTTCAACACTTGTGTGATGTACACTCGTACCACCTGACACTCCAACACTTGTGTAATGTACACTCGTTCCACCTGACACTCCAACACGTGTGCAATGTACACTCGTACCACCTGACACTCCAACACTTGTGTAATGTACACTCGTACAACCTGACACTCCAACACTTGTGTAATGTTCACTTGTACCACCTGTCACTCCAACACTTGTGCAATGTACACTCGTACCACCTGACACTCCAACACTTGTGTAATGTACACTCGTACCACATGACACTCCAACACTTGTGTAATGTACACTCGTACCACCTGACACTCCGACACTTGTGTAATGTACACACGTACAACCTGACACTCCAACACTCGTGTAATGTACACTCATACAACCTGACACTCCAACACTTGTGTAATGTACACCCGTACAACCTGACACTCCAACACTTGTGTACTGTACACTCGTACCACCTGACACTCCAATACTTGTGTACTGTACACTCGTACCACCTGACACTCCAACACTTGTGTAATGTACACTCGTACCACTTGACACTCAAAAAATTGTGTAAAGTACACTTGTACCACCTGACACTCCAACACTTGTGTAATGTACACTTGTACCACCTGTCAATCCAACACTTGTGTAATGTACACACGTACCACCTGACACTCCAACACTTGTGTAATGTACACTCGTACCACATGACACTCCAACACTTGTGTAATGTACACTTGTACCACCTGTCACTCCAACACTTGTGCAATGTACACTCGTACAACCTGACACTCCAACACTTGTTTAATGTACACTCATACTACCTGACACTCCAACACTTGTGTAATGTACACTCGTACAACCTGACACTCCAACACTTGTGTAATGTACACTCGTACAACCTGACACTCCAACACCTGTGTAATGTACACTCGTACCACCTGACACTTCAACACTTGTGTGATGTACACTCGTACCACCTGACACTCCAACACTTGTGTAATGTACACTCGTTCCACCTGACACTCCAACACGTGTGCAATGTACACTCGTACCACCTGACACTCCAACACTTGTGTAATGTACACTCGTACAACCTGACACTCCAACACTTGTGTAATGTTCACTTGTACCACCTGTCACTCCAACACTTGTGCAATGTACACTCGTACCACCTGACACTCCAACACTTGTGTAATGTACACTCGTAACACATGACACTCCAACACTTGTGTAATGTACACTCGTACCACCTGACACTCCGACACTTGTGTAATGTACACACGTACAACCTGACACTCCAACACTCGTGTAATGTACACTCATACAACCTGACACTCCAACACTTGTGTAATGTACACCCGTACAACCTGACACTCCAACACTTGTGTACTGTACACTCGTACCACCTGACACTCCAACACTTGTGTAATGTACACTCGTACCACTTGACACTCAAAAAATTGTGTAAAGTACACTTGTACCACCTGACACTCCAACACTTGTGTAATGTACACTTGTACCACCTGTCACTCCAACACTTGTGTAATGTACACACGTACCACCTGACACTCCAACACTTGTGTAATGTACACTCGTACCACATGACACTCCAACACTTGTGTAATGTACACTTGTACCACCTGTCACTCCAACACTTGTGCAATGTACACTCGTACAACCTGACACTCCAACACTTGTGTAATGTACACTCGTACAACCTGACCCTCCGACACTTGTGTAATGTACACTCGTACCACCTGACACTCAAACACTTGTGTAATGTACACTCGTACCACCTGACACTCCAACACTTGTGTAATGTACACACGTACCACTTGACACTCCAACACTTGTGTAATGTACACTCGTACAACCTGACACTACAACACTTGTGTAATGTACATTCGTACCACCTGACACTCCAACACTTGTGTAATGTACATGTACACTCGTACAACCTGACACTCCAACACTTGTGTAATGTACACTCGTACCACCTGACACTCCAACACTTGTGTAATGTACACTCGTACCACCTGACACTCCAACACTTGTGTAATGTACACCTGTACAATCTGACACTCCAACACTTATGTAATGTACACCCGTACAACCTGACACTCCAACACTTGTGTAATGTACACTCGTACCATCTGACACTCCAACACTTGTGTACTGTTCAATCATACCACCTGTCTACCACCGAAACCTGTCTAAATCATTGTTCTAGTTTTAAAAGTAGTTTAGTTTAAGTGCGCTTGATATACTTGATGAGGTGTTACATTGATATTTATCTGGCTGAAAGTATAGGGTACATGTAATAACGGGTGTTCTATTACATAGGTAACACATTACTCCAAACGAATACATTTCGAATGAAATACATATAAAATGTATCTAACCTCCATATCAAGAAAAGAAATGGATAGTACATACATGTTAAGTTCTTCAATAAATATAATAGTATCTATAGAATGAGCTGTTGCATTGTTTGCATCTCTTTTTCAGAAACCTGTGAATGACACGTCTATCTCCGGAAACGTAAGTGTAAACAAACAGATCCATGAAGACTTTGAGGGAGCTATAGCTATAGAGATACGTTCACGGAGGTCTGTATGATCCATGAAGACTTTGAGGGAGCTATAGCTATAGAGATACATTAACGGAGGTCTGTATGATCCATGAAGACTTTGAGGGAGCTATAGCTATAGAGATACATTCACGGAGGTCTGTATGATCCATGAAGACTTTGAGGGAGCTATAGCTATAGAGATACGTTCACGGAGGTCTGTATGATCCATGAAAACTTTGAGGGAGCTATAGCTATAGAGATACGTTCACGGAGGTCTGTATGATCCATGAAAACTTTGAGGGAGCTATAGCTATAGAGATACGTTAACGGAGGTCTGTATGATAATTTCTATATCAGTTGGTAACGGACATATTCTAGAGTTCCATAATGAAAATATGAAAAAATGAATATACGCAGTCAAATTTAAGGTACAATCCTTATATGTACACCATTAATATACGCAGATGTAAACATTCCAGGCAGGTTGCTGCGATGGTAAACACGATAACCAAAGAAGTCCCAGTCAATCTAAATCGATATATTGGTAAATTTGGAAAATTCGCAATAAACAACAACACTTTTCTTCATTTCATCACATGTAAATGTTAAACTTAATATTATTACTAGCATTTAGAACATACTTAATCACTCACAACGGGCGCTATGTACAAGCATTGACATACTGGTCTGGTGGTGACGCGGTCAAGTGGCCAACTACAATGTAAATCTTATCTTTGGAGGTGAATGATTAAATCTCAATGAAACCCATAAACACTTTGGTTCAATGCAATGGCATATTAACTTCATTTTAATTCTGTATTTGAAAAAAAGATAAATGTACCCAGGAAGTTAAACCATACTCCTAATAGAAAAACATTGCGTGTGAACTGTGGGATGGATGCACGCTCATAGAGTCAGAACTACTTGAAAAAGCCCAGATAGAAGCTCTTCGTATCGTTACTGGTCTTCCATTTTAAGTGAATAACTATGCATTGTATTATGAGACAGATTTAGTCACATTATCATACAGAAGAAAACTTTCTTCGATCTTTTAAAAAAACAATATCTCTAGTAATTAATCAACAAACAGCACCCAGTTTTTATAACTTTGGAGAAAAGAAATTCAATATATGTATTACATTTGAAGTTGGGGTATATTTGTAGTCCTTTAAAGTATGACGTTTTCAGAGTAAATCTTGTAGAGAATCTGAATGTAGTTGTGGAAACCCCTGTAAGAATGCTTATCACTTCTTTTTCATATGTGCTCGTTACATTGTATGCTATGCAAAGGTGCTCCTTGTAATCAACTACATTGCATTAACGCTTTAAATCTGGATTAGGTTATTGATATAAATCTACTTCTGTATGGAAATGAGAATCTGTCCGTTAAAACAAACACTACAATTTTTAGAAATGTGCAAAACTACATCAAATCCAGCAGAAGATTTACTTAACAAAATATCAAATTTTCATTGTGTAATTGTTGGTAATTAATGCTTCAAAATGTTTATACTGTATATTCTATGCAAAATGGGATTTATTGTGATAATATTATGCAAATTATCCATCTATGTAAATATATATTGTTGAGAGGGCCTGTATAATGTTGTAATAACTTGTGCCCAATCCGTTTGCTTGATTTATGCAATAGAATATGTTTAATCAAAACCTGGCAACAGAAAGCGGTCATTTTTGCATTACCGTTACACGATTTCGAATGTGCATCAATTAAGTAAGAAGTTTACCAGCATCCATTTACTGTATAATTTTATGCGTAATGGATCCCGAATGTTTTCCACGTTTCAAGATGTTGAAAGAACCAAACAATTACTGTCCACGAATAGTTTTCGTGCTGAAGCGTGGATAACGCCATATTTGAAAAAGGAATCATTCCGCCGAGCCTTTTCACACAGTTTACTAAGCTGAAGGTGGGAGGGATGTACATATTGTAGTATATCACTACCCAGGATTAATGCAGTGTCTTTTACGGCCTTGCATGGTCACGCTGGAATCGCTGGAAAACAGATGGAAGACAAAACTGCAAAACCTGTGCTTTACTTATTGGTTTTGCTACTTTGTCTGTGAATTGTAAACCTGATGTTACTATTTGCGTATCATTTTGTTGGCAACAAAGACGTTCGCATGGCTTTGTACAGACGTAAGATATTTACTAATGAACTTCTGCAATGTTTCCCTATATGTCAAAAATGTTCTTCAATCATGGGTCAACCCCTGGTTTCATCAACGTTTCTTTACTTAAGGAAATGCCTTAACTGAAAAATCTCCATAGGAAAGTATTACAGAATTTAAGGAGAAAATCCTTAGTTAAGGAACTTTCCTTAAATTCTGTAATGCTTTCCTATGGAGATTTTTAAGTTAAGGAGTTTCCTTAAGTTAAGGAACGTTGATGAAACCGGGGCCAGATCGCACTTACATAATATACATATTTTCGTATTACACGATTTGAAATTATACATAACTAGTTTTATTGTACATCTGAATGCATAAATTAAAGGTGTGTTACGCACCTGACCCTTCTGCTTCTACATTAGTTTAGAAATTTTGGATTCCCACGTTTTGGCTCCTAACATCACTGAAGAGTCCTAGCAGGACGAAACAGCTGTATGATGAAGTGTAATTCATTTTTTTCTGAATACTGTATCTATTACTAAATTAAAAAGTTGCAGCATATGTGTGTGTTACGTTATCTAACTTCACACCAGCTATTTACTATGGCAAAAAATAAACTTTTTGTCTGTTTAAGCAACGGAATGTTCCTATAAGAGACAAGTGTAAAACAGTATGCTTTATGTAAAACATTGACTTGTACTAACAATTTCCCCAGAATCTCTGTTTACTTACTACCAGTTGGTAAAACCTTTGGTAATTTGAACTCATAAAAAAAAACTTTAACACCAAAGTTACATAATGTATTATAGTGTTATTGCTGTGTTTGAAGTTTAAAACAAGGAGGAGATAAGCCAGTAGAAAAATTCAGTTTTAGAGAAATTCTCTTTAGAAACTTAGGGGCTGGTAGCAAGTCTAGGGTATATCATATAACCTAACAATTCAGACAACACAAACAGTAGTGACGTCATAAACCGGTATTTTTGGCGCAGTGATCGGGCTTCTGATTGGTTCACTTTCTGTGAGATGAGATTATTGCATATTGTTGTGTTTTGTGCAAAACGTTTTTTGTTTTGTTTTTACCATAGATAATACAAAATCATTGATTATAAACGATAAATGTGTTATTTATTGTCAAAAATGAAATTATAACGAAAAGCGACATTTTTATTTCGGATTATGCGGTATATACAAAAAAAAATGTGTGCACTTTGCATAAACCATTTCGCGGTATGCAAAACGTGCACTGTATATACCGTGTTGCACACAAAATAATATGGTAAATCCTTAAATGTGCGAAAAAATTATATGTAATATTTTTTGTAAGTTAATTATTTATCTTATTCCACAGCTGATAAAATTTGACCAGAATGAATTTTTTCACCTATCGACTCCTTCCACGTACAGTATGGATATAACTGGGTATGTCTATGTACCGGAAGTCTGCTCACAAAGGACCACGGGTACAGTAATCTAATTCTGGTATCGCCTGGTTTACAGTAGATGATTTTGTTAATTCCATTATTATTTTTGTTAAACAAAGACACCTTATTCACTTTCAAGAATTTATCAATTATATAGGAGAAAACGTATGTTTTGTCCAACCCTTTAGCTTCAAATTTCAATTTCAAAGAATGTAGACGACAGTTCGTTGTTACTACGAGGGAAGTGTAAAAGTAAGGAAATTAAGTTTATACGATCAATAAACAATATCATCGTATATATATGTACATGTTTATATTGTTGATGTTATAACATTATAGCACCTTACGCATGACTTGGTAGATATTGGCAAGTGCGATGCTGGACTTAACAATAATCCATATAAATACCTATTTGAGATTCTTTGGGCTAAAAAAATACTGAAATAGGTCTGATATGGCTAACGCACATTTGAATTTATGATAAAGTCACATTCAGAGACCCAGTGTATGGTGTAGAGTTAAATGCATTGGGTATATTGAACTTAAACTTTAGTTGTTCAAATTATGTATAACGTGTTTACCAGGAATTTAAAGCATTGAAGAGGACGACTTCAAGAAAATAGCAAACCGATATTTTATATAATGTTAACCTGATTTGTAACGAAACTGAATAACACTAAACGACACGACACGCTAAGTCACTTATATAACTAAACTATGTGGACTCTTATCAAAATGGACATAATAAGTCGAACGTTCAGAAATGTGAGCGAAATATCTCGTGTATAACATAAAAGTATACATAACGTGAAATATGACCTAGATTATCACACGGACAGTTTTATATAACACGTTATTTCGTAACATAGAGAGTTATTAGACCAATTTCTAAATTAAATACATTTTCTGAAGGTAAATGTTATTCTAAGAAGGAAAATCAAGGTCTCGATTGTGTCAATTAACCGGATAGTACCTTAAAACGGTATTTTTCGCTAAATTTGGTGCTCGTCTGCTCAATTTTGCCGCCGGTATTCGACTTATTATAGGAATCTGAACGTGGTACGACATGAAAGATTTTCTAGAATTTTTTCAACCTTAACAGTTTAGATTATCAAACAATAACATATTTATTTAATATCAAGATTTATTGCTAAGCATATCAGTACCATAGTTATATTTTTATTATCGTTTTCTATGTTTAAAAAAACATTTCTTATGTGTTCTTGCGAATCGGCACGGAACCGGGAGCATGATAGTGGTCACATGGTTCGAAAAAAAATCACGTGATTGCTCGTATAAAAATAGAACCGAAAGCGCAAATGTCAGGTAGCCGCGGTAAACAAATATTAGCTGATGAGTCACAGGACTAGACCAGAAAGAAGCTGAAAGAGACAATTAAAAAATCGGAACAGATGCATCTGATCAACAAAAAGAAATTCGACACCATTAAAGAAGACGAAGAGCATGGTTTGACGGACGAAGTGTTGAGTTGACAGTGCTTTCGGAAAACAAAAACGTACAGCTGATAGGCGTACGTATTTGATAATACGTTCTTCATTCACGTACACTGTATGATTATGTTCGGTAAAGCTTGTAATAATCATACAGTTTGTAATAATAATAATAAATCAGAGAATACCAAATCGTCAATAAAACCGTAAACATAACTCGGTTAAACCTGGAGCAAAATATGAACAAAGAAAGGGTTTTTACGGAGACACCCGCCATGTGAATCTAGGTCAGATCTAAGTAATTACTATGGCCTCAAAGTAAGAACTTAGGCATAAAACGTCCATAGTCATATCATACAACAATGTAGAATATTTCTCAATGAGACCAAGAAAGCGACCATAAACCTGGTTGTAATCTTCATCAACCTGTATCTCTAGAATCCCTGTGCCGTAAGTTTGATCGTCAACAGGTGACATATATCACGAATATCTCGATTTTCAGGATAAGCCTTAGAATAACGAATCAGGTACAACATGTAAATTACCATAGGATAGAGAAGCAGGGATGCTACTATCAAGAAAAGGAAAGTTTACGATCGGAAAATCGAAATCGTCACATTTAACGTACAGCTTAGTAATAATTTAAGCTGCCCATGTTGGTCATCTTTAAAGTAGAGATCGAGATAAGCAGGTGGTGTAGAAGAGTCTATATTTCAAGTTCAGGAGGGTATATGATCAACTAGGTCAGAAAACACCTTGTTGTTTATGGACAACACATCGTCGATAATTGACAGATTTGGCAAGGTTTTCGTTACCTGTCCTAATAAATTCTTTCACAAATTCGGTCTCATTCGTATGAGAACAAAAACAAATCAGCCAAGAATGGGGTTAGGTTTGTTCCCATTGTCTTTCCCTCCAAACTGAACAAAGATTTTGTCACCCAGTAATTCAATCATTCGTGTTCTATATCTTCCTTAGTATTTTTCCATCCTAGATTTTGTTTTGTTTTTCACAAAGTATGCTCCAAGACTGCTCACAACTGTATATTTGTATCGTCGTCAAATTTTCTTGGAAAAGAACAATCTTATACATTTGTACCTAGAGACCGAAGACGTTCTTACAGTTTGGTATATGTGATGGTAGTGTTAAAGGTGGTAAAATAAAATGTTTGCTAGACGAAACAATTTTGAGAAGGGGGGTGCGGAAGACTGATCAGGAGATACTTCGAGTTTTCCAAAATCCACACTCCGTTAGTGCCACTACTGAAGTATACAATGTCACAACACTACTGAGACCCTGATTAAATGGTACTAATTAAGAAGGTTTAACAAATGGTAGGGCAATGAGAAGAGCCGGCGATAAAACGTTGCTTATAAGGATCCTTGTGTAGTTTAGGTATCTACGATAGATGGGGTAGGTCCACGTCTTTCTCAATAACGGGTATCTTTACAGGTTGTAATACTGGTGTAATGCGCAAGTAGGTGTGCCTTGGTTATCAAGCAGGCCCAGTTATGTTTACCAACATTATACGTAAAGGTTTCGAACAATGATCAAATGATTAGATGCATGGTCTGCATTCACGGCCTGTGTATTGACCTGTGATGGGCATTATGTAAATCTATCAATACCTCCAACTGTATTCTGACACTGAACGACTCTCGATTTGTATTGATATATTTTAACATTCATTATCGAAATGGACTTCTTACAATCATCTGGATTCGTGGCTGATGTTCTGTCTATCTACAGGACGTATAGGCGAATTTCGCCTCAATAGACCGTAGTATATAAATAAACCCAAAACTAAAATGAATTGTCACTTTATTACCAGTCAGTTACGTTTCAAAAGAGATACAAATGATAAAATATCGAGGAACTAATTTTTAGATAATATTAACCTTTAAGCCATCATTCTGACTTATCAATTTTGTTCTGTGTCAAAGTTCAAATGCAATATATTTAATGTGCCTATATCAGCACTGATGTTTAATGTCGTATTTGTAGATGATTTACCATGGGTTTAGATTGATTCGATCTCTCAGGGGATTTGTTGCACCTCGTGACATTTCTGTTTCAGATTGTCGGTTACATATTGCTCTGCACGGCTGTGGTATGGGGAGGTATGAATCAGCTATATTCTTACAATAATGTGTCATTTTTATTTCATTAATGTGCAAGACTCCTTCTGGGACATAATTTGAACTATTCACATTCTTATTAAGACTTAATATCCGCAAAAATATTACGCGGCTGATTTACACAAGGGACTTATATATGTTTCTCTAATTTCATGCCAACAACGACCATCATCAATTTCACAATCTAGCTTTAGAATCAACGTATTAAACGTAACTGATGTAAATTAATTAATTGACCATTGATCCTTTGAACATTTTAAATTGTATCAAAAGCTTTTACTTACTCGGAAAAGTGATTGTGTTTCAGGAAATCCATTGGTGAGGTGTACGTCCGTCACGCTGGCTATAATGAGGTGGCTGAGCTGAATAACATCATCGTACTGTATCCCCAGGTCATCCCAACTCTGTCTAACCCTAAAGGCTGCTGGGACTGGTGGGGATATACAGGGATATATTACGGTAATTAGCTAAACAACATCAACATACTGTACTCCCAGGTTATCCCAACTCTGTCTAACCCTAACGGTCGTGGGACTGGTGGGGATATACAGGGATATATTACGGTAATTAGCTAAACAACATCATCGTACTGTATCCCCAGGTCATCCCAACTCTGTCTAACCCTAACGGCTGCTGGGACTGGTGGGACATACAGGAATATATTACGGTAATTAGCTAAACAACATCAACATACTGTACTCCCAGGTTATCCCAACTCTGTATAACCCTAAAGGCTGCGGACTGGTGGGACATACAGGAATATATTACGGTAATTAGCTTAACAAAATCATCATACTGTACCCCCAAGTTATCCCAACTCTGTGTAACCCTAAAGGCTGCTGGGACTGGTGTGGATATACAGGGTTATATTACGGTAATCGCCTACATTTATACACGCAAATCAGTAAAAAAAAAATAAGAAAAGACCATAAACACAATCTTCATTTCGTCCCTATTGAACTGTTTGGGGATTCTATAATGCCGGTTCAATGGAAACAAATTAGTAAAAGTAATTGACCCTTTTCTCGTTATTTCGAATCTCTTCACATTTTCACCCATGAAAGAAGATCATTCAATGTCAATGGTGTGTTTTACGTTGGTTTTTATTTTCTTAATCAAACTTATACAGCATGAATAATTAGTTTTAAATAGTTCTATTTACATCTAATATGTCTAAATAGGTTTTATCATGCTAACACCTATTAAATCAAATTATTACCTTATAGATATCAATGTATTGTATGAGAATAACTTTCACCTACGAACGTCAACAGATGATTCATTATTAATACGTGTTACCCTCCCCTTTACAGCGACTAAACACGGGTTCCAGATCACCGCCCTGAGGAGGATGATAGAGCGAGTCAGTCGATATTAACGCTATAACGTCTCCAGTGTTACGTTATTCATAAAATAAAAAAATGATGAAATAATATTTGTGTCGTTTTGTAAAAGACGTTACTTTAGCCTTCGGTAAGATGTCTTAAGCGCATGTCATATCTATTTTGTTGACCCAGATTTTTTTAATCACGTGCACTCTGATGCAACCAATAGGAGAACATAATGCACCAAAAACAAACCCGAGAAGAGCACTTTTACAATTTAGAAAAAGATACAGTTGAGCCAAATAATAAATTAAACTGAACCATACAGCTGTTTTGTCCTTCTAGGACTCGTCAGTGATACTATTATGCAAGGGCCCAAAAGATGAAGCCTAAGTGGCGGCTGAGGAAACAAAACCAGCCGAAAGAAATGTCAGAATATATAAAAGGAGGTGTACCAGCCCAATTATAGTATACACTTTGTAATTTTCAAATATTGCATATTTCTACGTGAATATCATGTATACTTGTATGTTCTGAACCGTATCACGGTTAACACGAATTAAAACGTGACATGCAGGTTGATGATAATAGTCTAGAACAGTCTATCATTTAAAAAGATGTATTTCATTAAGTAAACGTGACACTACATATCGGCATGCTATGATAACACAGGGGAATGCTATCTAATCTGGAATACTTCGTATATCCACTTACTCTCATACCTGAGAAATCGTTAACAGATTCTGAGGAGAAAGCTTTCATTGTCATGTATACGTCTAGCGTAACCTAATAAAGGTCCAACTTAATTGTGGAAAAGTTAGTTCATTGTAAACAATTGTTTAGTTGTAGTGTTAATTCTGCAACGCGTCGAAATACTATATTGATCATTCATGTAACTTAACTTATAAGGAAAACAAAAATAATATTTATTATCATTATTAGCATGTTATTATTACCATTGCTACAATGTTCCATGGTTATGTGTGGTTTATTTTTAATATTACAATGGCTGTTGTTGGTTTATCTTAATATCATTGTTGAGTTACAGTGATATTAAATGGCCAATTGTCTTAGAAATTTTAATTTACATCAGTTTTACACGCTCTTTTTAGACCCGCCGCACACCATAAAACGTAAATACCTAGGTGACGTCGGATTGGTCTAGAATCATCGTTTGAGCTAACAATACAATCACATTGAAATCGCAAATATTATGACTCAGAGAAAATTATCAACAGAATGTAGAAATAGAATGTTTAGTTTTTGTAAACCTCGCGGTAAACATGAGTACGAAATTGTGTATATCTTTATTCAAATTTCTGTCACTCATCATACATGCAACCTTTTGACGCTTATGACACTATGGATATCCACAGAAATGCGTTTTAACCCTAAATACGAATGGCTAGATTGGATACAATACGGGTATCAGTGTGAGACGAGATGTTGGGTATTTGTGGATGATATACCGTTATCTTATCCGAATCATCTCTCGTCCACACTCGAGACATACCTCTGGTACGTTTCTTCACAATCAGTCGTATAGATGTGTATATACGTGATTCTATACTTTAAACTCTGATATTAAAGTCAATAGTCAACACACGGGGCACATAAGGGGTACGTTTTGAACAGATCCACCCTTTAGCTAGCCTCACGTTGTCTACTACATGTAGGAACGCCCCCGTGTCAGATGCACATCTCACCTGGTATGATGCGGTTGTTTAGATTGTAGGGAAAGTATAACAATTAGTCAACAACATGCCAACTAATATCCTAATGAAGACTACGGCGTTTGCATTTGTTCTTTTTCTACAATTACAATGGGGTAAGTGTTTCTTATTTTTTGTCTTTGGATGTATTAGACAATGATCGTTACAGAAAGTATCAACTCTAACGGTAGTCAATTAGTACACCACAAATGACAAATATGATAAAGAGGAGATCTAATTTTGTTTTTGTCCTTGTCATTTTATAGTATACCTCTTGATAAACTGGGTGGTTTCTAAAACATAATTGTCCAGTTGTGTTTGCACAATACTTTTTCTCTTCAGTAATAACCCGTTATTTACAAGTCTTCCAATACCCGGTATGTGGTTTCATTTTGATTTTTTGAAACCTTCCCTATAACGTGACTGTAAGTCCATGAGTGATAACAAAATCAAAGCTATTTCTGCTTGTTTCCTTATATCCAATTACATGTAATATGAAATATAACTTCCCACACGATATAACACACGATATAACACATATACTCTGTAGTCAGAACTCGTCCGTAACTCATCGGCTGTTATCAAGCGATCAATTCGACACATTAGGTCCCATTTTACTGATTGGAATGTGAAGTTTATATTACATCTTCAAGACTTTCCTTTGTAACGATGGTATTACACCATATAACTTAGAGAGATCCTACTGTAGTTATACTGATATAATAATAATAATAATAATAATAATATACAACATTTATATAGCGCTCTATATAATTTGTAAAATTACTCTAAAGCGCTTCACAACATGTAGATAATAATTTGATACTTACACTACATAAATAAAGAAGTTATTACAATCTAAGCTAATGTGATAATATAAAAATTTGCATATAAATACGAACTACATCTACTGTAGATAAACAAATGTCAGTATATACATGACGTCTAAGTTGTCCCTAATATGCAGACGTGAAAAGGTACGTCTTCAGAAGTTTCTTGAATTTGGCCAGAGTATTTGTTTTTCGGATAGCGGATGGTAATCTATTCCACAACGTGGCCGAAACTTTCCCAAAACACCGGTTTCCATAGGTCACAGTACGAGATTTTGGGACACACAACAATGATTCTGTCTTCGACCTCAGTGATCGTGACGGCTGATACAGGGTAACTAGCTCCCGTATGTACTGGGGAGCTGTTCCATCAAGTGCCTTGTATGTGTATACCAAGATTTTGTATTGTGACCTGTATTGCACAGGTAGCCAGTGCAATGAATACAGAACAGGAGTGATGTGTTCTCCCTTTCTAACCCGAGAAACGAGACGTGCTGCCGTGTTCTGGACCTTCTGTAGGCGACTTGTCAATTTGTCAGATATACCACAGAGTAGGGCATTTCCATAGTCCAGCCGTGAGGTAACAAGTGAATGAACCAAAATCTTGCATGCATCGGCAGTTATAAACTGCCGTATACAGCCGATGTTCCTGATCTGGTAGTAACAGGATTTGGCGATAGCATTCACTTGTTTCTCCATGTTCAGTGAACTATCAAAGTACACCCCTAGATTTTTAACAGTTGGGACAGCCTCTACAGTACTTGTTCCGACCTTGAGCTGGAGAGCCGTTGATTGCTTACACTTTGGAGAAAAGACGATCAGTTCCGTCTTTTCCTGATTTAGTTTTAGCATGTTGGCATTCATCCAGCTTCTGATGTCTGTCAGACAAGCTTCCAGATTTTCTGATACGGTGTCCCAGCTGTCCTGTGGTCTGATGACCATGTAAATCTGTGTGTCATCAGCATAACAATGATAGCAAAGGTTATGTCTATGACAAATCTCACCGATTGGTTTTGAATACATGCAGTATTTACGGGGTCCTAACACCGACCCTTGAGGAACCCCATAATCCAGCATGCTGTCACGTGAAACATATACAGTATAGCGATCGTATAACACCGTATAACTTAGATAGATCCTACTGTAGTAATACTGATATGTAACGATCGTATAACACGAGGTTAAGTACTCTTACTCAAACGTCTTAACAGAAAATCTCAGAATCGATTAAACTAGGAGCAAGACATGAACAAAGAAAAATTTATATGAAGACACTCGTAAAAGAACAAGAGGATAAGGATCACGTAACACACACATATGCTGCACCGGAAGAGAAAGCGTCTTCTGCTTCATCGACGACACCCGTCATGCAAATATTGGTCAAATCCAAATAAACATAAAGTCCTCAAATAAGAACCGAGTCATCATTCGTATTCACAATAAGTAAGCAAACTTATGAGCATTCTCAGAAAAATTTATCTTCATATCACACAAAGATACAAACTATTTGTCAATGAGACCAATATGGCGAACACAAAACTTGCTCATAGTTCTGGTCAACCTGAATCTCTTGAATCCTTGTGTAATTAGAAAAATAATGATAATAAATAATAATTAAAAAGTGCAATAAAACCAAATTAAAAAAACAACATATATAAAATAAAATAAAAATAATAATAATAAAAATAAAGACAGAAAAATAGCAAAATTAAACAGAATACACCGAAGCATTAACAAAACCATAATCCGAACTCAAAACCGATTAAACGGGGGCAAGATATAAACAAAGGATTGACATAGATACCCCTGTAAAAGTACAAGAAAATAAGACCAGGTGTTCCGGAAGAGTAAGCGTCTTTTGCCTCATCGATGACATCCACCATGTAAATCCTGGTCACATCAAGTCCTCTAAGTGAGAACTGAGTCATCAATCTCAATCATAACAAGTAAGCACAGTTATAAATATACTCAAAAACGTCCATCTTCATTTCACACAAAGATACTGGATATTTGTCAATGGGCATAATCTACATCGGGAGATCAGATATTGATTAGGGTGAAAGTTCTATTCAGAATGGAAGAGGCTAGGTAGCCGTAGCAGAAAAAAGACAGTTAGCCCATCGAATCTTCTGTATTCAAATGCTAGTGGCAAAAGGTAAAGCCGATCAGGATAAAACAGCAATAGCAAAATGGAGTCAAAAGAGAATACGCCAACCGAACATAATCATGTCCATATGTCATTTTAACAAAGAAAACTATTACCAGATCATGGAGAAATGATGCAGTGTCACCGTCTGATATCAGGTTTCCTGCGCACATTTCATTGCAACAAAGAAAACAATTACCAGATCTTTAATGTAATGGAGAAATAGTGTAAGGAGGTGGGAATGCTCGAAACATTTTGCTGTGATATTTCGTTTTTCAAATCGTTCTTTCATACAACATATCTGTTTTACATTCACCATGTCCTGAATTTCGGGTCGTAGTAGTTATTCTGTAATTCTAGGTCTCATGTCTGATTGTTGCTTATGTATATATGTTGATGTGATATTTTTACTATATATATAATGTGTATGTGATATGATTACATACGTATTTTACTTTATATAAAAAGGTACTATTGATAAGCCCTTTACGTGTGACCCATGTCTATATCTATTTACGTCTTTCTCAAAATTCAGGTGTGTTTTACTTGGTTTCGGTTTTGGGTGATAAACCATCGTTGTCACATTGAAAGATATTCTGTTAACTTGTACATGTATGATATGAAAGTAGACGATTTTTAATATGCACGTAATGTATGCCTACTTGTTATGATTGAAAATGATTCCCAATCCCTCACATTGAGGATTTAACATTTACTAGGACATTCACATGGCGGGTGTCGTCGATAAAGCAGAACACCCTTACTCTTCCGGAACACCTGATCTTATTCAGTTGTATCTTTCCTTTTTCATATATTATCCAAAGTTAAATAGATTTTGAGTTCAAATTAGGGTTTGTATATTTTTTTTATCGTATAATCAGATCATTGACTATAAAATACATTAACAATCTAGCGAGCATATGATTGGAAAGTTTGGATTCTGATAGCAACTAACTTTAAAAATAATTTGTGTGTAAAGTTAAGATAAAATAAATGAATCAGCCTCCAGTGAGGATCGAACTCACGACCCCTGGTTTACAAGACCAGTGCTCTAACCACTGAGCTATGGAGGCGTTGGTTAGTATTGAAAAGTCTTGTTATCATAACATCACAATGGTTAAGTGCAGCTGTCGCCAATCTCTATATCGATCACATTACTTTAGATAACCTCTGGTTCATACACCTCTGAGATTACATTATCGTCTATCTGGAGTGGATTGACGTGTATAAATGTGCCTTACAAATTGGTCTTAATAACAACAAGAAAGAGACAAGAAGAAGAAAAAACAGTTTAATTTATTTAGTTGTAGACTCGTTTAGATTAATTGTACGAATGAACACTCTCTGCCTAAATGAGTCTGTAACCTATGATATCCTATATGTTGTAAAATTTACTGCTATCATTAGGGTAGTGATGGGTTGCCATCGGTTGTTTCTGTCAGGTTATCATAACTTATTCCAATGCCAGTTGAGTCGTTTACGCCTGTCATCAATTGTTGCCTTTCAGTTCTATTACCTCCGGTTGTTTCTGTCAGGTTATCATAACTTATTCCAATGCCAGTTGAGTCGTTTACGCCTGTCATCAATTGTTGCCTTTCAGTTCTATTACCTCCGGTTGTTTCTGTCAGGTTATCATAACTTATTCCAATGCCAGTTTAGTTGTTTACGCCTGTCATCAATTGTTGCCTTTCAGTTCTATTGCCATCGGTTGTTTCCTTTACATCCTGTTTACTTATGTCCTGTCATCATTTGTGTCCTGTTCGCCATTTTGTTACAAGTTTTTAGTCGTGTTGTCGCTGGTTGTTTGAAGGTGTCTGTGCCTTTAACAAACGATACGTCAGTACCTGACCTTTGTCGCATTGTTATAGTCAAAGATGAATGGTCAATGTCGGTCGGCAAATCTCAGCAAGTACAACCGTACTAGACGGTCTGCCATTACCATGAATTGTACAATATTAGGACGAAGCCAATTGTTGGAATGTTCCTTACATTGCTTGATGGGTAGGAGTGATTGCATTTATGTTACTCATCAATATTGCTTAGTTTCATTTTGATGCTTTTTTTGAAAATTAAAATGTTTATCCAATCCTTCCAGTGTTTTATTGAACTAGTTTGAAATGTGTAGTTACACGAGTACTATACAGCTACTGATAGGACGAACTACTTGTCTGATAACCCAGACTCAGGACAACAATTGGTAGTCAATGTTATCACACAATGGAGTCCTTAGTGTTCTGCTAGCTTGTAATCACATTGTACACTTCATCATTACCTCAGTACTTCAGTATAAACACACACGTGTAAAATCAAATATCAGGGTATCTCTTAAGTGCTATGACAAGAAGCATATTTAATACATTTAGACTCCCTCTCCTAAAATGCATATATTTATATGTGATAAAGTCTAGCTTTGATACAAGTCGGATTATAGAATATATATATTTCTTACAAGTGGTAAACTGATAAAAAAAGGCCAACTATTCTTTGTTTGATAAACATTTCAAATCGTATTGCTGTATGGTTGAACAGATGTACAATTTTAACGGACGTTACAGTTAGATTGAATTGCTTTCATACGCAACATATCAAGGTATTTTATACGAAATTTACTATTATAAGAAAATGCTGTCATACACAATATAATAATAACAAGATAAATTATAGTGACTTTACTATTATTAAAATTGCTGCCTTACATAACATATGTATAATACTATCATTTGATAATCAGATAAACGAGTCACTGTGGTCTTCTCTACAGTCACGCTGCTAGAAAGATGTAGCGACAAAAACGCCTAACTTTGTAGGGCGACTCCAAACATGGTAATAAATCTAGATAAAGCTATAATTTATCAATCGTTTAGTCAATGTCCATCCAAAAATGCTATAATGTAGATGATATATAACACCATGTTATGTATCCCGACCAACGTTCTGTCCAATTCCTCATTAAGGTCATTACGTTATGGTGTTATTGTGTGATACATACTTAAAACATACATATTTTCGCGGTTATCTTTATTTTCGTGTTGAATGGTTTGCGCTAAAATATGATTGCGCTCATTGTTGTTTTTATATGTTGCTTAATGGATAGTTATTGTCAGGAATGTGCATTTATCATTGCGCTACCATGCCAAAAACTATCAATGCGCAAAGTTCGTTTATAGTAATCAAGCGGGGATATGCGTATGATAAGTCAATGGTGATATGACTTCATCAGCATCATTACAATGTGTATTTATTATGATGATTGGCATGGTGAATTTACTATGTCATGTGTTTATTAATGGCATGGCTAGGTATCCATGAATGCCCTGGTGATATGTGCTTATTGATGTAATGGCGGCGTGTGGTCAATGATGTCCTGGTGATATGTGTTTATTAATGGCATGGCTAGGTATCCATGAATGTCCTGGTGATATGTGTTTATCAATATCATCATGGCGATACTTGTGTTGTGTTTATACGTGTTTTGTGTTTATAACTGTTTTGTGTTGATGCTTGTGCTGTGTTGAGCCTATGCACTAACTATGATGATCTGAACGTGTTGTCGATACAGATACATGCATTTGTTACTACAGGTATTTGTTACTACAGGTATTTGTTATTACAGGTATTTGTTACTACAGGTATTTGTTACTACAGGTATTTGTTACTACAGGTATTTGTTACTACAGGTATTTGTTACTACAGGTATATGTTACTACAGGTATTTGTTACTACAGGTATATGTTACTACAGGTATTTGTTACTACAGGTATTTGTTACTACAGGTATTTGTTACTACAGGTATTTGTTACTACAGGTATATGTTACTACAGGTATTTGTTACTACAGGTATTTGTTACTACAGGTATATGTTACTACAGGTATTTGTTACTACAGGTATATGTTACTACAGATATTTGTTGCTACAGGTATATGTTACTACAGGTATTTGTTACTACAGGTATATGTTACTACAGGTATTTGTTACTACAGGTATTTGTTACTACAGGTATTTGTTACTACAGGTATATGTTACTACAGGTATTTGTTACTACAGGTATTTGTTACTACAGATATTTGTTACTACAGGTATATGTTACTACAGATATTTGTTACTACAGGTATATGTTACTACAGGTATTTGTTACTACAGGTATTTGTTACTACAGGTATATGTTACTACAGATATTTGTTACTACAGGTATATGTTACTACATGTATATGTTACTACAGATATATGTTACTACAGGTATATGTTACTACAGGTATTTGTTACTACAGGTATTTGTTACTACAGGTATATGTTACTACAGGTATATGTTACTACAGGTATATGTTACTACAGATATTTGTTACTACAGGTATATGTTACTACAGGTATATGTTACTACAGATATATGTTACTACAGGTATATGTTACTACAGGTATTTGTTACTACAGGTATTTGTTATTACAGGTATTTGTTACTACAGGTATTTGTTACTACAGGTATTTCTTACTACAGGTATTTGTTACTACAGATATTTGTTACTACAGGTATTTGTTACTACAGGTATTTGTTACTACAGGTATTTGTTACTACAGGTATTTGTTACTACAGGTATATGTTACTACAGGTATTTGTTACTACAGGTATTTGTTACTACAGGTATTTGTTACTACAGATATTTGTTACTACAGGTATTTGTTACTACAGGTATATGTTACTACAGGTATATGTTACTACAGGTATTTGTTACTGCAGGTATTTGTTACTACAGGTATATGTTACTACAGATATTTGTTACTACAGGTATTTGTTACTACAGGTATTTGTTACTACAGGTATTTGTTACTACAGGTATTTGTTACTACAGGTATATGTTACTACAGATATATGTTACTACAGGTATATGTTACTACAGGTATTTGTTACTACAGGTATTTGTTACTACAGGTATATGTTACTACAGGTATATGTTACTACAGGTATTTGTTACTACAGGTATTTGTTACTACAGGTATTTGTTACTATAGGTATTTGTTACTACAGGTATTTGTTATTACAGGTATTTGTTACTACAGGTATATGTTACTACAGGTATTTGTTATTACAGGTATTTGTTACTACAGGTATTTGTTACTACAGATATTTGTTACTACAGGTATTTGTTATTACAGATATTTGTTACTACAGGTATTTGTTATTACAGATATTTGTTACTACAGGTATTTGTTACTACAGGTATATGTTACTACAGGTATTTGTTACTACAGGTATTTGTTATTACATGTGTTTGTTATTACAGGTATTTGTTACTACAGATATTTGTTGCTACAGGTATTTGTTACTACAGATATTTGTTACTACAGATATTTGTTACTACAGGTATTTGTTACTACAGGTATATGTTACTACAGGTATTTGTTACTACAGGTATTTGTTACTACAGGTATTTGTTACTACAGATATTTGTTGCTACAGGTATTGGTCAGCAGTAGTATCCGTCCGTACCACCTGGATGTGTTTACGCATTGATAACAATGGTAGCTACTATTGTATAATCACAATCTATCATCTTCCAAAGAATCTTTATCAATCAGGCTGACCCCATTACTGTTACATTCATCATTTATATTATGTAGTTATACCCATGATACAGCATTTCAACAGTTGCTTCAAAATATGGAATGGAACAATCAAAGTACCATATATGCTAACAATGAACTTTTATCATAATAATACCTCCAAATCAAATTCCAACATTATCTTTACACTCATAGTAAAGTCAGTATACGATACAACAGCATCGCTTCGCGTTTTTTACCAATACCTCAACATGGGTAGGTATCGTTTATCAATATCAATCCGCGAAGCTCTATATCGTTTGTCAATATCAATCCGCGAAGCTCTATATCGTTTGTCAATATCAATCAGCGAAGCTCTATATCGTTTGTCAATATCAATCAGCGAAGCTCTATATCGTTTGTCAATATCAATCCGCGAAGCTCTATCTCGTTTGTCAATATCAATCCACGAATCTAATCCACTACGTTCAATGATATTTACCTACATTACTATATTTACATTGAAAATAATAAAAACTTTATTTGTATACTGATTTTGTAATAGTCAATCTAGCTATATATCATATATTACATGTCTCGAGCATTATTTATGTGATTGTAATGTATATATTCATGTCCATTCATCTGTCTTTTGGCCACCCTAACTCTTTGTGATTGTTGTTCTTGTGTTGCGCCATGTTGGCCGAAATGCGTTAATACAGAGAATTGAATTGAATATTTATCTTAATGACTACAATACAAAAACAACAGTTATAATTGGTTTTGTTATTATTTTTACTCCCCCACGTTCTTTGATATGTACCTGGTGATTTATTACCCTTATAAAAACATTCTACTACTGTCTACCTTAAGGATAAACACTTCTGAGGTTTCAGTCACGTTCAAGTCTCGTTTCTGTCTCATTTAAAGACTTTTGTTATATTAAAGAAATTATTATCAATTTTAATAGCAAATATGCATCTGAAAATTGTGTCAAAAATGTAAGTGTCTGTTGCTTGTAGAACTTTTTTACATGAATTCAAAAAAATTACCAATTTGGCGGCCATTTTGAATATGCGTATTTCTGTCTATTTTATGCACTTCGCGAAAGGCCAAAATTTCACCTTTTTGATGCTATATCGCTCTCTTTAAAACATCAGTGTTTAGTCATTTTTAATTATAGCAAGCTCATTTTTGCTGTACAACTTTATAATGTTCAATTTTATAGAAATATTATGCTATAAAGTGGATAATTATACAATTTTAGTATTTTTGTCATATATTTAGTGTAACTGGAGCAGTTTCTATTTTTGAACCCAAAACTGTGAAAAATAACACAACTAAAACAGGGACAAAAAATTAAGCACACTAACCCCCCATTTTTATGACAGTTTTAGAACGAGAAACCCATTGTCTTTTCATACGCTGAATATAAAAAAAAGTTTGATATCAGAACTTTTTTTATTAAGCGGTTAATCTGCAAAATATGGTGAAAAAATTATAATTTTCTCATTGAAAAATAAGGGGTAGGGGTAACTCAAATTGCTTTCCTGGGTAAAAATATAAAGTTTGAGAAATTTTACTTCCATAACTTAAAAGATAACACTAATTTTGTCATTTCTGCAAACTTTCATACATTTTGGATCACAAATTCGGAAGATATTGTATGAAGATGTCCCGCAATTGGTCAAAACTACAAAATTCACTTAAAATTGCTTATTATGTCATATTGGTATGTTTGACCGATCATAGCACAAAAATGAGCACACTGACATATCATTGTCTTTGCATTTTCTGTCATGCCTTGAACTCAATTATCCAAAAATGTATATGAGAAAAAAAGTTTGATACAGGAAAATTTTGACTTCTCAGAGGTGTACATCCTTAATGGCAGTAACACAAAATCAGCAGTGCTTCAGAAGTCGTCCCTTTGTTATTGTTTGATATACAATAGTGTTATGACTGATGTTGACGTCATACTTAAAGTTATAGCGTTGTCATGTTGTTGTGGTATTGTTATCATCGGAATGTTCACTTCTTCGTATTATACTGTTTAAATGTTATACAACGGTGTTGCAATAACAAATTTTGAAAACGTTAAAAAAGCCAAATCAATACTAGGTTAAAATGTGAAAAAGTTATTAACAGGAAGACTCTTGCTGTACAAGAACACTACAACAAGATATTTACCAAAGGACAAGTGTATTCATCGGCGACACGTGCCATCTAAATATCGGTCAAATGGCTATGTAACTCCAAGTAAAAATCCAGTTATTTTGTGACGTGATTTCATTCGATGCAGTGATCTAACATTGGATTGGTATTGTTTTAACCGAAAGTTATAAATTATATTACGGTATTCTTGCAATTAAGGAGGTGTTGGTTCTGTCATTGTTGTTGCACTATCACGCATTAAAACCGTGTTAGGCGAAATGTGAGTTCTATCGTCCTCGGTCGAAATATAAGAACACATGTATGCCTGTAATCAGTGAACACCTTCCTAACTGGTACACGGTAAGATACTGCGGACAGGTAATACCTGTTGTAACCTATATGTAGATAGTCCGTCACAGTTAATCACACAACTAGACAATCTAAACAACCTACCTCGTCTGTGCCCCAATTAAATTAATTGTATAAGTTATAATAGTTTCGTCCGTTTACTTTCAGGAACCATCAGTTTCAGCACATGCCCGGTGCTAATTGACTGGTGGAATGGAAATACGAATATGATGATATGATTGGTCAAAATGTCCCATGATGATTCTTAATTTCATCACTATGACTAAACTGGACACAACATACAATTACCATGCTCGAATTAAAAAAGAGCGATCATTACTGCTTTATTCGTACAAATCAGCAAGCCCCCAAAAACATAAGTCACCACCATGTATTTATTAATAACTCTACCGTGACCGAAATCGAAAACACACTACACATAAACAATGATATAACTTATCAGACATTACATTTGATACAATTATCCTATAGTATCGCCAGGATTGGAAAGGACTAATGATGTCGCAATAGTTTCACTGAGCATACACACTCAACAGGCTATTTTATTGTTTAATCTTTACAAAAGATATAAGGATATCCCCCTCTTACTGTTAACAAAGTCATTGTTCTCGTCAGTAACGATCAGTGCTAACATTTTAAAACACATTACAATAAATATATATATATTAAGTTGAGCACCAATTGTTTTAGTTTCTGTACTTTGATATCGGTCACGTGTACCCGGCCCACTATAAGTTACATAATTTCGATAACATAGTAACAGTGTATCGAGTACAAGTGTGCTATCTACGACTGTGCTAATAAATGACCGTGCCAGTTTTCAGATGTTAGATAGTAAAGTAACTGTTGTTAGTGTATCATAGTTAAACATTGTTTTCATTGCAATCGCTATACAACACGATATAAACTGATGACACGAATCGAGAGACGTGCAATCTTTTATTAATCTGTAAAGGAACCCTTGTATTTTCTTTTACTAATCACTAGAAGTATCCTTGTATTCTTTATTACTAATCATTAGAAATATCCTTGTAATCTCTTTTACTAATCACTAGAAGAATCCTTGAATTCTTTGTTACTAATCACTAGAAATATCCTTGTAATCTCTTTTACTAATCACTAGAAGTATCCTTGTATTCTTTATTACTAATTATTAGAAGTATCCTTGTAATCTCTTTTACTAATCACTAGAAATATCCTTGTAATCTCTTTTACTAATCACTAGAAGTATCCTTGTATTCTTTATTACTAATCATTAGAAGTATCCTTGTAATCTCTTTTACTAATCACTAGAAGAATCATTGAATTCTTTGTTACTAATCATTAGAAGTATCCTTGAATTCTTTGTTACTAATCACTAGAAATATCCTTGTAATCTCTTTTACTAATCACTAGAAGAATCCTTGTAATCTCTTTTACTAATCACTAGAAGAATCCTTGTAATCTCTTTTATTAATCACTAGAAGAATCCTTGTATTTGCTTTTACTTATCCTGCTCTTTTGCAAGCCAAAAATCTTTACTTGATGAAACAATCTTGATAAGGTTTTTGCGGGGAAGGGGTTGGGGCTATTCTTTCACCGCTTACACTGTATAAGACATTAAACTACAGTCGAACTTCGTTATCTCAGAAAACTCTAATACCCCGTTTGATTCATAATATTTCTTTGGGCTCGATCAGACTTTACAATAAAAATTTTATCTCACTTATAGCTCAAATACTCGGATAGCTCAAAGTTGTACCATGGTCCAGTCAACTTCGACATAACAAGTTTTACTGTATTTCAATGGACCGTTGTGTTAATGCTATATAATTCTGTGACAAGCCTATAATTACGACTAGGCCACTCTTTAAAAGTTAGAACAAACAGGTTATAGACCTTTGCCATAAGATTATCACAGCTATAGAGTATAGATAAAAGGCTGTCACAGTTGTATCGACAGGCCATAGCATGTTTGCCCTCCCACATGTAAGGAAACTAGCTAAAACAAACGAATGTTCGTAATGATTTCAAATATCTAAAATTCGTATATAAAGGATTGTCATGGTGTTTTTGGTATCCCTTAGCCCTACTGTACATATACATCAAACAGTGTACTATGAGCAAACGAGAAATGCTTCCCATGTTTGCAGATGTTATGCAACAAAATGACTCTCATTACAAAAAGAGGAAATAAATAGTACGATTTAGAAATTTTTGAAAAAAAAAAATTAAAAAGATAGTTATAAAACAATGACATAGAGTGATCATTATATTAACCAGCTCTTCACAGACAAACATATCTCCAATTTCATAACTTCAAAACATTAAGTGTTTAACCTTCTTGTCTGTTTCAACAGAAGTGGCAGATTGTGACCTTCCACTTATTTAGTCTATCGTCATTGATCATTCCTGAGTGGGATAATTATATTGAGATTTAACGAGTGATATCTGTCTAGTATACCTTATCTATAACGAAATGTTAAAGATCCCAGTATCTGTACGTGTTATCTTTATCTATCACGGAATGTGGACATAGCGGTGCATGCTTTATATACGTGTACAGAAAGGTCCACCAATACCCCTGTAACATTATAACAGAACTAAATGGATACATAATTTGTTGTACGGTTACCATCTGTATAAGTAATGTTTTATCTTCTGTCTGTGTGACTCTCCAGTCCACCAATACCCCAGTAACATTGTTTATTGTACAGTTATCGTCAGTATAACTAATGTTTTATCTTCTGTCTGTGTGACTCTCCAGACCACCAATACCCCAGTAACATTGTTTATTGTACAGTTATCGTCAGTATAACTAATGTTTTATCTTCTGTCTGTGCGACTCTCCAGACCACCAATACCTCAGTAACATTGTTTGTTGTACAGTTATCGTCAGTATAACTAATGTTTTATCTTCTGTCTGTGTGACTCTCCAGTCCACCAATACCTCAGTAACATTGTTTGTTGTACAGTTATCGTCAGTATAAATAATGTTTTATCTTCTGTCTGTGTGACTCTCTAGTCCACCAATACCTCAGTAACAATGTTTGCTGTACAGTTATCGTCAGTATAACTAATGTTTTATCTTCTGTCTGTGCGACTCTCCAGACCACCAATACCCCAGTAACATTATAACATAACTCAGTTGTTGTACGGTTCTTGTCAGCCAAACTTCTGATTGGTTGAAGTTGGTTAGCGGTGAAATTCATGCACATGTTCGTGTATTTTGCAAAACCATTCGATTTTTGTTATAATTAATACAAAATCATTGTATAAGACTTATGTCTTATATATGTATCTTTAGAAATGAAATTATAAGGAATAACCACAACATTTTTTAGGGTTATACGGTATGTACCGAAAAAGCTATGTGAAGCGTTAGCGTGTTTATCACAAGACCACTTGGTTTTAACCACAATAGGTAACAGAAGCTCGTGTTTTTGTAACTTTAAAAAAAATGATAAACTCGAGTGAAATAATATCATATCCGACAACCACTCGTTCGTTTAACCTCTAAATTCTGATCAGTAAGAAACAACACTTCTCTTCTAAATGTTTCCTCTTTTCGTAAAAGACAACATTCTATCGAAACATGTATTATATCGGCAATGTACCTGTACATATAAAAAATATTCAATAGTTTAATACATACATTTAACACACAACGCGTTCATGAAAATACAACTTGTACGAGCATTATCAGAACTCTGTGCGTAAACGTTAAAACTGATCCTCTTAATACTCGAGAAATAATTTTGCAATAAAATATGAAAATGCAGGTTAAATAATGGATAACAGTGATTTGTCGGAAGTTCACAATTATATTACACCGCTGCATTATATTTCCAACTGTTTCCAACTGAAAAGAGTGATGCCCTTGTAATGTTCGATGTATAATTCCTTTTCAGCTATGGGTCAGAGATGTCCAATATACTGGGTTGGTGGTTATGGTCGATGTATAATTCATTTTCAGCTGTGGGTCAGAGATGTCCAATATACTGGGCTGGTTATGGTCGATGTATAATTCATTTTCAGCTGTGGGTCAGAGATGTCCAATATACTGGGTTGGTTATGGTCGATGTATAATTCCTTTTCAGCTGTGGGTCAGAGATGTCCAATATACTGGGTTGGTTATGGTCGATGTATAATTCATTTTCAGCTGTGGGTCAGAGATGTCCAATATACTGGGCTGGTTATGGTCAAAGCTGTTACCGATACATGTACCAGGATGCTAAATCATGGTACGAAGCTAGGAACTGGTGCAGGCTTCAGGGTGGCGACTTGGTAAAAATCGAAACAACACAAGAACGGGTAGGTGGCGAAGGAAATCTTTCTATAACCAATCTCTGTTAATCAGGAAACATCATTGATGTGGTACAACTTAACAGATAGCTTATTGATTTGCTGCGTCGTCAGTTTATGCCCTTATTTCCATGAGAAGGTCAGATGCATGATCAGTTGGTTATCATATGCATTTGTTGTATATATTCTAAACGTATTGACACTTGCGATTCTGTAAATAGACAATTTAGGCCTATACGAATGTGAAAACATATCGATTTATGGTGCGAGCAGCTTAGTAGTATTGAAATAAAGGAACGTGGGAGTCCTACAATTTCAAATATATAACATGGTCAGAAAAAGGATTCCAACCTTTGAGGCGGTTTTCTTTGTACATCCAATGACGTGTATGTATTAATTATGTATTTTTTGTATTCACAGTCATGGCTAATAAGACAGATGGGAAACTTACAAAGCCACCAGCACGCCCATCCCCTGTGGTGGATTGGAATGAATGACCTTGACGCATCGTCTGCTTGGCAATGGTCAGACCATTCTCTTGTCGACCAACGGGTGTTGTAAGTACCTATCTACATACAATGGTCAGACCACCCTCTTGTCGACCAAAGGGTGTTGTAAGTACCTCTCTACAAACAATGGTCAGACCACTCTCTTGTCGACCAAAGGGTGTTGTAAGTACCTATCTGCATACAATGGTCAGACCACTCTCTTGTCGACCAAAGGGTGTTGTAAGTACCTATCTGCATACAATGGTCAGACCACTCTCTTGTCGACCAAAGGGTGTTGTAAGTACCTGTCTATATACAATGGTTAGACCACCCTCTTGTCGACCAACGGGTGTTGTAAGTACCTGTCTATATACAAATTTGCATTAACACAGAGTCAAAACTGAATGTGACAATAATTTACAAAAGATAAAGATAAGCATACATGTAGTACATGTGTGTAAGCATCATCAGTAGTCTATATACCGTCTATATATGACTAATAACAAAGGACACGATTACATTATCGCATATAATGTGAACTTCATGATGCATTAATGTTTATTTTTACCATTGCGTAAATGTATCTAGTTTATTTGAATTTGATAATTTTAAGCAAGCCTTGGCCCTTTATACCTATGTAAAAATATATGTTGTATATCATACCAAAAAGAAAAGAAATAACAGTATTTATGTTTTTAAAGATTAAACCGATAATTTATTATCTTGTTGCTATTGTACTATATTGTTATGATATCCGGATCGGCCTTATAAACATGTTAAATTGTATAGTATGTTACGCTTAGTTTGTGGAAGCGGGGGAACCCAAACAACGTAGGGGCACGCGAGCACTGTGTACGATTCGACAACCTCACGATGAATGACAGACCATGTGGCGAGAGAATCAACTATATCTGTGAACGATCCAAAGGTGAGGTCATCAATTAACCATTCTCATTGATTAGCGCCTTAATCATTGTAAATATATGGTTATGATTAGATATTACAAAAACTAACAAAAAACGGAAAGATACCAAGACCTACATTGTAAAAAAAGAAATCCATCCGACCAAGTAAATTACAAACCATGCCACACAGAAAAAATAACATATGTGTTTCGCCAGGAAAACTCCAACAGTACTGGACATAGAGAACAATCTGCTATATCGGGAGATACAAAAAGATATCTGGATACACCTCGGTGGGCTTGTTCTAAATCGAGATGAGAGGGCTCACAGACTCTCACACATCTACATATATAACCAAGTCTTAGACAGCTCATAGCTACCTCAATTCAATTCGGTACAGTCACAATACCTTTGCACATACGCTTTACCAGGTAGCAAAATCGATAATGATTTTCGTGGATGACTTTCACATTTTAAACTTTTGTGTATACAGTGGACTCCACTTAACATCACTCCTGTTATTATTATACCTCTATTATATAACACAGTCAGGGATTGGTCGAGAGCCGTCACGTGTCAGGGAGACTACACTTCATGTCTCCCTCGCGTGCATCATGTCCAATTTATCATGTCTCCCTCATGCGGAGCACTCCCTCGTAGGAGTTGTCGTTTGGGGTACAGAACTCTCCGAGGTGTTCCGATGAACAACATGGCAGACGACAGACGTTTTCATTAAGCAGACGCCGATGAAATCAACAATATTCTGCAGGCAAAGAACATGGAAAACACAAAACAGGCCTCAAAAAGATTATACACGGTGACACTGAAAGATTAATAGAATTACATTTTTTTATTGAACTGTTTATTTCTACACATTATTATTTAATAAATGTATTGTTTGTGAATCATATGAATAAAGTCTTTATTGATGCTGTATTTCGGTATAATAAAAAATTTATTGCCCTGGTTGTAGGGAGACATGACGATTAGTTTACCCGCGGCAAGTAATATTTCCCTCGGGCTTCGCCCTCGGGAAAATATGACATGTCTTGGGTAAACAAATCGTCATGTCTCCCTACAACCAGGGCAATAAATGTATAATATCACATTCCGCTTTATATCATGTTTTCCCAAACACCATTTTTCGCTCTATATAATCTATGAAATTTAATTTGGTTAATATCATGTATTTTAAGGTGAATTCCTTCTAATATCATGTTAAAAAGTATCCAGAAAATGATGTCATTTCCATTGATTTCAGATACAACTTGTACAAAATGTTGCATAGAAAGTTAAAAATAATACTCTAAATGATTTTTAATTGAAATAATGTTATCCACATATTGAAACATCTTCATTTGTATATTGAATATCTTACTTTTAGTTATGGAGTTTGGAAATGCACTAGATGTTGTGGAAAACATGTTTCTCTTAATGTCACATTCCTGTTAATAGCATGTATTTGTCTGACAAATGCAACATGATATAAAGAGGAGTGCACTGTATAAGATTCACGGGTCATTTGTGTGATGAAGGTGACAGAGTACATACTGTACTATTCTTCAAAACGTCACTTAAAACATTTATTGGAAGTGTAGCACGGTTTGTAACATAAATTAAGGCACAATTTCAATTAGGTTTGCAATATGGATAGAAATTATCAAATTTGACTTTGACCAGGGCTAGTAATTATTGAAGTGGTCTAGGACCAAGTATAGAATTTAAAGATGTGGATTATAACATAGAATGTTAATTATAAAGAGTGATTTAGGACCAGGGAAAGTGATTATATATTTGACTAAGACCATTGCTAATTGAAAGAGGATAAGAACCAGGGATAGTCATTATAAAAATGTACTAGGACCAGATATAGTAAATATCAAAAAATGACTGAGACAAGAAATAATAATCATAAAAAGACTGTGATCAGGGGTGGTAGATAACGAGAAAATAAGTTAGTACAAGTTAAACCGCCGTTACCTGTGAAATAGAAGCCAGTAAATGTATTGACTTTAAATTGTAATTGCTTGATTAAGCCAATAGAAAAAAGAAAATACAAACTATTATAGCTAATGTTGTAGCTCGTTCGCATACAAGTGTATATGACATGTATATGTGATATGTGATTATTATTTCCTTGACATAAAGGTGTACCACTTACCTGTGATGCTGACCTCGGTTGACATGTATGTGTGATATGTGATTATTATTTCCTTGACATAAAGGTGTACCACTTACCTGTGATGCTGACCTCGGTTGACATGTATATGTGATATGTGTTTATTATTTCCCTGACATAAAGGTGTACCACTTACCTGTGATGCTGACCTCGGTTGACATGTATATGTGATATGTGTTTATTATTTCCCTGACATAAAGGTGTACCACTTACCTGTGATGCTGACCGTGGTTGACATGTATATGTGATATGTGATTATTATTTCCCTGACATAAAGGTGTACCACTTACCTGTGATGCTGACCGTGGTTGGCAGCTGTATCCACCGTATTGTTACCATGTCCATGGAGACCAGCAGACATGGGCCAACGCCAAGTAAGTGTTCTCGTCATCAAATCGAATCATTACTCCTATGCTTTGAAAAAGAGATTGTATGAATGTTATCAACCGCCAGTAATGCTTAAATCCAAACATTTAGCAATTGCAACAAATGAGCATGATGTCTGTTAAGGAGTCATCAGTTCTAAATCCCAACTTAACGAACGATGCAAATTGAGAGGGTTCAGAAACATGCAGCCAACACGTTTCAAGTTAAGAATTGTGATGTTGGTTCCAAACATAATTCATTTAATTAGAATACTTAAATTAAATGAGATTTGAACTGACGGGGCAATTAAATTTGCGTTTTCCTTAATGATTTTATCTAGGAAAATAATTGTGTAGAGTTCCGCGTCGGTAAATAATTGTGTAGAATTCTGCGTCGGACATTTGTAGGCCTTTCTGGCGAGTGTTGTAAAGTACAGGCTAAGCTAGTTTTGTGTTATACTAGTCTATTTTGAAGGGTGTATTATTTAAATCTTAGTCCAGGTCTTACTTGACACCACTCAATAGCTCATATTTTTATGCTGCTGTTGTTAGCATCAATGTCACTTAAACCATCCTAGATACCAAACAGTTGAGCTCGCTTCGGCTCCCATAACCCCTGGAATGTCAAAAATATATCGAAGGTCCCTTGTACACCGTCTGATACTTTGATCAACTTCAAACGAATCTCACAATCAAATGTTTTGATTGAAAAATCATTAATAAAAGGAGGTTTTCAAGATTGATCAAAACATTTTTTTCCAGTTTTGTGTTTTTTTTGTATTAATTCGCTGTGATGTAATTTATACACTGTGTACATTGATATTGTGATACATTGAATACTGAATATGTATATGTATAATTGATACGTTGGTTACCTTAGTTTTCTAAAGTCTCGACTCTTATATGGATTTCAATTATTGAAAGCGGTGCCGTGGTGTACAGTTTATGGGTGTTTGCTGGTTAACTGTTAGATATGACATTAAGCATCCATCTGCTGTGTTTTTACAGAAGGCAATGTAACCGGGAAGGTGGCGATCTCGTGGCTATACAGTCGGCCGGGGAGGAAACAACCATGCAGGGTATTGCTAGGTCGACCAGGCGCCCATATTGGATTGGTCTTCATTCATTTCAACAGACCTCATCGGTACGAATATGATCCGTGCTTCTTTTTCGATCAAAAAATATATAAAGATACGTTTCCTTCGTGTATTATTTATTCAGTCTTTAAAAGTGTATCGATAATGTTTCCTTTTTGTCGGTATATAAGGTGTATTCGGTTGGATTCAAACAAACAAATATCATAATATCATTGTCACTGATAAGACAAAGGAATTCGACTAACCTTCGTTCTAACAACAGGCTAGAAACTCTCCAAGCCGGTACTGAACCTAGTGTACCTATGTATTTATATTTTACTTGTTAGGGTGATGGTAAACATTGATGTACCCATATCTTGTATTTTCTGTCAGGGTGCTGTACAGTGGATGTGGTCTAACGGAAGTCTGCTCACCACTACGCCGTACTGGGCCAGCGGAGCGTCCTCTCCTCCAGGGTAACCCTCACCTGTTATTCAGATCGATACAGATAAATGTGTATACCACATTGGATATAGCGCCCTATGTAGCTACCATAAGCTTATCTAAAGTACTTCACAACGCATAGATATACGATTCTTTAACATATCGATACAATTACCACTTTTTTTCAATTCTTACATACAATCATTATTCGAATGTACATCTGAAAAATGAACCAAAAAAGTAGATGTCTGTTATTTAAAGGACTTTTTAAGAAGAATTTTTCAAAAATGACCATTATGGCCGCCATTTTGAAAATAAGTATTTCTGTGTATTTCTTTCACTTCACGAACGGCCAAAATTTCATGATTTTTGTGCTTGATAGATCATTTAAAATCGTCAGTGTGTCGCCAGTCTTTATCACAGCAAGTTCATTTTGCTGTACAACTTCTTGATGTTCATTAGAAAGCAACTTTTATCCAACAAAGATATTTTTCAAATTTTTGGTATGTTTTTACGATATTTATTGTAACTGAAGCGATTTTAAATTTTGACTCAATAATAGTGAAAAATAACGCACTTGGTAATGGCACAAAACAACAAGCCAGCTACTCTTCATTTTTTTTGACTGCTTTAGAATGAGAAACCCATTTCCTTTTGATGTGCAAAATATCTAAAACGTTTGTCACTAGAATTGTTTTATAAAGCATTAAATCTGCAAAAAATGATGAAAAATGGAGTAATATTTCATTAAAAATTAAGGGGTAGAGGTAACTAAAATTTAATTTTTGAGCTAAAAGAATAATTTTGAAGACTTTTTTTCTGTAATTAATAAGAAAATATTATTTTGGTCAGTTCTATAAACAGTCATAAACATCTGATCACAAATCTGGAAGATATTGAATAAAATTGTCCTGCAATTTGCCAAAACAGCATTTTTCACATAAATCACGTGATTTTCCCTTGTGGTTTCTTTGACGGAGCATAGCACAAAAACCAGTTCACTACCATATATTTCTTTTCTTTATGAATTTTCTGCTGTGCAATGAACTCCCTTTTCCAAAAATGCATATAAGAAAAAAGTTAGTCGTCAGTAAAATTTCGACTTTTCACAAGAGAAGATCCTTAAGAAGTTTCCAGGAGATGCCTTATCAGGTGCTAACTACCAGTTATATGCCACCTGGTTAATATATCCAAATGTGTGCATGTATGCGTGTGTGCTGGAGATGAATTGTGTTCTGTTTGATGTGGGACCGTGCATCCAACGTCATCTTTTTAAATACCACCTGATTTGAATGATACATCACCGAATCCTCTCACCTGATTAACATAAATATATTGTTGATTCACATAAGAAATATTGAAAACAAACATTTAACGTTATTTTTTAACATAAATAGTTGGATTGTTCGCCAAATACCAATATCCTCTGAATATTAAATGACAAAGTATTCTTGATAAATATCGTGAACAAGTCCCTTTAAACGTTTTAAGTTATATTAACGGTTTTTTTAATAAATAACTACAGATTATCCTAAAGAGATATGTTTATGTTGACCAGAAACCGGAAAAATACGACGTGTACCTATATTAGTAACTCCGTCACATCTAGTAAGCCGTGGACGTCCATTTCCTGTAATACCAGAAAATATTACGTATGTCGGAAACCGGAAGGTACGCAATACGCAAGTATAAATTTGTTTATTGTTGATGTATATATTTGCTTCCCCGGAAGTCGTTCTGTGTGACATATTGTAAACTTTGGCTTACGTTTATCAGCATCAGTAACATGTAGTAACGATATCTGTCAAATAGTTAATGTATACATACCATGTAGTACCAATATCTGCAATCTGATTAAAATACAGATCCTCACTATTACTATCGTGTGTAGGATCTGACACCGACCAGTAGAAGGTCATGTGCAGATGACCTTTGTATTCACCAATCAAATCGCTGCTAAACAGATTCTGAAAGTGAAAACATAATTTCGTTGTGTTTCTACACTTGGCGTTAAACCAGGGTAAAGTAGCGAGAAACTTCGAACGACCGTATACAAAAAAGGCGGCGCCCAGTTCAGTGGTCTCTACGCCAAGGCGTTTGTTCTTTATAGACACTATCTGTTTGATTTGTAGTTTTTCGTTTGTCCGAAAAGAAATTACAATTGAAGGTTAAGAAATTATCACAAACCATACTAATCAAATTGTTATATAGCGCCCTGAATTGTTTTCTCTTCTTCGCTTCGATCCGCCGCCATTTTTGTACGTCTACAAACACCGTTTACAAGGTACATTTTGATTGGCTGTTCATTTCCTAGATATAGGAATAATGAAGGTTATCTGCACATAACCTTCTACTGATCGGTGTCAGATCATATACACGATAGTAATAGTAAGGATCTGTATTTTAATCAGATGGCAATATCTGTCAAATAATTCATGTATACATATCATGTAGTAGCGATACCTGTCAAAAAGTTAATGTATACATATCATGTAGTAATGATATCTATTGAATAGTTAATGCATACATATCATGTAGTAATGATATCTATCGAATAGTAAATGTATACATATCATGTAGTAATGATATCTATCGAATAGTTAATGTATGCATATCATGCAATCAAATACTGTAAATGTTCTTCATTTGGCACATTAGCGCAAAGATGGATTCGCGCATCCATGGAAGTTATCATTTATGAAGCATATACATGTATAAACTCCAATTAGTGCAAAACGTTTTCATTTATTTGAGATAGAAACATTCCCTGATCCTGTCCTTGTCTGTTGTAGGAGTTTGTCAGCAGGGCTGGGTTCCTCATCAAACCAAATGTTACCAGATTAACATCCAATTCAAGTACTCATGGTCACAAGCGAAGAGTTATTGCGACAGACAACGCTCAAGACTTGTAGAAATTTACAGGTTAGCTTCACAAATGTGTTGTTCTATATTGTACAATGACTTACACCATATCTATCGCTTAATGCTGACAAGAATTGAGTAATCCTCTTTTTCCATTAATGATTATCAGCTCATATTATTATAAACATCAATGTCAACTACTTCTTTTCAAAAGGTATTGCATATGTACCAAAGTCAGTACATCCCTGTAGCATATAATTCATAATGATGATGCTTCTGGCCACATTATTATTTCATCTAAAATATGCCTTTTCAACTTCTAAATGTCGATGGTTGAAATATCTTTAAATTCGTTGTTACTTGGGAGTTGCGTTGACCACAGTTCAGACATAGTGTTTATGATTGTTGTCTATGGATACACAGTTGAGTTATCTAACGATGCAAGTATCATACATTATTATGTACGTTAAAACAGGTCCTCGGACACGGCGTTTGTGAACTCCTACCTCACCAGACTTCGCCAAGCTGGCATTGATAGCTTCTGGATCGGAGCTTCCGGTAAGGATATAACCCTTTGTGATACGTTAACGGGCATTTCAGTGTAATCACAATTTGCAAATTGTCTTCTTCATCTCAAAACATTTTATTGACAATCAAAAATAAAATAAAATAAATAAACAACATTGAGAACCATACAGTGCCCACTGATTATCTAGTGATATCATATCTTCGGACAGTATTGAATAATTGTTAACAATTATTCTATAGTCTTCTACATTTTTGGCTTAATACGGCGTTTTACACCTACTGGGATGTCTTTAAATCCCACATTTTATAACATGTTTATGTAGTTTTATGAACGAATTATGTGTATTCGACTGTAGTAGCTGAGACATTCTTCGGTCTTATTTCCGTCCCATACCGAAATTGTTGAAGGACTTAATTGATAATATTAAAATCATACCCACGCATCGAGGTTAGGGGGAGGGGGTTGTACTGGAATCACACTGTTTGTCTGTCGGTCTGTCGTCCAGAGATGTCCTCCTTTAAGTTAACAATGCAAGTTAAAAAACTTTTTTGTTGAGATTTAAACAAATACGGCGCAGTTTTTGTTTTATAAAGCTTCTGAGATTACCCCTAACATGTTACTAAAGAATAACAGATATTTTATTTTTTGCCTTGCTTTGTAGTAACAGGCAGATTTCAATGAAACTCTATAGGAATGATCAGTATGTTATGTAGTTGTGCATCATTTGAATTTCAGTTTTCGATCCCTGTTAAGGGAGTTATTACTTTTTTTCCAACACCTTGACTTTTCTTTGGAAGTCAGTGGGAGTTAGTATCCATGTCCCACTTATATATCCTGTTCATATTTCAATACACCAAAGATATCTCCTCGATGTAAAACTATCATTTCATTGACACTTCACATGTAAATCTGTATGATCAGTATATTATGTTGTTTTACCCCCCCCCCCCCCCCCCGCAACGAAGTTATCATGATCAATAGTTTTCATTCCATTTTGACCACTTTTAAGGGAGTTACGGCCCTTTATGCAAATTACATTTTGAAGATCTTCATCTTAACTAATAAGCAGAATCTCATGAAACTTTGATTGGTATATTTTTTTTTCATTGCTTTTTTACTTTAAACATTTTGACTCTTTTTAAGGTAGTGTTGACATTTAATGTGAAATTTTAGAAAAGGATTTCTCAAAAAACAAAATTCATTTCTGTAAGTTGATCTTAAGGATGTACAAACTACAAGCATCTGCGGGGAGTATCATCTTACGGATAACAGTTCTAGCTGTACCTGATATACCATATCGCCTGATATACAATGTGTTGTCGTAATACAGATCAAAATACGACCACATATAAATGGAGTCACAACGGCCGCATCAGTTACCAGAACTGGCAGCACAACCCGCCGACAAACACACGCAACCGCCTGGATTGTTCCTATGTTGCGACGTGTAAGTATTGTTTATATACAGAATACAAAAGCCCTACTCGATAAAGTGTGATTTTTGTTTAAGCTCTAGGTGCACTGTTTTACGATATAAGTGTAATTGTTTTTCAATCAACAATTGTTTTACTGGTAGTTGTATTTGTTGGCAGCTGACCGACGAGGAAAGTGGCGAACCACCAGCAACTGTGGCGTGATGAAGAAGGCGTTCATGTGCAGCGTGGGGATGAACCAGGCTATCCACCATATTAATGCTCCAAGACGTACGTGAGAAATATGATAGCACTTATAGCATTCGATTGTAAACAGTTATTTGACCTTGGTGGAAAGCTATTGAAGCGTATAATGACAATTTATAAAAGAATATTTTCTGACATAAAGTACGGCCTGATGGGGTTATATTATAATTCAATTCTTTGTATTATCTTGTTTGTATATGTATAATATCCGAACAGTCGACTGCATTATGATTCCATAATTATGTTATAGACGTAAAACAAATCTAATTGGCTTCTCTACTGTTGTACTGTTGAGTAAAGGGACAGTTTAGCCTCTTACAAAGCATGTCAGGTCGTACACGATGTAACACGTCAACGAGTTGGTGTGTATAGGGGGAAATATTATACTGTGGTTATACTTCTCAATAAAACATGATATTTTGTTTTCGAATATGTTAGTACAAACCCAAAAGTGAATACAAAAAAAAAAACTTATTTATTTCACAAGACCTATAGAACAAGTTTTTTTAAACACAGATTCTCTTTGTTGAAATATAGTTTAGTTTACCTTTGGCACTCATATTAATTATCCAAGAACATTTATAACCTTACAATGTAAAAGATAATTATTGTTCTTTTTTATTTGATTTCGAATCAGTCCACTACTTTCCTTCCTTTTAGTCCCCTTCAGCGCAATATTTATTATTTGGTAATGATTCTGGCAGCCTGGAATCCCTTGGAATGCCTTTCACCCTGTGTATTATAAGAAAAATCACTTTCAGTATTATATCAGAAAAATCTTTTCATGATTTTTTCTTCGCCATTCAAGTTTAACTGCAGCTGTTAGTGATGGTGCATGCACGTACACGTTCTACATGTCTTCTTTCATCTCAGAATACCTACGACTGTGGTTAGCTGGTTACATGGCGAACTGTTGTCATGCTATCTGCTTGCCTTTTCAGCCCAGTATACATACGACTGTGATTGGCTGGTTAACATGGCGAACTGTTGTCATGCTATCTGCTTGCCCTTTCAGATCAGTACACCCACTACTGTCATTAGTTGGTTTACTTTGCGAACTGTTATATTACATCAATAACCCTTTTAGCCCAGTACACCTGCGATCGTGGTTGGCTTGTTTACGGACAGAACTGTTACCAGTTTAATGACGCCCGCCGGGACTGGATCGGGGCAGGACAAGACTGCCAGAAGCACAGCGCTCAACTTGTAAAAATTACCGATGTCCACGTCCAGGGTTTTATTGTTGGTAAGATTTATGATTTCCAATCGATTTTCATAAAACGAATTTTTGCATTGACGCTTCGTTATGAATTTATAAATGGCATTTGGTGATAATACCGAAGTATTATTTCGTTGTTAGCACTCTGAGGCTCAAAATGCTATTCTTGTGTAGAATCATACTTAACGAATAAATCAAGAAGATAAAAAAGAGTCAAGAACGACAGAGGTTTGTGTACTGCAAAGAGTCAAGGTCGTGTGATACTAATACCCGGACAGTAACCAACAGTGTCGTAAACATGCGAGTTGACCTGCGAACAATGATAGTTCTATTTTTTCCAGATTGTTTTCAATTTGTGAACCCCAATAAGTACCTGCGCACATATGCGCGATATTACGGTAGTTCTCTAATTAGCGACAGGAAACTAAAGAAAAGAATCAATATAATTGGCTCTGATTCCAACCATCCTTATGATACTATGTGCATGATTTAATGGTCTTTTCTACATGCTATCCTCTCTTAGAGTATAGCGCTCACAAACCTTTACACTTTTAATCGATTTTACTGATGGAAGGAGAAAACTAAATTAAATGTTGTAGACGACTGCAAAAAATAGTCCGAAAGTCTTGAAAGCACAAAATAGTTGACAACATTTCTATCGATAATTTGGCGATGTTTTATATGAATATTTAATTATTAGAAAATTTAAGCAAGTCCAGCATCTTCAGATAAAGTTAACAATTGTTTATACATGTACATCAACAATTGCCTATTTTTGCAATTATAATTGCATTTTCAATAATGCACCTTTCACATTCCATTATATTACCTTGTCCAAACATTCGAGTGACGCCTTCTTCAGTATTTCCAGTAATTTTGATGGTACTTTCCATTTTATTGGAGGCGATATGTCTCCCAATTATCGATAAGATAAGTGTTTATAATTATATTCTTCCTTTACAGCACACACACATAATCAGGAATACTGGATTGGATTAAACGATAGGAACACGGAGAGACATTTCATGTGGGTGTCTGACAATACTGCGGTGAGTGTATATAGGAAGATGTATTAAATTAAACCCATAAGGTCCTCTATGATGTCATCCTATATATTATTATCGCATAACGCATGTGTCATTTTCACTTCCGGTATATGTTTAATTAAAACAAATTCAGCCAACCCCTACAGCATAATTTTCTTTATGATTTAAACTAATTCTCCATTTGTTGTCCATGAACAAAATGGTTTGCGTGTTGATATATTGCCTTTGTCCTTAATACTGAAGCAAGATGACAAACTTTCTTTTGCATTCCAGGCCCACTACTTTAAATGGAATCCCCATGAGCCTAACAACCAGAATGATGAAAATTGTGTGGAGACACGGGGAAACGGCTGGAATGACAAGTCATGCAACACTGGTCTCAAATATATCTGTCAAAAACCTGCTCGTACGTCACCTTTTTTATGGAATTAATTTATCTGACTTATTATTGTTACAACGCTAATTAGTTAAGTATTTCCCCTTCCTTTAAATGGTCTCTTTTTCATGTATTTAGTGAGATACAATGGTACAGTCCAAATTGTTCATACACGGCTAACTCATCAATATCACAGTACAAATTTTTGTTAAATCAATACACTCGATCAGAAAATAATTGACAGCATTGTAACTCTGTTATAATGTTATGCGAAACTTAATTATCATAATTTATATTTAAGGATGACTATCATAGCTCATCTGAAAGGATTAAACAGTATCTTATCTGAGCCCGTATTTCTCTTAAGGACATATCGGAATTCGACAGGAAACATGGTCTGTGTCTCTATCGTTGAGGGGGATGATTGATCTACAGCGATGTTTAGGGTTGCCTTTTTGTGGTGTTTCGCCGTTACTTAAAGTCTTGGTATTTGTTTCAGTTGCTCGATACGTTTAAATAACCTCTTTGTGTGTTGACCATTTTGTACACGATTATTGTGTTTTATTTACAGGGAATTTGGGACTGCCATCAGGAGCTCCATCCACCACGGCACGTAAGTTCCTCACCAGTTTATAGTTGCATCTCCCTAATCCAGTATGTTAAGGGGCCAAAGTTCACGTTTAAGCTTGTAAAAAATGTATAACTCTGATGTAGTCTGATTACAATGCTACAACATTATCTTTATCACTTTCAATGCCGTGTATACGTAGTTTGAGATGTGGCCAGTATGATCTTTAACATCTTGTTGTTTTCAGTTCCTTACAGTATAAAGTGTGGGCTGTATGATCTTTGACGTCGTGTATTTTTCAGTTCCTTACAGTATAAAGTGTGGGCTGTATGATCTTTGACGTCGTGTATTTTTCAGTTCCTTACAGTATAAAGTGTGGGCTGTATGATCTTTAACGTCGTGTATTTTTCAGTTCCTTACAGTATAAAGTGTGGGCTGTATGATCTTTGACGTCGTGTATATTTCAGTTCCTTACAGTATAAAGTGTGGGCTGTATGATCTTTGACGTCGTGTATATTTCAGTTCCTTACAGTATAAAGTGTGGGCTGTATGATCTTTAACGTCGTGTATTTTTCAGTACCTGACAGTATAAAGTGTGGGTTGTATGATCTTTGACGTCGTGTATATTTCAGTTCCTTACAGTATAAAGTGTGGGCTGTATGATCTTTAACGTCGTGTATTTTTCAGTTCCTTACAGTATAAAGTGTGGGCTGTATGACCTTTGACGTCGTGTATTTTTCAGTTCCTTACAGTATAAAGTGTGGGCTGTATGATCTTTGACGTCGTGTATTTTTCAGTTCCGTACAGTATAAAGTGTGGTCAGTGTGATCTTTGACGTCGTGTATATTTCAGTTCCTTACAGTATAAAGTGTGGGCTGTATGATCTTTAACGTCGTGTATTTTTCAGTTCCTTACAGTATAAAGTGTGGGCTGTATGATCTTTGACGTCGTGTATTTTTCAGTTCCTTACAGTATAAAGTGTGGGCTGTATGATCTTTGACGTCGTGTATTTTTCAGTTCCTTACAGTATAAAGTGTAGGCTGTATGATCTTTGACGTCGTGTATTTTTCAGTTCCTTACAGTATAAAGTGTGGGCTGTATGATCTTTAACGTCGTGTATATTTCAGTTCCTTACAGTATAAAGTGTGGGTTGTATGATCTTTGACGTCGTGTATATTTCAGTTCCTTACAGTATAAAGTGTGGGCTGTATGATCTTTAACGTCGTGTATTTTTCAGTTCCTTACAGTATAAAGTGTGGGCTGTATGATCTTTAACGTCGTGTATTTTTCAGTTCCTTACAGTATAAAGTGTGGGCTGTATGATCTTTAACGTCGTGTATTTTTCAGTTCCTTACAGTATAAAGTGTGGGCTGTATGATCTTTAACGTCGTGTATTTTTCAGTTCCTTACAGTATAAAGTGTGGGCTGTATGATCTTTAACGTCGTGTATTTTTCAGTTCCTTACAGTATAAAGTGTGGGCTGTATGATCTTTAACGTCGTGTATTTTTCAGTTCCTTACAGTATAAAGTGTGGGCTGTATGATCTTTAACGTCGTGTATTTTTCAGTTCCTTACAGTATAAAGTGTGGGCTGTATGATCTTTGACGTCGTGTATTTTTCAGTACCTTACAGTATAAAGTGTGGGCTGTATGATCTTTGACGTCGTGTATTTTTCAGTTCCTTACAGTATAAAGTGTGGGCTGTATGATCTTTAACGTCGTCTATTTTTCAGTTCCTTACAGTATAAAGTGTGGGCTGTATGATCTTTAACGTCGTGTATTTTTCAGTTCCTTACAGTATAAAGTGTGGGCTGTATGATCTTTGACGTCGTGTATTTTTCAGTTCCTTACAGTATAAAGTGTGGGCTGTATGATCTTTAACGTCGTGTATTTTTCAGTTCCTTACAGTATAAAGTGTGGGCTGTATGATCTTTAACGTCGTGTATTTTTCAGTACCTGACAGTATAAAGTGTGGGCTGTATGATCTTTAACGTCGTGTATTTTTCAGTACCTGACAGTATAAAGTGTGGGCTGTATGATCTTTGACGTCGTGTATTTTTCAGTTCCTTACAGTATAAAGTGTGGGCTGTATGATCTTTAACGTCGTGTATTTTTCAGTACCTGACAGTATAAAGTGTGGGCTGTATGATCTTTAACGTCGTGTATTTTTCAGTACCTGACAGTATAAAGTGTGGGCTGTATGATCTTTAACGTCGTGTATTTTTCAGTTCCTTACAGTATAAAGTGTGGGCTGTATGATCTTTAACGTCGTGTATTTTTCAGTTCCTTACAGTATAAAGTGTGGGCTGTATGATCTTTAACGTCGTGTATTTTTCAGTACCTTACAGTATAAAGTGTGGGCTGTATGATCTTTAACGTCGTGTATTTTTCAGTTCCTTACAGTATAAAGTGTGGGCTGTATGATCTTTAACGTCGTGTATTTTTCAGTACCTTACAGTATAAAGTGTGGGCTGTATGATCTTTGACGTCGTGTATATTTCAGTTCCTTACAATATAAAGTGTGGGCTGTATAATCTTTAACGTCGTGTATTTTTCAGTACCTGACAGTATAAAGTGTGGGCTGTATGATCTTTAACGTCGTGTATATTTCAGTTCCTTACAGTATAAAGTGTGGGCTGTATGATCTTTGACGTCGTGTATTTTTCAGTTCCTTACAGTATAAAGTGTGGGCTGTATGATCTTTAACGTCGTGTATTTTTCAGTACCTTACAGTATAAAGTGTGGGCTGTATGATCTTTGACGTCGTGTATTTTTCAGTTCCTTACAGTATAAAGTGTGGGCTGTATGATCTTTGACGTCGTGTATATTTCAGTTCCTTACAATATAAAGTGTGGGCTGTATAATCTTTAACGTCGTGTATTTTTCAGTTCCTTACAGTATAAAGTGTGGGCTGTATGATCTTTGACGTCGTGTATATTTCAGTTCCTTACAATATAAAGTGTGGGCTGTATGATCTTTGACGTCGTGTATTTATCAGTGCCTTACAGTATAAAGTGTGGGCTGTATGATCTTTAACGTCGTGTATTTTTCAGTTCCTTACAGTATAAAGTGTGGGCTGTATGATCTTTAACGTCGTGTATATTTCAGTTCCTTACAGTATAAAGTGTGGGCTGTATGATCTTTAACGTCGTGTATTTTTCAGTTCCTTACAGTATAAAGTGTGGGCTGTATGATCTTTGACGTCGAGTATTTTTCAGTTCCTTACAGTATAAAGTGTGGGCTGTATGATCTTTAACGTCGTGTATTTTTCGGTTCCTTACAGTATAAAGTGTGGGCTGTATGATCTTTGACGTCGTGTATTTTTCAGTTCCTTACAGTATAAAGTGTGGGCTGTATGATCTTTGACGTCGAGTATTTTTCAGTTCCTTACAGTATAAAGTGTGGGCTGTATGATCTTTAACGTCGTGTATTTTTCAGTTCCTTACAGTATAAAGTGTGGGCTGTATGATCTTTGACGTCGTGTATTTTTCAGTTCCTTACAGTATAAAGTGTGGGCTGTATAATCTTTGACGTCGTGTATTTTTCAGTTCCTTACAGTATAAAGTGTGGGCTGTATGATCTTTAACGTCGTGTATTTTTCAGTTCCTTACAGTATAAAGTGTGGGCTGTATGATCTTTAACGCCGTGTATTTTTCAGTTCCTTACAGTATAAAGTGTGGGCTGTATGATCTTTAACGTCGTGTATTTTTCAGTTCCTTACAGTATAAAGTGTGGGCTGTATGATCTTTGACGTCGTGTATTTTTCAGTTCCTTACAGTATAAAGTGTGGCCTGTATGATCTTTGACGTCGTGTATTTTTCAGTTCCTTACAGTATAAAGTGTAGGCTGTATGATCTTTAACGCCGTGTATATTTCAGTTCCTTACAGTATAAAGTGTGGGCTGTATGATCTTTAACGTCGTGTATTTTTCAGTACCTTACAGTATAAAGTGTGGGCTGTATGATCTTTGACGTCGTGTATTTTTCAGTTCCTTACAATATAAAGTGTGGGCTGTATGATATTTGACGTCGTGTATATTTCAGTTCCTTACAGTATAAAGTGTGGCCAGTATGATCTTTAACGTCGTGTATTTTTCAGTTCCTTACAGTATAAAGTGTGGGCTGTATGATCTTTAACGTCGTGTATTTTTCAGTTCCTTACAGTATAAAGTGTGGGCTGTATGATCTTTAACGTCGTGTATTTTTCAGTTCCTTACAGTATAAAGTGTGGGTTGTATGATCTTTGACGTCGTGTATATTTCAGTTCCTTACAGTATAAAGTGTGGGTTGTATGATCTTTGACGTCGTGTATTTTTCAGTTCCTTACAGTATAAAGTGTAGGCTGTATGATCTTTGACGTCGTGTATTTTTCAGTTCCTTACAGTATAAAGTGTGGGCTGTATGATCTTTAACGTCGTGTATTTTTCAGTTCCTTACAGTATAAAGTGTGGGTTGTATGATCTTTGACGTCGTGTATATTTCAGTTCCTTACAGTATAAAGTGTGGGTTGTATGATCTTTGACGTCGTGTATATTTCAGTTCCTTACAGTATAAAGTGTAGGCTGTATGATCTTTAACGTCGTGTATATTTCAGTTCCTTACAGTATAAAGTGTGGGCTGTATGATCTTTGACGTCGTGTATATTTCAGTTCCTTACAGTATAAAGTGTGGCCTGTATGATCTTTGACGTCGTGTATTTTTCAGTTCCTTACAGTATAAAGTGTGGGCTGTATGATCTTTAACGCCGTGTATTTTTCAGTTCCTTACAGTATAAAGTGTGGGTTGTATGATCTTTGACGTCGTGTATATTTCAGTTCCTTACAGTATAAAGTGTGGGCTGTATGATCTTTGACGTCGTGTATATTTCAGTTCCTTACAATATAAAGTGTGGGCTGTATGATCTTTGACGTCGTGTGTATTTCAGTTCCTTACAGTATAAAGTGTGGGCTGTATGATCTTTGACGTCGTGTATATTTCAGTTCCTTACAGTATAAAGTGTGGGCTGTATGATCTTTAACGTCGTGTATATTTCAGTTCCTTACAGTATAAAGTGTGGGCTGTATGATCTTTGACGTCGTGTATATTTCAGTTCCTTACAGTATAAAGTGTGGGCTGTATAATCTTTGACGTCGTGTATTTTTCAGTTCCTTACAGTATAAAGTGTGGGCTGTATGATCTTTAACGTCGTGTGTTGTTTTCAGTTCCTTACAGTATAAAGTGTGGGCTGTATGATCTTTAACGTCGTGTATTTTTCAGTTCCTTACAGTATAAAGTGTGGGCTGTATGATCTTTAACGTCGTGTATATTTCAGTTCCTTACAGTATAAAGTGTGGGCTGTATGATCTTTGACGTCGTGTATATTTCAGTTCCTTACAGTATAAAGTGTTGGCTGTATGATCTTTGACGTCGTGTATTTTTCAGTTCCTTACAGTATAAAGTGTGGGCTGTATGATCTTTAACGTCGTGTATTTTTCAGTTCCTTACAGTATAAAGTGTGGGCTGTATGATCTTTAACGTCGTGTATTTTTCAGTTCCTTACAGTATAAAGTGTGGGCTGTATGATCTTTAACGTCGTGTATTTTTCAGTTCCTTACAGTATAAAGTGTGGGCTGTATGATCTTTAACGTCGTGTATTTTTCAGTTCCTTACAGTATAAAGTGTGGGCTGTATGATCTTTAACGTCGTGTATTTTTCAGTTCCTGACAGTATAAAGTGTGGGCTGTATGATCTTTAACGTCGTGTATTTTTCAGTTCCTTACAGTATAAAGTGTGGGCTGTATGATCTTTGACGTCGTGTATTTTTCAGTTCCTTACAGTATAAAGTGTGGGCTGTATGATCTTTGACGTCGTGTATTTTTCAGTTCCTTACAGTATAAAGTGTGGGCTGTATGATCTTTGACGTCGTGTATTTTTCAGTTCCTTACAGTATAAAGTGTGGGCTGTATGATCTTTAACGTCGTGTATTTTTCAGTACCTTACAGTATAAAGTGTGGGCTGTATGATCTTTGACGTCGTGTATTTTTCAGTTCCTTACAGTATAAAGTGTGGGCTGTATGATCTTTGACGTCGTGTATTTTTCAGTTCCTTACAGTATAAAGTGTGGGCTGTATGATCTTTGACGTCGTGTATTTTTCAGTTCCTTACAGTATAAAGTGTGGGCTGTATAATCTTTGACGTCGTGTATTTTTCAGTTCCTTACAGTATAAAGTGTGGGCTGTATGATCTTTAACGTCGTGTATTTTTCAGTACCTTACAGTATAAAGTGTGGGCTGTATGATCTTTGACGTCGTGTATTTTTCAGTTCCTTACAGTATAAAGTGTGGGCTGTATGATCTTTGACGTCGTGTATTTTTCAGTTCCTTACAGTATAAAGTGTGGGCTGTATGATCTTTGACGTCGTGTATTTTTCAGTTCCTTACAGTATAAAGTGTGGGCTGTATAATCTTTGACGTCGTGTATTTTTCAGTACCTTACAGTATAAAGTGTGGGCTGTATGATCTTTGACGTCGTGTATTTTTCAGTTCCTTACAGTATAAAGTGTGGGCTGTATGATCTTTGACGTCGTGTATTTTTCAGTTCCTTACAGTATAAAGTGTGGGCTGTATGATCTTTAACGTCGTGTATTTTTCAGTTCCTTACAGTATAAAGTGTGGGCTGTATGATCTTTGACGTCGTGTATTTTTCAGTTCCTTACAGTATAAAGTGTGGGCTGTATGATCTTTAACGTCGTGTATTTTTCAGTTCCTTACAGTATAAAGTGTGGGCTGTATGATCTTTAACGTCGTGTGTTGTTTTCAGTTCCTTACAGTATAAAGTGTGGGCTGTATGATCTTTAACGTCGTGTGTTGTTTTCAGTTCCTTACAGTATAAAGTGTGGGCTGTATGATCTTTGACGTCGTGTATTTTTCAGTACCTTACAGTATAAAGTGTGGGCTGTATGATCTTTGACGTCGTGTATATTTCAGTTCCTTACAGTATAAAGTGTGGGCTGTATGATCTTTAACGTCGTGTATTTTTCAGTTCCTTACAATATAAAGTGTGGGCTGTATGATCTTTAACGTCGTGTATTTTTCAGTTCCTTACAGTATAAAGTGTGGGCTGTATGATCTTTGACGTCGTGTATTTTTCAGTTCCTTACAGTATAAAGTGTGGGCTGTATGATCTTTAACGTCGTGTATTTTTCAGTTCCTTACAGTATAAAGTGTGGGCTGTATGATCTTTAACGTCGTGTGTATTTTTCAGTTCCTTACAGTATAAAGTGTGGGCTGTATGATCTTTAACGTCGTGTATTTTTCAGTTCCTTACAGTATAAAGTGTGGGCTGTATGATCTTTGACGTCGTGTATTTTTCAGTTCCTTACAGTATAAAGTGTGGGCTGTATGATCTTTAACGTCGTGTATTTTTCAGTTCCTTACAGTATAAAGTGTGGGCTGTATGATCTTTAACGTCGTGTATTTTTCAGTACCTGACAGTATAAAGTGTGGGCTGTATGATCTTTGACGTCGTGTATTTTTCAGTTCCTTACAGTATAAAGTGTGGGCTGTATGATCTTTAACGTCGTGTATTTTTCAGTTCTTTACAGTATAAAGTGTGGGCTGTATGATCTTTAACGTCGTGTTGTTTTCAGTTCCTTACAGTATAACGTGTGGGCTGTATAATCTTTGACGTCGTGTATTTTTCAGTTCCTTACAGTATAAAGTGTGGGCTGTATGATCTTTAACGTCGTGTATTTTTCAGTTCCTTACAGTATAAAGTGTGGGCTGTATGATCTTTAACGTCGTGTATTTTTCAGTTCCTTACAGTATAAAGTGTGGGCTGCTGTGGGAAGAGGATCCTAACTCCAACTATTGTTACCAGTTCCAGGACCAACAGCTCGACTGGAATGACGCCCGGACGTATTGTAGACATCAGGGAGGAGACCTCCTCAGCATACAGTCCAGGGAGGAACAGTTTTATATTGCAGGTATGGTGGCACATTTAACTTTAAGATGTATCTCGATGCTGCAAGCGCTTGTTTTCAGAATGAACTTTAAATCCGAAAAAGTACAATTTCCGCTTTTGAATCCGAGTTTAACCTTACAAGTACATGTATCGTAAACGTAAAATTTCTACGTGGACACGCAACTCAGAATATGAATTAAAAATTAAGTTATCGAGAACACAAATATTTTCTCTCCAATGTTACCAAAATACTTGGACTGTGTATTTCTTAATATGTAAATGGTCATGCATTAATCTTTTTTTACATATGCTTGTTTAGGTTAGACATATTTTCAAAAGCTGAAAGCGTACTATATTTGTTTTAAAGCCCTTTTGGAAACAGAATATTTTTATTTGACTTACCTTTCTGGACCCCCCCCCCCCCCCTCCCCCCCCCTCCCCCCCCCCCCCCCCCCCTCCCAAAAAAAAGCCAAAAACAAAAATAAATCGATCAAACATTTTGCGCATGTAATTGATTTCTTTGACTATATTAAAGGCCCAATATACGTAAATTTCGGCAAATCTTGATGGGAAAATCAAGCCTTATAAGTTTTTATATTTATAGATTTAGTTAAGATTAACTGATATCAGCAATATTCAAGATGAAATCTTACGCGGTTACCGATACAGCAGCAGTTGAAACTCGGTATTTGTAAACACGCGTCCATTGTGAACCGTCTTCTCACTTCGGTTTGTTGTTGAAGTGGGCCCCACCTGAATTCTTTGGATTTTCTGTCAAGACTTCCATGTTAGTTACCGCTCGGGTTTACTTCGTTTTAAGCTTACTTTTGAATAGTTATGAGCTGGATTATTTTTTTAGAATTTTTCAAAATCACGGAAATATTCCTGAATTTTCGTTTTCATTTGGACCTTTAAGGAGTTGAAAATAATATGCCCGGGCACACAAAGGCCTTATCCTTGCTTATCCTTAGCAATATAAATAAACGCATAAGATAATGCTTTATGATAAGTCGATATTCTATTCACTGTTTTAGGCCGTATTCGAACTATGGTATCAATAGCGATGTGGATCGGAGCGAATGACCGAGGGTCAGAGGGAGGCTGGTCCTGGACTGACCGTTCTCCGTTCGCATACCTAAATTGGCAATCGGGTTTGTACATTGTAATATAATAACCTCATGTGGATCGTTCTGATGTGCGTTTCATTTAACCTATACTACCAACAGACAACGTAAGACGGCATTAAATGAAAAAAGGTGTTGCATTTCTCTAAAGATCGACCATCTGTCAGCGGGAATCCATTTTATTTCAAAACTACCTCAAGTCCCGGAAGTTGCAGGAACGGTCAAGTGAAGGTTCTATTTGGATGATGTTACAAAAACGAATAAACAGTTGGTTTTCATTAATTTGCATACTGAAATGGTATTTATACAATGTTCCACTGTCAAAGTATAGAAAAGAATTGGTTGACGTTTGTATAAAAAACATGAAATTGGAAAAATATTGCAATTTGAGAATTCGAATTGTATCAAAAACCATACACTGTTGAAAATGAGAAAACATAAGCAAAACTCATTCTGAGAAATAATGCCATCAAAACATTGTCATGCACACCTGACTTTAAAGTATTCTACATAAAAAGAGCATCAGAACGTTCGGGTGTCATTGTATCTTTAGTGTCCTTACATGCTAAGAATCCTTTATTACATGTTAAAATATTACATCAGGGTATTGCTTTATCTGTGAGTCGCCTATTGCGAAATGTTCATCAGTATATAGTGATCCATTGACAGCTTTAGGGGCAAGATTGATATTAATTGTCGTTACCTCAAATTGATTATCCATATCTTTAACATTATAAACAGGTGAGCCGAATGATTACCATCATAATGAGGACTGTGGATCCATCTTCACACAGAAGGGCACATGGAATGACTCTCCGTGTACTCAGAGAAACGGCTATATATGTAAAAAGCGAGGTGAGGACACTATCGCGGAGTATTCGGTGATTGCATGTTCGCACTTTTTGTTACCGATATATTAACATTGTTTTACATATGACATTTTTATGTATAATATTCACACAATAGAAACAAACTACCTATCTCAATGTCGTTTTAAAATCGTTTCTAAAAATGCTGCTTTTGTGTAAGGTAGTAAATATTTTGATAATCCTCTTTCCCAATTACTTTTTGTAAATCTCATATTATATTACAAAAGAGTTCAGAGATAAAACCTCTAGCACAATGAAAGTATTACGTGTGTGGTGCGTTACAATTAATTTATTTGGCGATCGATTGAAATTTTTGCTCCTTTTTTTTGTAATTCTAGCGAATATTATTACAGTGGACGCCTACAGCTTTGTATGTGATCTACATGTCACTCAATAGAAAATGTATATATACAATGTAATTTTTCACCATCTTATGAAGGCAAAATTTTGTTATCTTTTAACTTATATGGATTTATGTAACATTTCAGTGATATTCATCGGTCGAAAACATCAAAATAACTTATGTACCAATTAGTGTCATATAATTGGAAGTACATTTTGATATAACCATCAAATTAAAGTCAATAAATCGAAATATGTAATCAAACATGTTGAGGTTCAATTATATGTAAATTGCATTTCCTTCAACTGATGATTCATATTTCTATCTAATACGAGGGTTGACCCTTATTTCATTGAAGTAAGAGCGCATGATTTCATCTTAAATCAGGGTAATCACTGTGATGTTTATCAAGTTGTTTTTTTTCGTTGATCCTATACGGCACCCATTAGTCTTATTTTCCTTGAACGGTTCTGACATGATTTCAAGATCCACCAAACACTTCTCAATGAACAAAGCAAAACTTACTATCACTTTACCCTAGTAAATGCTTCTTGGCCATAGGTACTCCGGTTGGCCGCCACAACCACAAGCTATAGTATGTATATGTTTTTCACCGAAATGATTAGATGACGTAACACACAAATATCCTTTTACATATAGTGATAGATACAGGATGCTGAAAACATGAATTACATACATCTCAATATCGTTTACAGGACGTGTCCACACGACCGCTCAGCCCTCGACCACAGTACACGTACCAGGTAATACAAACAGAGAGACGTAAATACAACATTGAAGTGTGCTAGTTAAAATCTAATGTTATGCATGTGCTACATTTCCACTCATAAGCTGGCTGAACAGTTGTTTATATGTAAAAGCTGCGTTAACAAAGACAATATAGGAATGGGGTTACTTAGCATATTACGGTTTTTAATTTTTTAAATGTTTGTTGTTCGAATTGAAAAAGATGGAAAATGTTTTCCTGATCTTTTGTATCTTTTGTCCTGTCGATAACTTGCGAAGTAACAATAAAGCGATCAGGAATGGTCGTCTTTTGTTTGGGATCCGTAAATGAATTCAATGCGTCTAACGATAATGAAATGTTTTTTTCGTAACATTAACTGAAATCGATGATCGTCATACGTCATAACTATTAGGAAAACCACAAATTGTGAATATCAACTTTTTCTAGCTGGAATGGTACTTGGCTGTCCAAACTACTGGAAACCCCATGGGTCATCATGCTATCAGTTGATTAACAGGAGACTAAACTGGAACCAAGGGCGATCATTGTGTCGGCAACATGGCGGGTACCTTGCTTCAATAGCCAGTCAGTCAGACCAGAACTTCATCGTCAGCCAACTCCCAGCTAGTAAGCTAAGATAAACAGCATTTCGTTTCTATTGCTAATCAAGATATGGCACGACAATAAAGAATTGTTCGATAAATTGAAAAAGACATTTTTTTCTGAAACATTTTCAAAGGATAGATTAAACATTTAGATTCTAAGTGTCTTTCTGTCGTTGTCACTATACCTTTATAAAATGTCTGACAGAAGAAATGATTCTGAGACTTACTGTTTTCAGATCGGACTGGAGGCTACTGGATCGGACTGAACGACCAATTAATTCAATACGATTTCCAGTGGTCCGATGGTAGCAAGGTGACCTACACCGCCTGGGCACCTAGGGAGCCTAACAACTTCTTCGGTCACCGGGAGGACTGTGTACTATTATACTTAAATGTAAGTAGGATTCTGAATACAGAAAATAAGATTGCTTCATCTACCAGTTTACCTTCCGACCTTCTGTAATGAAACAATGGGTCACTATAAATAGAATCTCAACAATAAGCGTTACCACTATGCAGAGTTGTTTGCGACATAAATAGATCATTGGCTCTGATTTTAAAATCAAAGATATATTTATCATTTCCATACTTGCTCATGAAAATAACTCTTCTCACTCATTATTTCCCTTAATAACTTGCATTTCTTACGGCTGAGAAGCGCAAGGGTATTCATATCGTCTGCGAAGCTTTGTTATTTTTAGCATCAAGACAAGCATGTTTATTGTTGTCGTTTAACAGATCTATTTGTTTATCTAGACTGGTAAATGGAATGATGGCACGTGCAGTAGTGCGCAGAGTGGTGTCATCTGTAAGCGACCAAAGCAGGCCGTGTCGAGCACCCAGAGCCCCCAAACTGTTGGATGTACATTAGTAAGCTATCCCGTGGAGTTTAAATTCGTAAATGATGATAGCAGTATATTTTAAAGTGCAATTAGAATCGAAATTTATATAAAACAACAATGTATTTGCATTACAAAGGAAAGGACACAGATCTAACAAACTGTAAAACATCAGCTAATGTTGCGAAAGTGAAGGGACATGTGCTCTATTACTTATCTACAAAAACATACTATAATCCAGTTAATATAGAGCGTCTAACAGCGAAATTAATTGTATATATCAACAAATGTACTCTTGTTTTCAATTTTATAGAACAGAATTCATGTTCGGATTTGTGAAAGCATACTTTGTATACCTATGGTTGACTATTGTTGTACCTTCGTATACAATGATTATTAAGTTTGTTTTAAATCAGTGCTGGGATATATTTCTCTTGCCTTACCCTATTAGCCTGCAGTTGGATACCAAGCATCATGCTACTTCTATGTGGCCGGCGCTTTGAACACATGGTCCAATGCAGTCAACGACTGCGCTCGCCGCTTCAACGGCACTCTTGCCACAGTCAATGATAGGTAAGGTTTACCACACGTACACTTACAACAGGCTTTCGTTATTCTGTTGAGACCACTTAATTATAAAACATTGAGCATCTTTAACCTCTGTGTAAAATTGTATAAGTCTCCTTATTGTTATAAATATACAGCCATTCTGTATGTTAAACTTTCGATTTGTACTGTTCTGTTATTGCGGTGAAAATAATGAAACTACAGAAATAGACAATTATATTTTTTCCAATATTTTGATACATTTCTTTTTTCTATACGTTTAAAGAAAAACTAATAACCTTTATGACAGAAATTAATAACTATAATCAATCAAACAAAGAAGAAAGCAATGGAACAAAATAGCCACCATATCTTCTCATATTTACCCTAAAATATGCAGTTTATACGGTAAACTTACTATATTATTTGATTATATTTTACTGTCAGATACACACAGGCTTTTGTTGCCAACTACCTGAATTACAAGGGAGATATGTTCTGGATTGGAATGTCGGATTCCGTTACTCCAGGAACCTATCTCTGGAAGGACGGAACTAAAGTTGATTTCACTTTCTGGGGAAGTGCACATACAGGTATCATTTTACATCTCGTTCGTAATGATAACGCCCACTGCTCCTAAGTATGGTCGCAGATGATAACGCCCACTGCTCCTAAGTATGGTCGCAGATGATAACGCCCACTGCTCCTAAGTATGGTCGCAGATGATAACGCCCACTGCTCCTAAGTATGGTCGCAGATGATAACGCCCACTGCTCCTAAGTATGGTCGCAAATGATTGGATGTTTATGGACTTGAGATTAAGTTTTCCTTGATAAATGGCGAACGCTGAAGGAACAACGCATGTTTATGTAAGATGCAGATTGTTACAGAGTATGGACAACTTCATAGTTAAACAGACGCTACGGTAATTAGTTTCAGCTTCATGATGTTGCTTTACGATATTCATAGTAAATGTATCCGAGACTGCAACTCTGTTTCTACAGTACTCGAACGGAACATATGTACATATATGTTTAATGTGTTCAATCGTGTTTTGCTATCTGACTCATAAGACCTGTTCTTTGGTGATTTTATGCATGTAGCTGTTTCTCTTTTGGTATTTCCAGCTACAATTATGTATGTGATTTGGGTAATCTTGTTTATTGAAGTCGCAGCGGTACAGAATTTGTTTTACATTACAAATTGCATGTTTGTTCTTTCGCTGTATAGGAAGGGAGAGGAATACTTGTGTAGCCCTGACTACATCATTACCGATCGGTCTATGGGAAAATAAGAACTGCACTGAGAAGCACCATTACGTCTGTGAATATCCCAGGAAAGGTTTCACCACGCCCCCACCGACCACGACACTACGTCCTGTACTTTGTCCAACTGGCTGGTCAGGCCAGTTCACCAACAGCTATATGTGTTACAAGGTAGCCATACATGATATCTTTATAACGGATATACGGTATTTTTTTATAATAGATATTTCTATGTATAAAGAAATATAAACTTACTGATAAAATAACAAAACAACTAACAGCAATACAAACTAATTTCTGAAACAATAATTTGAAGGTGTTTTACAACGACAACGTCCTTGGTAAGATGACATGGACTGAGTCACGTGATTACTGCCGCGGTTTAGGCGGGGATCTCGCCAGCATACACAGGAAGGGACAAAATGACTACGTCGGAACCCTTCTGAGGTGAGCATGTATTAATAAACCAAGAACACATCGAAGGTTATTCAAACCGGGATTTCACATAAAATCCAAGCTTGAAATAAGTAAACCTTCATTGTGAGAGAATTGCCACGTCATGATAACCGTTTGATATAGACCAGAAAATAATGCATCCATAATGGCTATGAAATATCTTATAATTCATTAAATAAACCATTATCAATTGTCTCCCTTTTGTGCGGAATTAAAATCAGTCTCCAACTTTCATATTTCCTTTTTTAGACTTAAGACTGGATCCTTTTGGATTGGTTTAAATGATCGCGACACAGAAGCAGGTAAGCTCGTATACAATCTGAAAGCACGTGTTTGTGTAAACGTTTAAACGTAACGAATATTAATTTTAAGATATCCATGACATGTCGCCATAACGTTTCAAAGATAATGTATTGACCTTTTTTTATTAACAAAGAAAATTTAAAATATCCTGTAAGAGAGACGCTATATTTCAACATGTTTTATCCAAAAAATCAAGCCATTATAGCAACTATAATCTGTAGTACATTTATTGAATTTATTCTATTATTATTTTTGTTTCTCTCTGTTTCAAATTAATCTAATGCATATTGCCTTTCTCAATTCAACTTTATCCTTTCAAAACATAATGAATATTTCTCTTATACAACAATTGTTTGTCAACTTAATTACAGTACCGACATTGATTTAATGTTAAAACTTTGTAGTCTTCAATTTATGAAAAAAATACAATCCTTTTAACAGCATTTGTTTTGCAATTAATTATTACATGTATCGATGAAGTGTTTAAATTAATTGGAAAGACATTTCACGCATTTTAATCAAACAAATTATGAGATATGTCTATATAATAACATATTATACTATTTTACCTATAAGTAAACACATGAAATATGTAGGGGGTGGGGGACATAAAACTGCCCAAATTGGATGTCGGGGGTATTTCTCTTCATAAGCATAACTCTCAGAATGTGAACCCATAATTAGCTAAAAACACTGGGTTTTAGCGTTATAAATGAAGCTAGTAATTTGAACTCAAACCCATGTTTTGATCATGCGACCATGGCGGACCAGCGAAACATTGTTTTCTCATGTATCTATTATTAAACAATACTTAAAACTCGGCTTATAAACCTAAATATTGCCCATAATGTTATCTATATCAGAATATACTGTTGACACTCAACGATTTCAATGAAGTATATAACTACTGCTAGAAGCAGCATCAGGATACACGGTTAGTTTCTGTTTTGAGTTTATGTTGTTTTGAGAAAGCTTACTAAGATCTTTTACAATAAAATTTGTTGTTATACAAATATGTCTGTCGTAGTTAAAAGCGTAACAAATAACTGTCATTAAATACATATAAACATAAACTTTATTTATTTACAACTTTTATAAAACAAGATTTTCAACGTATATTAATCAATCTTGTTGGCACGGATGTTAGCGCGTGAGTGGTTTTATTTTGGTAGGATACCGGCATACTTGGAGAAAACCCACATAGTCGGGCATGTGACCTTCTCACGCCTTGGTTAAATGCAAGTGCGCTTTCCACAATAGCTCCCGTCCATCCCTGCTCATTCATATATAATTATACATTGTTTAACTGTCATTGATATAATGCCCTTGACTAGAGAATTACTAGTGAAGACAAGTCCTACCGTGTGTGTTCTGGGGAATTATTCCTAATGTCGTCTGTTTTAAGGTTATGTGTGGACAGACGGGAGGGGGACTGACTATACGAACTGGAACCCTAACGAACCGAACGATTATAACGGTAACGAGGACTGCACACAGATCTTCGCGGGATCTCTAGGCTGGAACGATAACAACTGTTTCATCACAACTAACTGGATCTGTGAAATAAGACGGGGTAAGGTTGTAGGCAAGCAAGCAAGGGTGTGCGTTAACATTTAAATCCGAAATCAAACACGAGGGTAACGTGATTGGCTGCTTCTAAATTAAAATCATTTTTGATTATTGTTTTAACCTAAAGTACAGCATACGTTTTATTTATACTTTTTCTTTTTTATAATGCTAAAGATGTCCAGAACATCTCTTTCACAAAATAAAACACAATGAAACGTAATGAAATTGAAGCTAGGTTTAAAATAATAATTTGATTTCTATTCAAAGGGAAAACACCTGTAACTACTTCGCCGCCTCCAACTGGAGTTACATGTAAGTATTCGATTTTGATCTTAACATTTCCTCATTCATGACTTATAAAGTGCTTTGTGTCATACACCTTAAAAAGATAGGGAAAAACTGATCGTTAGCAGTAATATAATGATGTGCGTGATACTAATGTACCTTTTAAATGATATTCAGTCTCGATTCGGACGTCATTTGATATACGCAACAAATATATAAGATCGTTCTTTTTATGCTTAATTCAGTTTTTTTATGTTGGGAATATTTCTGTAGATTTCGCATATATAGACGAATGTTTAATTGTCCATGAAGGATTCTTGTCTGTAAAACCCATTCGGATATACTGAGTTACAAATGAACCTTCGGGATCCTTTGATTTTGATCTCATTCGTCATATTTAATGTACAGTCGGGTAGGTAGGAACCTTTATCTAAGTACTTTAAGTTAGCGGAAGGTCAACTATTTTACAGTTGCTAAAAGTTATTGATACTTGGACAAAGGCTATCGATAAGGAAGGATCAATCTAAGCTGTTTACCTAGACTTCATGAAAGCGTCTGACACTGTCCCACATCTACGGTTTATAAACAAAGTAAAGACATACGGACTATCAGAAGAGAAGCATCTTCGGACCGTCCCTTTTTGTACTTTATATCAACTCTTAACGCAAAAAAACATACCTATTTGCAGATGACAGAAAAAATTACAATTATAACGATAACTCTAATCTACAAGTATATCCACATAAGCTGCAACAATGGTCAGAAAAAATGGCTCCTGAAATTTCAACCGGACAAATACAAAGTAATGCACGTAGGAAAGAAAACCAATATTGCGGGCTTACATTTATATAAAGACGAGGACAATGGCAGAGTCGAGATCACATTAAAGCACTTGACAAAAGAAAAAGACCTGGGAATTATAACAGTCAACAACTTCAATTTCAATTATCTTACATGTATTCACAATGCGGTCAATAAAGCCAATAGAATAATGGGAACTATCCAAAGAACGTCCACTTACTAAGACAACACTGCATTCCGTCTTTTATACAAAGCGTTTGTGCGACCACATCATGAATACGGGGCTTGCGTATGGAACCCTTATCCCCAAAAAGATATCAATGAGAAAATGTGCAAAGGAGAGCAACGAAGCAGGTACCGGGGATGAAAGATCTAGGCTATAACAGACTGAAGATCCTTAACTTACCAACACTAAGGCATAGAAGACTGAGAAGATATATGGTTCAAGTAAACAAACTTAAACATGGAGGATATGATAAAGCTGTCACTGAGGGTTTGTTGATTCCAAACAATTATAAGAAAACAAGAGGAAACAGGCTGCCACTACTAGAAAGAAGATGTAAACTGAACTTAGAAAATAGTATTTCAGTAAGCGGGTTGTTTACCATTGGAGCTCTCTTCCTAATGCTGTCGTTACGTCACAAACTATCAAATGTTTGAATCCCGATTGGATAAGCATTTGGGAAAGTTGAATGTATTTATAATCACGAGCAAGACACTAACGAACTGATCCATACTCAGGAAAAAAAAACTCATTGCAACTTTGATCTGGATATATAGAGGTTCCACAACGAATGGTTGTTGGATATGGAATGTTTTTCACTCAAGCTTTACCGAGTGTATTTTGTAACTTTAAAAACATTACGAGAGTGAAATGAATTCCATATCCAATAAACACGAGTCGTGTGACCTGGTTCTATCACGATAATATTAAGTCGCAGTGGCAGTATCGGTTTCTGGAATGAACCGCTAGGTATTTTCGCGAAAATACGTCCTCTCGTATATATTCCCAGCAAGTTGTGACGACGTCAACAATCAGCACCAGACATTGAACCACGTGAAATCCGGTCTACGTTCAACTTCTCAACCAATCAAAAGTCCTGAAAGTCATATGCAACTTATAGTATATAACATATATTTATCCAACAGTCAGCACGTTTATACAACGGTCTGAGAGTGGTAGAACTAGGCTTATATTGCCTGCGTCCAGTATTACTATTATTGTTTGCTTAGGTTAATGTATCGTAAGTTTTAGTCTATCTAACGAAATAAATCAATTCTTCCTCAGCAAGCCTATGCGGAACTGACCCCGGGTGGTCACTCTTCAATGGGACGTGTTACCTAACGAGTCCTACGTCCGGAGACTCCGCCATTGTTGACTGGTACGACGCCGGACAGTATTGTATCAGTCAAGGTGCAACACTGACCAGTATTCACTCACTAGACGAGAATAACTACATCCTTTCATTGGTATGTTACATCGTTTTACTGATTTAAAGCCTTCCTGTAAACTATTAATAGTATTTAGATGACTGTCACTAACTTTTATAATACGTTGGAACGTGTAAATGGACAACCATTCAACCACTCACCACTTCCAAGTTTATGACCTGTTCACCTTGTTAGTGCATCTCAGGGTAAAATCATATCGCTGGGAAAACTAGCATGTAAGTAAGGCAGTATTTCCATCGCAAATTAATTAGCCAATACAACTTTTAACGTGTTACTGTCGTTTTCATACTAGTTTCCGGTATGTCACGAGAAGCCCCTCGATGAAGCTTCATTTATACATTAAATCAAATTTGGATTGTTCGTGGGGTATTTTTGTTTTTTGGTTATCTGAACTAGTCCGTAGCATGTTCTCTTCCTAATCACAGATATCGAAGGCATCTCTCACGAGTGCATGGATCGGATACAACCAACTTGGATCAACAACATATACGTACGTGTTCAAATCATTGTATGGTGTGAATAGTTAGTGTACAGCATAGTCACCGATAACTGTAAGCTCTTATTTTATAACGTTTATTCGAAAACGTAACATCTTCAAATAATTACCTACCCAAGAATTATGGTCGTCGCAATGCTAAGAAAAAATGTGTTAAACACATTGTGATGTATGTAACACATATATACGAGTATATAGAATTGTGATAGAAGTGTGTTGCTAAAACCACGTGTCATATACTGTGTAAGAGATCACACATAACATAATTTAATGATTATATCTTAATAAATAGTTTTAAAAGTATACGTCATGCCTGTACATGTAGTTATAACACTGTACGTATCATTGCAGATGGTCCGACGGTTCTTTGGTAGATTTTGACTTCTGGAGTCACGGGGAACCTAACAATGCTTTTGGAGCTGAGCTGTGTGTTTCGCTTTCTACCTATGGTAAGTTTCGCACATATATCTGAAACAGCATGAAAATATAGCTCACTATATCCGCCATTTCCATCATCACGACAAATGTCAAGTGTTGAAATCCTTACCTAGGCGTTAAAGTAAAGAGGATATCTAACAGTTTATTCAGCATTACCAAATATGTTTCACGACTGGGGTTAATTTTTAATATTGTTCATGAGTGCGCAGCACGAGCGGAAAATATCAAAACATTTTCCAAACAATTTTCGATATGTCACGGATAAACATGTCATGAATTTGTGATATGTATGTATATCGTAAACATTAAAACTAAATACACCATGTGTAAAATTTACAACTTGCAGAATATCGAAGAAATTCATATATGATAAAAAAGGATTAAATATCAAATGATAGATTCATAATAACATGAATGAATTGAGCAACAACAGGCCAGACTAACGTATCAATGTACTGTTTAAAGGAGGAACCTGGAATGACGACAACTGTGGACAAGAAAAGGCTTTTATTTGTAAGAAGAAACTTGGCGCGACAGGTCCCCCGACGGTCCCAACTGTAGCGGTTATTAATGGCGGCTGTAATAACGGCTTCACCCCTGTGCCAAACAGTTAGTAGGATCATTTCAACCTTAAGTAAAGCAATAGCGTTTCACCAAACTATACTAAATGTTGAGGATAAAATGGTAAACACTTACGTCAGTTAACCGTCTTTAAAGCAAACGGTTATATTTGTTCAGCCTACCTCAAACATGCATTATATCACTTTGATATGGTATCTTACTCGTATACAGCTGGTGTGTTATAGTGATGATATAATGTCGCAGCCATGAGAATGACAATAGGATACATTATAAAACGTATTCATAACGTCTCAAAAGCATTCCTTTTGTGTTGTGCAAAAAGATAAAAAGAACACCCATGTTTTCTATTTCTATTGCATTTGATCTACGTACCTAGGTAACAAATGCTACAAATTGGACGGTAAGACAACTCCAGTGAATTGGCAGACGGCCTATCAAGGGTGTATGAAGTATGGACAGGGATACGATATAGCGTCTATCAACACAGCTCAAGAACAAGGTATGGTTGTCTTAAACATCGGTTTTACAAGCTTTATTATCTGTCCATAAAATGCTTCTAATACATTATGTACATATATTCATCTTATTACATATTGTACATGATTTAAGTCAGATCTTCGTGCAAGAATTTTTTTTTTAATTATTTTTTATTGTTAAGGAGATTGACATCTACTACGAAATACGATCAACAATAATTTCTTTGATGGTTTTATGTTGTTAAATATGCTAAGAGATACATAACCATTTATCGAAAAACCATTTGATATGTTTTCTATACATTTTGAACAGCACATCTATACACTACTGCCAATGTGTTAAACATATGTTTAATATATCCCCTTTCTTTGCAGCTTTTGTAAATACATTTCTAAAAGGACTTACCACAAACATCTGGATTGGTTTGAATAATAACCGACATAGTCACAAATTTATCTGGCACGATAACTCGCACGTTTCATACACCAACTGGGCCGTCAATGAACCGAATGGGCACAGTGACGCTCATTACGGGGCAACCACGGTAAGATTTATTCCTTTGATAACCTCGAAATCTTTATCTCCATCGATTGTATCTAAATTTCATTTAAAGGCCCAATATACGTAACTTTCGGCAAAACTTGAAGCGAAAATAAAGTCTAACAACTTAACATATTTATATATTTAGTTAAGATTTACTGACATTAACAATATTCACGATGAATTCGTATGCGGTTACCGGTACAGAAGCAGTTGAAACACGGTATTTGTAAACACGCGTCCATTTCGAACTGTCTTCTACCTACGGCTTTTTGTTGAAGTGGGCCCCACCTGAATCATTTTCAATTCTTTGGATTTTTTTTTTTTTTTTGGTCAAGAGTTTCTTGTTAACTCAGGTTTACTTCGTTTTAGGCTTATTTTTGGATAGTTATCAACTGGATTTTTTTTCATAATTTTTTTCAGAATCCCGAAAAATTTCCTTGTAGTTACGTATATTGGGCCTTTAATATATACTGTTGTACAAACTTCGTTGATATGATAAAATGACATATCTGCTTTATCAGAATTGAAGGACTAAAAGTGTACTGAGTGTAAAGCCAGAATCGAACACTAAACCCCAGCAAAGGCAATGACGTTCTTACTAAAAGAACTTCTTTGTCATGCTACAGTTGATATAGTTGATGACTTTCCCGTATTAGATTATTAGTAATATCTACTGTTCAAAGCAATTAGCTGAGCTCGATTGAAACATTTAAAAATAAACCACATCCGTCCCTGATATATTAGTCACCTTAGTTTTAGCTACTCCGGTATTAATAGTATGGCTTGTGTTACTGTGATATTGTATGGTATATACTGCTATGAACCACTGTGATGTGGGGTATTTAAGCATTAAATAGCATTCTGTTCCGTGTTATAGGACCATAACACGGAACAGAATGCTGTTTAATGCTTATATTTACATTTTCCCATTGGTTTTGATAATAAATTTCCTAAATTTATATTTATATTCTACATTTGTTTTGATATTTAAGGTAGATTTCTAATAAATGTAACAGCCAAACAGCCGGGATCGGCCACCTATCTCCAACGTTTTGATTATGACGTCACAATCGTAATGACGTCATAATAATCACTCCAGTGTTATCGTCTCATAACACAGGACTGACCTTGGTAGTGTTATACAGTTGCAATTCAGAGCAAATGTAAATATTATGTTATATTGTTTGATGATATTAATATATATGCTGTTTACATCTACCATGCTATTAACAAATGTGGCATTGACTTATTAAATATAATTTAATAGCTTCATTGGTATGTTGATATCGTTGGTGTTACTCTAATTTCATGTCGTTATGTACTGTTTCTAATATAACTTAAACAAGTAACTATCAGTAATACACCCACACGACTATTCAGTCATCAAATATGTTATTGTGTCTGTACCTGATATGTGACTGTCGATAATAGTACAAACCTTTTACAGATATCGCCATCACAACCTACTGTACGTATAATAATGCTGAGCTTATAAGCTTTAAACCATTTCTATGAAGCAGGTATCATTAGCTTTGCGAAAAAGATGTTGTATAATAAATCTTGCTTAATCTATTGGAATACCAATCATTATAGTCAAGTAGACATTCTCATCCCAAAATGATTAAAACCACTCTGCATGTGCCAATATCCATTTCATATACCATGAAAACCTACAAAGCCATCAACATTTAGATATGTTTTCATGAAAATGTCCCATCCTCACAAACATAATATGCGTAAGAACATGCATGAAAACATTGATATAAGAAAACCATTCATATTCAAACTAGACAATAAGACCAGTCGGGAATGTCCCCGTCGGGTAAAGGTAAAAGATTGTGGCATATTCATCCGAGAGTATAGGTCATATATTGTGGCATCTTCATCCGAGAGTACAGGTCATATATAGTGGCATCTTCATCCGAGAGTACAGGTCATATATAGTGGCATCTTCATCCGAGAGTACAGGTCATATATAGTGGCATCTTCATCCGAGTAAAGGTCATATATAGTGGCATCTTCATCCGAGTAAAGGTCATATATAGTGGCATCTTCATTCATGAAGGTATGGTATATACTGCTAGGTACTGCCGTGATGTGGGGTATTTAAGCATTAAACAGCATTCTGTTCCGTGTTATAGGACCATAACACGGAACAGAATGCTGTTTAATGCTTATATTTAAATTTTCCCATTGGTCTTGATAATACATTTCCTAAATTTATATTTATATTCTACATTTGTTCTGAAATTTAAGGTAGATTTCTAATAAATGTAACAGCCAAACAACCGGGATCGGCCACCTATCTCCAACGTTATGATTATGACGTCACAATCGTAATGACGTCATAATAATCACTCCAGTGTTATCGTCTCATAACACAGGACTGACCTTGGTAGTGTTATATAGTGGCAATTCAGAGCGAATGTAAATATTATGTTATATTGTTTGATGATATTAATATATATGCTGTTTACATCTACCATGCTATTGTACAACAAATGTTGTATTGACTTATTAAATATAATTTAATAGCTTCATTGGTATGTTGATATCGTTGGTGATACTCTTATTTCATGTCGTTATGTACTGTTTCTAATATAACTTAAACAAGTAACTATCAATAACACACTCACACGACTATTCAGTCATCAAATATGTTATTGTGTCTGTACCTGATATGTGACTGTCGATAATAGTACAAACCTTTTACAGATATCGCCATCACAGCATACTGTATGTATAATAATGCTGAGCTTATCAGCTTTAAACCATTTCTATGAATCAGGTATCATTAGCTTTGCGAAAAAGTACAGGTCATATATAGTGGCATCTTCATCCGAGTTAAGATCATAAATAGTTGCATCTTCATCCAAGTAAAGGTGATAAATAGTGGCATCTTCATCCGAGTAAAGGTCATGAATAGTGGCATCTTCATCCGAGTAAAGGTCATAGATAGTAGGCATCTTCATCCGAGAGTACAGGTGATAAATAGTGGCATCTTCATCCGAGTAAAGGTCATGAATAGTGGCCTCTTCATCCGAGTAAAGGTCATAGATAGTAGGCATCTTCATCCGAGAGTACAGGTGATAAATAGTAGCATCTTCATCCGAGTATAGATCATGAGTAGTGGCATCTTCATCCGAGTAAAGGTCATAGATAGTGGCATCTTCATCCGAGTAAAGGTCATAGATAGTAGGCATCTTCATCCGAGAGTACAGGTGATAAACAGTAGCATCTTCATCCGAGTATAGATCATAAAAAGTGGCATTTTCATCAAAGAGTAAAGGTCATAAATAGTGGCATCTTCATCCATGTAAAGGTCATAAATAGTAGCATCTTCATCCGGGTATAGGTCATAAATTGTGGCAATGATGATATCAGTTTATTGTCACAGCAATTCCTATTTATCATGTTTGGTATGTTTTTAAAGAAGTCCAAATGGACCACTTATAAATACAAGTGTTGTGTTTAACTTCCTGTTAAATAAGATTGTTAAACTATTGTAATATTGATGTATAAATAAGAATGATTAAACGGTTTTGTTGAATAACCGTTAAATATTGAATTAGAGAATTCCGAAGCGTAAACCAAATCGAAATCCGAACTCAAAATCGATTTAACCAGGAGCAAAATATGAACAATGAAAAGATTAACATTGATACCCTTGTAAAAGTACAAGAGAATAGGACCAGGTGTTCCGGAAGAGTACATTTGTATGCGTATTCTGCTTTATTGACGTAACACGCAATGTAAATCTTCATCTAAGTAAACATCCAGTTCTCAAAATGAGAACCGAGTATCATTGTCAATCACAACAAGTAAACACACTAATGAGCATACTTAAAAACGTCCATCTCCATATCAAAAAAAAAGATACAGAATATTTCTTAATGAGACAAAGATGGCGACCATACAACTTGCCCATACTTCTGATCAACCTGCATCTCTAGATGCTTGTGTAGTTAGTTATCAAGACAAGGAAAGTGCACAATCGGAACATTGAAAGCATCACGTTTATCGTATAGCTTAGTACGTTTGTAGTAAGCTGTCCATATTGAGCATATGCCAGTGTTAGTTTTTTCATCAGTTTTATACAACTTCAACTGATAATAAGAACTACATGTATTCTCGCCGATATAATGATTTATTACAATCTACTTGATGAATTTGTATTTTAAACATTGACTTATCTAATAGTATGTCTTTGCCTCGGAGGAATTAGATTAATTTTCAACTTAAAAACAAGCAACTTTTGATACGAAAGATTTTTTATCGATTTTAAGTCTTGACTAACGCCAACCTGGGAAGATATCTTACCATCAGTTCATGTATCTGGTTCCCTGTGCCATCAGTCATCCGTCGTGACCGACCTCCCCGTCCCCGCTCCTGAGCAGCTTTGCTGTATTATGTTTCAATGCTATTATCAGCTTCATCATACATCATATGTATAAATGTACATCAATGATCGTTCATCATTCGATCAGAATAACTTTGTTCAATTTATCCGGTTTCAAAGCCGTTTATAAATGTTATACAATGTATGTGTATGTTTTCTATCGGATAGCGTAGACATTTTAAAAAACAGACCTTGATTTACTCAGCTAGTAGTAACCTTACTAATGTCAACACATGTACTTCTACATACAATTAGGTTTCATTGGTCCTCTTTTTAAGAATTAATATGTCATTCCCGTTTTTCTTCCGTTTTGTTTATGCATTTACGCTTGGTATTATGGTCGGTTTTCATTGTGAAATAATGTTCAATTTTCACTTCAAATAGAAAATATTATAGGACTTGTTAATGTTACAAACAACAAGCAATAACTATGTAACTTTACACTCACATGATTATACATGATAGCTAGATACTGTTAACTATGCTTTAAGTTATATGGTTCAATTGCTTTTTTTAAATGAAAAATAAATATACATCGTTTATATTTATAGGAAGACTGTGTTGAGGTATACACTACAAATTCCAAGGTTGGCAAATGGAACGACAAGATATGCAGTAATACAAGACCGTACCTTTGTCAGGGATCAAGAGGTAAATGCACTGAAACGAAAGCAAAATTATTCTCAAACATAAGAAACGTTTATTTGATAAAATGTCAAATCCGAAGACAAACAGGGAACGAAAAATGTATAATCTATAACTTCACAAACGATTGACCATTTCATAAAACTGAATGGAGTTCATGACCCATGACGTAACTCGAAAATCAATTGTATGCTGAAATGTCCGAATAGTTTCCGTTTAAGGTTGGCCATTTAACGGGACCGACATCAATAGAAAGTTCTAAACTGAACTAAATAAATGTTTTGCAAAATTATAAAACGGTTTGTTTCGAACATATTTTTCATACAAAAGTTTGTCGCGTAATGCTCTTTAACATCGCCTAACTGAAGCCGATTCAGTAGGATTTTAACAACGGATACGTATGTAACTATATACCGAAGCGAAGGATAAATGGAAAAAAGGAAGTAATGCAAATTTCCAAGTTATAATATTTATAAAATTTGATCGAAACACCGTGTCATTAAACTTGAACTGTAAAACAAAAAATAACAAAACAAAACACATTTTAATCTAATTAAGTTGTTAGGTAGGCAGTTAGTAAGTGAGAGATATACTCCTGATCAAGATATGATATAACTGATGATGAGTCATTTAACCAATGACATTCCAGACGTATACTATTAGTTTGTTTAAATCGGAGATTACCAAAGCGTTAACAAAACCATAACCCGAACTCAATATCGATTAAACTAGAGGCAAAATAGGAACAAAAGAAAGATTTACATGCCGACTCTCGTAAAAGTACAAGAGAATAAGACCAGTTGTTCCGGAGGAGTAAGCGGATTCTGCTTCATCGACAAAACCCGCCATGTAAATCTTTGTCACATCATCGTAAACATTAAGCTCTAAAAAAGTAAACACACTAATGAACATACTCATAAACGTCCATCTTCATATCACTTAAAGATACAGAATAGTTCTCAATGAGACAAATATGGCGACCATAAAACTTGGTCATAGTTCTGATCAACCTGCATCTCTCGAATCCTTATTTTGTTAGTTTGTTTGTCAGCAGTTGACATCGATCACGAAAATCACTATACCTAAAGCAAGCCCTAGAATATCGAATTAACCGCGACATGTAAACACCATAGGTTGGATGAAGCAGGGATGTTACGTATTTTAAACAACATAATCGTGCTATGCTTTATACACTGATGTCATAGACGTGGCATCATTTAAACAAATATTACCTACGAGGCAGGCTTGTGGGTTATCCAGTTGATACTTTTCTACACAAACGATGAGTTATCTAGTAACAATCCCTTCAACTGTAGCTGTCATGGACATATACGTTAGCATATGGATTATTCCGCTATATTTAACCTTACATGGCGGGTGTCGTCGATGAAGCAGAAGACGCTTCCTCTTCCGGAACACATGGTTTTATTCTCTTGTACTTTTACAAGAGTCTTCCTGTAAATCTTTCCTTTGTTCATATTTTGTCCCTGGTTCAATCGATTTTGAGTTTGGATTATGACGCTTCTGTATTCTCTTATTTATTTTAATCTGTCACATCTCTTCTACTCAGTAAGCTTAGAGATTGGCGGTCAAGCTAACCATTTTCCGTTAGAATCTGTAAGGTAGCAGGTTGGCTATCCTGTCATCCGTTATCATCTGCCGAATAAGCTAACATATTGGCTATCAACTTAGCCTTCATCTTCTACACAATAAGCTAACATATTGGCTATCAACTTATCCTTCATCTTCTACACAATAAGCTAACATATTAGCTATCCAACGCTAAACGTTACGGTTGCAGATATGTCATTTTTAAAAGAGGTATTCTTTCAGTTAAACATAATCCGTTATATCAAATTATCATTTAAACACTATTATCACGGATATGTTCTACTTAAAACAGTGCTCCATGTGCCGAAACCGAATACTCAGGGTACGTGTCGAACCCTGTACAGCTCATATGGAACCAGCTGCTACAAGGTAGTGACGGCGGCACCAGCAACATGGACCAGCGCTAATTCGGCATGTGTTGGTGACGGTGGCAGTCTCGTCAACATCAATGATATTTACGAGGATTCCTATGTGTACTCGTTGGTCGGCAATTCACCCTACTGGATCGGACTCTCAAAGGTACATACTTTATCACGAATACTATTAACCACATAAAACATACATAGAAACTTAAACGATAATGCCTACTTCGGTCTTGCGCCAAGCATGTTCAATGCACACAAAAAGGGAAATAATTATGCATATATGTATATCGTAAGTTTATATCATGCTTAGTCGATAATTAGGCCGCACGTTTTAACACATGTTTTGATACTTAGAAATACGAGAACAATGTCTATGTATATCGTTCAACACGTTTGTCATATTTACAGACTTTGGACACATATAAATGGGCGCTTAACTGGCCCGTATACTACACCAACTGGGGGTCTGGGGAACCTACGGACGCACTCGGAGCCGGATGTGTGTCTGTGACGGGGGGGATGTGGAATGATACTTCCTGTACCGCTTCAATGGCTTACGTCTGTGAAATTAATTCAGGTATATTAAGTCATCAACTTATATTTTATTTTTTTCACTTTCAGAAAATAAAATGAGAAAATAGAATGGATATATCTGTACATTCATATACGTATCAACACAGGTGAAAAACTACGGTTCACAGTTTCTAAGTTCTATCCAATTTATCAACTATTTCATATTGTATAACCTTAACCAAGTAATTAATGTTGAATTCTGAAACATATGGAGCTGAGATATGAATTTCTATCGGTAAATCTCGGTGATATATTCCCCTGATGGTTTCCCTGGTGAAGACTTCACAGTCCGAATCGTAACAACATACCAAAGTTATACGGATCAATTGTGTTGATATCGGAAAAGATTGTCACTTACAGCTTAACTTTACGTGTTCTGTAGTATAAAGTTTTAAAGTTTTAAAATATGAATTGTAAACTAACAAGCTTTTGAAAATCTGTCAAAGACAATTTGGGTATTCAATAAAGTTGGTTAAATGTTAAAACACTGCACATTTAGTCATATCAAGTTAATCATATTAAATATCACGCCACTGATCACTCATGTTTTCACTGCGTTGTGTTCATGAATCATTACTATCATTTTACATTCATTTCATTTACAGTAAAATATGTCCCTAGTAAGTATATATTTAGGTCATATAAATATACCATATCATGGAGTGGATTCTCATCAATATTGACTCGAAAATAACTTTTCGTGACTGTTGCACGAATCGCTTGTTTCGCAATGGTTTATTAAAACAAACCTATAATAAAACGAAATTCTAGTGACTTCTAAGCAGGTAGTGTGTTTACGTACTTATTTCAGCGCAGATATATGTTTGTCAGTTTGCAAATTGTAACAGTAAAGCAAATTAACTAATTAGAAGAACCTAGTGATATTTTCAGGAAAATGATATACAGGAACTTCAATTGGCTCATCCCTAACAAAGCAATGTATGCACACGAAAAATGTTGAAAAATGACCACCGCTGGAAATATTTATGTTTGCAGTGAAACTAATTACCCCGAGGCAAGTCGTTCGTATCAGTATTGATGAGATTCTACATTCAATGTAGGTGGAATCGTCAGTAATGATGTTATTCAATGTTTTAATTCCTTAGGCAAATCGGCCCATTGAATAGTACTCCTAATGCAATCTATACATGCTTTAATTAAATAGTGTCATGTTTACCCTTCGTTTTAATTTCTTCTTTCCTTTTTTTTCTGAATGTCAAATGTACAGATCTCCACGTGCATTTGCACTTCTTTATGGTATTGCCTATGGCCTATATTTCTATAGGTGGTGAAGGGTCCTTTATTTAGCACCATATCCTTGTTCATATTTTGACCTTTATTTAATACCTTACCCTTGTTCAAATTGACCAATGTTTAATTGATTTTGAGTTCGGATTATGGTTTGGTTAACGCTTTGGTATTCCTCATTAACGTGTTAGCGCAGCGACACATTTTCAAACTTATTGCTTTCCAATATTTTAAAGTAATGTTCACTTTGAAGTTGGCTCGATGTTGATATATATGTTGGATTCAAGGAAAAGGATTACATGAAAGATGCTTTGAAAATGTGTCGCTATTTATCTGCTCAATCACCTCATTAACATCCTCATTGTTGTACTGTCTTGTCACCATTATCTTACAAAACACACGACAGCATTTCATTAGTAGTCATCATTTAGATCAGAAATGTGGTGTCAGAGACGATCAGCTGTTTATCAACTCCATTGATATATCGACTAGGACATTGTTGAATTGGCTTAATAAGCTACCATTGGCTGCTTGGTTTTGGTAGAAACTTAATTCTGGAGAATATGATTCACGTTCATATGGCCGTGTAGCAATGGCGTTTCATATACACATCATCTATATATTTAAAATGCTCTTTCTATTATGGTTGAGTATGGAGAACAAAGCTTTCGTTTCAATTTTAAAAACATACCGGCCATTTTCAAAACAAAGTTTAGATTCTACAGTTAAGATTTACTAAAAGAGGAAATAACAGCTGTATCAGCGTGTATATTAATTAAGTATGTGCAATTTCAGCTACACATACTAAGCATATACATAACAATATGCTACTTATATTCGTTTGTTTATTTCAGGGTTTGATTTGCGTATTATTTTTCGTCCTCCTTTGAATTATCCTTTTAGATATATGCATGAATTTAATTTCCATAGACCCAGATGTGTTCATAGCACAATTAAAAGGTTAAAGGAATGAAAGCTCAATTTTTATGTAAACATTTAGAATAATGATATACAGTTTTCTTAATTCTTAAAACGCGAGATACTTTACAAGTGTTTACTTCGTTGTTTGTATTTCGCTGTATAAATCTTGTGCATATTAAGTGGTTATAAAACAAAGTGCGCACTATTGATTTATAGGCATTTTGTTTAAACTGTATTTTCAAATGAAACAATCCAAGCAGCAACAGAACTATATTTAACAACCAATGGAACTCTTAACTCAGTACGTATGTAACTGTTTCAGCCACTCCTCCTCCGGTGACCCAGCCCCCTTCCGGCCACTGCCCCGACCCCACCTATAATCGGCATGGTGACTTTTGTTATTACATCGAGGCCTTCCACACCTTTTCGTGGCCCGAGGCCCGTTATAGGTGCGATAGACGGGGTATGCAGTTGGCCAGTATTCATTCTACCGACGAGCAAACGCATCTCATCAATCTGGCCAACAACATGAAACCCCTCCCGAATGATACAGCGGCTGTAGCAGCGGGTTTACAGAACATGTGGATTGGAATGAATAAAGGGTTTTCAGGTAAGAGCCATGCTAACTCATAAAGATATTGATTTAAGGGACACAAAAGTTTATAATACTTCAAGATACCAAAAGTACGTCAAGGAAAAGGCGAAACGGTTGTGGTTTTCAGAAAGATAAACAGTAGGGAACTGCCTATTTAGTGAAAAGCTAGACTGATTTAGGCCCTTCGAGCCGCGATCTATTCAGTCTCTCATACAAAGGTCAGTCCAATGTTTCCTTTACTTAACAATAAAACGCCTGTTATTAATAGTGGATGCCCATGATTAAACAATTGGTAACCATCGCAAAACATGCTGTAAATGATGTACACAATGATAACGAAGGTTTGGAGACTTAAGCTTGAGCTATTTTCATTCATCTAGGTAGGCGTATACTTTTGATATATATTCCAAAAGAATGGCTATATTTAGACGTTAACATGATTTTTGTACCTAAACACCGATATATAATGACTCATTGTTACAATTCTTATGTGTGTATAAACAAGAAAACTTATTGACGCAAGCGTCAAAGTTGGGTCGCAAAAGAGATCTTACATGATAACATCGAAAAATATGAACATGACAACCTGTTGTATAATGAGAAAGCAGTTTTGTGGCAGTTCCGTTTAAGTTGCAGGTTTCCTAATTTGGTATGTTGCCTTTACCAGATTATAACTCTAGAAGTATTGTAATATATATGTCTGATCAATGATAACATTAATAATAAGAAACGAAATGATAGTTTAGTTTCTGACAAAATTAAGTTCAATATTCAACAGAGAAGGTACTAACGTAGTATAAAGCTTTTTCATAAAATACTATCAAATTGGTGCTGGTTTAGCACAGAAAAGGATATGCAAAATCATATATGAATGTATATTATTTCAATAGAAATGACTTATTTAGCTATTTTTAAATATGAATGGGAAACTTAAGATACATATTAAGGTGACTGTATATAATACCAGACCAAGTCATTAATTGTGTGAAAAAAAGGAACAATACTATTTTCAGTTTCTCATATATATTAAACAGATTGTATATTGAAATAACTAAATATTCTCAGGACAGCGGAATTTGTAGTGTCATACAAATGTATATAAGATAAGATTACAAACGCATTGTGTATCTTCCGGAAAATAAAAAGTTTATTATGAGTATAATGAAAATAAGGAATTTTATACGGAAAAAAACTACTTTCATTGATCTAGAGGATAGATGAGAAAAGAAGCACAGAAACGCATGGTGTAACTTCAATCTTATATAAGTAGAGTGGTCGCGCTCCTGCGCGACCCTCCAAGAATGATTTCATCTTAGCAATCACATATGAGAACAGAACCACAGAAATGCTTAGTGCTAAACATAAATTTTGTATTAGTACTGTAAAGTGGTCGCTCTCCTGCGCTACCCACAAACATGGTTTTCTTGAATAAAAAAACATAATGTAGTTTACCAACAAAACTTTTTATTTGCTATTTCCATAAATCTGCAAGGTAAGAAACTATCGTGTATGTTAAAGAATTAACAGCATTACTAAACAGAGGACAAAGGGCCATGTGGATTATAGGCCTAGTTATGAATTACCCTTTTCTAAATAACCAAGATGCGATTTTAGGCAGAGTTTTATCAGCCCCTATGGTGTATCCGACCTGGCCCCGGTTTCATCAACGTTCCTTAACTTAAGTAAACTCCTTAACTTCAAAATCTCCATAGGAAAGCATTACAGAATTTAAGGAAAGTTCCTTAACTAAGGATTTTCCCCTTAAATTCTGTAATGCTTTCCTATGGAGATTTTTAAGTTAAGGAGTTTCCTTAAGTTAAGGAACGTTGATGAAACCGGGGCCTGTAACCCCAACTCGGCAAAGCAAAAGTGAACAGTGCTGTGAGCTATAAATAGACATCTTAAAATGTTGTCTATAAAAAGTATATTTCAGTGATATTAAATCATTATATACTTAAGGACTAGGTACAGCCATATTGGTCGTTACCTGGATGAAAATGGTAATATTGAAATTTTAATGTTTCCTTCCAATACATGGCATAAGCTTTATCCCATTATGTTAAATATTGATATAAAATGCAATTCAGCCCCCAAAATTCAAAAAATCTGTACTTAGGAAAAAAATATTCAGTAAATAATATCCAGATGGGAGTGCGCAAATATTTTTCATCTAGTTATTTGAAACTTCTCAAAAAAAAATAATACAAAGCTACTGCAATGTTCATAGAATGATAACCCAGTGTTAAAATGTTGATATTAGTCTGTAAATCAGAGTATCAGGGAGAAATACACAGGTACCCCCTCTAAAAAATGTCGTCCATTGCATGCTGTTTTCAGTTCAGGTGAAAGTAGTTACCTGTATCTCGTTGGGGCAATATAGGGGCATTATTCTATATTAAATAGGTCATTTGGCATGTAAATGTAAGTTTCGTGTCAAATAAATGTATAAAATAAAAATAATAACACCAACATAACGTAATTTACATTTACGAAACGGTTACCTAGTTACTAATTAAGTTTGAAAAATGTATTTTGATACCAATGTGCCTCAACTGCCACACATGTTTACGATGGCAACAATTTACGCTAACGATTTTTGACAGGTGCGAAGCCGAGAACGAATCGGTATAATCAGTGAGTTGATACTGTCCGATCCATGCGGAAGTGTATTTTATGCATCTACACACTTACAAGAAACAACGCAACAACTGTATTGAATGAATAAGGCCACCCTCAAAGAGGGTGACAGAACATTTATTAATTAATAATAAATGATAAAAGATTATGAGATAACATTACTCATATGTCAAATATATATAAGATATCACTTTTATCAAACATCAAATAAAAAGCCAATGTGGGATTTACCAAATAAAAACCGCCACAAGCTACATACACAAAACCATAAAAGTTATATCAACAAAACCATACAAGTTACATTAACCAGAATTTAGCAGGGAGGAAGTGGGTGGGAGTTCAAAATTTAAGCATTGATCTTCATTAAAATCTGGACATTGATAATCTAATTATGTAAATTTCAAAGATGGCTGCCTGATGTGAAAGGTCTTAAGAAATATGTGGGGTCTAGGGACCCCCTTAAGACAATTGACCAATCGGGGTGACCCTAGGTCTTAAACAAGGGACATAACTCCAATAACATTAATTGCTAGCAATTAACTTAAAAAGGGGGACAGGGGACATAACTCTTACAAAAACTTAAGCATTGCAATACATGAATAATTGAAAATGAAATAATTCTTGCATTTGTGTTTCCGATGCATAAATTAAGCAAAATACTTAGCTGCCTTATATATACGAATTCCATTAGAATTTGTACAACACAAATTAAACTTTGTTGACAATTCTTTCAAAATCATTAAATTACCTAAAAAAACACTGCCGGAAGTGCCGAAGGACATCTTTTCACGTGCTATACATTCGCCCAAAAATGTAAAACTGGCAATCGCTAAAAACAATTTATCGTGATAGGAATGGGCAGTTTTTGCTTTGTGACGATATACCAAGTAACATTTACCTTTACTGCGTGCTTGAATCCAATTTAATTGTTAATTTTGTCGATGTTTCACCATGCCTCTAAGTCAGGCGTATGAATATCTAAAAAAGTAAATAGTGCAAAATGGAGGACAGGGTAGTAAATTTCGCTACATGCAACGGGAAGATGTTTGATTGAAGATATCTGACATAATGTCATAACTCGTCATACTACAGGCGGTAAGATTTTTGTTTTGGCTATGCGGCGTGCCACATAAATTTGTCGATCGGCGATGGAAATTTTAAAAATTTGATCCAGATGTGAGCGGTGTTCAGAATGTACATAAATTGCCATTTATGTGACGAGTACTTTCTCTTATTCTGCGGTTTTCAATTGAAAGAGAGATTTATTCAAAAATCGAAGGCTCGTCTATCATTCTGTGTATATGAAGTAACAAAAAATGATATTCATTGTTTTTATTATCTTTCGCAGTATTCTGCAAACGTGCACGCGTTTTTTGACATATAACACAAAATATCAGAAAAACCACCAAACGTACCAAAATATGGTTGAAATTATCGATTCTCCATCACAAAATGGACTTTGTAGTCTATTTTGGTCATGTATTTTGCAGTATTTAATAAAATAACAAGTTTTGGTAAAAACACCCCCGCCATATTGAATTGTCCTGTACCTAGTCCTTAAATATATGAATTAATCACTTGTTTACATTTAACATCACAGTACCGCAGCAATTAAAGTCTCCGTCTAAGTGAGCAGACGAGAAGAGTTATAGCGATGACAGCTGAGAACGGTCCCGCAGAAACGCATGGTCTAACTCTAAAAACTATATAAGTAGAGTGGTGACCCACAATGAGTCAAGTCTAGTTGTTTTAAGCAAGTCCTTGTAATGCATAGCAGGAGCAATATCGGTTTCAAGAATTTCTTTTAAGTGTTTTCAAAACCAGGACATGTCTGCTCATTTAAAAATAGCAAATAGTCGTTGACACTTGACAGTTTGCTGACATGGCCCTAGTGGTTTGCTCCGTGAGTCGGTGATTTGTTTCAATCTATTATCAGTTTTGTTTTATCTTTTAAGATTATGCCCTATTTTCATATATTCCACCTTCAAATATATTTTACAACAATACATGAAATATATTTGATCTCAAAAGCTCACTCACTCAAACTCTAACAAATGCTGGTCATTTTGACCATTTACAAAGCAAATGTACAAACCGTGATTTACTTGATTGCAGTTTGATGTTAGATATATATTGAGGTGTATATGTCATGATATAATTCTAGATGGATTCACCTGGACGGACGGAACAGCCCTGAATTTCGTGGCCTGGGCCGACGGGGAACCGTCTGACGCCAAGGGAAGTACCAACGAGGAGTGTGTAGAAATGTACCAGTCAACCGGTCTCTGGAACGACAACAACTGTTTCAACAACAAGGGGTACATCTGTAAAACACCCGCAGGTAGGTTTATCTCCACATCACTTTCAACATTAAAAGGCCTTTTGCTGTATATTTCATAGCAAGTAAACAGGAATTTAATGCAATGATTGCTTAAATCGACAAAAACAATGAGATTTGCACGACCATACTGTAAATTCGAAACATTTGGACACATTTTACAGGATTGGCACTTCCGGATACTCGGCTGCTGTTTGGTCAAATTGGTCAAATCTGAGGTTTAATGTATACAAAGACCCGTGCCAGGATTTTAACAATATTCTCCCTTTCTAACAGATTTTTAACCTTTTCTAATTTCTTATGCATATCGTAAATGGAACGTATTATTTTCTCGTATAATAAACTCGGTTCATAGTTAAATATAAATATGTATCGAATTTCAAGCAAGTAATTCACGGTATTGCTGATGAGGAAAATTAAGATAACGGTGGCTCAAACGGAATACCTGTATCGACAATTGATGAGAGAGGTATACATGTTAATCCAACTTTTATTTTTAAGCTCAGAGTAAAGTTCTAAGCACTTGAAAATAAACACGTCTTACTCATATTGATTGCCAATAAAAAAAGTAATATAACATCATAATATCACTCTTGGTCAGCTATACTGTAAATCAACTTATTTTCGCGTGCGATTAATTTTCACGCATTTCGCCGTTGATTAAAGTTCGCGAAAATTAATTGCCGCGATTTAGTCTCAATCAAAGATATACCAACTTTAGGAGTGCTGTACATAGGATTTACGACGGTGAAATTCGTGAAATTCAATCGCCGCAAAACAGTCGTTTCATATGAAAACGAGAACTAAGAAGTCTCCGCGAAAATAAGTTGGTTTACAGTATGTAATCGCAAAACCTATAATGTCGATTAACTCCCTCCTGACTTGTCTCTTTACATTCGTACAACCAAGCTCGCTTCGCCTGGCTTCATCATTTTATTTTTGTGCACGGACAAACGCGTAAATGACGTTAGGACTAAAGGTAATTGATAAACTAGTTACTGGTCGTAACTGATTGATAAATTCAAAACAAAAAAACTTCACTTCCATGTTTGTATTAAATATATTGGACTGCTTTAGCCAATAGAAAAATAACTCATTTTAGTTTTGCTGATTTTTAGGTTGCATCCAATCGATTCATTATTAATTAATTTTCGCAATTCAAAAGATTGGTATGAAGAGAAAGTGCAATGTGGTTATATACTTTATGAAAATCGTAGACTATTTTTAAACAGAGATTTTTTTTAATATTTTAGTCCCGGTTAATACTACATGTGTGTAAAGAACCTGCAGCTAAATTATGTATGAAATGTCTTTTTTGAATACACATCGGGTTTGGCAATATACCTGATTACAAACTTACGTGTATATTTATTTATATCATTTACGTTTTGCAAGGAAACCAAACGTTTTACTGAACTCCAAGCTTATCGTCACACTCCACTTGTCTACGTACCAAAGTAGAATACAGACAACGGATAGTACGGGCGATATATCCACATTACATTATTTCATTCTTTTTTCAGTTGTTTCAACAATTGCTGCTACCGCTGCTCCAATAACTAGTAGGCCTGTCTCCAACCTGCCTCCTGTTATCACGCCATTCAATCCGCAACCCACTCCAAGGCCTAGCCAACCTGTACGCCCAATCACTCAGAGGACAGTACGACCCTACAGTCCGGTTTATCCGGGCCGTACTCCGTACCCGACTATGCCGCCATTCCTGACATACAAACCGAACATGGGTCACTCACAACAACAACGTACTTCGGGAACAGGTAATTACTCTATTTAATAACTTTGTTTGTTGGATATAATTCCAGTGACGATGGTAAAAGTACCTTCTCTTTTAGTTTTTTCAGACGCGACTGTTGATATTGCAAACAGGTGATATTAAAGAATTTTGGTTTATATTTCTTCATGCAATGATAACACTCCAGTTAAATTTTTACAATAACATTTTCATATTTATTATATTATCCACCTTTTAAGCGTGCAAGAGTATTTCAAACAGTGTATATTGCCCGCCATAGTCATCAGCAATGTCACACTTTACTTTCCTTTTTTCATGTTTCTCTGTTGGTATATTGAAGCGTTGTAAGTGTCTATGTAGATGTTTTGTATATGTATACATACAGAATATATTGTTTCGGTGTGTCCTTCAGTTTTACAGAATGCACTGGTCATGTACTTCAGCGTCTACACACTTTACCTGTTTGATATTCGTCTGTTTTACCAATGAGCTGTCTGTTTATTTCAGCAAACCAATCAAACGACCTATCAGGCGGGGCCGTAGCAGGAATCATCATTGGCGTTATGGTTGTCTTGGGTATAGCAGCTGTAGCAGCCATCTTTATTAAGCGCCGTAACGGTGGCTACCAGAGTAAGAGTGGTGAAGCGCTAGGTTTTGACAATGCCTTATATTCGAAATCCCAACAGTCTGTGGACATTGATCCAACAAGGACCAACGGAATGTCGCTGTCTTCTGGTCTGCCAGGGGATGAGGAGGATGCATGATAAGTTGACAATCACGTGACCAAAACGTCACAAGGAACATCGCATTATGTTTAGAACAATTGTTCTCATTTTCTGAAACGCGCCTAGCTCCAGTTTGCAGGTTTTGTACTAGGTGTGTGTTAGCCTGAATGTACTATTCGTGATCACCTGATAACTGATACTGGAGTGAAAGTCGCAAAGAGACCCTGTAGGAAGTGTTCTGTGTGTATCGTTTACCGTATTTCGCGTTAATTGAAGCATTTGATGTTAACTGTGAATCTACCTGGTGGACCGTTGTGACTAGTGATATATATATACGTTCGGTGCATAACCATGACATTGGTGCATTTGTAACGGTACTTGTCTTGAATATAACAAATATCGCTTAAACGTTAGCCTGTGAATATCCTAATGCCGCCTTGGGGGAATCATGTGGTCAGATATTTCCAGTTATACCAGAGCCAATCTTACATTCAGACTGGCCTATTTGGCGCCGAAGGACTTTCGATTTCCATGTCTACATGTCAATTGTTTGTATTATTTATAGAGAAATGGGATTCACGATATCTTTTTGAATGTTGCATTTCTTATCATATCAATATCATTAAAACTTGTTAAACCCAACCAAACGTTTTGCCTCATTGTGTCATATGCACTTGTATAAAGTAACGAACATTTTTATCATCGTCCTTTAAGCTGCTACCTGGACATGACATTTTTGTCGGAGATTAATTACCATTTATTTGTAAACATTTTCTTCACGTTGGAAAGTATGTAAAGATTATTTTAAACATTTAATAAATGTTTTATGTGACGTTTCGATGACTAGCACGATGTGTACCCTGTCACCTTCATCAGACAAATGACCAACAAAGCGTATGCACACAACAAGTATAATTTGTGTACAGTTTGGGAAATGACAAATCGGTCATTTCGTCTATGCTGTTAGGCTTATGTACAATAGTAAAGTAATTGTACCGAAATGACTAGATTCAACTAAGCTTTGTTAATTATCGTTTGGTGTTCTACTCTTTACTGAAGATGATACATAGATTTATGCCTATAAGATTTGTAAAACAAACTTGATATTGCTTGTTATTATAATATCGAAACACAAAAACACAAGCGGTATACCGGAGTGAAATGATATCACTCGATTGGGTATTTGTTACCTGTTCTGTATATTAGATTCAGCTTCATACTCAAACAAACATTACTCAGGTGTAGAATGTAAAATAAATCCCAAAGATGTACACACAGACTTACTATCGAACTTAGCCAAGACGTACACACAGACTTACTATCGAACTCAGCCAAGCTCATGCTAGCTTCCTTATCATGATTTCAACGGATTTCATCTAACATTTTGCCGGGGCATTAGTTTCAGGTTTGTTCAGAACCATAGTTTATGAGAAAAGGTTCGAAAGTACAGGTATAACTTTATTCCAGACAAAACAATGCAATAAATTAGGTAGTTATATAGTATAGTCTATAGCAAGTGGGCTTTAAGGTCGGCAACAAGTAAAGCGGATATATCCAAACAAGTGTCCTTAAGTTCGGCAACAGGTAAAGCGGTTACATCCAAACAAGTGGGCCTTAAGATCGGCAACAAGTAAAGCGGTTACATCCAAACAAGTGGGCCTTAAGATCGGCAATAGGTAAAGCGGATATATCCAAACAAGTGGGCCTTAAGATCGGCAACAAGTAAAGCGGATATATCCAAACAAGAGTCCTTAAGTTCGGCAACAGGTAAAGCGGTTACATCCAAACAAGTGGGCCTTAAGATCGGCAACAAGTAAAGCGGATATATCCAAACAAGTGGGCCTTGAGGTCGGCAACAGGTAAAGCGGATATATCCAAACAAGTGGGCCTTGGGGTCGGCAACAAGTAAAGCGGATATATCCAAAGAAGTGGGCCTAGGGAAGCTGGAGCTACGTTATTAAGGAACCATATCCTTACGTTCGTTTGAAGCAAATAAAAATGATCAGTAAAAGATTAATATTTTGCCATATCAAATAACAATAAGGGTTTACTTTGAAGTAATGCAGATGTCACAACTTACAGTTCATTGAGAAATTGACAAATCAAAACAAATTTTGTTACAAAAAGACCACTGCCCACCACACGGTTAGTGCTTGGCCTAGTACACTCATTGCATAATACCCACAATCTCTGCTTTTCACTAAGGTCGAGTATTGTTTGCGGTTCCTACGGTATGCAGTTTTGTATATGTATGCACGGGAGACACTTCTCTCGTATGTATTTGATATTTACTCAAAGTTAAGTGATTATGTATAGGACTCCAGTTGCATAAACAAAGTGTTTGATTGCCTCTTATACAAAAGACATTACAAATAGTTGGGTCCAAATTCGTTTGTTTTCGCTAAGGCGAGGCAAAGGAATGTTACATTTTACATTTAATGAGTATCTAAATAGTGTCCAGTTATTAAGGGGGAAAAATCAGAGAATACCAAAGCGTCAACAAAACCATCATCCGAACTCAAAATCGATTAAACTAGGGGCAAAATAGGAACAAAGGAAAGATTTACATGGAGACTTCTGTAAAAGTACAAGAGAATAAGACCAGATGTTCCGGAAGAATAAGCGTCTTCTGCTTCATCGACAACACCCGCCATGTAAATCTTGGTCACATCCAAGTAAGCATCAATCCTCCAAATGAGAACCGAGTCATCATTGTCATCACAACAAGTAAACACACTAACAAGCAAACGCAAAAACGTCCATCTTCATATCACACAAAGAAACAGGATATTTCTCGATGATATCAAGATGGCGACCATAAAACTTGCCATAGTCTTCATCAACCTGCATTTCTCGAATCCCTGTGCCGTAAGTTTGTTCGTCAGCAGTCGACATCTATCACGAAAATCGCGATATTCAGAGCAAAGCCCAAGAATAACGAATCAACTGCGACATGTAAGGTGCTATTCTCGGGTTTTATTTTGTGCATTATGTTCTCTTATTGGTTTAAGCAAACAAAACTGAATGAATTGAAGGTTCTCATTATAGGTTAAGTTCAATTATTCGTTTTCGAACAACAGTTGAATAAGTTATGTAAAAAGTATTATCGCAATCTTGCATTCACATGCAATAGAAAATGTTTACAATGTTTGGATATTGTTTTTGTTATTTATTTTCTCCTATAAGAAATCTATAGTTAATGAAATTGAAATATGCATAACCTTGGTGTAGTGGATAAGCTTCTGTACACTTGTCACGAACATCGAAAGGTCGTCACTCGCTCTGGTATACATGCAGTGTATATTAATAAGTCGTAAATGATGACGTAACACACACATATGCTGCACCTTTTAAATTTAGTAATGCAGTATGCCTAAAAATGAATTAAAACTGCATCATACAGCTGTTTCGTCCTACTAGGACTCTTCAAATCTTCATACTTCAAAAGTCCGTGATAATTTGGACCCTGAAAAATATGTACATGGCTTGATAAATCGACTCGTACAACTAACAGTGGTTTACACATAAGAACGCCTATTATTTATCCTCTTTGTATAATATATATATTGATGAACTCTCTGACAGGAGCATATCATATCAATAATATCAAATTCGTTGATGCCTTAACAATATAAATGTACTAGAAAAATGCATATAAAATTATGCCAGTTATCACATAAATGTCCATAGTCATTATCAAATATATAAATATACAAATGAAAAGAAGTTGCTATTTCACTCAGTTGACGTACATGTACTGGACAACTGCAAATGATAATTGAAGTGAAAAATTTGATTGTATTTTCAAACATAGAATAATATAAGTTATAAAGAGTTATAGAATTTTATCTCAATTGGTATATTGTGAAGAGAGAAAATTGTCGTATGCATAAATTTTCGATGTATGTTGTATATAATGTAATAATTTATTCGTATAGTGTCTCATTAGCCGAGTTCGGCTGGGCATCACATTGTAACGTACTCAAATAATTTAATTGTCATTTTAATATAAAATTGCTGTGATATGTTATTATGAATATGATGCGTGACACTTAAATAAATAAAATATTGATTGATTGATTGATTGATTACTGTACGAATTAAAACAACAAATGTATACATGCATGTTTTAATTCCTAAGCTGACACAGCCCGTTATTAAATCGTGATAAATAGCTTTTCAAGAGTTTTAGCACTGTAGTAAGTTCAGTACTTTGATTATTGTAGAATGGTAAGCGATGTGACGCTAAATGTATATATGTAGCGTTAGATCATGTTCTTGTGATTCAAATCGGACATATTACAACAAATGTGGTTTTATTGGAATTTAATGATAATAAAAACATCACAATAATCTTTCATGTATGACAGTTATTAACAAACTTGATCAATATTTATAAAGATAAAAGTTCACATACAAGATCCCAAGATATAGTTTTTTAAGTGGCGGACACCAAGTCCATTGGAACCACAACTGATATAGTAGGTGATCTACATACTGTTGTTTCAGTCGTGATTTATAATTTGCCCGGGGTATTGTTTGTATTATATGAACGTGTTTCCGCACGGGTGGTCACCAGTAGGGAAAACAGTGGTCAGCAACTACTTTATCACTTATAAAACATAGCACTATGTAACCTTTAAATGTTATTCCTATGCAGATACTTATTGTACACTTGCAAATTGTAAAAGTCCATATTGTTTGCCTTTTTAACGGAAGGGCAAATACATGGAATATCAATTATAATATCCTTAGAATTACGTAGTACGACCAGACTATTTATTAACATGATGTAATTCCATTACTGAGAGATACCCATACAATACTAAAGCACCGGGGGCGAAATCAATTAGTACCACTAGACATGGTAATGTACAACTCTTCCATCAGACATGGGAGTGTCATCGATAAAGTGAGGGGAACATCAAACTGTTTACCGAGGGACAAGGGAGTGACATCGGTATAGTGAGGGGAACATCAAACTGTTTACCGAGGGACAAGGGAGTAACATCGGTATAGTGAGGGGAACATCAAATTGTTTACCGAGGGACAAGGGAGGGACATCGGTATAGTGAGGGGAACATCAAACTGTTTACCGAGGGACAAGGGAGGGACATCGGTATAGTGAGGGGAACATCAAACGGTTTACCGAGGGACAAGGGAGTGCCATCGATAAAGTGAGGGGAACATCAAACTGTTTACCGAGGGACAAGGGAGTACCATCGGTATAGTAAAGGGAACATCAAACTGTTTACCGAGGGACAAGGGAGTGACATCGGTATAGTGAGGGGAACATCAAATTGTTCACCGAGCTCTGACCTCAACAAACCGCTATGACATGAAAAAATAGCCATGGAAAAGGTAAGAATCGAGTCTCTGTGTGACGTAAAAACTTCTGATTTAAAATATACTTTTTTGGATCAAACATTTCTTTCCACATTGTCGCCCTCTTTAACGGTATGCACAACGCATATTTTGAATATATATCGCGACAAGACGCACACATTCCTGCTGTTGAAATGGTATTTTCTGTCTTCTGGACTCACTCGGAGTACCCGCCAAGAGGCCTTGCTGTCGCCAGTAGTAGGGAGAACCCTACAACATTGTTTTACGATCTTAAAGGACTTGTCTTCTCTCTATGTGATGATAACCTACCAGAACACATCTATCCAAATAAGGGGAGCTCGAACCATCACTTTTCGTATATTTGTTCTTTATCTGATATTTGCACCAATCAAGTACATATTGTGTATATTTGGTGGCCTAAAGATTCGTGTCAAAACCTACTACTGCGAGGGTTTACAATATCCGTGATCCGGAATAAGCAAACTCTCTCAGATTTCATTTTGTTTATCACATGACCTTGTCAAACGAACACTGGTCGTTTATATCAGCTCATCCTGATAATTTTGAATCTGGTAATTTATATTCAATGAAGCTTATTATTCAGTTATCTATTTATGTATATAGACATGTACTTACCACTTTAATTTATTAATCTAAATGAACTTTGATAGCATTATATTGTTTGCGTAATTTATAATTATAAGCATAAAAGGCAGCTAAGAAATTAGCTTAATTTATGCTCATAACGCCATAACAAGTATACAAACGTTTTACAACATTTTTATTGGTTCTATATGTGAAAATTATTATTGGATGAATAATTAATAATACAGTATGATGGGGTTAGGAACCTTAATAGGCTTGTGTAGATTTAGAGGCTTCTGATTGGCTGCAGATGACGTTATTGGGATGCTGGCCCCTAATTGGTCAAGATGACCTGGAGGTCGCGTCCCTGTGTTCATTAGGCAGCCATCTTGCAAATCTGAAGAATCAGTCTTAACGTGGTATTCAAAAAACTTATACCAGCAAACTTCCTCCCTCCCACCTTCTTCGAGACATTGAAGAGCTTTTAGATGCTTCTTTAGCTCCAGCCAGCAAAAGAATCTACTCTAAGGCTTGGTCGGTGTTTAAGGAGTTTGCAGTTTCCCAAGGTTTCCAACCTAACAGTCCCAGGGTATCTGCTGCTCATATTGCTCTGTTTATTGCTTATTTACAAAATAAGAAATGTGCCCCTAAAACAGTCTCCACTTATCTGTCAGCTGTGGCTTTTGTACATAAGCTCAAGAATAATGCAGACTCGACCGATTCATTTTTAGTGAAAAAGTTAGTTGCGGGCGCCTATTGACTCACAACTTCCGTGGATATGAGGTTACCAATTACAGTAATGGTTTTGGACAAACTTCTCAAAGCTTTAGTACATACATCGAAGAATTCTTTTGAGACTGTGTTGTTCAGGGCCATGTTTCTGTTTGCATTTAATTCTTTTGCTAGAATAGGGGAGATAGCAGCGGCACGTAACACAGCCAACATAGTTCAGTTCCAAAATGTATGTTTCTGAAAATCGGATGGAAAACCCCATTCTGTGCAAGTGCATTTTTGTCAGTTTAAGCATAACAGTCATATGAAACGCCATACAATATCTTTCAGTCATCATCTTTTTCAGTGGTACAGTGCTTGATAGATTATTTGAAATATCGGGGTAGTTTGGATGGTCCTTAATTTTTGATGTTGAACAATATTCCAATCACAAGGAACTAATTTGACAAAGCCCTCCATGCCTGTTTGGCATTTTGTGGTCTAGATAGCTCATTGTACAAGAGACACAGCTTTCGGATAGGAGCTGCTTCATATGCAGCTGAGCAAGGCCAGTCAGATGCCCACATTCGAGCATGTGGGCGTTGGCATTCAAATGCATTTCGCAAATACATTTGTCCTGCTACATTCTAAGTGTTGGTCTGCTTGAGCCGATCAAACAATATTGTCACAGTATTCATATCTAGTGCATCCTCAGCCCGCCTGATAAAATGTGAAGACAATTGTTGCCAGAATTGGCTAGCTACAGGATATTCCAAATCATCAAAAGACCCACAGTTATGTGACAGTTTACCTGGGATCAGTGTTTCTTCCTTTAGCTTAAAAACAGTGACTAATAAGAGGGCAATTCAGGTGACTGAATTTAACCGTGGTTATCATATGTGACTCATTATACCAAACCTACTTTGTAATTGTTTTACAGTGTTATGTTGTATGTAATTCATTGTCATTTTCTTAGAGAGTTTACAAAATAGAATTTCCTTTACGAGCTTTAACAAGATTAGAGACACTATATATGCACATATGAGCTTGCTTAGGCCGATTCATTGTCCACACTATAAAGGATTTCAATTGACTTGAGTGTAATATATATAGCTTTATTTTTATACTGATTTCAGTAACAAGTTCCTGTGGAAAACGCATTAGGTCACTTATGAGCTTGCTTGAGCTGGTTCACTGCTTCTTCTGTATAAAGTGTTAAAATTCATTAAATTGTGATTTTTGTAGCAACACTTACTTCTAGGATTTGTTGTTATCAACATTTTCATGTACGTTTAATCAATATGTTTAGTAGAAGATATGCAGTGATTTCTTCAAAATACAACATTCAGTCATATGTATGTTAAGATATTGCTATTCTAGCCTTTTTTCGCGGGGAAATCATTCATGAAATGATTCCATGAATGTCTTTGTGGCGTTTTTTGGCAACCCCACTTAGGCTAGCTAAGGTGTTTAGTAAAAAAGTGGTTGTAGTTGCTACCATGTTTGCTGTACCTGCAACTACTTTATATTTTTTGTGTTTTTAAATTAATTATCATTTTTGAAACATAAGCCACATGGTGGCTTAATTACTTAAATAAATATTAATGTCACTCTTTTGGTGGCCATTTTCATTCATACTTTTTGTTTGTGTAGTTCTTGTAATGAGTGGAGAGGCATAAATATCACTATTATAAACAGTATGTTGTTAAGCGTTTTAGAATAATTTTTATAAGGCGCTGTAAAAATGATTTATAGAGGATCTTTCACGAGTCAATGTAATATGGATTTTTTTTAATGAGTTCAATAATATGTCACGAGCCTTTAGGCGAGTGACATATTAAATTATTAAACGAGTTTAAAAAAATCGATATTACATTGACACGAGTGTAAGATTCTATTTATCACATAACTTATATTTATAACAAAATACATAAATACCCTTATATTAATTCTCTTTAAGAAAGGCAAATTTATTCTGTGACAGTACGATTTTCACTAACGAGACAATCATATGACTTAATAAAGACGTTATTTGTTTATGACGTCACAATAGTGTAATTACACGTGTGTAATACCATTTTCTTGACATGGCCGTGTGACCTGACTGAACGGGTCAGTTATGTTATCAATATTTGTATCTAGCCATATTCATTATTTTCGAGATCTAACTCATAAACTACATCAATGCTCGTTATGTCGCCCCTACGATGAATACTAATTAGGTATTTTGAGGGGCTTTTGTGTTGATTATTAATAGAGAATCGTAATTGAAATTATATATACTGTAAATGACGACGTCTGCTTGTACCTGCCAAGCCCTTTCCTACTGGTGTCACCACCGGTGTTTGTTTTGTGGTTATAGCTATGTATCCTCTTCCTGTCCATGGTGCCGTTCGTGACAGCCCTAGAGGAACTACCTTACCCGGATACGCTACACCACTGCTTCCTCAGACACACCAACAAGTCAGACAGCGCTATTACTGGGGAGGCCATCAGTACGTACTGTATCAACCAGTACCTTTGGGTGTCGGGCCGACCGAGCTGGCACGCCCCCCGGGACAAGGACGTATACCAAGTCATAGAGAATCTCATCACGCGGGGGGCCGATGAGCAGGTCAAGAGGACACGGACAACGGAACCACTTCGGGTCCGGAAGGAGTACCGCGTGCTCTCCCGGTCCGAACGTAGACGATTCCATAATGCAATGAACAAGCTAAAGGAAAGGGTAAATATTTAACATCGTCATCGTAACCGAGATATGACGTCATCATCATCAGCAGTAGCTGCTTCATAGCTTCGATATCGGCTCAAAAATAGTATCAAATGTATTGTAAAATAAAGTGTTATCATGTAAATAAAATTTGATATACAGGGTATAATTAAAGGAAAAGTAGAAATAATATAATGCATAATCGTTCAATATCAACTTATTATCATTACTTACTTTCCAGTTAACTGGTCCGAGTAAACATCAAATCACCAACATTATCCATATGTAATAGGTTTTTAATATTTTATTGCGTTATATATGTGTTCCTTTTAAAATATAATCATTTCAATTGTGAGATATATGACACAGAACCTGACAGTAATGATATTACCAGGAGTATATCATACGACACATGATGTCGACGTTTCTAAACTGATGAAGTAAAATATTAATCTGATGTAATGTGAAATGTTTTTCGCAGATCCCAGGTACTCGTACGAGCGTGTATGATGCTCTAGCGGACATACACCAGGGGAGAACCATTCTCCAGTCAGTACACGGCGGAGCTAACTTCTTAGGGTGGCATAGGGTCTATATTTACCTGTAAGTTATTACCAAATATTACTGATATATCTGTCTTCTTAGGGTGGCATAGGGTCTATATTTACCTGTAAGTTATTACCAAATATTACTGATATATCTGTCTTCTTAGGGTGGCATAGGGTCTATATTTACCTGTACGTTATTACCAAATATTACTGATATATCTGTCTTCTTAGGGTGGCATAGGGTCTATATTTACCTGTAAGTTATCACCAAATATTACCGATATATCTGTCTTCTTTGGGTGGCATAGAGTCTATATTTACCTGTACGTTATTACCAAATATTACTGATATATCTGTCTTCTTAGGGTGGCATAGGGTCTATATTTACCTGTAAGTTATTACCAAATATTACTGATATATCTGTCTTCTTAGGGTGGCATAGGGTCTATATTTACCTGTACGTTATTACCAAATATTACTGATATATCTGTCTTCTTAGGGTGGCATAGGGTCTATATTTACCTGTAAGTTATTACCAAATATTACCGATATATCTGTCTTCTTAGGGTGGCATAGGGTCTATATTTACCTGTAAGTTATTACCAAATATTACCGATATATCTGTCTTCTTAGGGTGGCATAAGGTCTATATTTACCTGTAAATTATTACCAAATATTACCGATATATCTGTCTTCTCAGGGTGGCATAGGGTCTATATTTACCTGTAAATTATTACCAAATATTACCGATATATCTGTCTTCTTAGGGTGGCATAGCGTCTATATTTACCTGTAAATTATTACCAAATATTACCGATATATCTGTCTTCTCAGGGTGGCATAGGGTCTATATTTACCTGTAAGTTATTACCAAATATTACCGATATATCTGTCTGAACAACAAAACAGACTACGTCAGTTACACATAATTGTAATAATACATTGCGCAATATTCTACCTCTACTCTAATGCCAAAATTAAAAAGTTAAATGTTCGTCGATAAAGCAACAGACACTTACTCTTCCGGACCACTTGGTCTTATTATGCTGTGCTTTTACAAGGGTCTCCATGTAAATATTTCCTTTGTTCATATTTTGCCCATAGTTTAATATATTTCGAGTTCGGAATATGGTTTTGTTGACGCTTCTGTATTTTCCTTCTTTTTTTTTTTTGTTATGTCGGAAGTAAATCGACAAGATTCAACTTGGTTGTGTCACGACAATAGACATTGAACATAATGTAAAGTTATATCATACAAAGTAACAGTAATTTACTTGTGTTACAGACTGGAGCAAGCCTTACGTGATGTAGACGACACTGTCACCCTGCCCTACTGGGATTGTACTCTAGACAACGAGATGGAGGATCCCGCCGAGTCTGTCATATTTTCTAATAAATTTGCAGGCAATGGTGACGGCGAAGTATTTAATGGTGCGTTCAGAAATTGGGGGTTAGTGAGAAACGTGGGGTTAAACAGCAACCTAATGAGCAAGTGGGCGATGAACGAAATTCTGTCTCGTCGACGTACACACCGAATCACCGAGCCAGAGGCACAAAACCGTTACAACATCGAGTTTCGTCATAATGCCATCCATTCCTGGATTGGTGGACATCTGGATTCTATGACCAGGGCCTCTAGGGATCCACTGTTTTTCCTGTTACACTGTTTCATTGATTACGTCTGGTGGCGATTTCAGCAGCAACAGATACAAAGAGATATAGATCCTTCTTCAGATTACCCGGCAAATTATGGAGTACATCAACATCGTCCGGGCGCTAGGATGGCGGGGTTAACAGGATATCGTAACCGTGATGGCTATTCTAATCACTGGACCAGGGAGGTCTACACCTACCAGTTGTCGCCTGAATGTCCTCACTGCGGTAACTCTTCTTGGTTAAATTGCGTCAGGGGAGTGTGTGTTTCTAGAGCACGGAATATGCGCCGAGAACAAAACTCGAGATCAAAAATGGCTAAACAGAAAACGCTTAGTTCAAAAACCAGGAATGTTGATAGACTGAACGATGTGGTGCTTCGCAATATCACACAAAACGAAGAAGACGCGCTGATTATGACACCGAGGAGACGGGCAGGCGACATTTTCCATGGAAAATCTCCCGTACAAAATACATTCGAAATCAACGGTAAATCCAACACTGCCCAATGGGTGTTCATGCCAGTGAAGGTCGTTAATGTGAAATCGGGGGATCTGATATATAACTCTTATCCAATCATTAATGACAGTCCCATGTGGAACGATGACATATACTCAGCCTCCAATTCGGCAGCCCTGTCATCGTACTTACCCCAGCAGAGTGCCGTTACGTACGAGCATTGTAAACGTTCAACAAGTGGAGCTTTGAAAATCTACGTACGTATAGACGGCTTGAACTACGACGGTCATTCTATCGAGCATGCGCTGACTGACGAACGACTACCATTCTCATCCGGCTACGCATATGTTGCGATAAAAAATCCTCTTCATAATCCTGTAAAACTGATGGCTACTGCGCATGACGAGTGCGGGCGAATGTGTAGACCTATGTGTAGATTCACAGGTAACGCTGACTTCACCCCTTGTACTGGGCACATGCGTATTCATCATAGTGATAGTGGTATGTATGCGCCAACTGTGGCTGATGCAATGCTCAAAGTATGGAGTTTTGAAAACGGTGAACAATTTTGTCCTAAATCAACAGATGATCTTGTTCATCTTACATTTTTATGCGATTCTAAGCAATAATAACAATGACATTCTACAACCATGTAAGCTAAGATTGTTAAAGTGTCGTTCCAATTGGTTTTTGTGATCACCTTTGAGCAATAAATCATGTTTAGTACATCGTCGGAAACCCACGTGACACCGAGCTTACGTTCGTTTGTGTCCCATGCGCTAGAACAGACCGATAATCTCGTTCTTCAGAATAGACGTCTATTCAGAGATTTCGACCAATAAGGAAGTCGTTTCTCATGACATTCGGTTAGATCATTTTACCTTTGTATGTTTCTGTAGAATGATGCCGATGTCATTTTCCGGTACATGTATAACTTTCCCATATATTGTTCAAACACCTCCCAAAGGTTTTTTTTTTGCAGGCGATGCCGCCGCCATGCTAATTTGTATCGTATATATCCCAGCCGAATGTAGCATGAATGGCTACTATTTTTAGAACAAAAACGAGATTCTCCGTCTGTTCTAGTCGATGGGACACACACGATCGGTTTAGTCATTCTGTAGAAAATCAGGCAAACTAAATAAATGTTGTAGAAAATAAAGATTGAAATAAGGATTCCTTGTTAAACGCACAGAAAAAAATTGTGTCGGCGTTTAAAAATACAAAAAAACTTATAATGTTATAAACGTTCTTAAAATAAAAAATAATTTGAATTATTAAGATATGTAGTCTTTACTGAAATTGTTGATTCTTTGTTAATTATGTTATTCAATAAATGTTATATAGTATATATTTGCTTCAGTTATTTTTGGCGCTTGAGTCACCTTAATTGGTTGATAATAGAAGGCATATCATTGATTGGTAGATATATGATTTCAGATTCTGATTTTTTGTATTTCTTGTGTTTTCAAACACATTAGAGAGACGACATTACAAAACAATTCAAAGGTATATGGTATGACACAATACACACTTTCAAAAAAAGTACATGTACATTACGCAATCGAAAAGGAAGGACCACTAAAAAGACAGGTAAACAGTGGTCAAGCTGAATAAATGTTGGCTGAGCTCCATAGGTTAAGGTTCTACTGTACTTCTCTGGCATTGATAGACAAACAAAAGTTTATCACTTTGTAGTGTACATGGTCAAAGGGTAAAGCAATATCTACAGTCGGACCCTTTGGAAAATGCTTCAGTAAATGTTATACATATTTGGTCTGAATCAATTCCCAAATAGTTTCGGATCCCAGAATTTCCATTCCATTGTCATAACCATCATAATGGTTAAATAGTAGAATTGAAGCGCAAGTAATTTATGTAATTGTGGTTATAGAGCTGGTGTATCGTGTTCTACTGTACCTGTGTTCGGGAGACGATGTGCCAGCTAATCAACCATTCACCTCTAACAAGTTTAAAAAGACCCTTTACCTTTCGCCATCTCAATACCCAATTCGTGCTTACATTTACAATACGGAGAGAGGTTAAAGAAATCTGATACACGCACGTGTGTGCTTTATCGCCAACAATGTAAAGACTAATAAATATTTAGCACTATATGAAAAGTTATTCACTCAAACCAGTCTGTGTTACGTAACGTGACAAGGAGATGAACCAACGTTGTTTTAGGCTGCTGTGTTATACTGTGCTGCATTCCACACATGACAAAGCCAGGAGAGAACAGCGGCTTCAGAGACGTGACCTAATGCAAAAAGGAAGAATATCTGTGTTGTTTGATCTGAACAGGACTTAAAATCGATCGAAGTTAAACTTATGAAGAAAGTTTAGCAAGTAAATTTATTTGTACGTATCACCGGTCAGACACGATTAAAGGAGTAGCTCTGCCTCTCACCAGAACCGGTACGTTTTTACTCCTCACAACTTACCAGGTACAGGTACGTATTTCCATGCTGCTTGGAGCATTTGGAGCATGTGCTGCCCACGTGCTCGTTACTATGGAGATGATTATACTAATGGGTGAAGCTTATATGTGATTATAGGCCTAATATCACAATATTATAAAAAAAATGTTATCATTAATTAGTAGTTATCATGTATTTAATATAATTTCACCAGTAAACATTTTGATAAATTTTGTACGTAATGCCATTTACGTAGTTTTGAGTAACTTAATTGAATCGAGACAGATCATACATATTAATATTGATATAAAATGCAGTTTAGCCCCCAAAATCAAAAAAAATCTGTACTTACGAAAAACATATTCAGTAAATGATATTCAAATGGGAGTGCGCAAATATTTTTCATAAAGTTGTCTGAAACATAAAAAAAAATAACACAAAGTTACTGCAATGTTCATAGAATGACAGCCCAGTGTTAAAATTTCGATATTAGTCGAGTATTAGGGAGAAATACACAGGTATTTCGTCCATTGCATGCTGTTTTCAGTTCAGGTAAAAGTAGTTACCTGTATCTCGTGAAAGCAATATAGGGGCATTATTTTATATCAAAAAGGGTCATTTGTCATCTAAATGTAAGTTTCGTGTCAAATAAATATATAAAATTAAAATAATAACACCGACATACCGTAATGTACATTTACGATGCGGTTACCTAATTACTAATGAAGTTTGAGAAATGAACTTAGATACCCTTATGCCTTAACTGCACACATGTTTACAATGGCAACAATTTACGCAAGCGATGTTTAACAGGTGCGAAGCCGAGAACGAATCGGTATAATCAGTGAGCTAATACCGTCCGATCCACGCGGAAGTGTATTATATATACGAATTCCATCAGAATTTATACAACACAAATTAAACTTTGTCGACAATTCTTTCAAAATCATTAAATTACCTGAAAAAAACAATGCCGGAAGTGCCGAAGAACATCTTTTCACGTGCTGTACATTCGCCCAAAAAAGGAAAACTGGCAATCGCTAAAAACAATTTATCATGATAGGAATGGACAGTTTTTGCTTTTTGACGATATACCAAGTACCATTTACCTTAACTGTATGCTTGAATTCAATTTAATTGTTAATTTTGTCGATGTTTCACCATGCCTCTAAGTCAGGCGTATGAATATCTAAAAAAGTAAATAGTTCAAAAAGGAAGGACAGAGGAGTATATTTCGCTACATGCAACGGGAAAATATTTGATTTAAGAGGTCTGACATAATGTCATAACTCATCATATCGCAGACGGTAAGATTTTTGTTTTGGCTATTTAGCGTGCCACATAAATTTTTCGATCGGCGATGGAAATTTTAAAAAAGTTGACCCAGATATGAACGGTGTTCAGAATGTGCGTAAGTTGCCATTCATGTGACGAGTGTGTTTTCTTATTCTGCGGTTTTAAATTGAAAGACAGATTTATTCAAAAATCGAAGGATCGTCTATCATTCTGTGTATATGAAAGAAACAAAAAATGATATTCATTGTTTTTATTATCTTTCGCAGTATTCTGCAAACGTGTACGCGTTTTTAGGCATATAACACAAAATATCAGAAAAAAACACCAATCGTAGCAAAATATGGTTGAAATTATCGATTCTCCATCATAATTGGTCATGTATTTTGCAGTATTTAGTAAATTAACAAGTTTTGGTAAAAACACCTCCGCCATATTGAATTGTCGTGTACCTAGTCCTTAATACATAAGGAAACGTTACGGCATAGGGCGGTGAAGCCCCTACATAGCCATTTACATGTGTGACAAGCACGTGTCTTGTCACCTGGTACGGCGTGTTCTTAATTAGGGACTTACATTTTTTGTGTTAGGTTATCGTTGTTTGTCGTTACAATAAGGCCTTGCTAACTACCACAGTAACGCCATACTCGAGTAAATGTTACTGGTTCTGTTGTACTCACATCGATACCTGATTTGAAAGATAACGTCATTTGCTCATCAAACGTCCGATATTACACGTATTCAAACGGTCAGAAGCAAAAAAAAAAATAGGTATACAGTATCCCCTCAAATATCTTCAATGAGTGGACGTATTGTCATATAGCATATTTTACACTGGTTGTTGCAGACACACAAGTAAGTCACACCATGGAAAGTAAACTGAACCACTGGGCAGACATCTTGGTTCTCTTCCTGTACTTTGCTGTAGTTTTGGCTGTGGGATTATGGGTAAGACTTGTATTTAAAAAAAGACATGATAATTTCATTCAGTGGAAACAATATATGTGTCCAGTAACTGCTACCGTAGTTTTGGTCGACTAGCATCTGACTGGTCAATGTCCGGACCAGTTTCTATAAGCTATATATAACTCCCCGTAGCTGTTGGAGCTTCCAACGATAGTATCATTTACGTTACGTTACGTTACGTGCACACGTATGTACATTATAATTAGGTAGTTTGTGTGAGAATGCGTGCACATGTATGTACATTAACTGGACCCGTATTCATGAAACCGTTCTCGTGCTCAAGCATGTATTCTGCGCTTTCTGATATCTCACCTAAATCATGTTTAAGTATTCAGCTCCATGTTTCTTTTTGTGTTTTGCAAAATCCTTGATACGATAATAGTTTTTAAATAATTGATAGACGGAATAAGAAATTAAACTTTAGCACAAAATCAATGCATGAGCACGAGAATTCGGACCCAGGTGTATATATCATTGGTGCTGTAGACCAATCATAAACCTCCACTTTGTCACATGATTATCAAACAAGGGCCTGTAAAGATAAACTTTATCATGAGGTCACTCATTTGCACAGGCTTTATTACAAGATCAAATCCCTATTCAACAAACCATTATCCACCCCAATATATTTTATCTACAATACTAGCCACTGTAGTGCTAAATACCAAAGCAGAATAAACTTAAGACAATGCACTGATGTTATGCAAACTACATTTTTTATAAATCTATGATTTTTATAAATTTATTTATTAAATCTCTGCTCACGTTTGACATTATAGTAATTTTAAAATTAATATGCTGTTATTCCTAGTCAATGAAGAGACCAAATCGTGGAAACGTGCAGAGTTATTTCCTGGCGGGACGTTCGATGCCATGGTTTGTGGTAAGTGTATCTGTTTGATAACCTAGTTTATGACAAGTTTATATTTAAAGATTATTTTTTCGGTAACTTGGTTTGCGTTAATTATATCTGTCCGGTAACCTAGTCTGTGGCAGGCTTATCTGTCCGGTACCCTGGTTTGTGGTAAGTTTACCTGCCCTAGTTTGTGGCATGATTATCTTTCCGGTACCCTGGTTTGTGGTAAGTTTAAATGTTCGGTAACCAGGTTTCTGGCAAGAATATTTGTTCGGTAACTTAGGTTGTGGCAGGTTTATCTGTTCGATAACCTTGTTTGTGACAGGAGTATATGTTGGTAACCTGAGTTGTGGTACAGAAAGTTTGTCTGTTCGGTAACCTGAGTTGTGCTAAGTTTTTTCTGTTTGGTTACCCGATTTTGTGTAAAGTTTATCCGCTTTACAAATTGGTTTTGTAGTAGGTTTATCTGTTAGATAACCTGGTTTGTTGTAAAGTAAAAAGTTAAACTGCTCTCGATGTCATTGCATATTTCATATAAAAATGGTTACATGCAGGTTACACTTTGAACTAATGAGTTCATCTATTCGGTCACCTGACTTGGTTGAATCTACTTTATCATATATGTGAAACATGATTGGTGATTGTTTACTCACTGAATCAGTTGTGTCGGGTTTATCTGGTCGATAAATCAGTTTGAGGGCGTATATGAGATGGAGGTATGATGAAGCAGATGTTTTAAAGAATGTAATATCTTCATCGATAATTATTCATGCTAATTGATTTGTGATGGTTTACAAGATAATATAAAATAGTTACATTTGCATCGTAATTTATTTTCATCTATAAACACCTTAGTTGTCATGTTGCGGTTACATGTATGTCAGCAAACCATTCGGCAAAGTCTGCTGGTTTCCAGGGACTCGTTATATTTGTGGAGTTCATCTGGAGTTATATTAGTACTGCACAATGACAGTATGTCATTCTTATCTGTAGTAGCGATTGCTGGGTGTGATAGGAGAAGTTTTGTTACAACACAGACTGTCGGTTACTTGAATCACCACATGAACGGACTGCTTGATGTTGGTTTATAAAAAAAGAACCTGTTTTTATTTTTTGTCTTTTGTATTGCCATTCTTAGAAACACAATTTCAGTAAAACCTGCTCTAACGACCGCCTGTCTATAACGACTGCCTGTCTATAATGACCGATTTTCAGATTCCCCGTGAGATTTATTATATAACAACCATCTGTATAACGACCACCTGCCTAATGTGGCTAACGACCGGTACTTTTGGAACGTACTTGAGTTTCTGTCAGTAAATAATACTGTAAATATATGAAGCCGTCCATTATAAAAATTACGCCTATTATAAAATATAATGGTCATTACAGCATGCCATTATATTTCATAATAGGCGGCTCCTTATGTATATATTGTATTGTATGCATTTGCTTTCGAATTTCCTTTTGTAGTCTCGTTTAGAAAACTGCTGGTAACCGATGTCTTTTCATTTTTTTTTTTTTTCATTTTATTTCAACAAATTTTAATGACAAAACAAGGTGGAAAATGTTGTCAAAAAGATCGAATATCAGGCATTGCCTATATTAATTCTCTCCTTTGGTGGTTTTGTACACAGTGAGCAAATATATATACAATAAAGATAAATTAATGCAATAGATAGTGAAATGAAAACAGTCAAAAGGGTCTTTTCCTGATAGATCTAGAAATGTATTGTCCATCATTCTGAAATACTACGAAACAAGTAGAGTATCTGTTTACAACACTTGGGATCTACATCGTACCACTTTTAACACCCGGACCTTGTTTGATGGGACATTCCTCCGTCTAAACAGAATATAAAGCAACTTAAAGGAATGTTCAGTGTTTAGAAATAGCTTGAGAATGATTAGATGGTCGTATTTTGTCGGGGAGATATGATTGGGACTGACAAGGCAACGTCTAGCCATGTTATTACTCCTAAAGTAATCTATGGTGATATGTTTAACATCTACTGGCTATATAGGTGATGAGCTTGGATCATCATGAAGATGACCGATTTACGTCGTATATGATAAAACATCAAAATGTATGTTGTTATAACTGACTGGTTATTGTGAAGTATCACTATTGGTTACATGGGTAAGAAATACCCCATTGTATCATCTTGATTCAGTATTTAACACTATCCCACTGCGACAGCACAAAGCATTTCAGTATCATAATAACACAGATCAACCATGGTTATATTACTGTATTGATGAATAATCTATCACTGATACAGATATATTGCGATTACTTCATGCCATTACTCTATAACATTTTAAGGTTTGACCTTATATGGCTGTCAAATCATTTTGCGTATCTGGCAAATATTAACACATTACACTCAAGCGACGAAACGGGGTAAGTTATTCCCTTTTGCAACATTTTAGGAAGAAAATGTTTGGCATAGGTAATGGTTCGTCAATTCTTACCTATTATCAGCATATATATAATTAAGCAAAACAATTACTTAAAAAATTGTAAAAACAAAAAAGATAAATGTCTGAAAATCCATGTCTTATTCAGAATACGCTGTAGGTTTCATGCTCCCTACCTACTAGGGTCGTTTTAAATCTATTCAGCTCTTTTCTAGTTTGTAGATGCTATTTTGGATTGATATTAACATGATAGAAAGTGATTATCTAAACGTTGATATCCTTTATTTCAGGTAGGTTCCTCTATCTTTGCCACTAATATTGGGAGTGAACACTTTATGGGACTGGCAGGTGCTGCAGTGTCTACAGGCATAGCCCAGATACTGTTTGAGTGGCTCGTAAGTTGTATCAACACCGTATACAACCATACTATCAACTTCATCGATAACCTATTATATCATATTTTAACCTTTTAGAGTGTTCTCTATTCCCAAAGATTCAATGGAAAAGTCCTCCCGAACAAGGGCATGCATTTATTTAAACGAAACGCGTGTTATATTTACGGATAGAGTATGTGCTCAAACCATATTTTTGACTTGCATCAATTATGCAGACTAGATAAACAGTTAAAAAGTGCATACATTGAAAACACCATTAAGTTGTGTGTTCCGCAGAACTCTTACAAATCATATTAAAGATGTTTATCAATTTATAAAAAACTGAAGCTGAGAATGGTTTCTAGAATACAAGGTAAGGTTCATCCTCGATATCCAGTGTCATGCCGTCTACACCTGGAGTATGTTGTGATAACACTGAAGACACCAAGATAACAGCTGTGTATTGGTCTCCGGTATCTGACAGCAAGATTCGTTCAAAGTACATTAAAGTATCAAACTGGTCGTCTTGCCTCATCAACAAGATCGCGCACTCCGAGCTTTCAGTTTTGCCATGACATGTTCTAAGAGTGTAAAGAGTGTATGTGAGCGTAACCCCTAGATATTAGTACAGGTTTCTCTCATTTCTAGGTGTGTAATACTGGCCTGTCTAGGGCAATACACATATGGTCGCCGTGGTTTTCTCCCATTTCTAGGTGTGTAATACTGGCCTGTCTAGGGCAATACACCTATGGTCGCCGTGGTTTTCTCTCATTTCTAGGTGTGTAATACTGGCCTGTCTAGGGCAATACACATATGGTCGCCGTGGTTTTCTCTCATTTCTAGGTGTGTAATACTGGCCTGTCTAGGGCAATACACATATGGTCGCCGTGGTTTTCTCTCATTTCTAGGTGTGTAATACTGGCCTGTCTAGGGCAATACACATATGGTCGCCGTGGTTTTCTCCCATTTCTAGGTGTGTAATACTGGCCTGTCTAGGGCAATACACCTATGATCGCCGTGGTTTTCTCTCATTTCTAGGTGTGTAATACTGGCCTGTCTAGGGCAATACACATATGATCGCCGTGGTTTTCTCTCATTTCTAGGTGTGTAATACTGGCCTGTCTAGGGCAATACATCTATGGTCGCCGTGGTTTTCTCTCATTTCTAGGTGTGTAATACTGGCCTGTCTAGGGCAATACACATATGGTCGCCGTGGTTTTCTCCCATTTCTAGGTGTGTAATACTGGCCTGTCTAGGGCAATACACATATGGTCGCCGTGGTTTTCTCCCATTTCTAGGTGTGTAATACTGGCCTGTCTAGGGAAATACACCTATGATCGCCGTGGTTTTCTCTCATTTCTAGGTGTGTAATACTGGCCTGTCTAGGGCAATACACCTATGGTCGCCGTGGTTTTCTCTCATTTCTAGGTGTGTAATACTGGCCTGTCTAGGGCAATACACATATGGTCGCCGTGGTTTTCTCTCATTTCTAGGTGTGTAATACTGGCCTGTCTAGGGCAATACACCTATGGTCGCCGTGGTTTTCTCTCATTTCTAGGTGTGTAATACTGGCCTGTCTAGGGCAATACACATATGGTCGCCGTGGTTTTCTCCCATTTCTAGGTGTGTAATACTGGCCTGTCTAGGGCAATACACCTATGGTCGCCGTGGTTTTCTCTCATTTCTAGGTGTGTAATACTGGCCTGTCTAGGGCAATACACCTATGATCGCCGTGGTTTTCTCTCATTTCTAGGTGTGGAATACTGGCCTGTCTAGGCAATACACCTATGGTCGCCGTGGTTTTCTCTCATTTCTAGGTGTGTAATACTGGCCTGTCTAGGGCAATACACCTATGATCGCCGTGGTTTTCTCTCATTTCTAGGTGTGTAATACTGGTCTGTCTAGGGCAATACACCTATGGTCGCCGTGGTTTTCTCTCATTTCTAGGTGTGTAATACTGGCCTGTCTAGGGCAATACACCTATGGTCGCCGTGGTTTTCTCTCATTTCTAGGTGTGTAATACTGGCCTCTCTAGGGCAATACACATATGGTCGCCGTGGTTTTCTCTCATTTCTAGGTGTGTAATACTGGCCTGTCTAGGGCAATACACCTATGGTCGCCGTGGTTTTCTCTCATTTCTAGGTGTGTAATACTGGCCTGTCTAGGGCAATACACATATGGTCGCCGTGGTTTTCTCCCATTTCTAGGTGTGTAATACTGGCCTGTCTAGGGCAATACACCTATGGTCGCCGTGGTTTTCTCTCATTTCTAGGTGTGTAATACTGGCCTGTCTAGGGCAATACACCTATGGTCGCCGTGGTTTTCTCTCATTTCTAGGTGTGTAATACTGGCCTCTCTAGGGCAATACACATATGGTCGCCGTGGTTTTCTCTCATTTCTAGGTGTGTAATACTGGCCTGTCTAGGGCAATACACATATGGTCGCCGTGGTTTTCTCTCATTTCTAGGTGTGTAATACTGGCCTGTCTAGGGCAATACACATATGGTCGCCGTGGTTTTCTCTCATTTCTAGGTGTGTAATACTGGCCTGTCTAGGGCAATACACATATGGTCGCCGTGGTTTTCTCTCATTTCTAGGTGTGTAATACTGGCCTGTCTAGGGCAATACACATATGGTCGCCGTGGTTTTCTCTCATTTCTAGGTGTGTAATACTGGTCTGTCTAGGGCAATACACATATGGTCGCCGTGGTTTTCTCCCATTTCTAGGTGTGTAATACTGGCCTGTCTAGGGCAATACACATATGGTCGCCGTGGTTTTCTCTCATTTCTAGGTGTGTAATACTGGCCTGTCTAGGGCAATACACCTATGGTCGCCGTGGTTTTCTCTCATTTCTAGGTGTGTAATACTGGCCTGTCTAGGGCAATACACATATGGTCGCCGTGGTTTTCTCTCATTTCTAGGTGTGTAATACTGGCCTGTCTAGGGCAATACACATATGGTCGCCGTGGTTTTCTCTCATTTCTAGGTGTGTAATACTGGCCTCTCTAGGGCAATACACATATGGTCGCCGTGGTTTTCTCTCATTTCTAGGTGTGTAATACTGGCCTGTCTAGGGCAATACACCTATGGTCGCCGTGGTTTTCTCTCATTTCTAGGTGTGTAATACTGGCCTGTCTAGGGCAATACACCTATGGTCGCCGTGGTTTTCTCTCATTTCTAGGTGTGTAATACTGGCCTGTCTAGGGCAATACACCTATGGTCGCCGTGGTTTTCTCTCATTTCTAGGTGTGTAATACTGGCCTGTCTAGGGCAATACACCTATGGTCGCCGTGGTTTTCTCTCATTTCTAGGTGTGTAATACTGGCCTGTCTAGGGCAATACACATATGGTCGCCGTGGTTTTCTCTCATTTCTAGGTGTGTAATACTGGCCTGTCTAGGGCAATACACATATGATCGCTGTGGTTGTATTACACACCTACCCATGCAATACAGCCACCGCGTGACGTCACAATGGCGCAACAATGTCGTGACGTCACGAGTTCGGTAAAATCTGAGGCCGAAAAATGAAAAATGGCGACGTGATGAAATTAAAACCTTTCACGATATTTTAACAGTGTACATTAGAAAGCTGATATTTTTTTTTTTTGCGCAAACTACGTTTGCAAATATGGGGTATGCTCGATCTCGCTGTATCATTTGTTTTCGTCAAAATAATTCAAGGAAAAATTTGATATTTTCAAAATGGTGGCCAGTCAAAAGTATTTTCATGGTTTTTGAGCTTATTCAGGTAGTTGAAATGAGAGAAAAATACTCTTTCATGACCAAAGGTGTAAGATAGGGAAATTCCACCCTCGGGATTCTCAAATTTGGCATGGTCATGACTCTGGTCATGAAAGAGTCTTATAATATGTAATTGGATGTAGAGATTCAAGGTGAACGCAACTTCGGGATAAGATTTTTGTTTTTTTTTAAAGTGTTGCTTTGTGCGATTTTCCTTTAGTCATGTGATTCCTGGCTTTATCGATTTAGTTTTAATAAAAAATTGTTGACATTTCAGTATTCTTGTTTCTTTTGTATAACAATGGTACAACATGTCTAACTTGATTTGATACTGTTACACATACTATGTCTTTACTAGGCGATATACCTCCTGGTACTCTGTGCATGGTGTTTCGTGCCTGTCTTCATATCAGCAGGGGTAAGTAAATCACGTCTTCCTCATTCAATTAAACATAATATGTAAACGTCCGTAGACGTTTTAAGTCTTAGACGTTAGTAATATTAGACAATAATAAACACATTCAAATTTGTGATGTTTAAAAGGATTTGTTGAAAACTTTCCCCTATTGAAGGATTGAAATAAACTTCCGGTAAATAATGATAAATCACAGCTTCATTGATGTCGAATTGAGGAGTTCTTAATGGACCATCGTTTCATTAAGCGTCGTTTGTGAAATAATTATTTTTATTTACGACTTCCCTTGTTTTACGCAGGTGTTCACTATACCAGAGTACATGGAAAAGAGGTTTGGGAGCCGGAAAGTCCGTAACTACTTCGTCATGATGACTCTCACCTTCGCCATCGTAAACAAACTAGCCGTATGTGTGACGAGAACAATGTTTATCTTTCTCAGCCAATGATACCGGCGGTGTTACCTATATCAATGATTTCAGCATTCTGTCTACTTTGTCGCCTCCATTATTCATGAAGGTTTAATCGTTTGTATAAAACAATGCCGTTTGATTTCTTATGAGTCATATCTATGGCTGAATTACTAGATATATAGATATGTTATTGTACAAGCATATATATGTAATATTGGTGTGAAACACAACAAATATATAAACATACATCAACGTTGCTGATTTCTGTAACAGGCCAACATGTTTGCCGGATCTTTGTTTATACAACTAGCCACGGGGTGGAATATGTACCTGTCGGTCACCGTGTTATTACTCGTCACCGCGGTCTACACCGTGTTGGGTAGGTATCTATTGTCACAGAATACCGGTAGGATTAGGGAGAGTGCTGGTAGGTGCATCTTAAGGTCTAAGTGACATGAAATAGGAATGCTGGAAGGTACATCGTCATGTCTAAATAACAAAACATATCACAGTATATTAGTATGCTAAAGAATACGTCTTCTGATTTGTCTAGTTACAAGGAATGCTAAAGACTAACGGTGGGATATGGCGTCCTTTTTTCTTGTTTTCTATGATAAGACGATTCACATAAAAGTATGTTTAGCTACCATTTAGATAAAAAGACAATTTTTTAAAAACCTGTAGAAGCCGCATTTATTTGTGGGCACCGGTATGCTTTTTGTTATGTTACAGGCGGCCTAGCGGCGGTCATGTTCACTGATACACTCCAGACCGTTATAATGATGATCGGGTCCTTCATATTGGCCGGCATTTGTGAGTACAGAACATTATGTTATGTGATATCGTCACGATACGAGGGGTCGCGGTAACCAAGTGGTTAAGGTATCTGACATTCTGCTTACACTAGCCCTCCACCACTAGGTCACGGGTTCGAAGCCTATACGGGACAGACGCCAGGTACTGGCCACAGGTCGGTACATTTCCCGGGAAGTCCGACTTCCCCCCACCACTGACATGTCCTTAAATGACTATATTTGTCCATTGCATAAAAAACTTAACCAAACAGGACGTAACGGTATGAAATAACAAAACGATGAGCGCAGTGGCACCAAAACAACAAATTCAAGATCCTAAACGATGAGTCTAAAATAATTTAATCTTGTTTGAAACAAGCATTTTCATGGCTTAAACATTTATGTTATCAGCCCATAACATAAAAAATGACGTCGCCGTTTATAACGTCACTTTTGATTGGCTGATGCAGCAGCGTAATAATTTGTAAGATAAAAGAGTCCATCAATAAAGTGATTTTTCGCAGGATAGAGATTAAATTATAAGCATTAACTTGAATCTGTTTGTTTATGTTATGGGGTTATATGGGGTTAAAACACACAAAAACGGAGTGTACTTTCATCATAAACGGCTTCGCGGTTTATTTAGAGTACACTCCAGTTTTTTGTGTTATACCTCCATAGCATAAAAAAAATAGATTCAAGTTATGCCTTAAATAATAAAACCGCCAACCGGTCATCTATTTTGAAGATGACAAACCCAACAGCTAAATAAAGGAAACATAGTAGGCAAAGAACAGAAATAGAGCAATGCCGGGCATTGACATAACATTGGTTCTTCACTTGATAACAGTATTTTTTTTTATATAAAAATGCTTCTTTAAAATCGTTAAACTCGTAGATTCCATTTCTATTATAACCACATATAAATACGACGGTGTGTGATGGTGTCTAAGGTTGTAACTAACAATGTCTTTGAGGTATTTTATGTTAAGTATACATTCAGGTTATCACAAGGTCGGGAGCTGGGCAGAGCTAAAGGAACAGTACATGACCGCCGTACCTAGCGTTCTCAGAGACAACAGTACAGCCTGCGGCTTTCCCAGTGATGATGCGTTCTCCCTGTACCACGACCCCGTGACGGGGGACATCCCCTGGACTGGACTCCTAGCTATGACAACACTAGGCAGTTTGTTCTACTGGTGTGGGGACCAGGTACAAACACATCATGTGCCAATAAAAACCTGCCGTTGTACTGATTGAACCGTTCATAATAAGGAAAACAAATAAAAAAAATACTAAAACAGCAGATCCACTTTAAAACAATTTACAGACTGTGATGTTTTAACATTTATTGTTAAAACTCTAATGATGATGATAATGATGATGATGATAATGATGATGATGATGATGATGATTGCTTAAGATGGGTTTCCTATGTTGTTACTTAGGTAATAGTCCAGAGGTACTTGGCCGCCAGTACGCTACAGGGAGCGAAGGCAGGGGCCGTACTAGCCAGCGTCCTCAAGATTTTACCTATGTTCATCATGATCATGCCTGGACTGGTCAGTCGTGTTCTTTTCACAGGTAGTGAATGCTTGCAATCCACAGCTTATAATGTCAACCAATAGCCGTGTCACATTACATGAAAATGCAGCTTTCTCAATGATTGAACTATTTCTTGACTCTGTTTTATCAACTCCATAATACATAATTCTGCATCATCTGACGTCGAAGAATATTGTTGATATAGATTGTGAAGCTAATTAAGGATTAACTTTCTATTTTGTTTAGGTTATCGGGGGATAACTACAATGGAAAACGGGTATATTCAATAACCGGCGAAGCCGGTTATGTATAATTTAACCGTGTTCCATTTTAGTTATCCCCCGATAACCTAAACAAAATAGAAAGTCAATCCTTATACTTACAGTATCTTTCTGTGAAATGTTCGTAACTATTTTGTTCATTATAGTCAAATCTTCGGACACAGATTTCATTTCAAAACTAATAAACGTGGGAATGTTTCAATAAATGTAACAGCATGAAATTTGCAAGCTCCGCCTACGTTAATTGTTGGTGACGTCACACAATTGTGTTTCAAACTGTAGGATTTGCATAGCCCCGCCCACATGAACTGTTGTCGACGTCATAGAAATTTGTCACGTGTTTGACTACCTACAGTTATGCAGTGATAATGATAGTCTGTTGAGTAATGGTTATCGAGTGAATGTCAGTGTAGACTGTAAATATGATGTTTTATACAAATACTATGCAATGTCTATTATGTTGTAGACGATGTGGCCTGTGTTGACCCGGACGAGTGTAAGAGAATTTGTGATAATCCAACAGGATGTTCTAACATCGCCTATCCCAAACTGGTGTTAGAGTTACTCCCAACAGGTATATACACGTACATCTCCTACCCCAAACTGGTGTTAGAGTTACTCTCGACAGGTATATACACGTACATCTCCTATCCCAAACTGGTGTTATAGTAACTCCCAACAGGTAAATACACGTACATCTCCTACCCCAAACTGGTGTTATAGTAACTCCCAACAGGTAAATACACGTACATCTCCTATCCCAAACTGGTGTTAGAGTTACTCCCAACAGGTAAATACACGTACATCTCCTACCCCGACTGGTGTTAGAGTTACTCCCAACAAGTATATACACGTACATCTCCTACCCCATACTGGTGTTAGAGTTACTCCCAACAGGTAAATACACGTACATCTCCTACCCCACACTGGTGTTATAGTAACTCCCAACAGGTAAACACACGTACATCTCCTACCCAAAACTGGTGTTAGAGTTACCCCCAACAGGTAAATACACGTACATCTCCTACCCCACACTGGTGTTATAGTAACTCCCAACAGGTATATAAAGGTACATCTCCTACCCCAAACTGGTGTTAGAGTTACTCCCAACAAGTATATACACGTACATCGCCTACCCCAAACTGGTGTTAGAGTTACTCCCAGCAGGTAAACACACGTACATCTCCTACCCCAAACTGGTGTTAGAGTTACTCCCAACAGGTAAATACACGTACATCTCCTACCCCAAACTGGTGTTAGAGTTACTCCCAACAGGTAAATACACGTACATCTCCTACCCCAAACTGGTGTTAGAGTTACTCCCAACAGGTAAATACACGTACATCTCCTACCTCAAACTTGTGTTAGAGTTACTCCCAACAGGTAAATACACGTACATCTCCTACCCCGACTGGTGTTAGAGTTACTCCCAAAAGGTAAATACACGTACATCTCCTACCCCAAACTGGTGTTAGAGTTACTCCCAACAGGTATATACACGTACATCTCCTACCCCAAACTGGTGTTATAGTAACTCCCAACAGGTAAATACACGTACATCTCCTACCCCACACTGGTGTTATAGTTACTCCCAACAGGTAAATACACGTACATCTCCTACCCCAAACTGGTGTTAGAGTTACCCCCAACAGGTATATACACGTACATCTCCTACCCCAAACTGGTGTTAGAGTTACTCCCAACAGGTAAATACACGTACATCTCCTACCCCAAACTGGTGTTAGAGTTACTCCCAGCAGGTAAATACACGTACATCTCCTACCTCAAACTTGTGTTAGAGTTACCCCCAACAGGTAAATACACGTACATCTCCTACCTCAAACTTGTGTTAGAGTTACTCCCAACAGGTAAATACACGTACATCTCCTACCCCAAACTGGTGTTAGAGTTACTCCCAACAGGTAAATACACGTACATCTCCTACCTCAAACTTGTGTTAGAGTTACCCCCAACAGGTAAATACACGTACATCTCCTACCCCAAAATGGTGTTAGAGTTACTCCCAACAGGTAAATACACGTACATCTCCTACCTCAAACTTGTGTTAGAGTTACCCCCAACAGGTAAATACACGTACATCTCCTACCTCAAACTTGTGTTAGAGTTACCCCCAACAGGTAAATACACGTACATCTCCTACCCCGACTGGTGTTAGAGTTACTCCCAACAGGTAAATACACGTACATCTCCTACCTCAAACTTGTGTTAGAGTTACCCCCAACAGGTAAATACACGTACATCTCCTACCTCAAACTTGTGTTAGAGTTACCCCCAACAGGTAAATACACGTACATCTCCTACCTCAAACTTGTGTTAGAGTTACCCCCAACAGGTAAATACACGTACATCTCCTACCCCAAACTGGTGTTAGAGTTACTCCCAACAGGTAAACACACGTACATGTCCTACCCCAAACTGGTGTTAGAGTTACTCCCAACAGGTAAATACACGTACATCTCCTACCCCAAACTGGTGTTAGAGTTACTCCCAACAGGTAAACACACGTACATGTCCTACCCCAAACTGGTGTTAGAGTTACTCCCAACAGGTAAATACACGTACATCTCCTACCCCAAACTGGTGTTAGAGTTACTCCCAACAGGTAAATAAACGTACATCTCCTACCCCAAACTGGTGTTAGAGTTACTCCCAACAGGTAAATACACGTGCATCTCCTACCCCAAACTGGTGTTAGAGTTACTCCCAACAGGTAAATACACGTACATCTCCTACCCCAAACTGGTGTTAGAGTTACTCCCAACAGGTAAATACACGTACATCGCCTACCCCAAACTGGTGTTAGAGTTACTCCCAACAGGTAAATACACGTACATCTCCTACCCCACACTGGTGTTATAGTTACTCCCAACAGGTAAATACACGTACATCGCCTACCCCAAACTGGTGTTAGAGTTACTCCCAACAGGTAAATACACGTACATCTCCTACCCCACACTGGTGTTATAGTTACTCCCAACAGGTAAATACACGTACATCGCCTACCCCAAACTGGTGTTAGAGTTACTCCCAACAGGTATATACACGTACATCTCCTACCCCAAACTGGTGTTAGAGTTACCCCCAACAGGTAAATACACGTACATCTCCTACCCCAAACTGGTGTTAGAGTTACTCCCAACAGGTAAACACACGTTCATGTCCTACCCCAAACTGGTGTTAGAGTTACTCCCAACAGGTAAACACACGTACATGTCCTACCCCAAACTGGTGTTAGAGTTACTCCCAACAGGTAAATACACGTACATCTCCTACCCCAAACTGGTGTTAGAGTTACACCCAACAGGTTTAGCATATACACACAAACACAGGTAAATCACAAGTATATAAGCATTGCCTACCTATAACAAGAGTTATAGTACTCTCCTCAAGTACAATGTAAACACACACAGATACAGGTAGAATACAGATATATATATACATTAAGTATTGTTAACCCTAAATTAATACTAGAGGTACTTCCAGTGGCCCAGTACATACATACAGATACAGGTAGAATACAGATATATATATATATTAAGTATTGTTAACCCTAAATCAATACTAGAGGTACTTCTAGTGGCCCAGTACATACACACAGATACAGGTAGAATACAGATATATAAATACATTAAGTATTTATACCCCAAATTAATACTAGAGGTACTTCCAGTGGCCCAGTACATACAGATACAGGTAAAATGCAGCCATATACACCAAGCATTGCCTACCAAAAGACAAACAACATGTCCTTTGTGCACTTACACTAATTGTGAAAATTCACGAACACCACTTTTTATGTATTCCACTAATTACTGACTGGCAGGGTAGCGTATATGGCTATTTTCGTGTAGCTAAATCAATTGGTATAGCTGTATAAACTATACACGCTTCCCCATAGTTATGTTGTTACCCTCACTTTTCATTTCAATTAATTATATTGATCGACACAGATTTAAATAATCAATTGGATCGAATAACAGGCAAAAGCCTACATGAATTCTCTCTATGGGTGGCTGAGGATTACAGAAATTAACTTTTAAAAAACAATTAAAAAATAATGTGAAATGAAAACTAATTTTAAATAAACACAAAACAAACAAAATTCACAAGTAAATGTAAGCAAACAAACACATATATAAAATACAAGCAAAACACATACTGTAGTATACCATTCATTACAACATACAATGTATGGTGAACATGAATTATGATATTTTCACACATACATGCATTATATATATATATATATATATATAGATACATAATGAATAAACAGCGACAGCGGATATATTTGTGGTGGTCTTGGGGTAGGGGAGATGGGGATTGAGAGGTCGTCATAATTGTTGAGTTTTATTTCCACTAAATGACTTTTACTCGGAGTACAGATGGTTTTATTGCTTTCAAAAAAGGGTTATATAAAAGTACTCTATACGCAAATATAAATTAAACGAAAGTGTTGTTTAAAACATGTGCATGGTCTTGATCTAGTTGTCAGCTATAACTCAATAATGATAACTCCCGATGTAAAACATAGACTGGTTTTCTACAGTAGGTACACAGATCAAACTTCATTATGCCAGGGACCTGTTGCCTGACCGAGATGTGTATTCCCAACCAATTAAGTTCGCTATTTCCTGACCCTGTAGCTGATATCAAAAGAACACTCTACCTTTCATAATAAATGCGCACAACATCATTTGATTTCAAAAGTACATGTATAACTCATTGAAATTCAATGATATCCTCTCTGAAAATAGTATATAATTACATACATATATGTAAAATGGTTAAAGATGGACGTTTGTGAGTATTGTTCCCTTGTTGTGATTGACAATGATACTCGGTTCTCATTTTGAGAACTTGATGCTTACTTGGATTTGACAAAGATTTACATGGCGGGTGTCGTCGATGAAGCAGAAGATGCTTACTTTGGTCTTATTCTCTTGTACTTTTACAAGGGTCTCCATGTTAATCTTTCCTTTGTTCATATTTTGCCCCTTGTTAAATCGATTTTGAGTTTGGATTATGATTTTGTTAACGCTTCGGTATTCTCTTATTTAATTATTACAGATGTATATACATAATTCATTTGTTATTTGGTGCGATCGATGTATTAGTTGTAACTCATTTTAATTCAATCTCTTAAAGAGGATAATAAACTCTTAATGTACAGGAAATTGAAACAAGAATTTAAAATGGAACCACATGTCTAGCATTAGCGACATCAATCTAAGACGACTACTAAGTTTAGAATAAATAACAAACCAAGACAATTTAGAGCCTGTAAAGATGACGTAACGCACACATATGCTGCACCTCTTAAATCTGCAATGTTATTGAAAATGAAATGCACTTTTATATAAATGTCCTGTACATATGGTAATATTAGAGATCTGCTTCTCGATAAAATAAAACTAAATATGCCAGAAAATGCTAAACTTATTACCATTTGGTCAAATGATAACTCTGAGATTATATCCACAGAACTTGTCAATTCATAAATGAAAACATTAATCAGATCTAAGGAGGATGGGCTTGCACCATTATACATGCAATCGAATACTTTAATTATTATTATTCAGTTATATTTGTTTATATATGTATCACCATAATATTGCAACTGTAATTTGAAGTTTGCAACAAATGTTCTAATTGGATTGAATTTAAAAACATATGATATTTGAAACTTGTCTTACATTGATAAACATGCAGACACGTTTAGATTCTTCAAGGTATGATGTGTGTTGGTTTTATCATTTAATTCCCTCGTTCACCTAAGTCGAAGTCTCAAGTGATATTTTCTAATCGTCTTTTGTCCGTAAACAATTTCCATTTTCAACTTCTTCTCAAATACCCCTGAACCAATTTGAATCAAATTTTGCAGGAACCTTCCCTGCCCAAAGATACACCACAATTGTGAATTATATGGTCCTTACCCTCTAGGGGTCTGAGAGAGGCGCTCAAACAAGGTAAAAATAATTAAAATTCAAAAATCTTATTTTCCAGACCAAGATATGCTGGAATCATGTTGTAGTTATCGTAGAAATTGTTTTTATTGTCTGTTGTAAAAATTAGGCTTTGGTATTTTTGAACCGTCATGTAATGGGCCGGCTATTTCAGATATATTTTCTTTCAAGTAATACTTAATACAATTACAGTTGTCTTGTACTAGTAGTTTAATAGATTATATCATCACAATGATCTTATTGTAAGAGGAGTTTGCACGTTTGTTTTTAGTGTAACCGTATCCGCACGTTCTTCAGTTTTCATATATTTTTGTCTTCTTTATTAATCCATAGATTTTGCTTTGACAACAAAATTTTACATTGTCCATTCTATAGCCTGAAAATTGACATTTGTTAATTTTTTTACTCACAGCTACAATAGAACATACTATTAAACAATTTAATACATTTCCTTCAGCTGTATTTCATACATTATTTCTAAACAGTCTCCTTTGATCACAGATGCACTTTTCTTTCCAAGTGAACAATTAGGGAAAATGTGGCAAAATCCAAAAGTACAACAGAATAAGACCTCATAATCTCATAGAAATCGCATCCAAACAAATGCCATCTCCTCAAAGAGAACCAAATAAGCATAATTCTCAATCTGAACAAGTAGGTATACTATTGAACATATTCAAAAACGTCCACTATGATATCATACAAGGATACAGACTATCTCTCAATGACACCAAGATGGCGACCATTTAACTTGCTCATAGTCTTTTAACACAGTATTATGTGACCTTTCCATCATTTATTCTTTATTTCATGCAATTTTAAAGAAATAATATACATTTATAATTTTGTGTCTTTGATAGTTTAACATGTCATATTTTTGTCGAGAAAAACAAGTATATGTGCCTCAACAGTTTACTTTACATACATTTGTGTTTGTTGATTTTGTACTGAAAGAATTTTAAATTTCTATTTACTGTTTGGTGATTTTTGTTAGATTGTTATTTCCTGATTAAAAATGCATAACTTACCAGAAAACTTACAGTACATATATTTCATATTGCAGTGAAAGTGGCTAAATGATATGCTCCGTGATAAACATTTATATGTACAATATCCAGCAACAATAAACTGGATTGGTATAATTGTTAATGAACAGTCACATCACATGTAAAGACAAATTGTCGCAGCGGATTGATGCTTCGCATCACAGTTTTCTTGCTCATGATTTGTAAGAGTATTGAACAAATTTGCCAGTTCCAAGTATAAACAGATTCACCACGTTTGTTTTTGTTCATCTCTTCGATATATGTTTGGACGTCTGTATCAACAGGTATGAAGGGATTTCTGATGGCAGTGATAATGTCAGCCATTATGAGTTCCCTGACGTCTATATTCAACAGCTCTAGTACCGTTTTCACGCTAGATTTGTGGCGGCAGATTAGACCCCGAGCCAATCAGAGGGAGCTACTTATAGTAGGCAGGTAAGACAAGAGATTAGCTCCCGAGCCAACCAGAGGGAGCTTCTTATAGTAGACAGGTAAGACAAGGGATTAGACCCCGAGCCAATCAGAGGGAGCTACTTATAGTAGACAGCTGATATAAGGGATTAGACCACGAGCCAATCAGGGTGGGGGGGGGGGGTCTTATAACAGACAGGTAACATAGGTAATGAGCCATGCTGCCATCAAACCTAGAATTTCCTACAAGAACTGATGAATCTTAGTTATCAAAGCAAAAATAATTATAAAAAAAAAAGAGAAATTGCTGAAAATTGTTTTAGTGTGAGAAGTAAAAATAGCAAAATCATAAAAAATGCGTTGATCCATAACGATAATGCTATATATGAACATCTATATTGATGCCTCAAGCAAAACAATTCATTGACGTATTGAATCTAAGGGAAATTCAAGCATTTGAAGATTGAAACTGACGCAGATTAAAAAATCATCTTGGTAGGCGAATTAGACGAACACCATTCAAACCTATGGTTTGCATTATTGATGAACTGATTCGATTTGATTTGATTTTTTTGATGTTTATTTAACCCCACAAAATATTTGTGAAGAAATGGTAAGATCAAACATTATGTAATTTGCCTTATACAAAGTCATTGCAATACAGGGACGTACAAAAAGTAAGAAGAATGTATTATATATATAAGCATTATTCTGATTATTGCTAAAATTTGCATAAGTACAAATGCATACTAAACCATTAATTTGCATGATTACATGACGTGTTTGCAGTCTAAGTATAAAAAATATCGTATCATATAACTCTTACTATGATGGTTGAACAAAATTGAATGAATGTACATAATCAAAATAGCATTGCTGTGTAAGATTGTCTGGAACTAATAGAAAAGAAAGAAAACCAAGGCTGAAACACAAATGTATGTCCTTAATGAGTTTGAACATTAAACTGTCGGTGAAAGTCGAATAGTGTTGCATTACTCAGGTTGAAACCAATGCTTTTTTAGATATAAATGTCTGTTCTTGTATTCAACTTTTGCTTTTAATCTTAATGTTGCATTCTTTCCTGAAATATACGAAGAAATAAACAGCAGCGGCAAATATACGAGGCAACGTAGTATATATGTGTTAACCAGACTTGTTATAAACCGGCTCTCGTTGTTTGCTTTGATGGAAATCACTAACATCGTTATGTGACTGCTAATAGCTAGTCTGTTATGTAACAGGTTGTTCGTGTTGTTTATGTGTGTCGTGAGTATAGTCTGGCTGCCACTGATCAAGGGATCCCAAGGGGGTCAATTGTACAACTACGTCAACATGGTGAATTCATGTCTCATGGAACCGCTGAGCTCTGCGTTCGCCTTGTCCCTCTTCTGGAAGCGAACAACAGAAAGTGTACGTCCTACTCACTGTATTAACTATATACAAATATTCTCCATGTGTCATATACAATACACTTTCACAAATATTTCAATCTTATACTATTGTTCTTGTAATATCAATGAAAAAAAAACTAACGGTGTTAAAATGGTCCGGTCAAATTGATGACACATTTTGCCAGTTATACCTTGCGCAGTCGATTTTGGGTTTGATAATTAGATACAATTATCGTTTATGCCTACTTGTAGTTTTTGAATAATTATTTGTACACTAGAGCATTAGCAGAGCTTAGTAATTTAGATAATTTATGCTTCGTTGTCTGTTCCAGGGGGTGTTTTATGGATTATTAATTTCCCATACAGTGGGCATAGCGCGACTCGTTATCGAATTTATGTTTCCGATTCCACCATGTGGTATGCCCGAAACGAGACCTGCTTTTCTATACAGAGTGCACTTCATGAATTTTGGTGCTATCCTCATATTGTTCAGCGGTATTGTCATCGTCCTTCTCAGCTTACTCACCAAACCAAGAACAGAAGACCAAGTAAGTTATCGATATATTTTTTTATGAAAACTTTTTGATATAATTATTTCTGATGATATATCACCAATTTGCAGTTTAATATCAACATTTTTTGTATTCAGTTGTGGCAAAATTAAATAGTTTTGCAGAAAACCGTCTTTGTGCAAAAATTTCATCTCAAGCAAAATCAGCAAATCAGAAGTTTGAATACCAAATACAGTAGCGCCACACATACCGGTTTATGACGTGATCACTCTTTACATGTGCATTGTCAGGTGTATGATAAGGTTAAACAATATAACATAAAACGTCCAACATTTGGAAAATAAGTAAAATTAAATTGTTTATAAATACATAACCAGAAGCCTATTGAGATAAACGGGGAAAACATTAAATAGGTTTTGCAGTTTGCATTCTTGACAAAAACAAAATTAGCGAATTGCGAAGCCTTAAAAAAATCATAATCAAATGCATTTTCTAGTGAACATAAATGCAGCCGTGTGTAGCGAAAACGTGCTCATTAAAATCTCTATCCAGTTGAATAAGTACATACACGGGAAACAGATCGCAACAGGATGTGGTTTGTTTTTCAAGCTAAGTTGTTATGACACTTTTCCTTTGTTCATATTTTTGCCCCTGGATTAATCGATTTTGAGTTCGGATGATTTTGTTAACGCTTAGGTATTCTCTAATTTATTTTCAGATGGAAAATGTTACCTACTGGACCAGAATGAAATTTCTGCCTTCCAAACCATCGGCGGTTGAAACAAAAATGTTTGACAATCACGAAGAGGAGGATATTCGCCTTAACAACATAAATGATGGGGAAGATGATCCACTCAACGATCGCGTCGAAAAAGGTAATTCAGTATCAATGACAGGTCTGCATACCTATAGCAGGTCTACATACCTATAGCAGGTCTACATACCTATAGCAGGTCTACATACCTATAGCAGGTCTACATACCTATCTAGTCGATGTAGGTAATTCAGTGTTCATGACAGGTCTACATACCTATCTAGACGATGTAGGTAATTCAGTGTTCATGACAGGTCTACATACCTATAGCAGGTCTACATACCTATAGCAGGTCTACATACCTATAGCAGGTCTACATACCTATAGCAGGTCTACATACCTATCTAGTCGATGTAGGTAATCCAGTGTTCATGACAGGTCTACATACCTATCTAGTCGATGTAGGTAATTCAGTGTTCATGGCAGGTCTACATACCTATAGCAGGTCTACATACCTATCTAGTCGATGTAGGTAATTCAGTGTTCATGACAGGTCTACATACCTATAGCAGGTCTACATACCTATCTAGTCGATGTAGGTAATTCAGTGTTCATGACAGGTCTACATACCTATCTAGTCGATGTAGGTAATTCAGTGTTCATGACAGGTCTACATACCTATCTAGTCGATGTAGGTAATTCAGTGTTCATGACAGGTCTACATACCTATAGCAGGTCTACATACCTATCTAGTCGATGTAGGTAATTCAGTGTTCATGACAGGTCTACATACCTATCTAGTCGATGTAGGTAATTCAGTGTTCATGACAGGTCTACATACCTATATAGTCGATGTCATATGACAAAGAGAAAACATTTAGTACATAAAATAAATCAGACAATACCGACGCGTCAACAAAATCATAATTCGAACTAAAAATCGAGACAGAAATGTTTAGTTTATACGCTGCTTCACGGCAAACATATCCAATATATATATCATAATACACAATCTGACAACTCTTACCAATGCTATAAAACAGAACCACACTTAGTCTATGTAATATGATAATATTGGCTTTCGTTTGTAATATGCTTGGTAAACGGTGATTGAGTCAACACTCAGTGCCGTTTTGTGATAGTTTTATAAATATATATATAACATATAACTTCTCGCCAACAGTTGAATATTACGTTTGATATAATGCGAGCTATTGCAGGATGTTCAGCTAAAGACAATGTAAATACTACATTTATAGAACTACCTACAGACGAGACTCCCTCCAATGTGTGCCGGGATCGCCTCCTATTCGTGCTGCTTGGAACCTCCGACAAACAACATAGCCTCATGGAGATGACGCATGAACAGAAGCGAGAATTCCTCACGGAAAATGCTAGGTGGTCACCATGGATATCAGCTTCTGCTCTAGTAACAATGGCAACAATGTTTTTCTTGTTGGGATATTTTCGATGAATTAAGCTTTGTGCGTTGAATAGCCAAGATTTGATTACACAATATTCGTTGTTTCTTAATGTCTATTTCATTAATTCGAAGGTTTCTAATTTATTTTGTCCTTTGCTACTGGTTTCCCCTAATCCGTAAGCTAATCCCCATATTTTGCGTTTCCCTTATTCGTCAGCTTAAATATACATGTACCCCTTATTCAAAAACTTCAATTACTCTTATTGCCAAGAGAACATGTATTTTTTTAAATATCCAGACTGTGTGTTCCCCTGTCATCAGTTATACAGTATACCCAGGTTACGTGTTTACATAATTCCGAAACAGGTCAGGTGATTCTTAAATCCGAAACCACGTTCTGGTTACCCTAGATTTGTATTCCCTAATTAATTGACTTTGTGGAAATTTCTTATATCCCAAGATCACATGTATCCCTTATCCCTGGACTACATATTCCTTGGCTGCATGCTTGCAAACATTAATTGATGTTTAAGCTGATGCAAAACTTGATGAAGGAATCGCTATAGAAAAGCCATTTACGTAAGTCATACCTGTCCCACTCTTGGTCGACTTGATTTTGGTTTTTCACGAGAAAGAAAAGCTTATAAGAAGAAGTAACAAACACTTTGTCAATACTTTCAATTTCACTTTTAGATACATTGTTAATCGATAATATAGCATAAATTACATCAGATTTGCTGACTTACATATGTAGTAATCGTCAATCAAGGACACAACACACATTTCTAAATTATATTTTAATTTTCTTATCTCAACGTTCTCTTTCTTTTTTTGTCTCATTGAGAGATATTCTGTACCCTAGTATGGTATTAAGATGGACGATTAGGAATGTGTTAATTCAAATGCCTACTTGTAACTGAGAATGACAGTTCTCAATTTGAGGATGTAAGATTTGCCTCGGATGTGACCTTGATTTACATCACGGATATCGTCGATAAAGCAGACAATGCTATTCGGAAACACCAGGTCTTATTCTCTTGTACTCTTTCAAGATTCTCCGTGGAAATGTTTACTGTATATGAGTTCAACTTATGTTTTATAGGCGTTTTCGTATTCTCCTGTTTTTTTTGTTTTTTTTTTCATCTTTTCATATAGGTAACACGTAAGGTAAGGTTAAACTTTTGGATATCATATGTATGTCTTAGCAATCGATTATTGGTACCTCTTATTTAAGCGATATGTGCAGATAGTGAATGCGAAACACTGTTAACCTCGATCAAACCATCGATTTGCATAATCGGGATACAGTGCTTGGATATATCCCAGCTACTTCTTAGCACAATTTATAACAATAGGGGATTTTATAAATAAAACACAATTTTGATGCATTGTTTTGTTGTTTTTTTTAATTGATTATATTAACATATTGCATGCTAGCTGACCCCTTACTCAGAGTCAATCCGAACTGTATTCAAAGTAGTATAGAACCAGTCTCCACCACCAGATAATAACATTTCGTCACTTTTGACGTTACATCAACGCTTTACACGGTGCCTCAGATAGCACGCGTTGTAGCCTATGTCAATCATTAGGGTGATTGTGATTCAAAATTGGCAAAACTGACATGATTATGCATAACAAAATATTTTAAATGTAAATATTGGTTAAATAAGGACGAAATGGTAATAATAACACTATTAACAAACTATTTCTGTTTTAGAAGTACATTCTTCATCCGTTGTAATGCGAAAAGAAAACATTGAAAACTTGTTCATTTTAAAGGAAATGGTGGACATTCATAACACTTTTATTGTGAATGACGCAAACGCATTGTTCCCGATATCTGACTTATTTATGTATTTATAGATAAAACAGTATCAGGATATTAAGGATGTATTCTTCAAAATTTGTCTGCAATAAACTTTTTTTCTGATATACATTTTTGGAAATGGAGTTTATGGCTTGGTAGAAAATGCGAAGATGATTTGTCATTGTGCTCGTTTCAAAGCTATGATCGGTCAAATATACCAGTGTTACATAAAAAAAGTGATTCAAAGATAATTTTATATTAAAATTCGTTTAAACTGTATTTATTTAATTTTTTGAAATACATGCAATGAATGATACGGTAACAAGTACGGTGTACTTATATAAATCCTTCTGATTGTTTTGACAAGCTAGTTGCCGTATAAATTACACATAATATGATAATACTTCAGTTACATTAACATATAAACAAATGGTGAAAAGAAAAAAGAACATGTGGTATGGGACAAGTTACGAAAGATAAAATTTGTAATCCATGATAAGGTAAGAATGATATTATGTTTGTGACATCAATTAAGGTTTTCACAGTAACGTTATGTTCAAATGTAAACACATATAGTACTCAGCCTAAACGTTTGGACATAACAATGAAGTTATTCCAATCAATCCTACCCATTATCTTTCAATGTGAAAATGGTTTTTTTCACCTTTTGTTGCATATTTAACGCGAAATATTAAAAATTTTGCTATTTAACCTTTTAGCGGTATTGAACGGATTAAATGAAAATAGGTTCTCTTTTAAAACCATCATAAAATTGGGGGTTCGTGTGCTTCGTTTGTTTCCTCCCATTACTATTTGTGTTATGTTTTACAATTGCGGCTCGAAAATAGAAAGGGCTCCAGTTACACTAAATATATGCAAGAAAATACCTCAATTTCAATTGTAGTTCTGAAATACCATGTGAAAAAGGTTCTACAGATAATAGACATCTGTATAATTAACATAATTTTCATATTGATATATGCTATTAAAATTAAGCATACGTTTTCAATATAACATCAAATACTTACACGAGATTGAAACTAGACTTGAACGTGATGTAAGCCTCAGAAGAATGCATCCTTAACTGTAAACTTGCGAAGAGCCTCATACAATATCAGTTGTCGTCTGAACGGATTTTAGGATATAACAATCAATGACAGATTTCTCTTGAATGTCAATTGATACGTATTAAATTTCTATATTTGAAAACTCCTCAAAGAGACTTAATGGAAAAAAATCATTTTTAAACGCAACATTTCCCGAAATATATCATAAAACTTACACTTTCACTTAATTCTTCATGGAGGTGTTATTTTCCCGCCAAATTTTAAAACCCTTAATACATCTTCGAAATGGTCTCACTGACCTATCCATAATATAGCTCATTTTTAATGTATTATATATAATATTGATACAGACATTTCTTTCTTTTTAAGAAAAGTGAATTGCACGATTCCTCATGGGCCAACTTCCTTAAGCACTTCACATGAAAGAAAACAGGAAGAGATATCATTCTCTGGAATTTCAAAAATACATTATATTGATTGAAAACGTAACACAAATTAAAAATAAACCTATTTAATGCACTAATACAAATAAAAACATGAAGTTATATTAGCAAACAGTAACATAGAAATGGTATGTCAAAGTTGTAAGATGCCAAGGGATGGCAATAGACTTTTGTATTTGCTGTTTTTGGTATCACGATTCGATGACACATCATTGGAAACGTTTTGGTGTGTACTTAGTTCTGACTGTAGACAATACACATCGTTAAGGACACGGTCATTACACTTTGTAATCATGTGATCTCATCTAGGATGCTTTCTAAATTTCAAAGTCTTTTGTTAAAGGCAGACTGACATGATGCCATATATCCCTTTGCCGGTATACGGATATCCTTAGGCAAGCGGTTTTGTGATCATTTCTATTGCACTAGGTTATTGTAATCTTACAACTCGTTTAATCCCTTTCTTTGCAATTATTGTGGGTATGATGATCCGAAACAGAAAAGTGTTATAAACTACGTGTACATGCTGTTTATTAACAATTATGGCGGATAAGACAACTCAATTAGAAATATCTTATTTCACACCATGAACAATAAATCACAAGCTAGAAGATAAATTGGGGGACTAGTCGATGCTACCTAATGTAACGGAAACCACTTATCTGATGTAAACAGAAAAATCGGCGAAGACTAGCTAGAGTAACAATGTGTACAGACAAATCAAGGTGGTAAATAACTGACAAAGATCAAAATATGTTATTACATAGAAGTAGACTAGATACAAAGAAAGATCACGTGGCACACATTACATAATGACTCTAAACAACACAGTTATCCTGAGATAGAACTATATGTAACCTAAGTTACAGGATAAGTATAAAACAAAAAATATAGAAGACTTACATGTATCTTAACAGTATAAGCGTCAATGCAAACAATAGCATATATTGGCGTGTTGAATACTTATTAAGACACGTGGTTGACGATACATATTAAGTATACTGATACAGTATAATATATACGAACTTCTTATTTTCGTCACGTTTTGTAAACGTAAGTCACTTAACTTTGAAATTACAGCTGCAAAGATAATTGGAAAACGTAAATATCCTACATTCTGTTAATCTACTATGTTCAAAACCAAGACAAATCCTATATAATAATGTTTTTTCCGCTTCGTGTATGTTTCTTCTAATCACGCGAAATATCCAGCAAGGAACATTACGATCCCAATCACACAGATAGCCGACGCATTCAGCAGCCATTGGTGCTCCTTCCGTTCAGTCATGAATATTTGTTTCTGTCGTAATGACATCATAGTTATCTCCCTTCCTTGTTCGGGTTCCCCAAACAGAAATGAAGTTAGTTTGGCTAAAAATGGCTTTGGTGTGTCTGTTACAATGGATGTCTCATCATCATGGTTGGTGTCATCATCTTGAACGAAAACACAAGCGTTTTGAGAGGTTTCACTGATTGACAACCTCTACCGATTCTAATAAAGTGATATTCTACTATGTTGCTACTATGGAGATCGTCTAACATATTTCCTCCATTAGGAAACTACAGCAAGGCACATGTTAATTAAGTACAGGTACGACAATAAATACATTTATTATAACCATTAAACTATACATCCGTTATCAACTTTCAGCCCTGTTATCTCATGTACAGTTGTATCCACTTTATTACCCTTCCCGAGGACTGCTTTGGCAACATGATAACCTCTGTTAAATAACTCTAAGAACGAAAACATAGTAATTGTGTCGTTAGGAATTGAATACCTGATATGTATTTCTCGCCATGAGGTTTGTCGATCACCGATATACCATTCACTGGCTTGAGATTGATGTCATCATTGTCAACGGCTGCGTACTCCGCATCTGTGTCCTCCGGGACCGTGTCAGGGGCCTGAACTCTTGTCCACCATGTCATGTGTTGTAGCTTTACGATAAATACACGGCTTGATTGATAACAAAACTTTCCAATTTTTGACAAAACACATTAACCACACATTCATAAGTAAACATTTCGTGTTGGTTTTGTTCAATATTTGACAAATTATACCTTGCATGTTCACTGAATATCTTAAATGATCTGAAACTGACAAGAGCTAATCCGTTTTATTTCTATGAGAGGCTACTTAACACCGATAAGAGAATAATCAACCAACCTCCTCATCGGTCCGTCGTCGTGTCACCAGGCTGATCAACCCAATAGCCAAAAACGCCAGAAACACATTGAACAATCCAAAGTAGAGGAAATGGAAATTGTAGAGGATGGCTGGTCGGGTCTCCGGTTCTCCACAAGGTGGTGCTGGGTATGCAAATTCTAAAACCAGGCGTACCATGCCACAGATGTGAGTCAGAAGCAGTCCACCAATTATTCCCTGAAAAAGAACACATTGTTAATGATTACATAACCCTATAAAGTCTAAAAAGCCATTAACAATTTGACAAGTAAATGTATTGTGCTAAGTTGGAGGGTTCGGGTACTGTACTTCTTATGAAGTCCTTCTTTTAAACATATTTATATTACGTGTTGGTATACACATCCACATGTAATGGATCCACTACAACAGCTACATAAAATGACTTATTATATCAACAAAGCAGCTAGAATACAAGTTCTTTATTCTGCTTACACATGAGCAATAACAATTATCTACAAAGCTTAATCTATATATTTTTGTTTTCTTGCTTACTTTTTCTGTTGTTCTCTTCCAAAATATTGCCATCAGAAACGCTGGACCAGCTGGTGCCATAAGGCTCGCCAAAACCATGTTGAGGTATGCGAAAAGCTGTCCTCCCTGTGAGCCTTTGATCAAAGGCAACCATACGATGCTCAACACACACATGAAGAGGATGAAGGCTCTGCCATATAAGGGAGGAGAAACCAAAGTGATGTGAATATGTGTGGCCATTACGTTTAACTTTATTTTAGTTAACGATTAGAAATAATAATGCAGTTTGTTTTATTGTTCAAGAGTACAGCCAAAATAAACACACAAAAACTTGCTTGTCAAAATAAATTAGATAATACCAAAGCGTTAACAAAATCATAATCGGAACTCAAAATCGATTAAACCATTAAAACCAGGGACAAAATATGAGCAAAGGAAAGCTTTACATGGAGATTCTCGTAAAACTAAGTGACTTAAACGTTTAGCCGTAGGCTGGAAATTAAGTGCATAACAGAAAAGCCTCATGATGTCAATACACATTTAATTCAACAAGAATATTGGGAGCACGGTCAACGTAACTGAGGAAACACCAAATATATATTAGGACATCGCTGTTCCATACACGAAATTATTTATTTTCCGTTTAAGACTTTTCAAGCGCCATATTTTACACTTCTCTTCTCCTCTGCCATAGTCATGTTATTGTAAACATGACGGTCCAAAACACGTAAGGTTGAAGTGACATTGATTCTTACACCATGCCTTACCTTCCAACGATGAGAAGTTCTCGTTGTGTTGATTTCGGCCGGAATCGTCTCCACAAATCCATGGTAAACAAAGTACTTGAGCTGTTAAAGATTGACGTAAGGGAACTCATAATGGCGGAAAGAACCACCGCCATCATAAACCCTCTTAGACCTGCGAAATTAAAAGCAAACGTATAATAGACTTTCCTTCGATGACTAGCAATAACCACATCTATAGACATTTTTATCTTTTTGTAAAAGCCGACTTCTATTTGAATTATTAATGAGAGCAAAATTTGGAAGCCAAAACTAAAAACGAAAGTCGTTTTCTCATGAAAGTTTTCATGGCAAACAGTTTAATCGCACGGAGAAAACTACGCACAGTTAGGAACAAGCTGGTTACTTCAACTAATCATCCAGATTCATGATTGCCTCACCATTGGGAAGTAACTCCAGCACAAGTTTCGGATAAGCGATGTTTGAGCATCCAACACGGTTTTCACATATCCGAAAGCATTCATCCGGGTCTACACAAGCGACCTCGTCTAAAAGATTAAAACACGATTACTTCAGCATTTCGCTCGTATACATTTGTTGTACTCAACTTAGGACTTAGCAGCTGCTCCGGTCAGCATAAACATGAAGCCTGAAATAGGATGACCCCCTCCAAAACGTTATTACACACAACACAGACAAGAAGCTTAGATAATATACAACAGAACGTCATGAGTCTACTCATCTTATATCCTGAACTATGATACAAATTTAATTTCAGTCAATGTTTTTCAGTTTTTTCAAACAATAATTTTCTAACAGGTTAACAGACTATCGAGGTCCTACAGTATGTTTATCAGTTTGGTAATACAAACTAAATAAAAGCTTATGAAAATATAGCAAACAATAATAAGGTATGGATATTATCAAATGCGAAAATGAATTCAAAAAGAGTGCCGTTGCAGATATCTGTGAAACTTGCTACCGAAATCAGACATACCGTTAAAACTAAACATAAAGAATACTGGCGACATGAATAGGTTACATACTACAGATATGATTGATTCGGCATTTTGTTATCTGACGTGATGATGGGTTATACGTTATGATATATGCCATACAATGTAATGATCAGTTATATTATCTGCCAAACGGTGTATTTATGCCAACAATAATCATTCACCAGGAAACAACACTCGGCTTATCATTCCCGGCAATATCATCAGGAACAGCGGCAGCAGTTTCAGGCAAGCAGCCATAACCGAACCGCCTTTTGCATGGGAAAGGCTCTTTGCCGCTAGAGATCTTTGCACTATAACCTGAAAAGAAAGAAGACACTAGAATGTCCACCCTCCCGACCCCCCGCGACGTATTGTCAATGTTTCCCATTGTTTATAGTATAGTAATATCACAGTTACAAAACATTTTACATTGTTTTGCTATTGACATTGTATCATCTTACATGAAAACATGAAGTTTTACTATTATCTGAATTCAAGTTAATAAAAGTTAATTCAAGAGCTAATACATCAATGCTATTTCTGATACATACTGTGATGGAAGGCTTAACTCAATGTACTTACTTTAACACGTTTAGATAAATAGTTTGATACAAATCAGTTGATATCTAAATTTTCTCTTTTTAACGTATATGTATTTGTTTCAAATGTTATCCAACTGAACATAACGTTGTACTCATTCCTGCAAATGAATCTTACCCAAACCTGGTTTATTGTTGGCAACACAGTTCTGACACTTACTAAATTCCATCACTGTATCATTGATTTGTTAATGAAATCATTTGTAAATTGCGTTTATTCAACCAATCAATCCTGATATTAAAAGTAACCACTGAGTTAATGATATGATCAAAGACATTACCTGGTCACAGCACCAGTAGGCGACACATCCCAGTGAGGAGCAGACGAGTAGACCCGGCCACGGCTGCTCGCCATTTACAGGATCAAGGAACACATGGAAAGCATCCTTCTTCGGTAAGCCACATGTGCTGTTGGCGATCTGGATTGTGGCAGTTGCATTCATGTACAAACGTTCAAGATTTTCCAAGCTTCCGACTCGGCTGAAAGCTAGAAATAACCGACATCGGAGTGACATTTAAATCAGGTCTAAATAAAACTAACCGGTAACTACACTAATTGTAATGTTATCGTTTAAACGTTACTGGTGTATATGGAGTTTATAGTATGTAGCAAAACAATAACACAAACATACATACCTATTCCAAATAAGAGGAGAGCTCCGAGTGTAAGAACTAAAGCCTGGAATGTATCTGTGTACATCACCGCCTTTAGTCCGCCTGTATGATAAAAAGCGTTCCTCTGTCAGAGAAATTAACGACTAATGTATCGTTTAACAAAACATGACCAAACAGACATTGATGGACAAAACTTATATTTACACTAAGTATTCATTATAAGACACAAAGGAATGGTATTTTTCTGATATTTAAATTGAAAGACATAATTAAATTGACTTTTTACCGACTACGATCAAAGAAAATATCAAAAACAAATTATATGCAAATAATATGTTTAGTTTAATAAGCGTTCCTGTCGTAGACAACAAATATTAAGCAACACTGACGAGCAAACCTTACCCAGAATAGTGTAGAATCCCGTGACAACCAACAAGACTATAACAGACATGTACATGTTCCATCCGGTAGCCATTTGTATGAAGAGACCGCCAGCAAACATGTTCACCTATTACAGGAATGAAAGCCATAACAATACAATACATTCTACTTATGGCTATAATCGAGTAAAAGTGTAAGGAATTGAAAAGTACTTCACATTATGAAATATTTACAGTCTACATTGGTATTTTCTCGATAACCATTGTCCTGCAAACTAGTTATTTTCCAACTATACTCGAGAGCGTGCCAAATTTCTATGACGTCGACAAAAATACATGTGGGCGGAGCTATGAAAATTATCCAGTTCGAGTCACAATTGCATGACGTCATCAATAATGAACATTGGCGGAGTTAAGCACGGTTTATGCAAACTTCATGCTGTTTTATTATTGAACCGTTTTCACGTTTTGAAATTAAATTTATGTCCGCAGATTTGGAACAAAACAGAATAGTTATGAATCATTTACAGGAAAAATACTATAAATATAAGAATTAACCTTAGTTTAGTTTATGAAATCAAAATCCAATGGAGCAGTCAGTAAATTCAACGCAAACGCTTCACGTTTAGGTTAATGCTCCATTGGATTTATGATTTCATAAATTAAAAAAAATAACCAGGTTAATCCTAAAATGAATATACGATCAATATATGTCTTTCTTTATCCATCAAACAAGCTGATTTATCACCTTGCCGTTATTTATTTGATGGCTCCTGATAAACCTAAAAACATTTTTTGTGACAGAACCAATTCATTTAGATTACACCTAAGTATGAACGCTTGGACGGAGACCATGTTTATATTGTTATAAACAATTGAGCGTCGTCATATTGATGACCGCGACGCTCGGCTCTTTATCTGAAGAATACCATCGCTTAAGTTGGTGATATAGAGTGTTTAGGGTCTTTATTCTTATTTCAATAGGGATATTCATTGTGTCTTTACATAGTTTGGTACTAGCCATACATATGGTGTTTAAAATATTATTTTTCTATGGCTACATCTGCAGATTTACCCAGTGTTTAAGAGTGGGGGAAATGCTCTCCAAAACATTATCTTACTTGGTTCAGATCTGAAGCTCTGTCTAAGGCTTTTTGCTCGTTGGAAAACACCTATAGAGGAATATCCCTCTCCTTCGGATAAAGTGTAGCTATCTCTCATTATACGCATGGCGTTATTTCATTATTAAATTAAGTACAATTAGTGAAATCGGATATTATAGGGAACTGCCATATAGCATGTCTGCCTCTGAGCAGTTCTGCCATACGATCACCACAAAATGTAAAGAAATTCCACTAACCATGTGACTAGTGAATTGACTGTAATATATAGATATTTTTGGATGTTATTTTGTGTGTTATAGGATGTTTTGGCTGCTATCTGGTATGCCTACTGCTTACTACGTATTCAAAGTAACTGTAAAAGCTGTTTTAAAGTAACATGCTGACGTTACCGCTAGTTTGGTGACAACAGCGAGCACCAGGAACAGAATCGATATGTAAATCCGGATAATGTTTCCTCCGACACGCTTCTCCAGGTACTCTGGTAGGGTATACACCTGTCAAAATTCAAAATAAAACAATACCATACCAAATGGATAAAGCTGGCAAATATAGAAAAAAAATAGATTATTCATTTGGACGACACCAATTCCAAAACTATTCATTGCTGGCAGAAAATATACTATAAAGATTTTCGAAATAGTATTTGTCACTACTAGAAACATATAAATATATCCGATACAAACTTACCCCAGCGGAAATATAGACGGGGATGAAATACCAGCCGAGCAGCAATATCAGAAACACTGGCTGTAATTAAGAAAATAAATATGTCATGGATTAAGTCATTCCTACTTGGAACTGTTATTTGGGAACCTTTATTCGCAGTGATGTTATATAGTTTTAAACACTAATATCACTGATATATACCGAGTTTGTTTTGTACAATTGAAAACTGATTTTTCGAGCTTTCGAAAATGTCTGTTTCATTTGTCAAGCAAAGAGTACACTTGATGAGCTGAAATCAACATACTACCTAAAATAGGGCGAGTTAGAGAAGACAGCTGTCAAATATTAGTATATATTATAGTAGACAGAGGGACGTGTAAGATGTTAACCCATTCCGCCCCTTATTTGATGTTAAAATAAGATCATAAAGATGACTTAACTGGTGTCCCCCTCGTCTCTGTTCATTGATTCTCCTTTGGTCCTAATCCGTATTCATTCTTTGATTTTCTTTATTCTCCAGTTTTCCTCCCTTTCCAACACATTAGGAGTGTTCCAGTCTATGATATGGTTGTGTATATTGGCATGCTCTGTGATAGCTGATTTGTTATAATGCTTTTCTGATGTTTTGCTAGTGTTTCTGTCGTAGACTTGCTGTTCCATGTCTCCCACGCCTTTTTCGTGTTTTTTTAGACTCGTTCCAAATTTCTGACTAGTTTCACCTATGTATGTGTGGTTGCAGCTGTTACCTGGACTTGGTAAACTACTCCAGTTTTGTCTGCACTGTATCCTTCGGATGTACTACGAGTTGTTTGATGGTTGTTTGAGGTTTCACAAGTGTGCTGGTGTGATGTTTGAGCAGCACTCTTGAAATTGATTCCGAACCCATTCTTACATTAATGTATGGTATAGTGACCATGCCACTGTTTTTTTCTCTCCATGTTGTTACCTTTCTGTTTCTCTGGGACGTTTACCTTGTTTTTTGCTTGACATAGGAAACAGACGTTTTCGAAAGCTCGCAAATGAAGTTTTTAAAACAAACTCAGTATATGTAATTCATACCAAACTGAAGAATCGTATTCCTAACAAAAGCGCTGATGTTATATAGTTTTAAAAACTAATAACAATGATATTCGTATTCAAACATTAGTCGTGCATGAAGTCCAAAATGGACAAAACGGCCGTATGGTTCAGTTAAAGTGTACGGATACTAATAAAGACTATTTAATCAATAAACAATTAATAGTTAATGTGTATGTGTTTTATTGCCTTATTTATCTTTTTTCCATCCAAGCAATAAAATAAAGGACTCTGACCTTTCTCAGCGTACAATTGGCACTAAACACATGAACTGTGTATAAGTTTGATACATACACTCCACTCAAATAGAATCATAGCTATCCCTGTTGATGCGCCGGCCCCAGCCAGTCCGACGAAGTGCTCACTCCCTATATTGCTAGAGAACAGGGAAGCGCCAACCTGGCAACAAAAGTAATTATATTTATTTAATATTTGTTCTAAATGTTATGATTTCTACATTCGTCAAACTAACAATGAATTAGAGCACGCATGGCTGTACTTAAAAAAACAAGCTACACTCAATCTTAACGAAATCTACATGTCTATAAACATATATATAGAAATACCAGAAATAAACTTAATGCGATACCTTTACATTAATTATTGCTAAGCGACATTATTCGGAGAAAAAAAGAGAGACACCAAATTAATTAAGACTGATAACTCAGTGTCAATAGGTCTCAGTAAATTATTTACTTTTGCATGGCGATATCACGGTAAAGTCCCTTTATCAGCCGTGTCGTGAACGGGACATTAAACCATGCATCAAACGACACAATCCCTTGCGTTTTAATGCAACGTTAACAAAAATGACGCCTCCTTAATTATCGTTTGGTCCTGTGAGAAAATCAGCTATACCGAAGCGCCATCAAAACAATAATCCGAATTCAAATTCGATTAAACCATAAAGTAAATACAGAAAAGATTTACAGGGAGATCTTTGAAAAAGCACTAGAGAACCCGACCAGGTGTTTCAGAAGAGCAAACGTCTTCTGCATAATCAACAACACCCGCGATGTAAATCTAGGTTACGTCGAATTTATGTCACGTTCTTAAAGATGACGTTACACACACTTGCTGCACCTTTGAATCCTTTTAACGCAGCGAAGTTAGAACTGATGTATCAACCAACCTGATAAGCATTTTCAAAAATGTCCACCGCTCAATAATAAAAGATAGAGGCAATGATAAATTGGCGCGTTCACAAAATTTGCTGTAGAAAGCATGCACAGAAATCAAAACAAGCGTAATTATAGTTTAGCGGAATGCCTTCAGCGAGAAATCGATAAAAAAAGATTAAAGCTAAAGTACCGGGTATGTGATATAAGTAGCAAAAATACCTACCGCCACCCAAGGCATAGTGCGTCCAGCCAGGAAGTAGCCCTTAACATTCCCGCGTTTGGAACTCCGCATAGACTGAAACAATAAACAGAAAAATCATCAGAGAATACAGAGGCGTCAACAATTTTAAAAATATCACGACCTTGAAGGTCTCCTCAAAACAGTTCAGAAATTATTATCCGTGATTATATATAGGGCCTTAGCAACCAGCCAATATCGTTCTCAACTCCCTTGGGAGCAAACAACCGGTGCTGCCATTTCGGCGCTCACAGCTAGCATTCTACACTTTCTAGCACTACCCGACCACGTACTCATTTACAGCTGAGTAGACTGGAACAAGCAGAGTAAAGCATTTTGCTCAAGGATACAACACAAATGCCGTGATGTTAAACCTTGCTATTTATCTTATCGTGAAGAATATGTTTGTAATCAAGAGAATTTTAAACTCGATTACGTAAAGTATTTGTGTATGAACTATATGTTATGATGGAAGACTACATAAAACTGTGGTGACAAAGTGGTAGTTGACATGTCTACATCTCGGACAGATATCTGGCGTGTCTTTGGGGTTTCCGTCAAGCTTTGGTACAGTTTGTCCTGTATTTATTTCCATCGCCGTTAAAGCTTAATTATACCAACCCGGCTACATCTCTTCTGTGAGTACAGCCTCCTAGTCTAGTAAAAATATCGGCGAAACAATTGGCGTGTGGTTTATTTGACAAAATGATTGAAAATGTCGCTTATATATTTCTTTTTTAGCATTTATGTGATACGTGATTTTAATCCGCTTATGCCTCTCTTATTAAAGATTATATAGATTTGTTTAGTCTAAAGAGTCTTAAAAAACATATTTAATTTTCATTTACAAGTGAAGCATGTTAAATAATTTAAAAGAAAATGTTTTCTCTTCTATCCAGAAGTTTGCTCATTGCAGTACAAAAGGAATGTTTGACGAGAGTTATTCGACTGTCATAAACCTACCCACAACCCGACAGCCAGCACAGCCGCGAAGTAGACCACCAGCACAGTGATGTCCTGCCAATTGTTCAGCTTGTTGTGGTGCTGCATTCTGAAATCCGAGAACTGCACACCTATACAGGAACAAGCAATACAAGAATGAATGTTAACAAACAATCATACAAATCGTGGCATGTTGATTATATTATATGAACAGACTATATTAGCAGGTTTACAGTGAAACACGTACTTAGTACAATATGATCCTGGTGGTAGCTACTCGTACTGACCAACCGAAATTGTTTAATTGCTATGTTTTCCCAAAGTAACTGTTTGCTGTGTCATCGACTATACCAAACTAGTATTTGCTTGTTTCCGCCATATCTGCAGCCTGAAAACAAGCGCTTAATACATCCAGGTGAGCATTGACACAAGATTGACGCATTATAACTACAGTAGTAATGGATCAGGTAGTAGATAGAGTTGAAATCGACTCTTTGAACCCCGTATACCAATCGTATACTACCGTCCCCGTATTGAATGTAAACGACGTGTTATATTAGAGATAACAGCATTACCTTTGTGTGGACATCGTCTACAATTTTGCGACATATCTTTGTGTAAATAATTAAGTACTTTAAACATATTCCAGTACCGATTGAAATGTATCGGTTTAGGGTAGTATCAACGCGTTTTGTTAGATTTATTTAACCATTGGATGTCTGCCAATATTATCAATGTGAATGCCGAATAAACAGTAGACCGTCTGGCTTCCAGATTGTATTTGTATTGACAACACAATCTGACAGACGTCCAATGGTTTTATTAACATTTAAGATATCATCTTTTACATTATCATAACATTTGTTTTCAATGTATAAAGTTTTTCTCTTTGCATGTCAACATTTTGGAGCTTTTTGAAGATCATAATCATCTCAATGATTAACGATAGGCTGCAATGTTTGTTAGGCGAAACTCAGAGCGTTGTCGTAACGGAAGGTTAAACTGGCGCCAAAATGACGTCATGTTACTGTCCGTTGACTAGTCTACATCTGTACTCCTGGGAATACAATCCCGATGATTAACACTGAGTTAATGGAAAGTCATTATGAAAAAAATGTAAATATAACCTTTTGAATAGATTTGACAATATTGCAATAATAAATAAGTGAATACTATATCCCAATAAGTATCAAACAAAAGAACAACGTACCTATTCAGAAAAACATTTCTCAACACAATTAACCATTTCCCGTGTAAGCACTGTTCGTTTACTATGATACGGGTCTTTAACTCGCCGTACCATTGTGTACACTTCCTGTCGACTTCCTAGTAGATGTATGCATGTTATACGGGCGTTCGGACAATGATTTCACCAGTGTATCATACCGAGGATTGTCAGACTATGTTTCACTAACACATTTATCGTAGCAGTTATCGTTCATAGATTCCTTTTTGTGTGCGACTGATAAAGAGTGCAATAGAGGAGATAGAGGATGTCTAACAGTGTCTTCAGTAATACGAAATATTACTGAAGAAAATGTTAGATATTCTGTCTATTACATTTTTGCTGCAATACAGCACATTAAGTTGACAACACTTGGTGTAGATACTTTTGATACTAGCAAGCCAAGACAATTCGATGGGACAAAATGTAGACCTCTCTGTAAATATTTCAATAAAATGTGAAAACTAACCTCTAATTTCTTTTGATCACTGATTTAAATTCAGGATTGTATCCTGTTCTGTTGAGGTTTATGGGGTATAAACCTCAATGGATCTTGAGACAAATTAATGAACTGCAAAGCAGTTCATATGTAAAATTTGTCTTTAGATCCATAGTTCATATGTAAAATTTGTCTTTAGATCCATGGAGGTTCATGGTGTATAAACCTCAAATGGGTTTTAAGACAAATTTAATGAACTGCTTCCTTCGCAGTTCACATCAAATTTGTCTCAAAACCTATTGTGGTTTATACCCCATGAACCTCAACAAAACAGGATTTAATCCTTATATTAAAATTCAGGTTGATTTTGTTATTTTGCGGCAATATTTCTTAAATATTGGACTTGCGCGAGTCTTTGCAGTGGAAGATGCCGAGACGTGGGACGTCATCATTCACTGTTTGACGTCATCCAAATGAAATTTATAGCTGTTTTCGTATATTTTGGATAACAACTATAAACTGGTACAACACAAACACGGATATTTAAAGAAGCCGGTTAGTGTCACATAAAGTAATTTTTATGTCGTAATTACGACTTAGTTATCTAGTAATTACGACTTAGCTATCTCGTAATTACGACTAAGCTATCTCGTAATTACGACTTAGTTATCACGTAATTACGACTTAGCTATCTCCTAATTACGACTTAAAAATGAATTAATGAATTTACGAATAAACACTATGTTTTCACAAAGAAAAATTCCCGAACAAGATGACAATTCTGATAACTCTGTGCCGTAAAATGAGACCTTTGTGTCGTTAAGCTAACCAGCATTTGAACAGAAGGGCAGCTTGAAGTTTTCCCAAAGCAAGTTTGTAAGCTGTGTTTTGATTGGTCAAATTAACAAACGCGACATTTGTTACTAGTGAAAAATTATCACTTTTATAAAATAAATTATCTTCGATATTTTACTGGTAAAAGGTAATAATTAGATGTATCTGCCTCTGATAAACCCAACTGGACATTATATCAAAAGATTGTTTATGAATAGTATTCCTGCTACATTTATGAATAATTCTAAATTAACCCTTGTATTTCCTGGATCATTAGCGATGAGAAGTTTGTTAATGAGGCATAAATCAGTTTTACAAACTTGGAAACGCTTCTACGAACTTTAATACGTGTATAAAAAGGATACACTGAAAATAGACTTCTGTACAGAAAGGAAATGTTTGACCGGATGAACAGGAAATTCAAAAGGAAGTGTCAGTGTTATAAACAGCAGGAACTATACAAGTTATATAAAAGTTAAAATTCAAGGAACTTTTCAAAACATATAGGAAAGTTAGGTATAAAAATGTGTATATCTTTGGAAACCATAGATGAGCACGGGGCGTCAAGTTATGATAAGGAATCTGTACTTACAAAGTAGAAACAAGCTTAAGACTACGAGGCATTACACAACAACACCGCTTCTAATAACTTTGATGATGACACTATTAATCATATCAAGCAACGCGTCGTTCAGTATATTGGATAACCCGAGTGTTGACATTTCGTGCTTGAAAGCATCCATAATCAAACAAGAGGTCAACAAAGCTATTCAACAATCCAAGGCAAATAAAGCAGCTGGAGTGATGGAATTTACCCTAAACTCTTCAGGCGTGGCACCGTATTGATTTACTACACATGATTATTGTATATTGTGTTAATAGTAGCACAGTGCCAGACCTGTGGCAGACAGGATTAGGTCATACTATACCTAAGTACCGAAAACAAGGGACCCTATGACATATAGAGGGATAACACTGTTTACTCTCCCAGAGAGAATGTATAATTCTGTACTTAATTCACGCCACGTGAATTGCTCAATATATCAGTAGATGAGCAGAATGGATTTCGGTCAGATAGAATTGTTTAGGCTATCTGTATACACTAACCAGTATCACGATTAACATACTCGCTTCGTCAATTTTCAAAAAGGCGTTCGCCACTGTGAGTAGGGAATGTTTATAAGACTCTTTCATGACCAGGGGTGTAAGGTAGGGAAATTCGAAAACCTCTTGGGTGGAATTTCCCTACCTTACATCCCTGGTCATGAAAGAGTATTTTTCTATCATTTCAAATGAAAATACTTTTGATTGGCCACCATTTTGAAAATATCAACCTTGCCCTTGAGTTTTTTTGGCGAAAACAAATGATACAGCGAGATTAAGCATACCCCATATTTGCAAACATATTTTGCGCAGAAAAAATAATCCCGCTTTCTAATGTACAGGGTTAAAATATCGTGAAAGGTTTTAATTTCATCACGTCGCCATTTTTCTCTTTTCGGCATCAGACTTTACCTAACTCGTGACGTCACATCATTGTTGCGCCATTGTGACGTCACGCCGTGGCTGTATTGCATGGGTAGGTGTGTGATGCAACCACAACGATCATAGGTGTATTGCCCTAGATAGGCCGCATTACACACCTAGAAATGAGAGAATGTATTATCTAGGAATAAAGGGAAATTCTACATCGCAATTACTTTTACGTATGACCACGTAAATATAACACCACTAACCTCTTCCATGTGGGGAACAGGTTGAAACAAGGATGTAATATTCCCCAACTCTGTTTTAATCTGTATCAGTGACGCGTGATTTCAGTATAATACAAGGTAAACTAAGGACGTTTTGCCCCGTTTTATGTGGATACCAATATGACATTGTTACTTGATAAAAAGAACGCATGGTCAGTATCGTACAATACAAGGTTTATGTTTGGCTCGGAGCAGAATGACCAAGATTGCTCGCTATCTCGTCCTTCCTAAGCCTCACCGATCCCAGTTCATCATACTGTTGCGAAAATGAAGAGATTTATTTCTCTGAACAACGATATGAAAGAATAACAACATTAGTTCACGATGCTGCGGATACACGTCGTCTAAAAACGAATATGCATACCGCCATTTAGATGTGTGCGCGGGAGCGAGTCTAGTTAGAACTTCCGGTACGGATTCCGAACCGGAGTTGCGGTACGGAAAGAGCTAAGTTCAGTCATACAAGCGATTTATATCATTCTTTATTTTGACATTGATAAACTACCATATTTGTTGTGGCAGCATTGCGTTCATAAATCACTGACTTGTTTGTTGTATTGATATAGCCTAACCTACGTCCATCCATTGCGAGTACGAACATGTGTCCTGTAATTAGAGCATGCTCTGGATTTACTAAGGAAACAAGCGCGTGCTCATTGTCAACACAGCTTACACTAGTATGAAATATGGCGAATGTATCTGTATATATGTTATATAAATAGGTATATTTATAGGAATTAATGTTGATTGATTACTTATATGTGACGCAGGTGTTAAATATCAAATTATTGGTTAAATATATGATAGCCTGTTGGATGAGGGTCTGCATATTAAACGAAAAAGGAATACAACATCAGCAAATAAAGAAAATGTGTGTTTGTTTGAATTAATTGGATACTGCATTGCATTCGACGTCATATGTACGTCAGATTTAAGTAAAATTATGACGTCAGGATTATGTCAAATATAAATGAAAGTAATATTGACGTCATTTGTGATGTCAGAATTACGTACATTTGATGACCTCAGATTTATGTCAGTGATTGACGTAGTGTACGTCAGATATTGGTCATAATTTAACTGATGCAGAAATTTACAAATAGTGTAGACATTTAAAAGGAATTACAGCAAATCTCAAAGAATCTATCTTACAAGTGCAATTAAGGATATAATATTAAAGAGTTCAAAAATATATATATGTCATTAGAGGAACTTGAATACATGCATAAACTAATATTAAGTAGATTGCTAACATTCTATGCACCTATAATAATGTAAATATGTATACACACAGGTCTATGAACTCATCGTACTTCCATGGATAACAGACACACATTACACTTATTCAGTTCATCGCTGTTTTTGCTCATTTTCAATTAAACATGTTTTTACAGGAAACTGAATTACTCTAGTATGCATTAAAACAGTATGATACATGCCTGAATATAAAATTAACTTACATAAGCTCTATAGGGTCTGTTAGAAACAACAACACGTGTGTGTATGTTGACCTCTCCAGCAGCACTGATACTGGTCAAACAAAGAAAGTCCTGGTTTGAGTGGGAAACTGGCCTTATCAGTCTATCAGTGAGGATATGTGCCCGAGATTTACTGTATATTGGGGCGTGTGTGCAATTACTGAACAAATACAAAGTGGTTTTAAAATTAAACAATTCTTTACTTGCTGAGAATATGAAGTGAATGAATCATGATGATAATACTTATAATACATACGAAAACAAACATCATCACAACAATTATATTGATTCGAATCAATACTTTTTATTTGAAATGTAACTTTACAATTATGTTTAGAATATCTCATACAAAAACAATCTGGTGTTTCGTCAGATTTTGGTTTCATTTTGACATAGAATTGACGTGAAATATGACACGAGTATGACGTCGGTATATAAACTGGCTAGTGATCGACGTCCTAACCTGAATCTGACTTAACCTGAGGTCATTACGACGTACAATGCCTGCTAGGGACGAGTTGATAGAAGTGGTTCAGCCGTTAATTTCTAACTGAAAATGTCTATCGCCAATACGTTTATCAGTGCTGCGATGGGGCTTTCAACATCATTCGCAGCAGATGCTCATTCGGTCAAACCGCAATACCTATCTATAAATAACACAAATGTCGTGCTGACCTTAGATTTAGGCAGACAAAACAAAACATATACGTGTCTGCAGTACAGTATCATTTCACTGGTTCATTATTATACACGGCTTTTAAACATAAATAGTATATATGTATCTATCTTTTATATATCCATTCCCTCTAAAATGGTGATGCATTCAGCTACAACCTCTTGTTTCTTTCCTCATTTTAATCGGTGGGAACATATTGAAACACTTAGTAAGTAAAATATATATCTGGATCTAATATGGCTACTAGTCTGTAATTACGCATGTGCTATATGGCTACAATAACAAAGCAATAGTACAGTGTTAATATTTCTCGGCCGATTCTAATGACACAGAACCAGCGACAGGACCACGCGCCGTTTCCGCTACAATATGACGGGATTTTCTCACGTGTATCCAGCAGAAGCGCACCGAAACTATAGAACTTATGAAACGAAAATCTGAAAACATACATATATAAAAAAAAAATCCTGAAAAACGGATCTGTCGGTCGTGAAACGTTGCGACCGTATAGTGTTTGTGCGGAAAGTAAAGTTTTGATATCTGAATCTGTCAGGAACTTACCCGCCCTCCTATGGCTCAGTCCCGGCCGGCAGACGACGGAATATAAATATATAAAACGTCGCCTGGTGGTGGATAGCTACCTTATCACCGCGAGCACACTTGTAGTAACAAAGGTACGCACACTGATGACACGGACTTTCCTGACAACTTTAAAGTTCTGACAACTGTAGTGATACAGACGTCACCATGAAACATGACAACAATAAACATACTGTACTATACTGTATATATATATCACTATGTTTTAACAGTTGCAGCACATGTTTGCGTGTGACGTTCATTCTGAAACCTTTAAATTTAAATTTCTAGAAAGGTACTGTTAAACTTTAAATGACTTGAAGTGTGAAATAGAGTCACCAAGTGGACAATATGTAGATAATGTTGTATCAGCACAATAACCAACTTCACGAAATAGAAAATATCATGCGCATGGTACCTTGATATAAAGCAAAAATAAATGTCCAAAACTGAGATACAAATTCATGAAAAAGTCAGCTAACAGACGCGTATTACATATTTAGAACCAGCACTAGCAGGTTCTTGGTATCCCACTTTAGTTTATTCTTGGTAACAAAGACGCACATCTGGACATGCATGGTTTTAATAGTGTTCATATAATAAACATAATGAGACCAATTTTAAAGTCTGCTTCACTGTATACAATGCACATGTCGCCTGTGCGTCTTTTGGAAACATATGAAAAATTGATTCTTTAGATGTACGTATATGATACAAAGTAATGCTGTGCAGGACGTATTTATTGATTTCACGGACTGTAACATATTGCTAATATACATGTACGTACACGACACAATTATATGGCAAGATAGTTAATTGTTCTTGAAGATCACAAATTAGATAAACATGAATGTACATGTACTTCTGAATTTGTATTCAACTGCGCCAATTATAGTAATCCTGTGGGGTATTAAGGTAATGAGTATCCAAACAAAAATTGGAATAATTGTTATTACTAGTGCTATCCTCATCATAATCATTTACGATTTGTCCGCAATGGGTCCTTCAAGATGAGTATTCATATCGAAAAATATAGCTTGATACCGCTGTATATATCGCGATATCTGTTGGCTTACTTCCTAGTTCTCCCACAACTACATCACATGGAATCTCACCACTATTGTATATTGGTCCATTCGAGTTAATAAGAGAAGAGTCTGTACCACAGGAATCCCTAACGACTGTCAAGCTTCATGTTTCTTGTATACATTTAAAAAAATAATACTAAGAATGTTCTTGGGGGGTGGGGGGTGGAGCAAGACTCAGTTCTGGTACAGTCCCGTCCGAAATAAAAGAAACGTTTTGGCACATTGATAAAAGTGTAGCAGCTTTTAAAAGTGTGAAAATGTTTTTTACAAATACTTTCTTTGTCTAAGCAGAACTTTTTGGCAAGTGGTTCATGTTTAAAATTAACCTTCAATCTAACTAATGATTCAGGCCTTTGGTATAACTACACCATGCCTCAGTATGTATGGTAACAAATATTACTCATATGAAACAAAGAAAAAGTTCTGACTGATCTCATCTTCACCCCGTGATACCGGTATATGGCTACTAGTCTGTAATTACGCATGTGCTTTAAGATGATTCGAGATAGTTGAAGAGAGTAGAAGTTGCCACTGTACAGGGTACTTTTAGACGTCCTTAAATGATCTGAGCTTTAATAGGGCGTTAAAATGATAAAACCAAATCATTTATTCGAAAAATGACATCAACCATAGCTTCCGTTTGATGACCGGGCCATTGAAGTCTGGGCTATTTTTCTTGTGACTTCAAGCATAATATATAGGTGTGTATGTTTTACTGAAATATTCCCTGCATACCTCGTGCGCTGCACGCACCAATGGAGCGTGTTAATGAAGTGTTAGCAGCCAGGAACCATTACACTACTCTCTACTCCAACGCTGAAAACGATTCAATTCTCTGAGAAAGTTTGAAATTTTTGAACGAAACATTTCAAGCAATGTCATTTCTTATTGTTACATAAAATCTTTATCACTCGAATCACAATCGATGGCATTCTGATTGTATTTCTCTGCAGTAATTTATTTATCAATTATCTAAAAACAGGAGACGTAACCTGCACTCGCGGGAACGTTCACAAAACAAACAAAAACGAGTTAGCTTGTAAGGAATTCAATGTGCTTGAAGTTCTTATCATATTGTGTTATATAGTTTTTCATTTGCATTTGCGGTCGCGAACTACTTGCAAAGCAACTGCAGTGGGTGGTCGGGTGGAGCAGTGGATAGCGCATTTGCCTTTCACCAAGGCGGCCAGGGTTCGATTCCCCGACCGGACACGAAAAGGTATGGGGTCGCCTGTCCGACCATATGGGTTTTCTCCTGGTACTCCCGTTTCCTCCCACAATAAGACCCCTCGCGCGCTAATATCCGGGCCAACAAGAGTGATTTGGATAACTTGTTTCATAATTCTTGTAAAATAAATAAAGTTTATATTATATGAAAGCAACTGCAGTTAGATGCAGTGTTTTTTATGCTCGGTAATCAAGTGGTAGGACGCCTGGCTCGTGAAAGAAACGTTCAGACTCGAATCGCGGCACAGCACTGTGTTGTATGTTTGAGCAAGATACTTGGTATGCTTGTCCAAGTCTAATCAGCTGTAAATAAGTACGTGGTTTGGCAATGCTAGAAATTGTAGAATGCCAGTTGTAAATGCCGAATTGGAAGCAATGGTGTTTTTCATCCCAGCATCGGGCGATCCAGTTGTCGTCCGCCTTCAACGCTGAACATGAATTATGAAACCCAAATTGTCTCGGCCAGGTGACACAACTTCCTCTCTCGGCCAGGTGATACAACTTCCTAAAAGGGGCGAACACTCAATTTAAGGCCAAAGTGATGCAATGGCGAGACATAAGATAAGAGATAGTTATTGAGAAAGAAGAGAAAAGATCCCAAATTTTATCGCCTCTTACGAATCCATATATTTGTTTACAAAGATCTACGATAGATGACCCAAGAAGTCGGTCAATGTCGTAGCTTTAATGTGAATTTAAAACGACTTGGTCGAGGTCAGCTATATTTGTTTTTAATTACTGTTATTCAAAATAATCTTATTTTTCGTATTTCAGGAATTACGTCTTTTCAAGTCCTTTTGTAACTTTTATGACAGCATATGGGTGTTGTTTTACTTCTTCACTCATCTAGACATCTGATATGGTATATTAATTATATGGTTCATAGACGGTTTTCATTAGCCCTTTCGGCTTGATAGAATCTTTGCCTTGAACGCCGTGGTATATAAGGCTATGTCATGTTTGTCTTGATAGAAGCTTTGACTGCGGTGGTATTTTAGGTTATGTCAATTGTAAATGATGATTTTAAAGTTAAACGTTTACACGAGTTAGAATTCCCAGGTGATGAAGTAATTTGGATTAAAATGTGTCTCCTATTGTCGGTACAGCTTATAGGCCAGTAAGTTACGGTCCGTTATGTGTCTCCAAATAAGACAGTAACAAGAGGTTTGAATGCTGACTTTTCGTCTGTTTCATCCCTTCATGTTGTCAGTGACATTTTTAATCATTATCAAACGTTATTGGTGACTCTACTCGCCTAGGACCTATCAGATATTTACTTTATCCAACATTTTTATCGACGGAAAGGAAATGTAGTCTGAATTAGAAACTATTTTCTTTTTTCAGAAATTAATTATTCACTGTAAAACTCAATTTATAAATCCATAAATACGTACATAGTTACTACATTCTATAAAAAAATCCAGTAGAAGATTCATCATTTCTTGAAAGGAAAATTGTTATGTAAATTCGATTGAAATTCATTTATCTGCTAGTGGAAGGCGGTGATTTGTTTGTATACCTTGTGCCTATTCCTATACAAAGTGGACAATAATCATGTTTGAATTGGAAACCCGCTGCTTATGATAACGATATCGCTAAATGAAACAATCAGCAGTGAGTTAATAAACACAGGAAACTGTTTATCAGATAGATATGGCTACCACTAAATTCTCAAACGTAGTGTTAAGAAGAAGTTGGGCGAACTGTTGTAATAATCACAAGGGCCATTAGTACTATAAACAGTACATAAGGCTTGTACCTCATTTTGACTGCGTATACGGCGCATAATTATGTTTGTTGCCAACTGCGGGTATACTAACGTACCCGAAGTCAAAAAGGGGTGTAATCCTTATATTTACATCATTATTAATTTAAAGGCCCAATATACGTAACTTCAGGAAATTTTTCGAGATTCTGAAAAATTATGAAAAAAATCCAGTTGATAACCATGCAAAAATAAGCCTAAAACGAAGTAAACCTGAGCGGTAACTAACAAGAAACTCTTAACAAAAAAATCCAAAGAATTGAAAATGATTCAGGTGGGGCCCACTTCAACAACAAACCGAAGGTAGAAGCACGGTTCGAAATGGACGCGTGTTTACAAATAGCGTGTTTCAACTGCTGCTGTAACGATAACCGCGAAAGAATTCATCTTGAATGTTGCTGATACCAGTTAATCTTAACTAAATCTATAAAATATAATAAGCTATTAAGCTTGATTTTTGCTTCAAGTTTTGCCGAAAGTTACGTATATTGGGCCTTTAAGTGTTATACGAAGGCCATGGTTGCTAAGATAATTTGTCCCATTGAATGTTCATCAATATATTGGTATGTTTAGAAAATACAATTAATGAACAACGCTATTTTTCTTCATAACATCATTTGTAAATTTGGTATTGAAAATATTACTACCACTTCGAATCTATTGCTTTATTTATAACAGTCGTTATGTACACGCTTTGACACGGAGATGTGGTTTTAACGCGACTCGACGTCGGACGTCATAACTGCAGTGCGCCGCTATGTTTGCGTTATCGCCGAAGAAAAAATATTGAAATTAAACGTTTACCAGAAATCATTAAGTGTATGACCAAACAAAATGGATTCCATATATGTTCCATGTTTCAAAATCTTGAAAGAACCAAACAATGACCGTCAGCGAATAGTTGTAGTTCTGAAGCGTGAACGACGCCATATTTGAACAAGTATCAATCCGCTGAGCCTTTTTTCATTGCGTATACGCTAATTCATATGAAGGAAGGGGTGTAAATAAACATATTTATTTAAGGATTGAATGTATATTTTGTTGCTTGCATCGGCTGATGACGTCAAGTGAACCTTGCGCAAACGAGGTGAACTGCGAAGTAGTTCATGTACCATTTGCACGAGGGTTACTTGACTTCATCAGCCGATGCAAACAACAAAATATACATTCAATCCTTAAATAAATGTTACCTATTTTAAATTTCACGCCATTCGCATGTACTTTAAGCTGCCGGTTTCACATGGTGCCCGGAACAGCCGATAGCTAGCTTCATTCATCACTAGGCAACAGAAAAAATGTAGTCCAGAGACAAGATTTTTTATATATATATATATGTGTGCTTTAATCATACGTCTCAAACTTTTATTTTCATTAAGAATTGATTGAAATACCATTACAGTATAAAATGAAATACTAGAGTGTTTTAGACCGATAAACATGCAACCATAATCTAAACTTCTCATAAGTATAGAATTATTCTAGACACCGTATTTAGGTCCAGAAACTACGCTGTAAGTGTAACAAATTATCGGGGCCCTATGAGCAAGCTAGGTTAGGTCCTACAGTAGATCTAGTGAAGCTAGCTTATCAGTTTCTTGAACAGGTTATATTTGTCGAATAATATCTATATGTATAGCCTAACTTCTTAAAGGGAACTAATTTCTGTGACCGATCTCAAACATTTTATTTTAGTATCGGACATGAAAAAGACGCAAAATCTGCCGACGGGCAGATGATCCCATTTGCATTCAACGCAAGGTCATCGAAGGAACCTATGAGGGATTTAGAACCAATATATCTTTATTGCTTTCGGAAATGTCAGTATTTTTTCAGATCAAGTATTATTAAAGTTATGTGCGCTATGATACTGGCATAACTCATTGGCATGTAAAACAGATGTTTTACGTGTAAAGTACACCCGTACATTACTATTGTATGCCTACACAATTCGTCCAGGACGATACACTGTTGTAAACAAATACTTCGCCAGGAACGAAAAAGCGCGTGCACCACTTACTTCGTCGGGAAATGAAGCAACCAGAGTTTACTAGTTTCATTGAGGTGGAACGGAGTGAAAATGTAAATACATATAGATAATATGACTTCTATTGTTCATACAGATGTACCTATAATGAAGCCATCAAAAATTTACAGAAGACGTAAACTTACAATTCTTGGTTCAGATATTGATTAGCTTACTCGGCAATACCGTATTGCGTGTTTACAAACGAACACCACTTTCAACTTACCTATAGTTCTTCGTTAGACCCTCTCAGTGACCAAAGCCATGCAAAGGGAGTGGCTGCCAAGAGAATAGTGATTTAGTTTGTCACAACATTGGGTATAAAACGCTACACCTACCAGTCACTAAACGCCCGGAGATAGCACTCCGCCGTCTACCTCACATTCTAGTGTGTACCGATTTCCTTTAGAATTATAACATCAAACATTCGATATATGTAGCGTAACATAGTTAGCACACACTCTTTCATTTATAAAACTTCATTATCTTAACGAATCATCAGAGTATTATGTTTAAAGCGGTATGGCGGAAGGCTCTGTTACACTGTACAGTTCTCGCACGCTATTCGCGCGTGATTTTTCAACGCTTCTATTTTTAAACTGCACTAGCGGAATATTCTACAACATTTCGTCGTCGGCTGTCTTACCTCAGGTGAAATTAAATTTCCACCAGACCATGTTATACTTGCCTCATTCAACATGGAATACCTGTTAGCAAGTCAGACCAGTACATAATTGACCTTCCCCTTTACTACAGTTAATTACAGTTCCATCACAACAAAATACAGACGGCCGTTGATTGCTGTACTTCAAAACGTGTTCATGAAGAATGGAGAAGGGCGACGTTAACGACCCTGAAAATCATGGCCGATATGCCCGTTCGATAGTTTATCCCCTTCTTTGTGAGATAACTATTTAGCGATATTTAGTGTATCTTAAGTTCGATGGGGAGCTTCGATAATTATAATACAATAATTATAATAAATAATTATTGTATTGTACAAAAACAAATAACCAGTCAACTTTATTTTTCCTTAAAGGGGCAGTTAAAGAGGCATCACGGTAAAACTATATTTTTTTTATGCTTATTTAGAATTATTTTATATATGAATTAAATGTATACTCTTGTGGAAAATTAATGGGTGATTTACGCTGAAATTTGTTCTCAAAAATTTTAATTAATAATTAAAAAAGGGAATCACTATTCGTTGATCAACGATTTGGACATGTAAATTTTTTTGCATCACATATGATAACGCATGCGCATAACAAGCTACATCGGTAAACAAAAAATGGCGATCCGCGTGACCTACATGTAACTACCAAGCGAAAAGTGGCCGAATGATCAAATTTTAACGTAAGGATTATATTACGGAAGCATAATGAGGGATGTGAAGTATTCAAGGGAGAGACCAACAGCCCAATTGTTTGCATTGTTACAGTTTTCTTCTGGATAGCCGGTGACACAGTTTTGATTTGGTTTTGGGGCCTCCCAAGGGATAACTCTTTCATTCCTCTGTTACATGAAATGCGTGTGTAAAACTTGAAAGCGTGTATTGTAATATTCCCTTTATAATATTCCAGTAAAACGGCATTATTGAATTATATTGCTGAAGAGAAAGACCTTTTCACATACAAGGAAAACCGTATGGGGGGGGGGGGGGGTGTTACGTTGTAAAACGCCGGTATCCCGGGTGGTTGAGTTTAATGTATATACAGATTCAATTTGGACAAAATGAATAAATTTATGTCATCATGTGCGGATAAAAAAATATTGTCATACCTAATCTATAAAATACGGATTGTACAAATATTATCGGGTTTGGACCCCGGTATTAAATTTGATATGAACCAAAATATATGCATTATATAAGTGAAGTCATTAATTCATAAAAAAAATCATATGTATGTCCAGGGACATATATACGTCCCTGGTATGTCCCATGTCTGCAGTTGTGTTGAAAATGTTAACGAACCTTTAAATTTACATAAAAAAGTAAAGAATCATAACATTTATAAATGGATTAAGTATTGGACAATTATCTTCTCGACAAGTTCCAAATTTGAGATATATATTATACATGTATTCTACATGTTTAGTGCGTGGTGGGTCATATGAGTGCACAGACTTCCGTGATACATATATAATTGTAAGTGTTAAAGTATGTTGACGCTGAAATTTGGATAGATTTTAGATGGTTATATAGATAGTCTGAAAAAAAATCTTCAAGACATCGAGTTGTATAAAAAAAAATCGGAATCATTCCATTTTATTTTTTTTACTTTTCAATGCATGCACACCTTTTGTGAAATGGTTCTAAATGAGGATTTGTGAAGATAACTTTTTACAGAAATTAAGGTTTGCCCTATGGTTGTCATCGTCGGAAACCCACATGACACTGTTAAACGTACGATGTAAGAGTGCAGTGTAGCTTTTATGACCATTGAGGGGGCATTTTTATCGAAAATAGATTTTAACCGCCCAAATGTGTAAAATTACTCTAAACATCCTATTTTAGGTCCAAAACTAGCTGTAACAAATTCTCAGGTCCCTGTGATTTGCATCGGTTTCAGTCAGGTACTGATGTCGATAAATGATGCAGAGATGTCGACATAAATTTATTCATATGCATATCGTGTGTAATTAACTTCTGATTATTAATGTGAATGTGATTCAATAAATTTATACACGGACTTTGTGTCTGGTTCATCATCGGACCTGTACATTACGTATCCCCTCCCTATGGGCCCCTCGTCGACTTGCGACAAAATAGTCACGTGATTGATGCGTGATCAGCGCTATTTTTATCGGGCTTTCCCGAGGAATGCAATTTTGCAAGTGGCTAATAAACACATTTTGAGTGGACTTTGAATATTGAAATAACAGGAAAATGTATCTGGTAGTGCAGACAGCATGTACATTCAAGAACTTCATTGTAGACTTCCCCGGGATGCCCCTTTAAGCGAAGTTAATTTACTTTTTTTTTATAATATCACCAACTATTTTATAAAATTGTAGTTCGGTAATCCCTGTGAACTATTCATATCGATATTTTGACAACACTTTCATGCGTTTTTCAATTAATAATAAGGAAATCCTTAAACGTCGAACCCTTGCAAATGAGACATATGCTTACAAACATCTCTGCGCATTTTGACCCCACGGAGTATGCATGTTTTGAGGTTAACAAATTTCCCTTCAGAGGACCCCTGTGTGTGCGAACTTTCAACAAGTTTGAAGTATACCAACACAACCCTCGTGGGAACAAACGGGAACCCCATGGCATCATATAAACGGAGGTTTCCTATAGGTTTTCCACAAAATGGAATGCGACGTTCCGCCGGAACGAATCGGTTCGTCGGTTGAGGCTTCCAAATTGGATCTAATATGGCGGCCAGTGAAGGTTTTCGTTTCAGTTGTTCAATAAGTTTTAAATAGATATAACTGTATCCCGTTAAAGTGTTTTTCATCAGTAAAATACAAAAATGTATATCACTACCAACTAAAAAGTTGCATCATAATGTGTAAACCATTATAAAGGAATTCAACCCGGAGAAATGCGAAGCCCTAAATATTACCAACAGAAGGAAACACTCCCATCAGCCGTACAACATTGATAATTACCAACCCCAACACGTGGATCAGGCCCAATGCTTAGGGCTCAAAATTCAAAACCACTCTCCTTCAACCAATATACCGACAGAGTAACCAAATTCGACACTAGCTTTCCTCCGTTGCAACATCCGCTCCTTTCCCATACAGGCCAGAGAGAAGCTGATACTACTGATGTCAGACCATATCTTGAGTATACTGCGACCATCTGGAACCCTCGTACAAAGCGTAACATCAATGCTGTGGAGTCCGTGCAGAGAAGAGCCGCACGTTTATCTTAAACGACTACGACCGGACCAGAAGCGTTACACCAATGTTGCAACTACTGCAGTGGCCAACATTCGGAATTGTTCTGTTCCATTAGGCAGACCAGTTCCAAGTAAGTACAACTGAAGCGTTCTGAAAAAAGGAATACACTGCTAGATTTTGATTCTGGCGGTTATACGTCAGCAGACAACGCCTGTACAACTATATTTGATCAGATACGTGTCAAACATCAGATTAGACGCCTGTACCACTATGATCAGACACGTGTCAAACATCAGATAGACCCCTGTACCACTATGATCTGACACGTGTCAAACATCAGATAGACCCCTGTACCACTATGATCAGTCACGTGTCAAACATCAGATAGACCCCTGTACCACTATGATCAGTCACGTGTCAAACATCAGATAGACCCCTGTACCACTATGATCAGACACGTGTCAAACATCAGATAGACTCTTGTACAACTATGATCAGACAAGTGTCAAACATCAGATAGACCCTTGTACAACTATGATCAGACAAGTGTCAAACATCAGATAGACACTTGTACAACTAAGATCAGACAAGTGTCAAACATCAGATAGACCCTTGTACAACTAAGATCAGACACGTGTCAAACATCAGATAGACCCTTGTACAACTATGATCAGACACGTGTCAAACATCAGATAGACCCCTGTACAACTATGATCAGACAAGTGTCAAACATCAGATAGACCCTTGTACAACTATGATCAGCCAAGTGTCAAACATCAGATAGACCCTTGTACAACTATGATCAGACACGTGTCAAACATCAGATAGACCCTTGTACAACTATGATCAGATTCGTGTTAAACATCAGATGGACCCCTGTACAACTATGATCAGACACGTGTCAAACATCAGATAGACCCCTGTACAACTATGATCAGACACGTGTCAAACATCAGATAGACTCTTGTACAACTATGATCAGACACGTGTCAAACATCAGATAGACTCCTGTACAACTATGATCAGACACGTGTCAAACATCAGATAGACTCCTGTACAACTATGATCAGACACGTGTCAAAAATCAGATAGACCCCTGTACAACTATGATCAGACACGTGTCAAACATCAGATAGACTCTTGTACAACTATGATCAGACACGTGTCAAACATCAGATAGACTCTTGTACAACTATGATCAGACACGTGTCAAACATCAGATAGACCCCTGTACAACTATGATCAGACAAGTGTCAAACATCAGATAGACTCATGTACAACTATAATCAGACACGTGTCAAACATCAGATAGACCCCTGTACAACTATGATCAGACACGTGTCAAACATCAGATAGACTCTTGTACAACTATGATCAGACACGTGTCCAACATCAGATAGACCCCTGTACAACTATGATCAGACACGTGTCAAACATCAGATAGACTCTTGTACAACTATGATCAGACACGTGTCCAACATCAGATAGACCCCTGTACAACTATGATCAGACACGTGTCAAACATCAGATAGACTCCTGTACAACTATGATCAGACAAGTGTCAAACATCAGATAGACGCCTGTACAACTATGATCAGACAAGTGTCAAACATCAGATAGACACCTGTACAACTATGATCAGACACGTGTCAAACATCAGATAGACTCCTGTACAACTATGATCAGACACGTGTCAAACATCAGATAGACTCATGTACAACTATGATCAGACACGTGTCAAACATCAGATAGACCCCTGTACAACTATGATCAGACACGTGTCAAACATCAGATAGACTCCTGTACAACTATGGTCAGACACGTGTCAAACATTAGATAGACTACTGTACAACTATGATCAGACACGTGTCAAACATCAGATAGACCCCTGTACAACTATGATCAGACAAGTGTCAAACATCAGATAGACTCTTGTACAACTATGATCAGACACGTGTCAAACATCAGATAGACTCCTGTACAACTATGATCAGACACGTGTCAAACATCAGATAGACCCCTGTACAACTATGATCAGACAAGTGTCAAACATCAGATAGACTCTTGTACAACTATGATCAGACACGTGTCAAACATCAGATAGAACCCTGTACAACTATGATCAGACACGTGTCAAATATTAGATAGACCCTTGTACAACTATGATCAGATACGTGTCAAACATTAGATAGACCCTTGTACAACTATGATCAGACACGTGTCAAACATCAGATAGACTCTTGTACAACTATGATCAGACACGTGTCAAACATCAGATAGACTCTTGTACAACTATGATCAGACACGTGTCAAACATCAGATAGACGCCTGTACAACTATGATCAGACACGTGTCAAACATCAGATAGACTCCTGTACAACTATGATCAGACAAGTGTCAAACATTAGATAGACTACTGTACAACTATGATCAGACACGTGTCAAACATCAGATAGACTCCTGTACAACTATGATCAGACACATGTCAAACCTCAGATAGACCCCTGTACAACTATGGTCAGACACGTGTCAAACATCAGATAGACCCCTGTACAACTATGATCAGATACGTGTCAAACATTAGATAGACTCCTGTACAACTATGATCAGACACGTGTCAAACATCAGATAGACCCCTGTACAACTATAATCAGACACGTGTCAAACATCAGATAGACTCTTGTACAACTATGATCAGACACGTGTCAAACATTAGATAGACTACTGTACAACTATGATCAGACAAGTGTCAAACATTAGATAGACTACTGTACAACTATGATCAGACAAGTGTCAAACATTAGATAGACTACTGTACAACTATAATCAGACACGTGTCAAACATCAGATAGACTCTTGTACAACTATGATCAGACACGTGTCAAACATCAGATAGACCCCTGTACCACTATGATCAGACACGTGTCAAACATCAGATAGACCCCTGTACAACTATAATCAGACAAGTGTCAAACATTAGATAGACTACTGTACAACTATGATCAGACACGTGTCAAACATCAGATAGACTCTTGTACAACTATGATCAGACACGTGTCAAATAGCATATAGACTCTTGTACAACTATGATCAGACACGTGTCAAATAGCATATAGACTCTTGTACAACTATGATCAGACACGTGTCAAACATCAGATAGACTACTGTACAACTATAATCAGACAAGTGTCAAACATTAGATAGACTACTGTACAACTATGATCAGTCACGCGTCAAACATCAGATAGACTCTTGTACAACTATGATCAGACACGTGTCAAATAGCATATAGACCCTTGTACAACTATGATCAGACACGTGTCAAACATCAGATAGACTCTTGTACAACTATGATCAGACACGTGTCAAACATCAGATAGACTCTTGTACAACTATGATCAGACAAGTGTCAAACATCAGATAGACCCTTGTACAACTATGATCAGATACGTGTCAAACATCAGATAGACCCTTGTACAACTATGATCAGACACGTGTCAAACATCAGATAGACTCTTGTACAACTATGACCGACACACCTTTAATAGATGACATTTAAGCTGCAAGCAAGGCACAAAATAAAATTTATGTACTCGCATATTAACCAAGTAAGTGGAATTAAAAATGAACTAGCCAGTTAGACCAGTTTGTACTCGTTGTTACGTTATCAGTAGAGACATAACCATTATAATGAAACTAACCGGAAAAAGAACCAGTCTATTGTTTTATTTATTTTTATTAATTTTATGAACAAAATTATATCGACTCTAGAAATAGGAAATCGTATGGCAACCATATGTTTGCTTATTTATAGCAGATGTGTGTGAAGAAAGTACGGCGATGCATGCTCGCGATATAAGTACAAACTGATGTTTATTTATGACATGAATATTCAGTTTTATCAAAGCGGTAGGATGGTTGGGTGGGTGGACAAAGCTGACATACCGATTAAGTTGAAGCGCTTTAGAGTAGATTTACAAATGATATAAAGCGCTATATAAATGTTGTATACCATTATTATTATTTCATTATAAATAAACCAAAGTCATACTAGCAGCGGGATTTATTTTTGTTTGAAGCAAATGAGTAATGAAAAAAAATGTGATGTTGTGTGACACTCTGAAGTCTGTAATTCCTAAAAAAAAATATTTTTAAATTTTCTCGCATAATCATGGCATGTATTACTGAAGTATTCTTTTTTTTAATTACTTCCTAATTTGACGCGTCCTTTCTTATTAGTTTTTCCTAATAAACATATCTTAATCTTTATTTATCAGATTTAAACTTGTATTATCAACATGTTAAATACATACGCTCTCCTACAGATCGAGCAGGTACTTGTAATATTAACTACAAGGGTGTCGGAGACGTATTGTACGTCGTTACACAGCGGAGTTGGCTGTTTGTATACTTTAAGGTTATACACAATCGAGACATCGCGTGCCTTAATATCGGGCTCATGGTCAGTGCATACACCCGAAAAGATTGTACATACACGAGAATAACACCTTTGTAATATGCGGTACATAACCATAATTATATTAATTGAGAAGATACGGTTATTATCGTACGCGATTTGATATATTCTGACATTGGGATTGTAGGAAAGTAAAGGGCACTTGGTCCCTTTGTCAATATCCATGGGAATTTCATGAAATTTCACTCAAATGTTCACTAGTGTGTGGAGAACAAGTTTTTGTGATGTAATTCGGCGAAAAACCGCAGAATTATTTTTTTGGTGAAAAGAAAGAACGAAATCAACAACTGAAATATTTCCTTTTAATATTTTGCAATATAATGCTAACGTTATATACCAGTATATATATAAAACAGAAAAGAAAGCAAACATTTGATATTTCATATAACCCATTATTCAACAAAATAAACACATACATGCATATTGTTCATCAACATTTTCAAATTTCAAAAATTTGTATGGATAATCTATTTTTTGAAAACTATGTTTTGAAGAAACAATCCTTAGTTCAAAACAAATCTTAAAAAAAATTGAACTAAAATTTTTTTGTTCACTTAGAAATGGGAAAAAGAAGGAGGTATAGATTTTCCGGTGTTACATAAAACCCACTTCTAAAGTATCTAAATATAAGATTGATACAACCACGTGTATGGAAATGCATTATAAGGAACATCTGAGTTAACCCTAATTTAAACAACCCTGGTACTTTATATAAAATAGATTATCAAGTCCATACCGATTGAAAGTCAAAGCAACAGACCTCCTTCAACAGCTGACACAACACTTCAAGTTCACAACAAGTCTATCTGACCACAGTTGCTTGAGTTTCTGTCAGCAAATGATAAATATATATATATGTGTGAAATGAGCCTCCCATTACAGTAATGTACATTCTGTAATGGGCCGCGGCTCCATATATATATAAACATGTTTTTATATACTGACAGAAACTCAAGCAACTATGATCCGACACGTTGAAGAGTTCTACTTGATGTGCGGTGAATTTCTTACCCATTATTAATATCAAATATTATATCCGTCAAAGCCAAGAACGATAATTTGACATTTAAAGCCTAGTTTGATATACTCGTGGCTCGTGACTATATAATCTATTGATAATAGTTTTGTATAACATTCTAAAACAGAAGGCTAAACACCTAAGGCATTTCGTGGGAAATAATATCATATCGATCAATCCGACGGGAACCGCTTAAGTGATAACCTCCCATCCGTGACTATTGGTTAGACTGCCTGAACTCATTATCACTAATTCATTAACAGCAGGTGTTACTCGTCGATACACAACTCGTGTGCGACATGAAAACTGTCCATATACTGTAGAGTTAGTTTACCTAGCACATGTCCCGACTGTAGAGTTAGTTTACCTAGCACATGTCCCGACTGTAGAGATAGTTTACCTAGCCCATGTCCCGACTGTAGAGTTAGTTTACCTAGCCCATGTCCCGACTGTAGAGTTAGTTTACCTAGCCCATGTCCCGACTGTAGAGTTAGTTTACCTAGCCCATGTCCAGACTGTAGAGTTAGTTTACCTAGCCCATGTCCCGACTGTAGAGTTAGTTTACCTAGCCCATGTCCCGACTGTAGAAATAGTTTACCTAGCCGATGTCCCGACTGTAGTTTACCTAGCCCATGTCCCGACTGTAGAGATAGTTTACCTAGCACATGTCCCGACTGTAGAGTTAGTTTACCTAGCCGATGTCCCGACTGCAGTTTACCTAGCCCATGTCCCGACTGTAATATAGTTTACCTATCACATGTCCCGACTGTAGAGTTAGTTTACCTAGCCCGTGCCCCGAGTGTAGTTTACCTAGCCCGTGCCCCGAGTGTAGTTTACCTAGCCCATGTCCCGACTGTAGAGATAGTTTACCTAGCACATGTCCCGACTGTAGAGTTAGTTTACCTAGCCGATGTCCCGACTGTAGTTTACCTAGCCCATGTCCCGACTGTAAAGATAGTTTACCTAGCACATGTCCCGACTGTAGAGTTAGTTTACCTAGCCCATGTCCCGACTGTAGAGATAGTTTACCTAGCCCATGTCCCGACTGTAGAGATAGTTTACCTAGCCCATGTCCCGACTGTAGAGTTTGTTTACCTAGCTCATGTCCCGACTGTAGAGTTAGTTTACCTAGTCCGTGTCCCGACTGTAGAGTTAGTTTACCTAGCCCATGTCCCGACTGTAGAGATAGTTTACCTAGCCCATGTCCCGACTGTAGTTTACCTAGCCCATGTCCCGACTGTAGAGATAGTTTACCTAGCCCATGTCCCGACTGTAGAGTTAGTTTACCTAGCCCGTGTCCCGACTGAAGAGTTAGTTTACCTAGCCCGTGTCCCGACTGTAGTTTACCTAGCACATGTCCCGACTGTAGAGTTAGTGTACCTAGCCCGTGTCCCGACTGTAGAGTTAGTTTACCTAGCCCGTGTCCCGACTGTAGTTTACCTAGCACATGTCCCGACTGTAGAGTTAGTTTACCTAGCCCGTGTCCCAACTGTAGAGTTAGTGTACCTAGCCCATGTCCCGACTGTAGATTTAGTTTACCTAACCCATGTCCCGACTGTAGAGTTAGTTTACCTAGCCCATGTCCCGACCGTAGAGTTAGTTTACCTAGCTCATGTCCCGACTGTAGAGATAGTTTACCTAGCCTATGTCCCGACTGTAGAGATAGTTTACCTAGCCCATGTCCCGACCGTAGAGTTAGTTTACCTAGCACATGTCCCGACTGTAGAGTTAGTGTAACTAGCACATGTCCCGACTGTAGAGTTAGTTTACCTAGCCCATGTCCCGACTGTAGAGTTAGTTTACCTAGCCCGTGTCCCGACTGAAGAGTTAGTTTACCTAGCCCGTGTCCCGACTGTAGTTTACCTAGCACATGTCCCGACTGTAGAGTTAGTGTACCTAGCCCGTGTCCCGACTGTAGAGTTAGTTTACCTAGCCCGTGTCCCGACTGTAGTTTACCTAGCACATGTCCCGACTGTAGAGTTAGTTTACCTAGCCCGTGTCCCAACTGTAGAGTTAGTGTACCTAGCCCATGTCCCGACTGTAGATTTAGTTTACCTAACCCATGTCCCGACTGTAGAGTTAGTTTACCTAGCCCATGTCCCGACCGTAGAGTTAGTTTACCTAGCTCATGTCCCGACTGTAGAGATAGTTTACCTAGCCTATGTCCCGACTGTAGAGATAGTTTACCTAGCCCATGTCCCGACTGTAGAGTTAGTTTACCTAGCACATGTCCCGACTGTAGAGTTAGTGTAACTAGCACATGTCCCGACTGTAGAGTTAGTTTACCTAGCCCGTGTCCCGACTGTAGTTTACCTAGCACATGTCCCGACTGTAGAGTTAGTGTACCTAGCCCGTGTCCCGACTGTAGAGTTAGTTTACCTAGCCCGTGTCCCGACTGTAGTTTACCTAGCACATGTCCCGACTGTAGAGTTAGTTTACCTAGCCCGTGTCCCAACTGTAGAGTTAGTGTACCTAGCCCATGTCCCGACTGTAGAATTAGTTTACCTAACCTATGTCCCGACTGTAGAGATAGTTTACCTAGCCCATGTCCCGACTATAGAGTTAGTTTACCTAGCCCATGTCCCGACTGTAGAGATAGTTTACCTAGCCCGTGTCCCCACTGTAAAGAAAGTTTACCTAGCCCATGTCCCCACTGTAGAGTTAGTTTACCTAGCCCATGCCCCGACTGTAGTTTACCTAGCCCATGTCCCGACTGTAGAGTTAGTTTAACTAGCCCATGTCCCGACTGTAGAGTTAGTTTACCTAGCCCATGTCCCGACTGTAGAGTTAGTTTACCTAGCCCATGTCCAGACTGTAGAGTTAGTTTACCTAGCCCATGTCCCGACTGTAGAGTTAGTTTACCTAGCCCATGTCCCGACTGTAGAAATAGTTTACCTAGCCGATGTCCCGACTGTAGTTTACCTAGCCCATGTCCCGACTGTAGAGATAGTTTACCTAGCACATGTCCCGACTGTAGAGTTAGTTTACCTAGCCGATGTCCCGACTGCAGTTTACCTAGCCCATGTCCCGACTGTAATATAGTTTACCTATCACATGTCCCGACTGTAGAGTTAGTTTACCTAGCCCGTGCCCCGAGTGTAGTTTACCTAGCTCATGTCCCGACTGTAGAGATAGTTTACCTAGCCCGTGCCCCGAGTGTAGTTTACCTAGCCCATGTCCCGACTGTAGAGATAGTTTACCTAGCACATGTCCCGACTGTAGAGTTAGTTTACCTAGCCGATGTCCCGACTGTAGTTTACCTAGCCCATGTCCCGACTGTAAAGATAGTTTACCTAGCACATGTCCCGACTGTAGAGTTAGTTTACCTAGCCCATGTCCCGACTGTAGAGATAGTTTACCTAGCCCATGTCCCGACTGTAGAGATAGTTTACCTAGCCCATGTCCCGACTGTAGAGTTTGTTTACCTAGCTCATGTCCCGACTGTAGAGTTAGTTTACCTAGTCCGTGTCCCGACTGTAGAGATAGTTTACCTAGCCCATGTCCCGACCGTAGAGTTAGTTTACCTAGCTCATGTCCCGACTGTAGAGATAGTTTACCTAGCCTATGTCCCGACTGTAGAGATAGTTTACCTAGCCCATGTCCCGACCGTAGAGTTAGTTTACCTAGCACATGTCCCGACTGTAGAGTTAGTGTAACTAGCACATGTCCCGACTGTAGAGTTAGTTTACCTAGCCCATGTCCCGACTGTAGAGTTAGTTTACCTAGCCCGTGTCCCGACTGAAGAGTTAGTTTACCTAGCCCGTGTCCCGACTGTAGTTTACCTAGCACATGTCCCGACTGTAGAGTTAGTGTACCTAGCCCGTGTCCCGACTGTAGAGTTAGTTTACCTAGCCCGTGTCCCGACTGTAGTTTACCTAGCACATGTCCCGACTGTAGAGTTAGTTTACCTAGCCCGTGTCCCAACTGTAGAGTTAGTGTACCTAGCCCATGTCCCGACTGTAGATTTAGTTTACCTAACCCATGTCCCGACTGTAGAGTTAGTTTACCTAGCCCATGTCCCGACCGTAGAGTTAGTTTACCTAGCTCATGTCCCGACTGTAGAGATAGTTTACCTAGCCTATGTCCCGACTGTAGAGATAGTTTACCTAGCCCATGTCCCGACTGTAGAGTTAGTTTACCTAGCACATGTCCCGACTGTAGAGTTAGTGTAACTAGCACATGTCCCGACTGTAGAGTTAGTTTACCTAGCCCGTGTCCCGACTGTAGTTTACCTAGCACATGTCCCGACTGTAGAGTTAGTGTACCTAGCCCGTGTCCCGACTGTAGAGTTAGTTTACCTAGCCCATGTCCCGACTGTAGTTTACCTAGCACATGTCCCGACTGTAGAGTTAGTTTACCTAGCCCGTGTCCCAACTGTAGAGTTAGTGTACCTAGCCCATGTCCCGACTGTAGATTTAGTTTACCTAACCCATGTCCCGACTGTAGAGTTAGTTTACCTAGCCCATGTCCCGACCGTAGAGTTAGTTTACCTAGCTCATGTCCCGACTGTAGAGATAGTTTACCTAGCCTATGTCCCGACTGTAGAGATAGTTTACCTAGCCCATGTCCCGACTGTAGAGTTAGTTTACCTAGCACATGTCCCGACTGTAGAGTTAGTGTAACTAGCACATGTCCCGACTGTAGAGTTAGTTTACCTAGCCCATGTCCCGACTGTAGAGTTAGTTTACCTAGCCCATGTCCTGACTGTAGAGATAGTTTACCTAGCCCATGTCCTGACTGTAGAGTTAGTTTACCTAGCCCATGTCCCGACTGTAGAGATAGTTTACCTAGCCCGTGTCCCGACTGTAGTGATAGTTTACCTAGCCCATGTCCCGACTGTAGAGTTAGTTTACCTAGCCCATGTCCCGACTGTAGAGATAATTTACCTACCACATGTCCCGACTGTAGTTAGTTTACCTAGCCCATGTCCCGACTGTAGAGTTAGTTTACCTAGCCCATGTCCCGACTGTAGAGATAGTTTACCTAGCCCGTGTCCCCACTGTAAAGAAAGTTTACCTAGCCCATGTCCCCACTGTAGAGTTAGTTTACCTAGCCCATGCCCCGACTGTAGTTTACCTAGCCCATGTCCCGACTGTAGAGTTAGTTTAACTAGCCCATGTCCCGACTGTAAAGTTAGTTTACCTAGCCCATGCCCCGACTGTAGTTTACCTAGCCCGTGTCCCGACTGTAGAGTTAGTTTACCTAGCCCATGTCCCGACTGTAGAGTTAGTTTACCTAGCCCATGTCCCGACTGTAGAGTTAGTTTACCTAGCCCATGTCCCGACTGTAGAGTTAGTGTAACTAGCACATGTCCCGACTGTAGAGTTAGTTTACCTTGCCCATGTCCCGACTGTAGAGTTAGTGTACCTCGCACATGTCCCGACTGTAGAGTTAGTTTACCTTGCCCATGTCCCGACTGTAGAGTTAGTGTAACTAGCACATGTCCCGACTGTAGAGTTAGTTTACCTAGCCCATGTCCCGACTGTAGAGTTAGTGTAACTAGCACATGTCCCGACTGTAGAGTTGGTTTACCTAGCCCATGTCCCGACTGTAGAGTTAGTGTAACTAGCACATGTCCCGACTGTAAAGTTAGTTTACCTAGCCCATGTCCCGACTGTAAAGTTAGTTTACCTAGCCCATGTCCCGACTGTAGAGTTAGTGTAACTAGCACATGTCCCGACTGTAAAGTTAGTTTACATAGCCCATGTCCCGACTGTAAAGTTAGTTTACCTAGCACATGTCCCGACTGTAGAGTTAGTGTAACTAGCACATGTCCCGACTGTAGAGATAGTTTACCTAGCCCATGTCCCGACTGTAGAGTTAGTTTACCTAGCCCATGTCCCGACTGTAGAGTTAGTTTACCTAGCCCATGTCCCGACTGTAAAGTTAGTTTACCTAGCCCATGTCCCGACTGTAGAGTTAGTGTAACTAGCACATGTCCCGACTGTAGAGATAGTTTACCTAGCCGATGTCCCGACTGTAGAGTTAGTTTACCTAGCCCATGTCCCGGCTGTAGAGTTTGTTTACCTAGCCCATGTCCCGACTGTAGTGTAACTTCACACATGCAACATGGAAATCAGACTCACTTTTTTCGTGGTCTCGCACATCGAGATAACGAAGTTCGACTGTACATATAAATAGTAAAAAGTTTTCTTTCCTATTTACAATGCATCATATAGTACGAGATTTTTTTATCTTAAGCCGAATACATCAATTAAGTATATGGTGCCACACAGTGAATATTTAAAGGTTAGAATCGCGAGGCTTAATAATCAGGACGGTTTTGTTAAGGTCCTAGCGACGTTAAGGGAAACAAACATGCACTGACGACACGATGTTTGTTACACGATGGCCAACACCATTATAATCTTCCATCAAGAACTGTACACACAGCACAAATTAAATAGATCTTTCAGGAAATTAAGTATTTTGTTTATTTGGCTCTAGTGTCTAGTCATGGTAACGATTGTTAGACAACCATCAAATAACAAAGCAATTTATATAAAAAAAAGTATATCAATTTGCATGTAATTTTTTCCCGAGTGTCTATTTAGTAGTCGTAATGATTTGGATATAAGTGTATAGTTTATGTAAATTGATATATCAATTCGCATGTAAATGGGGAAAATTTGACTCAATTACCGAGATATTTAAACATGATGCAGAAAGGTAATACTATCAAGACACATCCTTCTCACAAAGAGCATGTAGACCAATAACAGCTTTGATTACGGCTCTATCATTTGTATAGCACTTTGGTACGGGAAACTGCAACACCCACAATACTGTTATACGACGGAATTGTTCGGCGTGCTTTTTATCAGTATAACTCTTCCCTTCCTCGTACAAAGATTTTACAAAACAAGATATGGTTGTCATGCTCCATACATGATTGAAGGAAATTAAAAACAATAAGATATTGTTTATAGAGACAGCAATGAAGGTTAGAGAACATACTACATTATTTCAAATAGGTGTTAATCATTATGTAGTGTACGACCAAAGACATTGACAGTTGGCACCACCGTTATTGTATTAATGTATATTAGTTGTATTAAATGCGAAATATGAAATGATTGTGTTTGTTTTCAGATGTTTCCAGATTCTGTAACGCACTTAGCTACAGAAGATAACGATAAAGCAGAAGACGCTTACTCTTCCGGAACACCTGGTCTTATTCTCTTGTGATTGTACGAGAGTATCCATGTCTGTTCCTATTTTGCCTCTAGTTTAATCGATTTTGAGCTGGGATTCTGGTTTTGTTGACGCTTTGGTATTCTCTGATTTTTTTTCAAAAATGTCCTAAGTATCGAGAGACTCCATCCATCAATTGGCATTTGAATTTCAAGATTCTTATGGACTCGGTGGAAGATTACGCCAGACAATGGACTAAACGTGAATATGCTGAATTGGATTCACTTTCAGAGTGGGTGAAGTCAATCAGGTCCTCTATTCAGAAAAGAATAAGCAATTTGCGTCACAAAATGAAAACTAAAAACAAATTGATATTTCTTGACCCCGATGTGCGAGCGACACTCAACGATCTACATGATAAATATGTGGTTGTGTCTGCAGACAAAGCATCTAACACCTTGATCATTGTTTGCAAACGCTATTACATTCATTGCTTGCAAAAAGAACTAGGCCTGCTTGATAACCTACGTAACCCTACTAACACACTGACCGTTTTTTCCAAAGATGAAATACTGTCGAACCATGCTTCTGTATTACAATCTTTCCAAGTACCGGTTAATAAGCAAGATGCTGACCTACCTTGTCTTTATTGGATACCTAAACTACACAAGGATACTTATAAGCAACGTTTTATCGCTGGCTCTGCTAATTGCTCGACCAAGCCATTATCAAAAATTCTTACTACCATTCTTATTACCAAAAAATCAGGGCTTCAGTTTTATTGTGACACTATGTACTCCAGAAGTGGAATTAATGGGATGTGGATTTTGAAAAACTCGAAAGATATTTTGATCAAACTTGAACACCCCCTCCTACAAAATGTCTTTTCGGTCAAAACATTTGATTTTTCCACCCTGTACACTACCATACTTTATTTTCTGACGGTGAAAGATGACGTAACACACATATGCTGCACTTTTTTCTATTTATGTGTGTAACGTCATCTTTCATCGTATGACAGTCATAGATACAGTATGCCAAAAAAAATAAACTGCATCATACAGTTCAGTGATGCTAGGTGCCAAAAGGTTCAAATGTCTAACCTAAAGTAGAAGCGGAAGGGTCAGGTGCATTAAACCCAATTAATTTATGAAATTAGAAGTAAACTTTAACTAGTTATGTATAATTTCAAACCGTTTACTACGAAAATGTGTATATTATGTACCGTACCACTACTACTCAAATAAGAAAACTGTGGCTATGGAGGCTCCAGCAAACCTCGGGGACACAACAATACACCAGCGGAGTCTGCCACCCTCTATCATTAAAGATGACGTAACCCACACATGTGCTGCACCTTTTAAATTTAGTAATAGTTATAGTATGCCGAAAAAAAATTAAACTGCACCATACAGCTGTTTCGTCCTCCTAGAACTCTTCAGTGATGCTAGGGGGCAAAAGGTGGGACTCCAACCTACTCTCAAATGGAAAATTAATGCAATATTTTTACAGCGAATCCTATTAGACCAGTTTTGAAAATCCCAAATACCACTTTTGCACGTTTTACCTCAATACTCAGACCACCGACCAAACACAAAGTCACCTGGTGTGTATTCCACTGTGTACACTTGTCACGTGTCTGATCAGTAAGCTGTAGTTTGGTGTCAAGTTGGCTAATCAGTTACAATTACTGTGTGTTTAACATTGTAAAGCCTATACATAACTTTATGGACTATGAAAACATGTCAAAAAATGGATTTCAGGGAAATCTGTCTGCAAGGTCAACCTCGGTATTCAGACCAGCCCGCTATTAAGACCACTTTGGTGCGGTCCCTAAGGTGGTCTTAAACGAGAGGTTTTACTATAACTTCACTTTCACTGCTTACCTCGATCTAAACTATGAACAAGGCGAGATTACTACTAAGCTATACGATAAACATGACAATTCAATTTTCCTATCGAGACCTTTCCATTTCCTGATAGTAACATCTCTGCTTTTCCAACCTATGGCGTTTACATGTCGCAGATGTTTCGTTATTTTCGTGATTTTCTTGATCGATGTCGACTGCTGACAAACAAACTAACAACACATGGATTTGAGAGAAGCAGGTTGATCAGAACTATTGGCAAGTTTTATGGTCGCCATCTTTGTCTCATTGAAAACTATTCTGTATCTTTGTGTGATATGAAGATGGACGTTTTTTTAGTATGCTCATTAGTGTGTGTGTTTACTTGAGATTAATAATGATGACTCGATTCTCATTTCGAGGACTTGATGTTTACTCGGATGTGACCAAGACTTGCATGGCGGGTGTCGTCAATGAAGCAGAACACGCTTACTATTGCTGAACACCTGGTCTTATTCTCTTGTACTATTTATCACACAAAAATAGCATATAGGAGTTATTTCAATCATCAAATCTGCTCTTATTAGAGACTATTTAGACTTCTGAACATAACAAGAAGACTGTCTTTAGTAAAAATAGCTTAACCACAAGTTTAAGGTAAATATGTAGATTTCACATAAGAACCTTTCCACAGTTCTAATATTTGCCTTGAAAATGCTTTTTTCTCATTTTTTGGCAAAATTTACAAATATCTTCGCAAACTACTTGTTAAAAACCAGGCCAATGGTTATCAATAACCAAATTCTAAAACAGCGGTATTTAATAGGAAGATTTTGTTCAGTTAATACATTATTCAATTGATAATAGAGAACTATGCATTGCCGATAACATACCCTCTAAAGGCATATTTTGAGATAAAAAAGAGAGATAAAAGTGTGGTTAAATGTTGCCATAAGTATAACTACACATGAATATTGATTTTTCATTACCTTTCATTTTATTCTAATGACACATCAAAAATAGCACAGACATGAGTAACTTTTAACATTCCATGTAAATATCAACATGCACCTCAGAACAACACATAATTTCCTAACATCCACTGGTTATACTGATCTACCAAAGCCCCACACAACGCCCGGTCTTTGTAAAATTATAAGTTCACTACTGTATTAACTGATTATAGTTATAATCACGCATACCAATTACGTATAAACAGTATGACGTTTGCAGCAGCTGATGCAAGGGTAGAAAATGCTGTCAACATAATTATGATATACCGACTACATAGTATTGTACATCTTAAAATCTTGATAAAAGTTTTATTACATTTTTACCAGTGAAATATCGAAAATATGTCTTCTATAAAAGTGATTTTTTTCAATTGTAATTTATTTTTGGTCACCAGGGGAAAATATCACTTTCGGATTTAACCAATCAAAACACTGCTTACGAACGACAATGGGGAAAATGTCTAAATAAAACACGGTGATCGTACCAAATAACATACATATACGTCCCTGATGAAATATAGGTCGGAACTGAACAACATGCCCCAAATTCTCTGATGTCGTTGATCAGAGGGAATTCGTAACATTCACGATCACACAGCCTTACTCATCTTAATGACCTTCTTGGTTATCTTAGTTCATTTAACAAACATTCGTTATATAGTTCTTATACCTGTTACCACATTTACTTCTACTTCTACCGATTGTTGACCTCCTTCAACATTATGAAGATGCTGTCAATGATCTGCGCTATGCTTAAAGGGAAAAATAAGAAGTAGCACTACATTATCAGGTTAAAACTATGTACATTGAGGACGAAATTAATATTTGTAGGAAGAGAGCTGGGATTTGAAGGCAGTAATAGTGTTTGCAGAGATGAGATCAGGAGGGAGTTTGTTCCATTCGGATATGGTGTTTGGAAAGAAAGATTCTTTACGACAGGTGGTGCGGCAGTGCGGGACTTGATAGGAAAAGGAGTGTGATAGTCGAGTTTGACGGTTTTGAGTGGTGAGATGATTGTCTTTGTTGATGGCAACAAGGCTGTGTGTGATTTTATACAGCATAGTGAGTCTGGCATCCCTACGCCTGTCTGAAAGACTACGCCAGCCTAGTCTTTGGAGCATATCGCCAACACTGGATGTGTTGTGATACCTGTGTGTCACAAAGCGGGCGGCTCGTCGTTGGACCATTTCTAGTTTGTCAACATCGTTTTTTAGATGTGGGTCCCAAATTGTACAAGCATATTCTACTGAAGGCCGAACTAATGATTTATATGCTTGCTGTTTCACAGAAATGGAATTGATGTTTAAGTTACGTTTTAGAAAACCTAGTGTTTTGTTGGCTTTATTGCAGATGTTTTGTATGTGGGGGCCCCAATTAAGATTTTGTTGGATGGTAACTCCCAAGTACTTAGCTTTATCCACATGTTCTAGACAATGGCCATGGAGATAGTATTCATGTTGCACTGGGTTTCTACGTTGGGTAACGGAGAGGACATTACATTTTTTAGGATGGAATGCCATTTTCCACTTAGATTCCCAGGCTGCCAGTTTGTCTAGGTCAGACTGCAATGTTTGTGCATCCCTGTCTGAGGAGACAGTGATATAAACAATAGTGTCGTCAGCGAAAAGTCTGATAGAGGAGGATAAACCTTGGGGCATGTCGTTTATATAAAATAGAAACAGACTTGGTCCAAGGACCGACCCCTGGGGTACCCCTGACTCTACTGGTACAAGTGAAGAATGTTCGCCTTCGAGGACTACTGACTGGCGTCTGTTTTCTAGAAAATTTCCAATCCAGCGGTGTGTATTACCCACAATACCATACTGTTCCAGTTTGTGAGATAGGAGCTTGTGGCTGACTTTGTCGAATGCTTTCGAGAAATCAAGGATGAGGGCGTCGGTACATTTATTTTTGTCAATATTTTTTGTAATGTCTTCCACAAACTCTAGGAGTTGGGTTTCACAAGATCGAAATTGCCGAAAACCATGTTGGAAAGGGTATAAGATATTATGTTGGTCTGCGTGAGACATTATGCTGCTGACAATAATGTGCTCATTTATTGTGCAAACCTATATGTTTGTAACATTCGAGATCTTTCAAGATATTCCACTCAATCATGTAGATAAATACACAAATATGTAGCATGGCAATGAAAGCCAAATTGAAGGAAGGGCATCAAACATACTAAATCATCAAATGAAAATAGCATATTACAAATTAGCGAATGAAATCGATTCCGATAATTATTTGGCTTTCTATAAATTTAGGCTATGCTTGAATAAATCTGTTCACATTATAACCCACACGTTTATCACTCGTGTCGATTCAATTAATGTTAACTAGACACGTATAGCTTACGTGCCCTTTGGAAATTTTCCACTCAAACATGCAGGTTCTTGTGCAATATTTAACATTGTAAAGAGCCCACATACTAACATAAACATTGTTTTAAAATGCATCAAGTATGTTACATAATATAAAGAATTCGGCCAGATCGTTAGACGGCTAAATAACACGATACTTACCAGGGACGGAGACGATTAATGATGTCTGGCCGGCCACCCGATGTCAACTGACGCGAAAAGCGCCCAGACGAGACGGCTTATGTGGGAAATTCCGTGCAATTTCAGAATCAATCATGCATGCGCTTTTGCACAGCATCACGGGTGGAGAACATGACAATACTCGGTCACACAGATATTTACTTGTGCGTGAAACCATTTGCTCTTATTCATACGTAAAGCTTTCAGGATACTGAAATTAATATACAATTGCTTACTGTTGTAGCGGATCTAGACCGGGTCGATCGTCGGCGACCAGATAGCTCTAAGTCAGTGCTTGAATATATTCATGATGGGGTTGGAGTTCGCCTGTTCGCTTTAATTTGGTTGTCTCCGTCGATCCAGCGTAACGGCTATATAGCGTCAAGCTAGCCTTATTTTAAAGTAATACTTAGGTTATATCTTAGGATTGTCCCAATTGGGAAAATTCCCACAACATCTGAAAATAAACGTTTTTATTCGGTTCTTTGTCCATTCGGAACTCCTCGGATGTCATTTACATAACTTTTAATTATTTCAAGGGGAATAACTAGGGCCTACTCCCTTCTTAAAGAAAACGTTCCTCTGGTTCATTCCTTTTTGGCAGTACTGTCGGAAAGTAACCATTTTGTTTACTACTCTTAGCATTGTCCCACTAGCATTTTCCACATGGTATCTATAACAGACGCTATAAGAGGACAGAAATTCGTGTTTTTATCAAGTGGGACAGTCGTCGGAGTAGTATATATATAGAGGGACACTGTTCATTCCGTACTGTAATATATACCTTTATCCTGTCCCAGTCTTCTATAATAACATTTTGAAAGGGTTTTCTTTGGGGATATGCACTAGAAAAAAAGGGGCTAGGAATATTTTGGGGGAAACATAAAGAATTGCACATGAATTTTACTGGGACAGTCGTCGGAGTAGTATATAGAGTGACACTGTTCATTCCGTTCTGTACATGTAATACAAGTATATATTTTTTCATGTCCAATTCTTTTATAATAACATTTTGAAAGGGTTTTCTTTGGGGATATGCACCAGAAAAAAGGGGGCTAGGAATATTTTTGGGGGAAACATAAAGAATTGCACATGAATTTTACTGGGACAGTCGTCGGAGTAGTATATAGAGTGACACTGTTCATTCCGTACTGTAATACAAGTATATATTTTTTCCTGTCGCAGTCTTCTAAAATAACATTTGAAAGGGTTTTCTTTGGGGATATGCATCAGAAAAAAAGGGGCTAGGAATATTTTTGGGGGAAACGTAAAGAATTGCACATGAATTTTACTGGGACAGTCGTCGGAGTAGTATATAGAGTGACACTGTTCATTCCGTACTGTAATACAAGTATATATTTTTTTCCTGTCGCAGTCTTCTAAAATAACATTTGAAAGGGTTTTCTTTGGGGATATGCACCAGAAAAAAGGGGGCTAGGAATATTTTTTGGGGAAACATAAAGAATTGCACATGAATTTTACTGGGACAGTCGTCGGAGTAGTATATAGAGTGACACTGTTCATTCCGTACTGTAATACAAGTATATACTTTTTCCTGTCGCAGTCTTCTAAAATAACATTTGAAAGGGTTTTCTTTGGGGATATGCATCAGAAAAAAAGGGGCTAGGAATATTTTTGGGGGAAACATTAAGAATTGCACATGAATTTTACTGGGACAGTCGTCGGAGTAGTATATAGAGTGACACTGTTCATTCCGTACTGTAATACAAGTATATATTTTTTTCCTGTCGCAGTCTTCTAAAATAACATTTGAAAGGGTTTTCTTTGGGGATATGCACTACAAAAAAGGGGGCTAGGAATATTTTTGGGGGAAACATAAAGAATTGCACATGAATTTTACTGGGACAGTCGTCGGAGTAGTATATAGAGGGACACTGTTCATTCCGTACTGTAATACAATATATATTTTTCATGTCCCAGTCTTCTATAGAAACATTTTGAAGGGGTTTTCTTTGGGGATTTGCACTAGAAAAAAGGGGGCTAGGAATATTTTTGGGGGAAACATAAAGAATTGCATATGTATTTTACTGGGACAGTCGTCGGAGTAGTATATAGAGTGACACTGTTCATTCCGTACTGTAATACAAGTATACTTTGTTCATGTCGCAGTCTTCTATATTAACATTTTGAAAGGGTTTTCTTTGGGGATATGCACTACAAAAAAGGGGGCTAGGAATATTTTTGGGGGAAACATAAAGAATTGCACATGTATTTTACTGGGACAGTCGTCGGAGTAGTATATAGAGTGACACTGTTCATTCCGTACTGTAATACAGGTATATATTTTTCATGTCCCAGTCTTCTATAATAACATTTTGAAAGGGTTTTCTTTGGGGATATGCACAAGAAAAAAGGGGGCTAGGAATATTTTTGGGGAAACATAAAGAATTACACATGTGTTTTACTGGGACAGTCGTCGGAGTAGTATATAGAGGGACACTGTGCAATCCGTACTGTACTGAAACATTCTACTTTCATTATATTATAAATATCTTATTTCTTAAATTTGATTGAATATCTTAGAGGACGGAATGAATGGTCACCCTATATATTACTCCGTTGATTGTTCTAATAAATAATTTAACGGAGATAAAGTACGACATTTATGAGTATTTACTCCCCTTTAATTTATTCAAAATTATTACTGATCATGCCCGAGGTGTTCCGAATAGACCAAATGATGACAGTTGGCGTATATTTCATATGTTGTGGGAATCGTCCCAATTGGGACAATCCTAAGATATAGCCAATACTTTTGTTGTCTTTCATTAATATTTCTTTTGGTTTCACATATGATAATCGCCATAATGCAGCAAGAGCCACCGGCTACTCGCTATGTTAATAATGGTTTGACAGATAACCGGAAGTCAGTCTTACAACCTCCGCCTCGTTTTGACTTTGATACAGCGACTATTTTTAGCTACCGATGCGATTGTGAAACTGGTTGAGCGTCCGTCTAGAGTTCGGAAGGTCCCGGGTTCGAACCCCGGTCTGACCGTGCATTTTCCCCCTCATGTTACACTGTTTACCCCAAACATTATATCTTATGGCTGACTGAAGAAAAATCGTTCATTCGGCAAAATAGTCTCTTGACTGAAATTCCTTGTCGTAATGGCAGAGCCTTCAAGCATACTTTTGACGACAGCCTTTTGTTGACAAAGATCTAAGAGCGTCTGTTTTATAACTAATGCGCAGCTCGTCCAGTGTTTTAAGTAAATGACGTTACCTTGTCATAAGTCGTGTGACCATGGCAACGATCTGACGTTGACGACGTATGGCGCGAATTTATTCATAGATGGAACATCATGCGGTCTGCTTGAGGATTCTTTTTTCGGCATACTGTATCTATTACTAAATCTAAAAGGTACAGCAAATGATAAATATTCAATAACCATTTTGGGAAGAGGTACGGTATTGGGGGGGGGGGGGGCAGATAATGAGGTGGGGAGCTAACTAGTAATTTGGCAAACACGTGGGGCTAACAAGAAATCGAAGGGGCCAATATGTTTTGGCGCTACTAGATTGGGCCGCATTCTCATTCTTCAGTTAAGCATCTATAAAGGGGTTTGCACGGCGAAAAGACGTAAAGCAGTTTCATACACGATACCTTCAGCGAAAAAGCCGGGAACTGAGGCAAGTTTTCAAATTCATCAATTTTTGCAGGGTCTGCTGCACTGATTTGAAATGAGGCCATCTGCAACTATGATTTTCTTTGTGGTAGAAAAGTGACAACAATGCCTTGCCTTTAAATTTCACAGGCCTTTACCTACCTAACTAAACTTTTTGTTTAATTAACAATTCTGTTGAATAAAAAGAGCCCACACACATCCCAGTACCACGTGTTACAGAGTGACCACACACATCTCAGTACCATGTGTTACAGTGACCCACACACATCCCAGTACCACGTGTTACAGAGTGACCCACACATCCCAGTACCATGTGTTACAGAGTGACCCACACATCCCAGTACCATATGTTACAGAGTGGACACACACATCCCAGTACCATGTGTTACATAGTGGACACACACATCCCAGTACCATGTGTTTCATAGTGACCACACACATCCTAGTACCATGTGTTACAGAGTGACCCACATATCCCAGTACTTTGTGTTACAGAGTGGCCACACACATCCTAGTACTATGTGTTACATAGTGGACACACACATCCCAGTACTATGTGTTACATAGTGGACACACACACCCCAGTACCATGTGTTACAGAGTGGCCACACACATCCCAGTACCATGTGTTACATAGTGGCCACACACATCCCAGTACTATGTGTTACAGAGTGGACACACACATCCCAGTACTATGTGTTACATAGTGGACACACACACCCCAGTACCATGTGTTACAGAGTGGCCACACACATCCCAGTACCATGTGTTACATAGTGGCCACAAACATCCCAGTACCATGTGTTACAGAGTGGTCACACACATCCCAGTACCATGTGTTAGAGTGGCCACACATATCCCAGTACCACGTGTTACAGAGTGGCCACACACATCCCAGTACCATGTGTTACAGAGAGGCCACACATCCCAGTACCATGTGTTAGAGTGGCCACACACATACCAGTACCATATGTTACAGTGGCCACACACATCCCAGTACCACGTGTTAGAGTGGCCACAAACATCCCAGTGCCATAATTTTGTATGTATCTGGTTTAAATTCAACAAAAGTCCCAAAGTGCCTGTATCACTCTGTGTATAATATTTGTGAAATCTTGGGAAAATGTTCTCAATAAAAGTATGTTGTAAATATTTTCATATATGAAGTTTCCTAGGCTTAAGAATGTTCAATACTAAACAAAACTTGGAAATAGATCAAAGATCAAAGTTTTTTTTTTTGAGGACGATTTATTATATGCACTCGTTTGGAAGAACCTATTTGACCAGTATCAGTTTTCTCAATGTACTTTGTTAATCAAAAGAAGTTGCTTCAAGTTTGTTGACCTGGAATGTGAGTAAAGGTAAAGTACTGGCCATGTATAAGTTCTCTGGCTCTTCCATTTATTCAAAAAGATGATTTTACAGGCATTTACACATTAAACCCATGCTATCTCGAAAGTTAATCAATGTTATTAGTTTGAAGAAACTTTATAGTACTTAATTCCAGGTAACATCTGACAAGATATCAGTATTCTGGGCCTTCTGGTTATTGAGAAAAATATTTTTTAATGTTTACAAACTTGACCTCTATGAACTTGAAAGTAGGTCAAGGTCATTTATTTGAGTTACTTTTATAGTACTTCATATCGATACCGACTAGCGAAGTATCAGTACTCTGAACCTTCTGCTTATTGAGAAGATTTGTAAAGTGTTTTACATATTTGATCCATGTGACCTTGAAAGTTGGTCAACGTCATTTGTTTAAGAAAATTTCTTGCACTTTGTCCAAGGTACCCACTAGCCAAATGTCAATACCACAGGCCCTGAGAAGGCTGTTTGAGGTTTTTACATGATTGACCCCTATGATGTTGGAATTGTATCAAGGTCATTTGTTTGAAGAAAGTTCATGCCAGGTACCTGCTGGCCAAGTATCAGTACGTACTCTGGGCCTTCTGATTATTGAGTCACTTAAATTGAAATGTTAGACACCAGACAGATGGGCCAGTTGATCAGAGTTAAAAATTGACATAAGATAAGTGATCCACTAGCAAATCAAAAAAGGTTCAGACAAACCAAATATCTTAATGCATTGTCCTTTCTTACACATATTTATTTGAATGATGAGACAGCATGCAAAACGACTAAATTGACAGTAAACATATATTTTTTAAAGTTCATTTAGAAGGGCACCTGTGTATACAGTGACCGTGGAACAGGAAGTTTGGAATACAAAGAGCCTTTCCTATAGTATTGTAGATTCTAAAGGACAAATTAAGTTCACATAAAATGTTACTACAGTGGACTCCACTTAATATCACCCCTGTTAATATCATATTCCTCTTTATATCATGTTTTTCCCAATCACCATTTTTCTCTCTATATAATCTATGTAATTTTATTTGTTTAATATCATGTATTTTGAGGTGAATCCCTCTTAATATCATGTTTTTTAAACCAGTAACATAAAATATCCAGAAAATGGTGTCATTTCCATTGATTTCAGTTAAAACTTGTACAAAATGTTGCATAGAATAAAAAGAATAACCCCAAAAATGATTTTTAAATGAAATAATGTTATCTATATATATTGAAACATATTCATATGTACATTGAATAGCTTACTGTTAGTTATGGAGACTGGAAATGCACTAGATTTAGTGGGAAAAACATGTTTCTTTTAATGTCACATTCCTGTTAATATCATGTTTTTGTCTGACAAAAGCAACATGATATAAAGAGGAGTGCACTGTACAACTAACTAGCTAACTGTATTTTCCATTTTCACAGTACCTAGCAAATTGTACAACAGTAATTGAATTACCAATTTTCTTAAGAAAACAAACAATTTATATGTTACACTCAATAGCAATCACATACATAATGTGGGTTATGGTAACGAAAACAGTTTGGTTGGCTTTCATTTTGTTTTTCATCCTGTTAACAGCTAAAATGTCATATCAGATTATGTTAGCAATTTAAATGCTTATGTCACATGATCGCTCTAATGTAAAATAACACTGATAAAAATTTATTTTTTTATCAAATATCAAAATATTGTATAATTATAATACCTTACAGTACGAGATTGATTATATACAACACTTAGTCATGAACCATGATGTAAAAATAAAAAGTTTAACATTTAACAAATCTTTCACACAATATATTACACACAACACACATTATTTGTAAGTTTTTTTACACATTATTTCTAAGTTTTTTTACACATTATTTTTAAGGTTAAACCTCTAAGTCCAACAAATCCCCAGTGGATCTACTGGTGGTTTCAGCGTCCTTAGTGGTCCAGTCAATATTTATAGTCGTTTAATGTCATAGTCATAACATCTCCTATGGAAACGTGTAGGTAGTCCTACCAGTACTGTGGTAGGAATCTAGATTAACAGAGGTAGGTTTACGTAGTCAAGTCGCTGAGAAAGTGTAGCCTATCTATATCTGACTGGAGAAAAAAGCACAGGTACCCTGGTCACTCTACCACCAAGAGTCTAAATTTACGTAGTCAAGCCGCTGAAAAAATCTAGCCTTTCTATATCTGACTGGAGGAAAAACAACAGGTACCCTGGTCACTCTACCACCCAGAGTCTAAATTTACGTAATCAAGCCACTGAGAAAGTCTAGCCTTTCTATATCTGACTGGAGAATAAAACCACAGGTACCCTGGTCACTCTACCACCCAGAGTCTAAATTTACATAATACATTCCATCATTCTCAAACAACAGTATATCATCAATCATTTTCTGTATGAAATCTTGCTAAAATGAACGGAAATAACCTGAAATTTGTCTTTCTTATAAGTCAACTTTTGATTTCCAGACAAATCATTATATGCTTTCACATATCATATACAGTGATATGAAACAGTAATAAAAAAGTTAAGAATAATTCTGCTGATGTGATATCTCATTACAACAACATGACAAAGATCTACAAGACGAGAATATTAAACTTAAGTAGGTAGTCGGAAAGGTTTTACCTCAACAGTATAATGCTTTGAGCAGACATATATGACTGAATACAATAGTCTTACCAAAGGATTGTAGAACGTGTTAAATGGAGGACAAACACCAAACCTATACCTATACTGATGAACATTGCATTTTCCCTCACCCCTCACGTCCTTTTTACTCTTACTGCCATATTTATGAATACTATATGAAATAACAACACATAACAAATAAAATGCTAACAGTTAGATACCTTGTTTGGGGTAAATACAAGTTCTTGCGTAACGAAGTTTGACTTCATGACAATATTAAATCAGACGAGAAAGGTTCTTCACTGAATGACTAATCAATGGAAATCAGAAACTGACAAATATAAATAAAAGTTTGTCATACTTTCAATAATAATGTTGTACTAATGTCTTCAGGTCTATGCCAGTAAAGTATCTATCCCAACCCAGGACTCAAGGTTGTGTCTTTGGGTACCACCAGCAGTCTTATTAATATTTCACACTGGAGTAGCTTTCTTTTTTCTTCATTAGTCAATATAATATGGTTACAGTTTACTACACAAGTTCAATAATTCCATATGTCATGAGCCTAATTTAGGCACGTGACATGTTACACCATTCAATGAGCTTAATAAATTTAATATTTCATTGAAACAAGTGTAAGATTCTATTCATCAAATAACTTACATTCATGAGGGAAAAAAATCTCAGATTTATTTTTATATAGGAAAGGCAAATTTCTACTTTGAAGTTACAATTTTCACTACTGACACAATCATATGACGTCTTAAAGACATCATTTACTTATATTTACATTCTGATTGTTTCTTAGTTACACAAATATTATATACCAACTGAAAACAACACTAGACTATGAATACAGCATGAAAACGATATAAATACATCCATTCACGTGAATTACTTATGACGTAATATATTAGTCTTTTTCAATGCGAGTCTTGTCGCTCCACTTCCGATAGTATCAAGAATCAAACATAAGGAATATTGAGTACAGAAAAGAGATAATTAAAGTACATCTTTGAGTGAGCTGCAAGGTGGAATGAAACTCCTTACAATATCGAAATACTGAGCTACCAATATTAATATTGCTTAGAAACAAGATATTGGTTTTGGTATTTTTTAAAGACAGAACATACTACAAAGTAATCTCAACAGAGATATTGATTATTTGACTAATTGGTCGACATGTTGTATCTGTATTTTAAACAAATACGTGATCAATGATATTTTCACACATGAAAAAAAAGGAAGAAAAAAGTAGCACTTAAAACTGACTATGAGCTGATTTTGAGGCCAAATAAAATGATATGCCCATTTCTTCAAATTTCATTTTCAATAAATTAGTCAATGCTTGAAAGCACATATATTGACCAATGTGCTGCAGATCTAATAGTGAAAACCTCCTTATATATTTCAAACTTTTATATTCATCACAGCATAAAATAAAAACCATCACAATTAAGTTTGAGGTTGTACATGCTAAAGTATATGGTTTTGAAAGAGTTCCTGCAATTTTCTGATCCTTCAGAGGTGTACAGACAGTATATAAACAAGTATCACAGACATGTTGATGATGTGGTCGTCTTCACGCTAATAACTTGGAAGCATCTTCCATACGCTGTCGTGCCGATTTTACTATGTCCTCGGCCAAAGCTTCAACAGTCGTATAACGAGATTTCTCAAAACTAAAAATGTCTCTTATCAATCCTAAAACCAGATCCTGAAACAAAGAAAATGTAAGAAAACTCAAATATGAAAATTAATTATCTGAGAAAATGTCAGTAAGAAGTTAATTGGTACAGGACTACTTGAAATCCCAAAGTGTTGAAATCCCCTTACCAGGAATACTTGAAATCCCCTTACCAGGAATACTTGAAATCCCCTTAGCAGGAATACTTGAAATCCCCTTAGCAGGAATACTTGAAATCCCCTTAGCAGGAATACTTGAAATCCCCTTAGTAGGACTACTTGAAATCCACTTAGCAGGACTACTTGAAATCCCCTCAGTAGGACTACTTGAAATCCCCTTAGTAGGACTACTTGAAATCCCCTCAGCAGGACTACTTGAAATCCCCTCAGCAGGACTACTTGAAATCCCCTTAGCAGGACTACTTGAAATCCCCTTAGCAGGACTACTTGAAATCCCCTTAGTAGGACTACTTGAAATCCCCTCAGTAGGACTACTTGAAACCCCTTAGGACTACTTGAAATCCCCTTAGCAGGACTACTTGAAATCCCCTTAGCAGGACTACTTGAAATCCCCTTAGCAGGACTACTTGAAATCCCCTTAGCAGGACTACTTGAAATCCCCTTAGTAGGACTACTTGAAATCCCCTCAGTAGGACTACTTGAAATCCCCGTAGCAGGACTACTTGAAATCCCCTTAGCAGGACTACTTGAAATCCCCTCAGTAGGACTACTTGAAATCCCCTTAGCAGGACTACTTGAAATCCCCTTAGCAGGACTACTTGAAATCCCCTAAGCAGGACTACTTAAAACCCCCTAAGCAGGAGGACTACTTGAAATCCCCTAAGCAGGACTACTTAAAAACCCCTTAGTAGGACTACTTGAAACCCACTCAGCAGGAGGTCTACTTGAAATCCCCTCAGTAGGACTACTTGAAATCCCCTTAGCAGGACTACTTGAAATCCCCTTAGCAGGACTACTTGAAATCCCCTTAGCAGGACTACTTGAAATCCCCTAAGCAGGACTACTTGAAACCCCCTTAGCAGGGCTATTTGAAATCCCCTTAGCAGGACTACTAGAAATCCCCTTAGCAGGACTACTTGAAACCCCCTAAGCAGAAGGACTACTTGAAATCCCCTTAGCAGGACTACTTGAAACCCCCTAAGCAGGAGGACTACTTGAAATCCCCTAAGCAGGACTACTTGAAATCCCCTTAGCGGGACTACTTGAAATCCCCTGAGTAGGACTACTTGAAATCCCCTCAGCAGGACTACTTGAAATCCCCTAAGCAGGACTACTTGAAATCCCCTTCGCGGGACTACTTGAAATCCCCTTAGCAGGTATACTTGGAAGCCCCTTAGCGGGACTACTCGAAATCCCCTTAGCAGGACTACTTGAAATCCCCTTAGCGGGACTACTTAAAATCCCCTCAGCAGGACTACTTGAAATCCCCCAGTAGGACTACTTGAAATCCCCTCAGTAGGACTACTTGAAATCCCCTCAGCAGGACTACTTGAAATCCCCTCAGCAGGACTACTTGAAATTCCCTTAGCAGGACAACTTGAAATCCCCTCAGCAGGACTACTTGAAATCCCCTCAGCAGGACAACTTGAAATCCCCTTAGCAGGACTACTTGAAATCCCCTTAGCAGGACTACTTGAAATCCCCTAAGCAGGACTACTTGGAAACCCTTTAGCAGGACTACTTGAAATCCCCTTAGCAGGACTACTTGAAATCCCCTCAGCAGGACTACTTGGAAACCCTTTAGCAGGACTAATTGAAATCCCCTCAGCAGGACTACTTGAAATCCCCTCAGCAGGACTACTTGAAATCCCCTCAGCAGGACTACTTGAAATCCCCTAAGCAGGAGGACTACTTGAAATCCCCTAAGCATGACTACTTGAAATCACAGGGGCTAGGCACGGACCTATGTAACTTAAGAAATAATTGTCAGATGATTATTTACCTCTCTCGAATATAGCCCATCCCACTACTATATATCTGTGACAAGGGAAAGAACTAGCCTGAACGAGAAAATCGACCTATTTTCACTCTAAGACTGTTTTCGTCACTGAATGTAGTCCAATTTTTTACATGCATGCCTCATTTTAAAGGTGAAACTTTAATCTTTCAGCCGATACCAACTATATCCCTCTTCACGTATGTAATAGGTTACTAGGCTGCTTAGAATCTGAGGTTTTGCATTAAAAACCGTAGGTGGGCACTTGCCTGTCCAGCGTGTTACACCTTGTTTGACCATGATTATAGCTTTATTAACGTGGTGATTACTGAAAACGGCTTTGCAGTTCTATCACTAATGCTAAAGCACGTTATCCTACCTTGAAATGGAATGTTTATCACTATTGTAATCCAGGTCATCCGAGGTTAAATTTATGGTTCACCGAAGATGTGAACTTCATTCGCCATTTTTCAAGTTTACATGTTTTCGGAACTCATCTAGATTTTCTCACTACTTATGTATACCGACAAATTCCGAACGGTTAAACTGGACAGGCAAGTGCCCATCTACGGGTTTTCATGTAAGACCTCGGATTCCAGGCAGCCTAGAAACCTATTACATACTTGAAGCGGGATATATTTGGTATCGGCTGAAAGATTGAAGTTTCATCTTTAAAATGAGGCATGCATGTAAAAAATTGGATTTCATTCAGTGACGAAAACAAGCTTGGAGTGAAAATAGGTCGATTTTCTCGTTCAGGCTAGTTCTTTCCCTTGTCACAGATATATAGTAGTGGGAGGGGCTATAGGACCTATTCGAGAAAGGTAAAAAAAATTTCTGGCAATTATTTCATAGTGACATAGGTCCGTGCCTAGCCCCTGTGCTTGAAATCCCCTAAGCAGGACTACTTGAAATCCCCTAAGCAGGACTACTTGAAATCCCCTTAGCAGGACTACTTGAAATCCCCTAAGCAGGACTTCTTGAAATCCCCTTAGTAGGACTACTTGAAATCCCCTTAGCAGGACTACTTGAAATCCCCTAAGCAGGACTACTTGAAATCCCCTTAGTAGGACTACTTGAAATCCCCTCAGCAGGACTACTTGAAATCCCCTTAGCAGGACTACTTGAAATCCCCTAAGCAGGACTACTTGAAATCCCCTAAGCAGGACTACTTGAAATCCCCTAAGCAGGACTACTTGAAATCCCCTTGAAATATCCACCTTGAATGCACACCAATCATCAAATACATTTTTACAATTAATTATTAATTATATAATTGGCATACATAATAACGCAAGCCCACTTAAAAAATGCTTTAATCCTTCTTATATGGTACTTGTGTAGTAGGACTGTGCCTATATCACACCTGACCAAAGTTCTGTTTGGGGTTCTGTTGAGAAATGACTAACACATGAAAAACAGTAAACGAATATATTTATAAAAAATTGAAGGAGAAAGAGAGTACAATATAAATACATGTTACAACACAAAGCCCTTTTGCATATATCATAAGAAACGGCGGCTACCATAGGGACTAATATAATAAAACACGCCGGGGACAATGACAGAACATAGGGTCAGCCTTCACAGGCCCGACCCGTACAGTAAAACATAAAAACACACAGGGGACAATGACAGAACATTGGGTCATCCTTCACACGCTTCGCCCGTACAGGACAAGACACCCACCTTACACAACAGACCAGTCTGGGAGAAAGAAAGGGAAAGAGAGAGAAAGCAGTGAGTTTTAATAACTCAAGGATCTTCTGTAAGAACTAGCGAGAGTTCGGAAGAAATGTTTTATAAGAAGGTAATCTAATGAGACAGAATAGCAACAGCCAATAGAAATAGATGTTACAAAGTAAAGAGCGAAAGTGAAAGTACGGAATGAAATGTCCCTTTCGGTAGCCACAACATGCCATAATAAAAGGTAGCCACAACACGCAATAACAAAAGGTAGCCACAACACGACATAACAAAAGGTTACCACAACATAACAAAAGGTAGTTGCAACACACCCTAACAAAGGTAGCCGCAACACGCCATAACAAAAGGTAGCCACAACAAGCCCTAACAAAAGGTAGCCACAACACATCCTAACAAAAGGTAACCACAACACACCATTACAAAAGGTAGCCACAACACGCAATAACAAAAGGTAGCCACAACACGCCATAACAAAAGGTAGCCACAACACGCCATAACAAAAGTTAGCCACAACGCGCCATAACAAAAGGTAGCCACAACACGCCCTAACAAAAGGTAGCCACAACACGCAATAACAAAAGGTAGCCACAACACAACATCACAAAAGGCAGCCGCAACATGCCATAACAAAAGGTAGCCACAACACGCAATAACAAAAGGTAGCCACAACAATCAATAACAAAAGGTAGCCACAACACACCATTACAAAAAGTAGCCGCAACACGCAATAACAAAAGGTAGCCACAACACCCAATAAAAAAAGGTACCCGCAACACGCCATAACAAAAGGTAGCCACAACACGCCATAACAAAAGGTAACCACAACATGCCATAAAAAAAGGTAGCCACAACAAGCCCTAACAAAAGGTAGCCACAACACACCCTAACAAAAGGTAGCCACAACATAACATAACAAAAGGTAGTCACAACACGCAATAACAAATGGTAGCCATAACAAAATGTAATCAATTAATATATAACAACATTCACACATTTCATTCACACTATAAACACTCTATACTTCAAACACATAATCTTTCAACCATGCATAATCTACCACTCAACCATACTACACCACAGCCGAGTTAACAGTACCATTCTGGCATTCACACCTCAACTTCAACACTTATAATAAATGTACCATGGCAAAATACAGTATATTCAATTTAAAATCTTATGATAGAATTACCTTTCCCTCCAAAATACTTTAGGAATCATAATTCAGTAAGACAATAAAAAATGAATTCTTACTTTGAAACAGTAACACAGATCTTTGAGTTCCGACTCTGGTCCCAGAAAGCCCCATGCCAGTATTGGACTGGTGTGTTCCGTTATGGAGTAAAACTTTGATATAAACCCGTCTGAAAACTGGAAATAAAACAAAAAATCTCATTTAAATTTGTTTCTTTCAAGAACTAAAAAAAATCTACATGTAAAGAGTATGAAAATTTACTGAGAACAAGATTGTTAAATATCAAAAGTCTCTTTCCTGACCAGGCCTAGTGGTGAAGGATAGATAATTATACAGTAGGGGTTTTCAGATTTGATAAAAACCAAGGCTTTTGCCAAAGAGTTTACCTATGAAAATCATTAGGGTGAAATTTGCCTATCGTACACCCTTGATCGTGAAATAGTATTATCCTCTCATTACAAATAGGCTGGAAATATCTACTCTTCGCTTGAGCTTTTTTGATGAAAACAAAACAGTTAGCGAGATTAAGCATATCCCATATTTAAAGAAAATTTGATACTTTGATAACCCAGTAACACAGATATTCTGTATTGTTGTTGTTGTGTGGTATGCTGTGCTCACTCTAGTCTGAAAAATGTTTTAGCAAAAGTCACTAAAGACCACTTTTCTCTTTTAGCAAATACATATTTTCTTTAACAACTTTTACTCATTAGAAGAGTCAAAATTCATGAGTTAATATAAGTTATGATGTATTAATCATACCATTCATTGAATTGGATCAATTCTTATAAGGCATATATTTTCTTTTAGCAAATAAGCATTTCATTTCGTTAATAACAAAAATGTTAATACCTAAAGTGAGCACAGGTATCGGAACATATTCCTGCTACAGATCACGGTTCCAGAAGTGAAACATGCCGGAGTGATAATAATCTCACTAAATGGACCACGCATCATCAGGCTGCCATATTTTAGTATTACATCTCAAGTGAAAATAAGCATCACTAAGGACAGCACTCCGGAGCCTGAATATATATAGTGTCAATGAGCCTGTTTCCAGAGACAACAATATATTTATTATTATGACCTACTATGACTAGAAATGTCTGTGAGACATAAATGCCCCCCCCCCCCCCTCCTATGAAATTAGTTCTTCATGTTTATTACGTATGTGAAGTTTTGAAGTTTGATGATAATTGGATCAGTAGTTATTTAAATAAGCTGGTTACATTACCATGGGACAGGACGTGACGGGACGGACATGGGTAACACTATATGCCCCCATTTCATTGCTGGGGGCATCAAAATTATAATGTCACAGATTATTTGGTATACACAACATAGCCCTTACATACCGTTTGTTGTTCTCTAGAACTCCAGAATACAATGGAGATGCTAAACTTTGATGAACAGTCAAGTAAAGCATCCAAGTTATATAATAGACTCATACACTACAGGGACCCGTATAGAATTTATACAACTATGGCAACTCACCTTCAATAATCGTCGTTTGGCCTTTAATACCGACCACACAGCCGTTGCTAGCGCCTGTAAAGAAAACAAAATTGTACTTAAATATTTGCACTGTTTTGTTTGAGATGATTTGGCAATACATTATTTTGTTATGTTTATGTACAAAAATCATTGTACAAGAGCCCAGTGGGCCTGTATATCTAAGCAGTCTTGGCACAATATCAACTATAGATGACACATGTCATGTACAGTACGAGGTCGCCTTGGTTCTACAGATCAGATAAGCTAATGATGCTCTCCGTAGAATTGGAAAAGTGGTGTTTATTTGTTTACATGGTTTTAATAGATATTTAAATTTAGCCGTAAAGCACAACTTTTTAAGAGCTTTACAAACCACAACTTTGTACACTCTACATTCTATTGTACAATCTTTATTTACCATGACTTCCTATTTCCTTTATACAATTAAATAATGTTTCCAAATAACTGAAGAGAAATCAAATGGTATAATACTACTTCATAACTATACGTTACATACCTAACAACAGTAATGATTGTTTTCATTTGTGTTGAAATACTGCTTTATTGTCAACTACAACTATCATAATTTAAAGGCAACATACTGTTTCTTTAAAACCATTTGACAGCCAGCGATTCTGTACCACGGTGATAACGGAAGATGGAGGATTGGCAAGGTCATCGAACGCATCCATCAGGATAAAATCAAGGACAATGTCATAGAAGGAGAAACATTTCACCTGTAATTAAAAGTACATAGTAGAACATATTAGATGATTAAAGGTACATAGTAGAACATATTAGATAATGAAAGGTACATAGTAGAACATATTAGATAATTAAAGGTACATAGTAGAACATATTAGATAATCAAAGGTTGTGTTCAGCTATGAATTCAAGAGACTTTTCAAAACTAAAACAAAAGGCCTTGAAGGCCTGTATCGCTAACCTGGATACATTGGTATCTTAGTAATCATTGTAAAATATTTTCCAAAAAGATCCCAGGGACAGGACAAAAGGCCAAGGGGAGGGGAGGGAGAGTCACCATTCATACAAAGGAATCTGTTCTCCTCCAATTTTGATTAAAATCAATGCACTAGTACTTAATGACAAGTAGCAACTTAAAGGAAATGCAGAAGGACGACAGACAGACGACAGACAGATGACAGACAGACAACAGACAGATGGAGGCCACGCCATGGCATAAGCTCACCAGCCCTTTGGGCCAGGTGAGCTAAAAGCACATCTATAGATGTCTATAGATGTAAATAAATTACAGAAATGTTTCAACTTTATTTCTCTGTGCCATTTTAGATTGTACCATTTGCCAGCTATTATCCCTTGTTTGCTGCAGACCCATCAGATGTTACACTGAATCAATTAAAAATCATTTCCAGGCTTCCTATCCCAGCCCTTCAGCCTATATACTTTATCTCCATAGATCCTATCCCAGCCCTTCAGCCTATATACTTTATCTCCATAGATCCTATCCCAGCCCTTCAGCCTATATACTTTATCTCCATAGATCCTATCCCAGCCCTTCAGCCTATATACTTTATCTCCACAGATCCTATCGCAGCCCTTCAACCTATATACTTTATCCCCATAGATCCTATCCCAGCCCTTCAGCCTATATACTTTATCTCTACAGATCCTATCCTAGCCCTTCAGCCTATATACTTTATCTCCATAGATCCTATCCCAGCCCTTCAGCCTATATACTTTATCTCTACAGATCCTAACACAGCCCTTCAGCCTATATACTTTATCCCCATAGATCCTAACCCAGCCCTTCAGCCTATATACTTTATCTCCACAGACCCTAACCCAGCCCTTCAGCCTATATACTTTATCTCCACAGACCCTAACCCAGCCCTTCAGCCTATATACTTTATCTCCAAAGACCCTAACCCAGCCCTTCAGCCTATATACTTTATCTCCACAGACCCTAACCCAGCCCTTCAGCCTATATACTTTATCTCCACAGACCCTAACCCAGCCCTTCAGCCTATATACTTCACCTTCCCTCCCTCTCAACCATTATCCTTCATATCTTCAGTCCCTTCCCATTCCTCTTAGCCTTTACCAGTCACTCCTTTATCCAGTCATTATTGCACACGTTTTTCCGGCCTGATCATTTATCCTTTCAGAAATTAAATCTTGTAACCTTAGATCCTACTTTCACCCTTTACCCTTTACCCATGGTTTTCCAAGTCCTCACCTGGTTTTCCTAAATCTCTGTACCCAAAGCTTCTCCATATTGTCCCCCAAAGCTTACCCCTCGCCCTCGCAGCTCCTCCTCAATGGTGCCCCAGTTACCTACATCTCCAACGAAGTCCATCATGTTAGCAAAGGCCTGGTTGAAGTCGTCAGTGTCCTGGAGTGAAGTCCGAGTATAGAATTAGGATAGAAACACCTTTAAACAGCATGGTAGCTCATTATATAACAATGAAAGGGCTTTGTCACAATGTCATGTTTATCTTAATAAAACGTTCAGCAGCTAATTAAGCTTGGAGTTCAAAATGATAAATAAAAGGGAAGAGTATTACAGTATCATAACATGTCTAAAGTCACAGGGACTAAACTGTTTGGCCAGTTTACCCAAGTGAGTTTGTAGAGGTAGCCTGATCAAAGATTAGAGGTAGGATATCAGTTAACACTTTCCATACTTAGTGCCATTTCCGGCTTCCATACTGGAAGTAGTTATTACGCTCGCCCCAGAAATTTTTACAAAATGGCGGATTACCATGTCCATTTTTTTTTTGTTGTGTTGTCTTTCGTTACGGAAACCCATATTAGTGTTATTCCCTGGTGTGTCGAGTAGATACCTATATTTAGTTATAGACAGCTATATATCTAATAAAATTAGATGTTGTTTCTGCTAGCAATATTCCCACAAAACTTTGTAGGTATTCTGATGAAATATTGGTCAGCTGACTGATTGTTTCGGAAATTTTGGGCATTTTTATGTCATTATATTGGGTAATTGCATGTCATCTACTTATTGCAACTTATCAGCATTTAGATAAGGTCAACATAGCGTGTCGACTATAGTCAACATCGGGGAGGAGGGAGTACGAAAGTTTGTTGTCTATAATCGACAGTGGGGAGGAGGGAGTACGAACGTTTGTTGTCTATAATAGACAGCGGGGAGGAGGGAGCATGAAAGTCTGTTGACTATAATAGACAGCGGGGAGGAGGGAGCATGAAAGTCTGTTGACTATAATAGACAGCGGGGAGGAGGGAGCATGAAAGTCTGTTGACTATAATAGACAGCGGGGAGGAGGGAGCATGAAAGTCTGTTGACTATAATAGACAGCGGGGAGGAGGGAGCACGAAAGTCTGTTGACTATAATAGACAGCGGGGAGGAGGGAGCACGAAAGTCTGTTGACTATAATAGACAGCGGGGAGGAGGGAGCACGAAAGTCTGTTGACTATAATAGACAGCGGGGAGGAGGGAGCAGGAAAGTCTGTTGACTATAATAGACAGCGGGGAGGAGGGAGCATGAAAGTCTGTTGACTATAATAGACAGCGGGGAGGAGGGAGCATGAAAGTCTGTTGACTATAATAGACAGCGGGGAGGAGGGAGCATGAAAGTCTGTTGACTATAATAGACAGCGGGGAGGAGGGAGCATGAAAGTCTGTTGACTATAATAGACAGCGGGGAGGTGGGAGCACGAAAGTCTGTTGACTACAATAGACAGCGGGGAGGAAGGAGCATGAAAGTCTGTTGACTATAATAGACAGCGGGGAGGAGGGAGCACGAAAGTCTGTTGACTATAATAGACAGCGGGGAGGAGGGAGCACGAAAGTCTGTTGACTATAATAGACAGCGGGGAGGAGGGAGCACGAAAGTCTGTTCACTATAATAGACAGCGGGGAGGAGGGAACATGAAAGTCTGTTGACTATAATAGACAGCGGGGAGGAGGGAGCACGAAAGTCTGTTCACTATAATAGACAGCGGGGAGGAGGGAGCATGAAAGTCTGTTGACTATAATAGACAGCGGGGAGGAGGGAGCACGAAAGTCTGTTGACTATAATAGACAGCGGGGAGGAGGGAGCATGAAAGTCTGTTGACTATAATAGACAGCGGGGAGGAGGGAGCACGAAAGTCTGTTGACTATAATAGACAGCGGGGAGGAGGGAGTACGAAAGTCTGTTGACTATAATAGACAGTGGGGAGGTGGGAACATGAAAGTCTGTTGACTATAATAGACAGCGGGGAGGAGGGAGCATGAAAGTCTGTTGACTATAATAGACAGCGGGGAGGAGGGAGCACGAAAGTCTGTTGACTATAATAGACAGCGGGGAGGTGGGAGCACGAAAGTCTGTTGACTATAATAGACAGCGGGGAGGAGGGAGCATGAAAGTCTGTTGACTATAATAGACCGCGGGGAGGAGGGAGCATGAAAGTCTGTTGACTATAATAGACAGCGGGGAGGAGGGAGCAGGAAAGTCTGTTGACTATAATAGACAGCGGGGAGGAGGGAGCATGAAAGTCTGTTGACTATAATAGACAGCGGGGAGGAGGGAGCACGAAAGTCTGTTGACTATAATAGACAGCGGGGAGGAGGGAGCACGAAAGTCTGTTGACTATAATAGACAGCGGGGAGGAGGGAGCACGAAAGTCTGTTGACTATAATAGACAGCGGGGAGGAGGGAGCACGAAAGTCTGTTGACTATAATAGACAGCGGGGAGGTGGGAGCACGAAAGTCTGTTGACTATAATAGACAGCGGGGAGGTGGGAACACGAAAGTCTGTTGACTATAATAGACAGCGGGGAGGTGGGAACACGAAAGTCTGTTGACTATAATAGACAGCGGGGAGGTGGGAACATGAAAGTCTGTTGACTATAATAGACAGCGGGGAGGAGGGAGCATGAAAGTCTGTTGACTATAATAGACAGCGGGGAGGAGGGAGCATGAAAGTCTGTTGACTATAATAGACAGCGGGGAGGTGGGAGCATGAAAGTCTGTTGACTATAATAGACAGCGGGGAGGAGGGAGCATGAAAGTCTGTTGACTATAATAGACAGCGGGGAGGAGGGAGCATGAAAGTCTGTTGACTATAATAGACAGCGGGGAGGAGGGAGCATGAAAGTCTGTTGACTATAATAGACAGCGGGGAGGAGGGAGCACGAAAGTCTGTTGACTATAATAGACAGCGGGGAGGAGGGAGCACGAAAGTCTGTTGACTATAATAGACAGCGGGGAGGAGGGAGCACGAAAGTCTGTTGACTATAATAGACAGCGGGGAGGAGGGAGCACGAAAGTCTGTTGACTATAATAGACAGCGGGGAGGAGGGAGCACGAAAGTCTGTTGACTATAATAGACAGCGGGGAGGAGGGAACATGAAAGTCTGTTGACTATAATAGACAGCGGGGAGGAGGGAGCACGAAAGTTTGTTGACTATTATCGACAGCGGCAGGAGGGAGCACGTTGTTTTCGACTTTATTCGACAACGATAAGGAAAGTCGCGTTAAAAGGATCATGGTGGGACCAAACAGGAAGTCCGGAATAGACAGGGTTTTGGATTAAACAAGAGCCGATTATGACATGTTATACTGTATCCACATTGAAAATTTGATCAAACTTTCACTGTTGAATTCATCGACTAGCGATCTTTTTTTTCAAACTAAGCTGAAATTAAAATGTGTAAAAATCAAGAGAAGCCTACATAGAAAGCATGAAAAATCCCACTTGAATTTGAGCCTTAGTTATTACAAACAATCTAAAACTGCTGCCCAGTACCCATCTCATTTTGCTGAATTTTACAAAAGAAATTTGAATCATTTTTTTGTTTAGAAATGGCAACAACAAGCTAAATTGTCAAGTTTTAATGCGTTTGCCTGGCTAACATCATGTTCTTCTGAACAAACTTAAAAAGAAACTTTCCTAAATAAGGATCACAAGAACCCTACTTAAGAAATATGAGATTTATAATTACTCCAGTATTGCTCATTACTGAGATATATAAAGATTTGTATCAGGATTAATGATAGATAGTCTTTAGTAGCCCGAGTTTCCTCTGGCCATGCCACCAGACTTAGACATTTTGACAGGGGCCCCACCAGACATCTATCTGTCAAAATGTCTAAGTCTGGCAGCAGGGTCAGAGGAAACTCAGGCTAAGTCTGGCGGCAGGGTCAGAGGAAACTCAGGCTAAGTCTGGCGACAGGGTCAGAGGAAACTCAGGCTAAGACAACAGATGACAGCCCACCAGCTGATGATAATGTAAAATATTGTGACCATAGAACAACTGAATTATTAGTGTCACTACTTTTAGATGTACACGTAAACCAGAGTATTTATGGATCGTGTCATCAGAAGTAGTGATACTATTATTAACTTTATTAATTATGTACATACAAATGTCCCATTATCATTCAACTAGACCAGACCATAGGCCTACCAATTAAAATCCACTAATGACTAGATCAAAGCTGGCGACTTCATTAAATATGTATGTGTTTACCTTAAAACCTGGCCTAAACAACAGCATCAATCAGATACACAGATCTTTGTCAGAGGCCCATGGCTCACCTGAGATGTAGTACAACTGTACTTGTTTACATAATAAGGTAACAAAGGCACCTCTACACTACAGAGACATTTTGTGTATATGTCAGCCTGCTATAATCTAATACCATAATTTCTTGTGTATTACCTGCACTGGGGTATAGTCTGCAAGATGTAAATAAAGGCATTTGTAAAACAAAAGGCCCATAGGCCTGTTTCGCTCACCAGGATACATTGGTATCTAGTTAAATCATGGTAAAATATTTTCAAAAAGATCCATTCAGTACTTTGGTCAAAATTTTGTCAAAATCCATTTTAACTTAAGGACAAGTAGTGGTTTAAAAGGCTTAGCTGTATTTCCCCTATTGAACCCCGCCCCTCTGACCCCTTGGATGGTCAGAGTCACAATTTTTGCAAAATCTATTCCCCTTCCCCCACGGATGTTTCTGACCATATTTGGTAAAAATCCAGTCATAACTTTATGACTAGTAGCGATTTAAAAGAATTACCTCTATTTTCCATATTGGGTCCCACCCCTCTGGCCCCTTGAGGGTTAGGGTCATCATTTATGCAAAATCTGTTCCCCTTTTCTTAAGGATGTTTCTCAAAAAAATTGGGAAAATCCATTCAAAACTTTATAGCTAGTAGCAATTTAAAGGAATTACCTCTATTTCCCCTATTGGGCCCTGCCCCTCAGGCCCCTTGAGGGTCAGAGTCACAATTTATGCAAAATCTATTCCCCTTCTCCCAAGGATGTTTCTGACCGTATTTGGTCAAAATCCATGCAAAACTTTATGACTAGTAGCGATTTACAAGAATCACCCCTATTTCCCCAATTGGGCCCCACCCCTCTAGCCCCTTTGTGATCAGAGTCACCATTTATGCAAAAACTGTTCCCCTTCCCCCAAGGATGTTTCTGACCAAATTTGGTCAAAATCCAATCAAGACGTTTTGACTAGAAGCGCTTTAAAAGGAAAAGTTGACGGACGATGGACACCACGCCATGGAATAACTTCACTAGCCCTTCGGGCCAGGTGAGCTTAAAAGAAGGATTTTAAAGAATTTGTGCAATACATGTATCCTGTCATTCCTAATGAAGAAGGATTGTAGAGAAATTACTATATTTTCCCTATTGGGCCCCTCCCGTCAGGCCCCAGAGGAGTCAGACCAAACGTTTATACAAAATTGAATCCCCTTCACCCAAGGATGTTTCTAGCCCAATTTTATCAAATTCTGCTATGTGGTTCAGGATTAGTAGGGATTTATAGAAAAAGTTGACGGATGGACGACAAACGACGGGCGACGGATGCTGCACCATGGCATAAGCTTTGGGCAGGTGAGCTAATAAGATCCAGATAGCCTGTACTGGCAGATTGCCCGCGGGTTATACATTGAATGTAAACCTGGGGAGTACAAGTATACTTCCTATTTGGCTTTGTTTTTAATGTTGGAAATCACAACCATACGAGTATGATTAAAGCCATATATAAACTGATCAATGGTATATTTAGTTTACAGTTAGCCAAGATCTACATGTTGATACAATGGCAAACATTTAACAACATATAGCCTGCATTATTTTATGATTTGGTAAAAAATCCACAGATACTGTAAACCAACTTAATTTCACGTGAAAATTAATCGCAGGCAAAAATAAATTGGTTTACAGTAGTCCGCATCGGCAGATAGTCCGCACAAAGCATCTTCTGACGTAAAAAATTGTATAACTTGCGGACAATAAACAGGAAATTACAGTATGCGGCCAACATCAGGACTAGAACTGTACCTGTTGTTGTAATTTGCATGTATTTCTGACTCTCTAAGTATTCCTGTTACCTTACAGACAAACATTCAAAAATTCCAACATTCTATACAAGCAGTAATGCCAGAGATTTGGAGAAAACAGTTAAAGTGTGACATATTTGGAAAAGTGTCTCCCACATGGTTAATTCTAGAAGAGCTCTAAACTTAAAACATCAGCATTATACATACCCAATTGATCCATACACGAAATTTAGTGGAATGTAGGATCAAACAATAAAAGTAGAACAGTCAGATGGAAGTATAGGATAAAATATCTTTCATTTAATATCACTTACTCTGTGATGACAGTATAGGATAAAATATCTTTCTATTAAAGGGGCATCCCGTGAAAGCCTAAATGCCTGTTCTTGAATATACATGGCGTCTGCACTACTTATCATATTTCCCTGCTATCCCAATATTCAAAGTCCACTCAAAATGTCTTTATTGACCATTTGCAAAATCGCATTCCTCGGGAAAGCCCTGATAAAAATAGCGGTGATGACGCAACGTGACAGGTGTGTCGCAAGTTCCCTGATCGGTTTGATGGAAGAGAGGCCGTAAGGGAGGGGACGCGTATAATGTATACGGCTGATGAAACAGAGACGAAATCCGTGTATAAACTTATTGAATCACATTCACATTAGAATCAGACATCAATTTCACACATACCGATATTCAAATGAAGAATAAATGTCGGCATATCGACATCAGGAATTATCTATATTACATATATTTACCGAGACCGAGACCGGTACACATGGGTACGGAATACGGCCATGGTACAAACCTTAATTTATGTAAAAGGTAATATTCATGAATCCAACTTTTCAGATGATTTCATAAAAGGTATGTACAGGGACATATATGTGAGATACGTCCCTGGTATGTAGTATTCATTGAAAAGTGCAAAAATAAAATGACATCAAATGTTTGCGATTTTTTTTTCAATTCAATATCTTGGGGATTTTTTCAGACTATCCATATATATACAATGTACATTCATATTCATTTAAAATCTATCCAACTTTCAGCGTCTTCATACGTTAACACCTATCACAGGATGCGAATATTTAAGTCCATGCACTCATATAACACACCAAACACGACTACATGTATATCAGATTTGGAACTGTTGAAATACGAATACATATAACTACCAGTTATGATTATGTTGGGGGGTATGATAATTCCGCTTTCTTTTTACATGTTTTTTATCTTTTTGTAAAGGGACGTTGACCTTTTCAAAAAAAAAAATGCAGGCATGGGAAATACATATAAGTATATGTTGTATATGTTTGTTGTTTTTTTTTTTATTTTATTTTTTTTCCGTTATGTATATATTTTTGTATCAAATTCAATGCCGGGGTCGCAACCCATTGATATTTTTACCTTCACTAATTAATAGATAAGGTAAGAATATCACTTTTTTTACGCGTGTAGACATGTTTTTTATTCCTTTTGTCTAAATTGAAGTCATATGTACAAATGTACCTCGGTCGCACGTCCCGTTTTACAACCTAATCAAACGACTTTTTCTGTTATGGTATATATTGTATTTGAAAAGGTCTTTCTATCCAGCAATATAATTAAATCATACCGTTTTACTGGAGCATGAGATATTATAAAGGGAATATTGTAGTGAGAAGCTACAAGATATACTATATATGTATATATGGAGTTTGCCTACAACGGCAGCGTAATCTACAGTCAGACCAACAGTACGTAAACACGTCCGTGTAGCGGCTTGACCAGGTGTAGACTACACCCAATACCGTCACGCATTGCAGCTCAACACCTTCGGGACGAGTTGTCCTACTCCACAAGCCTACAGAGAAGTCAGCTCAGCACCTCTACAAATCCATGTTCACAACACTCTTCCCCGTTTTAAAATAGAGGACTGATCAAAGAATAGCCAACGGAAGCTTCAGTCACCTGTCCCTTCGTAGCAGCGTGGAATAGAGCCCTGATTACATTTTGTAGCAGTCGTTGAGGTTGCAGGCAACTTTCGAACAGCATGATCAGGATCTCTGTCCGGTGAATGCGGACAAGTGTCTGCCATCCCACAAGACCGCGAAATGTCTTTCTTATCACCAATGTCCGCTTCCAAAGGATTATCTGCACATAGTCGAGCTGGATCATCAACAACGACATTACTGCCACCTGGTATAACACTTGTGTCCAGTTTCTCAGCTGTTTCTCCACTCAAGACAGTCCGCCAAAGAGAAATGTCCAAGGACTTAAAACTTAACAGACCCTGATGTATGTTGCCCAACCCCTTCCTATCCCTTATCTCATATAGCATGGGGGCCACCGCCTTTGAGGTGAAATATGGTCCCAAACAAGGGCCTCGAAGTATTGGTCTTCACCTTGCTTGTGTTATAGAGTCGACCACCTGAACAATGTCATGTGATCCGTGCTGAGCACTTATAGTCCAGTCATTTTATGATTTTACCTCAAACTAATTGCAACAGAATTTATTTTTGGTTTTTCATACAGGTTTTAGTATACATTGTAACAGAAAAAAAAGTCTACATTAATCAAAATTGGGGAAAATAGTTTTTTCTACCCCTACAAAATTGGAAAAATATAAAAAATTACTTGATGGACCATTTTTTAACCCAAATATCAGCATCAGGTGTAATACAGGATAACTAAAAAGCATTGTATGACAAGCCTGTTTGTTGTACAACACAAAATCAATAACAAAACAGTTTGAATGGTTTTACGAAAAAAATTATGACACCTTGAAAATCACTAAAATGTTGTTAATTTATCAATATTTCAGCTTGTGTTGGATTTTTAAGTAAGATTACTCAATCAATCAACGTCACTATTGATTCTTGTTTTATGAGAATGTATTCACATATAGTTTTCTTATTTAAATTTCAGAAAATGATATATTTAACTTACACCTTTTAAATTATATGGCTGCTCAAAGTTTGTCTGTTGGTCTGATTTGGAGCTGATTTTAAATAAAATTGAATAATTCATCGATTTATGTGAACAATATTTCATAAATACCTTCAGCATATGCTGAAATGTGCATTAAATTATTTTCTATGCAAGTTATTCTTAACAAAAAATAAAACATTTGACAAGATACCTCCATTATATTACTTGAAATTAGGTAGATGAAAACCACATTTGGTGCAAATTTGACTTGACCACTAAAATTGGCTAAGTCCACGTTTTTCAACAACAAAATTGTGAACATATCTCTTGTTTTTTGCTGGATTTTGAAATAATTTGGCAGTAATTACCACCATGACGTAGCCTTCTGGATAAAAGTAAATTTAAATTTATGATTGATGTCAACTTTAAATAAATTGATTTTTCATATTCTGATAATGGAAATGAATGGTGGGATACTTAATTTTTAATGAAAATACTAAAGTAAAGGAATGTTCAACTTCAAATTAATGTCATGAAATCATAAGTTTTATGGTGGTTCCATTGGCAAAATTATATTCAAATCGGACAAGACATATTCGAAAAAATATGATTTATGTTGTTCATATTGATGGACTTTGCCATTTTTGTAGTGTTCAGGCAAAAATGCACGAATTGAAGTTTTTACCGTCAGTTATTGAATATACTTTTTGAGAGAACTTGCCAAATCTATTGTTTCTTAACAATATAAACAATACACAAAAGGATATGAACTGATTGGAAGCATTTGCTATTCTTTTTATCAAAATATTTGTTAGAGAAATACGGATATTGTTCACGTAGGCATGAAATAACACCAAATTGGTTCAACTGGTCAATTAAGAAGTGTCATATTATTTGTTAACATAAAAATATACCAATTCTTATTAATTAAAATTAGTTAATATGTTTTGGATTCAGCAGCTAAGCGTAGATTAAGTTTGTTTAGAGTCAGATATTTTTATCTTTTCCATTCGAAATGAGCAAAAACGTCAATATTGTTAAATTAAACAAAAAAAAATAGCCATTTTGATAATTGATTTAATCGTTGATAGATTGCTTTTGGTGACAAATATTGGTTATTCTGAGCTCTACTCAATTTGGTCTTCCTATACAATTAATTTCATACGTTAATTATTGTAAAATAGCTAAATATTTCACTTTAAAAACTGTCATATATGTAATTTTTCTTGTTTCTGGACCATAAAAATGGCTAAAAAATTAATTTCCCAAATTTTGATCGATGTAGACTTTTTTCCTGTTATTGTACAAATGATTACAATTCCAAAAACCAAAAAATAAATTGTTTTGCAATTAGTTTGAGGTAAGGCCTGTTTTTTTGCTAAAATGACTGGACTATTAGATTATGGTCTATGTTGTGTCTGCCCTGGGAGGTTTTGAGACTGCTTTTGGTAAGCGCATTCATCTCGTTTATATCTCTTTTTATCTGTACAGGACAAGCTGCCCGCACAATCTCTGATGCGCTCACCATTTCTGTACTGAGAGACAAATGTAAGAAATGCATTGCCTTGCTACCGAGCATTAAGCAGCTAGGCTGGTGATAAGGAACTGCATTCATCACCTTGTAACCCATCTTACCTCCATATTCTTCGTGTTGCTTCAATGGATCTCCGAAATGGGAAATGAACCCATCAACCCGCGCCAAAGACATTGTTGTTGCAACCTGACCAGCTGCTTGAGGACAACACTCCTCACATTTGCCAAACTGGTCCACTGCAATCTGCACACTTTGTTCGTCTTGTGTCGTTAATGGCAAAGGACCCAGTGAATCCACATAAACCCTCTCTATTGGAATTCCAGCATGGCATTTGTCAAGTTGGGCTCTGATTTCCAATGAGGTTGAGCTGGACTGAACATTTTTGACTGCTGCAATGACTCTTGGAACAGCACAGTCAACGTCCATTTTGAGCTTCTCCCCTTGGTTCTGAATTATCTCTTCCAATACATCATTTTTATTTTTCTGTGAAGGTTCATCGGCTTGCGTAATCAACGCCCCCTCAAAGTCGTCGTTGCGTTCACTGTCAGACTTTAACTGCTTTGCAGACTCGGATACTTTTTTCTTGTTGATTGTAGCACTCTTTGCTAATGTGAGCGTGTCTTCCATTGTGCTGGAGGCTGTGTTCCGAACTGCGAGGGCTACACGCCTATCAAGCATGCCTTTTAGGAAACTGTCGACAGCAATTATTTCTACAAAATCTTCCTGGGCCCAATACAAGGATAAGCCGGAAAACGCCAGACTCCGAGCTCTCTCTGCATATTCTTCAATCGTTTCCTCCGCAAATTGTCGCGACTCTGCCAGTTCACGTCAGAATATGTGAGTGGAAGTTATCGAACCCTGACCCTTAGAATTATAACTATGGCCCTGTCCCGATGGGACCCTCTGAAGGTAGCTGTTCTTTACCTCCCTCCCAAAATCATATTTTCCAACAATGTTGTTTACATGTTGTAGAACTGCATTATCAACCATATCCTCCCTAACCTGACCCTGAGAGACAACCGTCCAAAAGGACACTAACCCTTTATTAACAAACGGGTCCCACATAGTGCTAAATACATTTGACCCTCCCTTCAAATCTTCCATTGTCACCGTATCGTCACAGTCTTGCTCTTGAAAGATGGCCATAGCAATGCCAGAATTTATTCCGACTTGCTCAACACAAGTTGCAACGTTAATATTCAGTGACATGTTCAAAACACAAAACACCCTGTTCAAACCCGGCACAAAGCTACAATGATCTCAACTGAGCGTGTACTCACAGCGGAACGGCCCCGGGCTATAACACCGGCGCGTGTACAGGTAAACGCGTACTATTGAGAAATAATAACTATAATTTGAATTTACTTCTGACACCAATTGTAGTGAGAAGCTACAAGATATACTATATATGTATATATGGAGTTTGCCTACAACGGCAGCGTAATCTACAGTCAGACCAACAGTACGTAAACACGTCCGTATAGCGGCTTGACCAGGTGTAGACTACACCCAATACCGTCACGCATTGCAGCTCAACACCTTCGGGACGAGTTGTCCTACTCCACAAGCCTACAGAGAAGTCAGCTCGGCACCTCTGCAAATCCATGTTCACAACAATATCATAAAACACACTCTTAAGTTTAATTATACACGCATTTTATGCAACAGAGGACTGAAACAGTTTCCCCTTGGGTAGCCCCAAAACCTAATCAAAGTTTTATTTGTGAGAGTACCGCTACACAAAAGAAATATGTAACATACACACAATAGAGCAGTTAGTTTCTCCTTTTAATACTTCCCATCCCTCAATATGACTCTGTAACGCATTCTTGCATCATATTTTGACCATTCGGCAACTTTTCACTTAGTAATTAGGCCTCATCGCAGTGTAACGGTAATACCAGGTAGAGTAGAGTGTTTACAATGGAAATGGCGCTCGGCTGCGCATGCGTTGGTAAGTGGAAATCCCAAGCTGAAGCGTCTGGCTAGACCGATAGAAATTCCACTAGTTATTTTGAAATTATTAATTTTATGAATACATATCAGCAAAATCCGTTTGGCATAGTCCATAAGAATACCCACTCGATATATGTATGTAATATTTTGAAAAAAAAATAAGAAAAAAAACTTAGTTTCGCGGGATGCCCCTTTAAAGGACCAATATACGTAACTTTAGGCATTTTTTCTTGATTCTGAAAAATTCTGAAAAAAAGCCAGTTGATAACCATGCAAAAATAAGCCTAAAACAAAGTAAACATGGGCAGTAACTAACAAGAAACTCTTGGAAGAAAAATCCAAATTTTTTTAAATAATTCAGGTGGGGCCCACTTCAACAACAAGCCGATGTTAGAAAAATGGACGCATGTTTACAAATACTGACTTTCAACTGCTGCTGTACCGGTAACTGCGCAAGAATTCACCTTGAATATTGCTGTTATCAGTTAATCTTAACTAAATCTAAAAATATAAAAAATTATTAGGCTTGATTTTTGCTTCAAGTTTAACTGAAAATTACGTTTATTGGGCCTTTAATATCACTTACTCTGTGATGACAGTATAGGATAAAATATCTTTCTATTAATATCACTTACTGTGATGGCAGTATAGGATAAAATATCTTTCTATTAATATCACTTACTCTGTGATGGCAGTATAGGATAAAATATTTTTCTATTAATATCACCTACTGTGATGACAGTATAGGATAAAATATCTTTCTATTAATATCACTTACTGTGATGGCAGTATAGGATAAAATATTTTTCTATTAATATCACTTACTCTGTGATGGCAGTATAGGATAGAATATTTTTCTATTAATATCACTTACTCTGTGATGGCAGTATAGGATAGAATATTTTTCTATTAATATCACTTACTGTGATGACAGTATAGGATAAAAAACTTTCTATTAATATCACTTACTGTGATGGCAGTATAGGATAAAATATTTTTCTATTAATATCACTTACTGTGATGACAGTATAGGATAAAATATCTTTCTATTAATATCACTTACTGTGATGGCAGTATAGGATAGAATATTTTTCTATTAATATCACTTACTCTGTGATGGCAGTATAGGATAAAATATCTTTCTATTAATATCACTTACTGTGATGGCAGTATAGGATAAAATATCTTTCTATTAATATCACTTACTCTGTGATGGCAGTATAGGATAATAGAATCTATCACCCTAGTGTAATGTAGACTGAGAAATCTCAAATTGAGGGCAAGATTTAGGAATTTTATCACGAGGCTATGCATGACGTGATGGCATGAGCTATCTTTTCCCTAGGAAAATTGAGAATGAACCAATCAAGTGTGGGAGAATAAAACATCTTTTTATCAATATCACTTACTCTGTCAGCTTTTAGGAGGAAGCTTCCCAGAAGTTGCTGTCCCATTTGATGGAAGTACTTCCTATTTTCTTGGTTCTGGAATACCACCTATATAGAAACAAAAATACATTAGATTTCTTCAAGATGTACTATTTAATAGAGTAAGCATAACAGTCAAAAAGTAAAAAGGTAAATGACTTAACATTTTCAGCATTAGAGAGATTGACATTATAATTGCACTTGTTGCCTAAATAATCTACAGGCAACATTAGACATCTTACATCTAGAGCTAGTCTCATACAGTGAAGTTACCTTTTGGTATAAACTAGAACCATCAGTCACAGATTAACTTACACCCCTATTCCTCTGTAATAATGGTTGAAGTGAAGCAATTTACAAAAGGGGCATAACTCCCATTAAAAAAGCTGAATGAAAGCATTACACCAGGCATGATTTTACACCAAAGCAAAAATAGCTGAATTTTGAGAACAAATTGGAAACCCCCAATGTATGACTTTTATATTTCTTAATTTAAATATGAAAATAGCTGAAGAATCATGCCTGATTACACAGAAGGGTTTTCAGATTTTGGATGAAAATAATAAGAGGAGATATCTAAAAACTAGAAATGTCTGTGAGACATAAATGCCCCCTTCCCCCATATGAAACTAGTTTTTCGTGCTTATTACATATGTGAAGTTTGATGTCAATCGGATCAGTAGTTAGTTAAACAAGCTGGTTACCATGCGACGGGACGCAACGGAACGGACATGGGTAACACTATATGCCACCCCATTTCCTGGCGGGGGCATAAAAATGTCTATGGCCAGATGGACTGACTGACAGACAACCTGATCCCAGTAAAGCTACATCTTCCACCCACTACATTTTTTGTAAAAGTACAACTGGAGAAAAGAAAGGTGTGTCACTACTTACATCGAGAGCCAGTCTGATACAGTGAAGCTTAGCGAGGAACTCTGTGTCTGACATACACTGGGTCATCTCTGTCCTGTAGGAGATTACAATCATTAGAGACGAGACGGTAGCATAGAACATCATAACGAACATACAATGAGTCATCTCTGTCCTGTAGGAGATTACAATCGTTAGAGACGAGACGGTAGCATAGAACATCATAACGAACATACACTGGGTCATCTCTGTCCTGTAGGAGATTACAATCATTAGAGAAGAGACGGTAGCATAGAACATCATAACGAACATACACTGAGTCATCTCTGTCCTGTAGGAGATTACAATCGTTAGAGACGAGACGGTAGCATAGAACATCATAACGAACATACACTGGCCATCTCTGTCCTGTAGGAGATTACAATCGTTAGAGAAGAGACGGTAGCATAGAACATCATAACAAACATACACTGAGTCATCTCTGTCCTGTAGGAGATTACAATCGTTAGAGAAGAGACGGTAGCATAGAACATCATAACGAACATACACTGAGTCATCTCTGTCCTGTAGGAGATTACAATCGTTAGAGAAGAGACGGTAGCATAGAACATCATAACAAACATACACTGAGTCATCTCTGTCCTGTAGGAGATTACAATCGTTAGAGAAGAGACGGTAGCATAGAACATCATAACGAACATACACTGAGTCATCTCTGTCCTGTAGGAGATTACAATCATTAGAGACGAGGCGGTAGCATAGAACATCATAACAAACATACACTGTATCATCTCTGTCCTGTAGGAGATTACAATCATTAGAGAGGAGACAGTAGCATAGAACATCATAACGAACATACACTGAGTCATCTCTGTCCTGTAGGAGATTACAATCGTTAGAGAGGAGACGGTAGCGTAGAACATCATAACGAACATCGCTGAGTCATCTCTGTCCTGTAGGAGATTACAATCGTTAGAGACGAGACAGTAGCATAGAACATCATAACGAACATCGCTGAGTCATCTCTGTCCTGTAGGAGATTACAATCGTTAGAGAAGAGATGGTAGCATAGAACATCATAACGAACATACACTGAGTCATCTCTGTCCTGTAGGAGATTACAATCATTAGAGACGAGACGGTAGCATAGAACATCATAACGAACATACACTGAGTCATCTCTGTCCTGTAGGAGATTACAATCGTTAGAGACGAGACGGTAGCATAGAACATCATAACAAACATACACTGAGTCATCTCTGTCCTGTAGGAGATTACAATCATTAGAGACGAGACGGTAGCATAGAACATCGTTTCAAACAGTATGCCAAAATGTTCTGGTATTTGTTTAAAGTTTTCAACAAGTTTGTAGTCTATAAAATGAGCTTACGGTATTCTAGACAAAGTTGTGGGACCACAATTATTCTAAGAATTTCAAACCCATAATAAACAGTTCTGACTTATACATGTAGTTCAATACTTAACTTCAGAACCTTGAAGCCAATATCTCAAAAGTGTTGGCCAATGAGTATCTTTAAATATAATGGAAGGGAAATCAATTTATTTTCATAAATAACTGGTTATCTCCCTTTGATAAACAGATAATTGTGGTCATTCCTTATAATTTCATTTCAAAAGAAACAAAGTTTACAAACGAACATGTTTCAAAAGGATAATTCAATTTGATTCACATATCAAGATATCAACCTTGCACAAAAATTAATAAGTTCCAATCTATACAAAATTATTGACATCATCATTTCCAGTCGATTCTTTTTTCATCTCATACAATATGTAACAGAGGTCATTATTCTTTTCAATACCTCAGCTAGGATTCTAACCTGGAACCACTGGTTGCCTGGTCTTACACCCACCCAATCTAGCTACTATGCAGTGTATTGCTGCTAGTATTTACCAGGGTTACCAGTGATTTTATTTGCCCAGTATTATAACCTATATAAGAGTCAAAATTTGTGTTATTTTCCCACAACGAAGCAAAATTCAAGAATATTTTCCCAATTTATCTGAAAGTCCTACTAAACCCCAGAGTTCTACAGGTGATAGAGCCATGTTTTACCTCAGTCATACAGGTGATAGAGCCTTGTTTTACCTCAGAGTTCTACAGGTGATAGAGCCGTGTTTTACCTCAGTCATACAGGTGATAGAGCCTTGTTTTACCTCAGAGTTCTACAGGTGATAGAGCCGTGTTTTACCTCAGAGTTCTACAGGTGATAGAGCCGTGTTTTACCTCAGTCATACAGGTGATAGAGCCTTGTTTTACCTCAGAGTTCTACAGGTGATAGAGCCGTGTTTTACCTCAGAGTTCTACAGGTGATAGAGCCATGTTTTACCTCAGAGTTCTACAGGTGATAGAGCTAGGTTTTACCCCAGAGTTCTACAGGTGATAGAGCTAGGTTTTACCTCAGAGTTCTACAGTTGATAGAGCCGTGTTTTACCCCAGAGTTCTACAGGTGATATAGCTGTGTTTTACCCCAGAGTTCTACAGGTGATAGAGCCGTGTTTTACCTCAGTCATACAGGTGATAGAGCCATGTTTTACCTCAGAGTCCTACAGGTGATAGAGCCGTGTTTTACCTCAGAGTCCTACAGGTGATAGAGCCGTGTTTTACCTCAGAGTTCTACAGGTGATAGAGCCGTGTTTTACCTCAGTCATACAGGTGATAGAGCCATGTTTTACCTCAGAGTCCTACAGGTGATAGAGCCATGTTTTACCTCAGAGTCAAACAGGTGATAGAGCTGTGTTTTATCTCAGAGTTCTACAGGTGATAGATCCGTGTTTTACCTCAGAGTCCAACAGGTGATAGAGCCGTGTTTTACCTCAGAGTTCTACAGGTGATAGAGCCGTGTTTTATCTCAGAGTTCTTCAGGTGATAGAGCCATGTTTTACCTAAGAGTTCTACAGGTGATAGAGCCATGTTTTACCTCAGAGTTCTACAGGTGATAGAGCCGTGTTTTACCTCAAAGTTCTACAGGTGATAGAGCCATGTTTTAGTTCCAGCAGGCCAGCCTCGTATAAGGGTAGATGGTGAAACATTTCTCGGTGGGTCTCCAAGTCAGATAAGTTGGCCATCTGTAGGTCACACAAAAGTAACATTATATTAACTAAAGCTCCAGAAAACAAGAACAATAGTCCTTTAAAATTTAGAGATGTTTAGTCCAGAAATGGAGAACCAGTGGCAAAAAACCCTTACAATTGCGGTTAAGTGATCAGTATGACCAGGCCAAGTTTTAATTCAGTCAGATATCAATAATACTGTAACTAGAAATGTCTGCGAGACATAAATGCCCCCGCACCAATATGAAAGCAGTTCTGCAAAATTTCAAGGAACTTCGACAATATTCGGATTTTGACCAATCAGAGGCCATGAAATGTCTCCTATTTCAGTTTTCACAATATGAATACCGGCATTACTTTCGTATTGCCAGATTACATACACATACCAAATTTCATTTAAATCGGACAATGTATAAATTTCGACTAATCAGAAGCCTTTATTTGGTGGCCATCTTGAATCATAATGCCCTATTTTTTATCTTTATAATGAGTGTTGTCACGTTACCATCCCTCCCACCAAGTTTCATCATAATACATAAAGTAAAAGAAAATTCACTTCAGGGTATGTTTTTAGCCAATCAGAGGCCGTGGCGGCCATCTTGGATCCTTGGTCCAAAAAAAAAGAGCAAGGTGCATAACAGGACATTAGGCTTATTGTATATGCGACGTTTGATGACAATCGTATCAGTAGTTATTTAATTAAGCTGGACGGGACGGGGAGGGGAAGGGACGGACATGGGTAACACTATATGCCCCCCTATTTCATGGTGGGGGCATAAAAAGTGGAGTTTAAAGGCCCAATATACGTAACTTTTGGGAGTCTGAAACGAAGTAAACCTGAGCGGTATCTAACAAGAAACTCTTGACAGAAAAATCCAAAGAATTAATAATAATTCAGGTGAGCCCACTTCAGCAACAAACCGAAGTTAGAAGACAGTTGAAAATGGACGCATATTTACAAATACTGCTGTTGTACCAGTAACCGCATAAGGATTCATCTTGAAGATTACTGATATCAGTTAATCTTAATTAAATCTATAAATATAATAAGTTATTATGCTTGATTTTCGATTCAAGTTTTTCCAAAAGTTACATATACTGGGCCTTTAATGGGAATTCCAAATATTTAGATGTTTTCACTTCAAAATGCCAAAACCTGTTAAACAATTTCCTGTAAATTGAGGTTAGGTGTTCAAACTGATCGGATGAGTGTTGTTACCATCATGATGGTTTTATTCAATCAGATAACACTATAAAAAGAGACACAGTCTTGGCCGTTGCTGTCACCGGAACAGCAATACCTTAGACTCATTTTCCTTGTCTATCGTCAGTCACCATTACATACTATTCAATAGGAAAAAGCTAAATCAGCACTTATCAAATTATCCATCATATCTGATTAAAATGAAATAAACCAAACACAGACAACATTTCTGAAATAGTTTGGTATGTATTGCAAAGAATTATGACGTCAATGACGATAAGGGCCATCAAATGGACTGCATGTGTTGTAATAATCAATTAATCATACAGTTTATCAATTAATCATACAGTTTATCAATTAATCATACCAATCAATCATACAGTTTATCAATTAATCATACAGTTTACAATGTGACATCAAAATACACTGAGGCAGAGCTAAAAGATTAGAGCTTTTGGCAGGCACCAGTTATAATGATGATTGTTACCCACTAAGAAGTAGAAGCCACTATGATTTATAATTTAACCTTACGTAAGGGTACACAACACTGACAGTGACTAGTGGCCTAAGGATATAACTTATGATGGGGCAAGACAGAAAGAATAGAAAAAGTCATTGACAGCATTTGACATTGATGATCAAACTGATCAACCACCCATCCTTACATCAGTGGCTGAAACAAAAGACTCTTGGTCACTGCTGGATGTGGCATCCAAACTTCTCCGCTCCGACATCCTGTCCACCTCCGTAAACGCAGCAATGGCCGTGTCAAAGGCCACACGATCTGCCTGCCGTTCACACTGGTGTTCATAGCTGTCAATCAATCTGTAGGCGTTCTCCAGCAGTTTGTCTAGTTGACTGTGAAGGGCAATATTGTCAGGATCCTAAATATGAGAAATATAAAACTTTTTATTAAACGTCAAATCCTAAACTTCAGAACTACAAAACTTTTTACCAAACAACCAGTTAACCTACATATGTTTAACAAGCAGTATATATACAATGACTGTGTGATCTATAGACAAACATATCCACAGACAGACATACTGACAACCCAGCATTCAGGGTTACTGTACAAACATATCCACAGACAGACATACTGACAACCCAGCATCCAGTGTTACTGTACAAACATATCCACAGACAGACATACTGACAACCCAGCATTCAGTGTAACTGTACAAACATATCCACAGACAGACATACTGACAACCCAGCGTTCACGGTTACTGTACAAACATATCCACAGACAGACATACTGACAACCCAGCATTCAGGGTTACTGTACAAACATATCCACAGACAGACATACTGACAACCCAGCATTCAGTGTCACTGTACAAACATATCCACAGACAGACATACTGACAACCCAGCATTCAGTGTTACTGTACAAACATATCCACAGACAGACATACATATCCACAGACAGACATACTGACAACCCAGCATTCAGTGTTACTGTACAAACATATCCACAGACAGACATACTGACAACCCAGCATTCACGGTTACTGTACAAACATATCCACAGACAGACATACTGACAACCCAGCATTCAGTGTTACTGTACAAACATATCCACAGACAGACATACTGACAACCCAGCATTCACGGTTACTGTACAAATATATCCACAAACAGACATACTGACAACCCAGCATTCAGGGTTACTGTACACACATATCCACAGACAGACATACTGACAACCCAGCATTCATGGTTACTGTACAAACATATCCACAGACAGACATACTGACAACCCAGCATTCACGGTTACTGTACAAACATATCCACAGACAGACATACTGACAACCCAGCATTCAGTGTTACTGTACAAACATATCCACAGACAGACATACTGACAACCCAGCATTCAGTGTCACTGTACAAACATATCCACAGACAGACATACTGACAACCCAGCATTCAGTGTCACTGTACAAAAATATCCACAGACAGACATACTGACAACCCAGCATTCAGTGTCACTGTACAAACATATCCACAGACAGACATACTGACAACCCAGCATTCAGTGTCACTGTACAAACATATCCACAGACAGACATACTGACAACCCAGCATTCAGTGTTACTGTACAAACATATCCACAGACAGACATACTGACAACCCAGCATTCACGGTTACTGTACAAATATATCCACAGACAGACATACTGACAACCCAGCATTCACGGTTACTGTAGAAGCCAATATTTTAGTGCTTGGAAATTTTCACTTAGCCAGCCTCCAAACTGTTCGCAGTGTGACAGTTTTCATGCTTCAGTCATGCTGTTTTGTACTGTGTACCTATAGTATAATACTGTTATAGTTTGGGTGGTGTTAAATATGTCCTGTGTGGATACATTCGCAGAGATTTAATGCAAGCGAAATAAGCAAAAATTTTCACACTGAAAACAATCCCACTTTTATCCCAGTTATCCCACTGTGAAGATATTTTACTAACCCATACGAATATTTGTTTATAAGAATTTTGGTACTCACTCATAGATAATTTACCAACTCCTATGGGTTTCTGTTGGTAAGGGGTGGGTCATTTACATGTATATGTAGCATCAGTAGATATGAAATATCCACGGGTATGACTGTTGCTTTTTAGGGGGCAGGGCATTTACCTGCATCTCAAGTAAATATAAAATACTCATTGATAGGACAGGTGTTGAAAGGTGCAGAGTATTTACTTACATCTGGAATACACTGACCAGTATTGGCTGTAGGTTTACTGGAATCATTAACTAACATCTGAAGTAGATGATGTATAATACTGACCAGTATGGCTGTAGGTTTACTGGAATCATGAACTAACATCTGAAGTAGATGATGTATAATACTGACCAGTATGGCTGTATGTTTACTGGAATCATAAACTGACCAGTTTTGGCTGTAGGTTTACTGGAATCATTAATACTGACCAGTATGGCTGTAGGTTTACTGGAATCATTAATACTGACCAGTATGGCTGTAGGTTTACTGGAATCATTAATACTGACCAGTATGGCTGTAGGTTTACTGGAATCATCAGGACTCTGTAACTTCACCATAGCATCCTCCCAGTACTTGACAGCCAGCTGTAAAGTCTCAAACCCTAAAACATGACACACAAGTCATGTACACTTCTTAGTGCTACAACTCCCCAACTTAGACTTTTGTGACAGTAAACAAAAATATTTTAGTAAACAAGAATATTTGTGCTCTCAGTGTCCTAGAAAACAAGTGAAAAACAAAGTGTTATATATAGTGGCTCAAATTGTGCATGTTAGTTTGATAGTGTGATACCCTGGACATCATCTTTAGGATAGTTAGTTAGTTTTATAGACCCAAAGCTGAAGGCAGGGGGTCTGTAAAGACCAAAGGGATATATATGAGCCCGCAGACCTCTCCTAACCCAAAGGTAATATTCAAACCACCCTGACTTCATTCTTCTTTTCTACAACTTCGAAGTTAGTTTGATGTAACAATATAACAATGATGTAGTCTTAGAACAAATGATTTTTGCCAACAGGTGATCACTTTTTAAAGCTTTTTTTAAAATACTGGTAGCACAAAAAAAGGTCATTCTGACTCGGAAGCCAGTGATTTAAGAAATGGTGTGAATTCAGGTATCTCTACTTACAGGTGTTTGTAGAGACTCTGACAGGTGCTTGTATAGACTCTGACAGAACAAGACATCCAATCAAAATGATTGTCACAAATTAGAAGGCTGACAAAGCTTTATTAGAAGAGTGACAAAGCTTTTATAATTCTTTCTTTCATCCTGAACAAGTGTATCCACACTGTTATTGGTGCTAGGTTAATAGAATCTTCCTCTACCTTGAGGTGTGACAGACAAATCTCCATCTCAAGGGGTGATATATTTGGTTGTCTAACCCAAGGCTCTGTCGCAAATCAAGAATATCTCCCCGAGGGTTGGAGATTTCTCTGTCACAACATCAAGGTAGGGGATGACAATTGTTCTCCCATCATTTTGCATTTTTTACAAAAGTATAAATGCAACACAAAGCTGATGTGACGTGATTTGACATGATGGGATTGTTGTCGTAACGTTATTATATTGTTGTCATGACGTCATTACATTGTTGTCAGCTCATGTTATCTGTCATACCCTAGGGGGTGACAGAGAAATCTTGATCAGGTAAAAGAGGAGAAAAATCAGTAAATGATGGGAGAAATGCTAATCTTACCCTCGGGTCGAAACAGGGGGATTCCTCTAATCATGATAACAGTATGACATCACATAAACAATATAATGTTGTCACATCAACAATCCATCACCATCATGTCCCCCCTGAATTTCGCCTGATATTACAGGCATCTGATACACAATAAAAGAACAGGGTAAGACAATCATTCACTCCCTTGTGGGTGTGATAGGGAAATTTCTACCCCTGGGATTTTCCTACAGTTTTAAGGTAGGGTCCAGGGTCCATTGAATTAGCAATTTTGACGTAAGGTCAAATTGGAAAAAATGTTAGAAATAAAAATATACCTTGTGGTACAAATTTCCTGCTGAAAATCGGCTAAGATGTCGCAAATTGTATGCTGCAAAATGTTGCGACACTATACACTACAGAAATGAAAACCAACTCCGCTAAAACATGAACGTCGATTTGTATTAAATTATTCTATATCTAATTAATGACTTCATTGTATAAGTCAGCTACTGACACATAATAAAACAAATGTATCATCTGGTTGGGAATTTTTAACCAAATATTTGGGATTTTTAGCTAAAATGTTTGGAGGGGAATGGGTCCCTTTTGTGGACTCAAATTCTACTGTAGGAAAATCCCTGTACCCTCTGGGAAAGGTTCAGAAAGCTTTGTGTTTGGCAACTCGGGGTTGATGTATTCTAGTAATCTCAATCTTCAGGAAAAGATTCTTACATGGTAATTAAGTTGTCAAACACTCGACACAACCTCGTGAAGAATTCCCCCCCCCCCCTTCGGTTTACGATTCCCCAATCTCATTCCCCCCCCCCCCCCCCCAAAGTGGTAAGAGACCCTCCACGTGTATACCCTTACCTAGAGAACAGAGTTGTACTGGCCCGTAGTTGGTCGTGTCCACCACAGGGTGGGTGATTGTAGAGGTGGTGGACACAGCTCCCAGACTGGACGTCGATCCTGATAGAGACTTGGTCCGTAATAAAGACAAAGACCGACTGGAGCTCCCACTTGGACTGTCGGCTCTCCTCAAGCGGCCCATCAAGACATCTGGGACATACACATGGCAATGAGAGGATTCTTTAGGTATGTATGTTACTGTAGAATAGTTATCTTTGTTTTAAAAAAATCTATCTTTTACAATTGAAAACATTGATGAAAAAAAGAAACATGATATCCTTTTTATGTGCATTTATTTTATCCTTAAATGTATATAAATTGCAAAATTCTTTTAACTTTTAAGAAAGATGCTTGGTGGTATATGTCTTTCGTTACAAAATGTGGCATATTTTCATACCATTCTATTTCAATTATCCTTACGTAATGGCTTAATCTGGATAATACATGTACTGCTTTATTATAAGGAATATTAAAGTAGTGTAATATCACTCTGCCACGTTTACCATGGTCTCTTTAGAGTATACATGCCTCCATTAGGGCCATTCGAATATGAAGACTTGTAAGAGGATTCATTCTGTTCCCTGTTTTCTTCTTTTGGAGATTTATTTTTCCGTTTATCCTTCCATCGGCGGTAGTAAACAATCAATCCAATCACTGCTAGGATACTGATAGTAGTCACACGGGCAGGGGAGGTAACTCTCAGACTTGGAGGTAGAGTAAACTCCGTGAATGGTAATACCCATAATTTTTTCAAAGACATTATTTTTTTTCTTTTACAATCAACGTTTTTTTCAATTCATCCTGTAGTGGAGTTGCTCCAGAGAAATGCTGAAAAGTCAATAATTAGGAGATTAAATACACTTCACATAGTTACAACCAGTCAATATGGTAAGCTTGTTAAGCAAAGCAACATGGAAGATGCATATGTTACATGTAAGACATGATATTAAAATTTAGTGCAACCAAAAATATTATTCTATCCCAAAGTTCATAATTGTGTGATAGGAGTGTGTCAGCTTGGCTAGAACATGGTGTTAAATCATGGTCTCTTTAACTCTTCTGACGAAGCATGCTTTTTGGCTCAGTTGGATTATCAGGCCGTAGACCCACCTTCGATTCCTAGTCGAGGTACTCGGCAGGAATGTGTTTTTCCTTGTTCTATTAAACGATAAATAAGATACAGAAAACCCAAGATTCAGTAATATCTGGTGTGATTCCCAGAGCTGTCATAACCACCGGTTTAGGCTGTTAGTTACATGTATATAGTTGACTAACTGTCGCCACCCATTACTAAAAAATAACCGGTTTCCTGACATCTGTTTGAAAATGGCCGCCGCCTAAAATCACGTGATCAAAATAGGCGAGATCATAACCTAATTTCTCGCGGAATCTCGCAACGCCCGGCCATTTTCAAACAGATGTGAGGAAACTGGTTATTTTTTTAGAAATGGATGACAACAGTTAGTTTACGACCTCCCGTGACTTGATTAAATGTGTAGGTTAGTAGAAAAATATCTGTTCTTTCCATTGCTACCTATTTTACATGTGATTGAAAATGTTTCATATTATTAAACACAGCTTAAACAGTGACCCGTGCATGGGTTGGTAAAATTTCCACTTATTTACTAAGCAGGAATTCTGACTCTCGCACTCGCCTGTCGTCAAAATATTTAGCGGGTCAGAGAGTCAGAACCCTTTGGACTAGTATATAGTATGCCACTAATTGTAATGTACTCTTTACACATGGCACAAGTACATAAATAAATAAACATGTAGAGGCACCATAAAACAACTCTGCAGAGTTGATGTTTGTGGTTTCAAGATACACGGCATGGACTGACGTTTATTATTTTTTTGTTATTATATATACAAATGAGTTTTTAGGAACATAATGTAAAGCAACCGCCTTAGGTCAGTGGTTTGAATGATTCTACTAACAGCCACCCCGTACCGAGTTACAGTAATACACGTGTATATGTGATAAGGTGTGGTACTTGTCTGGATACCTCACAGTCATCCATTTTTGTTCAAGAGCACTGATTTTCTACTATAAATACTGAAAGGTGACTGAAGTTGAAACAGCCATGTCAGGAGTCTGGTTGAAAGTCAAACAGTCCTTTGTTTAAATTGATATTTTTAATTGCTCAACGCAGCTTTAAAATGCGTCTCGAGATATAATTACTCGTTTAACCTGATTGAAAAGTTTAAATGTCACCTCAGATGTTCCGGTTCCAGTTTCAGCAACATTGTGCTGGCTCTGTCGTCAGCAAACAAAAGCAATGACTGCTCCCTGTCAAGTAAAGCTAGAAGAAACGGAGTTCCTGATAGTTTCGAATAAAAAAGGGTTGAGTAAAAAAAAAACCAGGAAGAGAATATATTCCGGACAAATAGGCCTAGTTAAAATAACATATTTCTTAGGATGGATAATATGTTGTTGTTTATTTCATATTCATTTCATAATTAAAATGAAATAAAAATTAGAGTGATTTTTTAGCCATGTATATTATAATCATCATTTAGAGAAGAGAGTGCAGTAATTCAAGGTTTCAGTCGTAGACATTACTACATTTGCTGTATTTATTATTTGATTATCAATGACATATAACATATAGTTCCTTGAATAATTGTGAAATTGACTGCGTCGGACCTTATAAATCATACTGTTTCTATATATGATCTTTTAGGTTTTGTTAATTTAGATGTTATATTGAATGGAGTAGTTGGTATGTCCGATGAAATTAATTTAACTATACTTAAACATATAATAATATATAATCATATATAAGAAACACTAAAAGATTCTCAATATATAGATAGTTTATAATATGGCAGTTCTAAACAATATAATTTACTTAATTAATAAACTTGTGAGAGTGAGTGAGAATGTGGTCTTGAATTGATTAAATAAAAACAAAAACATACTGCTTCTTTCCTACTTAACAACTAATTACAATATTCTGTTCATGTATATACAAATGTATATATATTAGGATACCGGTTATTTGTTTGGAAAAGACTAATATAAAGACTAATATAGGCTTAGCCTGTTGTCTAATCCATTTATTGATACAGATGTTTACTAATTCTTTTGTTTTTCTTGTTAATTTGTTTAATGTATCAATAATAAAATATTTTGAAATTGAAATTATAAATATATATTTTCATAGATTCAAAAATATGGGGACATGATGTTTTCAACTTATGCCTATTGCATTCTGGTCTGACAAAACATATATTTAGTCGCTTATGTTAGATGATCCCGGGATTGCCACTTCTAGTCCGAATTAACTAAATCACTCCTAAAAAAACACGGATATTGTGCTGGACCAGATTTCTTACAGAATCAATGACAATGATACATGCTGTGTATTTTTTACAACATGATCATATCACGCACGGACTTGGATTTCCGTGATCATATAGATTACAAGCTTAATGATTGTGGGTTTTTTTTTCAATTTGACCATAAAGAAAACTCTTTCACACGTACGTAAATCGTGCCTCGTGTAGCTTATGGTATTTCTTCGAAAATATGTATTTTTAATAATTTCAAAATACACTATGACAGGGCTGATGTATTTCACCTTGATCCAATTTTCAGTAATTAAAACTTGGGGAAATACTTACTTTATTTCTTAATTTCATCATTTAGTTTTGTGTAACTCCTATACAGACTGGTTTATTTTAATTCAAAAACCAATCTTTTGTTAATTTTGTAACAAGCTGGGGTAATTGAATTTCATTTCAAAATGTTTTCAGTGTCATTGATCTGACTCATTTGAAAGTCTGTATATAATGGTTTTCGACTGTACAACCTATATACCTATGGCACATAGATTTAGAGTTATGTAACGAAATGGATGTTTCCTAGCCTATTTTTTATGTAATCTGATCAAACATGCAAGAAGTATTTTTGCATATTTGTTAATATTTCTTAGAAGTTATAGGTATTATCTCCCTTCATTCTTCTGTAGGTTGTTGTTGGGATTCGTAATTACTCGAGACGATCGCTGTTTTCAAGAAAGGTCATTTAGTCCTATTACTAAATATATTGAACAATGATATGGTATAACACTGTGACGGTATACCCTAGGCGGATCCAGAGGGGGACGCAGCCGCCCCCCCCCCCCCCCTCAACCCTAAAACTAGTCAGGTAACCAGTTTGTGCAAGAATTAAAACAAAAAAATCATCAACAGAAAGCATGGTTTGGCATATTTTGGGTAGATATATTTATAAAAACAGTAGGGGCTACACCCCAAATTAGACTAATAACTAATAACTGAGTGTAATATATAATATACATCTGATAATTAACTACCCCATTCCATGTTTCTTTCTCCTCCCAATTTGACTGATATCGATAACACGATGACATACGTTGGGTGTAAGAAACCTTTGCAAATGACATGTTTTCTCAGAATTTGAATGCATTTTTCCGGTTATCCTCAAAAATATTCCCCTTTAACTTGAACACGCCGTTTCAATCTTAGAATCCACGTTTGAAACAAGTTTCATACTCTTCTTTGGGTACACTAATCAGAAACGGTTAAACTGCGGATTCCAGCTCACTTCTTCACTTATATCAGGTATATGTTGTTTCTTTTTTAATTCCGGAAAGAGTAAAAAACACACACGGGGCAAGGTCTTGGCTGAATGAAAGGGTGTGGTATAAGACATTGACCTTTTCCGACTTGATTTCTGATATGTGGGGTGGGCATTGCCGACTGGTTACTAAGGCCCTGTAACCAAGGATAATAATTTGTGAACCACTTTGAGACGACCTTCAGGTTGTGATAACGCGGTATTTAAGAAACTCGAAGTATTATTGTATTTATTGATATCATTACCATTCAGGACAAATCAACTGAGGGATGAAATAGTAATTGAACGTTTCTGGTGATATACCCACACCCCTGTATACTGGTCAATATTAAGTCACACAGCTGCCCTAGTCACTACAGAATCTTATGTTTATATCAAACATGTCACAGTCCACCTCCTAATGACTGATGAATAGATCTAGGTCAAGGTCAAGAGTGCCATCCAATAGTGGCTGATGAATAAGATCTAGGTCAAGGTCAAGAGTGCCATCCAATAGTGGCTGATGAATTAGATCTAGGTCAAGGTCAATAGTGCCATCCAATAGTGGCTGATGAATTAGAATTAGGTCAAGAGTGCCATCCAATAGTGGCTGATCAATTAGATTAAGGTCAAAGTCGAGTGTCACATGAACAGGTCACCCTATGGTGACTGATGAATATTTTTTTTTTTTTAAAGTTCAGTCTGTTCAAATTTCAAATCTGGCATTTCATCGTCATTGCTTAACATGCTCTTGGTTCTTTTATTATCATTTTCAAATAAGAATTTCAGCTATATAAGTATAATTATATTCTTACTCTTCACAAATCATTTATATCAGATCTTAAACTCACCACGATAAGAAATGACGATGAAATGACCTTCAATGTCAATGTCCATTGTAATCAAATTGACACAAATAACTCAAGTACCAACAAATAGTTTAGTGGAATTTTATTGGAGTATTGTTCAAATTAGAACATTGTTTTCAATATTTATCTACATTTAACATACTACAAACAAATGGTTTATATTCTACAAGATGTGTTGAAGTAGCTCAATCAAGGACTAGAAAAATAAATAAATAGCAAAATAGAAAATGGAAAGATAGTTAGAAGAGAAAAGAGAGGACATTTTTAAAAGTAGACATATTCAGAAGTAACTACTACTACACATCAAACTGGTCAGCTATGTATTATTTGGCAGAAAGAAGTAAAAATATCTTAAACTCAAGAAATAAAATATTTGTTACTAAAAATTAAAACCAAACCTTCTCTATTTTTCAAAATTTAAAAAGATGTGTCTGAAGATAAAATCTTTCAATAAGATGATCTATGATTATCCATGATTTCGTTTTCTCAATTTTGAATTATATCTGCAATAGTTTTTTTCAAAGGTTTATATATATCAATACTTCTTTCATTATTCGTAGGAAAGGAGTTATGAGAATCCAGAAATCTTGTGATATTAACATTAACATCAATACTGGATGTAAACCAACAAATATAATACACTCTGGATAAACCTGTTACTACACATAGCACTCAAGTATACGTTATATGTACAGTAATTCATTCTCAACTCTCATTCACTTTAGAAAGTTATCCCACCATGTTTGACAAAAATTTCAACTAAACAATTTATTACCCAAATCTTCCCTCTATTGAAATTTCAAACAAAACCACCAAAAATTAAAACATAGCCCCAGCTTTTAGTTAAACAAGTATAAAAGTCTTTTTTAAATTATACTGATTAATATTATTACGTTTTTGTCTTTTATCTTTGACTTCCTTTTTCCTTCAATGATATTTCACATAAATGATTTTTTACATAAACAAAAATGTATCATAAGCTTTCATATAATTATAGTGTTGTAAATATAAACTTTATCTTTGGATTTCAATTATTTAATAATAAAACTCTCTTGATAAAATCTGTTGAAAAAAGGATAACTTAAAACATAAATATAAATCTCAAGATTTTTCTTTTATTCCTAATCCATACTAAAATACAAGTAAATTGTACTAAATTACAAGTAAATCGTATGATTAAAGATACTTTTCCAAAAAGCATCAATACAATCTGTATTGTGAAATCATTTACATATTTACATGAATGATACAGGTTTTAAATACAATTTGTATATACATATTAACATAACAAATTAAGTGCCCATGTCTGAAAACCTTAATTAATAGCACTGTTTTCAGACAATAATCAAACAAACAAAAACAAATCTTTCTACCCCCACAGAATGGAAAATACAGCAATAATTTCCAGGGGATGAACATGATATTAAAATATCTTATCTGTTGATAAATGACCTTTCAGAACACTATGTGCTTGCTACAGCTGCCGAGAGTACTTGGTTAGCTCCCTTTGGAGTACTCAAGTAAAATAAACATCTATTTAAAACTGGATTGGACCATCAACCCAAGTGATACTATCAGCAACCAGTACGAGTATTACAGGGATTTGTACATAAAAAGCAAAATGGACAGCAATGGGTAAGAAAGATTGTGACTGAACCACTGGAGTGTCACCACTATAAAACAGAGCGGAAGGTTATGTCACAGTCTACATAGTCCTTTATGTGTCACGTTTAGTCACTATAAGGGAGTGTTCATTATTTCTGTAACAAGTGTCAATTTCACAAATATTTAGCCAGAAATCACTCAAAAAGCTGACACAACAACTGTTTTTACAAAGCACAAGACAGCACACTATGTGAGGGAGCATCTATTGTTTCTGTCACACGCGAAGATTTCACAAGATGGTGACGGACGAAGATCCGGAACAGTCACTGTGAGAGCTGTGCGAGCTGTAGTGGTCCAGTGATCCGCGAACATCAAACACGCGCTGCTCGAGAAGACTCTTCCAGGCGTACTTCTGCTCTGCATCTGGTGCTCTGAACAACATCTTGTCGACCTGGTCGTGACGGTTTCGGCTAGATCCCTTGATGGCGGTGGCAAGGTGGAGGACCAATTCAGTAGCTAAAAAACAAAAAGAAATCAATTAAATAAACAATTTCAAAAGCTAGAACGTTTAGCTATATATTAAAGACACAGGATATAAAGTCACCAGTTGTAATATTTCCACAATATTTCTATGATAACCAGTTTACATTAAAACATTCAATATCCTTATGTTATAATTTGCAGTATTTATTTCAATTAAAGTGTTGGTTTTTTTATTTCTTTACAGAATTCTTCAATATGATTATTCAGTTTTTATTTGAAAGTGAAATGTAAGACAATGATTCCTTATGTTTCCTGTAACTGTACCAGTATCAATGCTCCTATATGTATTGAGTTTAATAACAGAAACTATCTTTTTGTTTTTGTATCTGTACTTACTGTGTTTTCTGTGACCTTCTACTCCAGCGACATTACGGAGATATGTGGGGTTCCAGCTGACTCGAAGACGGTTGTCACGGTCTCTCTCGGTCTCCAGGAGCATGTCTGTGAACAGCATCACGTAAACCTGGAAACAAACAAAGGTAGAGTTATTATTTTATACAGGACCACAACGTAAAAGTATCACAATTAATGAACATCATTGTGCTATACTGCTTTAATATTTGTAAAATTCAAAATATGGTAGAAGCACAAAATCACCCATTTCATTTGAAATTAGGATGTATTACGTAAAATATTTTTTTCATCTTTGTTTTCATATATTTTGTAGGATTGTTTTATGTTCTATTCCAAAAACATGTGACTGTATCATTCAAATTATGTAAATCTTTATGCAATTTCAAAATGGTGGAGAAGCAAAAAAAGAAGAATTAGCATTACATAATCATTTTTTTATGATCATTGTTATCTTATCAACATTTTGTTTGCTTAATTGTTTCTTTGCTTACCTTAACCCACTGCTTGCCCTCCCATCGGAACAGATCACCAGCGAAGATGAGGTGTCGGTCATCCTGCACAAGCTGGAATGGCTGGACGTTGGACGCAAAAACGAGGCTGTCCTGGATACGGGCTACCTGGGAGTCGACGGATCGCACGGTTGCCATGGATGCTGAGGTGATGATGTTGGGACGCTTGGCTCTACTGGAGGACCTGCTCGAGGATGTGGACCCGCTGTCACTGCCACTGCTAGACGCGGAGGAGGAGTACGACAGACGCTGGCCTCCCGGTTGTGAGCTGGACGAAGACGTCAGTGAAGACAGACTCTGGACTCGGGCAACACAGCTGTAGTTGGTGATGTTGGTGGTGCACTCCTGTAACCCTGGTAACAGAAATAAAGGTATTAGAAAGGTTATAATAGTCAAACGCGCACCATGATAAATATGGAAATTTTTAAATGTATTTACTTTCACAGTTATTATTATTACGATGAAACTGTTAATCTTAACTCATATTGACCCCTTAAGACACATTAAAACCCTTCTAGTTCAACCGTTGGAACAGTCCATTATGAAATTTCAGGGGTGAATGAGTGGACAACCAACACAAGACATACCTACACTAACAACTGAATCTGAATCAAAGATATTTCACCTTTGATGTAAATACACGTGTATGTCACAATTTACATGACATTAACCAGACATCAGAACCCCTAAGTATGTGTTAACATTGATCCAGCTAAACAAACTCCCTATCAATGTGTAAACCTACATTCTGTGACCTGCTTCAGCTCCTTGTAGTCGTGGTGATCGGCAGGTGTGTTGATGAAGATCTCGCGAAGAACCTGGTACAGGTCGTTGATGTGCTGGACTGGTCTACAGATGAAGGCACTAATGGATGGCTGTCTGGAGTCCTGGATTGGGTCCTACAAACACAACAAACACGACATTAGCACTCACAACAAAACTGTCCAAAACACAAAATAAAGTTGTATGTTTGTCCATTTGTATATCAATAATTTTATTTCATCAGAAACAAGAGCACATTACACAATTTTCAAAAGGTTTTACTTTTATTTATTTAAATGAATTATGTTTTTGAAACAAATACTTTTTAAAAAAAAATTATCTGTTTATCTATGGCTACATTATAACTCATAATCTCCCTGAGAAACATGCTTTATTGTAACTTACCTTCAGAAACTTCATGAAGTCGGTGTTCTTCCTGAGGTCTGACAGTACGTTGTTCGCCTCGTCCAATCCCTTGGCATACAGGTCGTAGGCTTGGCACAGCATATGCATCTAAAATAGGTAAAATTATTCATTAGTTTTGTACTTGTGAAAAAATTGTTCAGTTGGGTTGTATGGATTACCTCCCCTTGGACCATTATAATCAGAAATATGCAAAATATGACAATTTTTCATTTTTATTTTATGTTTAATGATTATTAATGATTTTTCACCTGAATATGAGAAATGCTTTTCTTATTAAGTTTCTGTCTTAGTCATCATCAACTTAAAGTTCATTAAATCTGAAATAAAGATTTTACACATCTTAATTTTGTTGTGAATGCCTTACCTTCGACTGGTAGATCATTCCCACAAAGTGCATGAAGTTGTGGCCGTCAGCACTGCTCATGGAGCCATCAGTGTCGGAGGAGAGCATGGAGGGTCGGTTGTCATTGATCTGCTTCACCTGGTACTCGGAGATTGTCACCACCTGTGAATCCAAACAAAAATCAGTTAGGTTAAACAAAACAAAGGTTTTCTCAGTTTCAGACACAAGTTATATGTCACAGTACTTGCCAGCATGTGAATCTTCATGTCATGCTATAGGCACCTTATTAACTCTTAGTCAGTTATTTCAAACCTTTAGTTAGAATAATACTAACAGCAGTAGGAAGAACATCCTTTGAGTACAGGAAAAGATGCTTATACTTTCTACAAAATTGGAGAAAATAAATTATCTCATTATTTTTGCTAAATATAGTTTTTCTTAAACAAATATATCATTAATAGGTAATAACCAAATTAACAGATCTGAGTTTTCGCTTGCTATCTTACCTTCTCGATGTTCTGGAACAGAGCTGTGTGCTGCTTCTGGCTGAGGATGCAGTGGCGGAGTGGTCGAGAGAAGCGCTGCATGCCGGCGTGCATGAAGTCAATGAAGTCAAGCTCCAGGCTGAGGAGTCGGTGCATGGCCTCCTGCTTCCGTCGCTCAGCGGTCAGGACAGTCTGAATAAACAAGGTAAACATTGTTACTATCTACCACAAATTGCTTGTCTGTAACTTTATATAAGGTTAAATTTTACTTTACTGATTGTCCAGGGTTTTATTTTTTTAAGAATGTAAAAAAAATTGCTTGTTTCAAAAATGGTTAAAAAAGAAAACAACTGCTTTCAAGAACCCAGAACTATAAAATCTATGAAAATCTTGCTTTTGTTTGTGATGTTTAATTACATCACACCAATCTCAATAGACCATATATACTGTATATCATACTTGGTGAGTTTGACTTACCTGATGTCCGTTACAGAACAGTGGCAGAGGGGTACTGGTGATGAGGTTGCTGGGGAGCATCAGCAGGTTCTCGTCCACAGAAATCTCGTTCTCCTTGTACTCCTCGTAGGAATCAGCCTCCGATGACTCCCTCGGGTCCTGGCCGGCACGGATGTCGTGTTGCTCAAAGGTCCCTGCGGGGGTCTGTTTCCATGGCGACTTGTCAAGGGTCTCGATGGGGATCTGACGGGGGCGCTGAATGTCCAGAACAATGGAGTTGCCGGCATGCCTGTAAAAGTGAGAAAAAAAACCTTTAGTTCATATTTCAAAACATTGGAAAAATTAAATGTTGATTTTACAAATTGAATGAAAATAATTAAGCTTTCTATCTTTTGGTATATGAATCAAATTAAGATATATAGCAATGAATAGTTTTAATTATTACAATTTGTTTTCTTTCTGGTTATTTAAAGTGATTCTTTCTACATTACATCTGTGTAAACTTACTTGACAAGCTTGGCGACACTGACGGCCTGTGATCGGGATACGTTCTGGTTGTTGACACGGACGACACAGTCACCGGGCTGGAGTCCAGCAGTCTCGGCAGGGGAAGCTAAAACAATGACAACACAGGTTAATAAGGATGCTATAAACTTGAGAATGTGAATTATACACTTCATATAAGTTTTATATAAAATGAATTAATAGATTTCTATGCACATTCTTTATGGTTTTAAAGAAAGAAAATTTATATATATATATTAGCTGGCTTAGGTAACTAATTCTCAGCTAAAGATTATTCCACAAATGTGTTGACTAAACAATCGTTGAGATGTTTTTCAATATGTTTTGAAAATTATAGTTCACAATTTAAAATAGAAAGTTCACCAGCTCAGAACCGTTTTGGTAAGAATAAGGATGTACAGTTGTTAGTTAGATTTTTGTTACACTTACCTCTATCTACACGGCCAACCTTTACAGGACAGGATTCAATAACAGAGAAGCCAAAGCCGTGCTTGCCTCGGTGAACGGTTACCTGTAATAATAAAGACAGATGGTTACAATCAAATTACCTCCCTTCTACAAAATTCAAGTTTGAAATCATTGGAAAATATATTGTTTTCATCTTTATGTTCAACTAAGTAAAGGTCAGATAATTTTCTATCACAGATTAAAACTAACACCAATTTCTATTTTATTTTATTTATTTTTCAAGCTGTTGGTACTTACGCTGACGGCATCCATTCCCCAAACATCTTTGTTGACCTGTGGAATGTTCTCTGGGTCTGAAAGAAAACAGATTTATTAAATAAAGCAACAAAAACATAAAATTAGTAAGGTATTGATGAGACGGAATACATAAGTGCTAAGCTAATTACAGATATATCTGAAGTAGCACTTGGGACTCAACAGAAGTATTTTAACATAAACGTTTTGATCATTTATAGATCTCAGTTTAAACCATTAAAGTACCTTTAAGTTATTATTTAGCATGTACTCCATTATACAGAAACTTTATTCATTAACAGGGATCTGATTTGTATCCTTTTATAAATGAAGTGATATAACTAGATTCTGGTGGTTCTGTGACTTACTTCGTAGCTTGAGTTCTGGTTTCTGTTTGTGGGACACCTGGAGATGTTTCTTACGTCCGATCTCCTCTGTCAGAAGGTAATACCAGCCACCAACGTCCTAAATAAGCAAATCACATCATTACTTCTAACATTCTTCATCCCATTTTACTCAGGTTAATTACACAGTAAAATATTGATCAAAATTTCGCTATAAACAATAAGATTTTGGATAAACTTTCTTGTAGCTTTATCATTTAAATGGTACAAATAATTGCTGACGTGATAAATAGAAATCACTGAATGACTGGTATATTATTATAAAAATGTATATATTTAAATACCAGCAGACTGGTGGTTTTATTTACAGCCCTTTTTAAGATAATAAATATTGTAGCTAAATCATTTGATGTTATTCTTAATTTAATCAGTATACATTAACACATCAAATCAGATCTACATGTATATTATATTTGTTGACTTCCGTTGATTCTTACCTTCCTGGGGTTCAGCAGATGACAGATACCAAAAGACATACAGCCCAAAAACTCGGTCACACTACAAGATAAACAAATACACAACATTAACAAGTTATTCGGGGTCTGTATCTTTGTTCTAAGTGTTTCTACAACACATGTGACAAACAGATGGAATGCTAATCTGACTGACCACATCTGAATACATCACAAGTTAAAATAGTACAATTACCTGTACAGAAAAAAACATACCACCACAAGCTACACAAATCCAAAACCAAAGGTTAAAGACTAATAAAGTAAACTAAACAATTAAAAATAAAAAGAATTAGATTGAATATTGTTAAGAAAAACAGTTAGATTAAAATACAAACTTGTTTTTGTGGTATAATTCCTGGTTTTTGTAAGTAAATGAGTCTATGTCCATGCCTTTAGCCTATCCCTGAGAGAATGACCAGCCCCTTTGATGTAGTGTGTTATCACAACATAGCCCCACTGAACTACTGGGCCACAATGCTACCTGATCCCTAACATCACATACCCCACCTTTTACCTGAGGTCCCTAGCCAGGTAAAACCTAATTAGCTAATTGTGTTAGCACACAGGGTGCTCCACCTTGATTTTTGAGATCACGCATGGTAAGCTGTGTGAGACCCAGGTCCCTAGTTCCCAGCTGATTCAATTAACCGACTGATTATGAAAAGTGTTGAGTTCCCCCCAGTTGATTTCAGTTTGACATATTTTGTGTTGAGTACTAGTATAATCACCAGACATGGTTCAATTAAAAAAGGTGTGGTTGAAGTCTGAATCGGGTATGTAGAGGCATTAGCATAAACTAAACACCGACTAAGTTAGGTGCCGCTGGACTCTCATAACTTTAACCAGTAATGTATCTAATTATCCTCTAACTTTCCCTTTATCCCTTTATTATCCCATGTTGAGCAGAAATTCTAATAAACTTGATGACTGACGGAACATCTGCTGTTTGTGGTGATTTACTGGGAGAATGAAACTAGTGATCAAGACATTAAGTCCCAGAGACAAAGGCTTCTTTACATCCAACATGGCTTTTCTTCCTAAGGCAATGTTATACACACTTTTAATAGCTGAACCAGATTCTGTCAATCTCAGATGATAGAATCTAGAACTTGTAATTATGGAATTCTCAAAGAAAATAAATGATTTATGTTCATATTATTAAGTGCCCCAATCAAAATGTTTCATCTTCCATTAACAGTTCTTAAGGCATAAATAAGAACCATACCTGCATCAGTATGGTCTAAAGAAGTAAGTTTACTTAAATTATCAATATTAGGGGGTAGCCATTTTTTGTTTTCCTTTCCTTTCTGTGGGAATAAATGATCTAGTCAAAGAATAAAATCTTAAAACAGAAACGCCATTTCGTGGAAGGTCAAAAGATTTATTTTTTCGAAACACAATTTCAGTGAAAAAAGGCCTGTTTGTTGGTGTGCAAAGTAAGTTAATCTTTTAGATTTTCTAAGCATCAAAGGGTTCCATATCCAAAGAGCCAAAGAGATGTTCACCTGGTCTCACACCTCCAGGTGTGTGGGGGAGATTTAATCTTAGTTATAATCTGGTTGAATTAGACTTTTCCTGCAGAGTAAAGTACTGAGGCTAATAATGGGAGGTGACAATACACCAGTGTTCTCCAACATTAAACGACTAAGTCACCACTGTACCTCTATGTGACAATGCTCCTATTATCACCAACTGAACGCCATTCCCCCCCCCCCCCCCCACCCCTTTTATCACTTGGGGCAGATTCAGACAAATTCAGACACATTATTCAAACTCATCGTCTATTTTAACACATCTTATTGTATTACCTCTGGCTTTTCATACAATATGACTCAATATTACAAATGTGCATAAAGAAATCGAACAGGTCGCCCATAACATATTGTACGGACTATCAGATTTCCTCAAGGATTCCTACACAGGACTACAGTTTGATCACCTGTCCTAGGGCCTATAGAAACCACACAATCATTCCTATACATGACTAGGGTGTACAGCAATACATAATCAAGCGGCAGCACCTGCCCAAGTTCCCATGGAAACCACAAAAATATATTTTACAAACAATATAACGGAAAATACATGTTTACCTTGAACCAATAAACTTATGATCACCTGCAGATGGTTGATTGGTATCTCAAAATTTTAACAGTTCAAAAAAAACTTAAATGATCCCATCACTACTTTCTACACTACTCGAGATATACATAATTACTATCCTGATGTATATCATACAGGGGCCCTCTTAGCCATTAATTCTCAATTCCTACATTTGTACTTGGGATAGACCAATGAACAGAATAATTTACTTTGTTATGCGGTTTTGAAATTCAATAAAAATACAAAATCAAACTCTATGTTTATCTACAATAAAATCGTTTACACCTGAACAATCTGCACCTGCTCACACTGAAACTCTTGATTTCATTTTTTTAATCAAACGAATATCTTTTTTACATATATATATAGCAATAACATTTAAATGACCACTTGCTATAATTAAATGGATAATTCTCTGTTGATTACTGGCAGATACTTAAACTAGTGAATACCTAGGAGTGATTATTCTATATAAATGAACTCATTCAGGGTGTTTTTATGATGGTAAGATTTGTGAATAATCTTGTGTTTTTCATTCTAAAGGAGATGATCACAGATTTTAAAGGTAAAATGTGTATAATCAGTAAGTTGTCCTACCTTGTGCCCTGGTCTCGGTGCCACACGGAGATCATAAGTCGCTTGTTGTAATCTTCCTCGGTCAGCTCACTGTAACATAAGCACATAGTCAAACAAGGTCCAACACTAATAGACATGGAATCAATTAAAATTTCAAATGTTCTCGGAGCGGAACTTGTATTGTGTATGAAACTTTGATCATATACAAATAATCATAAATTGAAGCCTAACATCTTTTAATGTGAAGCAACCTTTCTAAAATCCATGTAAAATTGTGAAATGCTACTTAATTATTTAACTGTTTTTACATCTTGATCATCAGAGATATTACAATTGACTGAAACATCTTACAAATTCTCTTTTCCTTTTTTTTAAATAATTAATTGACTTTGTTCACCCAACAAAACACTTATACATCTCTCAAATACTACATAAAAAAATTAGAGCTAAAAGTATGGTATGAATTCAAGATATTTTAAATGAAATTTTATTGCAAATGAGGAAGGTTTATAAAGAATACTCTGATACACTGTATCTATATAAAAGCTGGGGAGTAACCATTGTCATCGTCATTGAAAAAAAGTAACACTCAAGGAAAATTGAATTCTAATTTCAGGCAGAAATGTGCCATATGAAAAATCATTATTATAATTTATCGCCAAAATCTGTATACTGTATACAAAACTGACATATATTGAATTGGAAAGCTGTAAAACTAATTAATTAATTGTGAATATCAATTAATTGAATGAGAATTTCTATCTGTATAAATTAGACAGATACATATGTCATAAAGTATCAGTTTCTCCACAGGTTGCTAACAGGTGACACAGGTAAAATTACCAATAAACTGAACAGTATCTAATTAGTGTCAATTACCAATATTGTCTGTATAAGTAGCTGAACAGTGACACAGGTAAATCTACTACCTGGTACACAGGTAATTAGTGTACTACACAGACTACTACTGCCGGATTGTCTGGGGAAACAATAGCAGCATCCCACACTAATTACCCTGACAGGTAGCACTGTTATCTGCTACCTGTAATTGGTGTCTGTGTCAGCTTCCGTAGCTAAATTGATACACAGGTAACTAAACATGAAATTGGGGGTGGACAGATTTCCAATCGGTACTAATTGTATCACACTTGATGATACCTCTGACACCAATTAACTTTGACAGGTAGAAAGATTGGACAGATATCGCTAACTAAACACCATTCAATTTTTCTTCAAAAATATTCAAGTTCAAAAATCAATAGTTAACTTTGACGTAATTCTGGCACAAAAATAACATCAATACATAGCTGTGTTTATAACTCTATAGAGTTTGGTACAAGTAAATAAGAGATATTATCTGAACATTAAGAGCCCAAATATATCATTATTTTATAACATTTGGATTCTAAACAAACACTAAAACATTTGTATTTAAAAGATTTATTTTTTTTTATATTAATTTTAAAGAACCCCCAAAAACAAAATACATGTATTTTCAGTGTTAATGTAATTGTTAATTTCAGTGTTAATATAATTGTTAAAGACAAACTGCAATCACAGAGGCATTTTCTTTGATATCAGTTATATATAATGTCTAAGGATTAGGATAATCCACAGGTAAATATATGTGATTTCACCAATCAAGCCATGAAATAGACACCAGGTAAGCTTCCTGGGAAACAAATGGGAAGGGAAATATAGACCTATGGAAGTACTGAACACAACTTCTGGACTATATTTTATCTTCAGAAACATAAATGTAGGAAGGTTTAAACTGACTTGACCTTGAAACTTGACCCTGGACTTATACAAGTTGATTTATGTTCAATAAGGTGAAATATTTTATTCCAAGATAAATAAAATAGAAAAATTATTTTGGGTCTTAGAGTTACTATAATAAAAGCGTTCTAATTTGTGTAAATCTGTACTGCTGTGTGTAAGGTCTGTACCTGTTAGGCAGGTATTGTTTGTTCATTAGTGGGGTTATTTATTCACACCTATTTGTTATACACTACATGTAACTACTGACACCGTTACAATCCCTTATATTACACCTAGATACAAAGGTATTAACAACCCACCCAAAAATAATTTACAATTTAACGCCCAAGTTATGTGGAATTTATGGATTAACAATTTTCATCAATCATTTTGTCACTTAAGTTCTTATTAATGATAGCAGTATTGATGTCAGATTACTTCAAATCAAATAAAGAAAGCTAAGGACTTTTTGGAATAACAAAAGTTGGTAGTAATGGAAATGTTTCAATTCCTAAATATTTGAATAGAAAATCCTGGAAGAGAGAATGTCATTAATAATATAATTAAACATGTACTTACAAGGAAAACTTCTCGTCATAGAGAGGGTTGTTGGAGTCAATCACGGTCTCAGTCTTGCAGCGGGACTTCTTCGTGTCGTCAGGAATCAGAGACATCTAAAATTTAAAAAATAAAAGATTAAATGATATATTGGATAACCACAGTATTCCTCTTTATAATGTTCCACACACCAGATACAATATATAACATCTTAACTGAATTTGGAAGAAAATTAATTACATTTTTGTAAATTAATTAGAAACTAATAAGAAAACATGGTCCATCAATCAATGATTTTGTACGTGTCTTACCTTGATGTAGGAGTTACAGAGTGGTTTCCACTTGGACTGCAGGTGACGAGCTTGAACAACTGCAAAAACAAAAACTTTATTAAAATCCAAAAGTACTTTTCTAATAAACAGAATTTAATATATATTTTCAAGTGCGGACTGTTACCAATAAGAGAAGAATAACAAAATTTCTTTTACAAATTAGATAGAATTTTATTAGCTATGTTATATACTTTCCTTTTTAACTTCAATTCAAAAAAACATTTGTGTTAATACCACGTGTGACACATATTAATGAACTTACCATGAACAGTCAAAAGGCCAAAGTTCATGTAGGCAGAAATCTTCAGCTGTCCTGTAAAGAAAAAAAAATATTGTTAAATTACTATTAAATATAAATATACATTAATGCTTGTATTAGCTGCAGACATGTCTTATACTTAATTATCAACACCTAATTTAGTTTTGCTCCAAGGTGTTTTAAATAATTTTCAAAATAATGATGCATAAAGTTGAAAAACAAAATATGAAACTTTAATAAGGCATCATTATGAGAGGATAAGGTGTCTAGAATTAATAAGACTTTTAAAATGTCATCCTTGTAGTTCTCAGCAGTTAAAACTGACAATAAAGAATAAAGCATGTCTGTGAAGTTATAAAACTGGGAACAAAACTATATTTCATTGTACAAATAAAATACAACAAAACATTAATCTGAAAAAAAAGGGAAACATCTAATTAGCTTAACTAATTACCTCGAGCAAACATGCCCCGTTTAGGAGGTCCGAGACCCAGGGCTGCCGTGCCAAGCATGATGACCATGGTGATGCACTTAGGATAATTCCAGGAAACACTTAGTGCTAATGCACAATAACTGATGATAACTGTTAACTTCACTTATATAGAAAAACTCCAACCAATATCCAGAGTCCACAAAGTCTGCTTCACTGGAGCCACAAATTCTTATCACTATCTGTCACGTTAGGTTAATCGAGATGAAATGAGGGGTGAAGTTCTACAGGTGTAAAAATATGGCTTAGGGACAGTCCTACTCCAATTTGGAGTAGAGGGGTCAAGGAGGTCTCTGATTGGTCAGAATTCCAGGTGTGTACATGCTAGGTACATACAAGCTACCCTGGGAAGGAGTAAGTGTATAGGTATGTGCAGCCAGGTGTGAATTTTACAGGTAGTGTGTAATGATAGGTAAGCTACACCTGTTCTAAACAATAGGTATATGTTCTACTGAGCAGCTCAGTGTAGCCAAATAAACATTCTAAGAAAAACACATACATTTTAAGTTATTGCTAAAGATAACAAGATCTTGAGTATTAACAGGTTCTTTTGAGGGTTAATGGGCTTGTTGATAGAACTGATACAAATTATCTGTAAGGTCAAACTGTGGTGATAAAATCCCAGACTTTTAGCATTAATATAATTTTTAATCTGTCTGACCCCAAAAAGTCTGATTTCACCTGAGTATTTTCTCACCTGTATCCTTCTTGTGCATATTCTATGAAAAGATGTCAGATTCATGACACTTCACAAAATAAATATTGCAGAGTTTTATTATCAGAATCTGTTTATTCATTGGATATTGCTATCCAGATCATGTGCCAATAGCCCCAATAGGGCATTACCTAGATAGGTGCTGATAACCCCTCCCCCAGTAATACTCTAATGCAGTGTTTATCTGATAACTGCACTAACTGTCACATATCTCTTTCAACCTTCATTCATTCACATTCGATTCCTATAAAGTAATTGTGAGTAGGTAGTTGGAAACATTATGATGCAATTAAAATTACTTTTTTTTAAACAGAAGTAATAATTTTGACTTTGTGAAATTGTATGTAATTATAGTCAGCCCAAAGCCTGCTACACCTTCCAACTATTGAATTTAATTAAAATATGGCTTTATTTTGTTCATACATAAGAACCCTATCACTGCTTAAGACCCCTCATAGGAAGTCTTAAGACATCATAAGTCTTTATTAGCTATATTTTTATGCTCAGGTGATCAAACCAAAATTTTAAATCTTATCATTCTCCTAGATTTTCTCTGAGATAATGTATGTGATGAATTTGAAACAATATTTCATCAAACTTTTTAAAATTAATAATGCAGAAAACCCCAAAAACCAATGATGTCAAAATCAGCATAATTATGTACAAGTGTATTTAATTTTACTGTCTGCTTTAAGTTTTTATGGACAAAATATCCTTGTTTTATTACATTTCCCCAACTGGGCCTCATCAATTGTTAATTTCAATTGTCGTTAACAAAGAATTTTTTTTCAATTTGATTTTTTCCGCCCGTTAAAGTTTAACTGAACATGGCAGGTGTATATTTGTGTAGACTTTATGGATTCCCCTTGCCCGCCTCATGTTCTACCTGGATTCCGATACAGCAGGTGTGTTGAACAAAGCTTCCTGCGTATGACAGGGCACGTGGATGTTGGATAAATAGGGAGCCCATTGACAGATCCGTAACTTGTCAACTATGTGCCACGAGAGACAACAGAGGCGAAAATCAAACACTTAAAATGAGATATACTTGAATAGAAGATTAATAATCACTCTGGTCTCCTGGAGTACACGTTTAAAAATGAGCGGTTACCCTTTATCAAATCCATTATCAAATCTAACTTGGTGGAAAATAGTAGCTGAGGGGTATAGATTTGAGAGTCATCACGCGTCGGGGTTTAGGATACACGCGCCAAACGTCTATCGTTTACCTTGACATGTGGCCGCTCACACTTACACAGTATTACCCTGGTATGGTAAGGTAGTTACACAGTATTACCCTGGTATGGTAAGGTAGTAACAAGTAACCATAAATATCAAGGTTGTCTAATGAAACAAATATTACATCATACTTAAAGTATTAGTTTTACAATTAATTTGAAAATGACTGAAAAAATATTGTTCTTTATTTAAACTTTTAATTTAATTCAAACAAATCTTTTTATGAGAAATTAAACTATTATAATGATTTGTTTTTAATTTTCATTTCATAAATGTAGATAATTTACACCCCCCCCCCCCCCACCTCAGACAACATCCCACCTTTACACCCCACCCTGGGCATCAGTTAAGTGTGACCTTACATAAATCCTGCAATACTGACAGACAACAACCAGACTACAATGACATCACAACTTGACCACCCTGGGGTCAGAGCAGTGCCCTGCCCATAAAACCACACATACCAACACATCGGGCTATTGATAGGTCTCAAAATGTTCATTTGAAAGACCATCACCCCATAAAAATCACATTGCCCTAAATTTAACTCTGTTATGAAGACCCTAAAATGGTACTTATATGGCCTTTTATGGTGATGTAAACAGGACTAGGCACTGCCTGCTGGTCCTAATTGAGGACGAATAGCCTCTCTTTGTTCATCACATAAGGGGCACCTGCTATGTCTATCAACTCTAACCCTAGGAGGGATCTGGTGCTGGCCCCAACAGCTTCAGACTGGGGACCAGTCAGACCTCAGACAAAAATAACACAAAATTGACAAATAATGAGAGTCATTCATTAAAGAGTTGTTCTGTCAGGTGTTGATTTCAAATTGGCCATTGTGTTGAGGTCAGAAGTGTCCCACCCTAAACAACAGTAATCATTCTGTGTTGAGGTCAGAAGTGTCCCACCCTACACAACAGTAATCATTCTGTGTTGTCTAAAATCATTTTTCCTCACAAAAAGTTATCATCCCATCACAGTTCCTATTGATGTTTGGGATACATCTGTCTGTATAAATAAAACACAAAGAACAGTCTGCACAGAAACATGTCAAATTGCAGGAGCTCTGAAATATTAATGAGAAAATGAGACAGTGTTGGTCCAGTACCACAGAAAACTACAGGTCAGAATCAGTGCTCTCTGCTCATAGGCAATACCTTCTCCAATTAGTGAATGAAGGACATGGCCCATTTCTACACCGGTGGTTTTGAAGGTTAGAGATACTTCTATTACTAGGCCAAGGGTATACACATTTTACTTTATAGATTATGCTAGCCACCACATCCAGTCCACAAATCCTCTCGGGAATTTAACCTTACCTAAATCAAATTACTTTCTGACAAAGTTTAATTTAATTAGCAGACTTAATTAAAACAAGCACCTGTTGCTGACTTCCTTAAATATAAATTAAGGTTGGAATTCACTTAACATACCCATCTGATTACTGTCAAACTCTGTCCAAACAAATTGCATTGAGAACAATTTACAGACATTGCTAGAGAAACCCACTATCTCCATCCTATCTCTAGCCCTTCATTACACTCTCAGTACAAATCACTTCCAACAAATTGCATTTGAAAACAATTTAATGATAAACTGAAATATCCTGCCTTCCCATAGCAAATCCATTTTAACAAATTAGATTTGAAAAACAATTTAGTGATAAGTGCAGTGAGCCGTGCCTCTTTATTAGATACAATTAGTTGGAGTATTTCCTTGGTATACCACTGAGAATTCTCACTGGGACCAAGTGTCACCCTGCACCCCTCCCACCAATCAGGGATTAGATTCAGTGGCTGGGGGCTTAACATGCAGGGAACCTTTCACCCAATCTGGTCTTAATAAATATAAATGTTCTGGAACAAATTACACACACACATTTCTGTACTAATGGTGTGCATTTTCAACATTTCTGTCATGAACAATTTTTCAATGTTCTGTGACACTTGTGTAGACTTTATTCACAGTGGTTGTCAAATAGGCAGAATGTTTAACACTTTTCAAATTGTGGTCATGAATGATTTTTCAAGTTACAAGTGACGAACTAATTAATAGTGATCATTAAGCACTGATCCAGCCACATTCTTACTGTGATACTCAGTTCTGACACCTCCATACTAGATTTCCATCAGCAACTTGACATGTTCATCTAAGTGTATACTATTTTTTAATTCTTCACCTCAAAAGAGAAAGGTTCATTAAACATCTTGAAACTTGAAACTGGCAAGACACTGACAACAAGATTTATAGCTGGTTGTGAGCCTCCTGTGGTGGGGCGTGCTACAAGTACATTGTACTAACAGATGTGATAACCAGTCCAGGGACAGCAAGTGTAGAGTGATGTGGGGGGCTATACATCATATACCATAAATAGTTGATGATATCTAAGATAATAATTATGAATATGTAAATTGTCAATGATGAGCTGCTGAGTAAATAATGGTGTATTTGTCTATTGGCTGTGTGAGGATCTGACATTACCCATTAGTGGTGGGCCAGATTAGACACAGGCCATGAAGATGTGCTGAAAAAGTCATTTACTGGAGAGGGCTCATTGTGGAAAATTGACCGGCAACAATTAGGACATTGTAAATTGGCTGTCCTGGTCATCTACGATTACATCACTGGTCATTCAGATCTTTTCAGAGGTGACCACAGGCTTGGACAAAATTGGGGTGTTCTATCATTTGATAGGGACTATCTTGACCGGAACTAATCAGAAGCTGGTCGGAATGACCTTGACAAAACTTTGTGGCCCTATCAGTCCTTATCTGGGTATCTAAATGAGGTTTTCTACTACCAATTGGTGCTAATCCTGGCAGTAAAATTCAAACTTCTGACATCCTTGGTGTTGTTATCTTTTAATAAGTACCTGCTCAAACACCAGCCTGCCATTCAGTTGCACTAAGGGCAGTTAGGACTATAATTGTCAGGTAGTAAAACCATTACCTAATTGACCACGTTTCCTGGCAAAAACTTATCAGCAAATCTTCCTTTCAAATATTTAGACATTCTGGATAGCTAATGATGGAAGTCAAACTAATCATCAAACGAAATGAAGTTGTTTGACATCATCACATCACCGATGTGTTTTACACTGATTATATATTACTTATCTGATTATTACATCAGTTGTCTTAAGAAATGCCAATTAGTGATTCACCAGAAAACATGGCACTGAGATATGTAAGGTTTTAGTATGTACAGTAATTTTAAAGTTTGTACTAACCTTCACTTTGGAGAACTTTGAGTGGTTTGGACTTGGGGCCTGGTTTGACCACTGGGGTACTGGTGGGGTAGGAATCATCGGGTTGTATGGAGGAACTCCTCTCCCCCGTGTTACTATTCCCTGTTACCTTCAGGCGCTTACAGGGGCTGATGATCTGGGCAATGCTTTCAATCTCCTCATAAACATGTATACTCTCCATGGCGGGCTGGTTAGGGTGCATGGCATTCATAGGCAACCGTTCTGAAAATATATATATACACACCAGTTAACTTACAAATTCATACGTTTCTGGTCAAATCAATCATTTTTTTGTTGGTCAAATACAGCATTGATGATCTTTTGATGTAAAAAAACCTTTAAAGAAACTTTCCTTGAAATGAAAGAATATCATTTAATTAATGTCATCATTTTGCAATTCATTATTGGAGGCAATTGACAAGGTAGCTGAAAATGGAAAGGGAGATTAATCTTACAATGACGGACTAATCACCATGTTCTGTCCACAACCACAGAGAAAACCAAGTATCACACTTCCACGTAGTTGATATATTAGGTCCACAACATGATCATTCTAATATCTCTCCATGAATCCAAATACAGAACCATTGTACTAATACATTCTACCAGCATGGGGGGCATGTAGTGTATTTCAAACCCAGCCCTCTGTCAAAGGTCGGACGGAAAATTTAAACCGTGAACGATGCATGGCGTAAAATGGTCAAAGGTCGAAAGTAGCTTCCGTTGGCCACATGACAAATGAGGCAGTTATTTAGAGTACAAATGGCCAGTGGTCTAAACCCAATTTCTAATGTTTGTTTAACAAACATGAACACAAGACTGTCGTAAATCAAATCCACACCGCCCATCACTTCAAAGGGCGGAGCGGTGATCTCAGTCAGCCTCCGGGCAAGCAAAGCACGGATACAACGGCCCTACGTTTTTACCGTTCGGACCTAAAAATGTTCTACATGATAAACTGACCCAAGAATTTACTTCCTACTCCGAGTTGATTAATTGTGTAGAATTCTCTGATAGTAAGATATACGTTTCTGGCCCAACTCTTAGGCCTATGATGTCTTTAAGAGGTCTACAGTCGAGGGACGGTTTGGGTGTCATAAAATAAATCACAAATTTAATATTCGTTTTATGAAATTAATATAACTTACTGCATGTGCATAAATTATCATTCAACTTCTCTCTCCGGATTTGAAAATATTTTTATGAACTCATACGTGCATGCTACCCCTCTCAATACCAGAGTAGAACAGGAACCATCGACCCTCGTCGTCAATTATTACCCCGAACAGTTTTAGTACCTGATTTTCACGACCGAGGAGTGAAAGCGAAAGTAGGAGGTGTAAAGAAAAGATAAGATCTCGTGCTGGTGACACCTGAATTACAGACCCTCGGGCCTAATGTACCGTGACAGTGATCGACGTAACACAATTACCCTCGGGTGTACAAATCTATCGACCAATTACAAATATCAAATATTTTCATTCCATTTTCTATTAATTTTGTGAATGTTAGAAACAATTTTGTTTCAGCTTTAGTGTCCTCGATTTAAGTACATCAAAATAAAATACCTTATTCTCTATACCAAATAATAACCGCATATAGAAAAGGTTAAAGACACGAATGTTTTAAATCGATTAGTATAAAATTCATTCTAAACTTTGATTTTTAATTCATTAACGTGTGATGAATCTAAGTGTCTTCCTTGTAATATGTACACGTAACCTTCTAAACCAATTCAAGACATTCATACGAAGATTGACATCAATTAACAACATTGAAATCTCGTATATCAAAATGAAAATGCACAAATTTAACAAGCAAAAAAGAATATTGAACGATTCTTCATAAACGATACTGGGTATCTAGAAGCAGGACCGTACCTGGAAACTGTGAGTAGATATTCTCCTTACATTCCCTCCGCGTTCTCAACAAGTCGTAGATAGACTGATACATTGTGTTACTGATAATGACACGAACAGTAAACACTCAAATCCGATTTATTCTGCGACACAGTCCCACTGGTCAAGTGGTCATGATTTGTACACAAGGGGTCAGAGAATACTCCCTAAGTCCGTAATTTACTGGGATTTCACTGTATTAAATATCCGTCACCGTTTATACAGTTGTCACTAATCCTCTTTTCCAGCGTCCGTTTTCAATTAAAATCGCGTTTTTGTCACTAACACATTAAGATGATGCTGTTCAATAAATCTTAATGTCCGCCTCAGCATCAGGGGGTCAAAGTTGAAATATTGGGAAGTCCATTGACTGCTTTAGAATCCCCACTGTCTATTAAATTCCCAACGAATGTTGACAGAGAGTCTGTTTGTTGAGATAATCCGTAAGTATTTACTTTGCAAATGGTCACAATCACTGTTTAAAGTCCCAGACTAACAAACGGTTAGACGTGCTCTGTCCAAGTTACCATTTAATAATGTAGCAATCATCAAAAAATAATCGACTATATCCATAACTAAATGCTCTGAGGGCATTATGTATTTATTTTTTAAAACACAATGGTCAAGTTTCATATATCGAGGCAACAGGTCAGTTATAATAACTTGCTTGACCACAACAATAAGACTACCTAGTATAATAGGGGTATGACAATGGGTCGTTTGCGTCAGTGAAAGCAGTTTGACCACAGGGAATAGTTAGGGTTGGTATGACACGATCTTATCAGCGACTCTACAAGATCCCGGGGGTCGGGGTGAATGCCATAAAATGACATCCCTACCCTACTGGTCAGTTATGACTACGGGTCATCATTGATTGTACTTAGGCCCTGATTAATTCATTCTTAATCCGATATTGATCTCATATTTGTAACCATGATCAGGTCAAATTCCAATTAATTTTATGGTGATTATCATGTCACAATTATTTTTACTAAATACATATTTGTACTTCCTTTGTTATTAAAGAAGACCACAACAGACAGGCGTGGTGATACCTCGATATATATTTGTAACCATAACGGTAAACAGACTTGGTTTTACTGAAACTGCTGACAGGTGATTCGTGACATTCCAGATTGCCGTTAAACCACAACGTCAATATTAGCTTGGAACTCTTCACATCTATAATGATGAATAACACTTCATTCACCACCACCCTTCTACTCAAGCTTCTCCACTTCTTACGTCAGTATAAACTGACTATGTCACATCAACCGAGTGGTTAGTATGACTCTTTCGTATTTACAAACGAGTTTGAAGACTCTTTCGTATTTACAAACGAGTTTGAAGATAGATACAAATATTCAAATAATTCGTATACATGTCCACGTCAAAACCATCCAAGACTTAGCAAACCATGTTTGACCAAGTGTCAATAGTCTGGTAACCATCATAGTTTCTCTTAAAGGCCCAATATACGTAACTTTCGGCAAAACTTGAAGCAAAAATCAAGCCTAATAACTTATTATGTTTAGAGATTTGGTTAAGATTAACTGATATCAGCAATATTCATGATGAATTCTTTCGTGGTTACCGGTACAGCAGCAGTTGAAACACGCTATTTGTCGTCCATTTCGAACCGTCTTCTACCTTCGGTTTGTTGTTGAAGTGGGCCCCACCTGACTTATTTTCAATTCTTTGGATTTTTTTGTCAAGAGTTTCTTGTTAGTTACCGCTCAGGTTTACTTCGTTTTAGGCTTATTTTTGCATGGTTATCAACTGGATTTTTTTCAGAATTTTTCAAAATCACGAAAATTTCCCCGAAATTACGTATATTGGGCCTTTAATGCAATATTACAACGGTTAAATTTTAACTTTTGAACGTCTCAAATCATTGAATCATCCGTATTGCATTTCTATTCACAATAAATACAATTTGACAGACATCCAATGGTTATATTTAAATTTCCAATATAAGTTGATGCATTATCATTGTTTCCAATTGGAAAAGATTTTTCTCCTTATAATTTATGACTTGAAGAGATTTTTAAAAATCAAAATCAACTACATGTTTAACGTAAATATGTATCATTTATGGTGACGTGCAAAAAGCTAACGGAAGGATTGTCCGTTGATCTAGACTGCATCTTTACTTCTGTGAATACGACCCAGATGAACAGCGAGTTAATACAAGCCTATAATTTATGCAGAATGTAACGACAGTGACTACCATCGGCTGAAATCTGAACGTATTCCTTCAGGAAGATGATTACGGACAGTATTTTGCTAAGATTTAACATCTGGTAAATCGTCTGTGCAATTTTAATGATGTATAAGTGGAAAATATCCGTCCGGCAATTTACTGGCTCAGCACCCGTAAGGCCGGCTCGAGTGTTTTTTAAGTACTTGGAATGGCTTAATTCTTTGATCCGATCGGTCTGGCTGGAGGATGTCTACAACTTGTACGCATTGTCAAACATCTATGTAAATAAATACCGTTGTTTCTTAGTTTGAGATTTGGAGTTTATCACTGTGGTGGTACATTGATAATAATGTACAGAAAACATAACATATTTAGCACACAATACATTCACGGAATTTCAAGTAAAACCGGAATAGGAATTAAAGTGATGAGCACCAGTCTTTCTCTTAAAAATCCAAAGAATTGAAAATAATTCAGCTGGGGCCCACTTCAACAACAAACCGAAGGTAGAAGACGGTTCGAAATGGACGCGTGTTTTAATTAATCTTGAATATTGCTGATATAAGTTTATCTTAGCTAAATCTATAAATATAATAAGTTATTAGGCTTGGTTTTCGCTTCAAATTTTGCCGAAAGTTACGTATATTGGGCCTTTAAAAAGCTTATATAATATATGATCGTTGTGAACTTGTGCTTCACATTTATATTTCCGATTCCCTGTAGCATTTATAGTCAGTCAGTCGTTGTTGAAAAATAAACCAATTTTATTGTTAAAAGCGTAAACTATTAGAAATAATTACTTCTTCAATAAATATAGCCATTGAGTTTAAATGGCCATTTTGTGAACAGTAGCAATGGTGTTCTAGGTCTCGTCTTAATTGAGCACGCGCCCAAACGTCTACCTTATTCTCCCTGTGATTTATCTGTCCATTACGCATGACAAAAATGACCATTTTTCAAACTTCAAAGAAATTTAATTGACATCCCTGACTAATCTCCACATTTGCGGGTGTAGGTCGAAATATGTGCGCAACCTGGTCGTCGTTTTAGTAAAAAGGAACCGTAGAAATCGATGACATGTTGAAGGACGACCTGAATCTGCTCCGGTGGGCAGGCTTCCGGAGATTACCTCAGCCAATTAGCGACTCCTCTCAGCAGGTGCGAGGGAGGGTCTACAGATGGTGACTGTGACATTCGTGATAGATCTACACCAGGGGTCTACATCAACGACCATCTTTTAAATCTTTTCGATGTTTATAATAGTTAGTAGTTACGTCACGGGAATCTAATAACTTAAGTACAATTGCCCAAGTACTTTTACCTTAAAATTTGATTTCAATCCAATATGTAAGAATCTAGGTTAAAATGAGAATTCTACCTTGATCTACATTTCAGGAGTTGAGCATTTGGACCTGTGTGACCTTGACCTCTGATCGTGACCTTGACATTTGATCGACACCATACGGTTAAGAGACGCTAAAGAGACGTTGGTTTTGGCTGTACCGACATCTATGTTTCTCTCCTCCCTACTTACTACTCTATTGCAGTCTATGTATCTTTTCCAACACAATTTGTTCACCAATGAAAAGTAGGTATACATTCATGCAATTATGCTTCAAAATGAATTGATATGGAATTATAACCGAAATATATTAGGAGACCTTGTCCTTTGTGAGCTTTCATCTTATTTCAGCGAAACAGGAATAAAAAAGTTCCATTTGTTGTCATCAGCCCAAAATAAAACTTGCATTACAAAGTACATCGTTATATTTGCCGGTGTATTTGTTGAAATGATCCCTCCAAAACTGCGAAACAGTACTAAAATAGCTAGACTACCTCCAAAACTGAGAAACAGTACTGAAATAGCTAGACTACCTCCAAAACTGAGAAACAGTACTGAAATAGCTAGACTACCTCCAAAACTGAGAAACAGTACTAAAATTGCTAGACTACCTCCAAAACTGAGAAACAGTACTAAAATAGCTAGAATACCTCCAAAATTGAGAAACAGTACTAAAATAGCTAGACTACCTCCAAAACTGATAAACAGTACTGAAATAGCTAGACTACCTCCAAAACTGAGAAACGGTACTAAAATAGCTAGACTACCTCCAAAACTGAGAAACAGTACTAAAATAGCTAGACTACCTCCAAAACTGAGAAACAGTACTAAAATAGCTAGAACACAAGACATAGGCGCCCTTCTTGAAGTTGAAGCCATCTTGTTATTCCGGTAAATGTGAAAATACAAGATCAGAGGCGACCTATTCCCGTAACTCTAGACTAACAACGATAACAGGAAATATTTAAGGACAGACCACAAAGACGATTTAAACGGCATTTTCGACGTTACCGAACCTGCAAATCAATCGCTACGTATAGTTGTCGTTCTTAAAATGGGTGTAAGGAACGGCAACTCTGGATCGATATTGTAACTAGAAGATGGGAGTTTAATACAAAAACAAAAAAAGAACATAAATTTGGGCGGCTTTCTAGTTGCCAACAAGGAAGACATTAATGTTACAGAAGTAGGGACACGCCCTGTAAAACGGTACGTACCTGTCTGGAACACTCCCTCGCCTTACATCATGTCTATAACCGTCAGGTCTGGACATCGTAAGAGGGTTCAAGAAGAACACAAGAACGCGGATTGTTGGCATGAAATTAGTTTTTTTATTGTAATGTAATGAATTGCACAAGTTTGTCACCGATGTATCTATAGCTGGACCAAAGTATAATGGCAGAAAGAATGTAGCTTTCACACGTAAACCGGTCACACGTGTCCAGAACAAGTCTACCTGTGTGTCCGATCATTTGTCATGGTCACCCGACAGTTACATTGGCCCCTTAGGGGCTGAAAACAACAGTAAATCGTTTGTAGGGGTCTGACCACTTACCTGTTTTGGAACGGAACTTATTGTACTACTTGACTCAGAAGACTTATCTCTGTTATATATTAGGTTAAATTTACATTACATATTGTGTCCCGAAGACCATTATCTTTTGACTGGATATTTATCAAATTCTATGCTTATTTCGATTTTATTTTATGTATATTGATTAATATGTGACAATTGAATAAAATATTTTTATTATCATTATTATCTGGAATTAATTTTTGTAACCTCTGTAAATGTTGTCGGTTGATATTGGACCAAAAATTGATAACAACTTCCGCGATAGGCTTGTATCGCTGTTTCAGGGCAGACGTAATAATATAACACAATAAGCACATACCGTGCTTTAAACGAAGACATTCGCGTCATCAATCGACCATGACATTATTAATAACAGGAAGTGATTGGTGATGCTTGGATAAGCAAAGATGGAGTTCATTGTATTATAACAAATATTACCGATAAAAGTAGCATTTTCTTCAAGACGATGTACACTTCAATCTTACTATAGACTACACCCCAACGGAAAACACCAATAAAAAGATGTGTTTTAATGGACTTGAAACGTCGTTTGTTCAGACAGACGTCGGATCATTTCGTTACTAGCTCAATTTTTTTTCTCTTCAGCATTTTACATGAGGTCAGGTTTACTTAGGACGTACTTATTGTCACGGGAACGTGTAAAGCAGAACGACTGAACTTTCAAAATTGTCTACAAGACGAGAATTGCTGGTATTATGAAACAGACTATAGTTTACACACTTGCACACTAAAAGCTGTAAGCGTGCGTGAGATTGTATACCACTATAAAATTAACGGACCTTCAAAACTACGTAAAGACACTATCTACCCGAATTATCAAACAACAAAGGCGTTTATCAAATGCTTGGTTTCATTTCACTTATAACAGTCAACTAGGGCATCAGTAGAGCGTGTATTATTCCTAACTGAAAATTTAAGTTTACCCTGAAGACGGCGATTCGTTGTCCGGGGGGACAGCTGTCGCATGTATATTCTCGATGTATTTGAAAATTTTACACCTGTTTCCAGGTGATGTATATTACAAATGTTGCGTCGTGTTCCACCTGTCCTACAGGTATGCAAAGTGACAGGGTAACCCAAACCTGAAATCCGTCGTTATTCTCATAAAATTATTTAATGTCTGTTGAATTGACCCCGGAATTATTAGATGGCCATATTTGTGGATAAGGACAAGTTATAAAGTACCTAGTGTCCTAAGCTAACGTGTCTACATCAGTCTCGGGTAAAAGCCTTGTCAACTTGATACATTCACTTGGTCGAGTGTAATTATACACTGTATATTTCTCTTACAGAACGGCAACTCTGAATAAAGCTTGCTGAGTAAAGCATCATCTCCGCCACTATCGAAAACCTTGAATACATTAAAGGGTTAATGGAATATATAACTCACTGTAAATATTTCAGGTCGAACCAACAGATGGTGATCATTGTAATCGTGTATGCAATTTTCACAAATAAACAAATCTAGAGATGGGAACGATGATGGGTATACGGTAACATTTCATAGTCTAAAACATTAGGATGTATTCAACAGAACGTTCCTAATGTTCCGTCACATTTAATTTGTTTTAAAAAAAATCATTGTATGTAATGCATTCTTGTTTTACTTTCAAGTTTCAAAAATAACGAAAACAGACTATAGGAATATAAAATTGTCTCCCCTGCACATAACTCTCACTGACTTTCTTCAGCATACAAATCTCCCGTTTGTTGTTGGCAAATAAATACATTAAATAGACAAATTTCCAATTAAAGAAAGCTTGATCTCAAACCTGTGATTTGTGATCTTAAAGCACATAAATAAATATCTAGACACATAGACAGGTACCTGTCCCTTCAGAGGCGTATGTAAATATTTGGCCTCGCGTCCCGTGATACAATCAGAAGACGGACTATGATAATGAATGTTAAGTGTGGTGCTAACCTGCTAGACTGATAACACAACAGGTCTGAAAGGACTTGTTTGTCCCCGTAAACTCCACTCATACATGACCCTGCAATGTTTCGTGGGGTACTACTGGTACAGACAATTACTAGACGTTTTAAAGTTAATACTTATATGTACGTTTACAAAGATTGATTGCACAAGGACATGGAGAGGTTTTTTTATTCATGGCTCAACATTTTGAAATGTTTGCGACCAAAATTGACCTTGCAGTCCGGGGATCAAATGTGACTTGTAAACAGTAACATTTAGGTATTTGTCCGTGCCATCATTATTTAAACAGTAGATAGTCATTCAGATTAACAGATTGAGTGTCACCCGTTTGTAAGTGTATGTATATAGCTTAAAAAGTGATGTAACATATCATTATATGGACAAGAAAAGATTTGAATTGATCAGATTTCAGACTAGTGAAGGTTCACGGGGTCAAACATAAAAGGTCACTGGACCGTTTTCCAATTTTACCAGGGTTGTCAGTACCAACACTCCAGTTCGCTGTGTATACCTCATCAATGTCATACATGTATGAATTTGTTTCCTCTGATTACAAATAAACAATATTTATTTAATTCAATCTACCCTTGGAAAGCGACCCATGCGATACGTGTCAGATGCCAGTGATATAACGACTGCCCATGTAACGCTTGTCCGCTGTATCAAGTGGTCCAAGTTGACCTTGTTGACGAAGGTCATTGTCCGTTATATACCATCATACTTCAACATAGGCGAATAGTAAGGCCTTGTCCTCCATCGGTCAACAACACTTATTTTAAAGTTCACAGTGTCAGACATTCGACTAGTGACAATGTATTTAATAAAAAGAATCAACAGCTCAAGTATTATTGTGGAGACCTCTGTATCGAAGTCCGTGATGTCTGTGTAACAGTGATTACTTCTGAAAGACCAGCATAGCCCAGTTGTTGACGCACTCTTCTTCCAATAAACCACAAGTTATTATTTGGATACGAAGCACGACACATTCTAATTAGGATAGCGTTAATGTAGCTTGCACGGACTGGTAATGCACCTCCGTTGCTAGAAGAACTGTTCATAATAATCAGATGATTGAGGAATACGTGCATCGACAGGACTGAAGCGAAATCTATGGTAACGTTTAAAATCTACAGATAATTGAATGGCTGTCAGATGTTTTATTATTCGTTTTAGATTAAACCATTCACTTTTTAGTATATAAAGCAACAGTTACCAGCATATAAACCCACATTTATGAGCATATAAACCCAATTCATATTTATATACATGAATGAGTTTGTTTGCCAGTGGTTTTATGAAAATACTATGTAAACAGTTGAAATGCAGTTCCTCCTGAATGATCGACCCGGTCGTCAGACGAGGTTTGATGTTAGAGGAGGCGGTCATCCTTCTCTGCCCTATTGTTCCTCGGACAGGAACGCACACCCCTGTTTTATGACCTGGTGGATTTGAATGGCATTACTAGCGGGCTAGTGGTCAGTTTTATGGAGCCTGACCCCGTCTGGCCTACATTGTGTGTACGCGCCTGTAGTTTTAACTTTATTGTGGTTTACACTACACTGCCTTAGTATCGCAACAGATCAGCCAATTTTAGGAGCCAATATTAGTATTTTGTATGAACTTCTTAGAGCCATATTTTCATTGAGCTAACACTTTTATTAATTTCATCTTTAGAGTAACAGACGGACGCCACTGGGCGCCATACGTCGTCTTTTAATCCTTGTAACAAATTGAAATAAAGAATCTGAATCAGAATCAAATCTTCAACTTGCAACTCTGCTTAATGGTCATACGCCTCCATCCCAATATGTCCTACCGGTCTACACACCACGTTCTGTACATGTATCTGGACATGATACAGTATGCAGTGTTCAATTACGTACCTGGTTTTTTTAGGGGGGGGGGGGTAATTTTTTCGTTGACGTCAACTATTGAAACCCGAACTCGTGTTGGTAAGGAAAGAACACTATGCTTACTGAAACACGACCATGTATTTTCCCTCGCCGGTTTGGCGCTTTGCGAAGGACAGAGGGTTTGTTTGGAAATCTCTGTCAGCTGTTGCTTGCGATATCATCAAACGTTGCAGTTCATTATCAGGACTGTAAATTACTCTTCTGATTAATGTCGATATTAGTCTACTAGATTAAAATCGCTATATCCGATGATGTCCACTATCAACGTCAGCTCGGGTCCGTGGTGTCAGTGGGGGCACCTTTCCAGGGTCTGCTGACCCATCAGTTATTGTATTTTGGGTTCTGTGGTCACGCAGGTCTTGTCTTGATGTGTCGGGTGTACAGATGGCAGGGGACATGTTCAAACGACAATACGTGTAAAATCGATCATGTTCCATTTAATTGGATCATAAAAATACGAGCCTCCTTTTGACGGTGGTTGGTTATGTCAGGACCTTTGACTACCTATCATTCAATGTCCATTTGTGGCAACCCACTCCACAACCGCACATATTGGATACATAAATAGGCAGTGTCAAATAGGGTCGGAATCAAGCTGTGTTTCCTCTTCAACTCCCCTTCCGTGGATTACGACCGCCTAAAGCAGTCAAACAAAGTTTTCAACTCCCTATCCGTGGACCGACGGACGACCGCCTAGAGCAGCCTAACAGAGTCTTCAACTCTCCTTCCGTGGACCGACGGACGACCGCCTAGAGCAGCCTAACAAAGTCTTCAACCCTCCCTCCGTGGACCGACGGACGACCGCCTAGAGCAGCCTAACAGAGTCCTCAACCCTCCATCCGTGGACCGACGGACGACCGCCTAGAGCAGCCTAACAGAGTCTTCAACCCTCCTTCCGTGGACCGACGGACGACCGCCTAGAGCAGCCTAACAGAGTCTTCAACCCTCCTTCCGTGGACCGACGGACGACCGCCTAGAGCAGCCTAACAGAGTCTTCAACCCTCCTTCCGTGGACCGACGGACGACCGCCTAGAGCAGCCTAACAGAGTCTTCAACCCTCCTTCCGTGGACCGACGGACGACCGCCTAGAGCAGCCTAACAGAGTCCTCAACCCTCCATCCGTGGACCGACGGACGACCGCCTAGAACAGCCTAACAGAGTCTTCAACCCTCCTTCCGTGGACCGACGGACGACCGCCTAGAGCAGCCTAACAGAGTCTTCAACCCTCCCTCCGTGGACCGACGGACGACCGCCTAGAACAGCCTAACAAAGTCTTCCAACTCCCATCCGTGGACAGACGGACGACCGCATACATATCTTTTATTACATTGAGTCTTACTGCTCAAACTAAACGTAGCTTTGCTACAGTTTATGTATACAGGGCACATGGACACGTTACCATAGTAATGTTTATATATAAAATGTATGGGGTCGATATAAACAAATCGACCAAATACATTTTATACATACATTACTATTGTAACATGTCCCTGTGTACTGGGTAAAATATTATGTGTGAAAGGGTTAATTGGGATATGAAATAAGGGTGTTACTATAAGAAGAGTTTTATAAAGAAAAAGTTTTATAGTAATAACCTATGATATATTATATCTCAACTTAGTCTTACAGTCAGAACTTAAAACGATGTGATAAAAGGCATTTAGTCAAGTGGGTAAATCCATATAATTGCTACTTTGTTAGATTTGAATGATGTTAGTGGTAGGTAGAAATCGTTGCAATCCTAAAAGCGTGCCAATTTCCTGCGAGGATGGTCAAGTCATAAGACAATAAGACACAGATATTAATTACAGTGAAGTATAACATCATTGGCCAGCTTGTGACAATGTCCAATTAGTATTCATTATAAATCTATTAAATATGAACGATTTCCTGTCCCGCACTTAAATAACCATTTCCCAGGGGAAGTTCTTGATCCCATTTTCTAATTTCAGAATTCATTTCACAAGTTCCAGTCGTTGAGGTACGATAAGCATTACATAATTTCTGATAGTACACACATCAATATCAACTGTATCGCCAGTAGTAGTCCAGGTGCGCCAGCTACTACCACAATATAAACATTGAATGTCAACAAATCATAGAAGATTATAACCTCAAACAGTTTACCTGTGTTCAGACAAAGCCAGCGGTAGCACGTTCATCGTTATCGGTGGGATATGAACAATTCTGTACCTACATGTGTATTTGGAGTTCAATAGTTTTGAAACAATCGACAATTAATTAACCATTCACAATACAACTAAAAGACTGATTCGATATTAATTTTTAAAAATATTAAATGATTCTCACACGAGTCACACTTTAGAACATATGACCAGTTAGTGTTAAGTTTAGACCACTGTCGTTTACCGGACACGTTTAGTCTAAAACAATGACTCGAGTCGTTTTGGAAGAAATCCGTTAAATTTTAGACATTTGTTATTCGAATTTGAATATTTTTGTGTTAATGAAGGCACATTTCAAGTTGTTAAATGATGACTCGGGTGTTGAAGAAGCACTTGGGCGAGGATTAGTACCGGGGAAGTGTTTGAAGTACCGTCAGCTTGTTTACAGAACGCCTGTACAAGGCTCGTTCAGAGTCGTTTAGATAAGGCTATATTGACTCCGGGTCTACACGTGTAGCCACAGCAGGGTGATGGACAGGTCTCCATTGTCCGAATCTAATCTCCGGCCATTCGGTGGGCAGTACTGGTCAGCCAGTTGTCAGCAAAGACTCGAGATTCTTGTTTGTAAAACAACGCACATGGCCGGTAAACTTGTACGTGATGTTTACTGGTCATATAATATTAGCTCTTAGCATTAATGGTCAGCTGTCCACATGGCCAGTGGAGGCTGCGGAGTCCGAGTGATGGTCAAGATAACGTTATGTACGCTACAGCAGATTGTACGCTTACAGCTTCATCACCTTGATCAGAGACGTACTGACTTGATGCACTAGTGTATAAGACGCATCTTAACGTGGAATGTGTAATTGCAAATTTAAAATGCATTCCTAAATCTATTTCAATCCGTGTCTATTGAACTTGTATCATTCTAAAAGTAGTTGACTATGAACCAGCAGGTTAGTCAGCGACGTATATGTTCCTGGGTTAGTCAATCATACAACCACCTGATCCTATTCCGTGGGTCAAACACTACAGTTAGACTTAGTCGGATACCAGCCCTCCCCCGTCCCCCGCCAGTTTTTATCAAGCCTTCCTGAACTGTGAAAGTACTAGTATGTCTTCCCCCTATAGAACTTCGTAAGGAATACTAAATATCTTTAGGATATTCTAGATACGGGGCAGTCTAAGCCGAGCAAAGACACCTGTTATACAGGGTTATCCATGCTGTGACCACACGCGCAGTACTCAGTTGTGTATAGCAGCCTCTGTACCAAACTCAGGCCCTGCGAACTCACTAGAACCACAGGGGCACGTAGCCTTGTATGATGAAATTAGCGACGAGTAAGAGTTCCTGTTAAATATCGTATCCCTGTGCTAGAATTATGCATAGAGGACCTAGCCTATATATATGCTTTTAATGTTTAAGGTGTATATGTGTTTGTTTGGTCTTTGGTTTTATTGTATCTGTATGGCCCGTTCGGACGTTGCGTTCAATGTTCCCAAGGATACACAGAATTCCTTGTAACACCAGTATCGGTGCTCTCTGACACGACCTTCCTGTGGGATGATAATTAACGACGCGGACCAGGCCAACACCCAGATAACTTGGCTAACTTTATCGGAGATAAATTCGGTAAAGGCAAGTTTCACAGTGTCCGTGATTTATGCCGACTCCATCCCATTTCGTTTTCTTTGTAGCTTGAATTTGTAAACACATACAGCTTTAATTATCAAACAATTCCGACAAAAGTGAACATGGATATACATTTCTTTTTCATTTCAAATTATCTACTATAATGCTTTGATTCGTTTGACATTCGTTTGATGCTATTGAGACAGGGTACCGCTAATTGTACGGTTGCTGTTTAAGTACGGTGACCCTAACTGTTCGGGTGACGATATTGAGAGTTGTTGGGTATACAACCACAGTAACTGCTTTTGTCAATATTGCTTTACGACTTGAGGAAAACGCAGGAGACTTAACCTTAAAATCACACGACCTCCACACGTCAATGGGTGTTAAAACACAAAACCCCAACACCACCATCAAACTTTGGTGAATCATAAAAACTTTGTGAGCGAGGAACTACTTGCTATGTAGTAAAACTTTCTCATCCGATGAAATGGTCACTTTATACATGGCCGGACACTGGTCATTACTTTCGTGTCCAGTTTCAATAGCAGCCGGGCGGGTCCGAACAGGCCATACCACCCTTTTACATGGTAACGTTTTCAGCTTGCTGACCACATACTGGCCAGGAAGTGTTACCGGTCATTGAAACTCGTGTATACCGGACAATGGGCAGTGTACGCTAGACTGTCCAACTAACATATAACGGACAATAGGCAGTGGCTAACACTGACCACACAGGATCGGAGAGAACATGTCTGAGCTTAGAGCCATAGACAGTCGGAAGCTCTTGCTGAGAAGCAATAGTTTCCTCCAAAAGCTCCAACATAGCCAGTAACACGCATAAGTCGAGAGGTGATGTACCTTACTGTTCTACCATCAGTCATAACGGTGAGGGTTTCATACCCAATACTGACAAATACCTGGTGTCTACTACCATCAGTCATAACGGTGAGGGTTTCATACCCAATACTGACAAATACCTGGTGTCTACTACCATCAGTCATAACGGTGAGGGTTTCATACCCAATACTGACAAATAACTGGGGTCTACTACCATCAGTCATAACGGTGAGGGTTTCATACCCAATACTGACAAATACCTGGTGTCTACTTCAATCAGTCCTTTACCACATCTATTATTCACATTTCCACTACACACAGACTAGATGAAGCTACTGGCCGTACTGAGCCGAATGCAATGTAAGCTAATAACATACATTTGGATATTGTGACGTCGTCATGTTTTTATATATGGCGTCATATTTTAGTGTTGAGACCGACATATAAAAACATGACGTCACGATATCCAAATGTATGTCACTGTCGAACTTGTGGTTGTTCTCCGTCTGACTTTACCCTGACGTAAAAATAATGCTTTCACAAATACTATATTATATACATTATATTTCTGCAAAAACTGTTTGTTGATTAACAAGAATTAAATATAAACGATGAGGCTGGATTGGTATTTCACCGACAGTCTTGACACACACATGACATTATATCTCAATCACCCGAAACAGTTCACTGTTGTTGTTGCGACAAAAAAGATGACATGCAAATACCCAAGCACAACATAAATATATATGACAAAAGTCAATCTACCATGTACAGTGTATAATAAGTGTCCCTAATTAATGACCTGTATACATGTCAGAGATACCGGAAATCTGGAATACTATAAAATCGATCTACAATACGAAGCAAACAAACCCTACAATTAAAGCGAAAATATGTTGGTTCTGGAATTTAAGAGTTCAATTGTATCTGGTAACTCAACCAGAACTGGTGAAACCATATGTTAGACAGAGAAATGACTTATCGGCGAGTGGTTACCTGTTGGTGTGCTAATTATACGGTAAGGTAGAACAAGTTATCTTACTCAAATGGTAGGCTGTCTTCATTTTTTTATCAAGTAGCTCTTCCCCGGGAACTGATCGTCAATTTCTCTCTGGACAGTGGATATATGACAATCATTTGTAGATTGATTCTAGAAATTATTTTGTCAGATATGTGGTCAACGTTTTGTTATAAATCCTGGTGATATGTAACTGAGATAGCAAAACTGACAGGCCTTTGGAACAAATCATTATGAACACAAACTAACAAAACTGGAGTTGTTAGATCACGACATAAGATAAACATCGACTGGATAAATGTTCTACAATTGATAATGATTTATGCATTTCATCACCAGTCAGAGTCTATTCATATTAAACATCGACTTACAGTTGAAGCTATTATAACTTTCATTTTGAAATGATTCAGGAAGCTGTGTCGGACTGGAGACAGAATACACATGCCAAAAATCAGGTGTCATTCAAAATAATTTATATGGAAAACATACATCTTTGATCCATTAAAAAGCTTTTTACCACTGATGAATAAATTTTCAAAGCATGACAAAAGATCTTATATCTATAAAATATTTTAACACTCATATAGATCTATATGACTTTCCAGTTTGATTTAATCGAGGAAAAGGTGTCATAACATCACCATATTATATAGTGTAGCAGGGCGATGGTATCCTATCTCACCAAATCGCATTATATAGGGTGAGGTGCGTTTTTTACAACGACTTATGAATGACAAACATTCTCGTACAGTTACCTAACCTTGAGTCGATGTCAGATATAAAACAAACCCTGAATACAGACCCTTTAATACTATCTTGATAAAGCTGTGCAGATCGGAACTAGAGATATATAATGTATTTCTAATCCTTACAAATTATAGGGGCGGGTGTTAGATTTATTCTCTACGTATCTGACGGGAAGTATGCTAAATAAAATCTTCAAAGCGAATTCATCATGGGGCACATGTTAGGCTGAGACTTGTAATGTACATGTTATTTGTAAACAACGCTAGCTGTCACCTCCACACGTATTGGACAGTCTCGGTGGGCGTTCTCTCTCCTATAATGTATAGCAGTTTCATATCATGCACATTGTAGGGGCTCTTGTTCAAAATATATTCTCACAACATCAAAGTGTGTCCGGAACATTTCCACATCGAAATAATTGTAACCAGACGTTCCATGTCGGTCGAGTTTACAAGCCCGAACCCCAGCAGGCGTTCAGCCTTATACCTCAACCCCGATACAGTCGAAACCTTAGGCGAGACATCTGCTAGGCCTGTGTGATATGTAGCAGAGTCACAGTGTTTTACACTAATCTAGCATGCACATGCAACATTTTAACATTAGGATGTACGTAAAAACTTACCATATCTTCGACAATTTCATAAATCCAGTGAAAAGTGACCCGTACTTTTGTTTTCAGTCATAAACATGCCCCGAAGGAACCTTCACACGTTCGCCAAGTGTTGTCAATTTGTTGTTGAATAGAGCGCCAGCCCGTGACGTCACCGATTTGAGCTACTCTGAGTGGACGGTTCGTTGCAGGTGCTCGCATTACCAGTCTATAGTCTGTTTCAATATACTTATTTCCGTAATGGCATAAATTAAAACGGCTATTCTTGGGTCAGAATTCAATTACATTTAGGGCACGGCTGTGGTATAAGACGAGCGACATCCACATGGTAAATTTGCCGAGTGTCACGGAATATTTACATTTTTTATCCCATTAACAAAAGACCCCCTACATGCCCAGTGCAAGCAGAAGCCAATACGCTTCCTCAACTGTCGATTTGTTTTGTCAAATTGTGAAGGAGCGTAACAGCTGGTTCTTCATCAAACAAGTCACACGGCAATAATAGTGGAGCGTAACAAAACCTATTGAAATTATGAATTAGTAACACACACTTCAAACTAACAGTTTTGACTTGAATCATTGAATGTTTAATAATGACGTTTATGGTTTCTCACAAAAAGAATAATTATGGTATACACGAAACTGACAAGTCCGTGACAAAACTATACTATTTAATACAAGCTTTATAGATATAGGGAGTTACTCCGGCGTGTTCAGTTATCTACTTACACCAACTACAGACTGGGTCAACTAAACGAGCTTTTAAGATAAACTGTTTTGACAGCTTCATATGTTCATAAATCCCTTAGTTTGTTTTTTGTATTGATAAATCACGTGTAAACGAATTTTGCACAGTGTCAGTCAGATATATATATATATACCACTTGTACATTTGTATTTGTTTTGTGCAAAATGAATTTATTGTTTGGTTGAAAATTTGTTACGCTAGATAAGTACATACTATAGCTGTTGTAAATTATTACATAGCAGGGCAGAGAGAGGTATCTATCTTTAATATTAATTACGTAAAATACAGATAAATTATATACAAGAGTTATTATGATCTTGTAATTTACCGTTGTCCCCCATGTTCAATAAACGATGCATAACTGACTTCTTTTTTTTCATGTAATAAAAAATCTTGAATGTTTCATCTATAATAGGGATAAGTTATTTCTTGGACAACAACGACTTCAATCAATCTTACCAGCAAGGCTAAGCCAAGTTTCACACCTGTATATTTCTATTGCTCTTGATTACAGGTAAGTGTGTACAGACAACAGGTACATCGTTTGACGTGATTTTTACACCTGTGCATTACAGATATAAATCTGTCGTTAAGACGTGTAGTTATTACGTCACTAGGGTTCGCACATAGCTCCCTAGGGTGACAAGGACTCTTGGAGAGTAATCTTGCGTTGGAGGGTTTTCTCGTTGTTAGACGAGAGAGTAAATTACTTTGGAAACCATAAGATGGAACTGGATGTTGATTAAAACCCTTCGTTTATTTGCCAGAACAATGATATTATTAGCTTGTGTATGTACACATTTCCATGTTAATAATTAAGTTAATTGGTTTACGGTAAACAATCAACGAAAAGGCTGCGATATTTTTTGTCCAAATATTAACAAGGGATTTGGCACAACTTACGAGGCCATTTCCTATCAAGATTTCAGTAACAAGTAATTCAGACAATTAAATATAACACAAACAAGCCACAATCTAATAACAAACATACAGATAATACAAAAAGTGGAAACGAGTCAAAATCTAAATATAAACATACAAATAATACAAAAAGTGGAAACAAGTCAAAATCTAAATATAAACATACAAATAATACAAAAAGTGGAAACAAGTCAAAATCTAAATATAAACATACAAATAATACAAAAAGTGGAAACAAGTCAAAATCTAAATATAAACATACATTTTATGTTCCAAATCTTCCACTGGACATAAATAACAATTTTCTTCCAAAGCTAGATTTTCTTCATCAAATAATAATTACATCAAACTTATTTGCATATTCATATCAATCATATATTTGAACAGTACTGTACAAGCATCAAATATGATATTATATACTATACATATATATTTGATACAAATAAGATATGTTTAAATCAAAATATACAATAATCCGATATAGAGATATTATATATGATATCTGTTTTGACGAACAGTGTAAAAGAATATTCATTAAAGGATTTTCACATTTTCGCCCGATATTGAAAATTGAATCTTGATACAATACGCATTCTTACTTGATAAAGAATATGTGAAATGGAAGTAAGTATTTAACTATTGACGAGAATGGAATTGCGGGAGCTCTTTTATTTAACAGACGACAGGGGTAAAGGTTAACTCACCAGTTAGACGGAGAGAGTGTCTGAGATTGTCCACTAACCCGCGTTTATGATTAACATAACGACACCTATCAACCTTGAATCGACTAACGAGGGAACCCCCTGTCTGTTGTTGGAACCCCCTGAATTATTGGGGATTTGTCTGTTAAGGGAATCCCTGAAGTATTGAGGGTTTTGTCTGTTGAAAGAACCCCTGAAGTATTGGGGATTTTGCCTGTTGTTGGAACCACATGAAGTATTGGGGGTTTTGCATGTTGTGGGAACCCCCTGTCTGTTGTGGAAACCCCTGAAGTATTGGGGGTTTTGCCTGTTGAGGGAACACCTGAAGTATTGAGGATTTTGTCGGTTGAGGGAACCCCTGAATTATTTGGGGTTTTGTCTGTTGAGGGAACCCCTGAAATATTGGGAGGTTTGTCGGTTGAAGGAACCCCCTGAAGTATTGGGGTTTTGCATGTTTTGGGAACCCCCTGTCTGTTGTGGGAACCCCTGAAGGATTGAGGATTTTGTCGATTGAGGGAACCTCTGAAGGATTGAGAATTTTGCCAGTTGTCGGTACCCCCTATCTGTTGTTGCCCCCCCCCCCACCCCCAAGTATTGGGGATTTGCCATTGTGCTAAAAGCCACCAACACAAGTCTGTTGCCAGGGCAATCTTTTGGAATTATACATTCTAACTAAGTTTTTGTTTAATTACCAGCGCCTTGATTGGCAATACCTCATTTTGTTTTTGTTTTAATACTGAATATTTACACAGGTGAGGAAAACGAGTCTGTCCCCAGGCTGGTTGTCAATATAGGGATGCTGTGCTGGTTGTCAGTATAATGTGACCGGGTGGGATGCTGTGCTGGTTGTCAGTATAATGTGACCGGGTGGGATGCTGTGCTGGTTGTCAGTATAATGTGACCGGGTGGGATGCTGTGCTGGTTGTCAGTATAATGTGACCGTGTGGGATGCTGTGCTGGTTGTCAGTATAATGTGACCGGGTGGGATGCTGTGCTGGTTGTCAGTATAATGTGACCGGGTGGGATGCTGTGCTGGTTGTCAGTATAATGTGACCGGGTGGGATGCTGTGCTGGTTGTCAGTATAATGTGATCGTGTGGGATGCTGTGCTGGTTGTTAGTATAATGTGACCGTGAGGAAATATTAATGCATGTTAAATATAAAACTAATCCTGGGACATTAACACATGTGATATATTTAATATTCCTTGGCTTCCGGTTAGTATGCAGTATATAAACCATTGCACCAATACACTATGCGGAACTGAAGTTCCTGTACCATATCAATAATACGGTTAGTTCGTTGTCATGTTAGCCAGGTAGCCATTCCATCTTACCTGTAAAAGTATTTTTCCTGAATGATGTTTACCTGGGTAAATACAGTGGTTATATATCGAAAGCTGGTATGGCACACAGTTCTAAAGGCCAGTTGTGTACAAATTGCGTCATAATGGTCATCTGCGGACGTAACAGGGCTACTATCGAGTACCAGATTTGAAGCGATTCACAGACCTGGAGAAGGGCTATTGAAAAGGGCCTATAATTAATGAACTCGGATCCCACTTTAGTGGTAAATAAACACACGAAGCTGACCAATATGTGTTACCAGATTGAGCCATGTTACGTGGGGTCAGACATCGAGGTGGCGGTCAGCCGTCACGTGCTTTACCAACTGTCACGTGGTTTACTATAATTGTCTCTGACACACAATATAAAACAACTTTTCTTGTCGTTATGTTTTTCATCCTTCTGTCCACCCCTAATATTCCGATTACCTTTGGTCTGTTTGATTTTAATTATACAAAGGAAGCTGATGAACGAATTTTTTGAAAAAAAATAAATACATCTATTATGTGGTTGAGTGTGTCGTTCCAGAAAATATCACGTTTGATTCGCCCTGATCGGTAGACTTTTGTTTTGATAAAAGTTAATAAAGAACAAATAACAATGTCGGAGACAAAGTGGGGTACCTGGTAAACTGGCCAGGAGTCGACAGTACCTCTATATCTCCGACTGGTGCGCCTTTTCCGGACATACCTATTTATATGATTCAGTCAGTTGCAATTGTCAACACCGAACTCAAAGGTATGTGACAGGCGCTGTTCTGATTGTGTCCCATTTTATATTATAGATGTTTGCTGCCACTTTAACATTTCCACGATTATATATAAACGTCATCTAACTTCGTCATACGTGTGTAGTGTAAGCTTTGATCGAAAAAGATATTTATAGTAAGTGAATACGTACAAAATACCAAATCTGATTAATTTGTGCTCTATATTTACTGTGTCGGGTCATTTGCTCGAATAGATCTATTTGAATCTCTCAATTTCCTCAAAGCATCTGCACTATATCCACTTGTTTGAAATTGATTTTAAGAAAGCTTAAAGTTCAAATGTTAATTAAAAAATACATTTTTTATCAAGTGCTTGTCACAAATAATGCTGTTATTTAAATGATGATTTTATGTGTCAGCGTCTTCATAGCTTAAAACCTTTTTGGTAACACGTGTCCGTACCAACAAAAATAGGACTTTAGACGCTGTTGAGTTTACCAGCTGTTGACCAGACTGAACTTTTATTTAGTTTGAAAGGAATACAATCACAAGGACTCGCAGATGCTATTTAGTGAAAATATTTATTGTAAATACATTGAATTTAGCACGAGTTATCATCGATTCAATTTCCATGTATTAAAATCGCCATCAATGTCATTAAAACTAGTCGTATACTAAGTAGATAAGCGACACAGTACAGCTAATCTTATGGTCGATCGTCTAAAAGCTTCACGTTATTTTCTGCGCTTATACATTCGGGTCATTACTACATTATTGGAGTTTGACACCAACACACAAAAAAAAAAAATAATAAAAAATGATTATTGAAATAATAATTCGGAGAAACATTTGGGTAAAAATCCAGGAAATGTCATTGAAATCATTAAGTTCAAGGTGTTCATGTCAATACGACCTACCTTTAATGGACTCTATAGTATTGGAGGCTGCTGTCTGATACACGTGATCGGAATGACTTATTGTTTATAGATTCTATGACACCTTAGCTACAACTCTAAGTAGCCATAGTGAAACAGAGAAAAACCCAGGTAAACCGATGTTAATGACAGAGAAAACCCCAGGTAAACCGATGTTAATGACAATACTGATACACACGGGTAGACGTATACATCATGTTGAAAAAAAACGTAACTGCAAGCTCTTTATCAATACTATACTGAAAATTAAAATGATTTAGGGAGAGATGGGGAAACGGGGCGATTGTTAGACTACCATTGTTTATTGCCAAAAATTGCTTGTGCATTGTTTGTCCTGTCATGTGGTGAAAGAAGTGTCCTATTTAAAGTTTTCTCAAATAACGGAAATTGTGAGAATCTCTTGGCCTCAAAAAGACAAAGGTCATGTTATAATGTAATTCAGCTACTGAGAATTGATTTCCATTAAACCTTTAATTCAAGGTTCACCTCATTATCATGTCTATTGTAAAACATGGCTCCATTCGTCCTTGGTTGTGGCGCACGCGTAAAGCCACTGGAACCAATACCATAAAGATACCTCTCTGAGGGTCGTTTAAGTCATCTAATTTACAAACGTTCCTCATTTCGCTTGATAATGGGAATGGCATGTAGATGACGAAATACAAGTCGACAACTAGACAATGGGGATTATGAATTTGATATACCTCCACCGTACAAATGGTCAATAGGACAGCCAGATCGGTTACCTCCCCTTAACGTTACGACAGTAACTCACGGACACGTCCTTCACATTGTCATTATTGCCCTTTGTTACCATGGTTTTAGTCACACCACAGGGCACGCCGTTACTATAAACAGGGACGTATATGTCACATATATACGTCCCTGCTATAAAATAACATTGTTATGATACCTTTGGCTACAACCATCATTACATCAACTGAAGCAAGTTTCCGTCCTGTCAGTATAGCATGAAAATAGACTCCAAATGAAACTGCTATAGTTCCTTCAATACTGGATTGTACACAACAACTGTACAATTGCCAGTTGAACGATCAACACAAACACAGTTTTGTTCCTAACTATACAACTGAAATGTCCCAAATGGTAAAACCTAGTACAAGCACGACAACATCAACATGTTACCGATGGAAGTTTTGGCATAATCTCATTTCGTTTTATCAAATATTGTTTATGATATCAATAACTTCAGCGAATACCAAATGCAAGTGTCACTGCTAAGAAGTGAGAATCATTACAGCATCAAAGTTATCTAAGATAATGGTAACTCTAATTCTCGGTTCAGAAGCCATCCTGCTTGACGATTACAAAGCGCTGGATAATGCTGGAAAGGTTTACGCTCTTTGTACCACGGCACTACCCCGACACTCGTCGTGTACAGCAGGACGTTATATCTACACGACACTACCCTGACACTCGCCGTGTACAGCAAGACGTTATATCTACACGACACTACCCTGACACTCGCCGTGTACAGTAAGGCGTTATATCTACACGACACTACCCTGACACTCGCCGTGTACAGTAAGGCGTTATATCTACACGACACTACCCTGGCACTCGTCGTGTACAGCAAGACGTTACATCTACACGACACTACCCCGACACTCGTCGTGTACAGCAAGACGTTACATCTACACGACACTACCCCGACACTCGTCGTGTATAACCCGGCGTTATATCTACACGACACTACCCCGACTCTCGTCGTGTATAACCCGGCGTTATATCTACACGACACTACCCCGACACTCGTCATGTATAACCCGGCGTTATATCTACACGACACTACCCCGACTCTCGTCGTGTATAACCCGGCGTTATATCTACACGACACTACCCTGACACTCGTCATGTACAGCAAGACGTTATATCTACACGACACTACCCCGACACTCGTCGTGTACAGCAAGACGTTACATCTACACGACACTACCCCGACTCTCGTCGTGTATAACCCGGCGTTATATCTACACGACACTACCCTGACACTCGTCGTGTACCGCCCGGCGTTACATCTACACGACACTACCCCGACTCTCGTCGTGTATAACCCGGCGTTATATCTACACGACACTACCCTGACACTCGTCGTGTACCGCCCGGCGTTATATCTACACGACACTACCCTGACACTCGGTATGTACAGCAAGACGTTATATCTACACGACAACTGAAATTGCGTTTAGTATAACTACAAAACAACCTTTAACTGAAATAGTGTTTAACATGACATCATAAATACTTAACTACTGAATTAGTGAATAGTATGATGTTATAATCACACGACAAAAGAAATAACGCATAGCCTGATTTCATAAGTATACGATAGCAGGAAATTGTTTCATGAAACCGTTCTCATGCTCAAGCATATATTTAGTGTTTAAGCCGAATTTCTTGTTCCGCCTATAAATTAAGATGAAATAAAGAAAATGTTCTGTTCATGATTTAAGATAATATTAAAGAATACTTTCAGCAGAGTGTTTTTATTTATTGTTATCGTAGGACGTGATTTAAATAAGTTACAAGAAAACTAATTTGTACACAGAATCTATTGCTGAGTTTGAGAAAGCTTTCATGAAAACGGACAAAGAACTAGGTTACCATTGCATCGAAGCTACACGACAACTAAAATAGCACAGCATGACGTCATAACTACATGACAACAAAAATAGCGCAGTATGACGTCATAACTACACGACAACAAAAATAGCGCAGCATGGCGTCACAACTACACGACAACTAAAATAGGGCAGCATGGCGTCATAACTACACGACAGCAAAAATAGCATGACGTCATAACTACACGACATCTAAAATAGCGCAGCATGGCGTCATAACTACACAACAACAAAAATAGCGCAGCATGGCGTCACAACTACACGACAACTAAAATAGGGCAGCATGGCGTCATAACCACACGACAGCAAAGAAAGGGCAGCATGGCGTCACATCTACACGACAACTAAAATAGGGCAGCATGGCGTCATAACTACACGACAGCAAAAATAGCATGACGTCATAACTACACGACATCTAAAATAGGGCAGCATGGCGTCATAACCACACAACAGCAAAAAAAGGGCAGCATGGCGTCACAACTACACGACAACTAAAATAGGGCAGCATGGCGTCACAACTACACGACAACTAAAATAGGACAGCATGGCGTCACAACTACACGACAACTAAAATAGGGCAGCATGTCGTCACAACTACACGACAACTAAAACAGCATGACGTCATAACTATACGACATCTTAAATAACGCCTCATGGCGTCATAACTACATGACAACAAAAATAGAGCAGCATGACGTCATAACTATACGACAACTAAAAAAGCGAGCATGGCGTTACAACTACACGACAACTAAAATAGGGCAGCATGGCGTCACAACTACACGACAACTAAAATAGGGCAGCATGGCGTCATAACTACATGACAACTAAAATAGGGCAGCATGGCGTCATAACTACACGACAACTAAAATAGGGCAGCATGGCGTCACAACTACACGACAACTAAAATAGCCTAGCATGGCGTCACAACTACACGACAGCAAAAATAGGGCAGCATGGCGTCATAAATACATGACAACTAAGATAGGGCAGCATGGCGTCACAACTACACGACAACTAAAATAGGGCAGCATGGCGTCACAACTACACGACAACTAAAATAGGGCAGCATGGCGTCACAACTACACGACAGCTAAAATAGGGCAGCATGGCGTCACAACTACACGACAACTAAAATAGGGCAGCATGGCGTCATTACCACCCGACAACAAAAATAGCGCAACATGACGTCATTACTACACGACAACAAAAATAGCGCAACATGACGTCATTACTACACGACAACAAAAATAGCGCAACATGACGTCATTACTACACGACAACAAAAATAGCGCAACATGACGTCATTACTACACGACAACAAAAATTGCGCAGCATGGCGTCATAATTACACGACAACTAAAATAGCGCAACATGACGTCATTACCACACGACAACAAAAATAGCGCAACATGACGTCATTACTACACGACAACTAAAATAGCGCAGCATGGCGTCATTACCACACGACAACAAAAATAGCGCAACATGACGTCATAATTACACGACCACTGGACAAGTTTATCAAGATGTCTTCGCAATGCAATGAAGTAAAATTATTACATGAAAATTACACGAAAACTTTTATAAAGCGGTTTGTTCTAATTACATCACACTTTGTATTTTATTTTTGTTTTGTTTTTATTTCCAATGATATGAATGCGATAGCGTTCGTCAAATAAAACATATACTGTTAATAACGAAACCTAACCATACTTAAATTTTATTTTCATATTTACTATACGTAGCCCTTATCGTATCAAATAGAACTGGTCCATCGAACTAAGAAAGGAAAATGGCTTTAAACTTTATCACGATGAAAATAAATCAATTCCTTGTGCTACTCTAATTCACCGATGACACAAAAGCATTTCAGAAATCCGACTTTATATCGACAGATCAGAAACACGATTACGCAAGTTTTAAAACCCAAATCCCATTTGAGCTCGTCGTACCAAACACAAGAATTTAAATAAAACATTTCCACCCTTTTGCACAATGAATTTATTGCCTGTCAGTTTTTATTATTAGGCACATTATCGTTAGCTTTTCTCCCTAGTTCTTCAAATAATTAGGCCTGTTATAAAATACAAAAGAGAGATAGCGATCTTCGGACATCGTCAAGTAGGTCCATTCACACTGACCAGTGGTCATTCTTACCATTTTACTAGGGACAAAGCATGTCATGATGGGATGGACGAGAGATAGTGCCCACGCTGTCCCTCCCCGTGAATTAGACGGTCGCGTGTACGGGTCAGATTACCAGATAAATGCCGAGTACCTCCAGGTATGGGACCCAGTAGACTGGTACACTCTCAAGAATATTGTAAAGATATTAAATTATTTAGAAAAAAACAACTCTCTGATAATTCTGATATTTTGGATGTATATTCTAGACTAGGGGGAGATAAGCTAGCAATCAAATTATTTTGATAACTTTAGTGGCTGGTAGCATACGGCAAATCTAGACCCTAACCAAATGGGAATCATACTAGTTAATATGACGGGTTTAACATGACAGGAAAGTCAATGGTACCACATGTCCCCTTTGTACCAATGTCCCTTAGTACCATGGGGCCCACGTGCACTCGTACCTATGCCCCCTGTAGCAGGAGTTCATAGTACCATAGGTCCCAATGCTATCACAGGTTCCCCTTGTGGGGCAGATCCGACTGGTATTACAGGTCCCATGGGCACCACCGGCTGAGGACCTCTTTTAGCACAACCCTCATTTCCTTTTTACGCTGACACGATAAGTTGACAAGGTAAAGAATATACTATCAGTGTAAGATCTAATTGCCTGACACGTCTGTGTTTTGTTAGTTTTATTGGGATACCAGTTGTTATTGAGATACCAGTTGTAGGACTACATACATTCCAAAAATGCTTCAGGCATCTTATAAACAATGGACGTCATCATTTCTTTACATTGAGGGCTGAAAAGTTAAACTTTTGCTGTAAATTCTAGTTTAGGCGTTTCCTGTTCTTTCAACATATTATGGATGTAATTTACAAATTGTCTTTAACTTCAGACCCGTTTACGAACCCCATACACTTGATCTAATTGAGTTATGTGTACAGTTCCCTATTCAGTGTTCCAGAGATGTACAGTGTTACCACGAACATTTCATTGCCCCCCTCTACCCAGAATTAGACAAGTTTAGCGTTTCTGTATATATAATAACACACCAGTGTAATTGATGCGACAGTTTAACATTATCATTGTATCTGATACCAAGTCTCAATCTAAAATTTATTCTGATTTCAAATATAAAAGTTGCGTCCAATTTGGAAGATTGACCATTGGATACGGAACACGTGTGGTCAGAGCCGTGTGTGGGGAGGTGGGGGAGGGGGGGGGGGTGTTCAGGGGGTGATACCGACATATGCTGCACGCTGTAATGTGTTGTCCATCCCCTGACCACTACTTTTATTTCAGTGCGAGCTGAATTAAAACCATCTGCTGACCAGAACGTTTATTGTCAGCATGACCACTGACCACTGCCGATATTGTCCGTATGAAACTCGGGAATTCAATTTAGCCATTTTATTTGTCAATCTTGATATAGACAAAATTTTACAAATATTACACAATATAGTGTTTAAGAATTAGATTAAAAAACAAATCTTTTATTAATTAAAATTAAAATCAGAAGACTAGATAAGCATTAGATGTCAAAGATCTTATTTTGATGTTCACACAGGAAGGGCTGAGGATGCAGATGGCGTGTGTGATAGTTATATACGGAGGTGAGGACAGGTCGACCGGGCCTATTGATGAATTAATACAAGTATCATAACAGATGATATCAGTGACATCAACCGTCGAATAATTACAGTGGGGTAATTAATGTTAAAATCAATATTTAATTAGATATAATCGACCACCCTCTCCGTTACTGTAACGCGCGCCTTTTAATGTACCCGGGCATGTCATATAAATGTCCAAAAATTGTTATATTTTGACGATAATGGGAATTTCTTTTGTCGTGGCTATTATACAGCTCTCCATTTTAAATAAACACGTCCATACTATTTGTTTATTTATAAATTTACATGTCATTTGAATTAATATTTTCGTCGATACCCATCAGACACGAGGAATTAAATAACGACTAGCCAGCTTGCGGACGGATGCATTTAACCGGCACCTTCCCCCGCCCGGAATGTATTTCAGTTTACAAAACGTCGTTATACCAATTGACAATGGGAGCAATTTGATTTGCTGTTTTTTAAGGCTGCTTTTGTTCGTGGCTAGCCACTATATTCGACCACTATTAACTATATACTTTAGTCTGTCAAAATACATGGTGATCATCACATTTGTACCTAAATTACAGTTCATGGCTCATTACACGTCGCCTTAACAAAATGTTTCTAGTGGCCTGAGATTGTTCTCCTGGAAATGAAACCCTCCCAAGACGGTTGGTTTAGAGATTGAAATGTTTAACAGCGTAAAGCGGCATGTACGAGTATAACCCATCTGGTTCTCAACGATTCAATGAAGATGATGATGGTGAAGAGGAAGAGGGGGACGACGAATTGGTTTATTTCCTTCCAGGTTTTAGTAGTGGGGGAAAGCTGGAGTTCCTGGATTAAAAACCCCGACCTACGACTGTTACCTCGCGACTTCCCCACGTAGACCTCGAACCGCGAGCCAGTAGTGGAGGACTTAGCGAAGATGAATGTCAGACGCCTTCGACGACGAGACGGCGATGATACATGTCTCGATTGATCTGGCAGAATGTCGCTGTTTTGTTATCTTTGTATAAAGAAATAAAATAGTTTAAACCAATTGATGGATGATGGCTGAAGATCCAGATGTATAGACTGACAAACTCTTTTATTGCAAGTTCATTTTCTACAGGCTACGAATGAATGAAAGGCGTTTATGGAAACGAATTAACGAAAGAAAAATATACCCGATATGTGAACTGTGTTAGGTCGTCCCAAGCCATCACGAACTCTGCTACTTCATAAGGCAATCTGTCGCTGGTCTTCGTTGCCAATGTCTTACCCTCAGTTCCTAGCCACAGGGACCTGAGAATTTGTTACAGCTAGTTTTGGACCTAAACTAGGGTGTTTAGAGTAATTTTACACTTTTTTGGAGGTTTAGATCTATTTTCGATAAAATGCCCATAAAGGCTATGACACTCTAATTTAGGTCCAAAACTAGCTGTAACAAATTATCCGGTCCCTGTGCTCCTAACCACAAAAGTATGCGGTATTGGTATACGCGATTCCACTTGGCATAGGGATCATTTTTCGGGAAAATGGTGACATGTCCCTGTGTTCCTGGACAACTGATTATCAGAAAGGCTGGTTACTTAAATATCAATTCATCAAGTGTCAATTTGTCTTGCTGTACAAATATGAAAAACGAACCCGTCCGTCTTATCCATCTATCAACCACCCCATCCTTTTATACCTCTGTATTACGTAAGCTAGTTTGTACTTATATTAAATCGTTTATACCCAGGGTTTAGTGTAGTCTGCCTCTACCTGGAGGGTCAGGGGCTCCCGAGGTGAGAACCCCCCTCTAGATCTGCTACAATAGGGAGGACAGTACTACACGGTAAGGACATCTCCCGATGTTCCGACTGTCCGACAATAGCTTGTATAGGTCGATACTATCTGAATCTCACTAGGGTGGTAAACGTCCTCGAGTCGTTCTCTTAAATTTAGATCTAAACAAAAGATCAAATTGGCTCAGAATCTTATTTTTTCACAACGGTTCTGATTTTCTAAAGACGAAGTCACAACTCATCGCCAACTTCATAGACTGATTTCACGGCCACTGTAAATATTGGTTCTCGTTGTATGTGATTTTGTTTTCTTTTGCTGAAGGCCTTGTTATTTCTCCATAAAGATAGTCATCGATGGCCATCAACGACTTCATCTGATACCAACTGGACAGATCGCTTACAGCTTATTGTCTCCCGTACGACCGACTCTGGGTCCCCGGGGGTCAGGAACAAAGACGTGTTACGGATATATAGCTACAATAAGATCCTCATGTAACACGTGGTCACACAGGGTTAAGTTTACACAGGTATTTGGTAAAGATTAAAATGATAAAAGCAAAACTCAACTCGGGGTATTATTTTTCTTTGGTTGGACATTGTCGCCAACAACATTTATTAGTCAAATGTTGAATAGAGACCACAATTAATGGTTTCATTAAACCGCCCTAAGACGTATTGATTGGGCGGTCACACAATGGCTTCTGTAGCATCTGTGTAACTCTGTACTATTAGTGTACGATCACCTGACATGAAGATATCGAAAATATAAAGATTAAACATGTGCATATTGATTGGTAAAAAAACAACCCTGAGATGAATTCTTATGATTAACAGAAGATAATTACAAAGACTCCTATGTATTTAGTACTTGCTTTTATGAAGGCGAACTTGGAACTTATAATTAGGTTAGTGTTAGTCTGCTAGTCAATATGTGTAACGATGTGTCGGGAAGTGAAGACCTCAAGATCATGTGAGAGGTCATCACGTGGAGAGGTCATCACGTGGAAAAGATATCATAATGTACAGAAACAAGTATTTAAATGCAGAGGTCAAAACATGAAAAGGTCACCATGTTTAGTGGTTATCATAGGAGAGGTCATCGTTATGTGAGATTTAATTATGACATTGTGTAGATGTCATCGTGTGAAATTTCATTATAACCAGAGGTCGTTATGTGAGATTTAGTTATGACATTGTGTAGATGTCATCGTGTGAATTTTCATTATAACCAGAGGTCGTTATGTGAGATTTAATTATGACATTGTTTAGATGTCATCGTGTGAAATTTCATTATAACCAGAGGTCGTTATGTGAGATTTCATTCTGTGTAGAGGTCATCATGTGAGATTTCATTATGTGTAGAGGTCGTTATGTGAGATTTCATTATGTGTAGAGGTCGTTATGTGAGATTTCATTATAACATTGTGTAGATGTCATCGTGTAAGATTTCATTATAATCAGAGGTCGTTATGTGAGATTTAATTATGTGTAGAAGTCATCGTGTGAGATTTCATTATGTGTAGTGGTCGTAGAGGTCATCATGTGAGATTTCATTATAACCAGAGGTCGTTATGTGAGATTTCATTCTGTGTAGAGGTCGTTATGTGAGATTTCATTATAACATTGTGTAGATGTCATCGTGTGAGATTTCATTATAATCAGAGGCCGTTATGTGAGATTTAATTATGTGTAGAAGTCATCGTGTGAGATTTCATTATGTGTAGTGGTCATCGTGTGAGATTTCATTATGCGTAGAGGTCATAAAGTGCAGAGGTCATCAGGTGTTCACATCATCAAATGCAGCACGTGTAGAGGTCACCGCGTGTAGAGGTCATCATGTGGTGAGTTTACCAGGATTACAGGACACCACATGTAGTGATCTTCAGCTGCTGAGGACACTTGGGTTACTACGTATAGAGAGAAACAAGTTATTACTTGTGAATATTTTGTATGACCGTCAACGTGACCTTGCATAGAAGTCGAGGTCACGATTTTAAAATCTCGACGCGATCTCGGAAAACCCTGAAAAGTTTTCAAATTCGAACACTGTAACAAAAGACCTTTTAAAACGATTTTTTATTTGAGATGCAAATCCCTTTGTTTTATCGATATTGTTACCGGTCGCATCATGTCACTTCCAGAACCTTCCCAAATAGCTTCCGTGTTTCAGGTGTGTGCTTTAATGGGATTTCCTCAATTAAAGGACAATGAAATCTTTTTCCCCCAATACTACCATCCGTCACTTTAATTGAAAACAAAGACGATTTTGATCAAGTGTTCTGTGATATCTCCGTCTCTCCAACCTAACATATGGTACAAATGCTACTCCATATAGCATTGCTAGTTTTACAGGGGTCTGCCTGGGTTTTTCTTGGTATTGTCTCCCTCCTTGTATTCCTCAAGTCATCGCCATATTTATATGTATAGACTGAAATAATTTAGCGTTTAGATGTATTTTTGCAATTGTTACAAACATTTTTGGACACGAATTCCAATTAATGAATTTGCGGACATCGATGATTGATCATATTACGGGCCTAAATTATGATAAAATTTTGGCTTATTAAGAATTCTTTAAATAAAATTTATAAATTTACATAAAGATAAGGCTGAATGAGCGTTATCTTCTCTATAAATTCTGAACCGGAAACGTACGTCAACAGTGACCGTTTTGTAAGTATACGTCATCAGTAACCGTTTTGTAATTACACGTCATCAGTAACCGTTTTGTAATTACATCAGCGCGAGTATAATTAAGATGGATGTTGAGAAGTCTTACTTTTTCGCAATTTGACTTTCGAAATAAAACGATTATGAACAAATATCATGCATAACTTGTAATTATATTTTCATTGAACAGCTTCACATTTTTCGAATATTGTTTTGTTTATTTGTAACTTTACGATGAAAACCTATTGTAATCGGTAGGTAATTTAGTGAGTGACGACTACAATGTGTAACCAGTCAGAGTTCGTATTCCAACTTATACAGACGACATCGATACAACTTTTATCATTAACCACAGCATTTCTTAAAATTCGTTTTAATGTGGTTGTTATCCTCTCTCCTATTTTGTAAGATAACAAAAATCGAATTCAGACGTTTCTGTCAATGTTTAATAAAGTCGTTGAACTCCGAGATGTTGATCACCCACAGTTGCGTAACGTATCTCTCGCTCCTATCTCGGCGTCACCTGTTTGTACCAAACATCACCATTGGTTGGTCTGTAAAGGTTCATTTGTTTTCATAAATCTTATTGGTGTTACAGATATGCGGACGATAACGGGAGATAATATCAACGAGAAGGGGAGACAACTCTGGCGTTACTTTACCTCTAATAATATCCCGAGGTATGTTTTGATTTCGAGTCCGACTCCAAAAGAAATCTTTGAAGCATTATATGACACGTTGTAACGATGATATAGAGAACAGCTATCAAACAAACAAATGATTATGGCAATGTCGATGTTTGTTACATTATTGTTATTAGAGGATCTTACACTCGTGTCCATGTCATATTATAATTCTTAAAACGAGTTGTATCATATGGCATTAATAAACTCTTTAGATAAATTATTATCACATAAAACGAGTTGTATCATATGACATAAATAAACTCGTTAGATAAATTCATTATCACATAAAACGAGTTATATCATATAACATTAATAAACTCGTTAGATAAATTAAATATTACATAAAACGAGTTACATCATATGACATAAATAAACTCGTTAGATAAATTCATTATCACATAAAACGAGTTATATCATATAACATAAATAAACTCGTTAGATAAATTCAATATTACATAAAACGAATTATACCATATGACATTTATAAGCTCGTTTGATAAATTCATTATCACATAAAACGAGTTATATCATATAACATTAATAAACTCGTTAGATAAATTCAATATTACATAAAACGAGTTACATCATATGACATAAATAAACTCGTTAGATAAATTCATTATCACATAAAACGAGTTATACCATATAACATAAATAAACTCGTTAGATAAATTCAATATTACATAAAACGAGTTATACCATATGACATTTATAAGCTCGTTTGATAAATTCATTATCACATAAAACGAGTTATATCATATAGCATAAATAAACTCGTTAGATAAATTCATTATCACATAAAACGAGTTATATCATATAACATAAATAAACTCGTTAGATAAATTCAATATTACATAAAACGAGTTATACCATATGACATTTATAAACTCGTTAGATAAATTCAATATTACATAAAACGAGTGTTATATTGTATTATTATAAATCATGAGAAGCATACAAATCTATTGATAGAATTATAAACATATATTCAAACTAAGTGTATATGATACATTTTGTTTAATATATTTATAAATAACACGGAAACACAAGTCGAAGGAAGACAATTTGGACTTGTGTCCTGTCCGGACCTGGAACTCGCGATCTCGGAATTGAGACTTTGTTAGTTTTGTACCTAAACCAAGGTGTTTAGTGTAACCTACACGTTTGGGGGTGGGGGTTAAATCAATTTTCGACAAAAATGCCCCCTTAATAGCCTTTATGACCATTGAGGGGCATTTTTATTATCGAAAATTGATCTAAACCCCTCAGAAGTATTTTCAAAACTAGCTGTAACAAATTCTCAGGTCCCTGTGATCCGAGCTACCACACTAACAAGGTGACGGTCCTATAGTAATCTGATGATGGTCGTAGTCCGAGTTCCTCGTCATCTGCCAGTGCTGTCCTGTGATTGTTCCAGTAAGGTACTCGCCTGGAAATCTCATAACAACCATTTTTACGCATTTCATATTTTACAGATAATATTGGCGTTATTTCATGTACAGGTGTACAGCAAAATTCTAGAAAATAAAACGACAATTATTTGAAAAAAAAATTCAACATCCACCGAGGTCCCCGGGGTAATGTATGGGTACCTTTAGTGTTTTTGTCTGCACGACGAAAGTCTAACGGCCATATTGGTGAGACGGTGGGTACCAAGGGAATCCGATTTCCACAGAGGTTAGAACTTTTATCACATTTTTACCGGTCAGGGTCGGTGACTCTAGGTCTGGACATTGTGAGGCTGAAACATTTTATCGATTCAGGCATAAAGCCCAAGACAAGACCGGCTAAATAGAGGGTTTCGATAGGTAGTGTTGTACTTAGTCTGAGTATCATATAAATAAAACAGGAACTATGGAGAGCGATATAAGCCTAGCATGACTTTTAGATTTGTAGAAAAGAGAACAAATTAAGGAACTTGTAAAAAGTTGCATTTTACGCCTACAGTATACATATCCGTCCGATCGACCTTTAAAGGATACATCCATTAATTTGGGACATCTAGAATAAAACTGCTCAATTGGAATCGGCCAACAATGTGTGGTATCTCATGTTAATTTTATAAGTTCATGCTCTATGATCCGAACCGAAATGCACGTGTCAGTAACCAGCTTGGATATCAAACTGCCACATCCCGATCACAGCTCTGACTCTTCAACAAATCTCTTATTACGGAAGGTATGTCGCCATTATTTCACGTTTATTTATATGGAATTGATTAGGATGCGTTCCGTCACAGTGAATCAGAGGGGAAGGTGGTTATGGTTACTTGACCCCTCGCGTGCATTACTTGTCTGTGATAAGATTGAAATAAAAATGTCACCCAGTCTCTGGACCTATCAGTGCATCGACTCCTCCGATAGCTAAGGCCCATAACCATGATAAATAGTGACTTAATTATATACTGTCATCATTAGTGTAATTGAAATGTTACCAAGACAGACGATGTAGAAAACAGGGCAAGCATAGCACCCCGACAGTCAAGTGACCACAGTAAACGCATTTTTACAAAATAATAACTCGGTTCCGGACGAAGTGACAATATGGTCTACACAACTTACATTACGGACGAAATGACAATATGGTCTACACAACTTACGTTTCGGACGAAATGACAATATGATGTACACAACTTACATTACGGACGAAATGACAATATGGTCAACACAACTTACATTTCGGACGAAATGACAATATGATGTACACAACTTACATAACGGACGAAATGACAATATGGTGTACACAACTTACATTACGGACGAAATGGCAATATGATGTACACAACTTACATTACGGACGAAATGACAATATGATGTACACAACTTACATTACGGACGAAATGACAATATGGTGTACACAACTTACATTACGGACGAAATGACAATATGATGTACACAACTTACATTACGGACGAAATGACAATATGATGTACACAACTTACATTACGGACGAAATGACAATATGGTGTACACAACTTACATTACGGACGAAATGACAATATGATGTACACAACTTACATTACGGACGAAATGACAATATGGTGTACACAACTTACATTACGGACGAAATGACAGTATGGTGTACACAACTTACATTACGGACGAAATGACAATAAGGTGTACACAACTTACATTACGGACGAAATGACAATATGATGTACACAACTTACATTACGGACGAAATGACAATATGATGTACACAACTTACATTACGGACGAAATGACAATATGATGTACACAACTTACATTACGGACGAAATGACAATATGATGTACACAACTTACATTACGGACGAAATGACAATATGGTCTACACAACTTACATTACGGACGAAATGACAGTATGGTGTTCACAACTTACATTACGGACGAAATGACAATATGATGTACACAACTTACATTACGGACGAAATGACAATATGGTGTACACAACTTACAAGATACAAGATACAAGATACAAGAAGCTTTATTTAAAGTCGCATATATAAAACAAGCAACATTAGCGCTGTAGCGCTATTTCTGCGACAAACATAGTAAAAGGCAAACATAAAACAAGGTAATTAACTAAATACATAGAAACATGCAAAGCTGTACACTATCACAGACAAGCTAGTATGAAATTACATCAATGTAAGTAAAATATTTGGGTTAAACATGTATAACACAGCAGCACATAGTGGCATATATCACATTTACCAGAATAATAAAATTACACTATTTATTAATATTGAACACCTGCATATCACACAGGTGCTGCTATTGAGATGATTAAAGCACTTATAAGTCAAATATACATAAATGCTAATATAGCAAAGAAATAAAATTTGACATAATATACACTAATATAGTGTAAATTAAAAGAAGACAATGAAGTCAAGTGATTAAACAATTGAGATTGAAAATAAGGGCTAAAAAAAAATAACTGTGCTGCTGGTTATAATAAAATTAAAAAAAACATGCAAAAAAGGCAAGACATGAGACAGGCAAGTCATTAAGACAAACAAAAAATAAAAAGCATTGCTAAGCACTGGAACATATACCACAGGAGCACACGAGGCCATCCCAGGTATGCAGCAGTCTGGAAAACTCTGGATAACTATCCGCCTTCCTCATATGGTTTGGCAGACTGTTCCATATCCGGGCGGCCTCGTAGCGGAAAGATTTAAGTCCGTGCCTGGTTGTCCGTACTCTAGGTAGTTCCAGCTGCCTTTCACTCCTGAGATTATAAAAAAGAAGTTTTCTCAGTTAAAAGAATGCATATATAATCAGGAGCTACATTAGTTACAATTTTAAAAACTTCACACGCCATGTTTTTCATCCTATGAATATGCAATGATGATAAATTAAGTTTCTGTAAAAGTTCTGATATTGGTGTTGTAAAATCATCCTCAATAAAACGAACTGCTCTCTCTTGTATCTTTTCCATCTTTCTGGTGGAATTCAAACTGCCAAAATGCCAAGCCAGGGGACAGTAATTAAAATTTGAAAGAATAAAAGATTTGAAAATTAAAATCCCCCCCTGCTTGCTAAGATCACGGCCAATTCTTTTCAACACACATAGCTGTTTTGAAGATTTTTTTACAAATGTTGGATACATGAACATCAAATTTTAATTACGGACGAAATGACAATATGATGTACACAACTTACATTACGGACGAAATGACAATAAGGTGTACACAACTTACATTACGGACGAAATGACAATATGATGTACACACCTTACATTACGGACGAAATGACAATATGATGTACACAACTTACATTACGGACGAAATGACAATAATGTGTACACAACTTACATTATGGACGAAATGACAATATGATGTACACAACTTACATTACGGACGAAATGACAATATGGTGTACACAACTTACATTACGGACGAAATGACAATATTGTGTACACAACTTACATTACGGACGAAATGACAATATGGTGTAAACAACTTACATTACGGACGAAATGACAATATGATGTACACAACTTACATTACGGACGAAATGACAATATGGTGTACACAACTTACATTACGGACGAAATGACAATATTGTGTACACAACTTACATTACGGACGAAATGACAATATGGTGTAAACAACTTACATTACGGACGAAATGACAATATGATGTACACAACTTACATTACGGACGAAATGACAATATGATGTACACAACTTACATTACGGACGAAATGACAATATGGTGTACACTACTTACGTTACGGACATGATGACAGTATGGTCTACACAACTTACATTACGGACGAAATGACAGTATGGTCTACACAACTTACATTAGGGACGAAATGACAGTATGGTGTACACAACTTACATTAGGGACAAAATGACAGTATGGTCTACACAACTTACATTACGGACGAAATGACAATATGATGTACACAACTTACATTACGGACGAAATGGCAATATGATGTACACAACTTACATTACGGACGAAATGAAAATATGATGTACACAACTTACATTACGGACGAAATGACAATATGATGTACACAACTTACATTACGGACGAAATGACAATATGATGTACACAACTTTACATTACGGACGAAATGACAATATGATGTACACAACTTACATTACGGACGAAATGACAATATGATGTACACAACTTACATTACGGACGAAATGACAATATGATGTACACAACTTACATTACGGACGAAATGACAATATGGTGTACACAACTTACATTACGGACGAAATGACAATAATGTGTACACAACTTACATTACGGACGAATTGACAATATGATGTACACAACTTACATTACGGACGAAATGACAATATGGTGTACACAACTTACATTACGGACGAAGTGACAATATGGTCTACACAACTTACATTATGGACGAAATGACAATATGATCTACACAACGTAGATTACGGACGAAATGACAATATGGTCTACACAACTTACGTTACGGACGAAATGACAGTATGGTCTACACAACTTACATTACGGACGAAATGACAGTATAGTCTGCACATCTTACGTTACGGACGAAATGACATTATGGTCTACACAACTTACATAACGTACGAAATAACATGGTCTACACAACTTATATTCATAGTCGTGTCGAATCCATTTTGTATGTTGGCTTATATATGATTTTTCGTCTTTTCGAATTGTAGCCCGCGATAATAACGCCAAGCGAAAAAAAACGAGATAACGGAAACACGCCAAAGCAAAATCACGAAATAATGAAAAGGAGAGAAGCGTATTGTACACCATTGGCTTGCGAAGTTGTGCATGCAGATGCTTTGGTTTTGTTTGCGTATAACAACTGAAGTCTAAATGAATGAATGAAAGAATTGATGAATGAATGAATGAATGAAAGAATAGATGAATAGATGAATGAATGAAAGAATAGATGAATAGATGAATGAATGAAAGAATGAAAGAAAGAGTGAGTGAGTGAGTGAGTGAGGGAGGGAGGGAGGGAGGGAGGGAGGGAGGGAGGGAGGGAGGGAGGGAGGGAGGGAGTGAGTGAGTGAGAGAGTGAGTGAGTGGGTGAGTGGGTGAGTGAGTGAGTGAGTGAGTGAGTGAGTGATTGAGTGAGGGAGGGAGGGAGGGAGGGAGGGAGGGAGGGAGGGAGGGAGGGAGGGAGGGAGGGAGGGAGTTGCCAGAGTGAGTGAGTGAGTGATGGAGGGAAGGAGGGAGGGAGGGAGTTACCAGAGTGAGTGAGTGAGTGAGTGAGTGAGGGAGAGGGAGTTACCAGAGTGAGTGAGTGAGTGAGTGAGTGAGTGAGTGAGTGAGTGAGTGAGTGAGCGAGCGAGTGAGTGAGTGAGTGAGTGAGTGAGGGAGGGAGGGAGGGAGGGAGGGAGGGAGGGAGGGTGGGAGTGAGTGAGTGATTGAGCGAGTGAGTGAGCGAGCGAGCGAGCGAGCGAGTGAGCGAGCGAGCGAGCGAGTGAGTGAGTGAGTGAGTGAGCGAGCGAGTGAGTGAGTGAGTGAGCGAGCGAGCGAGCGAGCGAGCGAGCGAGTGAGTGAGTGAGTGAGTGAGTGAGTGAGTGAGTGAGTGAGTGAGTGAGTGAGTGAGTGAGTGAGTGAGTGAGTGAGTGAGTGAGTGAGTGAGTGAGTGAGTGAGTGAGTGAGTGAGTGAGTGAGTGAGTGAGTGAGTGAGTGAGTGAGTGAGTGAGTGAGTGAGTGAGTGAGTGAGTGAGTGAGTGAGTGAGTGAGTGAGTGAGTGAGTGAGTGAGTGAGTGAGTGAGTGAGTGAGTGAGTGAGTGAGTGAGTGAGTGAGTGAGTGAGTGAGTGAGTGAGTGAGTGAGTGAGTGAGTGAGTGAGTGAGTGAGTGAGTGAGTGAGTGAGTGAGTGAGTGAGTGAGTGAGTGAGTGAGTGAGTGAGTGAGTGAGTGAGTGAGTGAGTGAGTGAGTGAGTGAGTGAGTGAGTGAGTGAGTGAGTGAGTGAGTGAGTGAGTGAGTGAGTGAGTGAGTGAGTGAGTGAGTGAGTGAGTGAGTGAGTGAGTGAGTGAGTGAGTGAGTGAGTGAGTGAGTGAGTGAGTGAGTGAGTGAGTGAGTGAGTGAGTGAGTGAGTGAGTGAGTGAGTGAGTGAGTGAGTGAGTGAGTGAGTGAGTGAGTGAGTGAGTGAGTGAGTGAGTGAGTGAGTGAGTGAGTGAGTGAGTGAGTGAGTGAGTGAGTGAGTGAGTGAGTGAGTTACCAGAAAGTACAATACATGTTGGTGTCTGTCTTGAGAAATATAAACTAGGTCGTCCTAATATATGTCGTTTATAAGTTTGAAAGTTCGTGTTTTGGTTTTCTCTGGTCAAATTGGACAGGAGAAAATATCAACCCTTTAATTAGTTTAAGGGTGTATATATATATGTATATCATTTTACCAATGGTCTATACAGGTGCGAACGAATCGAGTCGTTTAGAAAGATCAAAATAGTTCCATGTCTCCGTTACGTATTAGATCTGACCTTGTTTTAGGTGTGCTTGATTTAGTGCCCCTTCCTGCTAGGGTAGACCAATATACATTCTTATTGTAAGTTATTTTTAAGGATCTTATGTCTTATTGCGCCATAAGCATTTATTGTTTATTGCGTTGGTATAAACATATTTTATTAAAGCATAAATGTAGCAAACGGGTTGGGCACAAGTTATTACAACATTACACATGGCCTTCCACTATATGCTTACACACAAAGAGAAATATCATGTTATAATGATAACATTGAATACCATTTACATAGAACAAGTATAAACTTCAAGCAAACATACAAGATGATACGCGCAGCTTGATAACTCTTTTTCTGGATTTGATATAATTTTACATCTTTCTGAAAATTATAGTGTTACAAAAGTCATATAAAAACGTATGATCTGCAAGGTCTTTGGTATGAACTTATCAAATAGGGTTTCATAATAAAAGGAAAGTCAACACCCTTTTTGAAAAATCTTTTTGACAGAATACAATACCAGAATTTGGACTATTGTCGTATATTTCATAGCAATATTCATACAATAATTGCTTAAATCGTTCCAAAATAGAATACTTAAACATTTACTAGTATACACAAAGTAGCAGACACATTCATGGATTACCAAACTGTCATTGTGCTAAAGGATTAAAGACTACATCCGTTCTTTTCTTCGGCTAAATAATTTCTGAAACATCCACACACCTAATATCATGTTCCTTGTAAATATTCTTTCTCTGTGTAAACCCACCCTTCAGACAAGGTGGCTGTTTACATTTATTATAACCAGTACCGAGTTGCTAACAATAAACAATGGCGGACGTTTTCTAAATTAAAATATGTGATACGCATTTAAATCGCAGACAAACAACACCATCTGGCGTAGGAGACAGTTAATTCTCCCAAAACAACGCGCAACCTGGTTATTTAGTTAACACCGTCGTAAAGCCTACTGTATGGAAACCCGTGTGATCAGGTGTTCTGTAGGCTATCATTTAAATAAACACAACGTTATTTTACTACGGGTTATAATAGTCACACGATACCCAATTGTCCCCTCTATATATGCATACACATGTACGCATGTCCTAAGTAACAAAACTGTTGGTACGACCCTAACACGTCTATAGATACAACGCTATCAGAAAATGTAAATGAAACGAAATCCGCCCCGAGCGTGACTTTTTCATTCTGTCAGCATCCCTGGCGTAACGAAAATCACCTCAAAAATGGAAATGGCATGAACGTTTTTTAAACTATACCTTTAGATAGTTTTCTGGGGGGGGGGGGTTCATTCTTGGTTTTGCATGTTGTTTTGCTGGTGGTTAGTCATGATATAATTATTTTTTTCATTTTCTTCATAAAAAACCCTTCGACATATGGTTTATCCGATAGATATAGTCTCCCATATTGATAAAGTCACATTGTCAACAATTAGAAAGATCTATAATTTTGGAGGGAAAATTTCTATGACGAGTGTCTGGTGCGCGTATTGTAACTGATGTATACGGAGTTCCGTAGAGTTATAGACTGACAGGATCAACACAATAAAAACATTTTATGGTCGCGATTTCCAATCCTATCGTTAATTGATTGCGTTTAAAATTTACTTGCTAATAGCTTACACTGTTATGACAATAACACTGACCGAGCGATAGAATATAGAGACTACGCTCACAGTCACTGACAATAGGACATGTAGAATTTAAAATAGAGGCGACTCTCTGTCGATTATAATTGCTAATGAATTGATACAATGGTGTACAGCTGTAGTCACTGATTCAGGATTTGTGAATAAACACATCCTCCACGCTTGAACACTCCCTTCCTGGAGATCGTTTATCGTTAATGCGTTTCATAATACTATACTATTTTCTGTTTGAATAAAATGCCCCATCCCCCCTCCCAACATCCAATAAACAAACTTAAACGAACGACAGGTTGATTAAATGCGATAAGCTAAACCACGAAGTTTAATCTTGGTTCCGTAACGCGTGAATGGGTTCAGTGCGTAATAAGGGAGGTAACTCGCGTTCATTCCCTGGTACTGTTTATTATCGACGTAACGACGCATGATCTCCTGTTAAATTCTCATTGAATACTACCCTTTAGAGATAGAACCCTTTGGCCTGTTGGTCCGCTACAGCAGCAGGGTCAACACTTTTGCAATATAGATTATCATCAACTATATTTTAGAAAGTAACACTATTCTCAGTAAACCTAAGATAATGTTTTAAAAAATCAATTAATAAAGTTCTTTGAAGATTTTCTGTTGCAAACAAGAGGCAAGTGAAATATTCTTTAATGAAATGCTCCGCAAATTAACTCCGTCTAATTCAAATGTCTAATATTGTCTTGTAAATGTTATAACTGGTCGACATTTTAAAAACCTCAGGAACTTAAAAAGGAGTAATGATGTAAATGTTTAAAGTCTGACAGATTGAATACCTAAAAGTACATCATTAAAATGCATACAAATGATCATATAACACATTAAAATATCCAGCCCTAAGAGGCTTACGAGACACTGTAAACAATTATTTATGATGTAAAAAGAAAGAGAAAATATTTATGGTCGGGCATTACTTTATCGACGACATTGAGTTTCCGACTCGAGATTTTTTCACCGGGTGTCTTCTGCCTATATATGATATCAACACGACAATAAGTAGAAAAGTAAACTGTGCATTTCAAGCGGGTAGTTTCATAACAAATTGAATATCTAGTTCATAAAATATAAAGTCAGGTATTTTATTAACCCCGTTTTATATACAACTTTAAAACCTTACCTGCAGCTTTCAGAGCCTCAGTCAAACTAAGGACGCTTAGTCAACATAGTGCTAGATGTCAAATCATGTGATTTTTACCGACATATCACGAACAGGCAAAATAAATGTTGCAATTTAAGTAACGCATAATTTGTGTAGTGTTATGAATAAAACGCTATGACAGGGCATATATATGAGAGTTTATTTTCTCATAGAAAAAAAGAATGGAAACTATAATGTTTTTTGTACATCTACATCAGACCCAGTGAAGTGCTATAGTATATGATTTCCGTAAAAAAGGTAATGATAGGTAATACAGTGTTTTAAACATAGAAATTTACAAAAAATGTTGACCTTTTCAAATTCTGCTGTCACTTCGGTTGAACAATATTTCAACTTATCATTTATATCAAAATGTGACATTTTCTGAAGGATAATTATCTAAAACACAAATATTGCTTTTTGAAAATGTTCCCCTATTACAAAATTCGACTGATGCATGTGGTCTTCGATGTTTTTGAAACCATAGGGAGCAACACACTACCACAGGTATAGTGTCATGGCGGCCGCTACATAATATATATATGACGAGTAGCAGTAGGAAAGAGCGGCATTGTGATGAGTAAATCACGAACTGACAGATACACGATAGTACAAGTAAGGGAAAACATAGACTATGAAATAAAAATACTGAGAAATTTTATTCATAGTTGTGTTGTGTAATATATGAGATGATTTGATTTCCCGGTCGATTTTCGGATCTTCAAGAGTACTAAAACCAGGACTCAAAAGACATTATATTTGTTTTTTTTCTTATCTATTAATACAGTAATATCAACATGACTATACTTATTCATGTATAGATTGACACTTTAAATCGTCATCCATTATCAATGCACAGCTGTTATAGCTGTAGTAGTTTATACAGTATTGGATATACGGTAGTATAGCTTTCACTCTGGTTATTATTGTGAAGTATCAACATTTATAGTCCTCTATACCAGACTAAAAAAAACCCAGATATTGATATATTTATACAAAACACATATTAAAAACATGTACAGAATGCATTAAGATTAAATTTCAGTCCATTATACTACGTTATGATTTCTATGGTTATTTCAGCTGGGTAGTTATAGAAAATGTCTTGTTTATTCCCAATGCTTGTCCAAACCGTTTTTGAAAGCGTTTATACTGGGTGCAGATACTATATAGTTTCAGGTAGGCTGTTCCAATATTTTACTGTTCTTATTGAGAAAGTATGTTCCTTGCTGCTGATGTTGCACGCTTAGGGTAGATTTTCTTTGAGTTTCCTCCTCCGCTTTGTCCCTGTGATGCATTTCACCACAATACGACGGTCTTACAGCATTCCTTGTTGTATATCCCATTAATTATCTTGTGCAATTCAAGCATGTCTCCTCTCACCCGTCGAAAGGACAATGTTGGAAGTTTAAGTTTTTCCGATCTTTCGTTGTAGCTGAGGTTTTTTATGCCCGGAAGACACTTTGTAGCCCTGCGTTGGACGCCCTCTCTCATGTGTATATGTTTACGTCGGTATGGATACCACATTGGGCTAGCATAATCCAGTTGGGAACGTACAAGGCAAAAATTTATAAAGAGGAATAAATGTTTTTATATCCATATCACTATGATAGATAAATTAAAATAAAGAAACCATCAATATAACGTGTATTTTCTCTAAAAGCAGCGTATAGTAACATGTTTTAATAGAAAGACATACTTAGGCGATATATCAAAACTTGTAAAGCTCATCAGAAGACACGTTCAGGAAGAACACACAGATATGTCTGTTGATTACAATAGTAACATAAGAAATAAGGAGTTTTGGGAGATATTTAATTCATGAAGAGGAATTCACTTTTAAATAGTTGATACATTTCTGATCTTCTATTATTCGGATGTAGAATTAGTTAACTTGTTGTTTACAATACAGATCTGAAGAACATGTGATTTTCTAAATTTCGACACGGATATTTCACGTATATAAAGGTTGTTTTCAAACTGATAATTATGTTTGGATGTTGTTGGTTATTCATTTGTATACGGATTTTTTCTCGCGATAAAGTCATTACCTATTGGCGTTGTGAGCTGTTTTATCAATATTATTTGAATGATGTTGGCTGCGGTTTCTGGCATCTTGCAAACTGATTTATGATTTAATGTCTATGTGTATTGTAATCCTATATGCTGTTGCATACGGAATGAAATAAAATTGAAATTGATATTGAATTAGCCACAGACTTATTGTCCAAGTGTCACACAGAGGCAACCAGAGGGAAAAAATAATATAATAAGCAGGATTTTACCTGGCACACAATATATCATAGTAAACGATTTTGCATTTTACATGGGGGAATATAATGACTATCTATAAGTACCAGTATTATATTATAATAAAAAATATTCCAGTGTAATGACATATTTAGGAGGAAGAGACACATATTGTCTGTTATTACAATATAAACGTCATGTTTAGAAGGAAGAGACACATATTGTCTGTTATTACAATATAAACGTCATGTTTAGGAGGAAGAGACACATATTGTCTGTTATTACAATATAAACGTCATGTTTAGGAGGAAGAGACACATATTGTCTGTTATTGCAATATAAACGTCATGTTTAGGAGGAAGAGACACATATTGTCTGTTATTACAATATAAATGTCATGTTTAGGAGGAAGAGACACATATTGTCTGTTATTACAATATAAACGTCATGTTTAGGAGGAAGAGACACATATTGTCTGTTATTACAATATAAACGTCATGTTTAGGAGGAAGAGACACATATTGTCTGTTATTACAATATAAACGTCATGTTTAGGAGGAAGAGACACATATTGTCTGTTATTACAATATAAACGTCATGTTTAGGAGGAAGAGACACATATTGTCTGTTATTACAATATAAACGTCATGTTTAGAAGGAAGAGACACATATTGTCTGTTATTACAATAGAAATGTCATGTTTAGGAGGAAGAGACACATATTGTCTGTTATTACAATATAAACGTCATGTTTAGGAGGAAGAGACACATATTGTCTGTTATTACAATATAAACGTCATGTTTAGGAGGAAGAGACACATATTGTCTGTTATTACAATATAAATGTCATGTTTAGGAGGAAGAGACACATATTGTCTGTTATTACAATATAAATGTCATGTTTAGGAGGAAGAGACACATATTGTCTGTTATTACAATATAAACGTCATGTTTAGAAGGAAGAGACACATATTGTCTGTTATTACAATATAAACGTCATGTTTAGGAGGAAGAGACACATATTGTCTGTTATTACAATATAAATGTCATGTTTAGGAGGAAGAGACACATATTGTCTGTTATTACAATATAAATGTCATGTTTAGGAGGAAGGGACACAGATTGTCTGTTATTACAATATAAATGACATGTTTAGGAGGAAGAGACACATATTGTCTGTTATTACAATATAAATGACATGTTTAGGAGGAAGAGACACATATTGTCTGTTATTACAATATAAATGTCATGTTTAGGAGGAAGAGACACATATTGTCTGTTATTACAATATAAATGACATGTTTAGGAGGAAGAGACACATATTGTCTGTTATTACAATATAAATGACATGTTTAGAAGGAAGGGACACAGATTGTCTGTTATTACAATATAAATGTCATGTTTAGAAGGAAGAGACACATATTGTCTGTTATTACAATATAAATGTCATGTTTAGGAGGAAGAGACACATATTGTCTGTTATTACAATATAAATGACATGTTTAGGAGGAAGAGACACATATTGTCTGTTATTACAATATAAATGACATGTTTAGAAGGAAGGGACACAGATTGTCTGTTATTACAATATAAATGACATGTTTAGGAGGAAGAGACACATATTGTCTGTTATTACAATATAAACGTCATGTTTAGGAGGAAGAGACACATATTGTCTGTTATTACAATATAAACGACATGTTTAGGAGGGAGAGACACATATTGTCTGTTATTACAAAGTAAATGTCATGTTTAGGAGGAAGGGACACATATTGTCTGTTATTACAATATAAATGACATGTTTAGGAGGAAGAGACACATATTGTCTGTTATTACAATATAAATGTCATGTTTAGGAGGAAGAGACACATATTGTCTGTTATTACAATATAAATGTCATGTTTAGGAGGAAGAGACACATATTGTCTGTTATTACAATATAAATGACATGTTTAGGAGGAAGAGACACATATTGTCTGTTATTACAATATAAATGTCATGTTTAGGAGGAAGGGACACATATTGTCTGTTATTACAATATAAATGACATGTTTAGGAGGAAGAGACACATATTGTCTGTTATTACAATATAAATGACATGTTTAGGAGGAAGAGACACATATTGTCTGTTATTACAATATAAATGTCATGTTTAGAAGGAAGGGACACATATTGTCTGTTATTACAATATAAACGTCATGTTTAGAAGGAAGATACACATATTGTCTGTTATTACAATAGAAATGACATATTTAGGAGGAAGAGACACATATTGTCTGTTATTACAATATAAATGACATGGTTAGAAGGAAGGGACACAGATTGTCTGTTATGACAATATAAATGTCATGTTTAGGAGGAAGAGACACATATTGTCTGTTATTACAATATAAACGTCATGTTTAGGAGGAAGAGACACATATTGTCTGTTATTACAATATAAACGTCATGTTTAGGAGGAAGAGACACATATTGTCTGTTATTACAATATAAATGTCATGTTTAGGAGGAAGAGACACATATTGTCTGTTATTGCAATATAAACGTCATGTTTAGAAGGGAGAGACACATATTGTCTGTTATTACAATATAAATGTCATGTTTAGGAGGAAGAGACACATATTGTCTGTTATTACAATAGAAATGACATGTTTAGGAGGAAGAGACACATATTGTCTGTTATTACAATATAAATGTCATGTTTAGGAGGAAGAGACACATATTGTCTGTTATTACAATATAAATGTCATGTTTAGAAGGAAGGGACACATATTGTCTGTTATTACAATATAAATGACATGTTTAGGAGGGAGAGACACATATTGTCTGTTATTACAATATAAACATCATGTTTAGAAGGAAGAGACACATATTGTCTGTTATCACGATAGAAATGACATGTTTAGGAGGAAGAGACACATATTGTCTGTTATTACAATATAAATGACATGTTTAGGAGGAAGAGACACATATTGTCTGTTATTACAATATAAATGTCATGTTTAGGAGGAAGGGACACATATTGTCTGTTATTACAATATAAATGTCATGTTTAGGAGGAAGAGACACATATTGTCTGTTATTACAATATAAATGTCATGTTTAGGAGGGAGAGACACATATTGTCTGTTATTACAATAGAAATGTCATGTTTAGGAGGAAGAGACACATATTGTCTGTTATTACAATATAAATGTCATGTTTAGGAGGAAGGGACACATATTGTCTGTTATTACAATATAAATGACATGTTTAGGAGGAAGAGACACATATTGTCTGTTATTACAATATAAATGACATGTTTAGGAGGAAGAGACACATATTGTCTGTTATTACAATATAAATGTCATGTTTAGGAGGAAGAGACACATATTGTCTGTTATTACAATATAAATGACATGTTTAGGAGGAAGAGACACATATTGTCTGTTATTACAATATAAATGTCATGTTTAGGAGGAAGAGACACATATTGTCTGTTATTACAATATAAATGTCATGTTTAGGAGGAAGAGACACATATTGTCTGTTATTACAATATAAATGACATGTTTAGGAGGAAGAGACACATATTGTCTGTTATTACAATATAAATGTCATGTTTAGGAGGAAGAGACACATATTGTCTGTTATTACAATATAAATGTCATGTTTAGGAGGAAGAGACACATATTGTCTGTTATTACAATATAAATGACATGTTTAGGAGGAAGAGACACATATTGTCTGTTATTACAATATAAATGACATGTTTAGAAAGAAGGGACACATATTGTCTGTTATTACAATATAAACGTCATGTTTAGGAGGAAGAGACACATATTGTCTGTTATTACAATATAAATGTCATGTTTAGGAGGAAGGGACACATATTGTCTGTTATTACAATATAAATGTCATGTTTAGGAGGAAGAGACACATATTGTCTGTTATTACAATATAAATGTCATGTTTAGGAGGGAGAGACACATATTGTCTGTTATTACAATATAAATGACATGTTTAGGAGGAAGAGACACATATTGTCTGTTATTACAATATAAATGACATGTTTAGAAAGAAGGGACACATATTGTCTGTTATTACAATATAAATGACATGTTTAGGAGGAAGAGACACATATTGTCTGTTATTACAATATAAATGACATGTTTAGGAGGAAGAGACACATATTGTCTGTTATTACAATATAAATGTCATGTTTAGGAGGAAGAGACACATATTGTCTGTTATTACAATATAAATGACATGTTTAGGAGGAAGAGACACATATTGTCTGTTATTACAATAGAAATGACATGTTTAGGAGGAAGAGACACATATTGTCTGTTATTACAATAGAAATGACATGTTTAGGAGGAAGAGACACATATTGTCTGTTATTACAATAGAAATGTCATGTTTAGGAGGAAGAGACACATATTGTCTGTTATTACAATATAAATGTCATGTTTAGGAGGAAGAGACACATATTGTCTGTTATTACAATATAAATGTCATGTTTAGAAGGAAGAGACACATATCGTCTGTTATTACAATATAAATGACATGTTTAGGAGGAAGAGACACATATTGTCTGTTATTACAATATAAATGTCATGTTTAGGAGGAAGAGACACATATTGTCTGTTATTACAATATAAATGTCATGTTTAGAAGGAAGAGACACATATTGTCTGTTATTACAATATAAATGTCATGTTTAGAAGGAAGAGACACATATTGTCTGTTATTACAATATAAATGTCATGTTTAGGAGGAGGAGACACATATTGTCTGTTATTACAATATAAATGTCATGTTTAGGAGGAAGAGACACATATTGTCTGTTATTACAATATAAATGTCATGTTTAGAAGGAAGAGACACATATTGTCTGTTATTACAATATAAATGTCATGTTTAGAAGGAAGAGACACATATTGTCTGTTATTACAATATAAATGTCATGTTTAGGAGGAAGAGACACATATTGTCTGATGAAATATAAGTATCAACAATGCATTCATGTAGCGTCCACATACTTCCTAGCTAACGACATAACAACTAAATACAGAACAGCCGTGTTAGTGTCTATACTGTTATCTAATGTCACATGTATGAAGGTGTAATAGATGCATGATGCCAGATATAACGGTTCCTATTGGCAGGGAGATATAATAGTTCCTATTTGTAGGTATAATGGTTCCTATTGACAGGTATAACGGTTCCTATTGTCAGATATAACGGTTCTTATTGACAGGTATAACGGTTCCTATTGACAGGTATAACGGTTCCTATTGGCAGGGAGATATAATGGTTCCTACTGACAGGTATAACGTTCCTATTGGCAGGGAGATATAACGGTTCCTATTGACAGGTATAACGGTTCCTATTGGCAGGGTGATATAATGGTTCCTATTTGCAGGTATAACGGTTCCTATTGGCAGGGAGATATCATGGTTCCTACTGACAGGTATAACGTTCCTATTGGCAGGGAGATATAACGGTTCCTATTGACAGGTATAACGGTTCCTATTGGCAGGGTGATATAACGGTTCCTATTGACAGGTATAACGGTTCCTATTGACAGGTATAACGGTTCCTATTGGCAGGGAGATATAATGGTTCCTACTGACAGGTATAACGTTCCTATTGGCAGGGAGATATAACGGTTCCTATTGACAGGTATAACGGTTCCTATTGGCATGGAGATAAAATGGTTCCTATTTGCAGGTATAATGGTTCCTATTGTCAGATATAACGGTTTCTATTGTCAGATATAACGGTTCCTATTGACAGGTATAACTTTCCTATTGACAGATATAACGGTTCCTATTGACAGATATAACGGTTCCTGTTGGCAGGTATGACGGTTCCTATTGACAGATATAACGGTTCCTGTTGACAGATAACACGGTTCCTGTTGACAGATATAACGGTTCCTGTTGACAGATATAACGGTTCCTGTTGACAGATATAACGGTTCCTATTGACAGATATAACGGTTCCTATTGACAGGTATAACGATCCTATTGTCAGATATAAAGGTTCCTATTGTCAGATATAACGGTTCCTATTGACATGTATAACGGTTCCTATTGACAGATATAACGGTTCCTGTTGATAGATATGACGGTTCCTATTGACGGATATAACGGTTCCTGTTGACAGATATAACGGTTCCTGTTGACAGATATAACGGTTCCTATTGACAGATATAATGGTTCCTGTTGACAGATATAACGGTTCCTATTGGCAGATATAACGGTTCCTATTGACAGGTATAACGGTTCCTATTGGCAGATATAACGGTTCCTATTGGCAGGTATAACGGTTCCCATTGACAGGCATAGTGGTTCCTATTGACAGGTATAACGGTTCCTATTGACAGATATAACGGTTCCTATTGACAGCTATAACGGTTCCTGTTGACAGATATAACGGTTCCTATTGACAGATATAACAGTTCCTGTTGATAGATATGACGGTTCCTATTGACAAATATATCGGTTCCTATTGACAGATATAACGGTTCCTGTTGACAGATATAACGGTTCCTGTTGACAGATATAACGGTTCCTGTTGACAGATATAACGGTTCCTGTTGACAGATATGACGGTTCCTCTTGACAGGTATAACTTTCCTATTGACAGATATAACGGTTCCTGTTGGTAGATATAACGGTTCCTATTGACAGATATAACGGTTCCTGCTGACAGATATAACGGTTCCTGTTGACAGATATAACGGTTCCTGTTGACAGGTATAACTTTCCTATTGACAGATATAACGGTTACTGTTGATAGATATGACGGTTCCTTTTGACAGATATAACGGTTCCTGTTGAAAGATATAACGGTTTTTATTGACAGATATAACGGTTCCTATTGACAGATATAACCGTTCCTATTGACAGATATAACCGTTCCTATTGATAGATATAACGGTTCTTATTGACAGATATAACGGTTCCTGTTGATAGATATGACGGCTTCTATTGACAGATATAACGGTTCCTGTTGACAGATATAACGGTTCCTATTGACAGATATAACGGTTCCTATTGATAGATATGACGGTTCCTGTTGACAGATATGACGGTTCCTATTGACAGATATAACGGTTCCTGTTGATAGATATGACGGTTTCTATTGACAGATTTAACGTTCCTATTGACAGATATAACGGTTCCTATTGACAGGTATAACTTTCCTATTGACAGATATAACGGTTCCTGTTGATAGATATGACGGTTCCTATTGACAGATATAACGGTTCCTATTGACAGATATAACGGTTCCTGTTGACAGATATAACGGTTCCTATTGACAGATATAACGGTTCCTATTGACAGGTATAACTTTCCTATTGACAGATATAACGGTTCCTGTTGATAGATATGACGGTTCCTATTGACAGATATAACGGTTCATGTTGATAGATATGACGGTTCCTATTGACAGATAAAACGGTTCCTGTTGACAGATATAACGGTTCCTATTGACAGATATAACGGTTCCTGTTGATAGATATGACGGTTCCTATTGACAGATATAACGGTTCCTATTGATAGATATGACGGTTCCTATTGACAGATATAACGGTTCCTGTTGACAGATATAACGGTTCCTGTTGACAGATATAACGGTTCCTGTTGACAGGTATAACTTTCCTATTGACAGATATAACGGATTTATGTTGACAGATATAACGGTTCCTATTGACAGATAGAACGGTTCCTGTTGATAGATTTGACGGTTCCTATTGACAGATATAACGGTTCCTATTGACAGGTATAACCGTTCCTATTGACAGATATAACGGTTCCTATTGGCAGGTATAACGGTTCCTGTTGATAGATATGACGGTTCCTATTGACAGATACAACGTTCCTTTTGACAGATATAACGGTTCCTATTGACAGATATAACGGTTCCTATTGACAGATACAACGGTTCCTGTTGATAGATATAACGGTTCCTATTGACAGATACAACGTTCCTTTTGACAGATATAACGGTTCCTGTTGATAGATATAACGGTTCCTATTGACAGATACAACGGTTCCTGTTGATAGATATGACGGTTCCTATTGACAGATACAACGTTCCTTTTGACAGATATAACGGTTCCTATTGACAGATATAACGGTTCCTATTGACAGATACAACGTTCCTTTTGACAGATATAACGGTTCCTGTTGACAGATATAACGGTTCCTATTGACAGATACAACGGTTCCTGTTGATAGATATGACGGTTCCTATTGACAGATACAACGGTTCCTGTTGATAGATATGACGGTTCCTATTGACAGATACAACGTTCCTTTTGACAGATATAACGGTTCCTATTGACAGATATAACGGTTCCTATTGACAGATACAACGTTCCTTTTGACAGATATAACGGTTCCTGTTGACAGATATAACGGTTCCTATTGACAGATATAACGGTTCCTTTTGACAGATATAACGGTTCCTATTGACAGGTATAACTTTCCTATTGACAGATATAACGGTTCCTGTTGATAGATATAACGGTTCCTATTGACAGATATAATGGTTCCTGTTGACAGATATGACGGTTCCTATTGACAGATATAACGGTTCCTGTTGACAGATATAACGGTTCCTGTTGACAGATTTAACGGTATGGCGTTGTTAGATTGTAACCTATTGTAATGCTTATACAACAGCTTACAATGTGTGTATGTATCATTAAAACATGATGAAAAAGGTAAACAATAGAAAACTTCCTACGCGATCCACACGCTGGCTCCCTTGAATGTGACGGTTGGTTGTCAACCTGTTTTCTGAAGCTTTGACTGAGGTCATCAACCAGAAACATTGAAGCAGTCGGGTCTCTGGAGACATAGTGCTTCGCATGATGCTCGTGCGTTCTTTCTATCAAAATATTGTTATAATATACTTATATCGAGCCATCCAAGCAGATATTTGAAAAAGAACAAAGAACAAAAAAATGATATTCCTTTGGTAAATTGATAGTGCCAAAAACTCAGTATACATAATGCTAGGGCCCATTCCCTTAACAGCTTGGTGCATCCTTCTGACCGATTGGCGCGTACAGAATGTGAAAAACCATTCAGCGTTGACTATAATTGTAGTTGATTTGTGTTTCTTCCGATATCATTTTAAACATCCACACTATACATTTATGAATCTCGCATGCTTCCTTCACTTTAATTCACATGTGAATAATTGCTGTTACACTATGTTTCTTAATTGTATCTATTTAACTAAATAGTTGGGTATGTTTAGATGGAGGCCGTGGTGGCCGAGTTGTTCAGGTTAGATATCTGCGATGGAGTCCTCAGTTATTGGTCACAGATCGTTGAATTTCTCTAGAAATTTTGACTTTTCTTCCCCACCCCAGCCTGGCACGTCCTTAACAAGCGCGTTCATACATTTGGTTTGTTTGTTTGTGTTTTACGTTCTACTAACAACTATGGTCATCTAGGGACTTAACCAGGTTTCGGTAATGGAGGGAAAGCCGGAGTTCCCGGAGACAAACTATCGACCTAATGTCAGCACCGGGCAACAACCCCAAGTAGGTCTCGAAACCGCGACCCACAGATGACAGGCTATTGGTAGCGCTAGATTTGTCAACTTCAGTATGTTTCTTTTTCATGGAATAGTTTCCAAATGAACAGGTTCTTTTCTTTATTCAGTAAGATTAGGATAACGAATGTTGTAATAAAGAGGTATGGCGGGTTGCAATGCCTACCTCCCAACAGCACTGTGCTGTGCTAATGTGCGTGTCTACCTGTGCACTATTCTGGCGGTTGGTTTACTTGATTTACGTCGTCACCACACGGATACTAAATCTGTGTTCTGTCGACGTGAGGAGTTAGATTGCCGCAAACGGCCTCAGAGATTCAAAGGATGGGTGCCAGTTCGGTCCTCTCTGTGGCCTGTCAGTGATAAGCCTTTTTCTTTGCAGGAAGATACTTAAGGTCAGCTGCATAGCATATTATTTTAAAGGAGCAATTTAGTGAAGTAGATTATATAGTATATACACTGTAGTAGTTTTTATAGCATCAATAAATATTTGACTAAGTCGTAAACTGAATCGTACAATGAGGCTGAATAGAGTCATTTCGGTATAAGAACTTTACTATTGTACATACAATAAAAGTGATAATAATTCGAGGTTCTTATATACCGCTTTATCTCAAGCTGAAGTTCATCTCAAAGCGGTTCCGAAATTATTATCCGTTGTTATAAGACCTTAGCATCCAGCCAATATCGTTCTCAACTCCATGGGGAGCATACAACCTGTGCTGCCATCTTGGCGCCCATAGCAAGCATTCTACAATATCTAGCACTACCCAACCACGTATTCATTTACAGCTGAGTAGACTGGAACAAGCAGAGTGAAGTATCTTGATCAAGGATACAATACAAGTGCCGTGGCCGGAACTCGAACGCGCAACCCTTCGATCACGAGCCAGCCGTCCTACCAGTAAACCATCGCGCCTTCATGAAGGGACGTTTTTACACACAAGCAAAGAAAGGACATTTGGAGAAAAAGAGGATACAGTGAAACCTCGCTTGAAGTCAACCTCAGAATTAAGACCACCTCGCCATTAAGACCACTTCATTTCAGTCCCAAACAATCTTCTATATAGCTTTGTATTTTAAGCTTCACTGTTAAGACCACCTCGCTATTAAGACCACCTCACTATTAAGACAACATCGCTTCGCTTGTTTTGAAAAGTCCCAAATACCACTTTGTCACACTAAGCCTCATCTCAGTACACAGACCACCGACAAAACACAGTCACCTGGTGTGTATTCCACCAGTTAGATCAGTAAGCTGTTGTCAAATTGGCCAATCAGGTAATCGGTTACAATACTGTATGTGTAAGATTATCAAGCCTTTATATGAATTAATGGACCATGAACTAATGTCAAAGATGGATTTCATGGAAATCTGTGTGCATGATCATCTTCCGTATTCAGACCATCCCGCTATTATTGCCACTTATGTAGGGATCCTAATGTGGTCTTAATTAAGCTGACCAGCATTCGACCAGATGGGCAGCTTGAAGATTTTCCCATGCTAGAATATAAGCTGGGTTTTGATTCATCAAATCAGCAAAAGTGGTATTTTTCACTTGTGGTAAATATCACTTTTAAAGAATAGATAATATTTGATATTTCACTGGTAAAACTGTAATAATTAACCGGTCTTTATATCTGAAACCATACCCGACAGGAACAAAGCGTCGACGCATGCTAATTAAAGGTCACAAATTGTCCACGAGTGTTTGTTAGCGAGTTGTAATTCCTGTCACTGATCATTACGACCCAGGTACCACAATACAGCCACAAAGACGCTAATGATGACTTTATCACAAAGCTTCACAATAAACTACGGTAGTTGTTCTCCAGTGAAACTATAAATTCATTTTATCACGACCTTCCACAGGGTAATCTCATATTTGCGTTTTGCTACAAGAGTCAAAGACGTTATTAGGAATGACCCCTGTGTCCCGTAGGCAGACAGCATGTGATGGTACACTTTAGGCTGGCATTTGGGATAAATGAAAATCAAAGAATATTCTTAAATGAATTTCGCTGTTAACAGTTCGTTAAACGTAATAAAACCAAACAACCCTCCACTTTGCTGGCTGAAACGTCGTATACTTGGTTTGGTTTAAATAGCGTGTTCCATTTAGCGGAACGTTCCGGTTGTTCCGGAACGAACCAGACATTCCGCTAAATGGTACGCGACGTTCCGCAGGAACGAACCGGTTCTTCGGGAACGTCCCGTTTGAGGGTTCCAAGTTGGATCCAATATGGCGGTCAATGAAAGGTTTTCGTTTCAGATGTTCAATAAACTGTTCAAAGATATTACAGTAACCAGTTAACCAGGAACGGAATTCGGCACGTTCTGTTCCATTTAGCAGACCAGTTCCAAGTGGGCACAGCCGTAACGTTCTGCTAAATAGAACACACTATTAGTGTCATTTAAGGACAACCTCCCGGTGTATGCGATGTGGATGCGTATGTTGAGTGCGATGTATTTGTGAGGCCTCGGTATGTTTGTGTAAACCTTCTGAGATAATTCGGATCTTTTGCCTATTTAAAGTGCCAACACACTGAAATATGCAGGCCCCGAGCAGAATACTCCATCTGATCACTAACAACGGTTGAACCAGTCGCTCCATTCCCATAATGCTGAGCGTCATGCAGGGAGAAGTAACTCTCGGCCTGGGGACAGACCCCATAGCCTTCCTCACAGGGGCCAACGCTCAACTCAAGCCTAAAAGTGAGGTCATGTTAAGGGAGACTTTAGAAAGTCAGGAAAATCTCCATTTGAAAGGAGAAAGTTGTTCACAAAGATCGGAAAAGTAGATCTCAAATATAGTCGCCGTTTACGATCATTCAATGGGGAAAACTGGTACCATTCTTGCTGGGAAAACGTCGTTCACGAAAAATGCTTTTATAATTTTTCTTTACACTTTCCAAGACCAGTCCAATTACCAGTGCAATAAATAGCCTATAACGAAACACACCCACCAATCTCCAACCAGCGAGAGGTGTTTAGTTAAAACACCCTCCCATCTCCATCCAACGAAAGGTGTTTAGTGAAAACACCCACCCATCACCACCCAGCGAGAGGCGTTAAGTGAAAACACTCACCCATCACCATCCAGCGAGAGGCGTTTAGTGAAAACACAGACCCATCTCCACCCAGAAAGAGGTGTTAAGTGAAAACACCCACCCATCTTCACCCAGAAAGAGGCGTTGTGTGAAAACACCCACCCATCTCCACCCAGCGAGAGGCGTTGTGTGAACGCCTGCTACTAACAGTTTACCTCCGAGTTCGTCTGATATAAAATAATATGAAAAAGTTATAAATATAATAATTTTGATATGCCAGAATCATACACAAAAAGTGAGATTTAACGGTTAATACGAGTAAAACAAAAGATCTTCTTTTTCGAAATGATAGAATCTTGAGAAATGACGAAAATATATTGGTTGTATGTGAATTTGGAAATGTAAATTAATTTTAATTACTCGGGCATATTACTTACTTATAATGAAACGTTTAGATAACCCTCAAAATAAGTTGCAGAACGGGGACGAAAAACCTTCATTGCCGTTGTTAATATATGTCGTAAAATTATTTTAACGATGAAACTTAATTATCAGTCTTGGTCAATAACACCAGGCAATGTTCTGTGAAAGATACGTAAAAGTTCGTAAAAGCACTTGTGATAGGACAGTTTATTTTGAACTTGCTCTATATATACCACTGTTAAAGACTTGTACACGAGGGCCCACTATCAGAACACGAGAACATTTCCCTACAGCCGGGGATTCAATGTGTCGTTTCCGTTAACGCTTAGATATCAGTGAATGGTTTACAATGCTTTCTTTTATTTTCAATACTAAATGGGAGAGAAGAGAACAGAGGATTATGATTAAGAAGCAAAAGTGCAAAATATGAACCAGACAGTGTTCTTTATATTTTGTCCCAAAATGGCTATTTTGTTTCAATACGACTATGTGGTGATTCTACAGAAGAGGGGAACGTCCTAATGACTACAGATGAGGAATGTATTCCCTAGATAGTTTTAAATAATGATTGTATAGACTAATGGTTAATAGTTTTCCAGGTTACGTAAACATATGAAAGTGACGACAAATTAATTCCTGTATCAGGATAACACTCCCCATTGATTGTGTGTGCATTCTTGTATTCCACTGGAGCAGAACATCCTAATGATACGAGTATTGTTACAGTGAAGGAGAATATCCCAATGATAGAATGTTACATTGAAAGAGAACATCCAAATGATATATTGTTACATTAAAGGAGAACATCCCAATGATAGAATGTTACAGTGAAGGAGAACATCCCAGTGATAGAATGTTACATTGAAGGAGAACATCCCAATGATATATTGTTACATTAAAGGAGAACATCCCAATGATAGAATGTTACATTGAAGGAGAACATCCCAATGATAGAATGTTACAGTGAAGGAGAACATCCCAATGATAGAATGTTACAGTGAAGGAGAACATCCCAATGATAGAATGTTACATTGAAGGCGAACATCCCAATGATAGAATGTTACAATGAAGGAGAATATCCCAATGATAGAATGTTACATTGAAGGAGAACATCCCAATGATAGAATGTTAGAGTGAAGGAGAACATCCCAATGATAGAATGTTACAGTGAAGGAGAACATCCCAATGATAGAATGTTACATTGAAGGCGAACATCCCAATGATAGAATGTTACAATGAAGGAGAACATCCCAATGATAGAATGTTACATTGAAGGAGAATATCCCAATGATAGAATGTTACATTGAAGGAGAACATCCCAATGATAGAATGTCATAGTGAAGGAGAACATCCCAATGATAGAATGTTAGAGTGAAGGAGAACATCCCAATGATAGAATGTTAGAGTGAAGGAGAACATCCCAATGATAGAATGTTACAGTGAAGGAGAACATCCCAATGATAGAATGTTACATTGAAGGCGAACATCCCAATGATAGAATGTTACAATGAAGGAGAACATCCCAATGATAGAATGTTACATTGAAGGAGAACATCCCAATGATAGAATGTTACATTGAAGGAGAACATCCCAATGATAGAATGTTACAGTGAAGGAGAACATCCCAATAATAGAATGTTAGAGTGAAGGAGAACATCCCAATGATAGAATGTTAGAGTGAAGGAGAACATCCCAATGATAGAATGTTACAGTGAAGGAGAACATCCCAATGATAGAATGTCATAGTGAAGGAGAACATCCCAATGATAGAATGTTACAGTGAAGGAGAACATCCCAATGATATAATGTTACATTGAAGGAAAACATCCCCATGATAGAATGTTACAGTGAAGAAGAATATCCCAATGATAGAATGTTACAATGAAGGAAAACATCCCAATGATAGAATGTTACATTGAAGGAGAACATCCCAATGATAGAATGTTACAGTGACGGAGAACATCTCAATGATAGAATGTTACATTGAAGGCGAACATCCCAATAATAGAATGTTACAATGAAGGAGAACATCCCAATGATAGAATGTTACATTGAAGGAGAACATCCCAATGATAGAATGTTACATTGAAGGAGAACATCCCAATGATAGAATGTCACAGTGAAGGAGAACATCCCAATGATAGAATGTTACATTGAAGGAGAACATCCCAATGATAGAATGTTACAGTGAAGGAGAACATCCCAATGATAGAATGTCACAGTGAAGGAGAACATCTCAATGACAGAATGTTACAGTGAAGGAGAACATCCCAATGATATATTGTTACTTTAAAGGAGAACATTCCAATGATATATTGTTACTTTAAAGGAGAACATTCCAATGATAGAATGTTACAATGAAGGAGAACATCCCAATGATAGAATGTTACATTGAAGGAGAACATCCCAATGATAGAATGTTACAGTGAAGGAGAACATCCCAATGATAGAATGTTACAGTGAAGGAGAACATCCCAATGATATAATGTTACAGTGAAGGAGAACATCCCAATGATAGAATGTTACAGTGAAGGAGAACATCCCAATGATAGAATGTTACAGTGAAGGAGAACATCCCAATGATATATTGTTACATTAAAGGAGAACATCCCAATGATAGAATGTTACAGTGAAGGAGAACATCCCAATGATAGAATGTCACAGTGAAGGAGAACATCCCAATGATAGAATGTTAGAGTGAAGGAGAACATCCCAATGATATATTGTTACATTAAAGGAGAACATCCCAATGATAGAATGTCACAGTGAAGGAGAACATCCCAATGATAGAATGTTACAGTGAAGGAGAACATCCCAATGATAGAATGTCACAGTGAAGGAGAATATCCCAATGATAGAATGTCACAGTGAAGGAGAATATCCCAATGATAGAATGTTAGAGTGAAGGAGAACATCCCAATGATAGAATATTACAGTGAAGGAGAACATCCCAATGATAGAATGTTACAGTGAAGAAGAACATCCCAATGATAGAATGTTAGAGTGAAGGAGAACATCCCAATGATAGAATGTCACAGTGAAGGAGAACATCCCAATGATAGAATGTTACAGTGAAGGTGAACATCCCAATGATAGAATGTTAGAGTGAAGGAGAACATCCCAATAATAGAATGTTAGAGTGAAGGAGAACATCCCAATGATAGAATGTTAGAGTGAAGGAGAACATCCAAATGATATATTGTTACATTAAAGGAGAACATCCCAATGATAGAATGTCACAGTGAAGGAGAACATCCCAATGATAGAATGTTACAGTGAAGGAGAATATCCCAATGATAGAATGTCACAGTGAAGGAGAACATCCATATGATAGAATGTTACAGTGGAGGAGAATATCCCAATGATAGAATGTCACAGTGAAGGAGAACATCCCAATGATAGAATGTTACAGTGAAGGAGAATATCCCAATGATAGAATGTCACAGTGAAGGAGAACATCCCAATGATAGAATGTTACAGTGAAGGAGAATATCCCAATGATAGAATGTTACAGTGAAGGAGAACATCCCAATGATAGAATGTCACTGTGAAGGAGAACATCCAAATGATAGAATGTTAGAGTGAAGGAGAACATCCAAATGATAGAATGTTAGAGTGAAGGAGAACATCCCAATGATAGAATGTTAGAGTGAAGGAGAACATCCAAATGATAGAATGTTAGAGTGAAGGAGAACATCCCAATGATATATTGTTACATTAAAAGAGAACATCCCAATGATAGAATGTTAGAGTGAAGGAGAACATCCCAATGATAGAATGTTAGAGTGAAGGAGAACATCCCAATGATAGAATGTTAGAGTGAAGGAGAACATCCCAATGATAGAATGTTAGAGTGAAGGAGAACATCCCAATGATAGAATGTTAGAGTGAAGGAGAACATCCCAATGATAGAATGTACCAGTGAAGGAGAACATCCCAATGATAGAATGTTACATTGAAGGCGAACATCCCAATGATAGAATGTTACAATGAAGGAGAACATCCCAATGATAGAATGTCACAGTGAAGGAGAACATCCCAATGATAGAATGTTACAATGAAGGAGAACATCCCAATGATAGAATGTTAGAGTGAAGGAGAACATCCCAATGATAGAATGTTACAATGAAGGAGAACATCCCAATGATAGAATGTTAGAGTGAAGGAGAACATCCCAATGATAGAATGTTACAATGAAGGAGAACATCCCAATGATAGAATGTTAGAGTGAAGGAGAACATCCCAATGATAGAATGTTAGAGTGAAGGAGAACATCCCAATGATAGAATGTTAGAGTGAAGGAGAACATCCCAATGATAGAATGTTACAGTGAAGGAGAACATCCCAATGATAGAATGTTACATTGAAGGAGAACATCCCAATGATAGAATGTGACAGTGAAGGAGAACATCCCAATGATAGAATGTACCAGTGAAGGCGAACATCCCAATGATAGAATGTCACAGTGAAGGAGAACATCCCAATGATAGAATGTACCAGTGAAGGAGAACATCCCAATGATAGAATGTACCAATGAAGGAGAACATCCCAATGATAGAATGTTACATTGAAGGAGAACATCCCAATGATAGAATGTTACAGTGAAGGAGAACATCCCAATGATAGAATGTACCAGTGAAGGAGAACATCCCAATGATAGAATGTTACAATGAAGGAGAACATCCCAATGATAGAATGTTAGAGTGAAGGAGAACATCCCAATGATAGAATGTTACAGTGAAGGAGAACATCCCAATGATAGAATGTTAGAGTGAAGGAGAACATCCCAATGATAGAATGTTACAGTGAAGGAGAACATCCAAATGATAGAATGTTACAGTGAAGGAGAACATCCCAATGATAGAATGTTACAGTGAAGGAGAACATCCCAATGATAGAATGTTACAGTGAAGGAGAACATCCCAATGATAGAATGTTAGAGTGAAGGAGAACATCCCAATGATAGAATGTTACATTGAAGGAAAACATCCCAGTGATAGAATGTTACAGTGAAGGAGAACATCCCAATGATAGAATGTTAGAGTGAAGGAGAACATCCCAATGATAGAATGTTACAGTGAAGGAGAACATCCAAATGATAGAATGTTACAGTGAAGGAGAACATCCCAATGATAGAATGTTACAGTGAAGGAGAACATCCCAATGATAGAATGTTACAGTGAAGGAGAACATCCCAATGATAGAATGTTAGAGTGAAGGAGAACATCCCAATGATAGAATGTTACATTGAAGGAGAACATCCCCATGATAGAATGTTACAGTGAAGGAGAACATCCAAATGATAGAATGTTATAGTGAAGGAGAACATCCCAATGATAGAATGTTACAGTGAAGGAGAACATCCCAATGATAGAATGTTATAGTGAAGGAGAACATCCCAATGATAGAATGTTACAGTGAAGGAGAACATCCCAATGATAGAATGTTACAGTGAAGGAGAACATCCAAATGATAGAATGTTACAGTGAAGGAGAACATCCCAATGATAGAATGTTACAGTGAAGGAGAACATCCCAATGATAGAATGTTACAGTGAAGGAGAACATCCCAATGATAGAATGTTACAGTGAAGGAGAACATCCCAATGATAGAATGTTAGAGTGAAGGAGAACATCCAAATGATAGAATGTTACAGTGAAGGAGAACATCCCAATGATAGAATGTTACAGTGAAGGAGAACATCCCAATGATAGAATGTTAGAGTGAAGGAGAACATCCAAATGATAGAATGTTAGAGTGAAGGAGAACATCCAAATGATAGAATGTTACAGTGAAGGAGAACATCCCAATGATAGAATGTCACAGTGAAGGAGAACATCCCAATGATAGAATGTTACAGTGAAGGAGAACATCCCATTGATAGAATGTTAGAGTGAAGGAAAACATCCCAATGATAGAATGTTAGAGTGAAGGAAAACATCCCAATGATAGAATGTTAGAGTGAAGGAAAACATCCCAATGATAGAATGTTAGAGTGAAGGAGAACATCCAAATGATAGAATGTTAGAGTGAAGGAAAACATCCCAATGATAGAATGTTAGAGTGAAGGAGAACATCCCAATGATAGAATGTTAGAGTGAAGGAGAACATCCAAATGATAGAATGTTAGAGTGAAGGAGAACATCCCAATGATAGAATGTTAGAGTGAAGGAAAACATCCCAATGATAGAATGTTAGAGTGAAGGAGAACATCCAAATGATAGAATGTTAGAGTGAAGGAAAACATCCAAATGATAGAATGTTAGAGTGAAGGAGAACATCCCAATGATAGAATGTTAGAGTGAAGGAGAACATCCAAATGATAGAATGTTAGAGTGAAGGAGAACATCCCAATGATAGAATGTTAGAGTGAAGGAAAACATCCCAATGATAGAATGTTAGAGTGAAGGAGAACATCCAAATGATAGAATGTTAGAGTGAAGGAGAACATCCCAATGATAGAATGTTAGAGTGAAGGAGAACATGCCAATGATAGAATGTTAGAGTGAAGGAGAACATCCAAATGATAGAATGTTAGAGTGAAGGAGAACATCCCAATGATAGAATGTTAGAGTGAAGGAGAACATCCCAATGATAGAATGTTACATTGAAGGAGAACATCCCAATGATAGAATGTTAGAGTGAAGGAGAACATCCAAATGATAGAATGTTAGAGTGAAGGAGAACATCCCAATGATAGAATGTACCAGTGAAGGAGAACATCCAAATGATAGAATGTACCAGTGAAGGAGAACATCCCAATGATAGAATGTCATAGTGAAGGAGAACATCCCAATGATAGAATGTCACAGTGAAGGAGAACATCCAAATGATAGAATGTACCAGTGAAGGAGAACATCCCAATGATAGAATGTCATAGTGAAGGAGAACATCCCAATGATAGAATGTCACAGTGAAGGAGAACATCCAAATGATAGAATGTACCAGTGAAGGAGAACATCCCAATGATAGAATGTTAGAGTGAAGGAGAACATCCCAATGATAGAATGTTACAGTGAAGGAGAACATCCCAATGATAGAATGTTACAGTGAAGGAGAATATCCCAATGATAGAATGTCACAGTGAAGGAGAACATCTCAATGATAGAATGTTACATTGAAGGAGAACATCCCAATGATAGAATGTTACAGTGAAGGAGAATATCCCAATGATAGAATGTTACAGTGAAAGAGAACATCCCAATGATAGAATGTTACAATGAAGGAGAATATCCCAATGATAGAATGTTACATTGAAGGAGAACATCCCAATGATAGAATGTCACATTGAAGGAGAACATCCCAATGATAGAATGTTACATTGAAGGAGAACATCCCAATGATAGAATGTCACATTGAAGGAGAACATCCCAATGATAGAATGTCACAGTGAAGGAGAACATCCCAATGATAGAATGTCACATTGAAGGAGAACATCCCAATGATAGAATGTCACAGTGAAGGAGAACATCCCAATGATAGAATGTCACATTGAAGGAGAACATCCCAATGATAGAATGTTACATTGAAGGAGAACATCCCAATGATAGAATGTCACAGTGAAGGAGAACATCCCAATGATAGAATGTTACATTGAAGGAGAACATCCCAATGATAGAATGTTACATTGAAGGAGAACATCCCAATGATAGAATGTTACATTGAAGGAGAATATCCCAATGATAGAATGTTACATTGAAGGAGAACATCCCAATGATAGAATGTTACATTGAAGGAGAACATCCCAATGATAGAATGTTACATTGAAGGAGAATATCCCAATGATAGAATGTTACATTGAAGGAGAACATCCCAATGATAGAATGTTACATTGAAGGAGAACATCCCAATGATAGAATGTTACATTGAAGGAGAACATCCCAATGATAGAATGTTACAGTGAAGGAGAACATCCCAATGATAGAATGTTACAGTGAAGGAGAACATCCCAATGATAGAATGTTACAATGAAGGAGAACATCCCAATGATAGAATGTTACAGTGAAGGAGAACATTCCAATGATAGAATGTACCAGTGAAGGAGAACATCCCAATGATAGAATGTTACATTGAAGGAGAACATCCCAATGATAGAATGTTACATTGAAGGAGAACATCCCAATGATAGAATGTTACATTGAAGGAGAACATCCCAATGATAGAATGTCACAGTGAAGGAGAACAGTCCAATGATAGAATGTTAGAGTGAAGGAGAACATCCCAATGATAGAATGTTAGAGTGAAGGAGAACATCCAAATGATAGAATGTACCAGTGAAGGAGAACATCCCAATGATAGAATGTACCAGTGAAGGAGAACATCCCAATGATAGAATGTTACAGTGAAGGAGAACATCCCAATGATAGAATGTCACAGTGAAGGAGAACAGTCCAATGATAGAATGTTACATTGAAGGAGAACATCCCAATGATAGAATGTTACAGTGAAAGAGAACATCCCAATGATAGAATGTCACAGTGAAGGAGAACATCCCAATGATAGAATGTCACAGTGAAGGAGAACATCCCAATGATAGAATGTTACAGTGAAGGAGAACATCCCAATGATAGAATGTCACAGTGAAGGAGAACATCCCAATGATAGAATGTTATAGTGAAGGAGAACATCCAAATGATAGAATAGTAAGGAGAAAGAGATTTAACTAGTGACTATGTCTTTATTACTATTACTTTATTTTACGCTTAAATGATAATGATGATTGCAGGATAGAGATTTATTGCGTGATTTGAATTATGTTTCAGCCGTGATGTATCAATATTTTCCGAAGCCTAAACCTTTGTGCAAATACAAGAAGGCAATTACTAAACAAAATGATATCATTACCTTGCATCAAATAGTTTGAAAGTGTAATCTAAGAATTTACGAATGTTTTCGGCTGATTGTTTCTGTATTATCCTGACCTAATTACACATTGAACTTACCGGAGGGGATGAGGAGAATTAATAACTGGTTTTGTCGTATACACAAACATCAGCATGACTGAACCGTGCGATATCAGAATTGCTGAAGGTTTAGCGAAGGTCTTAGCAGCCCCATCCCAAAACAAAATTGTAGAATTAGGCTCTAAGTTACGCATTAAACCCATAAACCGATTGTAGAAGCAGTGTAGTATATCGGCAGACAATCTGATGACTCAAACTCTGTATAACATTTCATTCACATAATGTAACACCATACCTCAACTTTGATGGTCAAAGAACAGAACCCAAGTGAAATGGAACATCGTTGTTTGTGTTTTTTTTTACAAATTATTTTTCGTATTTTTTGTTGGGGACAATAGTTTCCGTTATAAATTGTTCATCTCCTTCGAAACAATAATTCTAGCATTTATAATGTAGTAAGTGGGTGCTAACACGAATCCTGGAAGTCTCATCTAAATAAGTATGACGTTTTAATGCATGGCCAAGACGTCTCCTCTCGCTAATGTAGATGAAGACTAGAGGTAGGATATCGTTTGGCATTATCTTTTGACAGCCCCGTCATATATCGACGTCCTATATAGAATGTCACGAATGCACTAATTGCGACGTCAGGAAACACGAGCGTATTTCACAGATTAGGGCGGTCTCCTCGTAATCCTTCCATGCGCATTCGTTACGGAGTGTTAATCTGCAAATTTCCTACTCCTGTCAAGCCATTCCTGTTTGTCGACACGCCAGGAAAGGACAACGGGGTTGGCTGAATAAAAATAATTATCAGACAATACACCAGTAGCGCTATTGGTCGACCGTTGTATAGTTACGTACGCACGCCTCCAGCACAAAGTGTGACAGCATATATACTCGCTGTCGTAGGGAAACTGATGGCGCTCGTGGTTTCATAATTATCACAATCAGGGAACGAGTAAGGTGAGTTGTCTGTTGTATGGTCTCAACCCTACTTATATGGTACTGATTACTGAAAATGTTAAGTGTTGTATTTACATTACTTTTATAGGGTTATAACCGTATATATGTTTATCTGACTTCAGTCTTATTTTATGAAATTTTAACGTCATATATCTCGGTACTATAGATAGTATATGATGACTTCCGGAATGGGGACATCAATACCATTTTTATTTTGTTTTGATTAGACTATAAAAGGTCTTTTTTGTGGAAATCAAAGTAGTGTAAGTTATCCTTTTAATTACTGAATTTTATCCTATACTGGTATATAGTACACTCGTAACTATTTCAACCATTTTACAATATTTGTATGGTTTGATAAAATGTGACGAGAATTGCTACGAAATGAATATCATTGGCGAATACAGACAGAAGAATATATTCCTCGGAGCAGATTTTGTGAATTTGGGAATAAGATGTTTTATAAAGCGATTTACAACGTTATTTGAGGCTTTCGAATGAGTTAACATGATGTAAAAGCGATTTTAATTGTTTATTTTTTTGAAATCGTTAACAGTATACAAAGTTAAATACATGTACGTAGAATTGCTGAACATATTACTTTAAAAGCAAAGTATCTTAAGTAACGTATCTATATATCACTGGATCACTTGTACGTCCAGTCGTCCGCCTAGGTTAACGGAGTGGGTGCTATATGATTGCCTTTTTATATAACGATATAAGAATAATACATTAGTATCTGGGAGTACAGATTCTATTGCAACTTTCATCAGTGGACTGCCTGGCCTGTATCTGTTGGAGTAAGGAAATTCAATACCATCACCTGTGTATTCATTAGAGTGTATCTAACATCGTTCTAACCCCAATCTTAATGTTGGTATCGAAATGCTTGTGCTTTACCTTTATCAAAGTTTCAGGTTGATATTGAATCTGATGGAATGACCTCATTGCTCATTTTAAATCGCAATATGTAATGTGTGTACTATCCGTGTATGTACCATTGTGTATATAACTGATATTATAAACTTTATTTGTTTTTCAATTCAATACATCGTGAAGAGCGAATACACAGATTTTGAAATTGGATTTGGAAACAAGTTTTGCAACTTATATAGTTGTATTACGGGTTAGTAGATGACTTATATACACTTTACCTGCTGGCCAATCCTTCTGTCTCTATATCAATACAATGTATTGAAATTGATGATTACCTCTCTTGCAGATTAAATTCAATATGGAAGTTACAACGCATAAAGTGGCCATTGCTGCAGTGCTGTTTGTCTGTTTAATGATAAGTGATTCAGAATGTGGCATTCCATTGAACTCTTTCCTCTCAGCTTCTAACGGAAAACTGGAACGAGATGCCGACGATGTAGACAATTTCGATGAAGAAACAGCAAACATCCAAGGCGTGCGAGGACAAGGTATGTGGCTTAGATACACAGCTTGTTTAGTATGTAGTCAGTGGCTTAGATACAAAGGTTGTTTAATATGTAGTCAGTGGCTTAGATACAGGTATAGTTTAGTATGTAGTCAGTGACTTAGATACAAAGGTTGTTTAATATGTAGTCAGTGGCTTAGATACAAAGGTTGTTTAATATGTAGTCAGTGGCTTAGATACAGGTATAGTTTAGTATGTAGTCAGTGACTTAGATACAAAGGTTGTTTAGTATGTAGTCAGTGGCTTAGATACAGGTGTAGTTTAGTATGTAGTCAGTGACTTAGATACAGGTTGTTTAGTATGTAGTCAGTGGCTTAGATACAAGTGTAGTTTAGTATGTAGTCAGTGACTTAGATACAGGTGTAGTTTAGTATGTAGTCAGTGACTTAGATACAAGTGTAGTTTAGTATGTAGTCAGTGGCTTAGATACACAGGTTGTTTAGTATGTAGTCAGTGGCTTAGATACAGGTGTAGTTTAGTATGTAGTCAGTGGCTTAGATACACAGGTTGTTTAGTATGTAGTCAGTGACTTAGATACAGGTGTAGTTTAGTATGTAGTCAGTGGCTTAGATACACAGGTTGTTTAGTATGTAGTCAGTGGCTTAGATACACAGGTTGTTTAGTATGTAGTCAGTGGCTTAGATACAAAGGTTGTTTAGTATGTAGTCAGTGGCTTAGATACACAGGTTGTTTAGTATGTAGTCAGTGGCTTAGATACACAGGTTGTTTAGTATGTAGTCAGTGGCTTAGATACAGGTGTAGTTTAGTATGTAGTCAGTGGCTTAGATACAGGTGTAGTTTAGTATGTAGTCAGTGGCTTAGATACAGGTATAGTTTAGTATTTAGTTTAAGTTTTTATCACATATCATAAAAATCATACCTCCAAGATTTTACAAACCATTTATATTTCATAATTAATCATCCTGATAATTCCATAAGAGATCACCCGTGTAGCAAATCCTATAGATCAATCTAATCCGGGATTATACTAAAATCCCAAAGACATTTGTGAAAAGCGGGGAAGGGAACAGTCACATAGTTAAGTATACAGCCAAACCTATTATAAAAACCATCTTTATATAAAGGACACCTACATATAAAACCACCTCTGTATAAAGGACACCTACATATATAACCACCTCTATATAACACCACCTCTGTATAAAACCACCTCTATATAAAGGACACCTACATATAAAACCACCTCTGTATAAAGGACACCTACATATAAAACCACCTCTATATAAAGGACACCTACATATAAAACCACCTCTGTATAAAGGACACCTACATATAAAAACACCTCTATATAAAAAAAATATTCTAAATAAAAACACCTCTATATAAAGGACACCTACATATAAAACCACCTCTATATAAAGGACACCTACATATAAAACCACCTCTATATAAAGGACACCTACATATAAAACCACCTCTATATAAAGGACACCTACATATATAACCACCTCTATATAAAGGACACCTACATATAAAACACCTCTATATAAAGGACACCTACATATATAACCACCTCTGTATAAAGGACACCTACATATATAACCACCTCTGTATAAAGGACACCTACATATATAACCACCTCTGTATAAAACCACCTCTATATAAAGGACACCTACATATAAAACCACCTCTATATAAAGGACACCTACATATATAACCACCTCTGTATAAAGGACACCTACATATATAACCACCTCTGTATAAAACCACCTCTATATAAAGGACACCTACATATAAAACCACCTCTATATAAAGGACACCTACATATATAACCACCTCTGTATAAAACCACCTCTATATAAAGGACACCTACATATAAAACCACCTCTATATAAAGGACACCTACATATATAACCACCTCTGTATAAAGGACACCTACATATATAACCACCTCTGTATAAAACCACCTCTATATAAAGGACACCTACATATATAACCACCTCTGTATAGAACCACCTCTATATAAAGGACACCTACATATATAACCACCTCTGTATAAAGGACACCTACATATATAACCACCTCTGTATAAAGGACACCTACATATATAACCACCTCTGTATAAAACCACCTCTATATAAAGGACACCTACATATAAAACCACCTCTATATAAAGGACACCTACATATATAACCACCTCTGTATAAAGGACACCTACATATATAACCACCTCTGTATAAAACCACCTCTATATAAAGGACACCTACATATAAAACCACCTCTATATAAAGGACACCTACATATATAACCACCTCTGTATAAAACCACCTCTATATAAAGGACACCTACATATATAACCACCTCTGTATAAAACCACCTCTATATAAAGGACACCTACATATAAAACCACCTCTATATAAAGGACACCTACATATATAACCACCTCTGTATAAAACCACCTCTATATAAAGGACACCTACATATATAACCACCTCTGTATAAAGGACACCTACATATATAACCACCTCTGTATAAAACCACCTCTATATAAAGGACACCTACATATAAAACCACCTCTATATAAAGGACACCTACATATATAACCACCTCTGTATAAAACCACCTCTATATAAAGGACACCTACATATATAACCACCTCTGTATAAAACCACCTCTATATAAAGGACACCTACATATAAAACCACCTCTATATAAAGGACACCTACATATATAACCACCTCTGTATAAAACCACCTCTATATAAAGGACACCTACATATAAAACCACCTCTATATAAAGGACACCTACATATATAACCACCTCTGTATAAAGGACACCTACATATATAACCACCTCTGTATAAAACCACCTCTATATAAAGGACACCTACATATATAACCACCTCTGTATAAAACCACCTCTATATAAAGGACACCTACATATATAACCACCTCTATATAAAGGACACCTACATATAAAACCACCTCTATATAAAGGACACCTACATATAAAAACACCTCTATATAAAGGACACCTACATGTATAAACCAACTCTATATAAAAAAAATGTTCTAAATAAAAACACCTCTATATAAAGGACACCTACATATATAAACCAACTCTAAAAAAAATGTTCTAAATAAAAACACCTCTATATAAAGGACACCTACATATATAAACCAACTCTATATAAAGCCACCTCTATATAAAGGACACCTACATATATAAACCAACTCTATATAAAGCCACCTCTATATAAAGGACACCTTCATATATAAACCAACTCTATATAAAGCCACCTCTATATAAAGGACACCTACATATATAAACCAACTCTGTATAAAAAAAATGTTCTAAATAAAAACACCTCTATATAAAGGACACCTACATATATAAACCAACTCTATATAAAAAAAATGTTCTAAATAAAAACACCTCTATATAAAGGACACCTACATATATAAACCAACTCTATATAAAAAAAATGTTCTAAATAAAAACACCTCTATATAAAGGACACCTACATATATAAACCAACTCTATATAAAGGACACCTACATATATAAACCAACTCTATATAAAAAAAATGTTCTAAATAAAAACACCTCTATATAAAGGACACCTACATATATAAACCAACTCTATATAAAGCCACCTCTATATAAAGGACACCTACATATATAAACCAACTCTATATAAAGCCACCTCTATATAAAGGACACCTACATATATAAACCAACTCTATATAAAGCCACCTCTATATAAAGGACACCTACATATATAAACCAACTCTATATAAAGCCACCTCTATATAAAGGACACCTACATATATAAACCAACTCTATATAAAGCCACCTCTATATAAAGGACACCTACATATATAAACCAACTCTATATAAAAAAAATGTTCTAAATAAAAACACCTCTATATAAAGGACACCTACATATATAAACCAACTCTATATAAAAAAAATGTTCTAAATAAAAACACCTCTATATAAAGGACACCTACATATATAAACCAACTCTATATAAAAAAAATGTTCTAAATAAAAACACCTCTATATAAAGGACACCTACATATATAAACCAACTCTATATAAAAAAATATTCTAAATAAAAACACCTCTATATAAAGGACACCTACATATATAAACCAACTCTATATAAAAAAATGTTCTAAATAAAAACACCTCTATATAAAGGACACCTACATATATAAACCAACTCTGTATAAAAAAATGTTCTAAATAAAAACACCTCTATATAAAGGACACCTACATATATAAACCAACTCTATATAAAAACACCTCTATATAAAGGACACTTTTCTATTATGGACGGACGCATTAGACCCACTCAGTTCAGTTAACTATATAATTGACCTCTGTTTTAAGGATACTTGGCTATAATGTTAAGACAGGTTTGACTGCATAATAAAATGTGTTCAACAACCAACAAATAGCAAATTGCCATAATTGCCTTTGCTAAAAATATTCTCTTTCATAAACATTTTTTCTTTTGTTTTGCGATCCGTTTTGTGATATTTAATTTAAGTTTCAATCTATCTACATATATGCATTTTTTACACATGTAGGTGTGTATGCGCTCACATACACGTCATACGCATGCACTAACATATGTTCATACTTACATATATACATAATAATATATGCAAACATACAAACATACAAAGATAACCTACGCACGTACGCATCATCTACTTACATATATACAAAGTATATACACCCACGTATGCAACACATACATAATACTTAGATAATATCAATCACAAAAGCCGTACACATTGATGATGACGTTGACATTGTATGACAAGATAAATGAATATATATTACAGGTTATTTTAACAAATGTCAATGTAATTATCCGTGGACAGAACGTGTACTTAATTAACAGAACGTGGTAATAAAGAGTGTGGAGTGCTACCACACAGACGAGCGTGAACATCGATATTGTTGTACCTATGTATGTAAGTGTGATGATGAAACCGGCGTTACAACCTACCCATCAATACGTTACATTACACCCACTTAATACAGTTTATCACAATCTACCCACTTAATACAGTTTATTACAACACATCCACTTAATACAGTATATAACAATCTACCCACGTAATACAGTATATTACAACGCATCCACTTAATACAGTATATAACAATCTACCCACTTAATACAGTATATAACAATCCACCCACGTAATACAGTATATTACAATCAACCCACTTAATAGAGTATATTAAAACACATCCACTTAATACAGTATATTACAATCTACCCACTTAAAACAGCATATTACAATCCACCCATGTAATACAGTATATTACAATCAACAATCTACCCAATTAATACAGTATATTACAATCTACCCACTTAAAACAGCATATTACAATCCACCCACTTAATACAGTATATCACAATCCACCCACTTAATACAGTATATTACAACACATCCACGTAATACAGTATATAACAATCTACCCACTTAATACAGTATATAACAATCCAACCACTTAATACAAAATATTACGATCCAACTACTTAATACAGTATATTACAATCTACCCACTTAATACAGTATATTACAATCCACCCACCTAATACAGTATATTACAATCCACCCACTTAATACAGTATATTACAACACATCCACGTAATACAGTATATAACAATCTACCCACTTAATACAGTATATAACAATCCAACCACTTAATACAAAATATTACAATCCAACTACTTAATACAGTATATTACAATCCAACCACTTAACACAGTATATTACAATCCACCCACTTAACAATACGTGAACATAATATTACAATCCACCCACTTAATACAGTAAATTACAATCCACCCACTTAACAATACGTGTACATTATATTACAATCCACCCACTTAATACAGTATATTACAATCCACCCACTTAACAATACGTGTACATTATATTACAATCCACCCACTTAACAATACGTGTACATCATATTACAATCCACCTACTTAATACAGTATATTACAATCCACCCACTTAACAATACGTGTACATTATATTACAATCCACCTACTTAATACATTATATTACAATCCACCCACTTAATACAGTATATTACAATCCACCCACTTAATACAGTATATTACAATCCACCCACTTAACAATACGTGTACATTATATTACAATCCACCCACTTAATACATTATATTACAATCCACCCACTTAACAATACGTGTACATTATATTACAATCCACCCACTTAATACAGTATATTACAATCCACCCACTTAACAATACGTGTACATTATATTACAATCCACCCACTTAACAATACGTGTACATTATATTACAATCCACCCACTTAACAATACGTGTACATTATATTACAATCCACCCACTTAATACAGTATATTACAATCCACCCACTTAACAATACGTGTACATTATATTACAATCCACCCACTTAACAATACGTGTACATTATATTACAATCCACCCACTTAACAATACGTGTACATTATATTACAATCCACCCACTTAATACAGTATATTACAATCCGCCCACTTAATAATACGTGTACATTATATTACAATCCACCCACTTAACAATACGTGTACATAATATTACAATCCACCCACTTAATACAGTATATTACAATCCACCCACTTAATACAGTAAATTACAATCCACCCACTTTAAAATACGTGTACATTACATGTATATTACAATCCACCCACTTACAATACAGCACAGCACATCGACAAATATATCGACAACATAACTCTTAGCGACAGACGAAACAAAATTCGGCATTCACAGCTTGATTTTTTGGCCGATGATATTTTTGTCTTCATTGCCCGTGGTATAATAAATAAGATTTTAAGTATTGATAGGATAAAAAGAGAAGAGTGTATCATTTAGTTTTCCGGCAGTACCTAGCATGTTGGTTATACATTTTTCATAGACTTTAAACCCACGGCTCGTATTGCAGGCCGATGTGCTTTATACATGTATCAAGGCTATGAGGTTGATAAATTAAATCAAATGCCTAAATTGCAATTAGATGATGACAAATTGATAACAAAGCTAGAAAACATTTTGAATGAAGTTCACGACTCTTTTATAAAAAACTCTATAGTTCTGATACTAAAATAGAAGATGTAGAATTAGATGATTATGTCATTAGCAAATTAGATAGACAAGATGCAGAAAGATTAGAGGGTCCGATAACACTAGCTGAAGCAGGGAAAACATTGCACAATATGAAGAATCTTTCTGGAATTAGTACCCACAGAAACAGATGACTAATTACCAAGAATGTGGATGAAACTATTGCAGTCAACCCGAGAACCTGAAACCCGACAAAACCTTCGCTACTAATGCTTGTTGGAAACCCCCGCCCCTATACATGTTACTCTGAGACATTAGACTTGGATATATATGTAATTCTATGTAAGAACTCCTTCAAAGACAGATATGTATGTAGTATATCTCATTCAATACACTACGGGACACATTCAATACACTACGGACTCATTCAATACACTACGGGACACATTCAATACACTACGCGACTCATTCAATACACTACGGACTCATTCATTACACTACGGACTCATTCAATACACTACGGACTCATTCAATACACTACAGGACTGATTCAATACACTACGCGACTCATTCAATACACTACGCGACTCATTCAATACACTACGGGACACATTCAATACACACTACGGACTCATTCAATACACTACGGACTCATTCAATTCACTAAGGACTCATTCAATACACTACAGAACTGATTCAATACACTACGGGACACATTCAATACACTACGGGACTCATTCAATACATTCCGGGACTAATTCAATACATTCCGGGACTAATTCAATACACTACGGGACAGATTCAATACACTACGGGACATATCCAATACACTACGGGCTAATTCAATACACTACGGGACTCATTCAAGACACTACGAGACTAATTCAATACACTACGGGACACATTCAATTCACTACGGGACACATTCAATACACTACGGGACTAATTCAATACACTACGGGACACATTCAATACACTACGGGACTCATTTAATACACTACGGGACTCATTCAATACACTGCGGGACTCATTCACTAGGCATAGACATACCATCCTTAAATCAAGGTTATGATCTAACGCCACCGCTACAATCATAGCTACATTTTTCAAGAAACTATCGTTGTGCAAAATACGAACCCAGATTTATATTTAATGAATTTACCTTCATAAATTGAAAGGAGACTAACTGATACACAAATGATTAGAACTTTACATACCCTAACACATCATGAGTCAATATTTGTTTGATTTAAGTAAAATGATCATATGCACTATGTGAAAATTACTTTTATCAATAAGACAAATGCTTCCTTCCAGCTGTTTTAAGAAAGTAAAATAATGCTTATTAACATATACCACCAACAACAAAGTAAGTATTAATAAAATATGAACAGTCAATCACCTCCTACTCAGTAACCGTTCAATAGCCGGCTAAAATAGAATTCATTTGTAATATACCAGTGCCCGGATACTCCTAATCCAACACCTACAGACCAATACACGGTACAATCCAACACCTACAGACCAATACACGGTACAATCCAACACCTACACACCAATACACGGTACAATCCAACACCTACAGACCAATACACGGTACAATCCAACACCAACAGACCAATACACGGTACAATCCAACACCTACAGACCAATACACGGTACAATCCAACACCTACAGATCAATACACGGTACAATCCAACACCTACAGACCAATACACGGTACAATCCAACACCAACAGACCAATACACGGTACAATCCAACACCTACAGACCAATACACGTTACAATCCAACACCTACAGACCAATACACGGTACAATCCAACACCTACACACCAATACACGGTACAGTCCAACACCTACACACCAATACACGGTACAATCCAACACCTACAGACCAATACACGATACAATCCAACACCTACAGACCAATACACGGTACAATCCAACACCTACACACCAATACACGGTACAATCCAACACCTACAGACCAATACACGGTACAATCCAACACTTACAGACCAATACACGGTACAATCCAACACCTACAGACCAATACACGGTACAATCCAACACCTACAGACCAATACACGGTACAATCCAACACCTACAGACCAATACACGGTACAATCCAACACCTACAGACCAATACACGGTACAATCCAACACCTACAGACCAATACACGGTACAATCCAACACCTACACACCAATACACGGTACAGTCCAACACCTACACACCAATACACGGTACAATCCAACACCTACACACCAATACACGGTACAATCCAACACCTACACACCAATACACGGTACAATCCAACACCTACAGACCAATACACGATACAATCCAACACCTACAGACCAATACACGGTACAATCCAACACCTACAGACCAATACACGGTACAATCCAACACCTACACACCAATACACGGTACAGTCCAACACCTACACACCAATACACGGTACAATCCAACACCTACAGACCAATACACGGTACAATCCAACACCTACACACCAATACACGGTACAATCCAACACCTACACACCAATACACGGTACAATCCAACACCTACAGACCAATACACGATACAATCCAACACCTACAGACCAATACACGGTACAATCCAACACCTACAGACCAATACACGGTACAATCCAACACCTACAGACCAATACAAAGTACAATCCAACACCTACAGACCAATACACGGTACAATCCAACACCTACAGACCAATACACGGTACAATCCAACACCTACAGACCAATACACGGTACAATCCAACACATACAGACCAATACACACATTTAACACTGGTCAATTTATCTTTGTGTTTTTAGATCTCAGGAAACTGATTCTGAAGAAGTTAAGATTCCGAGATTTGGACGCTCAGAGTCAGCCGAGTCTTCTAGAAAGCATTCAGTTCCCAGGTAAGAGAATTATACTTACTGCATTAGGCCGTACAAAGAGCGCGTATATAGCTGTGCAGTTCAGAGCCTGTGAAATAGAGGAGTTATGTTGCTTGATTAATACACCAGTGCAAATAATAGTAATTTGTTCTTGCCGTTGAACAACGAAAAAGAGTATTGTATAAAACATTTTTATCAATTAACAAAAAAAACAAAAACAAAAACATAAATTGGAAAGAAGATAAGAAATATTGTATTAATACAAGATTTTGTTTGATGTTTTATTAGCAAAATTCGTATGAGTCAATAAGTGGATCTGATAGAAAATGTAATAAAAACACTGAATAAAATCCATCCCATTGATTTCAGGACATTTCAGGAAAGGATGTGTTGTTCAGGACGAAAATCTCTTTCATTGCTATTATAATGAAAATGATTTACGTCCTTTTAACGGAAAACCCATTGAAATTGACCAACAGATAGTATAGTGTGTATTCCCTGTGATCGGTAACTCCTCCTATTGGTTTATTGGTCAAAGATTAATTTCTTTTGTTACAGTAAAACGGGACCAGGACAATCTTGTGGACAAAGTTGCTGCTCTTCTTTCCGGTCTCAAAGTGAGACAGATTTCTGACAGTCCCAGCGTGCGCATGCCCAGTCTTAGATTCGGTTAACAAAGACTATGGATATTCGGATAGCTGTAGTATTCTCGGAGAAATGACTTATGATTTATTAACGTAACTCGCCTAGGGACAAGACTGTATTAGGATGTACTTAACAGATCGTCGTATACCCAGGTACCAAGACCCTGGATTTACATCAAATGCTTTTAAAGAGATGGCGGTTCTGACGATGAATTTGAATAGTGCTATCAGACAGATATATTTTTGAAAGAAAGAACAATACTATTGGTCGAGTATATTCGTACAGTACTCGATAATGATTGGTCGAGTATGTTTGTACAGTACTCGATAATTATTGGTCGAGTATGTTCGTAAAGTACTCGATAAATGTTTGTCGAGTCTGTTTGTACAGTACTCGATAATTATTGCTCGAGTATGTTCGTAAAGTACTCGATAATTATTGGTCGAGTATGTTCGTAAAGTACTCGATAAATGTTTGTCGAGTATGTTTGTACAGTACTCGATAAATGTTTGTCGGGTATGTTCGTAAAGTACTCGATAAATGTTTGTCGAGTCTGTTTGTACTGTACTCGATAAATGTTTGTCGGGTATGTTCGTAAAGTACTCGATAAATGTTTGTCGGGTATGTTCGTAAAGTACTCGATAAATGTTTGTCGAGTATGTTCGTAAAGTACTTGATAAATGTTTGTCGTGTATGTTTGTACAGTACTCGATAAATGTTTGTCGAGTATGTTTGTACAGTACTCGATAAATGCCTTGAGTTTATCTAAGGTGAAACATTGCAGGACCATCTCGCGTGGACTTAATGTATGAATGGGCAGTATATATTGACTTCATATTCTTTAGTATATACTGACGATATCATTATACTGACTCAACTGTATATACCGAGATGTATGTAAACATTTGTAGGCGAATCCAACAACACATGATTGCATTTGCTTATCTTTCCCTTTCGAATAAATTGAGCATTTATATTTGTACAAATGTTACATTCTTTATTTTTTAAAAAGAAATGATTGAAACTTTGGGAAAAGATTTGTCTGTATAACTATTCGCTTGTCACCGTATATTACTTACATTTGTACAGTACCATTAGACCTAGCGCCACGTGTAGTCTTGGGACCATTGTATAACTGTGAGCTATCTCATTTAGAAGATTGGTTACATGGAGTGAAATCTCTCATTTAGAAGATTGGTTACATGGAGGGAAATCTCTCATTTAGAAGATTGGTTACATGGAGTGAAATCTCTCATTTAGAAGATTGGTTACATGGAGGGAAATCTCTCATTTAGAAGATTGGTTACATGGAGTGAAACTCTCTTTTAGAAGATTGGTTACATGGAGTGAAATTTCTCATTTAGAAGCTTGGTTACATGGAGTGAAACTTTCTCATTTAGAAGCTTGGTTACATGGAGTAAATTCTCTTATTTAGAAGATTGGTTACTTGGAGTAAGATCTCCTATTTAGAAGCTTTGCTACATGGAGTGAAATCTCTCATTTAAAGGATTGGTTACATGGAGTGAAATCACTCATTTTTAAGATTGGTTACATGGACTGAAATCTCTTATTTATAATCTTGGTTATATGGAGTAAATCAATTATTTAAAAGCTTGGTTACTTGGAGTGAAATCTCTCATTTAGAAGATTAGTTACATGGAGTGAAATCTCTCATTTAGAAGATTGGTTACATGGAGTGAAATCTCTCATTTAGAAGATTAGTTACATGGAGTGAAATCCCTCATTTAAAGGATTGGTTACATGGAGTGAAATCACTCATTTTTCAAGATTGGTTACATGGACTGAAATCTCTTATTTATAATCTTGGTTATATAAAGTAAATCAATTATTTAAAAGCTAGGTTACTTGGAGTGAAATCGCTTATTTAGAAAGTTGGTTACATGGAGTGAAATCTCTTATTTAGAAGCTTGGTTACTTAGAGTGAAATCTCTTATTTTGAAGGTTGGTTACATGGAATGAAATCACTCATTTAAAAGAGTCGTAACATGGAGTGAAATCTCTCATTTTGAAGATTGGTTACATGGAGTGAAATCTCTCATTTTGAAGATTGGTTACAAGGAGTGAAATCTCTCATTTTTCAAGATTGGTTACATGGACTGAAATCTCTTATTTATAATCTTGGTTATATAAAGTAAATCAATTATTTAAAATCTAGGTTACTTGGAGTGAAATCGCTTATTTAGAAAGTTGGTTACATGGAGTGAAATCTCTTATTTAGAAGCTTGGTTACTTAGAGTGAAATCTCTTATTTTGAAGGTTGGTTACATGGAATGAAATCACTCATTTAAAAGAGTCGTAACATGGAGTGAAATCTCTCATTTTGAAGATTGGTTACATGGAGTGAAATCTCTCATTTTGAAGATTGGTTACAAGGAGTGAAATCTCTCATTTTTCAAGATTGGTTACATGGACTGAAATCTCTTATTTATAATCTTGGTTATATAAAGTAAATCAATTATTTAAAATCTAGGTTACTTGGAGTGAAATCGCTTATTTAGAAAGTTGGTTACATGGAGTGAAATCTCTCATTTTGAAGATTGGTTACAAGGAGTGAAATCTCTCATTTTGAAGATTGGTTACAAGGAATGAGATCTCTCATTGTCGCAATATGAACAAGCAATAGTAAAGACAGTCAACGTATAGTCACACTCTGATGCCGAGGTTACACAGAGAGTAATGCTTTATTTGAAAGGTTTGGTCGTATGAATTATGACATTGCACCTAAAATGCGATATCCTCTAAACGAATGTTATCTAGAGCTTGAACACCTTTTCATTATTGTTATGCCGGTATGAATGAAAATTGATTATATCCATGTTGCGTGAAGCTCGCTTGGGCTTCATGATTAATACGGACGTAATCGGCATAACAATTGAAAAGGGGCGTTCAGTCTATATATTTACATTGGTAGTATAGAACAATTGTTTTATTTTATATTAGTTATTGAATTAATTATCATTATCGGCGTTTGTATTTGCGTCGTCCTTTAAACGACATTGACGGAACAGTCCTAATTTGAATAAAATTGGCGCCAATAATTAACCTTAGTCATTAGAGTGTTCATCTTGTTATCCGAAGCGAAGCAACAAGATTATTCTTGAACAAGATCAATAGACATATTGCGTCATAAATTGACCACGTGAATGAAAATATTCATTGAATGATGTTAGCGAGGATTTGTCAGTATATTTACTCGTAAACAATTTAAGACGCGTAGGGTTTGCTGAATGGAACCCATGGATTGAAATGAAACTTGTTTTTTCAGTTATGTTTAAATACACACAAGCGTTTGAGGTTCCATTTGCGGTACTTTTGTTTAATTTCGATATCGTCTAGTAATCTTGGTTCATACGGAAGTGTACCTGTTACAGTATGCTCCCGTGTTTTACCGAGATTGAGACGGACTTTATCAATACTTTAATCGTCACGAATTAATACGAATTCCATTTCCGCTGTGTGTATCACAGTTGTGTGTGTTTCATTCGACGATGGGCCGATTTTATCGACGTATATACCGATGACCACAATATCCGTTTAAAGAACTTCCGGTAGACGAAAGGATATGCTGCTTTTAGACAATGGTGACATCTACCGGAAATAATTATAGAAGGTAACTATATCAATTACAGCGACACAGGACCAAGGAAATATCAGATACTCAGACCAGAGACACAGGACCAAGGAAATATCAGATACTCAGACCAGTGACACAGGTCCAAGGAAATATCAGATACTCAGACCAGAGACACAGGACCAAGGAAATATCAGATACTCAGACCAGCAAAACACAGACCAAGGAAATATCAAATACTCAGACCAGCAAAACACAGACAAAAGGAAATATCAAATAGTCAGACCAGTGACACAGACCAAGGAAATATCAGATACTCAGACCAGAGACACAGGACCAAGGAAATATCAGATACTCAGACCAGAGACACAGGACCAAGGAAATGTCAGATACTCAGACCAGTGACGCAGACCAAGGAAATATCAGATATTCAGATCAGAGACACAGGACCAAGGAAATATCAGATACTCAGACCAGAGACATAGGACCAAGGAAATATCAGATACTCAGACCAAAGACACAGGACCAAGGAAATATCAGATACTCAGACCAGAGACACAGGACCAAGGAAATATCAGATACTCAGACCAGAGACATAGGGCCAAGGCAATATCAGATACTCAGACCAGAGACATTGGACCAAGGAAATATCAGATACTCAGACCAGAGACACAGGACCAAGCAAATATCAGATACTCAGACCAGAGACATTGGACCAAGGAAATATCAGATACTCAGACCAAAGACACAGGACCAAGGAAATATCAGATACTCAGACCAGAGACATAGGACCAAGGAAATATCAGATACTCAGACCAGTGACACAGGTCCAAGGAAATATCAGATACTCAGACCAGAGACACAGGACCAAGGAAATATCAGATACTCAGACCAGCAAAACACAGACCAAGGAAATATCAAATACTCAGACCAGCAAAACACAGACAAAAGGAAATATCAAATAGTCAGACCAGTGACACAGACCAAGGAAATATCAGATACTCAGACCAGAGACACAGGACCAAGGAAATATCAGATACTCAGACCAGAGACATAGGACCAAGGAAATATCAGATACTCAGACCAAAGACACAGGACCAAGGAAATATCAGATACTCAGACCAGAGACACAGGACCAAGGAAATATCAGATACTCAGACCAGAGACATAGGGCCAAGGCAATATCAGATACTCAGACCAGAGACATTGGACCAAGGAAATATCAGATACTCAGACCAGTGACACAGGACCAAGGAAATGTCAGATACTCAGACCAGAGACATTGGACCAAGGAAATATCAGATACTCAGACCAGAGACACAGGACCAAGGAAATATCAGATACTCAGACCAGAGACACAGGACCAAGGAAATGTCAGATACTCAGACCAGAGACATTGGACCAAGGAAATATCAGATACTCAGACCAGAGACACAGGACCAAGGAAATATCAGATACTCAGACCAGAGACATTGGACCAAGGAAATATCAGATACTCAGACCAAAGTCACAGGACCAAGGAAATATCAGATACTCAGACCAGAGACATAGGACCAAGGAAATATCAGATACTCAGACCAGAGACATAGGACCAAGGAAATATCAGATACTCAGACCAGAGACATAGGACCAAGAAAATATCAGATACTCAGACCAGAGACACAGGACCAAGAAAATATCAGATACTCAGACCAGAGACACAGGACCAAGGAAATACCAGATACTCAGACCAGAGACACAGGACCAAGGAAATATCAGATACTCAGACCAGAGACACAGGACCAAGGAAATATCAGATACTCAGACCAGAGACACAGGACCAAGGAAATATCAGATACTCAGACCAGAGACACAGGACCAAGGAAATATCAGATACTCAGACCAGAGACACAGGACCAAGGAAATACCAGATACTCAGACCAGAGACACAGGACCAAGGAAATACCAGATACTCAGACCAGAGACACAGGACCAAGGAAATATCAGATACTCAGACCAGAGACACAGGACCAAGGAAATATCAGATACTCAGACCAGAGACACAGGACCAAGGAAATACCAGATACTCAGACCAGAGACACAGGACCAAGGAAATATCAGATACTCAGACCAGCAAAACACAGGACCAAGAAAATACCAGATACTCAGACCAGAGACACAGGACCAAGGAAATACCAGATACTCAGACCAGAGACACAGGACCAAGGAAATATCAGATACTCAGACCAGCAAAACACAGGACCAAGGAAATACCAGATACTCAGACCAGAGACATAGGACCAAGGAAATATCAGATACTCAGACCAGAGACACAGGACCAAGGAAATATCAGATACTCAGACCAGAGACACAGATCAAGGAAATATCAGATACTCAGACCAGAGACATAGGACCAAGGAAATATCAGATACTCAGACCAGAGACACAGGACCAAGGAAATACCAGATACTCAGATTAGAGACAAAGGACCAAGGAAATATCAGATACTCAGACCAGAGACACAGATCAAGGAAATATCAGATACTCAGACCAGAGACATAGGACCAAGGAAATATCAGATACTCAGACCAGAGACACAGGACCAAGGAAATACCAGATACTCAGACCAGAGACACAGGACCAAGGAAATATCAGATACTCAGACCAGAGACACAGGACCAAGGAAATATCAGATACTCAGACCAGAGACATAGGGCCAAGGAAATACCAGATACTCAGATTAGAGACAAAGGACCAAGGAAATACCAGATACTCAGACCAGAGACACAGGACCAAGGAAATATCAGATACTCAGATCAGAGACACAGGACCAAGGAAATATCAGATACTCAGACCAGAGACACAGGACCAAGGAAATACCAGATACTCAGATTAGAGACAAAGGACCAAGGAAATATCAGATACTCAGACCAGAGACACAGGACCAAGGAAATATCAGATACTCAGACCAGAGACACAGGACCAAGGAAATATCAGATACTCAGACCAGAGACACAGGACCAAGGAAATATCAGATACTCAGACCAGAGACACAGGACCAAGGAAATACCAGATACTCAGATTAGAGACAAAGGACCAAGGAAATATCAGATACTCAGACCAGCAAAACACAGGACCAAGGAAATACCAGATACTCAGACCAGAGACATAGGACCAAGGAAATATCAGATACTCAGACCAGAGACACAGGACCAAGGAAATATCAGATACTCAGACCAGAGACACAGATCAAGGAAATATCAGATACTCAGACCAGAGACATAGGACCAAGGAAATATCAGATACTCAGACCAGAAAACACAGGACCAAGAAAATATCAGATACTCAGACCAGAGACACAGGACCAAGAAAATATCAGATACTCAGACCAGAGACACAGGACCAAGGAAATACCAGATACTCAGACCAGAGACACAGGACCAAGGAAATATCAGATACTCAGACCAGAGACACAGGACCAAGGAAATATCAGATACTCAGACCAGAGACATAGGACCAAGGAAATATCAGATACTCAGATCAGAGACACAGGACAAAGGAAATATCAGATACTCAGACCAGAGACATAGGACCAAGGAAATATCAGATACTCAGACCAGAAAACACAGGACCAAGAAAATATCAGATACTCAGACCAGAGACACAGGACCAAGAAAATATCAGATACTCAGACCAGAGACACAGGACCAAGGAAATACCAGATACTCAGACCAGAGACACAGGACCAAGGAAATATCAGATACTCAGACCAGAGACACAGGACCAAGGAAATATCAGATACTCAGACCAGAGACATAGGACCAAGGAAATATCAGATACTCAGATCAGAGACACAGGACAAAGGAAATATCAGATACTTAGACCAGCAAAACGCTATACCAAGGTAAATTTTACAAAACATATGAAACCAGAGTTTTGGGTAAGAAGGGGCGTATACTTTTATTCTGAAATGAACTTTTTTGGTATAGGTTGTTTGTCCTGTCATCCACATTAGGTTCACAGCAACAATATAAATTGCATCTTTGTTTTTCATACGAGCTTTGGAGTGTTCGAAAAGTGTTGCAAACGTACTGTTTACTCGAGTATCACGTGATTTACGTGCATTACAGATCATCTAAAAAGGCAAATTATGTTTAAAACAACAAAGTACCCCGGAATGTCACAAATATAGCCATGTAATATGTCAAAATGTTTGTGATCACATGAACTTTCTTAATATATTCAAACATAAGCTGAATATGATAACAGATTTTTAAATAAAGTGACTTTGTAGGAAGATGTAGCATGTGGTAGTTTTAAAGTTTTACAATATATGAAACCAGAAAAACAACAATGCCATTGTACTCTCAAGTGTCTATAGCACACGATAGGGATGCTTGTTTGGCGGATATGGCTATATTTCAAAGCGTACACATTGATTTTGTGTTGACCTTGGAATGCAAATGGCGGTTGTGAATAACGTCACACACAAATAGCATATAGGGGGTATTTCAATCGTCAAAACTGCTCTTGTTAGAGACTAAGAAGACTTCTGAACATAACAGTAAGACTGTTTTAGGAAAAATAGGTTAACAGCTGATTTTAAGGTAAAATACGCAAATTTCATAAAAAAGCCTCAAACTCAACATTTTTTAACTTTTGTCTTGAAAACAGCGTTTTCACTTTGTTAAGAAGTCTTAACAGTATCCAAGAGAAACTCTCTTAATAATTAAAATACCTCCATGTATGCATATTTGATTAAACATTATAGTCGCCACTTGAAATTCAAGGTCAAACCAGAATCAATGTGTGCGCTTTGATAGAGCCATATCCAGACAAACAAATGTCCCTATCGTGTGATGTAGACACTTGAGAGGACGAAGACAATGCTTTTTGTTCAACAAAACCGATAATTGATAAAGTCATGTTAAATTTGCGGAAATAATGATTATTAAGCTTGTAAAATATCTATAGATATGCTATAAAAAATGACCCTTAAACCAGTACGAACTGGCTCAACGTTCATCACTGTATTATTTGTATACATTTCATGAAATCCACGAACCGGTCCCCTTGTAATATACACTGTGCTGAAAATGGTAACAAAACGAATAGAAAATGTCGCTGAAATCAGGAGCTATATAAATGCTCGCTGTGAGATGGGATTGCGCGTCAAAATATACATGATGAGATATTTGCTGTTTGTGGGATCAAACTAATGCCAATTTCCACAGTTAATAGATGGTTTACTCAATTTCATTCTGGCCACTAATCAGCCAAAGATGCCTTTTACTCAGGAATACCTAGGTCAGTGGTTACAAAATTACACAGTAAAGGCCCGGTCACAACCCACCGTGCGTGTTTTTGTCCGTACGTTTTTTGGGGAGGCTACGTCTGTTACGTTTTTCTGAAAACGTGGGTAGGGAGTGGCAAGAGCAGGGAGAGAGTACATCAACGCACGTCACTCGCACGGTTGCGCAAGGTGTAAGTACGTGGTCCGCATGCCACGCCTGGCCGTGAGCGGTTGCGTGCATCGTACGTTGCACACATGGTAAAGTGAGTTGTACGTGCTTACAACTTGCTTACAACGTACGATCTCCGTGCGATCGCCACGTTATCGTACGGAGGCCGTACTTACACGTGCTGCTCACGTACTGTGTCCATACTCACTCGCATGTTGTAAGTGCGTGGAAGTGCGACGAACGTGAGTTTTTCCGCCCAATGTCTTGATACTCATGATTTATTTTATGAACTCTGCAGACATTCAATGAACTCCAAAGACACTCCTGATTTCAATGAACTCTAGGGTCATTTTATGAACTCATGATTTAATTTGATGAATTCATGTGTGAATAAACATGTAGAAGTTTATTGTGTCAAACATAAAATAAAATGTTTTTTTTGTTCTTATTCAAAATCAACCTTAACTTTAATATTATATACCAGAATGGTTCCGGTCTCACATCTTACTTTCAAAGCCCCGCCACCAAAAAAAAACCCCGTCATTTTTAACAAATGGTTATAATAAATTTACCGTTTGCAAAAAATACGGATTTGGTTTTTATGGGGCTGGTTTGGAGGTTTTTGTTACCATTTTGCGTTGTAAGTGCGGAGCACGTGCTTACTCAGTAAGGTCCACGTCAGTTCTGCGTGCTCATTGGACAGTAGAACTAGGGAAGTGCCGGGTAAGCACAGACCACGCACTTATCAAGTGCGTAGCACGTACGTGCTACGGAGTCAGTGCGTTGTGCGCTCATTGGCTGTAGAAGACACGCGCGTTACCCGTACTTGGGTGAATCCGTAGCCCGACCGCATCCCCAACGCAGCGAAAGTTCCTCATGCACTAAAAGTGCTACGGCGTGTCTGCGTGCTCCCAAATCCGTACTGAGGCGGTACTCATCACGTACGGATCCCCAAATTTTGCTCACGTTTTTGCAAGTAGACAGCACGCACTTGCAAGTACGGCGGGTTGGGACCACGGCTTCAACGTCAATATCATCAAGTAAATCATTGAGAAAGATGCGCGTTATACGGTCAGACAGCTAGCACGAATGACAAACATGGGTTTAGCATCAGAAAAGGGCATTTGATAGTGTCATAATGGGTGATGAGACATGGTCCACCAAGGTCGTAAGGCCATGTGAGGACGTAAAACTCTCAACATAAATAAATAAATAAGGGTGCAATTTTATGAGCCTAAGAGGAAAGTTGACAATAGGATATGGACTTAGAAACATGCCAAAAGGCCCGGTATTACTAAACGAACACTGATAGCAAAGAAGTGTTATAGGCAATATTCTTTAGAAATACAGCAATCAATGTAGATGTAATCCTCTACTCATGCAATTATGCTTGGACTCATAGAAATTCTGAAAATACTTTAATTCAACATTGTGGGACCCATAGATTTTAGCAATATGAACTAAAGGACCCATGAAAATAAATCATAAATTGATCACTGAATAGTGGACCAATCATGCAAATTGCTGTTCCAAAAGGTAGGGGTGTGTCTGGAAGCTCCTCTGCTATTGTTGTTCTTAAACAAAAAATCGAACACAAATGAGAAAAAAATCATCCTAAAACGGGTCAATGTATTACCACACCATACACACACTACACCTTGCCCAATGTGATTTTTTCTCCTTCCGAAATAAAGAAAACCCCGCATACCTGGAAAGAGATATTGGTCCAGAAGTTAGCTGGAATCTGCAGTTTATTAGTTTCTGATTAGTGTACCCGAATATTTAGAAAGTAAATAGACAAAATACATTCAAATTTTGATAAGGTTTCTGATGAAACAGGTCAATTGCCAAAGTTTTCGAACACCCCTCGTAGGTCATCGTGTGATCGATATCAGCCAAATTGTGAGGAAAAAGAAACATGAAAGAGGTTGGGGAGGAGGTAGTTAATTTTTAGACGTATATTATATACTCAATTACTATATAAATATTGTCTGATTTTGGGCGTAGCCCAGATTTTTTTTTTATATTCTTGGAGACAATGGTCACTTGGCTTTTAGTGGGGTGGGGTGGGAGGGGAGGGGGGGGGGGGGGGGGCGGGGGGCACCTTGGGATCCGCCTATGATGCCATTTGATTACATAACAGTATATATCCTGTTTATACACCAACTCTCATTAGAACGGCGTACCTTTCGATTTCAGAAAAAGGTGGACAGTTTCAAATCTATTTGATCGTTGTAGGTAACAAAGTATAATTAGAACTTGTTCGTAATCTTGTACAGTTTCTACGTAAAAGGCAATGGCTACAAATACCAACACTTCACCTGCGTCATTTTGCAAACAAAAGGACACGTGGTTTTCCAATACAGAATATCAATAGTCCTCGAAATTAGTTAGATGACGAACCATGGCAATTAACACTGACAATATCAAATCAGCTTACTGACAGTCGGAACAAAGGAAAGAGAGGGCCCAAGTTTCTGGTAATACATACCAGCACTAGAACAATACCTGTAGGATATGCTGGTACAATGTGACAATGGCAGACCGTACATCAGTAGTATCGCCTGATGCGGATTGTCAATTAACGAATGTTCAGATCGAAACCTTCCGTAGACACATTAATGACAAGATGTAAAGCATGAACGACTAGTTTTACGATAAGAATGACAAAATATTGAACAAAATAACAAAAATACAATTAGAAGAAAATGGTTCTGTACGCCGGCAGCAGTTGGCATGTGGTGTTGCTCCTACACGATCCTTGGGTGGCTATTTTCTAGTTTTCTATCGATACTTTGTAACAGGTACGTGACTAAGGTTATATGACTTTGGGTGTTGTGTTTCAGATATGGTTTGATACTGTCGGACTGATTGGGGTAACGGTTTTGTACACGGTTTCTTTGTATATCTGCCTTGACGTAAACAGCACGAAGCCTGCGTCATATTGTGTACCTAGAACAAAAGTCTTCCCAGATCATGGTGTAGAGGTGAGACATGTGTTGAAGTCAATTAGCACTCCAAACAGTATCAGCCAACAAAGCGCCCCTAACGCCACTACAAGCTCTGTTTAGGCATATCTACTCATGGCAAAGGATTGAGCCAGACATCCAATATAAGAGCATGTTTATAATATAGAATGAGATACAGCCGAGCCGAATAATGGACACCAAACCGCTGTTTCGTCCTACTCAGTGATGTCAGGCAAGGGCCTACAATGTGACGCGTCGAAGGCAACCGAACGAGGAATAAAACAATGTCCGAAAAAAATGTCAAAATAAGTTTCAAGTTTGAAAAAAAGGTTGACATTAATATTTGATATTTTTGTTTATAATATACAATTTTTTATATAAAGCAAATTTCGTGGATTTACAAAATTTAATAATATAATGAAAGTGAAGAAAAAAACTTAAATTGAACGATGTTGGTTTTGTTAAAGATATGATATCATTTAAATGCGGAATAACATACCTGGATTCGTAGTGTAGATGTATTTTGACATTACACTAAAATTCTATAAACACGCAGACTACACAAAATTCCTCATTGGCACAGTATGATGATATATTTAATGAAAACCCAAAATGTGAAACTCACAACAAAACATTTTAAAATTAACGATTTACCATAACAGTATGCAGCTTACCACAAAGATAGGAAATTTACCACAAAAATTTACCACAACAATAATTTACCACAATAGTAGGTGACTTACCACAGCAATATGTAATTAACCACGACAGTATGTTATTAACCACGACAGTATGTCACTTACCACAACAGTATGAAATCAACCACAACAGTATGTAATTTACCACAACATCATGTAATTAACCACAACATTATCTTATTAACCACAACAGAATGTAATCTACCACAACAGTATGTAATTTACCACAACAGTATGTAATTTACCACAAAAGTATGTAATTAATCACGACAGTATGTAATTAACCACGACAGTATGTAATTAAGCGCAACAGTATGTAACTTACCACAACAGTATGTCACTTACCACAACTGTATGCAATTAATTACACCTTTATGTAATTGACCACTACAGTATGTAATTAACCACAACATTATGTTATTAACCACAACAGAATGTAATCTACCACAACAGTATGTAATTTACCACAACAGTATGTAATTAACCACAACAGTATGTAATTAATCACGACAGTATGTAATTAACCACGACAGTATGTAATTAAGCGCAACAGTATGTCACTTACCACAACAGTATGTCACTTACCACAACTGTATGCAATTAATTACACCTTTATGTAATTGACCACAGCAGTATGTAATTAACCACAACAGTATGTAATTAACCACAACAGTATGTAATTAACCACGACAGTATGTAATTAACCACGACAGTATGTAATTAAGCGCAACAGTATGTAATTAACCACAACTGTATGCAATTAATTACACCTTTATGTAATTGACCACAGCAGTATGTAATTAACCACAACATTATGTTATTAACCACAACAGAATGTAATTAACCACAACAGTATGTAATTGACCACAGAAGTAAGTAATTGACCACGACAGTATGTAATTAACCACAACAGTATGTAATTAACCACATCAGTATGTAATTAACCACAACTGTATGCAATTAATTACACCTTTATGTAATTGACCACAGCAGTATGTAATTAACCACAACAGTATGTAATTAACCACAACAGTATGTAATTAACCACGACAGTATGTAATTAACCACAACAGTATGTAATTAACCACGACAGTATGTAATTTACCACGACAATATGTAATTAACCACAACAGTATGTAATTAACCACGACAGTATGTAATTAAGCGCAACAGTATGTAATTAACCACAACTGTATGCAATTAATTACACCTTTATGTAATCTACCACAGCAGTATGTAATTAACCACAACATTATGTTATTAACCACAACAGAATGTAATCTACCACAACAGTATGTAATTTACCACAACAGTATGTAATTTACCACAACAGTGTGTAATTGACCACAGCAGTATGTAATTAACCACAACAGTATGTAATTAACCACAACAGTATGTAATTAACCACGACAGTATGTAATTAACCACAACAGAATGTAATTAACCACGACAGTATGTAATTAACCACGACAGTATGTAATTGACCACAGCAGTATGTAATTAACCACAACAGTATGTAATTAAACACAACAGTATGTAATTAAACACAACAGTATGTAATTAACCACAACAGTATGTAATTAACCACGACAGTATGTAATTAACCACAACAGTATGTAATTAACCACGGCAGTATGTAATTAACCTCAACTGTATGCAATTAATTACACCTTTATGTAATTGACCACAGCAGTATGTAATTAACCACAACAGTATGTAATTAACCACTACAGTATGTAATTAACCACGACAGTATGTAATTAACCACAACAGTATGTAATTAACCACAACAGTGTGTAATTGACCACGACAGTATGTAATGTACCACCACAGTATGTCACTTACCACAACAGTATGTAATTAACCACAACAGTATGTAATTAACCACAACAGTATGTAATTAACCACAACAGTATTACAACATTTTGTAATTATAAGTAACCACGTCTCCCAACATCGAAATTCAATTATTAGATCACAATTTCTTGTTCCTCCAAGAAGTTTGGGTCTTTAGAAAGTGAACTATTTCAAATACACAATTTTATTTCAATATCAATGAATGAACTCGGTTGAGTGATGAAGTACTCAGTAATCAAACGATTGCATGATATGAATGAAAGATTTGATAAAATTTGGAGGAAATGATATTTGCATTATAGAAGGGCTACAAATAGGCTTTATCAATCCGTTACGATCGCCTGGTCTCTAAAATGGCCTGATATGTCAGTTGACTTAGATAATAATATATTAAATGTAATCTGGGTGACCTTGATCAACATCATAGATCAGAAGTAAACAAGTGTTATAAGTACTCTTTACCCTGCCAGATCGTTTGGATCAAGGTTAGACAATTATACAATTCATACACATATGTTTTCCTATGAATTCGGTTAGTGTAACTCAGGATTGATGTTAATCGACTAGTGAAGTCCAAGGTTTGGTCTCGATCCCGTAAATGTAATCGATGCTCTAGAACTTAAAATTTCCGACATATGGCAAGAATAAAATTTAATATACAACATTTGATATAGCACCCAATCAAGTTAGCTAACATAAGCTAATCTAAAGCGCCCTGAAGTACAACTTTATACAATCTTCACATTTCTGAGGCGTTTGCAGGAGCTGCATTATCAGGCGCTTACTACTAGTCTTATGTCGCCTGGCTAATCTCTCCCTATGTGTGTAAGCCTGCGTGTATACTGAAGATGTATTGTGTTCTGTTGGCAATTGGACCTTGCTTCCAACGGCATCTTTTAAGGTGTCATCTTACTTGAATATCACAGTAGATATACCACAACATCTACAACAGACTATTTTATACCCCACCCAAGTAGTTAGAGTTGTGTGGGCAGGAAAAATACCTTCCTGGATACGACGACCTCGAGGATCCCCGTGAAAGGCCGGGGTATTGTTCATTTGACCAATCCGCCCATAGCATTACGGTATATACCTCCGCTACCTTCCCTGATGTTTTCTTGTATCATTGCTACTAGAGCACGACAAACTCGATTTTCTGATGATGAGCCTTTCCCTTTGTTGATAGCAGACACGTCGACCCAAAGTAAACGTAGGCATAAGGATTTAAGATGTAGACAGTCAGATGACATTTATGGGCACATTTTATAGTATCCATCATAACTGCATAGCGAAACATTACATTACCTGGTGCCACACGAAGATCAATTATTCTGATTTTGTTCTACTCGTGCTCTCCTTGTTTAATTTACCAATCTCATTTATCGTTTAGCTAACGTGACATACTTGTCGATGAAGCAGAAATCGCTTATACTTACTGAACACCTGGTCCTGTCCTTTTTATTATTTGACTCGTTCACCACCAAGCTATTCAACACTTAATTATTCTCTTGTTGAAGTGGATGTCACCAAAGATAGATATACATGTAGATTATGATGGTGAAGGTTATAAGCGAACGATATAATTACACGTCAAGTTGTGTTCACTATAGACATGTAACAGTAAGCATTGTCTTAGTTAGAATAAACAACACAGGAATCCGAGAGAGGCAGGTTGATCAGAACTATGGGAATGTGTTATGGTCGCCATCTTTGTATCATTGAAAAATATTCTGTATCTTTGTGTGATATAAAAAGGAAGTTTTGGAGTTTGCTTATTAGTATGCTTACTTGTTGTGATTGACAATGAATCGGTTCTCATTTCGAGGACTTGGTGTTTACTTTGATGTGACCAAGCAGAAGACGCTTACTCTTCCGGAACACCTGTTCTTATTATCTTGTACTTTTACAATGGCCTCCATGTAGATCTTTCCTTTTTTCGTATTTTGTCCCTAGTTTAATCGATTTTGAGTTCGGATTATGGTTTTGTTGACGCTTCGCTATTCTCTTTTGTTTAAGACATAGTCTTAGCGATGGGTTCGTCGTAATGCATGCTTGTTTTCTAAAAATAAAATTCATTTAATGTACAACAGCCTTGAAACGGGTCCTATCGTCCTATACACTAAATAGTAAAGCTAATTTAGTTGTGATTGGTTAACCTATTAAAGGTTTAATCGCGCGAACAGATAACAATTTTGATCATAGATTAAATGAAAATAGACACATGATATATAAATATATATCTAATCTGATTGCCTTCATCTTAACTGATTAACATACGTCAACAAACTAAACGTCACTTACTGATGTACACTTATAGAAACGAAATTCGTAGGAAGCGGTCAGACTTTATCGCGGAGGCACGAGCCGATAACAGAGAGCCGAAAACAGAGGAGACGGTGTCTATCACTGTAGTCCTGTTTACTATGGAACTATTACATAGGGCTAGTCTGTTAGTCGTCGTAGTCTGTTTACTGATGGCGGGAGGGCGTGCAGCCCCTACCCTCGGGGAAGGTTCGGACATGTTTCGAGTGCAACTGGAGCAATCGATATTTAGCACGTTCGGTGAGTATGTTCTGTTCAATTTCAGAAAACCTTTGCACCAAATAGAACATTTTCCTTATCACAAAGTTTGCTCGCTGGTGCCTTGTTGGTGTCCTGAAATGTTTGGAAGGTCAGCGAGTCACTAACAATGGCGTTGATTATGTAGTATACGGTGTTATACGTTATGGTATGTACCAATAGTTGTAAGTATACTAAGCAATTACTTTACTGAGTAAGTATATCAACATTATATCGGTAGGTGGTATCTAAGGTTCAAGATGATAAGTACAATCTAAGTAATTACTTTACTGAGTAAGTATTTCAACATTATATCGGTAGGTGGTATCTAAGGTTCAAGATGATAAGTACAATCTAAGTAATTACTTTACTGAGTAAGTACATCAACATTATATCGGTAGGTGGTATCTACGGTTCAAGATGATAAGTACAATCTAAGTAATTACTTTACTGAGTAAGTATTTCAACATTATATCGGTAGGTGGTATCTAAGGTTCAAGATGATAAGTACAATCTAAGTAATTACTTTACTGAGTAAGTACATCAACATTATATCGGTAGGTGGTATCTACGGTTCAAGATGATAAGTACCAACTTAGTAATTACTCACTGAGAAGGTATATCAACAGTATATCGATTAGTGGTCTGTAAGGTTTAAAATATTAAGTATGTACTAAGTAATTACTTTACTGAGTAAGTACATCAACATTATATCGGTAGGTGGTATCTACGGTTCAAGATGATAAGTACCAACTTAGTAATTACTCACTGAGAAGGTATATCAACAGTATATCGATTAGTGGTCTGTAAGGTTTAAAATATTAAGTATGTACTAAGTAATTACTTTACTGAGTAAGTATTTCAACATTATATCGGTAGGTGGTATCTAAGGTTCAAGATGATAAGTACAATCTAAGTAATTACTTTACTGAGTAAGTATTTCAACAGTACTCGATAAGTGGTCTGTAAGGTTTAAGATGATAAGTACAATCTAAGTAATTACTTTACTGAGTGAGTATATCAAAGTATCTCGATCAGTGGTATCTAAGGTTTCATATCAACAGAATCTCGATATGTGGTATCTATTTTATTTTAAAAATAAGCTTGATGTTATGAATAGCAATAGTTAGACAAAGGCACATAGAATTTTAAAACGGATATTTTTTGGCTACAAGGAAAGACAACTATTGGACAAACGGAACGGAAAATGAAAGTGGAAATTAAATGAATTTTAACATGTTTCGATACTTACACAGAATGATTTGGTTGGAGACATAAAACACATTTTGACGAAGGTATATTCCATTATGGACACATGTTCATTCCTGGTCGTGTCTGAACAGTCAGTGGAATAATTGCTATTGCTATGATTTTAGCATGGTTCGTTTGTTTGTTTACATTTAAGTGTCGGATAAAAGTGTTCACGTCCAATCAGAGATAGCAAAACTTGGTTACAGTTATCTGTGGAGATAGCTATTGGTCATCTGATATGTAGATGCTACAATATTGAACCCATATACGACATTCCCCAAGGTCAATATCATAACCATTTAAAGGACAACTGAATGACTTATAAAATGTTTTGTAAATTGACATAAGCATTAAAACATATTTCAAGAGGTTATCCTCTTGACAATAGCAGCCATTTCCCCATTTTTCTCCATGTATAGCGTTCTTTCTTTGTAGAAGAGTTTGCACAGTTTCTACGATCCTACTTTACACGACAAAGGCCGAGGAATATCGAAAGTGGGGAAATCTCTACTTTAGACGAAAACCCTCACCGAGTTCTACGGAATCGTCGTTCTAGCCTTCCTTTGCGTTTTGAAGACGTTGAGAGGAAGTATCTAATAAAACAGTCGTTACAGCTGCTGGAACAGTTCGTCGGCTATGTCGAGTATGTCAACAACGACAATGACACTCGGTCTTATTTAGAGGAGATCCTCCGTGAACATGGTGACATGATGAGAACCATGTCAGTTGCGCAGCTAAAGAGCTATCTGGGAACATTGCAGAGAACTATGGAGGATGGTGTCAACAGCCAGCACCAGATGGTAGTCAATGGAAAGGTGTTTTCTCTGGATCACATATCCAGTTGGTGCTGTCAGTTTGGATGATTGTACTCTATCATATATTGTGTTCTTTGACTTTTCCTGAAATAATAAAATGCCAGGCAGAGAGCTCTAATACCGATTTTTCTATTAATACTAAATTTAACAGAACTAGGAAGTAGGAAGCAACTCCATTATACTGAAGTATAATAGAGGATAATCTGTAAACTGTTCAGATAACCTTATAACGTAGTCTGTTTGTCTTCCCCATTTTATATTTCCTCTATTTAGCAAAAAGAAACAACATTCATGGCAGAATATCTAGAGCCGAGAAAAAAAATGAATACATACACGGTAAAAGAGCAAATTATATGTAAACACCTTTTCAGTATTACAAACCTGTATATAAAATATACAATTCATTATCTGAGTATTGTTTTCCGTCAATGGTATATAAAAATAAGTTTGGATAACCGGTGGGGGATGGGGGATGGGGGATGGGGGTTGGCGGGGTTTAAACAAAATTGATTAAACTAGAGGCACACTACGAAGGAAAGGCCCTTGCAATAATACAAGAGAATAAGACCAGGTGTTTCTGAAAAGTAAGCATCTTCTGCTTCATCGACGAAACCCGCCATGTAAATATTAGTCACATCCAAGCATCAATTTCCCGAAATGAGAACCGAGTCATCATTGTTAATCTCAACAAGTAAGCACACTGATGGGCATACTCAAACTCGAACACGTCCATCTTCATATCACACTAAGTTTCAAACATTTTCTCAATGAGACAAAGATGGCGACCATAAAACTTGCATCTCTCGAATACATGTGTTTTTAGTTTGTCTGTTAGCAGTCCACATCGATAACGAAAATCTCGATATTTAGAGCAAGCCCTAGAATAACGAATCAATTGCGACATGTAAACACCGTAGGGTGGAGAAGCAGGGATGTTACTACCAAGAAATGGAAAGTTCACGATCGGAAAATTGAAATCATCACGTTTATCGTATATCTTAGTAGTAAGCTGTCCATGTTGGTCGTAGTTTAAGTAAAGATCGAGGTAAGCAGCTGATGTAGAAGAGTCTGTTGTGTCCATTATTTCAAGTTCAGAAGGGTATATACGATCGCGTGGTAAACAAAGCAAAAATCTTGTCAACCAGGAATTCAGTCATTCGTACTATATCTTCTTCAGGATATTGTTGTGTTTTTCTCAAAATATGCTCTAAGATAATACCATATATTTGTATCGCCGTACACCTGTTTTGGAAAAAATAATGAGAGACCGAAGACGTTCTTTCAGTTTTGTAAGATATGGTACTGTACAGGGTGGAAAAAAGCAAATGTTTTGATAGAAAAAAAAAACATCTTTAGAAGGAGTTGATCAAGATTGATAAAAAGATCTTTCGAGTTTTTCAAAATCCACATCCCATTAATTCCACTCCTGGAGTAAGCAGTGCCACACTAAGTCTGACGCCCTGATTAAATGTTACTAAGGATGACAGTAGGAAGTTTGATAAAGGCTTGATCGAGCAATTAGTACAGCCGGCCCTAAAACGTTGCGTATTAGGATGCTTGTGTAGTATAGGTATCCAATAAAGACGAGGCAGGTCAGCGTCTTACTCATTAACCGGTATGCTGAAAGATTGCAATACTCCAGAATAGTTGGATAATGTTTTATCTTTCGAAATTCCGGTCAATGTATAAGTACCTTGGTTATCAAGCAGGCCAGGTTCTGTTTGCAAGCAATACATGTAATATCGTTCACAAACAATTATCAAACAGTTAGATGCTTTGTCTGCAGTCACAACCACATACTTATCATGTCATCGTCGGAAACCCACGGTTCACTTCTCGTACTTTTCGTACTAAAATAGTAGCCAATCATATCGATAGTTTCATCCGTGACTACATACAGCCGGGACATCAAGCCGGGGTATCCCGTTTCATTTGTAGCACCGCCTGTCAACGAAACCTGTCGAGTGTATTATAATTGTGTCGATTGTGATTAAAATATAAGGTCTTGCTATACGGCGATTGACATCGGCGTCATGCCTACAGAAATATGCTGGTCGTGATCACGGTAAAATGATCTAACAGAGTGTCACGAGAAACGACCATTCTGATTGGTCGAAATCTCCGAATAACCTTCTATTCGGGGAAACGAAGGTTTACACCGATTCTGGCCAACGGGATACAGACGTCAGAGAAGTGTACCGTGGGTTTTCGACGATGTTATCATGTAGATCGTTTGGTTTTGTTCGAACATCGGGGTCAAGAAATATCGACTTATGTTTAGTTTTCATTTTGTAACGCAAACTGCTTGGTAGACTTCAACCACTCTGAAAGTGAATTCAATTCAGCAGTTCACATTTAATTCATTGTCTCGCATAATCTCCACCCGAGTCCATAAGAATATTGAAATTCCCATTCCAATTTGTAAATGGAGTCTCTCGATACGTAGGACCTTTCATGAAAAGCTCCCGTAGCTTTATGTTGGGGTTAATATTGAGAGTATCAGTAACTATGTGTCCAGCAGGACCATAGCAATATGGAGATGAAGAACATGAACATGCTGAATGGGGAGTCATTCTAAGGTTATCTGATAATTGAAAAGCTTTGGTTCAATAGGTATATAAGAACTGTAGGAAATGATCGGTGTACTTGTATATCGAAACTACGATGGTATGTTAGCTCGAACAGACATTTGATGCTAGATATTGCTGATGTTAATGACATCAATCCTTTTATTGGCAAATTCGCTTTTCTTGAAATGTCGAGTTGATGGTGGCACTTGCTTAAAAAGTTGAATTTCTGCCACATCGTCATTCATGTTATGGAGCCTCGACGTTAGTTTCCTCAGGTTACCCGGAAGATGTTGGAGTCGTTTGCAGAGTTCGTGATGCAGCCCGGGGAAGTGAATGCAGCGTTGTCCTGACGTGGTGTACACCTTATGGACCTTTTGAAGTGTATTTATCAGGTCCTAAAACGTAACGTTGTATTCAGCAATCAGATTACGATCCGTCAAAACCTATACAGTAAATCAGTTATAATGCATACCACAAAGTCACAAAAAATAACCTTTTAGTTTTTGATTGTCAGACACTTGGCAGGGCTACATTACATTTTATTGATGACGGTGAATTCAGAGCAGTGGCGCTAATGTAAAAACAGCCACAAAAAGTGGGGGGAATCATAAGCTACCTACACCGCCAGAATATGTATCTGTCACCAGGCAACGAAGTGGATTATAATTAACGTGTTTCTACAAACAACAGCATCGTCACATCAATGTTGTTTACAGAGACAGGGTCGTGAAACTCTGCACTCCGCTACCCTAACTATGTACTAGAATGAACCATTTGCTCTTGTCTGATAATATTTATTTTCTATAACGCAAGATAATTAAGTTATTCTCTATAAAAAGAAATGCTAGTGATTTACCACGGATGAGAGCGGAGAAATGATATTTATTGTAATGCTCAGTTTAAAGTTGAAACTAGGAATTTCTCGTCACCGGAGTGTGGACTAATGGGAGGTAAACGAGACACTACTATATATACGGCAATAGAACGGAACAGGTATAAGACTGTCTGACTCTCTCACCCGCTAAACATAGGGGCGGCTGACAGTCCTCAGGGTCAGAATTCATACTTAAAAAACCAAAAACAACAAAACACGGACGAAAAAAAATAACAGGAAAAAAAAAAGAAAAAAAAAAACTACTGAGATATATTTATTACGTTGAGAATGACATTTTAGAAATACCAGTATTGGTATTGACGATTCTGATTCCACTTTACTTTAATTTTGAGAAAAAAAGTCAAATGATCAAAAGCACTATAAGGACTGAAGGAGGCGTTACTCGGATGTTTGGAAATGTTAAAAGAATGAAATGTGAAAGGTGCATTTCAATGAAGTTTTTAAAATGCAATTATTGATGCAAACTCACAACTGTTGATATACATGCATGAAAAAGTATTAACTATAGTTACCCACTTACGAATCAACGAAGATAATCTTCACCAAAAACTATTTTCCTGACTTATACAACTCTCAAATTAAATCTGATTAGTTTTCATTCCGCTCAAAACACTTCTTAACGAATATAACAAACAGAAAAGAATATGTGAAACTAAACAAATATTTGTTTTCCATGTTTGATCTGCTTGGAGACACCCAGGTAAATACCGACACTTAGCAAATGATGGCTGCTGATCACAGGCACCTGAAACAATCAACAATCCTAATCTTGGTGAGGGTCGACTATGTTACAGACCGGAATGTACTGGCACAATTCATCAACGTGATGTGTGTGATCTATCATAGATTTTCAGTAAGTAGGTCACTCATTTTCTGTTGCTATCCTTAGCAATTCTTTTTCATTGCGCGGTCATTTATACACTAACGGTAGGGTATCTACGGATACGGGTCGGGTAACTATGGACACGGGTCGGGTAACTACGGACACGGGTCGGGTAACTACGGACACGGGTCGGGTAACTATGGACACGGGTCGGGTAATTACGGATACGGGTCAGGTAACTACGGACACGTCACTTTTACCATAAACATGAACAATAAAATCATAGAGACTGGATTAAATATTTCGCTATATTAATAGATGGCTTGTTTCGAGATTCTGCTGCTATCCCGTCAACAAATTAGAACACCGCCTGGTCAGGAAAGGCCCTCATGACCCTAAAACATTAGCAGATACAATATTGAACTTGTCCTTTTATCCGATTGACCTTGAGTTCTGGTCAATTGACATCTTCAACTCTGCTTCATAATGTGATAACAAAATGATAAGCAATAAATAAATATATGATTTGTCTTTGACCCGGTTTGTTCGGTTCACACCTTGTTTGATTGTGATTAACTGTGTTTAATAATGTCATAACTTAACATTTAGCTGTAAAAACATACAAAACTTTAATCTGATGACCTTGAACTTTGATTAGTTGACTTCTTGTTATAAACTTCTTAAAAACCGGGCTACATCCGCTTGTTTGAAGCAAGCATGGGGGAAAATGAGTCCAGAAAATAATGAATCTATCAACTTTTTCGTGAAATGCAGTCTCATTTAAGAATAAAGTATCCAGTACCAGGGACAAATGGAGGAAATTACAGACGACTTCGACGCAACAGTCCTTCCTCCAATTATTAACCATGAACTACCTAAATCTCAACAAAATGTTTTTAATAACGCAACATTTGTTAGTACACTAAATAAAGGGGAGCATTGGGTATTTTTGAAGAGAGGTGAAGTATAACTGTGGCTTAAATGTCGGACATCGTTACCGGAAATCAACTTTCCGTGCATATCGTAAGATACACGCACGCCGACGAATATCAAGATTAGACACACTACTGCTAATTTCAGATTCTGTGTAATTCCAGTTTTTTTTCGGCCTACGATGATAAAGGTTTATTATTACCAGTCACCCTAATAGATGTTTCGCAAGGGAAAGTACTGATCTTCATGTCCAAATAAATATCGATATTATACTTGCTGTACAATCATTTATAAAACCATCGACGAGGTTAGGAGACAACTAGTGCACGACAACTACAACCGGAACGTTCCCTTCGTGACCCCTTTCCCTTACTCTACCCTTCCCTCGTACTTGTTTCATCTTAAATAGGAGATTGCCTACGCATTATACTTGTTAAACGTTTGGTCTCTTTAATTAAGGGTGTTGTATTGTTGGAAGAGGGTATGCTATAAAATCGATTTGTCAAATAGAATATGAGCCGATACGTCACAGACATGTATATATAAGTATGGATCTATCAGTGATATGTTTATTTGTGGCTAAGCGACATTTTGACCTTGAAAATCGAGGCGTCCTATTAATGAGGAAGATCTTTAGACACTCGTTTTTCTCTATCCAGGTACAAGTCTGTTCGTATTGTCATTTCTTGTATTGTTACCACCAATACATGTCTATAATTACCCTACTAGTACATGTCCAATACTTGGCATTAATAGATACCATGTATCATTTGGCTGCTATAATTGACAGCAAATATAAGGTGCTATGATTAATTCACTCTGTTGTAGCATATCAACATTTTTTTGCACTTTTTCTTTCAAAAGGGCTACAAACAATTGTTTGATTATTTACAAGAAGTAGATTCAACAAAAGGTAAACTGCTTTGGAAATGTATATAATAATACAACACAGTCTATACCTTTGTTTGGACTTGTAGGTATGCGTTTACATTTATAATATCGCTTGGAGTGGGCAATAATGACCAATAGTTCAACCGAATGTTTCACAGTGAAAATGTTTCCTGAAAATATAGAAACTTTAGCCTATTATATTTAAAAGAAATTTACTTCTATTAGCGATAAAATATGTTACCAGATCTGTATTTATAAAGGAGTTCTGCTATGGCATTCTCAACGTTCTTTATTGGAACTGAGATATCGCCCTTGTGTGTTTTTTAAAAGTAATATCATGATTCATTGATCACATTAAAATCATGTTCATTGAAATGTAGTTCAAATTGATCTTGGATTGATTCTCAAAATCAAGTTGAGTCGAATATTTTAATAAATTAATTGGCATTCTGCCCTGAGTATAATAGCGGTTGAACCTATTCAGTTTCATCAGCCTCTCAACTGGTTCTTCGCTGAGAGGTCTTGTTTTATCTACGTTTGAGACCTTTTGTCAGATTTAAGAATTATTTAAATTTTCTTTTTTTTTTATTTTGGTCCCAAGAAGATTAATTCCATGGAATATATTTCACTTTTGTGTTCTAATTTGTGAATTCTTGTCTTGTGTGTGTGGTTTTTTTTTACATCATTTGAACTGTTTGAGGTAAGATCCCAACAAGACATTATATGTGTGAGATTGTAGGCTGAGAACAATTATATGACGTTACATCTTTTGAAATGGTGCCTTTTTACGATCTGAGGATCATCACTCCCAACATGTCAATGTCAAATGATTTTACCACCAGAGTTGTTTTCCTTTGTACGTTCAATCCGAAATGGTTGGTATTAGCCGTGGCATCGTATACAATTTAAAGTATATACAATATGAGCATTTTAGGAGTCATAATGGATGTTTGCAGCGCGATGTTTTAATTCCAAGAGCTTGGTCGATTTCTTACTAACTATTCAGAACCCATTTCGAGGTTTTAAAAACAAAAACCTGTTTAGCGTAAAAGTGAATCAGTTGTAAACATTGTAATTTGATCATCAGAAATAATGGAGGCCTGTACATTCGTATTTATATGGTGGTAGTTTGTGTCTGTGAGCTACATTTGTGTATACATATGTAACTAGATGGCTATGACTAAATTTAAAACGGACAACTCAACACAAAAATATTCGATTGGTTTCGATTTACCGATCGTGAACCGTTCTTCACCTTATGGGGTGGGGTGTAAATGTCGTAGTTGATTCGTTATGCTAGGGCTTACTATAGATCTGAATACTGGGTATGTTTTATGGTCGCCATCTTGGTATCATTGAGAAATATTCCGTATCCTTGTATGAATGAAATAAAGGTGGACGTTTTTGAATATGCTCATTTGTATAACTACTCTTTGTGAATGGTAATGATTCCTAAGTTCTCACTTTGAGGACATGGACTTTGAATATCGGCGCTTTGGTATCCTCTGATTGTTTTAACATATCTGCCTTCTTCAGCGTAAGCTTTGACTGTGTTAATCAGTGTATACACAACGAGGAATAAAACTTACCTGTTTCAAATTTTACTGAAAAGAATTCTTGATATCTTCTCATTCTATATGGATTCACATTCGAACTTATTGAAGGTAAACACGGAAGCTTCCTAAGCGACGTTCAGACGCGTCATTAACAAGTGTGACAATGTGTATACATAACGACAGTTTTAAATGAATAAACATATTCGCAGAGAAAAAAAAATATTTCTTCATTTTGTTAACATGCTGGTGGATGTTTTGTTCGATTTGCTTGAGCGGGTTATTGAATAATTAATAATTGTTTTGCGTTGTAAACATATAATTCTTCGGGACAAAATGTATAAAATTTTATTGTAAATCAATGTTAACTATTACAAAATATAATAAGACGGCATGGAAAGATATAGTAATATACAAAATAAAATGCAAAATAAAAATCAATTACGAATTCTCTCTCTGTCTATATTTATCACTTTCTCCCTGTTGTATGATTCAACTCTAGTTGTATAGACTATATTACAATGTCTTACAAGCTTCACATTTATTTATAGTTTACACATAACACATAACTCACGAAGAAGCACCGGCCGATGGACCCACCACGACTACAAGTTGACCACACTGTGATGATATCGGTTAAGATAGAGGGATATGTATAGGTATCGTACGCTCACTTTGAGCTACTTCCAAGGAAAACCAAGTATGTGTTTTCCTGAATGAACAATGAATATTGAAAAATTATTTGTATGTCTGGAAACAAGTACTGTTCGTAACAGTACATACGGCGCGTGAAACTTATCGTAAATTCGTATTAGATACTTGTAACACACATCTTTCAGAACGCGTTTTCATTATAACTATTAGTTTTAATAATGGGCACTCCGATAGGGACATTGTCACTAAATAGAAACTAAATATTAAAAATTGTTGCTACTAAATAGTTAAAATTATATTTACTAAATAGTTAAAATTATATTTAATAAATAGTTAAAATTATTGCTACTAAACATGTACTTTTGTTTTATGGTTACAGGTATTAATTGCTAATTACTAGCATTGCTACAAAATACCTACAGCCATTGCGGTTAATCAATTATATTAGATATCGATCAGTATTTGCCAACCCAATCATTATATTAACTAACGCTCCAATAATTATAACCGATCGCCATTTCGGTTATAAAAATATATTTGCAAATACAACGGTCAGTTATGTTTGTACTACTGGTATTTTTCCTAGTGAAGTTTAACCCTATCACCACTGCAGACATAATGGACCTGTCTTCATTAATACACGGTAGGGTCTACTGACGTTAGTTAAGGGATTCCCATTACAAATAATATATAGTACAACTTCATTAATTTTGGGAGTCCTTTGAGAATTTTGTGAGTCAAAATGCAGGTTTTTGTGTGTCAGGTAAAACCCTGTATTTAGGGGTTTATCAACAGTAAGTTAGTGATTTCAATATAAGGTGACGGCTTGTAGGTCTATGGTTGGGCGGTTCCACTATGGCGACCTTGTCCATTTTCCACCGACAGTTGGTTCATGTTGATGCTGAGAACGCTGTCTCTAAACGCTAGATTGTCGTTTCCGTGATAATATTTTCCCATCTGCATTTGTTTCTCTTTACGATCTTCCATCTTTCTTAAGTATGAGCGATTCATGTAGTGCATTTTGTCAGCAAGAAAAATTACCTGTTGGAATCGAAATAAAGAAAAGTTTAATGTTACCGTAGAAAAAACATTGTTCTCATAAATGCTTTCAATCTTAAATAATTACAATAATAAATCCGCCAAAACTTTGCCATGTTCTGCTTAATATATTCCCAGACATCAAATGAACATATAACAGTGTCACCAAGTCATTTCTATATTTAGAACAATTATGTCAGGATGGTTTTCAGGACAACTGAAAGGTAAATACTTACTGTTAAAAGACACCCTAATGCCCCAACAATAGCTCCGCCTATGACGTCACCGGGATGATGACGATAGTCCTGGAGACGTGATGCACAAATGAACACACCCAATATGATTACTAGGGTCTGGAGGAGAGGTCGCAGAAGACGAACCCATTTTAGTAATAGTCGGAATTGTAGGTACACCTGCAAACAGTGAAATTGTAGATACAGTTCAATTTACCGAAATATAAATATTAAAGGGAGATAACTATAACGTACCTCTAGTTATTTACAATCGGCGTTATCGTTCCTCCACCTACATGTACATCTATCGTAGGTAAATATTCCTTATCAGGTTACTGTTAAAATGTACACGACTTTAGTTTGAACGATACTTTATCCAATCAACCATAGATCATTCAAGCTCCTAAATAAAACCCAATAAAAACTACCATACTTTAAATAGAAGTTGATTAAATTAAAATTTGTCAAAACTGACGGCTCAACAACAAATTAACGTTCAAAACTGTTATGGTTAACAAAATTTGGTCATTTTATAAAGAAACATCCATAGTTTCTTCTCGTCATATATCAGTTTTCCGTTGTATATGTATGGAGCTATACACAATTATTCACACTGCTAATTTTCTTCTGACGCTATTTTTCTATATGGCGCTATAAAAAAAAAACACATGAAAATTAATCTTAAAAAACTAAATATACATAGAAAATATAGCAAATAAAGAAAGGAAAGACTTTCTGTACGTGACTGTAGTTATACTTACCGCCAAAAACAGCATGCCATAGGCTGCAGCTGCTGAGTGTCCTGATGGAAATGATTTCCTAGAAACAGAAATATGTCATATTAAAGGCGAATATCAGTAGGCGTAAGGCATAAGTCATCCATTTTAAACATTATTAGCCCTCCTAATACAGAGATAACGAATTGTATCACACTAACAATCGTTCAATACTTCGTTTCTAAAAATCTTTAATTAGTTTGTGAGTTCGCTATAGAAATTATTTAGACACGATCCAAATCGGATAAAATTTTGTAACCCCCTCCCCCCAAAACCCCCCATTTCCATGCATCGTATTTTATCAACAAGTGATTACGTGTTTAGTTAACAAAAATGACGCGAGTTTCAGTTATCTCCCCTAGCACATGTTTTTATATATATACATCATTTCAACAAAAAGATAAAAATGCATATTTGTATGTGTACTATGACACTGGTGTTAATTATAGAAGTTTCATCTTAATGTTATAGTACATTTTATGGTTTGTAACGTAAAATAATTATCTAATTTGTCAAAGTGTATTATGTTGCCATACATATGTATTTTTTTTTATAGTTTTATGTTTTAGTCTGTTTGATATCAAATAGAATACATGTGCTTCCTTTATTTAACCTCTTTTCGATTTCGAATAAAATTGTGATACATTTCCCGCAAACAGAACATCGCAACTAGTTACCTTAGATCCGCTAACACCTCTTCGTCTGTTTCGTTGCAGTGGAAGTCTCTGATGAACCCTTGTGTACAATCGATAGCTGTGAAGTTTGGTCTGCACGTGGCGATAAAATTGGGTCGGAGACGTCCAAAGAAAAGTTTTAATGTTTCTACAACCAGAATGGTAGCTGTCCCGCCAAACAGGTATGACCCGACAGTTCTGTACAGGTTTTTAGCGTATACCCATATCGTCCCTCTGATGTCAGAACAACTCCCGTTATAAAAGGCATAAAACAACTCCACAATGATGACCTGGAGCAGAGAGGAAAGGAATATACAGGTGTAAATAATAATCATGGCATAGGTCACGATATTTGGTATATTGTAGCTTATTATCATAGCCTGAATAACATGGGGATGGTCTAACATTTGAAGAAATCTTATTAAACTGAAAATGCCATATTATAGGACATGGGTGCTGCTGATATATAAGGAATACTAAATAAGACGCTGATATATAAGGAATACTAAATAAGATGCTGATATATAAGGAATACTGAATAAGATGTTGATATATAAGGAATACTAAATAAGATGTTGATATATAAGGAATACTAAATAAGATGTTGATATATAAGGAATACTTAATAAGATGTTGATATATAAGGAATACTAAATAAGATGCTGATATATAAGGAATACTAAATAAGATGTTGATATATAAGGAATACTGAATAAGATGTTGATAAATAAGGAATACTGAATAAGATGTTGATATATAAGGAATCCTGAATAAGATGTTGATATATAAGGAATACTAAATAAGATGCTGATATATAAGGAATACTAAATAAGATGTTGATATATAAGGAATACTGAATAAGATGTTGATAAATAAGGAATACTGAATAAGATGTTGATATATAAGGAATCCTGAATAAGATGTTGATATATAAGGAATACTAAACAAGATGTTGATATATAAGGAATACTAAACAAGATGTTGATATATAAGGAATACTAAACAAGATGTTGGTATATAAGGAATCCTGAATAAGATGCTGATATATAAGGAATCCTGAATAAGATGCTGATATACAAGAAACACTAAATAAGATGCTGATATATAAGGAATACTAAATATATCCTCTATGAGAAATACACTTATAACCTACTATGATGTTAATAACTGACTCGGGTTGACAACCAATTAGAGTTATCTCCCTTACACCATTGCCTTGCACATTGATCTTGTTATATATAATGTATATGTTGTGTTTGTTTATTTCAACCTTACACTTTCAATCTATTAATAAAAAGTATATTACTTAAACATCTATATAATACCAACGCATGTGGGAGAGAACTGATATAGGCCAAGCCTGTTGTTCAATCCCATTCATTGTACCATCAAAATGAATAAAATTTGTTGAAATGAAATGAATACTAAATAAGTGTTTGTAACAAAGTATATACATTTCCGTAAACTTTAAAGTGGGAAACGTCAAAACAATGCTAATTAAATATACACTTTCAAAATAGGGAAAAACAAAGAATTCACATACTGTAAACCAACTTATTTTCGCGTAGTTTGCTAGTGATTTAAATTCGCGAAAATTTATCGCCGCGAAATAATTTCATTCAGAGGTATGTCAACGTACATATTATATAGGATTGATATACTGCACTGTACATAGGATTTAAACCCGTATTTATCGAGAAATAAAATTGCCGGGAAATAGTCGTTTCATATGAAAGCACGAAATGAAGTCGCCGCGAAAATAAGTTGGTTTACAGTACATATTATATGTACTTAGATACAAAGACATTCACATGGATTAGGGCTGAATGGGAATCGATCAATTAAGACGGTGGGCGGGGGTCACAAACTGAATCATCTTAGTGACCACCTTAAAAATCCATTATGGGAAGAAAAACACGTTCCCCTGATAGAGTGGTACTTGGCAAAATGTCTCAATACTGTCTAACAACTTACCCTACTGACCAACGCAAGATACATGTAATAAAATGTCTCAATACTGTCCAACAGCTTACCCTACTGACCTGCGGTTAATTTAAAAAGGGCATAACAGTTTACAGTTACTGTTAATATTATCAACACCGTATTGATTGTAGTCACATATATAACGGTTCACTCGTGTAGGTTTAATAAAGACACAGGAACAGCTATCAGGCGAATGTCCAATAACATACCGCGGGACCTACTCACAGCTGCTGGGAAGATGAGGAGGGACATGGCGATGATGGTCCCGTCACCAATAGACTCCTCCACTATGGGGTACATGATGCTTTGGTCGTCACAGTAGAACCCTCGTTCAAACGGCCGAATCATCGGTATCTTATCAAACACTAGCAGAAAGGTGAAGGCCGTTACTGAAATGAGAAAAAGAGGGATTAGCAAATTACCGAGACCGACTTCCGCCAAGTGATATCTACATAAATGAGTATTACGCATAAGCCAAAAATTTTGAAAAATTATTTTGTTGAATCGAGAAGGTTATGCGTAAAAATAAGAAAGAAAATGATAAAAATAAAAATCGTGTACATTTGCAATTGATGTTTTTGTGTAGGTATACTTTTGTTCTGATACAAGTATTGATATTTTTACTGCATAAAAACTACATCTTCTGTGTCAAATGTGTGTTATTTTCCATTAACATACATTAAGACATTGTGACGTCATCATGTGTATGACTTCATAATTATGGTGTAAAATACTGCTCTGCTCCACGGCCAACCTGTTGTTGTGTTGTCTGAATTTATCTTGATGTTCAAATGTTTTATGCTAATATATATGTATACCACCAGATCAGTTATGTGTTGATCAACGAAACCTGTAAATATTTGTATTGGTTGTCATACTAAACACATTCATTATTGTGTAGCACTTTGTCCATTGTGTCAAGCATCCACCAAACGAGTGACAGAGGGAACGCTGCATACCAGGGACATCACCATACACCTAACGAGTGACAGAGGGAACGCTACAGACCAGGGACATCACCATACACCTAACGAGTGACAGAGGGAACGCTACAGACCAGGGACATCACCATACACCTAACGAGTGACAGGGGGAACGCTACAGACCAGGGACATCACCATACACATAACGAGTGACAGAGGGAACGCTACAGACCAGGGACATCACCATACACATAACGAGTGACAGAGGGAACGCTACAGACCAGGAACATCATCATACACCTAACGAGTGACAGAGGGAACGCTACAGACCAGGGACATCACCATATAACTAACGAGTGACAGAGGGAACGCTACAGACCAGGGACATCACCATATAACTAACGAGTGACAGAGGGAACGCTACAGACCAGTGACATCACCATACACCTAACGAGTGACAGAGGGAACGCTACAGACAAGGGACATCACCATACACCTAACGAGTGACAGAGGGAACGCTACAGACCAGTGACATCACCATATAACTAACGAGTGACAGAGGGACCGCTACAGACCAGGGACATCACCATACACCTAACGAGTGACAGAGGGAACGCTGCATACCAGGGACATCACCATACACCTAACGAGTGACAGAGGGAACGCTACAGACCAGGGACATCACCATACACCTAACGAGTGACAGAGGGACCGCTACAGACCAGGGACATCACCATACACCTAACGAGTGACAGAGGGAACGCTACAGACCAGGGACATCACCATACACCTAACGAGTGACAGAGGGAACGCTACAGACCAGGGACATCACCATACACCTAACGAGTGACAGAGGGAACGCTGCATACCAGGGACATCACCATACACCTAACGAGTGACAGAGGGAACGCTACAGACCAGGGACATCACCATACACCTAACGAGTGACAGAGGGACCGCTACAGACCAGGGACATCACCATACACCTAACGAGTGACAGAGGGAACGCTACAGACCAGGGACATCACCATACACCTAACGAGTGACAGAGGGAACGCTACAGACCAGGGACATCACCATACACCTAACGAGTGACAGAGGGAACGCTACAGACCAGGGACATCACCATACACCTAACGAGTGACAGAGGGAACGCTACAGACAAGGGACATCACCATACACCTAACGAGTGACAGAGGGAACGCTACAGACCAGGGACATCACCATACACCTAACGAGTGACAGAGGGACCGCTACAGACCAGGGACATCATCATACACCTAACGAGTGACAGAGGGAACGCTACAGACCAGAGACATCACCATACACCTAACAAGTGACAGAGGGACCGCTACAGACCCGGGACATCATCATACACCTAACAAGTAACAGAGGGACCGCTACAGACCAGGGACATCACCATACACCTAACGAGTGACAGAGGGAAAGCTACAGACAAGGGACGTCAACATACACCTAAATAGTGGCAGAGGGAACGCTTCAGACCAGGGACATCACCATACACCTAACGAGTGACAGAGGGAACGCTACAGACCAGGAACATCGCCATACACCTAACGAGTGACAGAGGGAGCGCTACAGACCAGGGACATCACCATACACCTAACGAGTGACAGAGGGAACGCTAGAGACTAGGGACATCACCAAACACATAACGAGTGACAGAGGGACCGCTACAGACCAGGAATATCGCCATGCACCTTACGAGTGACAGAGGGGACACTACAGACCAGGGACATCACCATACACCTAACGAGTGACAGAGGGAACGCTACAGACAAGGGACATCACCATATACATAACGAGTGACAGAGGGAACGCTACAGACCAGGGACATCACCATACACCTAACGAGTGACAGAGGGAACGCTACAGACCAGGGACATCACCATACACCTAACGAGTGACAGAGGGAATGTTACAGACCAGGGACATCATCATACACCTAACGAGTGACAGAGGGACCGCTACAGACCAGGGACATCACCATACACCTAACGAGTGACAGAGGGACCGCTACAGACCAGGGACATCACCATACACCTAACGAGTGACAGAGGGAACGCTACAGATCAGGGACATCACCATACACCTAACAAGTAACAGAGGGACCGCTACAGACCAGGGACATCACCATACACCTAACGAGTGACAGAGGGACCGCTACAGACCAGAGACATCACCATACACCTAACGAGTGACAGAGGGACCGCTACAGACCAGGGACATCACCATACACCTAACGAGTGACAGAGGGAACGCTACAGACCAGGGACATCACCATACACCTAACAAGTAACAGAGGGACCGCTACAGACCAGGGACATCAGCATACACCTAACGAGTGACAGAGGGACCGCTACAGACCAGAGACATCACCATACACCTAACGAGTGACAGAGGGACCGCTACAGACCAGGGACATCACCATACACCTAACAAGTGACAGAAGGAGCGCTACAGACCAGGGACATCACCATACACCTAACAAGTGACAGAGGGAACGCTACAGACCAGGGACATCACCATACACCTAACGAGTGACAGAGGGAACGCTACAGACAAGGGACATCACCATACACCTAAATAGTGACAGAGGGAACGCTACAGACCAGGGACATCACCATACACCTAAATAGTGACAGAGGGAACGCTTCAGACCAAGGACATCACCATACAACTAACGAGTGACAAAGGGAACGCTACAGACCAGGAACATCGCCATACACCTAGCGAGTGACAGAGGGAGCGCTACAGACCAGGGACATCACCATACACCTAACGAGTGACAGAGGGAACGCTACAGACTAGGGACATCACCATACACATAACGAGTGACAGAGGGACCGCTACAGACCAGGAATATCGCCATGCACCTAACGAGTGACAGAGGGGACACTACAGACCAGGGACATCACCATACACCTAACGAGTGACAGAGGGAACGCTACAGACTAGGGACATCACCATACACATAACGAGTGACAGAGGGAACGCTACAGACCAGGGACATCACCATACACATAACGAGTGACAGAGGGAACGCTACAGACCAGGAACATCGCCATACACCTAGCGAGTGACAGAGGGACCGCTACAGACCAGGGACATCACCATACACCTAACGAGTGACAGAGGGACCGCTACAGACCAGGGACATCACCATACACATAACGAGTGACAGAGGGACCGCTACAGACCAGGAACATCGCCATACACCTAGCGAGTGACAGAGGGACCGCTACAGACCAGGGACATCACCATACACCTAACGAGTGACAGAGGGAACGCTACAGACCAGGGACATCACCATACACCTAACGAGTGACAGAGGGAACGCTACAGACCAGGGACATCACCATACACCTAACGAGTGACAGAGGGGACACTACAGACCAGGGACATCACCATACACCTAACGAGTGACAGGGGGAACGCTACAGACCAGGGACATCACCATACACATAACGAGTAACAGAGGGACCGCTACAGACCAGGGACATCACCATACACCTAACGAGTGACAGAGGGACCGCTACAGACCAGGGACATCACCATACACCTAACGAGTGACAGAGGGAACGCTACAGACCAGGGACATCACCATACACCTAACGAGTGACAGAGGGAACGCTACATACCAGGGACATCACCATACACCTAACGAGTGACAGAGGGACCGCTACAGACCAGGAACATCACCATACACCTAACGAGTGACAGGGGGAACGCTACAGACCAGGGACATCACCATACACATAACGAGTGACAGAAGGACCGCTACAGACTAGGGACATCACCATACACCTAACGAGTGACAGAGGGAACGCTACAGACCAGGGACATCACCATACACATAACGAGTGACAGAGGGAACGCTACAGATCAGGGACATCACCATTTACCTAACGAGTGACAAAGGGAACGCTACAGACCAGGGACATCACCATACACCTAGCGAGTGACAGAGGGAACGCTACAGACTAGGGACATCACCATACACATAACGAGTGACAGAGGGAGCGCTACAGACTAGGGACATCACCATACACCTAACGAGTGACAGAGGGAACGCTACAGATCAGGGACATCACCATAAACATAACGAGTGACAGAGGGAGCGCTACAGACTAGGGACATCACCATACACCTAACGAGTGACAGAGGGAACGCTACAGATCAGGGACATCACCATTTACCTAACGAGTGACAAAGGGAACGCTACAGACCAGGGACATCACCATACACCTAGCGAGTGACAGAGGGAGTGCTACAGACCAGGAACATCACCATACACCTAACGAGTGACAGAGGGAACGCTACAGACCAGGGACATCACCATACACCTAACGAGTGACAGAGGGACCGCTACAGACCAGGAACATCACCATACACCTAACGAGTGACAGAGGGAACGCTACAGACTAGGGACATCACCATACACATAACAAGTGACAGAGGGAACGCTACAGACCAGGGACATCACCATACACCTAACGAGTGACAGAGGGAACGCTACAGACCAGGGACATCACCATACACATAACGAGTGACAGAGGGAACGCTACAGACCAGGGACATCACCATACACCTAACAAGTAACAGAGGGAACGCTACAGACAAGGGACATCACCATACACCTAACAAGTAACAGAGGGACCGTACTGACCAGGGACATCACCATACACCTAACGAGTGACAGAGGGAACGCTACAGACCAGGGACATCACCATACACATAACGAGTGACAGAGGGAACGCTACAGACCAGGGACATCACCATACACCTAACGAGTGACAGAGGGAACGCTACAGACCAGGGACATCACCATACACCTAACGAGTGACAGAGGGAAAGCTACAGACAAGGGACATCACCATACACCTAACAAGTAACAGAGGGACCGTACAGACCAGGGACATCACCATACACCTAACGAGTGACAGAGGGAACGCTACAGACCAGGGACATCACCATACACCTAACGAGTGACAGAGGGAAAGCTACAGACAAGGGACATCACCATACACCTAACAAGTAACAGAGGGACCGTACAGACCAGGGACATCACCATACACCTAACGAGTGACAGAGGGAACGCTACAGATCAGGGACATCGTCTTACAAAGTGGCCTGCAAAAATAACGTGGGATTGGTGCTCATTTTATTTTGTGCGCAAAGGAGTTGTCACAAAGTTCAGTCGGAAGGGGATAGGTTTATAGATAAATACTACAAGTTGCCTGACCGTATAACGTACATATGCGCTGCTTTACTTGTTTCTGTGTGCACATCTAAGGTATGAGGGCAGTCACGCTGACTATCGCATGGCTGATCATACGTGTTTACCTTGTGTTTGAGAGGTTTTCACTATGGTGGTGCATATCTGCCATATATATAGGGTCTTACATCAGTTTTCATTTCATATGGAATTTATGAAACTAATATTTTTTTTATTATTTAGCCAGCCAGCCAGCGAGTTTATCATTTAGCCAGCCAGCCAGCCAGCAAGTTTATTATTCAGCCAGCCAGCGAGTTCATTATTTAGTCAGCACGCGAGTTTATTATTTAGCCAGCCAGCCAGCCAGCAAGTTTATTATTCAGCCAGCCAGCGAGTTTATTATTTAGCCAGCCAGCGAGTTTATTATTCAGCCTGCCAGCGAGTTTATTATTTAGCCAGCCAGACGGCAAGTTTATTATTCAGCCTGCCAGCGAGTTTATTATTTAGCCAGCCAGCGAGTTTATTATTCAGCCTGCCAGCGAGTTTATTATTTAGCCAGCCAGACGGCAAGTTTATTATTTAGCCAGCCAGCGAGTTTATCATTTAGCCAGCCAGCGAGTTTATTATTTAGTCAGCACGCGAGTTTATTATTTAGCCAGCCAGCCAGCCAGCAAGTTTATTATTCAGCCAGCCAGCGAGTTTATTATTCAGCCTGCCAGCGAGTTTATTATTTAGCCAGCCAGCGTGTTTATTATTTAGCCAGCCAGACGGCAAGTTTATTATTCAGCCTGCCAGCGAGTTATATTATATAGCCTGCCTAGCCAGCCAGCGAGTTTATTATTTAGCCATCCAGCCAGCGAGTTTATTATTCGGCCAGCCAGCCAGCCAGCGAGTTTATTATTCAGCCAGCCAGAGAGTTTATCATTTAGCCAGCCATCGAGTTTCATTAATCTCATATGATAAATAAACGAATGTTATATCTTTTGTTATCACATAATCAAAATTGTATTCGTGTAAAACATCAATTTCCGTACACCGTAGGAAGGTAAGCCGCTGCCATTTTGCCTCCTGCAGTGCGGACGTTATTGGTGCCATGTGTTTGTTATTGTTCTAGACGTAACGTCACAATAGATCAATTGAAGCGTATAGCCAATCACCGGGTGGATAGTCAAATTAAATGCGTAATACGCAAAAATATGTCAGGGGTATACTAGTATTCATTGCATAACAAAAAATTGATATGACAATGATTCTTAATGTGACGTTGCGGATACCTAGTGATATATACTGTGATAATTCGTGCTATGTCAGTCACTTTGTGATATAGACTGTGATAAATCGTGTTATGTCAGTGTTTTATACGACGTTCAAAATGTCTGCCGATATTGTGCGGTAATCACCATTATTTGCAAACGTAAAGATCCGTGCTAAGTTAATTATCATCTGTCATGAATAGAATGTGACGACAATTAGATAGAGATTTTTTATAGAATCGTAAGAAGAAATCAAATAACACTAGGTGTAACTATCGTAATGCTTATTTCAACAAGTTGTATCTTCAACCTGATGGCAGGAACGTCCCACCATAGCAAACAGCCAATGTGGTATTACATTTTCTGCATCACTGCATACAGTCAGTGTACATGTTCACTCCAGGACTTAAATATGCAATAAATAATTCATGTAGTCTGACAAAAAGTATCCTCTGCTCATTATATATATAACCCCATCCGTTTATGGTTTAAGGTTACAGCTGAAACATGCATGCAGTTTTATATGTGAATTCTATCTTCATCAAATATGTGCTTTCAAACCCAGGTTTTCTTCCTTTACCTTTGTATAATGTGACCAAAATTGTTCCTCCTCCGACAGTTCGGCCTGGATCCGAATGTCACTTGTTTGTTTTATGTGATTTGTGTGTGTCGTGTGTTATACAATGGAATGACATACACATGTAATACCACAAGGTTAACGGAGCGTTATATCGTAGTCGTAACAGAAAAGGAAACATCATTTTTGTTGTGAAAAGTATTACAGGCCAGTGATATATACATGTACAATAGTCTCGCCGGATACTGCATTGACGTAGGAGTCTCCGATAAAATTTGCTGATTCGACGAAGTCCGTGAGAAAAAATAAACTTGAATTTATGTATAAGGTCTGGTCTAAGAGGATCTATCATACTAACGATCTTGTTCCTATGAAGGATTAATATAATCTCCCCCTACCTTGAGGGTGTGACAGAAAAAATCTCCAACTCAAGGGGTGATATTCTTGGCTGCCTAACCCGAGGGTTAGACAATCAAGAATATCACCCCGAGGGTTGGAGTTTTCTCTGTTGCAATTTCAAGGTAGGGGTTCATTATTTCTCTCTCGTCATTTTGTATTGTTTTAGCGAAAGTATCAATGCAACATAATGCTGATGTGATGTGATTGAATAATTGACTTGGCGTGATGGTATTGTTGTCAGCTCGTGTTATCTGTCATACCCTAGGGGTGACGGAAAAATCTTAGACAGATAAAACAGGAGAAAATTCGGTGAATGTCGGGAAAAAACTACGATCAATTCATTCCTAATTAAATGGCGGGGTTTAGTGTGTTGGACCAAATCACAACAAGGTGCAAGAAGGTGCTAGGTATAAGGCCCGTCAACTTCGCAAGCCAAGGGTGTACAATACGCTACTCTCCTTTTCACCCTTGGCGGATCTCACGGCAAATTCGAAGTTCCCGCACTGCGCCATCTAGTGGGCTATTGCAGTTGTGTCCCTTGTTTTACGTAATTCCTGACCAATCAAACAGCTCGTACTATTTGTGTACGATTCAACAAATAAACAGAAATGGCAGCGCCCTTTAATGAACATGCTATATATGCGAAAAATTCAAAATTCAAGAGCTTCGCGAGACACAGAGACGATCAATCAGCTCAATCAACAATGGAAATGATGTTTTTGTTGGAACAAGAACGGTGTTTTCTTTTTGTAACATTTCCATTTTATAAATGAGATCATAGTCGATACATGTAGTTTATTCAACTTCGTAAAACAAAATCCACACACGTATCTGCTTTTTTTATCTGCCTGATCAGGGACATATCCCAAAATCTGACTCAACTGGTCGAAACGGTGAATGTCGGGCCAAAAATCACACGTCTATACTTCGTTGGCAACATGATTTTACAGACACGACATGTTTCCGTGGGCGCTGCCATCTTGGTTCTTTACAATTGCAGCACGCGTTTTGATTGGTCGGCTAAACCTAGCCGCGTCCAATCAAATGCAGGAGCGGGAACTTCGAATTTTCGTGAGATCCGCCAAGGGTGAAAAAGAGAGTAGCGTATTGTACACCCTTGGCTTGCGAAGTTGAAGGCCCGTCTGATTGTAGTGATCTCTTGAATAACAAGTCGTTTACCAGCTGGAATACTTTGGAGGATGCACATCGTCGTCCGGGAGTCAAGGTTTTCACCTCTGTTTTTCTGCAATTTTCGACAGTTACAAGATTTTGCCCAACACAAAAACCAGTAAGTTTAACTTCCTGTTGCACCATGTTCAAATATGAATTGCAAAACCTTGTAAGTGCGGAGTGCTACTTATCATTTCATGGATAGTTAGAAAATTCGATCTCAAACCCATTTATACATAAGTATCTTTCAAATTGTGAATAGGATATATAGACATCCAATTTATCATCCGTTGTCGTTAACCTCTCTATAATCACTCTCGTTTGATAAATATTGATCAAAATATCTTATTATTATTGATATTTCATAGCAAAAGCTGATGAATAAAACTCACATGTCAGTCATTTTCCCGTAAACGTGGACTTTCTGCCGCGATCAAAAATGTTCACGTAGATACAAGGTTTTGTCATTATGACATCAAGCCCAATGAAAATTAAATACAAGTCTTTGATCGCATGATGAAAATACAACTTTTCATTGGCCTATATGCACAAGCTTTTGAAAGGTGATGTGGGTGGCGGGAAGATTGCAAGTGGCGCAAAAAAGTATTTTCACAAAAAGTGAAGTTACGAGGTTTTGACTCCCGGACGACGACATATTTTGCCCGAATGTTTATCATTAAACCCCGAATGTTTATCATTAAACCCCGAATGTTTAAGATACATGTATATTGCCTATTGAATGTTGGCGGTTCGGAACTTTTTCAGCTTTGAGCTTGTAGTTTGCGAAAAAGAAGTTATGAAATTCAGGATAGCTTTAACATCGTCTTCAAAACCGTTTTTATCATCATTTTGTCTTTAAATGTTGACAACATTCTAAACATTGCCCCTATACAATCATTTTGTTAATGCCGAAATTGATATTTCCATAATATTGAATTCAACCATACACTGTAATTACGAAAAGGGCCTTCATACTGCAATGCACTTAGGAAGAGATACAAAAGCATTGTCATAAATCTGTATTATGAACAGGTGTGCATATCGTATACAGACGTTATTAGTGAAGACCCATCTGACTATTTGTTTTTTAAATAAGCCACTTGCTGAAAAGTTTTTCACGTCAGTTAGTCTAAGACAGATCGAAAAGCCAGCTACATCTAGAATGATCAAACTCTAGGCCAGAATGCAGTTGCATCGAAGTAAAAACCCGGTGAACCAGAAACCAAAAACTCCAAAAATACAGTATATCCCAAAGAATTAGAGGAACCTGATGACATTTTGATTTGCGAACATGTCAAAAACAGTTTTGATATACTAAATAGTAACATGTTTACTAAATGCATATAATTGATGTTGTAAACATGTTTATTCATAGATTGGACGTCCTTTATAAAGAAAGGATTGCTTAATTGCTTATATATACTGACTCATACTATTTACAGCTCCTATTTTGACAAAAGGATAAAAATCACTGTAAAGAGCGTAAAAAATAAAGGGTAAAGGTTACCACGTCATTAAACATAAACCATTAATAACTCCCGTCATATTACTGTCAGGGTTGCCTCTCCACAGTTTTGTAAATAAGATTAACACTGCATTCTAGTCACCTCTCGTGAACTAACTTACCAACCGTATTAAATAATACTACAATGGGATGTCCAAAATTATTTTTTATAACCTCTAAACTCGAGATTGCGGACCGCTAGGCTGCTCATTGTAAAACATGGTAGGCGGTAGGCTAGCGGCTGGGTTTATGAGCGTCGTTGAAGACGTGAGAAAATACCATAAATACCAAACCTGTAGTAGAAACGTTTAGGTTTAGGTTACTTGTACAGGGCTGGAAAGAGACTCCGATAACTTCAGTTTATGACTAATATAATCGAATGGGTTGTTATTATATGTCTATATTTATTTGTAGTTATTTACAATACGTTTAAAACCCTGCACGAGCGAGCTGTTCCCCATTTGATAGAACAGTTTGTTAAAAGAATGGACTGGAGAACAACATCCAGGAAGACTGAAAACTCAAACAAATCAGGAATATAATGCATCCATGTTTTGCATCAATTAAGGCGTATTCTGTTTTATCATAATACTATAGATGTGTTATCTTTACATGTAAGTGATGCCATTTTCGAAACCTGCTCAGAACAGAAGCTCGGCCTGGGTATATGTGCCATGATCACAAGAAACTGTTCAGTTTGTAAAATGTCATATATCAATTGATCGTTTAAGCATCTGTGTTTATTTCGAACCCACAATTTCCCTCATTTTAACCACCTATACGAGAGGAATGTTTTGTACTTTTACAATATTCTGTAACAGTTTGTATTTTTTTGGCCAATGATAATAAAAGACGGGCGTTCCGGATTTGGATATGAACACACAGCTTGAAACACAGACCTTCATACACACTTTATCATAAATGAAACGCATGGTTACATACACAAAGTAAGGACAGTTTGTGACACACATAGACTACATTGGGAGGGCACATTGTATCAGACGGTATTAAATCTCCCGATATCTACTTTACATAATTCGTTAAAAATATGTCTGTCAATAAGATTCAAGTCAAAGACGTTCATACAATGCAGGACAATATGAATAGCTTTCATTAAAAGGACCACCCCAAGCTGATCACAAACCATACGGATTTAAACGAATAGCACAGTCGTACAGATATCAGATTTAAACATACAGATCTGCACTTGATATGCTGACATCTCCAATGGCCTAATGGGAACGCAGTCGGTCTGCAAATATATTAAAATTATCATTTAAGAATACACACGTCCCCGGAAAGGTATGGAGACTAGATTCTGTATAAAAACACTCAGGGTACTTGTTTTACAGACGTAATATATGTACACTCATACAAATAGGGCCAAGTCTTCCGAGTACAAAAGGAGAAACTAATTTGGCGTACAAATTCACAAGACGTTCTAAGAGGAGATTCATCACGTACTGGATTACGGGGTCACACGGATAACAGTCGGTGCATCGATAATTATATCAAAGTATATCGATCTCTAAGGTATATAAGTACTATGTTTATAACGGAAATACACACTATTCTGTTAAAACCTGTAAACCTCACTACGCTATGTATAATACCCAGATAGGGACACATGAAATCCCCTCTAACCATGTCATGGGCAACCCTCACACCATCGTCGGAAACCCACGGTACACTGCTCTGACGTTTGCATCCCGTGGGCTAAAATGGAAAGAAACTCCCGTTTTCGTACTAAAATAGTAGCCAATCATATCGATAGTTTCATCCGTGACTACATACAGCCGGGACATCAAGCCGGGGTATCCCGTTTCATTTGTAGCACCACCTGTCAACAAAACCTGTCGATTGTGTTATAATTGTGTCGATTGTGATTAAAATATAAGGTCCTGCTATACAGCGATTGACATCGGCGTCATGCCTACAGAAAAATACTGGTCGTGGTCACGGTAAAATTATCTAACAGAGTGTCACGGGAAACGACCATTCTGATTGGTCGAAATCTCCGAATAAACTTCTACTGGGGGAAACGAAGGTTTATATCGATTCTGGCCTACGGGATGCAAACGTCAGAGAAGTATACCGTGGGTTTCCGACGATGCCCACACACTCGTTAAAAGGATATTTTTCACGAACAATGGGATTTTGCCCACGATCCGATTTAATCCGAACTAGATGTCATGTATAGTATCCAAGCATACTCTCCTAAAACAGTGTTAAAAAAATTCAAAAGGTCAATGGGGCCTGAATTATGAAATGTTTTGTACGTTATAAAACTGATCTGGTGGTTAAAAGAATTTCTTTTAATTTTTTTTTGTATTTCAAATAACAATATAGAACTGTTGAAAGTTAAACATAATTGTATACACAAACTTGTCTTTTTATACGGTACGAGGCCTGGAGGTCCCGTATCAGTTCATGAAAAATGAAAGTTTGTGCATTCATGTTATATATTCATGGCTGTCGATTGAGCAATATTACACTTTTTCGGTTCATGTGCATCTAAATTATTTTAACATTACTCGGCCCATTCTTAAAAACAATTCAAGACATTTGATGACCGGTAAAATTGTCGATGAATAGGATATCTGGGGGTGTCGGAATCAAAATATGCAACATTTCTATGACAATTAAATATATTGAGAGAGTTGTCGTATATTCGTAATTGATATAATCGTGAAGAGCAGGATGAGTATCTGTCAGGATACTCCTTACTATAATAATGTTTACTATATGTTTACTACTGAGGTTACTCAACCGTGACAGTTCATTCATACACCTGTAATGCATGTGCTGTTCCCAAGGTGAGTGGGGAAACTTGTTAGGTCAGTGTAGGCCAGTGTAGGCACTGGGCATTTCTCAGGTAAGTTGAGGAACATGGGCTAAGCATGCAAGTGCCAGGTATTTGTCAGGTACCCTGGGTAGCTGGGGTGGGGCACAGTACCAGACAGAACTTCGATAGTGGAGGTTGTGTGAAGAGACTCACTACATGTAAAGGGAGGGCTGTAGGCTAACTCCAGAAACCATGGAGGTGAACTGGTGCCTGTCAGTAATGACATTTTAGCTGGGTGCTAATGGCTGTGTGCTGTAAATAATTTCCAAGCTGTGTGCTTCGAAGCTGTGGTGTTTAGGCTGTGTGCCTGTAATTGTCAGGACTGTGTGTCCATGAGGCTGTGTGCCTATATTTGTGGAGGACTGTGTGTCCTGGGCTGTGTGCCCATATTTGTGCGTGACTGTGTGTCCAGAGAGTGTTCCAGATGAAGCTGCGTTGGGAGTTGATGTGAGTATTATAATTATCGAAACTGTGTTTGATAATTGATAAAATAATGAACAGACTGTATACTGTATATATGTATAAATGTAATTCAGGGTTTACTATATAAGTGTGTTTTAATTCTAGAGAGTGTGGTTATTATCTCAAGCAGGAGATAATAAAACTATTAATTGAAATAACTGTATCAATTGATGGGATACATTTAGGATCCTGTAAATAGTAATAATATTGAAATTACTTCACTAGTAACTAAAGGCATAAATATATGTGTTGGACATTAGTGACAGTAGAGTGTATGTCACTGGTTATGCCTTGTAGGTAACCTCGTTATGTCTGAAGATACCTAGGCCTCCATAGGAGCCAGCTATATGACCTTGAATCAACCATGAAAATTTGATTCGACCGGGAATGACCTGTGTTCACAGATGAAGATAGGAGTGATCGCGCAGTGTCTGTGAAACGATTTTCACAGAGTGGAGAGACATTCGCACAAAGACTGTCGCGTTTTATAAGTGTTAATAGTAAACAGAATTATGTATACTCTGATATAGGCATAGTTATAGGATAGGTTCTAGGGCTTAGATATCTTTGGAGAATGAGTATGAGAGATAGTGGGAAGTATGATATTATGTATTGTGTGTGTTATTCATATATTTTGCTTGGTTTGTAAATAAATGTATATATGTTTGTATATATCCTGGTTGCTGGTTGTTTATAATTCTTTGGGACAAACCAATTTCACCACACCTCGTGACAGTATCTAATATATATTTGAAGTGTTTGATCATTACATGGTGAATTGATGCTGGGAAATTGTATACAAAATTCCAAGCTGTGTAGATGTAAAGTACGATTAAAAGATTGATAATTTCTGCACAATGAAGAAGGCTGTAGGATACATGTAGATAAGTGTTGTACACAAGATCTGAGGGTAAGACCATGTCCTATGTGACGAGGACAGCACGTAAGTCCAGAATTCTGATTTTGTTAGTAGTTTAGTGGATAATGTAAATCAATGGGAATTCACAAACCCCAACAAAGATTTCGCCAACACGTTCTCCTGAATATCACTGATATCAAACAAAGATTTCGCCAACACGTACTCCTGAATATAACTGATACCAAACAAAGATTTCTCCAACACGTACTCCTGAAAATCACTGATATCAACTAAAGATTTCGCCAACACGTACTCCTGAATATCACTGATATCAAACAAAGTAGTGTTCCGGTTCCGGTTGCCGCGAACAACGTTAAGAATTTAGTGGGAGAAGAAACACATCAATTTTAGGATCTGGGGCACAAGTCCCATATACTATTGCACATGGTAGTGCATAACATCGATCTTGAACAAGGGAGAATATAGGAACATTCCGACAAGGAAGTTTAGAAGCGAAATAAGGGATTTTGTAATGGCATCAGCGATCAGGACAATCAAAGATGGCGGCGTCCCTAGCGACGCAGCAAAGAAGCGAAGAGAAAGAACAGCAAAGTCAAAATCAAAGCAAACAACCAGCTCCTCGCAACTTTCGCCAAGCTCTAGCAGCTTCTACACAAACTTTACCGTTGAATTTGACAGTGAGGAGGAAGGAGATAATTGGAAGTGTAAAAATTGCACCAAAGTATTTACGGATGCTGAAGATAAAATGCTTGAGTGTGAGCGATGTCGCTCACATCATTGCACAAAGTGTTTAGGGAAAACAGACGAGGAGTACAAGCTACTGCAGGTATCAGACTCAATGTGGTTTTGTGCAGAATGTAAGGCAATAATACAGAAATGTATAATCACAGATTTGAAAATAGAAGAAAGATGCAAAGCTATCATGAAAGAGGTTGAAAGTAGGATTTTGGCACTGGAAGAGGAGATAGTAAAGAAGTGTGACGAAGAAGCGGTCAGAAAACTAATCTCAGAGTCACAAACAATAGGAAATCATAAAGATGTTCAAACACCTCAACCAGACCAAGATACCCCAACAGCACAGCCAATCATCACCGACATCATGTCAGAGATCAATGATCGCAAAATTAGAGAGCGTAACATTGTTATTTATGGGATCCCTGAATGTAAATCAACATCAAAAGAAACTAGAGCAAGCCACGACACAGAACATGTCAACAATATACTGAAGAAATGTCAGGCTGATAGTGAAAATGAGGATATAGCAAAAGTCACACGACTTGGAAAATATATTAAGGAAAATCAACAAGACCAGGGGAAACCCAGACCTTTGCTGGTATCTCTGGTTAATGTTGAAATTAAAAAGGCTTTATTCAGGAACATCAGAAAACTAGGAGAAGATGGAAATCTGAAAAAAATTAAAATCAGCAATGATCTCACAAAAGCAGAAAGGGACCAAGAAAGTAAGCTATGGGAGGAAGCAAAGAAGAAAAGAGAACTCAACCAGTCGGGGGAATTTACGTTCAAAGTAAGGGGCCCTCCATGGGACAGGAAAATAGTCAGAGTAAAAACAGTCAAACCCTCCGAGTATTGAAGAAACAAATGACAAGCAAGGAAAGACCTGAAGCAGCCAAATTTCTAACATGCTTCTATACTAATGCTGATAGCTTACTAAACAAGATGGATGAACTGAAAACAAGAATTAATGAACAAAGCAACTCTGATATAATTGGCATTACAGAAACATACCCCAAAAACTATAGATATGCACCAGGTAAAGCAGAATTCTTTATTGATGGATATGATCTTTTTCTAAACGACAGCATGGAAAATAAACACAGAGGAGTAGGATTGTACATAAAAACTAAATATAATGGAGTAGAAGTAAATATAGATAATGATTTCAAAGAAAGTATCAGGGTCAAAATAAAGATGTGTGGAAATAACTGTCTCCTGGTTGGATGCATCTACAGAAGCCCAAATACAACAGAAGAAAATTCTGAGAAGCTGAGGGAGTTAATAAACAACTTATCATCTGCGAACAAGTATAGCCATGTACTACTTATGGGCGATTTTAATCTACCGAAAATAGATTGGGAGTCATGGTCTTCCAACAACGATAAGGAAAGTGATTACTTCATAGAATGTCTGCGGGATAATTTCTTATACCAACATGTCACAAAATACACACGATGTAGAGAAGGTAACAACCCCAATATCCTTGATCTGATTATAACAAATGAAGAGGAAATGGTAAATGATGTCAGATATGAGAGTCCAATAGGATGTAGCGACCACTTAGTCTTAAGATTCAATTTTAACTGTAAGACTACCACAAATAAATGTAAAGTATTATCCATAAGAGCTTCAGAAAAAAGAACATACTTCATGGCAGGACCGGGAGAAGAACGGCTTCATTTAGAAAATATTACCAGCGAGAAGGACATTGGCGTATTGATAGATAATAATTTGAGTTTTAGATCACACATTAATAGTATAGTTAACAAGGCAAACAGCATAGTTGGATTAATTAGGAGGTCATTTGTGTATCTTGATACACAAATGTTTAAATTACTATTTACGCCGCCAGTGTTTGGAGCCCTTACAAAGCTAAAGACATTGATCTTATCGAAAGTGTGCAAAGAAGAGCGACTAAACTACTACCTGGATTTAAGGATATGTCATATACGGAACGCCTAGAGAAATTAAAACTACCAACACTACAGCACCGCAGGATAAGAGGAGACATGATAAACGTTTTCAAAATTATTAACAATATATACGATTCAAGAATAACTAAAGATTACTTCCAACTGGACAATGCAAACAGAACCAGGGGCCACTCCAAGAAAATATATAAGAAAAGATGTCGTCTGGATATAAGAAAAAACTTTTTCAGTCAAAGAATAGTAGATATCTGGAACAGCTTGCCACAATCTGTTGTAGAGGCGGGCAGCACTTTAAATTTTGAGATAGCTCTAGATGAACACTGCAAAAATAATTGTTTCAACTACCAATAATAATAATAATACCAATTCCTTAACGCTTAAGCTGTATACCGCACCGAAGTACTATATTTATATTTATATTGAATTTATTTGTTATTATGATATGGATATAGAGGCTTTTAGCCTGCATCCATTACTTTGCTATTAAATGCTATTAAAGATTTCGCCAACACGTACTCCTGAATATAACTGATATCAAACAAAGATTTCTCCAACACGTACTCCTGAATATCACCGATACCAAATATGGTTTACCTTCCTATCATCGTTAATCATTTTGCATGCTTGCAGTATAATGAGGTATGTGTTACTGTTTTATTTGTTATTGCCATGGTAGAGAAAAGCATTTGCTTTGCTGCAACCCTTATTGCTTATTGCTATAATCATAACATTAAAGGCCCAATATACGTAACTTTCGGCAAAACTCAATAGGCTGTACTGGTGCAGAGGAGTTGCTGCCGACATACCTCAAACGCTGTACTGGATGTGGAGCACTTGACCGTTGCGTGGTCAGGTATTTTCATCGGCAGAACGGTAATATTCCTTCTTTTTGTTTCAATTTGTTGTAAGAAAATCAAGCCTAATAACTTATTATATTTATAGATTTAGCTAAGATTAACTGATATCAGCAATATTTAAGATGAATTCTTTCGCGGTTTCCGGTACAGCAGCAGTTGAAACACGCTATTTGTAAACACGCGTCCATTTCGAACCGTCTTCTACCTTCGGTTTGTTGTTGAAGTGGGCCCCACCTGAATTATTTTCAATTCTTTGTATTTTTTGTCAAGAGTTTCTTGTTAGTTACCGCTCAGGTTTACATCGTTTTAGGCTTATTTTTGCATGGTTATCAACTGGATCTTTTTTCAGAATTTTTTAAAATCACGAAAACTTTCCTGAAGTTACGTATATTGGGCCTTTAACAGGTGTAGACGACATGGCTGGGCGCTATTTTCGATAACGCTCCAATCAGTGATGAACTGGCGTCGTTTTAAACCGAAGCTCGGACTGACTTTAGATGCAGTATACAGATGAATGCGTTGAATGTATCAATGATTGATCAATAAATCTGATATCTACAATTATTCATTCTATCAGCGATTTTATAGCCAACCGTATGACAGGCTATGTTGTTGTGAATGTCCAATGTTCATAACAGTTTTTTACTTTATATGGCAATGCGATAAAATCAAAGGCGTTCCATAAATTGTATATGTATACACAAAACTACTACATGTACATATACACCTAATTCCTAGCTTTTGTGGACACATATTGTTATATACACACACATGAATTATGCTAGCTTGTTGCACACCTAGGGTACACATGTAAGTAAGTAGAATCAATGATCTGTAGAGGTATCCCAGTACGTCCTTTACCGAGTCAGTGACGACTCCTGTGCCTATATATCCCAGTACGTCCTTTACCGAGTCAGTGACGACTCCTGTGCCTATATATCCCAGTACGTCCTTTACCGAGTCAGTGACGACTCCTGTGCCTATATATCCCAGTACGTCCTTTACCGAGTCAGTGACGACTCCTGTGCCTATATATCCCAGTACGTCCTTTACCGAGTCAATGACGACTCCTGTGCCTATATATCCCAGTACGTCCTTTACCGAGTCAGTGACGACTCCTGTGCCTATATATCCCAGTACGTCCTTTACCGAGTCAGTGACGACTCCTGTGCCTATATATCCCAGTACGTCCTTTACCGAGTCAGTGACGACTCCTGTGCCTATATATCCCAGTACGTCCTTTACCGAGTCAGTGACGACTCCTGTGCCTATATATCCCAGTACGTCCTTTACCGAGTCAGTGACGACTCCTGTGTCTATATATCCCAGTACGTCCTTTACCGAGTCAGTGACGACTCCTGTGTCTATATATCCCAGTACGTCCTTTACCGAGTCAGTGACGACTCCTGTGCCTATATATCCCAGTACGTCCTTTACCGAGTCAGTGACGACTCCTGTGCCTATATATCCCAGTACGTCCTTTACCGAGTCAGTGACGACTCCTGTGCCTATATATCCCAGTACGTCCTTTACCGAGTCAGTGACGACTCCTGTGCCTATATATCCCAGTACGTCCTTTACCGAGTCAGTGACGACTCCTGTGTCTATATATCCCAGTACGTCCTTTACCGAGTCAGTGACGACTCCTGTGCCTATATATCCCAGTACGTCCTTTACCGAGTCAGTGACGACTCCTGTGCCTATATATCCCAGTACGTCCTTTACCGAGTCAGTGACGACTCCTGTGCCTATATATCCCAGTACGTCCTTTACCGAGTCAGTGACGACTCCTGTGTCTATATATCCCAGTACGTCCTTTACCGAGTCAGTGACGACTCCTGTGCCTATATATCCCAGTACGTCCTTTACCGAGTCAGTGACGACTCCTGTGCCTATATATCCCAGTACGTCCTTTACCGAGTCAGTGACGACTCCTGTGCCTATATATCCCAGTACGTCCTTTACCGAGTCAGTGACGACTCCTGTGCCTATATATCCCAGTACGTCCTTTACCGAGTCAGTGACGACTCCTGTGCCTATATATCCCAGTACGTCCTTTACCGAGTCAGTGATGACTCCTGTGCCTATACCTGAAACTGTTCTCAAGCTAACGCCTGGTTTTAAGGTGAGGCCTTATCCTCTTGATTCGTTTATAAAGTGTTAAACAAACCTTATTTTGTCAATGTATTGGAAAACATTTGAAGAGCGTTAAAGAGGAATACAGTGTTATTGTTTACAAATGACTTGTTGTCGTTAATCGTGATTCACAAGAAAGCGGATTTTAGCACAAAATATATACTTGAGCTTGAAAAACAAGGGTTTTTTAAACAAAAATACTACATATGGGTATCAGTTTTCTTTTTTAGTTCTGGTCCTTTATGGCTGTATCAGGTCATTTTAGAAAAGAATCGAACATACAAGACAAAATGAGCTGTATTTTTATCGGAAATCGACGAAACTACCTTAACATGTGGAAACTTGCGTAACAAAACCAGTCGATATTAAATCTTTTGTTTGATATTTTACATCAGTTGTTACAAATATTTCTGCTATTGAGATTCTTAAGACCCAGAGCCGCACATACAGTGTTTTACAATATGAATCAATTTGATTAAAAGGGCCATTCTTGTCACAAATCTTACGGATCAAAACGGAAACACGGTCGTACAGATATATTAGATTTAGCCATACAGATTGACCAGACGTGCTGACATCTTATACAGCCTAAAGTGATTGCAGTAGGTCTACACATATACTAAATCAGTATGTAAGAATACGAGATGTATACACGTTCCAGGGAAAGTATGGAGACTAGATTATGTATAAAAAAATTCAGGATACTCGATTTGCAGTCGTCATATATGTACACTCACATACACAGAGCCAAGTCTTCTGAGTACGAAAGGATAAACTTATATTGCGTATAAAAACACAAGACGTTCCCAACAGTCGCTATGATGTTCTGACCGCAGATTCATCACTTACTAGATGACGAGGTTACTTATTTTTATTTTACTTCCAAATTAATAGATTAAAGGGGTTTTACGCACCTGACCTTTCTGCTTCTACATTAGTTTAGAAATTTTGGATTCCCACCTTTTGGCCCCTATCATCACTGAAGAGTCCAAGGAGGACGAAACAGCTGTATGATGCATTGGCATATTGTATCTTTTACTAAATTTTAAAAGTGCAGCATATATGTGTGATACGTCATCTTTGATGATAGTCAGGGTATCAATAGTATAACAAATTACATAGAGCTCCAAGGTACACATGTACAGAATTATATTTATAACGGAAACCCACACTATTCAATTTACAGACCTGTAAACCGGTACAGTGTAATACCCAGGTAGGGACATACCCTTCTAGCCGTGTCATGGACAATTTTCACACTCTGTTAAGTTTATTGTTAAGATGGTTTAAACGATCTTATCAATCGCTTCATCATCATGTAGCTGTCTAGCCATTGTATACCTGGTACCACCTGTCCCGATGAAGCGTTGTCCGAATGACCTTTTATATTTTCCTGTAGACCAGAAATATGTGCGTGCAGGTATGTCTAGTTAACCCGATATCACAGGTTAGTTGTAATTATGTAATTCGATATAGGCCGAGGAAACTTTATACCTTAACCTTTGGTAGCATAGTTTTTTTCTCTTCTGTTACAAACAGTTTTACCGGTTAGAAGGTTACTGGTTAAATGATTTACATAGGAAAAGCATACACAGTTTATAAATACATAGTGGAAGGTCTAGGACTTGTGCCACGTCGGTACAGTGATGACTCTGATCTATAAAGGTAGGTTTAGGACTTCCTGTACCACGTCGGTACAGTGATGACTGATCTATAATGGTATGTCTAGGACTTGTGCCTCGTCGGTACAGTGGTGACTCTGATCTATAAAGGTAGGTTTAGGACTTCCTGTACCACGTCGGTACAGTGATGACTCTGATCTATAATGGTAGGTCTAGGACTTGTGCCACGTCGGTACAGTGTTGACTGATCTATAATGGTAAGTCTAGGACTTGTGCCACGTCGGTACAGTGATGACTCTGATCTATAATGGTAGGTCTAGGACTTGTGCCACGTCGGTACAGTGATGACTCTGATCTATAAAGGTAGGTTTAGGACTTCCTGTACCACGTCGGTACAGTGATGACTCTGATCTATAATGGTAGGTCTAGGACGTCCTGTACCACGTCGGTACAGTGTTGACTGATCTATAATGGTAGGTCTAGGACTTGTGCCACGTCGGTACAGTGATGACTCTGATCTATAAGGTAGGTTTAGGACTTCCTGTACCACGTCGGTACAGTGATGACTGACTCTGATCTATAATGGTAGGTCTAGGACTTCCTGTACCACGTCGGTACAGTGATGACTCTGATCTATAATGGTAGGTCTAGGACTTGTGCCACGTCGGTACAGTGATGACTCTGATCTATAAAGGTAGGTTTAGGACTTCCTGTACCACGTCGGTACAGTGTTGACTGATCTATAATGGTAGGTCTAGGACGTCCTGTACCACGTCGGTACAGTGATGACTCTGATCTATAAAGGTGGGTCTAGGACTTCCTGTACCACGTTGGTACAGTGTTGACTGATCTATAAAGGTAGGTCTAGGACTTCCTGTACCACGTTGGTACAGTGATGACTGATCTATAAAGGTAGGTCTAGGACTTCCTGTACCACGTCGGTACAGTGATGACTGATCTATAAAGGTAGGTTTAGGACTTCCTGTACCACGTCGGTACAGTGTTGACTGATCTATAAAGGTAGGTCTAGGACTTCCTGTACCACGTCGGTACAGTGTTGACTGATCTATAAAGGTAGGTCTAGGACTTCCTGTACCACGTTGGTACAGTGATGACTGATCTATAAAGGTAGGTTTAGGACTTCCTGTACCACGTCGGTACAGTGTTGACTGATCTATAAAGGTAGGTCTAGGACTTCCTGTACCACGTCGGTACAGTGATGACTCTGATCTATAAAGGTAGGTCTAGGACATCCTGTACCACGTCGGTACAGTGTTGACTGATCTATAAAGGTAGGTTTAGGACTTCCTGTACCACGTCGGTACAGTGTTGACTGATCTATAAAGGTAGGTCTAGGACTTCCTGTACCACGTTGGTACAGTGATGACTGATCTATAAAGGTAGGTCTAGGACTTCCTGTACCACGTCGGTACAGTGTTGACTGATCTATAAAGGTAGGTCTAGGACTTCCTGTACCACGTCGGTACAGTGATGACTCTGATCTATAAAGGTAGGTCTAGGACGTCCTGTACCACGTCGGTACAGGGATGACTGATCTATAAAGGTAGGTCTAGGACTTCCTGTACCACGTCGGTACAGTGTTGACTGATCTATAAAGGTAGGTCTAGGAGGTCCTGTACCACGTCGGTAGAGTGTTGACTGATCTATAAAGGTAGGTCTAGGACTTCCTGTATCACGTCGGTAGAGTGATGACTCTGACCTATAAAGGTAGGTGTAGGAGTTCCTGTACCACGTCGGTACAGTGTAGACTGATCTATAAAGGTAGGTCTACGACTTCCTGTATCACGTCGGTACAGTGATGATTCTGACCTATAAAGGTAGGTGTAGGAGTTCCTGTACCACGTCGGTACAGTGTAGACTGATCTATAAAGGTAGGTCTAGGACGTCCTGTACCACGTCGGTAGAGTGTTGACTGATCTATAAAGGTAGGTCTAGGACTTCCTGTACCACGTCGGTACAGTGTTGACTGATCTATAATGGTAGGTCTAGGACGTCCTGTACCACGTCGGTAGAGTGATGACTCTGATCTATAAAGGTAGGTCTAGGACGTCCTGTACCACGTCGGTACAGGGTTGACTGGTCTATAATGGTAGGTCTAGGACTTCCTGTACCACGTCGGTACAGTGTTGACTGATCTATAAAGGTATGTCTAGGACTTCCTGTTCCACGTCGGTTGAGTGTTGACTGATCTATAAAGGTAGGTTTAGGACTTCCTGTACCACGTCGGTACAGTGTTGACTGATCTATAAAGGTAGGTCTAAGACGTCCTGTACCACGTCGGTACAGTGTTGACTGATCTATAAAGGTAGGTCTAGGACGTCCTGTACCACGTCGGTACAGTGTTGACTGATCTATAAAGGTAGGTCTAGGACTTCCTGTACCACGTCGGTACAGTGATGACTGATCTATAAAGGTAGGTCTAGGACGTCCTGTACCACGTCGGTACAGTGATGACTGATCTATAAAGGTAGGTCTATGACGTCCTGTACCACGTCGGTACAGTGTTGACTGATCTATAAAGGTAGGTTTAGGACTTCCTGTACCACGTCGGTACAGTGATGACTCTGATCTATAAAGGTAGGTCTAAGACGTCCTGTACCACGTCGGTACAGTGTTGACTGATCTATAATGGTAGGTCTAGGACGTCTTGTACCACGTCGGTAGAGTGTTGACTGATCTATAAAGGTAGGTCTAGGATGTCCTGTAACCGTCGGTACAGTGTTGACTGATCTATAAAGGTAGGTCTAGGACTTTCTGTACCACGTCGGCACAGTGATGACTCTGACCTATAAAGGTAAGTGTAGGACTTCTTGTACCACGTCGGTACAGTGATGACTCTGACCTATGAAGGTAGGTCTAGGACTTCCTGTACCACGTCGGTACAGTGTTGACTGCTCTGTAATGGTAGGTCTAGGACGTCCTGTACCAAGTCGGTACAGTGTTGACTGATCTATAAAGGTAGGTCTAGGACTTTCTGTACCTCGTCGGTACAGTGTTGACTGATCTATAAAGGTAGGTCTAGGACGTCCTGTAACACTTCGGTACATTGATGACTCTGATCTATAATGGTAGGTCTAGGACTTCCTGTACCACGTCGGTACAGTGATGACTCTGATCTATAATGGTAGGTCTAGGACTTCCTGTACCACGTCGGTACAGTGATGACTCTGACCTATAGTGGTAGGTCTAGGACTTCCTGTGCCACGTCGGTACAATGTTGACTGATATATAAAGGTATGTCTAGGATTTACTGTACCACGTTGGTACAGTGATGACTTTGACCTTAAAAGGTAGGTTTAGGACTTCCTGTACCACGTCGGTACAGTGTTGACTGATCTGTAAAGGTAGGTCTAGGACTTCCTGTACCACGTCGGTACAGTGTTGACTGATCTATAAAGGTAGGTCTAGGACTTCCTGTACCACGTCGGTACAGTGTTGACTGATCTATAATGGTAGGTCTAGGACGTCCTGTACCACGTCGGTACAGTGATGACTCTGATCTATAAAGGTAGGTCTAGGACGTCCTGTACCACGTCGGTACAGTGTTGACTGGTCTATAATGGTAGGTCTAGGACTTCCTGTACCACGTCGGTACAGTGTTGACTGATCTATAAAGGTAGGTCTAGGACTTCCTGTTCCACGTCGGTTGAGTGTTGACTGATCTATAAAGGTAGGTTTAGGACTTCCTGTACCACGTCGGTACAGTGTTGACTGATCTATAAAGGTAGGTCTAAGACGTCCTGTACCACGTCGGTACAGTGTTGACTGATCTATAAAGGTAGGTCTAGGACGTCCTGTAACCCGTCGGTACAGTGTTGACTGATCTATAAAGGTAGGTCTAGGACTTCCTGTACCACGTCGGTACAGTGATGACTGATCTATAAAGGTAGGTCTAGGACGTCCTGTACCACGTCGGTACAGTAATGACTGATCTATAAAGGTAGGTCTATGACGTCCTGTACCACGTCGGTACAGTGTTGACCGACCTATAAAGGTAGGTTTAGGACTTCCTGTACCACGTCGGTACAGTGATGACTCTGATCTATAAAGGTAGGTCTAGGATGTCCTGTACCACGTCGGTAGAGTGTTGACTGATCTATAAAGGTAGGTTTAGGACTTCCTGTACCACGTCGGTACAGTGATGACTCTGATCTATAAAGGTAAGTGTAGGACTTCTTGTACCACGTCGGTACAGTGATGACTCTGACCTATGAAGGTAGGTCTAGGACTTCCTGTACCACGTCGGTACAGTGTTGACTGCTCTGTAATGGTAGGTCTAGGACGTCCTGTACCAAGTCGGTACAGTGTTGACTGATCTATAAAGGTAGGTCTAGGACTTTCTGTACCACGTCGGTACAGTGTTGACTGATCTATAAAGGTAGGTCTAGGACGTCCTGTAACACTTCGGTACATTGATGACTCTGATCTATAATGGTAGGTCTAGGACTTCCTGTACCACGTCGGTACAGTGATGACTCTGATCTATAATGGTAGGTCTAGGACTTCCTGTACCACGTCGGTACAGTGATGACTCTGACCTATAGTGGTAGGTCTAGGACTTCCTGTGCCACGTCGGTACAATGTTGACTGATATATAAAGGTATGTCTAGGATTTACTGTACCACGTTGGTACAGTGATGACTTTGACCTAAAAAGGTAGGTTTAGGACTTCCTGTACCACGTCGGTACAGTGTTGACTGATCTGTAAAGGTAGGTCTAGGACTTCCTGTACCACGTCGGTACAGTGTTGACTGATCTATAAAGGTAGGTCTAGGACTTCCTGTACCACGTCGGTACAGTGTTGACTGATCTATAATGGTAGGTCTAGGACGTCCTGTACCACGTCGGTACAGTGATGACTCTGATCTATAAAGGTAGGTCTAGGACGTCCTGTACCACGTCGGTACAGTGTTGACTGGTCTATAATGGTAGGTCTAGGACTTCCTGTACCACGTCGGTACAGTGTTGACTGATCTATAAAGGTAGGTCTAGGACTTCCTGTTCCACGTCGGTTGAGTGTTGACTGATCTATAAAGGTAGGTTTAGGACTTCCTGTACCACGTCGGTACAGTGTTGACTGATCTATAAAGGTAGGTCTAAGACGTCCTGTACCACGTCGGTACAGTGTTGACTGATCTATAAAGGTAGGTCTAGGACGTCCTGTAACCCGTCGGTACAGTGTTGACTGATCTATAAAGGTAGGTCTAGGACTTCCTGTACCACGTCGGTACAGTGATGACTGATCTATAAAGGTAGGTCTAGGACGTCCTGTACCACGTCGGTACAGTGATGACTGATCTATAAAGGTAGGTCTATGACGTCCTGTACCACGTCGGTACAGTGTTGACTGACCTATAAAGGTAGGTTTAGGACTTCCTGTACCACGTCGGTACAGTGATGACTCTGATCTATAAAGGTAGGTCTAGGATGTCCTGTACCACGTCGGTAGAGTGTTGACTGATCTATAAAGGTAGGTTTAGGACTTCCTGTACCACGTCGGTACAGTGATGACTCTGATCTATAAAGGTAGGTCTAAGACGTCCTGTACCACGTCGGTACAGTGTTGACTGATCTATAATGGTAGGTCTAGGACGTCTTGTACCACGTAGGTAGAGTGTTGACTGATCTATAAAGGTAGGTCTAGGATGTCCTGTAACCGTCGGTACAGTGTTGACTGATCTATAAAGGTAGGTCTAGGACTTTCTGTACCACGTCGGCACAGTGATGACTCTGACCTATGAAGGTAGGTCTAGGACTTCCTGTACCACGTCGGTACAGTGTTGACTGCTCTGTAATGGTAGGTCTAGGACGTCCTGTACCACGTCGGTACAGTGTTGACTGATCTATAAAGGTAGGTCTAGGACTTTCTGTACCACGTCGGTACAGTGTTGACTGATCTATAAAGGTAGGTCTAGGACGTCCTGTAACACTTCGGTACATTGATGACTCTGATCTATAATGGTAGGTCTAGGACTTCCTGTACCACGTCGGTACAGTGATGACTCTGATCTATAATGGTAGGTCTAGGACTTCCTGTACCACGTCGGTACAGTGATGACTCTGACCTATAGTGGTAGGTCTAGGACTTCCTGTGCCACGTCGGTACAATGTTGACTGATAAATAAAGGTATGTCTAGGATTTACTGTACCACGTCGGTACAGTGATGACTCTGATCTATAATGGTAGGTCTAGGACTTCCTGTACCACGTCGGTACAGTGATGACTCTGACCTATAGTGGTAGGTCTAGGACTTCCTGTGCCACGTCGGTACAATGTTGACTGATATATAAAGGTATGTCTAGGATTTACTGTACCACGTTGGTACAGTGATGACTTTGACCTAAAAAGGTAGGTTTAGGACTTCCTGTACCACGTCGGTACAGTGTTGACTGATCTGTAAAGGTAGGTCTAGGACGTTCTGTACCACGTCGGTACAGTGATGACTCTGACCTATAAAGGTAGGTGTAGGACTTTCTGTACCACGTTGGTACAGTGATGACTGACCTATAAAGATAGGTTTAGGACTTCCTTTACCACGTCGGTACAGTGATGACTGATTTATAATGGTAGGTCTAAGACTTCCTGTACCACGTCGGTACAGTGTTGACTGATCTATAAAGGAAGGTCTAGGACGTTCTGTACCACGTCGGTACAGTGATGACTCTGACCTATAAAGGTAGGTGTAGGACTTCCTGTACCACGTTGGTACAGTGTTGACTGACCTATAAAGATAGGTTTAGGACTTCCTTTACCACGTCGGTACAGTGATGACTCTGATCTATAAAGGTAGGTCTAGGACTTCCTGTACCACGTTGGTACAGTGATGACTCTGATCTATAATGGTAGGTCTAGGATTTCCTGTACCACGTCGGTACAGTGATGACTGTGACCTATAGTGGTAAGTCTAGGACTTCCTGTGCCACGTCGGTACAGTGATGACTCTGATCTATAGTGGTAGGTCTAGGACGTCCTGTACCACGTTGGTACAGTGATGACTTTGACCTATAAAGGTAGGTCTAAGACTCCTTATACCACGTTGGTACAGTGATGACTTTGACCTATAAAGGTAGGTCTAAGACTCCCTATACCACGTCGGTACAGGGATGACTCTGATCTATAATGGTAGGTCTAGGATTTCCTGTACCACGTCGGTACAGTGATGACTCTGACCTATAGTGGTAGGTCTAGGACTTCCTGTGCCACGTCGGTACAATGTTGACTGATATATAAAGGTATGTCTAGGATTTCCTGTACCACGTTGGTACAGTGATGACTTTGACCTAAAAAGGTAGGTTTAGGACTTCCTGTACCACATCGGTACAGTGTTGACTGATCTGTAAAGGTAGGTCTAGGACTTCCTGTACCACGTCGGTACAGTGTTGACTGATTTATAATGGTAGGTCTAACACTTCCTGTACCACGTCGGTACAGTGTTGACTGATCTATAAAGGAAGGTCTAGGACGTTCTGTACCACGTCGGTACAGTGATGACTCTGACCTATAAAGGTAGGTGTAGGACTTCCTGTACCACGTTGGTACAGTGATGACTTTGACCTATAAAGATAGGTTTAGGACTTCCTGTACCACGTCGGTACAGTGATGACTCTGACATATAAAGGTAGGTCTAGGACTTCCTGTACCACGTTGGTACAGTGATGACTCTGATCTATAATGGTAGGTCTAGGATTTCCTGTACCACGTTGGTACAGTGATGACTGTGACCTATAGTGGTAGGTCTAGGACTTCCTGTGCCACGTCGGTACAGTGATGACTCTGATCTATAGTGGTAGGTCTAGGACGTCCTGTACCACGTTGGTACAGTGATGACTTTGACCTATAAAGGTAGGTTTAGGACTTCCTGTACCACGTCGGTACAGTGATGACTCTGATCTATAAAGGTGGGTCTAGGACTTCCTGTGCCACGTCGGTACAGTGATGACTGATTTATAATGGTAGGTTTAGGACTTCCTGTACCACGTCGGTACAGTGAGGACTCTCATGATCTATAGTGGGTAGATCTAGGACTTCCTGTACCACGTCGGTACAGTGATGACTGATCTATAAAGGAAGGTCTAGGACGTTCTGTACCACGTCGGTACAGTGATGACTCTGATCTATAAAGGTGGGTCTAGAACTTCCTGTACCACGTCGGTATAGTGATGACTGATTTATAATGGTAGGTCTAAGACTCGCTGTACCACGTCGGTACAGTGTTGACTGATCTATAATGGTATGTCTAGGACGTCCTGTACCACGTCGGTACAGTGATGACTCTGACCTATAAAGGTAGGTGTAGGACTTCCTATACCACGTTGGTACAGTGATGACTTTGATCTATAAAGGTAGGTCTAAGACTCCTTATACAACGTTGGTACAGTGATGACTTTGACCTATAAAGGTAGGTCTAAGACTCCCTATACCACGTCGGTATAGGGATGACTCTGATCTATAATGGTAGGTCTAGGATTTCCTGTACCACGTTGGTACAGTGATGACTTTGACCTATAAAGGTAGGTTTAGGACTTCCTGTACCACGTCGGTACAGTGTTGACTGATCTGTAAAGGTAGGTCTAGGACTTCCTGTACCACGTCGGTAGAGTTATGACTGATCTATAAAGGTAGGTCTAGGACTTCCTGTACCACGTCGGTACAGTGATGACTGATTTATAATGGTAGGTCTAACACTTCCTGTACCACGTCGGTACAGTGTTGACTGATCTATAAAGGAAGGTCTAGGACGTTCTGTACCACGTCGGTACAGTGATGACTCTGACCTATAAAGGTAAGTGTAGGACTTCTTGTACCACGTCGGTACAGTGATGACTATGACCTATGAAGGTAGGTCTAGGACTTCCTGTACCACGTCGGTACAGTGTTGACTGCTCTGTAATGGTAGGTCTAGGACGTCCTGTACCACGTCGGTACAGTGTTGACTGATCTATAAAGGTAGATCTAGGACTTTCTGTACCACGTCGGTAGAGTGTTGACTGATCTATAAAGGTAGGTCTAGGACGTCCTGTAACACTTCGGTACATTGATGACTCTGATCTATAATGGTAGGTCTAGGACTTCCTGTACCACGTCGGTACAGTGATGACTCTGATCTATAATGGTAGGTCTAGGACTTCCTGTACCACCTCGGTAAAGTGATGACTCTGACCTATAGTGGTAGGTCTAGGACTTCCTGTGCCACGTCGGTACAATGTTGACTGATATATAAAGGTATGTCTAGGATTTACTGTACCACGTTGGTACAGTGATGACTTTGACCTAAAAAGGTAGGTTTAGGACTTCCTGTACCACGTCGGTACAGTGTTGACTGATCTGTAAAGGTAGGTCTAGGACGTCCTGTACCACGTCGGTAGAGTTATGACTGATCTATAAAGGTAGGTCTAGGACTTCTTGTACCACGTCTGTACAGTGATGACTGATTTATAATGGTAGGTCTAAGACTTCCTGTACCACGTCGGTACAGTGTTGACTGATCTATAAAGGAAGGTCTAGGACGTTCTGTACCACGTCGGTACAGTGATGACTCTGACCTATAAAGGTAGGTGTAGGACTTCCTGTACCACGTTGGTACAGTGATGACTGACCTATAAAGATAGGTTTAGGACTTCCTTTACCACGTCGGTACAGTGATGACTCTGATCTATAAAGGTAGGTCTAGGACTTCCTGTACCACGTTGGTACAGTGATGACTCTGATCTATAATGGTAGGTCTAGGATTTCCTGTACCACGTCGGTACAGTGATGACTGTGACCTATAGTGGTAAGTCTAAGACTTCCTGTGCCACGTCGGTACAGTGATGACTCTGATCTATAGTGGTAGGTCTAGGACGTCCTGTACCACGTTGGTACAGTGATGACTTTGACCTATAAAGGTAGGTCTAAGACTCCTTATACCACGTTGGTACAGTGATGACTTTGACCTATAAAGGTAGGTCTAAGACTCCCTATACCACGTCGGTACAGGGATGACTCTGATCTATAATGGTAGGTCTAGGATTTCCTGTACCACGTCGGTACAGTGATGACTCTGACCTATAGTGGTAGGTCTAGGACTTCCTGTGCCACGTCGGTACAATGTTGACTGATATATAAAGGTATGTCTAGGATTTCCTGTACCACGTTGGTACAGTGATGACTTTGACCTAAAAAGGTAGGTTTAGGACTTCCTGTACCACGTCGGTACAGTGTTGACTGATCTGTAAAGGTAGGTCTAGGACTTCCTGTACCACGTCGGTACAGTGTTGACTGATTTATAATGGTAGGTCTAACACTTCCTGTACCACGTCGGTACAGTGTTGACTGATCTATAAAGGAAGGTCTAGGACGTTCTGTACCACGTCGGTACAGTGATGACTCTGACCTATAAAGGTAGGTGTAGGACTTCCTGTACCACGTTGGTACAGTGATGACTTTGACCTATAAAGATAGGTTTAGGACTTCCTGTACCACGTCGGTACAGTGATGACTCTGACCTATATAGGTAGGTCTAGGACTTCCTGTACCACGTTGGTACAGTGATGACTCTGATCTATAATGGTAGGTCTAGGATTTCCTGTACCACGTTGGTACAGTGATGACTGTGACCTATAGTGGTAGGTCTAGGACTTCCTGTGCCACGTCGGTACAGTGATGACTCTGATCTATAGTGGTAGGTCTAGGACGTCCTGTACCACGTTGGTACAGTGATGACTTTGACCTATAAAGGTAGGTTTAGGACTTCCTGTACCACGTCGGTACAGTGATGACTCTGATCTATAAAGGTGGGTCTAGGACTTCCTGTACCACGTCGGTACAGTGATGACTGATTTATAATGGTAGGTTTAAGACTTCCTGTACCACGTCGGTACAGTGAGGACTCTCATGATCTATAGTGGGTAGATCTAGGACTTCCTGTACCACGTCGGTACAGTGATGACTGATCTATAAAGGAAGGTCTAGGACGTTCTGTACCACGTCGGTACAGTGATGACTCTGATCTATAAAGGTGGGTCTAGGACTTCCTGTACCACGTCGGTATAGTGATGACTGATTTATAATGGTAGGTCTAAGACTCGCTGTACCACGTCGGTACAGTGTTGACTGATCTATAATGGTATGTCTAGGACGTCCTGTACCACGTCGGTACAGTGATGACTCTGACCTATAAAGGTAGGTGTAGGACTTCCTATACCACGTTGGTACAGTGATGACTTTGACCTATAAAGGTAGGTCTAAGACTCCTTATACAACGTTGGTACAGTGATGACTTTGACCTATAAAGGTAGGTCTAAGACTCCCTATACCACGTCGGTATAGGGATGACTCTGATCTATAATGGTAGGTCTAGGATTTCCTGTACCACGTTGGTACAGTGATGACTTTGACCTATAAAGGTAGGTTTAGGACTTCCTGTACCACGTCGGTACAGTGTTGACTGATCTGTAAAGGTAGGTCTAGGACTTCCTGTACCACGTCGGTAGAGTTATGACTGATCTATAAACGTAGGTCTAGGACTTCCTGTACCACGTCGGTACAGTGATGAGTGATTTATAATGGTAGGTCTAACACTTCCTGTACCACGTCGGTACAGTGTTGACTGATCTATAAAGGAAGGTCTAGGACGTTCTGTACCACGTCGGTACAGTGATGACTCTGACCTATACAGGTAGGTGTAGGACTTCCTGTACCACGTTGGTACAGTGATGACTGACCTATAAAGATAGGTTTAGGACTTCCTTTACCACGTCGGTACAGTGATGACTCTGATCTATAAAGGTAGGTCTAGGACTTCCTGTACCACGTTGGTACAGTGATGACTCTGATCTATAATGGTAGGTCTAGGATTTCCTGTACCACGTCGGTACAGTGATGACTGTGACCTATAGTGGTAAGTCTAGGACTTCCTGTGCCACGTCGGTACAGTGATGACTCTGATCTATAGTGGTAGGTCTAAGACTCCTTACACCACGTTGGTACAGTGATGACTTTGACCTATAAAGGTAGGTCTAAGACTCCCTATACCACGTCGGTACAAGGATGACTCTGATCTATAATGGTAGGTCTAGGATTTCCTGTACCACGTCGGTACAGTGATGACTGTGACCTATAGTGGTAGGTCTAGGACTTCCTGTACCACGTCGGTACAATTTTGACTGATATATAAAGGTATGTCTAGGATTTCCTGTACCACGTTGGTACAGTGATGACTTTGACCTAAAAAGGTAGGTTTAGGACTTCCTGTACCACGTCGGTACAGTGTTGACTGATCTGTAAAGGTAGGTCTAGGACTTCCTGTACCACGTCGGTACAGTGTTGACTGATTTATAATGGTAGGTCTAACACTTCCTGTACCACGTCGGTACAGTGTTGACTGATCTATAAAGGAAGGTCTAGGACGTTCTGTACCACGTCGGTACAGTGATGACTCTGACCTATAAAGGTAGGTATAGGACTTCCTGTACCACGTTGGTACAGTGATGACTTTGACCTATAAAGATAGGTTTAGGACTTCCTGTACCACGTCGGTACAGTGATGACTCTGACCTATAAAGGTAGGTCTAGGACTTCCTGTACCACGTTGGTACAGTGATGACTCTGATCTATAATGGTAGGTCTAGGATTTCCTGTACCACGTTGGTACAGTGATGACTGTGACCTATAGTGGTAGGTCTAGGACTTCCTGTGCCACGTCGGTACAGTGATGACTCTGATCTATAGTGGTAGGTCTAGGACGTCCTGTACCACGTTGGTACAGTGATGACTTTGACCTATAAAGGTAGGTTTAGGACTTCCTGTACCACGTCGGTACAGTGATGACTCTGATCTATAAAGGTGGGTCTAGGACTTCCTGTACCATGTCGGTAGAGTGATGACTGATTTATAATGGTAGGTTTAGGACTTCCTGTACCACGTCGGTACAGTGAGGACTCTCATGATCTATAGTGGGTAGATCTAGGACTTCCTGTACCACGTTGGTACAGTGATGACTGACCTATAAAGATAGGTTTAGGACTTCCTTTACCACGTCGGTACAGTGATGACTCTGATCTATAAAGGTAGGTCTAGGACTTCCTGTACCACGTTGGTACAGTGATGACTCTGATCTATAATGGTAGGTCTAGGATTTCCTGTACCACGTCGGTACAGTGATGACTGTGACCTATAGTGGTAAGTCTAGGACTTCCTGTGCCACGTCGGTACAGTGATGACTCTGATCTATAGTGGTAGGTCTAAGACTCCTTACACCACGTTGGTACAGTGATGACTTTGACCTATAAAGGTAGGTCTAAGACTCCCTATACCACGTCGGTACAAGGATGACTCTGATCTATAATGGTAGGTCTAGGATTTCCTGTACCACGTCGGTACAGTGATGACTGTGACCTATAGTGGTAGGTCTAGGACTTCCTGTACCACGTCGGTACAATGTTGACTGATATATAAAGGTATGTCTAGGATTTCCTGTACCACGTTGGTACAGTGATGACTTTGACCTAAAAAGGTAGGTTTAGGACTTCCTGTACCACGTCGGTACAGTGTTGACTGATCTGTAAAGGTAGGTCTAGGACTTCCTGTACCACGTCGGTACAGTGTTGACTGATTTATAATGGTAGGTCTAACACTTCCTGTACCACGTCGGTACAGTGTTGACTGATCTATAAAGGAAGGTCTAGGACGTTCTGTACCACGTCGGTACAGTGATGACTCTGACCTATAAAGGTAGGTATAGGACTTCCTGTACCACGTTGGTACAGTGATGACTTTGACCTATAAAGATAGGTTTAGGACTTCCTGTACCACGTCGGTACAGTGATGACTCTGACCTATAAAGGTAGGTCTAGGACTTCCTGTACCACGTTGGTACAGTGATGACTCTGATCTATAATGGTAGGTCTAGGATTTCCTGTACCACGTTGGTACAGTGATGACTGTGACCTATAGTGGTAGGTCTAGGACTTCCTGTGCCACGTCGGTACAGTGATGACTCTGATCTATAGTGGTAGGTCTAGGACGTCCTGTACCACGTTGGTACAGTGATGACTTTGACCTATAAAGGTAGGTTTAGGACTTCCTGTACCACGTCGGTACAGTGATGACTCTGATCTATAAAGGTGGGTCTAGGACTTCCTGTACCATGTCGGTAGAGTGATGACTGATTTATAATGGTAGGTTTAGGACTTCCTGTACCACGTCGGTACAGTGAGGACTCTCATGATCTATAGTGGGTAGATCTAGGACTTCCTGTACCACGTCGGTACAGTGATGACTGATCTATAAAGGAAGGTCTAGGACGTTCTGTACCACGTCGGTACAGTGATGACTCTGATCTATAAAGGTGGGTCTAGGACTTCCTGTACCCCGTCGGTATAGTGATGACTGATTTATAATGGTAGGTCTAAGACTCGCTGTACCACGTCGGTACAGTGTTGACTGATCTATAATGGTATGTCTAGGACGTCCTGTACCACGTCGGTACAGTGATGACTCCGACCTATAAAGGTAGGTGTAGGACTTCCTGTACCACGTTGGTACAGTGATGACTTTGACCTATAAAGGTAGGTCTAAGACTCCTTATACCACGTTGGTACAGTGATGACTTTGACCTATAAAGGTAGGTCTAAGACTCCCTATACCACGTCGGTATAGGGATGACTCTGATCTATAATGGTAGGTCTAGGATTTCCTGTACCACGTCGGTACAGTGATGACTCTGACCTATAGTGGTAGGTCTAGGACTTCCTGTACCACGTCGGTACAATGTTGACTGATATATAAAGGTATGTCTAGGATTTCCTGTACCACGTTGGTACAGTGATGACTTTGACCTAAAAAGGTAGGTTTAGGACTTCCTGTACCACGTCGGTACAGTGTTGACTGATCTGTAAAGGTAGGTCTAGGACGTCCTGTACCACGTCGGTACAGTGATGACTCTGATCTATTAAGATGGGTCTAGGACTTCCTGTACCACGTCGGTACAGTGATGACTGATTGATAATGGTAGGTCTAAGACTTCCTGTACCACGTCGGTACAGTGTTGACTGATCTATAAAGGAAGGTCTAGGACGTTCTGTACCACGTCGGTACAGTGATGACTCTGACCTATAAAGGTAGGTCTAGGACTTCCTGTACCACGTTGGTACAGTGATGACTCTGATCTATAATGGTAGGTCTAGGATTTCCTGTACCACGTCGGTACAGTGATGACTGTGACCTATAGTGGTAGGTCTAGGACTTCCTGTGCCACGTCGGTACAGTGATGACTCTGATCTATAGTGGTAGGTCTAGGACGTCCTGTACCACGTTGGTACAGTGATGACTCTGATCTATAAAGGTGGGTCTAGGACTTCCTGTACCACGTCTGTACAGTGATGACTGATTTATAATGGTATGTTTAGGACTTCCTGTACCACGTCGGTACAGTGATGACTCTGATGATCTATAGTGGGTAGATCTAGGACTTCCTGTACCACGTCGGTACAGTGATGACTCTGATGATCTATAGTGGTAAATCTAGGACTTCCTGTACCACGTCGGTACAGTGATGACTCTGATGATCTATAGTGGTAGATCTAGGACTTCCTGTACCTCGTCGGTACAGTAATGACTCCAGGGCCAATATGCTTAAAACCGTTCCCAAGCTCACACATGTTTTTGTTGAGCCTTATTTTTTCGTCAAAAATTTAAAATTAATTTAAAATCTAATTGTCAATTTTTGGAAACATTTGAAGAGAACCAATTAGGAATACAGTTTTATTGTTTACAATGGCCTTTTTGGTCGTTAAACATGATTAAGTGAGTTTACAAGAAAACTGTTTGGGCATAGAATCCATGCTGAGCTTTAGTTTTCCCCGTTTACATATGTCACTGGTATCAGTTAGCATTTGTTTATTGTCATTCTGTAAATGTTTGTTCCCATTTAAAAACCATACTAAACTTACAAATACGTTTATCAAAGTAAGCTATATTTTCATCTGAAATTGACCAAATAGCCTTTGGGTGTGGTAACTTGCGTAATAATACAACCAATATTAAATTCAAGTGATACCGAAGAAGCAGAGCCGAGCAGACATGTTTTTCAGTTTATGTCAGTAATCTTCTATTTTGGCCCTTTAATTGATGTTTTATGTCCATTTATAAAAACGAATTGCAGTTACAAATGAATGCACAATATAACGAATGAACATTTCCATCTGTCTATACATGTCAGAGGAAAGTTTCATAATAACCTAGTCAATATTACATCTCTGAATTGAACAATTATATTTTTCTTTGCGTTGGGTACAAATTATACAAACATATAAAATCCCTCTCCTCAATACATCTCCCGATTTCTACTTTACACAATTCGTAACAAATATTGGGAACATTGAGATTCAAGTGAACGGTAGATTAGACCCGTACATATATGACAATATAGAGATCTCTAATAAACAGAAACCATCCCAGACTTATCACAAACCAAAAGTATAATCGTATGAATATTTGATATGAATTTGTGTTTACATGCAGAATCTCTAAACCAACTGACATACAGCCTCAACGAATACAGTCGGTCTACACAACTATTTAATCAATGTTTAAGAATATACACGTCTCAGGAAATATATGGAGACTAGAATCTGTATAAAAGCTCTCAGATAGCATGTTTTTCTATTTAATATATGTGCACTCATATAAACAGCGCCAAGTCTTTCGAGTACAAAATAAAAACCTAAATTTGCGTACAAATTCACAAGACGTTCACATCTACTGTTATGATGTTCTGACCGGAGATTTATCACGTACTGGATTAGGGGTTACAAGGATGACAGTCGGGGTATATGGTATATTAGGGGGTTACAGGAATGACAGTCGGGGTATATGGTATATTAGGGGGTTACAGGGATGTCAGTCGGGGTATATGGTATATTAGGGGGTTCCAGGGATGACAGTCGGGGAATATGGTATATTAGGGGGTTACAGGGATGACAGTCGGGGTATATGGTATATTAGGGGGTTACAGGGGTGACAGTCCGGGTATATTGTATATTAGGGGGTTACAGGGACGACAGTCGGGGTATATTGTATATTAGGGGGTTACATAGATGACAGTCGGGGAATATTGTATATTAGGGGGTTACAGGGATGACAGTCGGGGTATATTGTATATTAGGGGTTACAGGGACGACAGTCGGGTTATCTTGTATATTAGGGGTTACAGGGATGACAGTCGGGGAATATTGTATATATAGGGGTTACAGAGATGACAGTCGGGGTATATTATATATTAGGGGTTACAGGGATGACAGTCGGGGTATATTATATATTAGGGGTTACAGAGATGACAGTCGGGGTATATTGTATATTATGGGGTTACAGGGATGACAGTTGGGGTATATGGTATATTAGGGGGTTACAGGGACGACAGTCGGGGTATATTGTATATTAGGAGTTACAGAGATGGCAGTCGGGGTATATTATATATTAGGGGTTACAGGGATGACAGTCGGGGTATATTATATATTAGGGGTTACTGAGATGACAGTCGGGGTATATGGTATATTAGGGGGTTACAGGGATGACAGTCGGGGTATATTATATATTAGGGGTTACTGAGATGACAGTCGGGGTATATTGTATATTAGGGGGTTACAGGGATGACAGTCGGGTATATTATATATTAGGGGTTACAGGGATGACAGTCGGGGTATATGGTATAATAGGGGTTACAGGGATGACAGTCGGGGTATATTGTATATTAGGGGGTTACAGGGACGACAGTCGCGGTATGTTGTATATTGGGGTGTTACAGGATGACAGTCGGGGTATATTGTATATTAGGGGTTACAGGGACGATGGTCGGGGTATATTGTATATTAGGGGGTAACAGGGGTGTGAGTTGAGGTATATTGTATATTAGGGGGTTACAGGGATGACAGTCGGGGTATATGGTATATTAGGGGTTACAGGGATGACAGTCGGGGTATATTGTATATTAGGGGGTTACAGGGACGACAGTCGCGGTATGTTGTATATTGGGGTGTTACAGGATGACAGTCGGGGTATATGGTATATTAGGGGTTACAGGGACGACGGTCGGGGTATATGGTATAATAGGGGTTACATGGATGACAGTCGGGTTATATGGTATATTAGGGGTTACAGGGACGACAGTCGGAGTATATGGTATATTAAGTGTTACAGGGACGACAATCGGGGTATATTGTATATTAGGGGGTTACAGGGATGACAGTCGGGGTATATGGTATATTAGGGGGTCACAGAGATGACAGTCGGGGTATATTATATATTAGGGGTTACAGGGATGACAGTCAGGGTATATGGTATAATAGGGGTTACCGGGACGACAGTCGGGTTATCTGGTATATTAGGGGGTTACAGGGATGACAGTCAGGGTATATTGTATATTAGGGGTTACAGGGACGACAGTCGGGGTATATGGTATATTAAGGGGTTACAGAGATGACAGTCGGGGTATATTGTATATTAGGGGTTACAGGGATGACAGTCGGAGTATATTGTATATTAGGGGGTAACAGGGATGACAGTCGGGGTATATGGTATATTAGGGGGTAACAGGGATGACAGTCGGGGTATATGGTATATTAGGAGTTACAGAGATGACAGTCGGGGTATATTATATATTAGGGGTTACAGGGATGACAGTCGGGGTATATTGTATATTAGGGGTTACGGGTATGACAGTTGGGGTATATGGTATATTAAGGGTGACAAGAATTCCCCGTTGCACCAATAGTAAATGAGAGCGTTTATAGCTCCAAGGTACAAGTTATATAAATGTATAGAGAGCTGTTTACACGGTATAACGGAGATACACTCTAGCCAGTTTACTAACTCGTTATGTACTGTGTAATACTGAGATAGACACATTGATGAATGGTCACACCCCTCAAGCCATGCCATCTTCACACTCTATAAACCGTGTAGGTAACATTGTTAAAGTGATCGTATCACTCGCTACAGCTGTCTGGCTATTGTATAGCTGGATACCGTCTGTCCTTGTAAACACCCCGGACAACCTCGACAGATGTCGGGTAGTCCACGGTCTTCTTTACACGCAAAGATAACCAACGACACAGTGCACTTCCTAGACACTCTGTTGGTAAAGAAAGAAGACGGTACCGTAAAGGTATTGGTTTATAGAAAAATGACCCATACGGACCTATACCTGCACTTCAATCCTTTACATCATTGGTTAGACGTCGTATGGACATTGCTCAATAGATGTGAGACTATTGTCACAGACAAATTGCAAGAGCAGAAACACATTACTAGGGCAATGAAAATATGCATATCCGGTCCCTAAAATGGGTAGAGAGCAGTCTGCTGAAGAGGTAGAATAAGAAACCATCTTGGTACGCATCAGTGGGTCGGTTCTAAATCAAGACGAAGGAGAATCATAGACTCACAAAGCGTAGCTGGATCAAGTCATTTCGGTACAATTACTTTACTCTTGCTCATTCGCCTAAAAGCGTAGACGAAACGACCGATTTGTCGTTATAAGTGACACATGATACGCTTTGCTGGTCATTTTCTGAAGAAGATAACGGGGTACATATCATACTAGTTATCGAAAAGTCACATAAAACATGTATTGGTTGTTTAAAATAAAATCTTTACACAAATCATCCTTCCAACATGAAGAAAATGTTTACAAAACGTCCCTTAACTAATCTAATAATACCCGTGTTTTGACTACTGCCATAATTAAGCTACACTGTGCAATAAGATGTTTTAAAATATTAAATCGAGGTTTGGAGATGCCATTTTCCCATACGTATAATTAACTACTGAGGTCATTAACATGTAGACAATGTTATCATCACACACCTGTTGAGTAATTAGTGTTAAAGAGTAACTGTAGTGCAAAACCATCTTTTGTGTATGGAAAGATTGGTAAATAATAAGTGAGATATTTCTAAACAAAATTTTTTTTTTTTTTGTAAAATTTACGAAGTTTTGACCATTTTACTTTCGATAATCTTCACAGCTAAAAAAGTTATATTTAGAGACGTCTGTCGAACGTATCTACATATATACACGTGACGTATAAATAGTGTATCCTTAAATTGAAAGGAATTACGAGGAGATCTAGATATGATATAGTGTTACCTAGGTTGACACTAGCTCGATTTATATAGGCCGTAGATATTACCTGGATTAACACTAGCTGAGGGTGTCTAGTCAGTTGTATCATCATTGACTCGATATTGTAGATTACTTTCAGAACACAAAATAGTTTTCTTTGGAATATTAATGAAAAAAGTATACAATTAAAACACCACGAGCACATCCATAACATTGTGTGATTCTCTAAAATGTTGTTATAACAAATTTTATAAAAACGTCTTTTGAAATACAACTACAGCTAACACATCTGTATTTCTGCAGCTACATTGTGTTGTATTTTTTATAATGTGATGTCATGCTGAACAATGCCCTTTTCATGTGTACCTCGTGTGTAATTAATTAATGACGTCATCAAAACGGAGACAGTGCAATGCATCATCTCAAGCGTTCGTTAAGTCCACATTCCTATCGATTAGTGTTTGGTCAACTTGATTTGTTCATAATAACTATTACATATTATAAACATCGAGGGCTACTGTCGACCTACAAGGTACGTACATAGTGTACGCGTGGTCACTATCTCCACTATCGATGGTTTTCGTTTGTATAATTAACATACATTTATCTCGTAGTAGCAGTACCTAAGGCGAGACTATGAATTATAACAAATTTCGCCATCAGATATGAATTTATATGACACCAGATGAACTCGTAGGTTATATGGTATGCGCGTGAGTTTTGACACGGGGATTTGTGTTATAGATGGTCACACTAGTATCTGTCGACTTATCTCCTGAAGTGTCTGTTCAAGTCAAGGTAGATATATGTATAATAAAATATGTGTGATCGGTTTACATGTTAATATTTCATGGTTTTAGTATGTGATGACATAAATCATACACACATGTATAATGACATATGAATCTAATTAGAACACCTTTTGACTATATTATACATATAACTACCTACCTGCCAAATAAACGATTATATCTGCGACAACCTTCCAACCAGTCTTCATTGTTCCAATCGAAAATTACAACACACTAATTAGGAAATAATCCAGTAGCCTTCAGTTGATACACAGGTGTTTATATATTGCAGACGATACCGACTTAAGGCTCACAAGACATTCAGGTAGCCTACTGACTTCCGTTTACCTGTATTCAGGTGTTCGCTAATCCTATATACCTGACACACAGGTAGACCGTATTGTAAAACATTCTTCGCTATTCTCTTCATTGTCCGATGTAAGAAGGGGTTATACAGAATTTCAAAACAACAAAATTTAATCCTTTTTATCAAAGTAAAACTGTTTAAAGTGTTCAGAATTTATCCGGTTTATTTTGTCAAATTTTTGTCACACATTAGGATACGTTGTCATGGGTTATAAAGACGATAAATGTAAATGATAAGAAAAGTGGAAGGTTTATCCCTTCGTAGGCCTCTTTTGTCGTCACGGGTAGGATTATTTCTTTTGGGTGCTCAAGTGTCTAGAACATTTTAAAGATGTGTTTAATTCTTTTCAAAGTTAAAATTCAAGTTTACTTGCATTTGCTTACTTTAAGCTAGATGAACCATAAGTTGTTTACGGTTAGAACGATAATAGAAGCTCTGTCAGTCGGAGTATCCAACTGGCAGCGAACACTAGCGAGCCGGGTGTAGGGTCACCCAGCCCAACCAGCCATGCAAGTGGCAGTGGAAATCGGAGTGTCGGGTGGTTTGAATTACCAAATATGGTATCAATGTTAAACTGTTTCCGCAATTGTTCCATCCCCACTAAACCAGTTAGATACTCCTTGTCCACCCTCCTAGTCATAGATACACGCGATATGATTCAGATTGAACACACCCAAAATAAGCTTCTTTTGTTCCGTAGAAGTCTGGCCGAAATATTATCAAACATCCCGATACCATTATTTATAGACACAAGTATACCGTATAACTATATAGATTTAGTACCTGATAGCGACAGTAAAACCGTATCTCCCTGGTTTTAAGTTACTTAAGGTCTTATGCATTAGCTGGAGCGGACTATATTAAAATTGGAATCATAAAAACGGAAAGGAGTGGGTCAACATTAGGCCCCCATTTTGACTATTTGTATCGCCATATGTAGATATATATATAAAACATAACTGCCTAAGAGATTAGTCATTATTAGAATTGGTTGTCGTAATGGACCTCCTTGTAGAACACCAGACTGAGTGAAGGGTGTGTCCTTATTAAATTGCAGATATTGTCAAAGATAAATGTAATTTTGAAAATTAATTATGTCTTGTATAGTGCATAACTATACTGTTTTTATATTAATAAAATACGTCATGTTGGCGTGCATTGGGTAACTACAGTGATACATTTAATTAGATAAAAACGAATCATGCAATATTTTCACAAAATTTAAAATGTGTCCATCATTGTCATCTTTGTTATGAATACTTACAACCGCAGTCTACATTTTCTACTTCTTCAAAATCTGTCCACATATATGATATCTACATAATCAAATTTATGAGCTGAAGAATGTCACTCCATTAACGCCATTGATCTTCTTTACAAGATGATTTTTATTACGACACCCATTACACCCGCACAGATGTTTGTCAATGATGTCCGTTTATCGTAGAATGAATTCTGAACCAAATATTCTGGATTTCAGCTTCCAATGCTCATACCTGCTTTTATTATAATTTTAGCAGTGTACTATCAAAACTCGTTCGTTCTGTAACGTTCCTCCGGGGTTCTCAAAATGCAAGCTGGCACAGACGACAAAGTCAGGAAAAACAGTTCTCTCAGATTTTATTAGGATGTCATAAATTCATGTCTGCTTAGATATTTTCTATGGAACAAACATCCACACCTCTTGGTCGTGTGGCTACTGCTTACCCGTTACAACGGAATTGCCGGGGATCGCAATACAACGGCAACCAGCGCCGGCGTCACCCGCCGCGGCGCTCCTGGCGTAATCCCGGCGTACTCAACGCCGCGCCAATACCCTGCCGTTCCGCGAGACCCCGGTTCTAAACTACGCCGGCAATTCCGTGACGCCAGGTATAGCGTGGCTCTTATGGGAATTAATTACCTCTAATGGTCTGGTTCGTTCCGATGTTGAGAAGAAAAGAGAGCGACATAATAGTGTACACTGCCCTTATATAGAGAAAAGTAACCTAAATGATAACGTCGTTATTAAACTACCGGTCAGACAAAAGTGAAAGGTGTACAGTTACGCATGATTACACACGTTAAGGAATTATCACTGTTACCTGTACAGTCACTATGTTCAAATCTAATCATCAATACAATTCAAATATATATAATATATTATGAGGCATATTCCTTACAATACCCACGCCTCAAAAATTTGGCCGTCTCGGACAAAGGATGAGCTTGGCCAAAGAAATAAAAATAACAAACAAAAATTAGCACCATTTGAATAATCTTTACAAAATAACAAAAAAAAATTATTAAGTTCCAAACACTTCCACACTACTTCAATGCACTCACAAACGGAGGCCTCAAACTCCCAAAGGAATACATTCCACACTCCACTATCTTAAATAACTACACATCCACACTCCCAACCGAAACTATATACATGATTATACATTTAAACAGACAAGTTACAAATACATATTAAAGCAAATAAAACACATTTCAAATACAAATTATAGATAATACAAAGTCAATACTGTCCATATGTACTCCCGCGTCCCGCGATAGGAATGACTGCGTCCCGCGATTTTGGCGCGTCCCACGAACACTCAGTTGCACTCCTGCCATGTAATCACGTGTCTCGACGTTGAGCGAATAGTTTCCCCGTCCACAATCTTCTCCCTCGTAGTGATTTCCTCGCGCATATGTTGCTTGACCTGAAGGAGGTCGCATTGAATACCCAGGTCGCGCGTTTCCTTCGTTGTGGTGGCTTCCTTCCTGGGCGTCGACAAAGGTGACAAAACTGCTACTTCCCTTGGAATGGAGCCAAGGGAAATATCGGGCCCCGTTCCAATGTCGTCTAGGTTGTTGGTTTCCTCAATGACAACATCAACTGGCGTTGCCTTTGTTGGTGCTGGTGTTACCTTAACAGGAGTTGACACCTTCCTAACTGGTGTTAACAAGCGGCTAGTTCCCTTTCCAGGAGACAGATTTCCCCCAGACTTCCTAGGTGATCTTCTTGGTGGTGACGTATGGTGTTTCCTTCCGCTCCTTGGCGACCTAGAGCGTGAAACACCTTCCTTGTTGTACCTCTCCTTGTGCCTGTTCAAATCAGCCTTTCTAGACAGCGACGTATCGCATTCATCGCAGGGGAACCGCTTCTTCGTGGTTTTCGTGTATTGACAATCTGCCACATGACGCATTAGATCCTCCACCGAGAAATACTTTCTCTGGCATCCAAAGCAAGCATGCATACGTCTGCAGGATTCTTTTTCCGACATCTTCACCTATAAAGATATAAATTGAACCCAAACGTTAAACAGGAACAACTTATTGCTTTACATCATCAGGAAATTATCATAACGTTTAGGTAGTCGGCGGTCCCTACTAGGCCTTTGAACAGGAACAATAAGACTTTCGGAAGTCTCAGAACGGACGCTACACTCATCGCCGGAACGTTCTGAAGGAGCAGCGCCATTCCCGCTTAGGCCACATTCCGCTCGCAGCCGACATGGTTTAATCCGATCGACATGTATGACCTGTAAACGACCACCGCTTCCCGGACGAACCTCATACGTCACATCGGACAGCTTGCGAGTGATAATGTAAGGCCCTCGCCAGAATGTCGTGAGCTTAGGACTTGTTCCTGGTTTGACCGTTGGGAAATATACCCAAACCTGGTCGTTTCGCTTGAACGTCCGATTTTGTGCTTTTGCGTCATAGGTTCGTTTCTGACAAAGTATCGCGCCCTTATTGTAGGTTCGCACGTGAACGTAAGAGCGTTCCAGTGTATCCCGAATAATCGAAACCCACTCATTTACGTTCATCTGGTTGTGATCAGGAGGTCTACCGACAATTATGTCCACAGGCATAGCGATTTCTCGGCCCAACATCAAATAATTAGGAGTGAACTGAGTCGACTCGTGGACAGCGGATCGGTACGCCATCATCAGATACGGCAAATGCATGTCCCAGTCTTTATGATTTTCGTCCACGAACGCACGTAACATCTCTTTTAACGTTCTATTAAAGCGCTCGACCATACCATCACTCTGGGGATGGTATGGCGTTGTCCGGGTTTTCCGTATGCCCAGCATATCGCACATTTGCGTAAAAACAGTGCCCTCAAATTGTCGGCCTTGATCAGAATGAATTGACTCTGGCGCACCAAACCGTGTTACCACTTCCTGAACAAGAATATTCGCTACGGTGACCGCCTCTTGGTTGGGCAAAGCGAACGCTTCCGTCCACTTTGTAAAATAATCAGCAATGACTAATATATACTGATTACCATCCTCAGTTCGTGGAAGAGGACCTGTCAAATCGATCGCCAAACGTTCCATCGGTCTGCCGTTTTGTGACGTTTGCATCGGCGCTCTGTTTTTTCTCCCTGCAACCTTACTTCTCTGACACGCTTCACAACTAAGTATCCATTGGCGAACGTCTTTTTGAAGTCCAGGCCAATAATACTTTTGACGGACTTTAAACAGTGTTTTCTTCAGCCCTAAATGACCACTGACTCTTTCATCGTGTGCATGTCGTAACACCAAACTGCGCATGCCGCGAGGGACGACAACCTGTAACGAGGTTGTTTTCTTAACTAAATCTTCCCATTTCCTACAAACAATCCCATCCGTAACAACAAAACGAGGACATTGCGACCAGTATGATTTTATTTCTGCACTCTCATGATTCGCAACTGATATATCGGGTCTCTCTCGTTTCTCAATCCACTGCTTAAGCATGGTAATTCCTGAATCCTTCTGCTGTTCCGCTTGTATGTCTGTAGTTTCACTTGTGACTGTTCTGGCGTACTCCTCATCAACGCCGTCGGTTTTACCACACTGTCGACATGGTATTCGACTCATGGCGTCGGCATTCCCATGATGTTTTCCCGGCCTGTGCTGAATGTCAAACTCAAATGCTGAGAGCGTCTCGATCCATCTTGCTGTTTGTCCTTCAGGATCCTTTTTCTTCATGAGCCATCGTAAGGCGCTATGGTCTGTTCTGATGAGGAATCGTTTGCCCGTTAGGTAGTGTCGGAAAAATCGCACAAAGTGTACCAATGCAAGCAGCTCCTTACGTGTGACGCAGTATCGGCGCTCGGACTTACTGAGTGTCTTGTTGCCGTAATATACCGGTATTTCCTTGCCATTTTGCACCTGCGATAACACGCCTCCTATGCTCGTATTGCAAGCATCAGTATCCAAAATGAAAGGCATTTCAAAATTCGGATGTGCAAGTATCGGTGCACTCGTTAGTCTCGACTTGAACGTTTCAAATGCCTGTTGGAAGTCAGCGGACCATACGAACGCTTCACCTTTCGACGTCAACTTTTGGAGTGGAAATGCAATCTGTGCATACTTGTTGATAAATTTCCTATAGTACCCACAAAGACCCAGGAAAGACCGCACTTCATTAACATTTTGAGGGACAGGCCAGTCATGCACTTTGTTCGTTTTCGCCGGGTCGGTGGAAATGCCATTTTCTGATACGACGTGACCGAGGAACGTCACCTTTTTGGCAAATAACGAACATTTTCGTGGCTTCAGCTTAAGACCAGCTTCAGCAAGTCTGTGAAACACCATCTCGAGGTTCGCCAAACTTTCATCAAAAGTCTTGCCATGAACAATGATGTCATCCAAGTATATTAAGCATACTTCCCACTGCAACCCAGAAAGGACAGTTTTCATGAGCCGCTCGAAAGGTGCCGGCGCATTGCAAAGGCCAAATGGAAGAACAGTGAACTGATAAAGGCCTTTCCTAGTGACAAACGATTTGCCAGTACTCGGAAGATAAATCAAGTGTAGAAAACCACTTGGCTCCTCCAAGTTTGTCAAGCGAATCATCGATTCGGGGCAATGGGTAAGCATCTTTAACTGTTGCGTCGTTCAGTTGTCTATAATCAACGCAAAAACGAAGAGTGCCATCCTTCTTCTTAACTAGGACAACACCAGACGCCCATGGACTAGTTGAAGGCTCAATTATTCCACGACCCAACATTTCATTTACTTGTTTGTCTGCCTCTTGCTGGGAATGATACGGCAACCGCCGGGGTGGTTGTTTTATCGGTTTCTTTGTACCCGTGTCAATCTTATGCTGGACAATATTGGTTTGGCCAAGATCCTGATCGTCTTTAGAAAATAGGTTGCCAAACTTGCAAAGTAAACGCTTAACAGCATTAGTCTCTTTCCTCGTCAGTCCCTCTACTGTTTCATTGAAAAGCTTATCTAGGTGGCTCGGGACATGGTCGTATTCAGCATATTCGCATAAAGGAATACTCCGTATGACGTTAGAGACTGGCTCAAACTGAACGACCGTTGTGCCTCTGTACAATACCTGTGGGTCACCGGAAGGATTCATAATCCTAACCGGAACCTCGTCAGACGCTAGTGCCAGCGTTCTCCCTACTAGAGTATTGCTAGACTTTATAGGGCACTCCAAAGGTTCTACAACACCGAACACATCAGTGGGACTTGCCTTAGCCAGATTTGCCTTGACCACTACTTCATGTCGAGGAGGAATTGTAATGGTTTCTGCTATATGTACACGGGAACACCCGAATCTGCCAATCAACTTGCACGGAACTATGCTACCATTAATGCTGATTGAATTTTGATTTACATCAACATGACAGTTTTGGTGGCGCAAGAAATCCAAACCAAGGATGCCGTTTGCCGTTAAGTCGGCGATGACTGCGCTGAAGCTTAGTGTTTTATGTGCAATTTCAAGCTCAAATACGGCTTTCCCTCTCGTTTTCAGTGGTTGTCCATTCGCCGCCAATACATCCTTACCCAGAGGATACAAATCTGGTTTCCGCTCGTCCACAATGGAATCAAACAGCGCAGAAGAAATCAGAGTAACAGTCGCGCCGGTATCGACAAGCAGTTCTGATTTCGCCCCATTAACACTTGCGGACACGTACATACCAGCCTCAGCTTGTTGATAGCCGGAGCTGAGGTTGAGATGCCCAGGAATTTTGTCTGCGTTGCCCGAACATCCTTTATTTGGACAATTCCGTTTAATGTGACCCTTTTGACCACAGCTGTAGCATGTGTAGTCCTTAAACGTGCGCTGTCTGCGAAAACGCGGTCGTCTCAATTCATCAATTTCTTCCTTTAGTTCTAGTATCATCTTTTGTATTGCTTTCAAACTATCGGCGTCCTCGTGGACCTGGTGACATTCTTCTGTTTCTGCACCTCTAGCAAACCGTTTGTAGTCCGTCCGGACCCGTTCAGCTTTCTCAAATGCTTCCAGCTCCACAGCTGTTCGGATTGCATCGTTGAGATTAATTGGCCTGCTCTGGTGGACTCGTAATCGAATTTCTGAGCTAGTTAAGGCGTCGATAAACGCGTCTTTCGCCAATACTTCCCATAGTTCGTGTTCCGCCTTTGGATACGCCAGCTGCGTTAGCCGTAAAATACCTTGCCCAAGTTCTGGCAAACTTTCACCGGCCCTTAGAGTACGGCTCTTGAGCTGTGAACGGTATAATTCGGTTTGGTTTACCGGCGAAAATCTCTGTTGTAGAGCAGCTACTAATTGGTCGTAGTCAGATTTATGCTGGTCTAAGAGGTTACCGAGAACTCCCTGTGCCAAACCGCGCAGACTCACTGCGAGGTACATTCCCTTCTCAGCATACGACCATCTATTTATAGCTGCACACATATCAAAATGTGTTTTAAAATCGATCCAAGATGTTGCGCCATCATACGTTGACTTACTTTGCCTTTTGGCGCTCCGTACCGCTGGTCACCGTAATGATACGCCGGCGACACGTCCCTTTCTGGCGTTGAGAAATGCGTTTCGCCATGGTCCAAACACGAAATGTTCTCGGGGCTTTCTCTGTGTCTTTTTTCCAACATGGAAGTCTTCCGAGATTTTCTGAGCGCATTTTGCTTTGCGTAAGTTAGACCGTCTTCTACTTGCTCTTTCTTTAGTCGCACCGGCTCTTCACCATCCTGTTGACTGCCTCTCCTTAACTCATATCTTGGAGTCGATGCCCTAAAACGGCTTGTCTTTTCTTGTAGACTCCCAAGCTCAGACTCCAATTTATCTAAAGTAGTATAGAAACTACCATTTCCTGCATTCGCTGTTGCCATATTGCTTTTCAGAATACCGCTGCCACCAAAATGTAACGTTCCTCCGGGGTTCTCAAAATGCAAGCTGGCACAGACGACAAAGTCAGGAAAAACAGTTCTCTCAGATTTTATCAGGATGTCATAAATTCATGTCTGCTTAGATATTTTCTATGGAACAAACATCCACACCTCTTGGTCGTGTGGCTACCGCTTACCTGTTACAACGGAATTGCCGGGGATCGCAATACAACGGCAACCAGCGCCGGCGTCACCCGCCGCGGCGCTCCTGGCGTAATCCCGGCGTACTCAACGCCGCGCCAATACCCTGCCGTTCCGCTAGACCCCGGTTCTAAACTACGCCGGCAATTCCGTGACGCCAGGTATAGCGTGGCTCTTATGGGAATTAATTACCTCTAATGGTCTGGTTCGTTCCGATGTTGAGAAGAAAAGAGAGCGACACATTAGTTAGTTAGTTACGAGTTTAACGCCGAAGCACACACCGATGTTAATCAGTCTTCCGTCCGGCGCGCGACACAATAGTGACCGCTGCCCTTATATAGAGAAAAGTAACCTAAATGATAACGTCGTTATTAAACTACCGGTCAGACAAAAGTGAAAGGTGTACAGTTACGCATGATTACACACGTTAAGGAATTATCACTGTTACCTGTACAGTCACTATGTTCAAATCTAATCATCAATACAATTCAAATATATATAATATATTATGAGGCATATTCCTTACAGTTCTATGAAAGAGAGAGTTTTAAATAGTGAAACAGCTTACAAAGTAGCATGCAATAATAATAATAAAAAAAATCAAGCTGCCGTCTGGCGATCCGGCCAAATGCTGGTTTACTTTACAACACAAAGGCCTCATTTATCAGATTTGTTACCTATCATAGGGGAACAGACAGACAGACAGACAGACAGACTTTCTTTATTTCCTCAAAATTGAGATTTACAAGTTCAATTGTATTTCAATATCCTTTACATATCAATCAAATTGTTCATTGTTCATTGTCAATATTCTTTACACATTAATCAAATTGTTCATCTCACACAACATGTTCTGTACATAATTTGCAATACTTAGCATCAGCGCGGACCATCTTTCGTCATTGAGCGTTATATCATTTTTAGAACCGAGAATGAAGTTACATTTTGGAGTGTCTTCTAAATTATCCAAGAAAACATACTCATGAACGTTTAAATTGTTAACGAGATAGTCTAATAACTTGTCACGATAAGCGAATAGCCCTGGGCACTGAACCATAATGTGAACTGTTATGTTATCAATATCCTTTTGACACAGCTTGCAAATGACAAGTTCTTCTTCGTGGCGAAATGACATTTTTATGAGTTCTGCTAACTTTCATGTGAATCATTGAGATTCCTTACTGATTATCCACAGCGGATGAGGTCCATATCCGTCATGAACCGAAGCATACGTTTTCAATGCTGTTGACGTTTCGATCTGATGCAGCCATTTCGAATGATAAAAGTCATGTAATACGCGTCTGCAAAATGTTCTCCACGATGAGCGTAGGGCGAAAGCCATCAAAAATTTAATCGGATAGACTCACAGATATTCCAAAATTTGAAGCAATCGCAAAAATATCGTGTACAAAGCTTGTTGTCCTGATAAGATTGTCACTGAACATAAATGTACATAGCCGAATTGTGAATAACATTTTCAATATGAAAGTATTGCTCGCAAAACACAGTTTGTTTCAAAACATAAGCTGCCTGAATTCAAACTCGCCACAAATGTCGAGAAGCAGGTCAGCAATTCTGTTTGATCGGAGGAAGTTTGTGTCAAACGAAACACGGAGTGTCCGTAGCGTCTCCAGGTCGCAGGTTAGGTTAAGCGATTGACAAAAACTATAAGAGGACTAGGGTCATTTCTGACAATGATAAATTTTAACTTACATAGGTAATGCTGGAATTCTATTGGCGAGAAAAAACAAGCTCGCTCTCCACCATTTAAGATTCGGTGTTTATCAACAACGCATAATGATCTGAGTTGATGACGGTACGGGATTAAACTATATTACATATTACAATAAAATAAAAATGCAGAATCTAAAATATGAAGTCAAATATTTCTTTATTAAAATAAGTGATGGAAAGAAGTTTGTAATGTTTTTTTTTTTTACATTTTTTAAAAAGTATTTACAGATGGGACAGTTTTGTCACATCGAGTTGTTCAGAATTGCTACACCAAGTATAGTCAACTTGATGTGTCTTTTTCCGTTTGGGAATATATTTATGCAATACAGAAAATCTAACAGTATCTTTTGCAATACGAAATACATTTTAAAAATGACTAATATTTTGATGTTTCACTCTGCTGCGCACTTGCGAAAAAAAATCAAAATGTTAGCCACATCCGTGAAATATATTTCTCATTACTGAAGAAACTGTTAGACATCCACAATGTATTTAGCATATATTGAAATTCCAAGCGGGGACCGACACTAATGGTGATTCTACGTAGGCGTTGACCCTACCTTTGTGGGGTGCGGGCTGTATAAAGGAGAGACAATACGTAACACAATGCCGTAGATCATTACTGTCAAACCGCCAGACTAACATGTAATAGATATGGTAGAATATATATAATAAACATATATGCGATATAATTATGTAATTTTGGAATACAAATACATGAATTTATTCTTCATCAATTGCAGCTTCTGACAACATCTCAAACATCATTATAAATGAGTTGCCTGTTCAACGTTTAAACTATTCATATCACAGTTCGTGCGGTTTGAAAAATCTCTCTTTGATACCCTCAAACGGAGCGAGAATGCGTTTCTTCTTTTTCAAAATGTGAATCCCCATCCTCAAATTTATGATTATGAACATGTTTGTTTATATTCAAATCCAGCTGCGAACAGAACGGTATATCTTTTCGTATTCCTTACATTACCTTCTGTTGTGTTGGTACCGTATGACACCAAGCGATACATCCAACTCAGCAACCCGGATTAAACTGGTGTACCGCGTACTCTAACAAAGTTTGTTTTGCCACCTTAAGCAGCGTTAGCACGTGTGTTACTGGTAAATGATACTCGCGATTATGCTGAATTTAAAAATGGAACGTCGGTAATGTACAACTGCTGAAAGATGGCAAGTGTCTGGAATGGTTCTAGGTGGTATGACATACAGACAATTAGATGCTCGTTCTCTTGGTTATAGCGTCCCAGGTCTGGCAGACATCCAGAGAAGACACAGTTCTGTGAAGAAAGACAAGGTGATCTCCATTCACAGAGTGCAGTCGGGCGTCATTGTTTCACCGGAATACCGTCATTGTTTCACCGGTGTACCGTCATTGTTTCACCGGAATACCGTCATTGTTTTACCGATGTACCGTCATTGTTTCACCGGTGTACCGTCATTGTTTTACCGGTGTACCGTCATTGTTTCACCGGAATACCGTCATTGTTTTACCGATGTACCGTCATTGTTTCACCGGTGTACCGTCATTGTTTTACCGGTGTACCGTCATTGTTTCACCGGAATACCGTCATTGTTTTACCGGTGTACCGTCATTGTTTCACCGGTGTACCGTCATTGTTTTACCGGAGTACCGTCATTGTTTCAGCGGTGTACCGTCATTGTTTCGCCGGAGTACCGTCATTGTTTTACCGGTGTACCGTCATTGTTTCACCGGTGTACCGTCATTGTTTCACCGGAATACCGTCATTGTTTTACCGGTGTACCGTCATTGTTTCACCGGTGTACCGTCATTGTTTTACCGGTGTACCGTCATTGTTTCACCGGAATACCGTCATTGTTTTACCGGTGTACCGTCATTGTTTCACCGGTGTACCGTCATTGTTTTACCGGTGTACCGTCATTGTTTCACCGGAATACCGTCATTGTTTTACCGGTGTACCGTCATTGTTTCACCGGTGTACCGTCATTGTTTTACCGGAGTACCGTCATTGTTTCAGCGGTGTACCGTCATTGTTTCGCCGGAGTACCGTCATTGTTTTACCGGTGTACCGTCATTGTTTCACCGGTGTACCGTCATTGTTTTACCGGTGTACCGTCATTGTTTCACCGGAATACCGTCATTGTTTTACCGGTGTACCGTCATTGTTTCACCGGTGTACCGTCATTGTTTTACCGGAGTACCGTCATTGTTCCACCGGTGTACCGTCATTGTTTCACCGGTGTACCGTCATTGTTTCACCGGAATACCGTCATTGTTTCACCGGTATACCGTCATTGTTTCACCGGTGTACCGTCATTGTTTCACCGGTGTACCGTCATTGTTTCACCGGAATACCGTCATTGTTTCACCGGTGTACCGTCATTGTTCCACCGGAATACCGTCATTGTTTCACCGGTGTACCGTCATTGTTTCACCGGAATACCTTCATTGTTTCACCGGAATACCGTCATTGTTTCACCGGAATACCGTCATTGTTTCACCGGAATACCGTCATTGTTTCACCGATATACCGTCATTGTTTCACCGGAGTACCATCATTGTTTCACCGGTGTACCGTCATTGTTTTGCGGATATACCGTCATTGTTTCTCCGGTGTACCGTCATTGTTTCACCGGTGTACCGTCATTGTTTTACCGGTGTACCGTCATTGTTTCACCGGTGTACCGTCATTGTTTCACCGGTGTACCGTCATTGTTTCTCCGGTGTACCGTCATTGTTTCACCGGTGTACCGTCATTGTTTTACCGGTGTACCGTCATTGTTTCACCGGAATTGTTTCACCGGTGTACCGTCATTGTTTCACCGGAATACCGTCATTGTTTTACCGGTGTACCGTCATTGTTTCACCGGAATACCGTCATTGTTTTACCGGTGTACCGTCATTGTTTCACCGGAATACCGTCATTGTTTCACCGGAATACCGTCATTGTTTCACCGGTGTACCGTCATTGTTTCACCGGTGTACCGTCATTGTTTCACCGGTGTAGCGTAATTGTTCCACCGGAATACCGTCATTGTTTCACCGGAATACCGTCATTGTTTCACCGGAGTACCATCATTGTTTCACCGGAATACCGTCATTGTTTCACCGGTGTACCGTCATTGTTTCACCGGAATACCGTCATTGTTTGACCGGTGTACCGTCATTGTTTCACCGGTGTACCGTCATTGTTTTACCGGTGTACCGTCATTGTTTCACCTGAATACCGTCATTGTTTCACCGGAATACCGTCATTGTTTCACCGGTGTACCGTCATTGTTTCACCGGAATACCGTCATTGTTTTACCGGTGTACCGTCATTGTTTCACCGGAATACCGTCATTGTTTTACCGGTGTACCGTCATTGTTTCACCGGAGTACCATCATTGTTTCACCGGAATACCGTCATTGTTTCACCGGTGTACCGTCATTGTTTCACCGGAATACCGTCATTGTTTTACCGGTGTACCGTCATTGTTTTACCGGAATACCGTCATTGTTTTACCGGTGTACCGTCATTGTTTCACCGGAATACCGTCATTGTTTTACCGGTGTACCGTCATTGTTTCACCGGAATACCGTCATTGTTTCACCGGAATACCGTCATTGTTTTACCGGTGTACGTCATTGTTTCACCGGTGTACCGTCATTGTTTCACCGGTGTAGCGTAATTGTTCCACCGGAATACCGTCATTGTTTCACCGGAATACCGTCATTGTTTCACCGGAGTACCATCATTGTTTCACCGGAATACCGTCATTGTTTCACCGGTGTACCGTCATTGTTTCACCGGAATACCGTCATTGTTTTACCGGTGTACCGTCATTGTTTCACCGGTGTACCGTCATTGTTTTACCGGTGTACCGTCACTGTTTCACCTGAATACCGTCATTGTTTTACCGGTGTACGTCATTGTTTCACCGGTGTACCGTCATTGTTTCACCGGAATACCGTCATTGTTTTACCGGTGTAGCGTCATTGTTCCACCGGAATACCGTCATTGTTTCACCGGAATACCGTCATTGTTTCACCGGAGTACCATCATTGTTTCACCGGAATACCGTCATTGTTTCACCGGTATACCGTCATTGTTTCACCGGAATACCGTCATTGTTTTACCGGTGTACCGTCATTGTTTCACCGGAATACCGTCATTGTTTCACCGGTGTACCGTCATTGTTTCACCGGTGTACCGTCATTGTTTTACCGGTGTACCGTCATTGTTTTACCGGTGTACCGTCATTGTTTTACCGGTGTACCGTCATTGTTTCACCGGAATACCGTCATTGTTCCACCGGAGTACCATCATTGTTTCACCGGAATACCGTCATTGTTTTACCGGTGTACCGTCATTGTTTCACCGGAATACCGTCATTGTTTCACCGGTGTACCGTCATTGTTTCACCGGTGTACCGTCATTGTTTTACCGGTGTACCGTCATTGTTTTACCGGTGTACCGTCATTGTTTCGCCGGAGTACCGTCATCAGACGTCATTGTATCGCCGGAGAGCCATCATCAGACGTAACTTCAGGGAAATTTTCGTGATTTTAAAAAATTCTGAAAAAAAATCCAGTTAATAACCATGCAAAAATAAGCCTAAAACGAAGTAAACCTGAGCGGTAACTATCAAGAAACTCTTGACAAAAAAATCCAAAAAATTGAAAATAATTTAGGTGGGGCCCACTTCAACAACAAACCGAAGGTAGAAGACGGTTCGAAATGGACGCGTGTTTACAAATACCGAGTTTCAACTGCTGCTGTACCGGTAACCGCGAAAGAATTCATCTTGAATATTGCTGATATCAGTTAATTTTAACTAAATCTATAAATATAAAAAGTTATTAGGCTTGATTTTCGCTTCAAGTTTTGCCGAAAGTTACGTATATTGGGCCTTTAAACAGCTCAGTGGTGAATACAATTCAACTAGCTTCATTGCGAGTTATCTCCCTTACTACAACTGGATTCATTGAGTTATGCCATTTCTTCGTTTTAACAGACAGACAAATGCAAGCAGACAATCTATATTCGTGAGTAGATAATTAACTTCACACAGCATGCCCGCCACACGTGCAACTCCAGTGATGCAACTCTCCCATTCATCATCTGCCATTTCCATAATATCCCTACTGCCTAGAAGGAACAAGTACTGATAATGTCCGTCTATTGTGTCGAATTTTACATAATTGTTAACCGTGAACGTATTTACAAGATGGTCAAGTAACTTGTCCCTGCTGTTAAATAAAGCTGGACATTGAATCAGGAAGTGTTTTATATTATTCCTAGTCGTTTTCTGGCACAATTTACAAATTCCACCATCAGTCACTGTCCTACATCCTGTATAAGAGAGCTTAATATACTCTTCAAATGTCCATATCAGTTTGTGATACTTTAAGCTCCGCTCCCATAAAGGATTTGGACCTATATGCCAATGTATGCGCTTGTAATGCTCAAGAAAAACGTTATTTTCACGAATAAGGCACCATTGGTTGAAATAGTACTGTTCAGTAACGTTTTGGATCAAATGCTTTAATTGTCTCGAGCTGCATATTAAAAATGACAACACAAATTCCATAAAGAACGAATGTATGCCGAATTTCAACATTGTCTCCGATATAGCTTTGATAAAACTAGCACTAGAGAGTGTGTACTTTCCAGACATATAGCTACATATTCGAATTAGAAATAAAGATTTCCAAATGAAGTCAGTACTACCATTGCATAGCTCATTCTGAAAGGAATAATTTGCGTTTTCAACCTCACACAAAACATTTGGTAGTCCAAGATATCTTGTAGTTATTGCTGATTACTATGTCTTCTCCGCGCAGCGTATCTTTGCGTTCGCTCTAATTACATCAATGATGATTTCGTTGGACCTGCCAACAATTCACATCCATATAGAAAAAATGGTAGACCAACTGATTTTTATAATTCTTAAACTGTTCAATGGATTCATGCCGTTTTGGTACATGCCGACACTTATAACTGTTGACTGTTTTTCGTCTTTTTCTACACGAATTTACGATACTGGCGTCGGTTTGACCAGAATTGACCGGAAATTGTAAGCAGTTCTTTGGGGTGTCCCAGCTACTACATGTAAGTATTATTGAAAGTATTACTTAGTTCTGTGAGGTCTCCCAGCTAGTACTGAAGGTATTACCTAACCAGTCTTGTAGTATAACATGTCATTAAGAAATTCTGTGTCACAGGTAACAACTGCCGTACTCAAACCCTAATATCTCTTCATTTATTAAACAGCTCATTGGTGAGTAGGGGAAGAAAATAACATTCATTTAGCTTCATTGCGAGTTATCTCCCTTACCAAAACCGGATTTATTCAGTTTTGGCATTTCTTTGTCTTAACTATAAAGTTATACTTCATAGTATAGAGTATAGTGATATTCAGAATGTGTATAGTAACATGATAAGCTGTCCTATAAGTAAGCACAGTGTAAATAAACAAATCTACATACATTGTTAGGCATTTGGAACATATATTGTGAAACCAACGACAAATTCATTATGGAGTATGCTTCTCAAGATTTTGACCTAAGCAGTAAGCTTAGGTAGAAATCTTGGAAATGATTGATACGTCTGCTGACACTCCAATAGTAGCCGCCTATTGCTGCCTCCCAGCCAGTTGGTATATTTTTTCCACACGAGAAAACATTTGTTGACACCTTTATCATGGCTAAGAACCTTTTTAGGGTCCATGGTTTTTTCTATGTTCATTTGTGTGACCTTTTCCTCATCATTACTCAGTCCCTGCTTCAATGTCGGGATGTCACCTAGATTTGACCACCTCAGATTGCACCCTTACTTTCCTATCCACAATATGCAAGCCCAATCTGTGACGTCAGAGGATCACAACCCCGCCTACAGTCATAAAGTTAGGAGGTTATCGGTGTAACTAAAACCTATCTAACAACGACACTGAGGACAGTTAGACTGGGTAAGTTGTGATATACAGATACACAGACCAGGTGACAACATCATTCAAATAGTATTTTTTGTTTCATCGTGATGTGATCCCTATAATGTGACCCATGTATTCCCCTAAAAAATGTGTGTCTATTTTTTGTTGCGAAGGGATCCTTATATTGTGACCAATAGTACTTCCTTGTTACATGTTGTCTAGCTTTGTTGGTGATAACATACTTATGATTTGATCCAATATATCTCGTTTTTACATGTCATATATAGTTTATTTGTGGTGAGAAAATACTTATGATTTAATCCAATATATCTCCTCTAGATCTGTACAGTTATATCTAGGTTTTGTTGCGAGGAAATATTTATGATTATGGTTACCTGCTATATAAGATTTTGTGTAACCAGTTACATTTTCACCTAGTCCCACGAAGTGTTTGCTATGTGATTCTAGAACCAATCTAGCTATGTAATATTTACAGGTCTACACCACCTCACCTGAAAACATGGCGACGCTATCTGCAGGTACGTCGATGATAAGTCCACATAAGTACTTTTTACAAGGTTATATAATCGTTTCCCTGCCTTGTCGGCCTTGTGTGTCAGGACCTCCAACACGTGCTCGTGTTATATAACGGTGTTTAATTTTTAGATAAGAACAACAGGGTCCGTATTCATGAAGACAGTCTCATGCTCAAGCACGGATATGTACTCAGATCACTTATCTTGTATCTCGTCTAAATATCAAATATTAGCGTTAAAACAACATCTGGCTCTAAGTTTCTTCAAAATAACTTACAAAATCAACTTTATTTAAGTATCAACTTGAATCTATTTTAATGTTATGGAGGTATAACAAAACAACGGAGTGTACACTGAATAAACTGCGAAGCAATTTATGATGAGAGTACACTTCGGTTTTACTTAAAAATAGATTCAAGTTAATACTTATAATTTAATCTATAGACGTCTATACCCTGCGAAAATTCACGTTATTGATGGACTATTTTCTCTTACAATTTATTACGCTGTTGCATCAGCCAATCAAAAGCAACGTTATAAACGGCAACGTAGCTTTTTACGTTATGGGCTGATAACATAATATTTTAGCCAATGCTTGTTTCAATCAAGATTAAATTATTAAACTATATTCGAAACATCATGTTGGGCTTGCGCACAAAATCCATGCTTGAGCACGAGAACGGTTTCATAAGTACGGGGCCAGGTCCCACCTATCAACTAACTATGTATGGCAATGTTGATAGGTCTAGCATATCAGTTTTTAAAACTTTACTCACACCAGCACCGGTCACTTTCTATATTCTAATGTCATCAAAATGTATACTTTATGCATTATACAGTCACGCAAGGACAACTACCTTGGTTTTCACATAGTTCATGGACAACGTACTGACGCATCCAGAGAATTCCGAAGTGAATTTTTTTTTTTTTCAAATCTTAAACGTCTTTTCTTCATCAGGCCAACTAAACAACCTTCACTCTTATGTACATCATATTGTATATTAATTGTACATGGGGTATTATTGTTGTTATGCTTACAACCAGAAAAAAGAATCTTGATCTTTTGAAAGAAGCACTCTTTTATCGTTTTGTATACGGGAATAGGTATATAGTTTCTATTTCCCTATGACGTTCATAGAGAACTAATAATTAAGCAAAGTGATCGATACAGTTAACTCGTGCCTTATTATACAATAAAAGAGAAGTGACGTTCAACATTTACTCTCATTAGTTTTGCCTATAGTTTTGTATAGCATTTGACATAGAAGGCGTGGATCTCTCCTATGCAGACGCGTTTCAATAATTTTCTAAGTATCAATTGTTTGCGCTTCCATTACATATATATGCCAATCTGTTTTATAGTGTACTCCTACACACAAGAGGGATTCCGAGTTACAAAAGACATGAAAAAGAGTTTCGATGATCAAGGATACATCTTAGTCAAGTAAGCGCTTAAGTGTTCACGATAATCATAATAAATTCCTTGTATAATGTGTTTTACGGTGACATTAGGATTGAAATATGTTTAAAAGTAGTATTCAATAACTCTGTAATTTGTGGTTTTCGTTTCACTTGTGAATTTTATCAGAAATGGTGTACCATTTTGTGGTTATTTTGCCGACTAGGCTATACTAAATAGCAGCTTTTACTTCACACAGAGGGCTGTTCAATGCCAAAGAGATCGGAAAACTTCGGAAAGTGTTCGAGGAGACGAACCTCATCAAGGATCACGGATGGGGAGTATGTACATTGTATAGCAATAGCCATTAAGTCCTCAAACACAGCAGTTTAACATCTACGAAGTTTTATTTTCAAATAATTAAATAATTTGACATCACGTAAGGGAATATAAGCAGCGTTTATTAAGTTTTTTTATCTTTACATAAACTAAGTACACACATAAATAAAATCTTAACTATTTCAGGTCGAGGTTTGGAACACGAAGGCCACATAGATTTTGATTTTACATATTAATGAGTTAATGTACATTAGATACCTTGTGTACTTTCGTAGTAACATCTAGCCATTTCTTCGTGTACATGTACATAGGTTGACGATGGCACAGGAAAGGTAGCCAAACTTGCGGTCTGGAACAGTCCCGGAAATGACGTATCTGGAATGATGGCACGATGTGAGAAGGTCGTCAATACATGTGAAGACGTAAGTAAGAACACTTGACCAGAGTCCTGTATATAATGTCAATAACACTTCTCTTTTCCTGCTCTATACACTAACACAAATACATCAGTGACGATAGGATAGTTCGGCAATAATAGGAAATGGTAGCAAAATAAAAACATGGCAACAAGAAGAAATATTGTTTCACTTATTCTTCACAATATAAAAAGAAAATGTTGACGCAATATCTTAATCTTGTTTTCCATAAAAAGAAGTAGAAATGGTATCGTACCTGTAAATAAATGAAATATTTGATAAAGGAGTCATTGTTACCTGATTTAAACAAAACAGTTTTGATAAGGGATTGTTTTTAATGGTTTCTTATATAAGTAATAACAAGAGTAATTAATGCTATTGTAGCTCTACATGACTTCCTCAGTTATTATGGGAGGAGGTGTAAACCATTTGGTAATACTGTACGTTACTTCCTCAGTTATTGGAGGAGGAGGTGTAAACTATTTGGTAATACTGTACGTTACTTCCTCAGTTATTGGGAGAGGAGGTGTAAACTATTTGGTAATACTGTACGTTACTTCCTCAGTTATTGGAGGAGGAGGTGTAAACTATTTGGTAATACTGTACGTTACTTCCTCAGTTATTGGGGGAGGAGGTGTAAACCATTTGGTAATACTGTACGTTACTTCCTCAGTTATTGGAGGAGGAGGTGTAAACTATTTGGTAATACTGTACGTTACTTCCTCAGTTATTGGAGGAGGAGGTGTAAACTATTTGGTAATATTGTACGTTACTTCCTCAGTTATTGGAGGAGGAGGTGTTAACTATTTGGTAATACTGTACGTTACTTCCTCAGTTATTGGAGGAGGAGGTGTTAACTATTTGGTAATACTGTTCGTTACTTCCTCAGTTATTGGAGGAGGAGGTGTTAACTATTTGGTAATACTGTACGTTACTTCCTCAGTTATTGGAGGAGGAGGTGTAAACTATTTGGTAATACTGTGCGTTACTTCCTCAGTTATTGGAGGAGGAGATGTAAACTATTTGGTAATACTGTTCGTTACTTCTTCAGTTATTGGGGGATGAGGTGTAAACTATTTGGTAATACTGTTCGTTACTTCCTCAGTTATTAGGGGAGGAGGTGTAAACTATTTGGTAATACTGTACGTTACTTCCTCAGTTATTGGAGGAGGAGGTGTTAACTATTTGGTAATACTGTACGTTACTTCCTCAGTTATTGGAGGAGGAGGTGTAAACTATTTGGTAATACTGTTCGTTACTTCTTCAGTTATTGGAGGAGGAGATGTAAACTATTTGGTAATACTGTACGTTACTTCCTCAGTTATTGGAGGAGGAGGTGTAAACTATTTGGTAATACTGTTCGTTACTTCCTCAGTTATTGGAGGAGGAGGTGTAAACTATTTGGTAATACTGTACGTTACTTCCTCAGTTATTGGGGGAGGAGATGTAAACTATTTGGTAATAATGTACGTTACTTTCACAGTTATTGGGAGACGAGGTGTATCACTACCACGGAAAACTGACATTTAAGGATCCCATGTCAGGAGGATCGTTCATGTGGCATCAAGACTATGGGTAAACTTTTGATCTCTTTGTTATGGAAATGCTATAATGGTTTAAATGGTTTCTAAATTATGTTTTAAGTGTTTATGGGAATGTTTATTCTTTTCTGAATCGTATATGTACATTGTGTTTAGGTACTGGTACAAGAATACCTGTTTGTTTCCCGATATGATGACAGTTTTTGTGGCTATTGACAAATGTTCCCAGTCAAACGGATGCTTGCAGGTATGGTAATACATATACCACAGGTATGACAATACATAACAACAGGTATGACAATACATAACCTCAGGTATGACAATACATAACCACAGGTATGATAATACATACACCACAGTTAGGACAATACATAACCACAGGTTTGACAAAACCTAACCAAAGGTATGATAATACATAATCAAAGTTAGGACAATACATAACCACTGTTAGGACAATACATAACCACTGTTAGGACAATACATAACCGCAGTTAGGACAATACATAACCACAGTTAGGACAATACATAACCACAGTTAGGACAATAAATATACCACAGTTAGGACAATAAATATACCACAAGTATGACAATACATAACCACGGTTAGGACAATACATAACCACAGATCGGACAATACATAACACATAACAACATAACAACAGCTATCACTATACATAAATGAAGATGTACCTAATGTTGCCACGTGATTCAATGTCTTCGATTTTACTGAAACGAACTCGTACATTTATCATGAAATAATACGTTAAACTTATTAGGAACATTTTGTTTAATACAACTACCTATATAAACATGTAGACGACAGTCGTGATTGTATATTTGCAGATTTTGCCTGGATCTAACAGATGCGGTCGGATAGACCACGACATGAGTACTAGCCATGGGCAGACTACCGCCAATCAAGAGAGAGTTGATGCAATAAAGAAGGTGTGTCCACCTGCTTATGTTGAGATGGAGTCGGGTAAGGAAAAGGCGTGGAAACAACATTGTGAAAACTCCTACTAATGTTCGATAAACAAAATTCGTATTAATGCTCTATGATGCTATTATGAATAGTAACTGATAAATTCAAGTCTAGCAAAGTAGTTCAGGAATTGATTTGCATTTGTTTTATTTACCATTATTTTTTTCTAAGGCGACGCCTTATTTTTCCACTGCAACCTGCTGCACTCAAGTGCTGCTAACGAGAGTCCCGATAGGAGGTGGGCTTACCTGATTGCATACAATACCAGGGCCAACAACCCGGTCGTGCCTCACCATCACTCTCAGTATACCCCTATAGAAAAGGTAAGAACGGCATACACCAGTCAACACCCATTCGAAAGGTAAGTTAAACTTAAAACACCTTTTGATGAGGATCGAACGCTCCATCATGACCACGACAATTAAAACTTTATAACATAGTCCGTGATTACCAGACCGGGTTCAGTTTTTTTGGAACTGTTTTGATCGAGAAAAGAGCAACTTGATATTCTCATACCAGTTCATGGGTCCAAAATATGACAAAGAAACTATGACAGTGAGTCACGCTGAATCCAACAGTTATCCTTGTTGAAGCCACTATACCATTTTGAGCCTTTAAGTCCTATAATTGATAATGAGTAAGTATAGCATACCAGTGGACTTACTTTCCTTCACACAGGTTTCCAACAACGCGGTGGCGGACTGTACCAACTACAGCGACTTCACAGACAAGGACTTCATGGAGATCGGCTCGTCTAAAACAACAAGGGTTTCCTTTCTGGAGGGACAAGTGAAACATCAGAAGTTTTAATCGTGGATCCGTTATAAAATCACAGCCGGACGTATACTTATCAAACAAAATATAAACCGTTATTCATGTGTATACCCAAACTTAATATGGATAATTGCCTTTAATTTCATCAATCTTGGAATAGAATTTCTTCTCGAGATGAAGCATAATGCTGAAGTACAATACATCCTGTTTTGTTTATAGTAGAAAAATGTTTACTTGAATTTGCTTGTTTTTGATCATTGATAAAAATATATGATTTCTGTGTCAGTAGTAATACTGTGTTGTAACTGGTTGTATCATTTACCACAAGTTCATTCTATTTACAATACAGTGTACATTATGCTATTAATCTATTTCGCTCACAAAATTCGCTAAAACCGATAAAGTTGTCTGCAAAAAGAATCTGTTGTTCATATATTTAAAGACGTGTTTATTTGTGTTTTGAGTCTTATCAATATCTATGGCCTTTAAAGACCAAGCGCTGGAAGGCTAGTGCTAGCAGAATATCAGACACTTTAACAACCTTATTTGTGAGCAATAATCAACGAAGTCATCGTAAGGAATTCCTAGCGGTAAACAGTAAATAGTATTTCTGACTTCTGACTGGACATACAGATTAAATGAAGCGTTGGTAACACACGCAGACATTCAACAATCAAGTCAAACAGGAATAAACCAACGGAACGATGACTCAGGGACATAATGCAAATACCCTTGATAAATGTTTTTTTATTCAATTTGGTCAATATGTTTGGTATCGTGATAACCCATATCAATATTTGGTATCGTGATAACCCATATCAATAGTGTTTCGCCCGTCGTCCGACGTCCGCTATCCAGGCGCATTTTAACTAAATTTGCCCATTAGACATATTGTAACAAAGGCAGATCATAATATGGAAGTCCTGAAGTCTAGCCTACCATCACAGGAAAATAGTCAAAATGTTAAAATCCGCCTTCTGGACGATCGGATATTCCAGAACTGAAATTCTTTTACAGAAATAAAAACATTATGGGGCGTTACAAAAATTGTGGAATTCAGAGCTGTTCTGCGTCAACGTGACCCCATGGAAGGGCTCACGTTTATTATAGTTTATATAGGAAAATTATACTAGTAGGCCATTGTTCAATCCTATTTGGCATCGTTTGCGCAAGTCGGTTCAAAACTCTGAAATATATTGGTCCTTCTGCTCAATAACCAGAAACTTGAGAACTGAAGTTCTTTCACAATTATACAAGCCGTAAGGATCTTTTCCGAATTGTAGAATTCCGAGCTATCCTGCAATCAGGTACCCCAAAGGAGAGGAAAAATGTCATTTAGATTATATCGGCAAAATGTATTTCCTTTTACTACAATTGTAATTCGTAATTTTTTATTCAAATAAAATAAGAGAATACCGAAGCGTCAACATAATCATAATCCAAACTCAAAATCGAATACACCAGGGGCATAATTTGAACAAAGGAAAGATTTACATGGAGACCCTTGCAAAATTACAAGAGAATAAGACCAGGTGTTCCGGAAGAGTAAGCGTCTTCTGCTTCATCGACGACACCCGCCATGTAAATCTTTGTCACATCCAAGTAAACATCAAGTTCTCAAAATGAGAACCGAGTATCATTGTCAATTACAACAAGTAAACACACTAATGAGCATACTCAAAAACGTCCATCTTCATATCACTTAAAGATACAGAATATTTCTCAATGAGACAAAGATGGCGACCATAAAACTTGCCCATAGTACTGATCAACCTGCATCTCTCGAATCCTTGTGTTGTTAGTTTGTTTGTCAGCAGTCGACATCGATCACGAAAATCCCGATATTTAGAGCAAGCCCTGGAATACCGAATCAACTGCGACATGTAAACACCATAGGTTGGAGAAGCAGGGATGTTACTATCAAGAAATGGAAAGTTAACGATCGGAAAATTGAAATCATCACGTTTATGGTAAGCTGTCCATGTTGGTCGTAGTTTAAGTAGAGATCGAGGTAAGCAGCTGATGTAGAAGAGTCTGTTGTGTCCTTTATTTCAAGTTCAGAAGGGTATATACGATCGACGTGGTCAGCAAACTTCTTGTTGTTTATAGACAACACATCGTCGATATATCTGAAAGTGAAATTAAAAGATTTGGCATGGTTTTTGTTACCTGTCCTAATTAGCTCCTCCACAAATTCAGCCTCGTATGAAAACAAAAACAAGTCAGAAATGACAAGTCAAATGTGAAATGGAGAGGTATGGTCCTGAGGGGATCGCCAATTTTTCCAAAATTGTCAGAATCTTCTTCTCCAAAAGTTAAACAACTAGAAATGTCATCAACAACGAAATAATACTAAAAAAACAACCAACAAGAGTTTTACGTTTTCCTGGAAATCTTACTGAAACCGTTAGTATTGAAACCATATTTGCTTGCATCAAATGGTTATTTTTAGCGAGTGTCTTTTGTATCTTAAAAAAATGATTAACGAGAGTGAAAATCAATATCCCAACAACCACCCGTTGTGAAAGGAAATGTGAGGTTGAATCTATGGACTATTATTAAATATCTATTATATCGAAGGTATTTAACCAGGAGGAATAAATGCAGGATGAATAAATGTTCTGAAAGGAAACGAGGACATCATGAGGATGTTAGAATGTCATTAACTCTGGGAATATTCGAGGCCATACATTCTTCTGCTTAATTCAGTTTTCGATTCAAGATACTTATCGATACTTTGGAGGACTGCGCGATCAATCAAAAATATTTGGACGCTTGAAATGATAAACAGGGTCATTGGGTCATGTGAAAAATGATACAATAAAGCCAATCACACTTATGTGTAGCTATCTTCCCGGATATCCACTGGTTATAAGATACCGGCCTGCCATGTTTGTGTTTGGTTGAGAGAAGTGTTTAGCGCCCACCCTTCTGACTGCTCAACCAAGCAATTGTCATATCTTGACGCGGCCCTTGATCATCTCTCAGTGCTGTCGAGCAGGGTTTGGAGTGGTTTGAAAATCCACTTCACATGCACTTTTAGTTTTCGACCCTACACTCTACCGTTCGTCATGGCGGGATAGGGGAACACCTTCGTTCCCTTGTTTTGGATTCTTTGTTTTTTGTTAAAGAACGACTGGTGGCATAGTGAGTGTGTGGTTATTGACTGTTTGAGAGCGCGTGGTGTCGAGGGGGCGGGGACAAATACAGGCAGGTGTGCTGAAGACAATATATAGAAAACTAGTGTGTTCTTCCAAATAAATTGAATCTCAAGATTGTTGAGCTTACAAAACGGTTCCGAAATATGCTTGTTGCTTAGGAATATGGAAGGGGTTTCTGCATGATCTGCTATATCTTTGTTTACCATAGAGAAAGAAGATTTTTATGCTCGTTGTATTGCCATGTTGTTGGCGATCAATGTGATAACGTAACGTTTTGTTAAATGGATTTACTTGAAGACGGCCTAGACGACGCTCATTTATTTGGAACGGTTGGTCTGATTCTTGTTTCAACGAGTTATACATGTAAGTCATTCTTTGTTTTACTGTCTTTGCTTCCTTTGTTTTGTTATCTATGTTCACATAACCATGTTATTAACACTGTTATAGTATCTTGTTTGTTCATTCAAATATTGATATATCTATTGAAATAGAGCTGTTATTTTTATTTATTCATGCTTAAATTTTAATTACTGAGAAAACTGCGGTCAAAATTAAGAGCTCAGCTACTTAGAAACCCATCGCCATGTTACAAATGGCCATATTTCATTCTTTTTCTTATAACCTTGAATTCCCTAGTACTTCGATTGAAAACCCATCACCTTTGACTTTAATGTAGCAACAACAAATTAATAAAGGATATCAATTAATCAAAAAACCCATCGTGAACGTTATATCATTGTTATTATTGTGATAAACCAAAAAGGTAAGAAAAATATTCTGTTCTATAGCTCAATTACGATAATAATACCAGTACAGTACATTAGCTAGGATATATACTTGTATTCATGGTACATGCATACTTTAATTATATTGTTTCATATTTAAAAAATGATAACTGTATATGTACTGTAAAACGCCTAAGATTCGTTTTTTTTTTTAATTTAACTAGATAATATGCTATCTGAAGTGGTAAATGAGTACACAGTCTGTACGATGTGACTGTTATCAGGTGTGCCGTGTCATGGTGGGTACACACGACCACTAGTGATCGTATCTGATACACAGAACAAGTTGTGTATGATATGGAATGTTTAGGTTAGTGTTATCGTATACAGGTAGGTGATATTGGGGTAAGGAGGACAGTAGTGAGTATAGGTCCTAACGTCATATTAATATTACCATTAACTTCATTTCCCAGATATGTATTTAATATTATATTTCAAAAATAATATACTGACATATCGGTATTCATATATGATAATAATGGGATCAGTTTTGATTTGTCGTTTCCATAGGTCAACCCATCAGTTAAGATACGAACATGGCGGGACTTACTGGAGGTAAGATTGTCAGGGAACTGTTACATAATCTGTATGCATCTATACACATAGTGTACATCTGATCTACATGTATAACTACACGTACATACGTATATGTATAATGCATGTATATGCACCTGATCTGTATGTATAATTGCACATGTACCTTATCTGCATGCATGATTTGAAATGCACGTGATTTCTATGTATGATCTGTATATACCCGATCGGCACGTGCATTTACACGTACACCCAACTGCACGAATATTTTAGCACGTGCTCAAGTAAAGCTATGATATGATAATTCTTGTTTCCGAAACAATGATTATCGAGTGAATATTAGGGGAAATGTTACAGGTTGTATGTTTACTTACAGGGACACCTGATCTGTGCGCGTTACTACACATACACTTAATTTGTGATAAAGGATTACACTTACGCCTATACACAAGTACAAGTTATTCTGATCTGCATGTACCATTGCATGTTAACGTTATCTTCATGTATATGAATCCTGTTCACCCTGGTGTAAATACACAACAGTGGAACCTCTTGCGAAATGTAATGATCACCTGATCTCCCATCGTTCTTTCTCTTTTACAGTTTACAATTTTACGAATGGGTTTCGGGTGACGGCTGATATGAAAAAGAATTTCGACGATAAAGGTTACATTTTAGTCAGGTAACTATTTTCAAGAGACATTTTCACTCACAATGATTTTGCTGATTCAAAAAGAGCAAATAGTTACAAAACAATGATAAAACGATATATTAGGTAGGAAAGATATGGCCTCATTAAATGTGTTGATACTATGCGTAGAACCGAATTATCCGGTACATGGCGGACCATTTTGCTATATCATTTCTCCTACACGGCATTCTTATATTTATTATAGGAATATTTTTGATGGAAAGGAGATGGCGAATCTGCGCAAAGTATTTGAAGACACAGACTTGATTAAAGACCATGGATTACAAGTAGGTGCAAATATATATGCGGCTTATTACACATCATAATTCTAAGTAGTAGATTTAATAAATTATTGAACAGATGTTAGTAAAATGTTCCTATACAATATCCCCTTTGATGTTGAATAAAGAATGAACGTTATTTAGGTTGGTGATGGAACAGGCAAGAAAACTAAAATTGCACTGTGGACCCATCCCGGAAATGACGTATCTGGAATGATGGCACGTTGTGAGAAGGTGGTAAATACATGTGAAGACGTAAGTAGTTTACTGAAGTATATCGTAAATGTTTATAGTGTCAATAGCACTGTTTTACCGCTGTTAGATGAATCAATGGCAATAATATAGTTCTAAAATGATCTGACAAGTATCGAGATGAAAGGAAAAATCAAATAGGTTGATTTTAACCTTTACAAGTACATGTATTTGTATATAAAAATAGTGACGAATGAGTATGTTTGTGGATATTTATACAGACTGAATCACGGTAATGGAAGAGTATGCTTGTGTAGAACAAATACAGAAAATAAACCTGTCAAATTAATTATCCATCAATTACAGCTTCTTGGAAAAGGTGAAGTGTATCACTACCATGGTAAATTACTGTACAAAGACGCATTCACCGGTGGAGCTCATCTGTGGCACCAGGACTACGGGTATTATAGTTTCTTTTTATCAGAGTATTGATAGGCCTGTACTCTGAACATTATTAATGTCATCTTCATATGTATTTTTTCTAAGTTAAAAATAGTATTTAACAGAAACAAACCAGATAATGATATCTGAAAGGGCCAATTAAGTGAAGTTTGTTTACTTTTTAATGATATCACAAAATACCACATTTGGCGCGGGCTTTCCCAAAAAATAAACTGACCACAACGGACATCGGCTACACGGTATCTAATTATCAAGTGCGAATTTCTTTGTCTGAATATAGGTATTTTTCATTCTAGTTTTTTTTTTTTTTTTTAAATATGGGTTCACTGAATTGCCTCTTTAAAGCACAGGACATCCAAACTTCTAAAAACATTGACAGTTGCTGCTCGTGATAGCTCCCATACAATCTTCTGCCAATGCAATCGCGTGTCGTCCGTCGCCTATCGTCCATCGTTTGTCATAAACGTTTCTTGCAAACGGATTTTGATAAAATTCAGTCTAAAGCACCTACCTAAAAGGATATTTGGTTATAAAGGAAAAGTCGATATTTCTTCCTTGTGGCATGACCAAAAAGTGAAAATATTGATTAGAATTCAAAATTTTTCTTCAAACTGAGATATATAACTGCAATAATGTCCAATTGTAGCATCCCCTACAGATGTTCATTTCAAATTGTTAAAATCAGGACCTGGGTCCACAGATATAGTCATGTTCAGGGGTCAAAGTTCACAATAGACTAATATCGGTATGAAACTATAAAAATGTGCTTCTTCAACCTAAGATATGTCACGGTAATGATACTTCATTTTACCATCCCCCAGAGGTGTGAATTGTAATTGGTTAAAATCGGGACCTGGGTCGATAGAAATAGCAATGTATAGGGGTCTGTCTCCCATAGGTGGAAACCAGTCATAAATGCAGGCTTTACCTTTTTTTGAACAAAAATAAATTAAATGAATTACATTAACTATAATAAAAGTAAATCAAATAAATATACTTAAAAGTTGTCCTTACTTCAACTTATATCTCATTGTTACTATTTGGAGAGAACTAATATAGGCTATGCCTGTTGTTCGATACTTTTTCTTTTTGAAATAATTTTTTTGGAAATGAAATGAATGTGTACGGGTCAAAATTAACTATGATGGATATCAAACTTCTTCTTGAGACTGAGAAAAGCCAACGTATTAACATTACATTCTAGCTTAATCTAGGGGTGTAAATGTGGAATTGTTAAACTCAGGCCCCTCGATCAGGAGACCTAGATACTGCGTCATCACTTTTGAGATACACACCCCGAAACTCTATATACAGCTGCATTTAAAGACAGATGTTGTGCTGATATCAGAATTGATCCACTGGTCTGCACCACCGTTGCACATATGCAGTTGCTGAACAAACAAAGAGACAACATGATATAAGCTTTGATCTTCGAGTCTGGCAACACTACTAGTGACCAGTCTCTGAGTTACAACTTGGAAACTTTTAAGATCCCCTTCCTATAACCAGATATACAATCGCTGTGTCTATAGAGACGCATGCACATATGCTTCAATGGTGACCCACATGCCCTTAGAGACTAAACCCAAAGGTCATAGCTTTGAAACAGTTGATATTACTGTACAACCCAAAACTGAATGTTTTTTTGAGACTTAACCCAAAGGTCATAGCTTTGAAACAGTTGAGATAACATCCCAAAACTGAATGTTTCTTTGAGACTTAACCCAAAGGTCATAGCTTTGAAACAGTCGATATTACTGTACAACCCAAAACTGAATGTTTCTTTGAGACTTAACCCAAAGGTCATAGCTTTGAAACAGTTGAGATAACACCCCAAAACTGATTGTTCAGCTGTTATGCATAACGAGGCGAATGCACGCTATAAGAAACGAACCTGGAGTGTGACCACTACCATATAAACTCACTTTCTGAGATACAACTATGTAAAAAAGATTGGTGTCTCGGGGTTTATTCCTGTATTTTCGATATCTTTGGGAAATGTTTTGCAATGATCACTTAGATACTATATTTGTGTAAGCGGTACAGACCCCACATACCTCTTTACTTTGTATATCCTTCCATGTCGTACATGTAAGGCCTTGTGTTCCATCTTTGCTTTGTATATCCTTCCATGTCGTACAGGTTAGTCCTTGTGTTCCAGATACTGGTATCGTAATACGTGTCTCTTCCCGGATTTGATGACAGTGTTCGTGGCTATTGATAAGTGTGCCAAGTCTAACGGCTGCTTACAGGTAGGGAATCACATAGACTCGAGACAATCTTTGTTCATGTTTCTAAGTTCACAAAACACACATCGGAAACAAACAAAATGATCAAAACGCAAGATATTTACTCAACACTTTTGCTGTAGCGTAAGGTGTGACCGTCAGTTCCTATTCAATTGAGCAGGTATGATCTAATACAAGGCGACCAAGCATATGGTTGTGGTTATCCATGCTGGTATACATACTGAAAACATTAACAGTTCCTATAGTGACAGGTCTGTCACAAATACCGCCATGCTCTTCGATTTGACTTTGTTTTTAAAATCGTGTAAAGATTTGTTTTCATAAAGTCTCAATATTTTTTTTATTTTATTCGATGCATTAGGGGAATTCAATCTTGCTGGGGTCTGGTCCATAAGAAAGGGTATCTCAGCTTTACTGGAAGAGTTTGGCTGGTCAGCACTTGGTAAGCATATTGCTGGTCATTCAAACTCTAAAATGGGTTTTGAGATATCCTTGTCCAAGGAAAAGACCGATGTTTGATTATTTTATCCCATACTTTTTAAAAAAGAAAGACATCAAAAGATGCCGTGACCTGTTATTCATCACACCATTATCAATGTCCTGTGGCACTGGGAATGATGACATCTTCAGTTTGCGTCATGGTTACGTTACATAAAAAGTCATAGCAGCTATTATCTGTCATACCCTTTAGAGATGACGCGAAATCTAGAACAGGAAAGGGGTAGACAAATCTGTGAATGACGGGAGAAGAAAATGCCTATATTTGTATTTTATGGTTACAGATCCTGCCTGGGTCACAAAAATGTGGCCGGATTGATCACGAAATGGTGGCTGGCCAGATGACCGCAACCTCAGAACGTGTGGCGGCAATAAAGAACGCATGTCCACTTGAATATGTAGAGATGGAACCAGGTACGTGTGTGGAATAATTCATTTTTCTTGTTGCATACAACATACATCCTATTTATCTCGCAATCTACATTATAATCTCTATCTCTCACATAGTAATAGACGTTTGTTTATTTTGAAGGTGACGCCTTGTTCTTCCACTGTAATCTGCTGCACTGCAGTTCCGCTAACGACAGTGCTGACAGGAGGTGGGCCTACCTTATAGCGTACAACACTAGAGCCAACAACCCTCTGGTACCCCACCACCACGCCCAGTACACACCCATCCAAAAGGTGAGGCAGATTTAGCCAATAGTAGCATCTCTTGTCGTTCATTGGCATTACTTTGGTCATCTAGCAGCTGAAAAATATTGCAGTCATTTTCAACATTCTGGAAACGACCGATGAAGGCCGAGTGTGACGTAACGTAATTGTATAAAGTGCTTTCGGTTTCTCTACTGGAGGGCTACTTCCGGACGAAAAAAAAGCATAGGCAAAGGGAAGCAACAAGGGGAAACAACTCTGTTTAAGCACGCATGCGTTACAATTCAAGAGCTCCGCTCGGGCACAGAAGACGCTCTTACTGTGTTACTGTAGCTATGGTCCCTGAAGGAGTTTCTTTAACTGTAAGTCGTACGTTGTGGTGCCTTCTACAATCTATTTGCCTTGTTGATGTGACTGTACTAATGTCTGGTTTATATGTTCGTTTTCCTTAGGTACCGGACAGTGCCGTGGTTGAATGTACCAACTACACCGACTTCACTGACAAAGAGTTCCTGGAGGGACACGAATCCAAAACGTCGAATTTCGACAAAAAAGAAACGTGAGATATCTCGAAGCTAATTATGGTTACAAGGACACACTGATGTACAACCCGATCTATAAGACTATGCAGTGCGTAACCGGACAGTGATTAACCTGTGATGAGTTCTTAATACTGATCAAGTGCTTTTTCATCTGAACCGAAATAAAACAAAATCAGCCTGGTATTACAGGGATACTCACATGATTCATTGTACCTTAAAGCGTCAATAATGTCTGTAAATTACAGGAAACATGACAATGGTGATAAGCTTGTAATATGCTACATGGAAGCTCTAATAAACTGTAATAACCTGCATTCATTAATGTTTACGTATTCAGCATTATTTTAATTTTGATGTTAGATGGGTTTAATTTCACAAGCTATTTAACAAAATGTGTCTTTGAGGGTGTTTTGACAATGTATCATAGACAGACATAAGATCAACAATAAGGTTAACAAGTATATTAAACAATTAAGGAATAGTTATGTCGGACAAATGGTATAGCTGCCACGGCTTCAAGAGTATTCCCATCTTTCGTTACAGTCAGGCCGTTGCGACAAATTGACCAGAACTAAATGTTACATACTACTGCAGGCCAGTTCAGAAATACATAGACGTAAAGCTATGGATTTTAACGGTATCTATCCATGTACAGATCTCCTAATCTCAGTAAATCTAATTGACAGTATTCATGTGAATCAGTTGCAATTACGGGATTTAAAATGCAAACTGTAAAAGTCAATGAACATCATTGGTAAAAAGGTGCATACAAATAAGAAGATTAAAAAAAAATTAAGTTTAAGATCAAAATGAAAAACTATCAGACGGAATGAAGGTGTTAATGTGATCGGGGATGAGTTCAAGCACTATGCGAGACATATTTATATAGAAGGCATTTTCTAGTCATTCAGGTGTAAACGAAATGGATAACTATTTTTTGTACATAAGTCTTCTTTACCTAATGATTTTTGTAAATGTTTTCATGTGTAAATGCCAGTCAAAGAGCTTTTACTTTTTAATTATTACATTTTGGTTTATTCTTATGAGAAACTAAAAACAACAAAAAAAACCCACTAAAATAGACTAAAAACGGGATTGATGAGTTGATTTTCCCGATGTTGTCGATCATTTTTTATCAAAGTTCGGATTTTGAATATCGTGTCACTTACATTTAAATGATCAACGAAGTCTAAATAGCATTCCTTTCCATAAATCCATCATAAAATCATGAAATGTTTTTGTTTGTCAAACCCTCAGTTTTATACAAATAATGTTTTTCTTCTTTCGAAGTGAAGCAGACAACATTGCCGGAAGTGATCATTTAAATATCACGTGGATTTGCGGCAATATCAAAAGAAAATACATACAATTTTCTACAAGCAAAATACAACCAAGTTCTGTTCGTTTTGTTCCATTTAAATGCCCCTGTACTAATTTATATCAACAGAGAAAGCCATGTTGAAAAAAACCCAGAAGTGTTCCAGCCTCTAGGACTTGTATTTTGTGTGTTACAGTCCGTAATGTTCTACATAGTTGTATCTTTGACGTACATATGGGATCTGAATTACATAAACCATGAGTAGACAATGTTTTCATGAACTGTCTGTCATTGAAGTAGGTTTCCAAGCCTTTTTCCAAAACGCTAAAATCGAGGGCGGAATCTGCATCAAAGAATTAGTGCTTCGGCAATAAGAGGTCGCAGTCGGCAAAATCATATCCGATAATAAAAAGGCCGACCAGCGGCCTCTTATGCTATTGGAGTACATGGAAGTCAAGATTCATGATCAGTCTCAGGAATAAATGTCTCGTTAAATATGAGTGTTGTCATGTTTGCATTTTTATGGGGAAGATTAAGGGAGGATTGGTAAGCGGTGAATTAATGTTCTCCTTATCTCTTCATGCATTTATGATAAATAGGGGTGAACAGATGAGGCATATCATTCCGCGGAACTCTTGTCAATGTCTATTTTGCTATTCTGTTATCATTACCTCTGATCTTCATGTTTTCAACTTTCTTCAGTGACTGAATTATGTGGCATATCTATCTTTGATCAAACAAAATGCTATAATGGAGTCAATGAAATCATGGAGTCATCGCACTATGAGTTACTAGGAGCGGCTCTATGGGTAAATACACAATCGATTAGTGGGCTGCAGTCTTACCAGCGGAAAATCAAAAAACCTTGCGACAATTATTCGATGCCTCCTCCCGTAAGTCCAGGAAAAGGAAATACCCACTGTTTCCAAATGCATTAGCCTGAGTACAGATTACAGTTTTGTTGACGCTTCGGTAATCTCTGATTTTCTTATGCACCCCAATCCCCGCAAAATCAATAAGTTGCTACCTTTTCTTTTAAGGGGACATCGCAGGTAATATGTCCGTACAGAATCGTGGATTTGATTTCCTGTCTTCGTCGAAAGTGCCATGCAAGAGGCCAAAAAGAGGCCTTTTGTCAACACTGTGGGTCTTTTGCATTTGAACATTGTATGAAATCTAATAATTTCTACCTTATTTACGTTCTGTTTCGTGCGGTCTCTCACTAGGCCCGGGACCTTCCAAACTCTAGGCGAACACTCTACCACTGAGCTACCTGGTCGCTGATGATCGACCTAGTCCAGTTTCGTTTCATTTCCTCGTTTTTTCGAGTCTTGCATCCCCCACCACCCCCCCCCCCAAAAACAAAAACAAATATTCAAAACACCAGTTCGGGCATCCATTTGCTAATAGTACTTCCAATGTTTTGAAGAAAGCTTGGCAAGTTCGCCTGTTGATTTGTCTTAAAAAAGGCATATGTGATAGTTGCTATCCACACCCACCGACTGCCTTTAATTGTCATATGACATGAACATGTTTGTGAGCATATTACTTTCTCTACGTCTAACCGAATCAACAACTAGTGTTTCCAAAGGTATTGGCATTCGTAAAGGTTTCTTGTGTTTCTCATATCCACAGGCACTTGTGGCCAGGAGAATAACCATCTATATATATATATAATATATAGAATATAGCGAAATTTGAAAAAAATAAAATAAAATATATAAACTCAATTTTCCAATTTTCTTTTAGGTTATTTATCATCTAAAACCATAATGAAAATAACTGCCAATTTTCAGCTTGATACGTCAAGCGGTTAGACTTCACAAAAATACGTTAGCAGTGACTTCCGTCACAGGTTATTCCAATATCGAAGATTTCGGATGTTTTCTGAGATGTTACGACTCCGCGTTCGCAATCGATAAATAAAAGTGTGGAACATTATAGCGTTTTAGAAAGTGGAATGTATATGGAATGGTTGGAAGCGGTTCGTTTTTCTCTAGTATGAACGAAGTTTTTTGGACCGTTTTGTAACGTGGTCCAGGTATTTTCTGCCACTGAGTTGCATACCTTCTCTCTTTTTCAGTATCTGATAGTCGATTTTTTGTGAAATTTAACCGCTTGACGTATCAAGCTGAAATTTGGCAGTTATTTTCATTATGGTTTTAGATTATTAATAACATAAAAAAGAAAATTGGAAAATTTAGTTTATATATTTTATTTGATTTTTTTTTTCAAATTTTGCTATTTTCTATATATTATACATGTATATACTCCTGGTCACAAGTGCCTGTGCTCATATCGACAAAAATCCGTCTACGTTAAAACCGCAATGTTTCATCCATTCGGCGGAGAAACTTAGATATAGCTTGGTAGTTATGCACCTGCGTGCTAATATACAGCCGTAAATGTGCTGGTAATGCCATGTTATTTACAAGTATATTGATATTCCCCGTCGGGTTTCAATTATGATACTAACGCTGTCATGAATTTAACCAGCAGGACAGAATATTTAACGTGCTGTACATGTGACACAGGTACATATACCATTTTACCTGTCATATTGATCTCAGGTAAGCAGCGCCGGTCTCCCTACAGCTGATAAGGCAGCAATGGCAGGACTCTAGTCGGAGACATTGGGTGGCAGATAGGTAGAAAACATACAGATGAACGCGGGGTAGAAAAACATCTTAGTTCGTCTTGAAAAAATCTTCTAAATCACCGGGAATACAATATTATAGTGGCCTGTTGTGTTTCCGGGTGCTGATATCCGGATAAGGAACCTGTTGGATATGGTACTAGAGGAACTCTGTGACCCTTGTCTTACAATTTCGACTCGATCTATACTAATTAACCTGTGGCCATTAACTTATGTGATACCTATCTTAATCAACAAATTGCTTCTATTTACGGATCAAGTTAATGGAAAGAACTATGAGGAATGAAGATATTTATATTTGTGTAACCCTAACAACTCTATGCTTCTGAGGCATGTGTAGTATGCTGGAATGTGTCTCTTGTCTATGATGTCGATGGAATACCTTCTGTCGCGGTAGACAATTCCGCAAGCTGAGAAAATCTGCAGATATGGAAGTGGTTGTGCATCACTTTGCAATAAGCTTGCGAGGAAAGCCTGACTCCTGATGTTGAGTATATCTACCCGGAATCTGATCGCATCACTACGGTGCTGTGCATTATTTATTTACTCTTACGTGGAACGCCTGTCCGACACTGCCAAGGATGGTATATAATTGATGACCTTGTAACATGTAGCATGATTGCAAGGGGCGCTTCATGCGCGTGCATTCGATGGTTGAGGTACATTCGAAGAAAGATGTGAATACACTTTTGAAAAAAGTCCTTATGAAGAAATATTCATCTCATTTTTTTAACCATCACATATTGCATTAATTTAACGTGCATGGAATTGGTTTTCTTTTCAATCATAATGCAACTCGAACTTTCTTCAAACACTCTTGGCTGTAATTCTGTGATCATTGCTGTGCTCTCGCTAACCTTATGATCAGTCATCTGATAGTATGCATGCCAGCAACATGCTTGAAAGGAAAAGCGCTATCGACAGTGGTAAAGGTGTGAAATGAAGCTTTCAGGAAATGAGATCTAGTATTCAACTTTATCCACTGAGATAAAGCTGATACAGATCTGTTTTTATAATCATACATATTTGTGACATGTGAAGACCAAATTACTGCGTTCTTGTAGTTAGTATTGCAAAGACAGACAAGATACCGCTCAAAGCATCACTATGGACGCTGGAGGCCAGTGACTGTTCGGTTGAGTGTTTCATCGGGGAACATATAGGAGGGGTTCCGAATGAATGCCTTGAGTGACCTCCCGGTGGGAGAAGCCCTCCTCTATTGGATCCCTTCACTGTTTATAGTTTTTACAATGATTCTAGTTTTGTGTGTATCTTTCTGGCGATTTCACCGGAAGAAAATGATGAAGAGAGTCTTTCTGTACGATTATATTGAAGCTAATCTGAATGTTAAACGGCCCCGTATCGGGGCTATTCACTGTTTCTCGCATGAGTCCCGCATCAGCGACTTGACAATGTCATTATCCTCGAGTGATCTTCCCTGGGGCCGGTCCCCCAGGCAGTTTTACAATCGGCAGTTCAGTCGCTCCATCAGCAATCCTGGATTCGATCTTTACGGTAACCCACTAGGTAAGAGCATTTACATCATCACATGTTAACTTCAGCAGGAGTCAACAAGATATCATATACTATTTATTTACTTCATAATGCAGTTACTATGTTTATCAATATCATAGCGACATATTCGTGTTCCTCTTAAACGAACACTTACTCAATTCCATCGCACATTTTCCTTATTATAGGATATTGCTAAGACTGGCGATGAGTTGCCCGCCTATCTGACGATCAATGGTCAATGTTCGTAGTGAAAATGCTTGTTGTGGATACGCTTCATGGATACTTGTTTTGACTGAGTTTGACTTAGCCTGAACAGTCTGTGATTGATGCAACCAAGTCGCAAGATAATTATTGTGTATCTGATATGACTATATTCTTCGATTTCGAGATACAAAATATCGTTTTCGTAATGTACCCTACATACGTATATACGACAGGGTCTGGTTGGGACGAAGCGGGTTGATACTGCGTTTAGTTTACAAATAACATATCGAGAAGTCACGTGTAGATCAAGTTGGATACAGTACCGTATTGTTGTATCACAAGGTCATGTCCTTCATTTACGTATCGTCAGTGTATTGTGTGTAGGGAACCTCACATTGATATGTCACTATCTCCGCTCTGCTCAAAGTTCAATTCATTATTCATGTTGCGTGGCAGAGGTATGTTTTTTCCTTAAACTGAACAACGTGAACGATCAATGTCATCGTTAATCCGTACACGCGAGGAAAATACACTCGCACGTTCGTGATGAAAATGTGTTAAAACGACATGTGCCCTGTGCCGGGGTAACATAAATGGTGAGGTAGAACTCTCTTTACACGTGCGTTATAAAACCTGGCACAATAATAACATTAATTACATAGACCGCGTGGGGTGTCATTAATTGGATAGCAAGCACAATTACGACTTAATAATGTATTTCCGCTGTATTCTTAACTTGCAGAGTACTTGGTTGGTCGCATTCGAACTTATTTTACTGATCGGCAGATCAGTAACACCAAGACGCCCTTCCACAACTACAAATATTGGTATTATCAAAGCCATGTGTCTCTTCATGTCAGAACGGTCCTCTTCAAGAAGATCAACAAAAAAAAATTGAAGAATACTGAAGCGTCAACAAAACCATAATCAGAACTGAAAATCGTTTAAAGTATATGGCATTTATCATATTCAATAATACACTCTTGTGTTTTGTTGTCCTGTCACTTGTTCTCGCCTGAAGGTCATGCCGTTCCTTGGTTTTTACCTAGTATTAAATACCTGGCGATGACTGTCCTCCTTGAATCCAAGTCTTTGTTTCCGTGATTTTATAAAAGTCTTCATGGACTGCTTCAATTACTTATATTTAACTCTATTGTTTTTTTATTTTGATTTCTTATTACAGTGTTGTTAACACTATGACAGCATTATGTTTATTCGCACCTAATGCTCAAATAGGTTTATTCTTTCTTTGAATATCGTTTTGAGTATACAGTCAAGACAACAAAATAATAAATGTTCTATTCAGGTTGTTCATAACGTGCGTCATCACTTTTGCGTTTGAAAAAGTGCTTTTATTTTGTATTGCTGTTTTTTTCTTCAGAACTAATACTGTCTTGCTTGCACAGACGAAATTTATGTACAGATTAAAATAGAAACTAAGCTGTCCTTAAATGACTATCAGATCGAGTGTAGCATGTAAGGGACACATACTTAAAACATAGCATTACATATTCCGACGGTACCTCATGGGATATTATCAAAATACTATTACCTTACGATTAAAATTTAACTTCTGCTGCATGTAAATTAGATTTGAAAAACAACTTGACGATATTCATTTTTTTAATCGATAATCATCCGAACTAATGTTGCCGCTGACATGTATTGGTACCGACAGTCCCATGGATACACGTGTTGTTTACGATAACAACAGAAGAGCAGTCCATTCGTTCTCAGTGTCGTCCTGAAATATGCATGACAAACTTATCCTTTATGTGGTATACTCGAGGGAATTGTCAGTAAGCATTGCCATACACGAGACAAGCGCCAATTCCGTTATTCATTTTGACAGTGTTTATAAAGCCTAAATTCTATACGTACAGGTCGCTGAAACCAGTAACAGATCACATAGACCAGAGATCAAACGATGGCCCATTACCTAGAACTAATCAACGATTACGTTCTGACAACAACGATCACTATGATTCACAGACGGGTTACGTTGAAATTGACTTGTTTACCTAGTAACGGTATCACGATGGCTTGGAAAAAGATAAAACCCATTATATCCTAATTATATGTAATTTATCTCTGAGTATGTTGTGGTGACATAATGTTTCATTGTCATCTTAGATAACCATATTACCTCATCCGCAATGTAATATGAGTACACAGATATACTGTATAACGCAAATATTCTAAACGAAATAATCATTTACTAGGGGCTTGCGTATAATGAATATAGCTTACAATACGAGAGGTTGTTGGATATGGAATTCATTTCATTCGAGTTTCTTCTTTTTCTAAAACGTGACAAAAGACACTTGCTAAAGTTTGTGTTTTTTGTAACTTAAAAACAAAGATAACGAGAATGATATAAATTCCCAAGTTCCGATAACCACGAGTCGTGTGACCTGTTTTAACGGTTTAGTCTCACCTAGCATACATTTGAGAAATACCTTGTCTCACCTAGCATACATTTCTGTTTTCACACCTATTGACAATTTGGCTATAGTCTGTTTCATAGTCATATAGGTGGTGTTAAAAGATATACATATATATATGTTGTTATAGAACAACTGTTTATCTATTTTAACGAAAATGTGAATTATATATAGTATCTTTGTAATAAATTGCAGCACCATTTTGTAGATTATAATGTTAAATTTTTTTATTTTATTAAAGTATACATTGCAAAAGTAACTTTTGCATTGCACATATGTACCCTTGATAATTAATAATAAATCATATGTAATATTCATAAATTATTGATTTAACTGTATAATGCAAAACGGTTATAAGGAATTAAAATCCTACTAGATAACGGCCTATGATACAGATTTAATAATTAATACTTCGTAATGATAAAATTTAACCTCAATTACTCAAATATAAAATGACTTTTAAACATTGTATGTACATTCCTTTATGTGAACATATCTTAAGTATTTTAGAATTATGAACATAGAGATACAAATATTTATAATATCTAATGATGCTTCCAAAACATCATATGTGTTTTGAAATACTTATATAGTAGATATTGAGAGAGTTTCATTAAATGAACAGCTTTCTGCCAAAAATGAACCTGTTACCAGAACGGAATTGTGTTCAAATGAAGAATGAATACAATATTTTTATGGTGAGATATATACGAATGTAAATGGACAATAAATAACTACTACTAGTTAGATGAGGTGCATAATCAACTTTAAAATAGATATGTCAATATGACATAGATGCTCCCACTAAAAACCAATGAGAAGTACTTTTTTGTGGTTTTCAGGCAGGGTCTCCAATTTTGGTTCTACAATGTACAGTGTTTTTTTTTAAATTTAATTTGACCCTATTTCTGGAAACAGTAGATTGATCGTCACCAAATTTAAGTGAAAAAATCAATAGTATATGAAAGTGTCATAGTTTATTATAGGGAAATATGAAAAGCTATGTTTTAATAAAAGAAGAGATTGATTTATCTAAAATTTAAAAAGTATTATGTGTATAATATATAAATGCATAAGATGACCAATCCAAATTCAATGTATATGTTTAAAGAATATCATCAATCAATATAGATTAACAGTTCAGATAATTTTTGAAAAGTTTGTATACTGGGTATGTATAATGTATATCCATGATTCAATTTAAATCGTAACTAATACATGTACTTTTGTTTAACGGCCAATCAGTCAAAAAAACCATAATACAACACTTTACAGCATTGTGTATACAAACATAGAGAAGTTATACTCAGGGAGCACTGCATTTTTTTCATTTTCAATTCTAAATAACTGGGTCAGGTTATTAGGATGATTTTCTAATTTCTAATAATAATGTTTGATGTGGTTGTAATACACATATAGCATACAAAATTAACACAGTTGAAACCAGTTCTTGTTTTTCTTTTCACTTCTTAAAATACTCACAATTGAAAACAATATTTAAATATTCTAAATTTCTTTTAATATTTCAATGGAAAACGACCTAGTTCACTATATATTAAATGATTCGGGTAGATTTTATAACATTAAGTATGTTAGGTAAGATAGTTAAAATATGATACAGACTATAGTTTACCTGTAATTAAATCCTATTGTTCTCTACCTGACACAAAATCTCACTTAGCATACACCCAACACCTTACCTGTATATAGAAAAATACCCAATATATGCTACGTGAGACGACACCGTTTCAACCACAATCTCGGGTGGAAACAACTGGAGTGAACCGCGGACTATAATACATTCCTCTCAACAATCCGCCCGTAACGAAGAACCACGTGGTTTCTGGTCAAAGTTTTACTTCTCAGCCAATCAAAAGTCCGGAAGGTCATATACCAATAGTGATATATAACGTATATTTATCCAACAGTCAGCAATTGTATACAATAGACTGAGACTAGAATACCACAGGGTATTGTGGTAGAAACGAGAATACTTGTCCTTTACTTGATATCATAATATGGCAGTAAATTTAGCTTAAAAATTGGAATTTATAATAGTTCGTATAGTATCTATATGAATACAAAGTACATGTACAATCCATGATCAACGCATATCATCTGTGTCTATAGGTGAAAACCCGAAACCCAAGACGTGTACCACTAATGGTTTGGTCAATTTCTTTTGCATGTTTTGGGGGTTTTTTTTTCACGATTTTACAATTTTTTAAAAGCTACAGCAAGAACGGAAATAATGTTAAGTTAAGTGAACGGTTTTGAGAAGATGGAATAGTTAGTGAATGTGCTGAAAAATAATCCATACTGAGACATAACAAGTCTGCATTACTCGAGGGTTTGCCATACTGAGACATAACAAGTCTGCATTACTCGAGGGTTTGCCATACTGAGGCATAACAAGTCTGCATTACTCGAGGGTTTGCCATACTGAGACATAACAAGTCTGCATTTCTCGAGGGTTTGCATTCAACTTTGTGAGAAATTGAAACCAATTTTTTTTGCAATTCGTCTCATTAAAAACGTAGTTTAAGTTTCTTTAATCTGCTAACAGGAAACAGATGATATACGAATATTCACGTCACAGTGAACATTCCACTGTTAATGAAAATAGGAAGGGGTTGTAGATTATAAGAGACAGGTCGTTGTATATTTAATAGGACAGGAATTATTAGACTGTTGTCAAGTAATTCCCTCTACGTCACAATACCTTTAAGTTTGTTGAACATATGTGACCGTATATGCTGAAGCATTGACTCCAATTTTGTTGTATCTGCTTTAAATAATGTAAAACATTAAAAATATGAACTTAAATCTCAATGCGGCATAAAGTATAATGACCCTTTTTCCAAATTATTGAAAAAACAGTTTTATTGAATAATTTCTGAAGCGCAATATTATACTTGAGCAAAACATTCTTGATTGAGCATGAGGACAATTTCAACACGTCAAAGAAAATCTGCCCTGGATAAAATATAACTAACTTTATACTGCTTTATACCACCTACCGGCAACATAATCAACTCATTATCATGAGCTCACAGTGTGGGAAGTAGTTGAGAACGACTTGAGGATGTCCTTTTCTCCAAACAGAACGTCTGGATAGATGACGTCGTTGCCGGAAATAGTAAACCAGCAAATTAAAAGTGATACGCGTAAGAAAATAGTCCGTCAAAAAAATATCAATACAAATTAAAGAAAAAATACAAATTAATGAAAATACATTTCATTAATTTATTTGCCACGGACATATCTTGACCGCGCAGTGTTATAATCTATATTATCGATGTATTCCGTGTAAATACTTACTGATGTTTTAACCTGTATATGTCTCTTTTAAGGTGTGCTGATGGAGGAGGCTGACGGGCGCCACTTACTGAGGCGCGAGACTGAGCCAGCCTGGTACCCAGGCATTCCCGAAGACCATAGTTACGACAGTCCTGTCACGCCCTCCGTTCTCAACGCTTATTACGAAGATTGTGGACTTCCTGTCCCAAGCGCCAAACCCCGTAAGAAAGCCCCGGTTGTGAAGAGCCGATCTCGAAGTGGATTTGCATCCTCATTAATGGGTAACCCTGTCCCTGACAGCGATAGCAGCACCCAATCTGAACTGTGTAACAGGATGGAGACTGTCGTACATTCCCCTAGACGCTTGCCGGACATGGAGAATAGCTACTGGAAGGCTGTCGATCCTAAAACCGTGGCATCCATGAATCATAATTCAAACTCTTTGTCACTTAACCCTGGTGACCCTAGGAGTCTGTCGCAGCAATACGAATATGACCTTTACGTCTCGCAGCGCCAACAAGAACACGAGCCAAGGAGAAAAATTAAATCGAAAAAATCGTTTAAAGAATTGGCAAGAAAAGTGATAGAAAATGATAAAGACGACGCCAATTTGTCAACAAACAAAAAAGAAAAAAAGAAAAAGAAAAGAGGTGAGTGGAATCGTAAATGTGGTCTATTTAATTCTTATTTTGCTAACAAGTCCATAAAACAAAGATCAGTGATACAGATACGGCCTGGGGAGATTTTAAATAATTACGCCTAGTTTGGATAGACTGAAGTTTATCATTTTATTGATCAAGGCATATTACATTGATCCTGATGTCCCTTGTACATACTAATTACGCATGCACTCGCTCAAAGATGAAAACTATTGATCCCCAGGTAATTGCGATAGACATCAACTAACCAGGAAACGTCAAACCAGGCCAGGATATATAGCAGTCGGGCTGTGTTTTGGCTTGCTTGCTTTCATTACAGGGAAGTTTGTTTGCTGCAGTAACAAACGACAACCCTGTCTTTGAGATAAGTTACCAGTGTTCTAATTGTTGTCGTTTCTCATAACTGCAGCCGGGAAATTACAATCACGTTATCGTAGTCTACCTAGCAGCAAAGGTGCGCACTGTGATGTCACAAATGATATATGATTCAGACTGCTGAAATAAACAAAGTTAGATGTCATTTCAGAAATATAAACCAGAAAATACATAAGAGCCAATCAAACAATAATCCTTAAAGGGGCATCCCGCGAAAGTAAGCTTTTATCATATTTTTTTTTAAATATTACATACACATATCGAGTGGGTATTCTTATGGACTGCGACGATCGGATTTTGCATATATGTATTCATAAAATAAATAATTTCAAAATAACTAGTGGAATTTCAGAACGTCTGGCTAGACGTTTTGGTTTGGGATTTCCACCTACCAACGCATGCGCATCGAGCGCCGCTTCCATTGTAAACACTCTATCTGCTTTTACCGTTACAACATCGCTAACTACTAAGCGAAAAGTTGCCGAATGGTCAAAATATGACGCAAGACTGCGTTACGGAATCATATTGAATCATATTGAGAGATGGGAAGTATTCAAAAGAGAAACTACCTACTCTATTGTGTGTATGTTACATATTTCTTCTGGGTAACGGTAACATGTACAAATAAAGCTTTGATTTGGTTTTGAGGCTACCCAAGGGGAAACTGTTTCAGTCTTCTGTTGCATAAAATGCGTGTGTAATATGAAACTTAAAAGTGTGTTTATAATATTCCCTTTATAAAATCTTATGTTCCAGGAAAACAGTATGATCTAATTATATTGCTGGATAGAAAGACATTTTCAAATACAATTTATACCATAACAGAAAAAGTCGAGCGAGGTACATACGGCTTCAATTTGGACAAACTCGTGAAAATATAAAAAAAATCTGCCATACTCGTGAAATATATTCGATATTAAACGGCAAACCATTGAATATCCTCTATATATTCCATTCCTGCAGGTTTTTTTTAAAGGTCACCGTCCCTTTACAAGACGACAAAAAAGATGTAAAAAGAAAGCGGAATTATCATAACATGTTCATAACGGTTATTTTAAGTGTTTTAACAGTTCCAAATCTGATATACATGTAGTCATGCTTAGTGTGTGGTGCGTTATATGAGTGTATGGACTTACACGCATTCCGTGATACGTGTTAACGTGTGAAGACGCTGAAAGTTGGCTAGATTTTAAATGAATATGAATGTATCTTGTATATATAAAGAAAGTTTGAAAAACAATCCTCAAGACATTGAGTTGTAAAAAAAATCGCAAACATTTCATGTCATTTTATTTTCGTACTTTTCAATGCATGCTACATACATTTTATGAGATCATCTGAAAAGTTGGGTTCGTGAATATTACCTTTTACAAAAACTAAGGTTTGTACCTTGGCCGTATTCCGTACCCATGTGTACCGGCCTCGGTCAGGTAAATATAATATAGATAATTCCTGGTGTCGATATATGGTGCCGATATGCCGACAATTATTCTTCAATTGAATATCGGTATGTGTGCAATTGATGTCTATTTTTAATGTGAATGTGATTCAATAAGTTTATACACGGACTTTGTCTCTGTTTCATCAGCCGTATACATTACGCGTCCCCTCCCGTGTGGCCCCTTCCGTCAAACCGATCAGGGAACTTGCGGCACACCTGTCGCGTTGCGTCATCCCGCTATTTTTATCTGGGCTTTCCCAAGGAATGCGATTTTGCAAGTGGTCATAATAGACATTTTGAGTCCACTTTGAATATGGGAATAACAGGAAAGTATAATTAGTAGTGCAGACGCCATGTATATTCAAGAACAGACATTTAGGCTTTCGCGGGATGCCCCTTTAAGCTATGAAAATAATAAAACAAATGAAAAAATGAACCTTAAAAAAGTACAAGAGAAAAAGAACACGGTCTCCAGACGGGTACGCGTATTTTGTTTTATCTCCGACAACTCCCAAGTTAATCTAAATCACATCTACGTAACTAACATAGCCTAATGAAGTGATGACTGCGACCATAGATTTTGTCAATAGTTACGAGTATCATCAGGCCGCATCTTCCGAGCCCTTGTAGAAGTTGGAGAAGGAGGAATGCTACTGTCAAGAAAGAGAAAGTTCACGATTGGAAAAAAATCGAACTTGTCGCGTTTATCGTAAAACTTTGTGCAACTGTAGCAGACTGTCTCTATTGATCATACTTATTGTAAATAAAGAACGAGGGAGGCGGCAGATGCAGAAAAGTCTGTAGTGTCATTAATTTGAAGTTCAGATGGTTATATATGATCAAGTACATGTAGGTCAATAAACATTTCGTTATTTATAGACAATACATCGCAGATATACTTAAAAATAAAATTAAAAGGTTTTAAAGAAGATCTTTTTACATGTTTTGATAAGATTTTCGAAAATAAAACGACCCCCATATAAAAAAATAATGCTTATAATACTATTTGATCATTTTAATCAACACAACACATTTGTACCTCGCGGTGATATCTATTTCAGACACAAGTCCATTGATTGGTGGCATTAACGTGATAGCTACATGTTGAAATAACCTTTACATATTTACCGGTGTAGCCTTACAGCTAGTCATTTAATTGTGTAATATCTGAGGTTAACTTGGGATTATACAGTTAATTTAAGATACTGTGAGTGGTGTACCTGAGCCTGTGGGAGCGGTGTATTCACACAAGTGTCTATACCGAAAACAACATTGTTTGCTCTGCATAGATCCTGTCTGTACACATTATACATACACTGTTGTTATTTCGGTATAAATCATTATAGATAAAAACAAAAGAGGTTTATAATTATTTTATTTTCAAAGACAAACACAACGTCTACATTTTAAGTGGACAATTTAATTCGTCTTCAAGCTTCCTTTTTATACCGGAACAGTAGTCGTTTAACGACAGCTTTATCCACTTTGGTCGAAAGAATATCCTTTTTTTACAAAACAACTTCAGGTAAACTACCTGGTACAGAGTAAACGTTGGATGCATACATGTAACATAGTGGAAATTTCAGTATCTATAACAAGATGGGCCTAACGTAGTCGAGATTCCGAATGTAATACAAGATGGGCCTAACGTAGTCGAGATTTCAGTATATATAACAAGATGGGCCTAACGAAGTCGAGATTGCAGTATATAATACAAGATTGGCCTAACGTAGTCGAGATTTCAGTATATAATACAAGATGGGCCTAACGTAGTCGAGATTTCAGTATATAATACAAGATGAGCCTAACGTAGTCGAGATTTCAGTATATATAACAAGATTGGCCTAACGTAGTCGAGATTTCAGTATAAAATACAAGATGGGCCTAACGTAGTCGAGATTTCAGTATATATAACAAGATTGGCCTAACGTAGTCGAGATTTCAGTATATATTACAAGATGGGCCTAACGTAGTCGAGATTTCAGTATATAATACAAGATGAGCCTAACGTAGTCGAGATTTCAGTATATAATACAAGATGAGCCTAACGTAGTCGAGATTTCAGTATATAATACAAGATGGGCCTAACGTAGTCGAGATTTCAGTATATAATACAAGATGAGCCTAACGTAGTCGAGATTTCAGTATATAATACAAGATGGGCCTAACGTAGTCGAGATTTCAGTATATAATACAAGATGGGCCTAACGTAGTCGAGATTTCAGTATATAATACAAGATGGGCCTAACGTAGTCGAGATTTCAGTATATAATACAAGATGGGCCTAACGTAGTCGAGATTTCAGCATATAATACAAGATGGGCCTAACGTAGTCGAGATTTCAGTATATAATACAAGATGGGCCTAACGTAGTCGAGATTTCAGTATATAATACAAGATGAGCCTAACGTCGTCGAGATTTCAGTATATAATACAAGATTGGCCTAACGTAGTCGAGATTTCAGTATATAATACAAGATGGGCCTAACGTAGTCGAGATTTCAGTATATAATACAAGATGGGCCTAACGTAGTCGAGATTTCAGTATATAATACAAGATGGGCCTAACGTAGTCGAGATTTCAGTATATAATACAAGATGGGCCTAACGTAGTCGAGATTTCAGTATATAATACAAGATGGGCCTAACGTAGTCGAGATTTCAGTATATATAACAAGATGCGCCTAACGTAGTCGAGATTTCAGTATATAATACAAGATGCGCCTAACGTAGTCGAGATTTCAGTATATAATACAAGATGGGCCTAACGAAGTCGAGATTTCAGTATATATAACAAGATGCGCCTAACGTAGTCGAGATTTCAGTATATAATACAAGATGCGCCTAACGTAGTCGAGATTTCAGTATATATTACAAGATGGGCCTAACGAAGTCGAGATTTCAGTATATAATACAAGATGGGCCTAACGTAGTCGAGATTTCAGTATATGATACAAGATTGGCCTAACGTAGTCGAGATTTCAGTATATAATACAAGATAGGCCTAACGAAGTCGAGATTTCAGTATATATAACAAGATGCGCCTAACGTAGTCGAGATTTCAGTATAAAATACAAGATGAGCCTAACGTAGTCGAGATTTCAGTATATAATACAATTGTTGATTGTTGTAGCACATACAGCCCTATATTTGAGGTCTGTTAATACTATATGGTAACTGAACACCATAGCGTTACACTTATAGTTTTCACCTATTATTTTACATGGATAATTGTATTTACAAAACACTGGAACTTATCGATTGTGAAACATTACAAAATGTTATCATCAGAATGCCGGAAGTTACGTATTGATTATAAAATTTTACTGCGTGAACTAATCTTTCCAATTCAGGCATCTGACAAAACAATGTTAATTATATGGCCACAAACGGTTCGTAACGTCCGCACTGGAAAAAAATTAATTATTTTTGTTCCTTTTTTTTGTAAAGCTTTACAGTTATCTATATGTAGTAAAAGATGACCACGTGGAGTTTGAAATGAAATCACTCGTTTATGTGTGTGGAGAACCGATATTTTCTGTATAAATTACAGTAATGATTAAAACTATTTTCTATATATTCTGTCATGTAGGGTACACACTGTCCCTGTTTAAAACGCGACCTCGGGCAAGAAGAAAACCATTGGCCTATTTCTATTGTATGTATTGATATTTTCTAGTGTTACGGCTAAACCTGTCGTGATTTTCAACAACCTGATCACTTTTACTGAACGGTTTGGTGTCAAACAATGGAAGGTAAACCAATCGGAGTTTGTCATAATAATCGATTATTTCATTTTTTACAATTTTTAAACTGTATATCACATTGTTTTTGTCAGAGAATTCAAAGGTCAATATTTAGTGCGTTTGCTGTCTTATTCGGAATCCTACCAATCATATAAATAAGTTTATTAGCCGTGAAAATGAAATCAATGTCCATTTATTTAGAATGGATGAGCATATTTTCAGTTGCCAAGTTTGAATTTAGTAAGCTACCTATGCTGATCTACATTTTCAATCCGAGAAAACAAATTTGACATTTACGCCAAAATGTGGGGATCGAACTTTTCAAAACTACTGTTAAAACAGAAGGGCCATGTGCGCAAAACCCCTTTAAAAATCAGAGAATACCGAATCGTCAATAAATCCATAATCTGAACTCAAAATCGATAAAACTAGGAGCAATTAGAACAAAGGAAACATTTACACGGATGCCCTTGGAATATTACAAGAGAATGAGACAATGTGTTAAAGAGTCAGCGTCTTCTAATTGAAAACACCCATCATTTAAATCTAGGTCCCATCTAAGTCAATGTCATTTAAAAAATAATACAAAAAAGTAAGATTAAAAATAAAACGTACGTTTTTACGCACCAGACCCTTCTGCTTCTATATTAGTTTAGACATTTTGGATTCCCACCTTTTGGCCCCTAGCATCACTGAAGAGTCCTAGGGGGACGAACAGCTATATGATACAGTTTAATTAATTTTTTCGACATACTGTATCTACGTGTATTTACTTTATTTAAAAGGTGCATCATATTTGTGTTACGTCATCTTTTTTAATATCAATACTTGTTCATATTAAGTGTTTTGCTATTTTCATTAATATGTAGTCATCTTTGAAACGTATTCCTTTGTCAGAACCCTACTAGTCTCGGTGAGACATGGCAGTTGTGTTATGATATATAAACATATGACTCATGCATTGGAGAGAAACCCTGTAATATGATCCCAAACCAAGACAAGGCACTGCTTGATATTCATTAATTAGTAGTTGCATCAATGGGAGAAATGGATGATCAAGGACCAATATCTCTTGTAATAATCCGATCTATAAAAGGCTATACGATACAAGACGAAAGCTGGCGTGTATATGGAAGTGTAGGTAAAGCCTTTGATGTTTGAGTACATGTACCATTTCACCGTGTTAAATTCTGTGAAATGGAGATAAGCCTTTACATTGATTAGAACCAGAAGAATGTCACACCACAGACGTCAATGTAATTTTGAATAACAGCATTCCTCAGCTCTACCACACGGTAACACACAGTAACACACGGTAACACATGGTAACACACAACAATGGTATCTAGCATGTACCATACCACAACCCAAACAGCTCTACCACACGGTAACACACGGTAACACACGGTAGCACACAGCAATGGTATCTAGCACGTACCATACCGCAATCCAAACAGCTCTACCACACGGTAATACACGGTAACACACAACAATGGTATCTAGCACGTACCATACCGCAATCCAAACAGCTCTACCACACGGTAACACACAACAATGGTATCTAGCACGTACCATACCGCAATCCAAACAGCTCTACCACACGGTAACACACGGTAACACACGGTAGCACACAACAATGGTATCTAGCACATACCATAACGCAATCCAAACAGCTCTACCACACGGTAACACACAACAATGGTATCTAGCACGTACCATACCACAATCCAAACAGCTCTACCACACGGTAACACACGGTAATACATGGTAACACACAGCAATGCTATCTAGCACGTACCATACCGCAATCCAAACAGCTCTACCACACGATAACACACGGTAATACACGGTAACACACAACAATGGTATCTAGCACGTACCATACCGCAATCCAAACAGCTCTACCACACGGTAACACACAACAATGGTATCTAGCACGTACCATACCGCAATCCAAACAGCTCTACCACACGGTAACACACAACAATGATATCTAGCACGTACCATACCGCAATCCAAACAGCTCTACCACACGGTAACACACGGTAACACACGGTAACACACGGTAACACACGGTAGCACACAGCAATGATATCTAGCACGTACCATACCGCAATCCAAACAGAAACGGTATTTAATCAATGTCTACTGTATGAGTATTATTCGTTGGATGTTTGAATTTTCAATTTTACTTAGATTTTGAATTTTATTTTAGTTTGTTATTTCCATACGTACATGTACCTAATATAAAAACGGTTTATAAATATATATGGAATAATCAGAATGTAAAGTAAAAACTTTAAGTTTAAAAGTGTTTAATTTGTGAATGGAGAATATAAACAACTCATAAAGATGAGAGAAACCACACAGAACATTAAATCCGGGGGTAACCTAGAAACGGAGGTTTGATGTCATAGATGTATAGTCAACAATGAAAGTTATCAGATATATGAAATATATTTCCAAATCAAAACGAAAACTGAACTATTTTAAAGCATTCGCTCAGAAGAGTAAAGGCAATCATAGAGCATTGATTTCATCTAAAGGATGATTACTTACACTACTCACATAAACATTCTAAACAGGAGATATCAAAATACTTGTTTATGTGTTAGTAAATACATATCAATAGGTATTTGAATCGTAATTATAGGAGCACCATCAGTAATTCAACCTGCAATCAAGACTTATATGGGGGAAACAATCAGAGAATACCAAAGCGTCAACAAAACCATAATCCGAACTCAAAATCGATTAAACTAGAGGCAAAATAGTAACAAAGGAAACATTTACATGGATACTCCCGTAAAAGCACAAGAGAATAACACCAGGTGTTCCGGAATCAATCATATGAGAATGTATATAACAAAGTCTTGGGACATATCAGAAAATATCCAATAAATTAAAGAAACATGCTTTTTTCAGTAATAATAACTGATATTAAAAAGAAATATTCAAGGTAACATAAAAATGTTTGTTGCCTTACTGGTCTGGTCTCACTGTTGTGAGAAATCTGGTTTATTATAACACTGAATTGGTGTCACGGCGTCATGTTTGGTAAACTATGTGTACAACAAATTTTGTTGTTTCTAACACTATCATGTAAATTGTTGACGTGACAACAAACGATATGATATAATCATCTTTACCATTACACTAAATAGAAACAATTAATTATGATAAGCAAGCTGATATATAAAAGTCTTAAATCCATGCCATTTCCGTGTCCAATAAATGACTCAGAGAGGCGTGTCTTGTTGGTTTAGTTACCTATATTTTGCTATCTGTATATACAAGTATCATCATATGAAACTACTAGGGTGTGACGTAATACCATACTGTTTAAGTATAACCTTTTACCACCCTCCAGTGGATTTGTAACGTTTCAGACGCATTTGATATAGATATATTTGATAAATAATTTAACAGTAAGGTGTTAAATATCTGGCATTTATTAGATAAAAATAATTCGTCACTCTTGGATGCCTTCAAGAGTCACCAAGGACACAGGATGTTTATTCGTAATAATAACAAACATGTTAATGGGTGCGTCCCTCATTAACATGTATCGACCAATGTTTGACGCCTAATGATACTAGCTGTACTGTTGTTTCTGTCCTGTGTTAATGTTTGGTGTGACCCTCATTAACATGTACCGACCAATGTTTGACGCCTAATGATACTAGCTGTACTGTTGTTTCTGTCCTGTGTTAATGTTTGGTGTGACACTTATTAACATGTATCGACCAATGTTTGACGCCTAATGATACTAGCTGTACTGTTGTTTCCGTCCTGTGTTAATGTTTGGTGTGACCCTCATTAACATGTACCGACCAATGTGTGACGTCTAATGATACTAGCTGTACTGTTGTTTCCGTCCAGTGTTAATGTTTGGTGTGCCACTCATTAACATGTATTGACCAATGTGTGACGTCTAATGATACTAGCTGTACTGTTGTTTCCGTCCAGTGTTAATGTTTGGTGTGACCCTCATTAACATGTACCGACAAATGTGTGACGTCTAATGATACTACCTGTACTGTTGTTTCCGTCCAGTGTTAATGTTTGGTGTGCCACTCATTAACATGTATTGACCAATGTGTGACGTCTAATGATACTAGCTGTACTGTTGTTTCCGTCCAGTGTTAATGTTTGGTGTGACCCTCATTAACATGTACCGACCAATGTGTGACGTCTAATGATACTACCTGTACTGTTGTTTCCGTCCAGTGTTAATGTTTGGTGTGACCCTCATTAACATGTACCGACCAATGTGTGACGTCTAATGATACTAGCTGTACTGTTGTTTCCGTCCAGTGTTAATGTTTGGTGTGACACTCATTAACATGTATTGACCAATGTGTGACGTCTAATGATACTAGCTGTACTGTTGTTTCCGTCCAGTGTTAATGTTTGGTGTGACCCTCATTAACATGTACCGACCAATGTGTGACGTCTAATGATACTAGCTGTACTGTTGTTTCCGTCCAGTGTTAATGTTTGGTGTGACACTTATTAACATGTATCGACCAATGTGTGACGTCTAATGATACTAGCTGTACTGTTGTTTCCGTCCAGTGTTAATGTTTGGTGTGACCCTCATTAACATGTACCGACCAATGTATGACGTCTAATGATACTAGCTGTACTGTTGTTTCCGTCCAGTGTTAATGTTTGGTGTGACCCTCATTAACATGTACGGACCAATGTGTGACGTCTCATGATACTAGCTGTACTACTGTTGTTTCTGTCCTGTGTTAATGTTTGGTGTGACCCTCATTAACATGTATCGACCAATGTGTGACGCCTAATGATACTAGCTGTACTGTTGTTTCTGCCCTGTGTTAATGTTTGGAATGTCACTCATTAACATGTATCGACCAATGTTTGACGCCTAATGATACTAGCTGTACTGTTGTTTCTGTCCAGTGTTAATGTTTGGTGTGACCCTCATTAACATGTATCGACCAATGTGTGACGTCTAATGATACTAGCTGTACTGTTGTTTCTGTCCTGTGTTAATGTTTGGTGTGACCCTCATTAACATGTATCGACCAATGTTTGACGTCTAGTGATACTAGCTGTACTGTTGTTTCTGACCTGTGTTAATGTTTGGTGTGACCCTCATTAACATGTATCGACCAATGTTTGACGTCTAATGATACTAGCTGTACTGTTATTTCCGTCCAGTGTTAATGTTTGGTATGTAACTCATTAACATGTACCGACCAATGTGTGACGTCTAATGATACTAGCTGTACTACTGTTGTTTCTGTCCAGTGTTAATGTTTGGTGTGACACTCATTAACATGTATCGACCAATGTTTGACGTCTAATGATACTAGCTGTACTGTTGTTTCCGTCCAGTGTTAATGTTTGGTGTGACACTCATTAACATGTATCGACCAATGTTTGACGTCTAATGATACTAGCTGTACTGTTGTTTCTGTCCAGTGTTAATGTTTGGTGTGACACTCATTAACCTGTACCGACCAATGTGTGACGTCTAATGATACTAGCTGTACTGTTGTTTCTGTCCAGTGTTAATGTTTGGTGTGACACTCATTAACATGTACCGACCAATGTGTGACGTCTAATGATACTAGCTGTACTGTTGTTTCTGTCCAGTGTTAATGTTTGGTGTGACACTCATTAACATGTACCGACCAATGTTTGACGTCTAATGATACTAGCTGTACTGTTGTTTCCGTCCAGTGTTAATGTTTGGTGTGTCCCTCATTAACATGTATCGACCAATGTGTGACGTCTAATGATACTAGCTGTACTGTTGTTTCTGTCCTGTGTTAATGTTTGGTGTGTCACTCATTATTATGTATCGACCAATGTTTGACGTCTAATGATACTAGCTGTACTGTTGTTTCCGTCCAGTGTTAATGTTTGGAATGTCACTCATTAACATGTATTGACCAATGTGTGACGTCTAATGATACTAGCTGTACTGTTGTTTCCGTCCAGTGTTAATGTTTGGTGTGACACTCATTAACATGTACCGACCAATGTGTGACGCCTAATGATACTAGCTGTACTGTTGTTTCTGTCCTGTGTTAATGTTTGGTGTGACCCTCATTAACATGTACCGACCAATGTGTGACGTCTAATGATACTAGCTGTACTGTTGTTTCCGTCCAGTGTTAATGTTTGGTGTGTAACTCATTAACATGTATTGACCAATGTGTGACGCCTAATGATACTAGCTGTACTGTTGTTTCTGTCCAGTGTTAATGTTTGGTGTGACCCTCATTAACATGTACCGACCAATGTGTGACGTCTAATGATACTAGCTGTACTGTTGTTTCTGTCCAGTGTTAATGTTTGGTGTGACACTCATTAACATGTACCGACCAATGTTTGACGTCTAATGATACTAGCTGTACTGTTGTTTCCGTCCAGTGTTAATGTTTGGTGTGTCCCTCATTAACATGTATCGACCAATGTGTGACGTCTAATGATACTAGCTGTACTGTTGTTTCTGTCCTGTGTTAATGTTTGGTGTGTCACTCATTATTATGTATCGACCAATGTTTGACGTCTAATGATACTAGCTGTACTGTTGTTTCCGTCCAGTGTTAATGTTTGGAATGTCACTCATTAACATGTATTGACCAATGTGTGACGTCTAATGATACTAGCTGTACTGTTGTTTCCGTCCAGTGTTAATGTTTGGTGTGACACTCATTAACATGTACCGACCAATGTGTGACGCCTAATGATACTAGCTGTACTGTTGTTTCTGTCCTGTGTTAATGTTTGGTGTGACCCTCATTAACATGTACCGACCAATGTGTGACGTCTAATGATACTAGCTGTACTGTTGTTTCCGTCCAGTGTTAATGTTTGGTGTGTAACTCATTAACATGTATTGACCAATGTGTGACGCCTAATGATACTAGCTGTACTGTTGTTTCTGTCCAGTGTTAATGTTTGGTGTGACCCTCATTAACATGTACCGACCAATGTGTGACGTCTAATGATACTAGCTGTACTACTGTTGTTTCTGTCCTGTGTTAATGTTTGGTGTGTCACTCATTATTATGTATCGACCAATGTTTGACGCCTAATGATACTAGCTGTACTACTGTTGTTTCCGTCCAGTGTTAATGTTTGGTGTGACACTCATTAACATGTATCGACCAATGTTTGACGCCTAATGATACTAGCTGTACTGTTGTTTCCGTCCAGTGTTAATGTTTGGTATGTAACTCATTAACATGTATTGACCAATGTGTGACGTCTAATGATACTAGCTGTACTACTGTTGTTTCTGTCCAGTGTTAATGTTTGGTGTGACACTCATTAACATGTATCGACCAATGTGTGACGTCTAATGATACTAGCTGTACTGTTGTTTCTGTCCAGTGTTAATGTTTGGTGTGACACTCATTAACATGTACCGACCAATGTTTGACGCCTAATGATACTAGCTGTACTGTTGTTTCTGTCCTGTGTTAATGTTTGGTGTGACCCTCATTATTATGTATCGACCAATGTTTGACGCCTAATGATACTAGCTGTACTACTGTTGTTTCCGTCCAGTGTTAATGTTTGGTGTGACACTCATTAACATGTATCGACCAATGTTTGACGCCTAATGATACTAGCTGTACTGTTGTTTCCGTCCAGTGTTAATGTTTGGTATGTAACTCATTAACATGTATTGACCAATGTGTGACGTCTAATGATACTAGCTGTACTACTGTTGTTTCTGTCCAGTGTTAATGTTTGGTGTGACACTCATTAACATGTATCGACCAATGTGTGACGTCTAATGATACTAGCTGTACTGTTGTTTCTGTCCAGTGTTAATGTTTGGTGTGACACTCATTAACATGTACCGACCAATGTTTGACGCCTAATGATACTAGCTGTACTGTTGTTTCTGTCCTGTGTTAATGTTTGGTGTGACCCTCATTAACATGTATCGACCAATGTGTGACGTCTAATGATACTAGCTGTACTACTGTTGTTTCCGTCCTGTGTTAATGTTTGGTGTGACACTCATTAACATGTACCGACCAATGTGTGACGTCTAATGATACTAGCTGTACTACTGTTGTTTCCGTCCAGTGTTAATGTTTGGTGTGATACTCATTAACATGTATCGACCAATGTGTGACGTCTAATGATACTAGCTGTACTGTTGTTTTGTCCTGTGTTAATGTTTGGTGTGACACTCATTAACATGTATCGACCAATGTTTGACGCCTAATGATACTAGTTGTACTGTTGTTTCTGTCCTGTGTTAATGTTTGGTGTGACACTCATTAACATGTATCGACCAATGTTTGACGCCTAATGATACTAGCTGAACTACTGTTGTTTCCGTTCCGTCCTGTGTTAATGCTTGGGGTGTCCTTTCTAATTCCTGAATTATCTTTGAGACTTCTAACACCATTCCCCTTGACATTGCGATGTCTTGTATGATAATAGCGCCCGTAATATTTAAAATAAAATCTCATAATTTCATCTCGATGGCAGACCTAGTCTATTCCATATTGAGAACGAATCTAATATATCAATGCAACTACCATACAAATCATGACGATATTACCAACAGGAATGGTCACGAACGTGGCATTTCGTGACCCGACTAATCAGAATTGCTCACCTGAAGACGATATAGATCTAGCAAAATTAAATAAAAAAAATATGACTGTATTGTTTTTATTAAAACAGTTGTTTCAATCAAAACAAAATGATAATATGGGTGACGTCGAGTCAGTGTAGAAACCGTACCGAACTTTCAAATAATCGAATTTAAGCGTTTGCGTACAGATTGACAACCAACTTAATTTTCGAGTGGTGACCATGGCCGCACGATTTTTCTTGTTGTTGTTATATCGTAGTCATATATGTGCTTAAAACAATATACAACGACTGGACACGATCGATTGTCTTCACAGAAAAATAAAATGTTTTACCACCTCACGTACCTTCTTTGAACATATTAGCACTATTTGCTTTCTGATTTTAAGAAGAATAATATTATAATTATTATTATTGCTTTTAATGTTTTAACATTTGTTTTCCCTGATAGGGCTACTCTGATAGGTACGGTAAAGTTTGACCTAACATTTAGAGTAACGAAAGCCACCCTAGTCTGTAGGAAAGCGGATGGGCTTCACGGATGACTGGTCCATTAAAGGACAATAATGCTACACGAGGACATATTAATATTTTATTTTACTGGTGGCCTGATCTTATCGTCACTAAACATTTCTGTGTAATATAACGTTTTACATTTTTGACGGATAAAATGATAACCGATGGATATTTGGTCCATACAACGATATACATGTAATATTACACATGAGTGGACGTTACATACTGTAGCTGTGTCATCATACGGGTCGTTTACCAAGCTGCTGATAACGGGCACTTCTTTAGATGTTAATGTGTCCTGCTTCGATAAGGCCACCGTAGACGGACTAACAGGGATTTCTAATTAATTTAAACGCTGAAAGTTGAAGCCTTATTACCTTTGTTCACAATACTATGTCCACATGAAGGGTTGTGATCAATTAACGCTATAACCAACATTTTTTCGATTAATTTTCGGCTAACTAGAAAGTTACTTCGGTTGTTTGATGTTCATATCGTGTTTAATATAGGGAAAACTCAGCATTGAAGAACATTGCCAAACTGACTTGAACCTATCATTTTTAGAGGAAACCATTATTAGTTGATGTAACTATAAATACTAATAATAAAAAAATAACATCAGTTCATCTTCTTGACAGTTTTGGCCAGATTTTGAATAAAAAGTGATGTTCAAACTATTTTCCTGTAATGTAGTGGGCATTCATATTGATTATAAACTGTTTCTGAAAGTAGTTCAATGTTTAGCAATACCCCATAAAAACTACAGCTGCGGTGAAAGAGCATTTCTTAAAGTATATGTGAATAGTACTAGTAAATTACCTGGAAATAAAACTATACAAAATACAGACACTCTGCTAAAACACGTTGTCATCTTACATTTGTAAACCATTGGGGATTCTCATTTTCCTGTATACCACCAGAAATTGTGTGTATAGGATCGTACATGAGTTCTCATTATATCCTTGGTATCACATGAGTTTTTATTCTTATTTCATAATGTAGGTCTGACACTGTAGTATATATTAAAATAGAAAGTTATCGTACAGTTACTCAATTTACGTCCTTAATTTTTAAAATAGTGAACGAACCTTCACACAATTTCCCACAATTCATACTTCACATAGGTCCACAGGCATTCTGCTATTGGTTGTTGATAGAAATTCACAAGAATTGTTAGTGCTCTAACAAATGTTGGACAAATTACCATTACCCACTGAAACGTCAATCACCATGTGATTAATACAATTTCAGTATTATCATAGGAGCGGAAGAGCAGCCTGGCAGAGCTGTATTCTACCAAGTTTTCGTTTGTATCTTCCTATACTCTTAGAATTTGTGTGCGAGCTGGATATTCTGTATATGGTAGTGTCTGGTTTGTATGGGTACCTCTTCCCCTCGGGCTGTGATACTTGAATACTACGGGAGACACAACACCCTATCTATCATGTAAATGCCTGTCTAAGCTAGTGACGTTAATAAAAACATGTCATGCTCAAGTACAAAAAGCATTTCTTGCAAGATCCAACATCCACCGTTGGTTTTAATAGGTGATATACTAGAAGCTGTCCCATTTGGTTATATAGCTTGAAGCTTTCCGTGTTAGATATCAATAAGTTAGAGTATGTGTTAGTGCTAAAACAATCAGAGTATAACAAAGCGTCAACGAAACCATAACCCGAACTCAAAATCGATTAAACGAGGCAAGTTATTAACAAAGGAAAAATTTACATGAAGACCCTCTACATATCACACACAGATACCGAATATTTCTCGATGAGACCAATGTGGCAACCATAAAACTAAGTCTTCATCAACCTGCCTCTCTCGAATCCCTGTGCCGTAAGTTTGTTCGTCAACAAAGATATTGTCAACCTGGAATTTAATCATTCGTTCTATATCTTCCTCAGTTAATTTCATCTTTGCTTTTGTTGTGGTTTTTTATAAAGTATGCTCTTTCAGTTTGGAATGTGGTATGGTAGTGAAAAGGTTGGAAAAATCATATGTTTTGATGGACGAACTCTTTTGAGAAGGGGATGCTGAAGACTGATCAGAAGACCGTTTGAGTTTTTTTTAAATCCACATCCGATAATACAACTCCTGGATTGTACAGTATCACAATAAGGGGCAAACTAGGAACAAAAGACAGATTTATATGGAAACCCACGTAAATGTACAAGAGAATAAGACCAAGTGTTCCGGAAGAGTAAGCGTCGTATGCTTCATTGACGACACCCGCCATGTAAATCTTGATCACATCCAAGTAGGCATCAATCCTCAAAATGAGTACCGAGTCATCATTGTCAGTCACAACAAGTAAGCACACTAGTTAGCAAACTCAAAACTGTCATCTTCATATCACACAAAGATACAGAATATTTCTCGATGAGATCAAGGTGGCGACCATAAAACCTGCCCATAGTCCCATAGTCATAGGATTCGAAAAATGCAGGTTGATGAAGAGTTCGGTTTATGGTTTTGTTGACGCTTTGGTATTCTCTGATATTCTCAACTTGCATCTCTTTAATTCCTGTGCCGTTGGTTTGTTCGTCAGCAGTTGACATCTGTCATGTAAATCTCGATATTTAGAGCAAGCCCTAGAATAACGAATCAATTGCGACATGTAAACACCATAGGATAGAGAACTGGGGAAGTTACTATCAAGAAAGGGAAAGTTTGGAACATTTGGAAAATCTAAATCGTCACGTTTGTCATACAGCTTAGTAGTAAGTTGCCCGTGTTGGTCATGACTTTTGCCCCGATTTAACGGTACTAAGAATGGGAGTAAGAAGTTTTGATAATGGCTTGATTGAGCAATGATATATTGGGCACAATTAAGCTAAATAAAGCTTAACTGTGCCCTGAGCATGACAGATTATTTATCTTATGTCTGGGGATAGACTTGGTTAACCCTATGAAATGTTGGTAACAGATATTCTTTGTTATTCTTTTGTTAACCCTATGAAATGTTGGTAACAGATATTCTTTGTTATTCTTTTGTTAACCCTATGAAATGTTGGTAACGGGGTATTCTTTGTTAGGTCCAGTTAATTTCCTATAGATATATTGCTGATGAAGTGACACAGTCGAATGCCTATGGAATGTTTACAAAAACAATTTAGCTATTGAACTGTCACTACCTCTGTTGTCTGGTGCGCTATAAATGTTGACAATATATTTTCATCATCTATTATTTTGGGTATTAATATATGATAACTGTGTTATTCATTGTTACCAATGACATATGCCATGTCACTCGTCCGTAACAAGGATATACACTGTAGATAAAGTGAGCAGCTCTGACGAAATACACGTACACACCGATAAATTATTGAACCGCTTGTACTTTGTTTTTGGTGGCCTTGACGACCGATCAAACAGTGTATTCACCATATTGACTATTGTAGATTGAAAAGCTCGAACTGCATATTATATTGTTCAATTACATTTGAATTAAAATGGAATTAAGATGAATAAAAAGGTATACATATTCCAAATACACTGTATAGCAAACCCTCAAAAAGAGACAAGAAATGCCATAGTACGTAATAGTACGTACCAGAAGCAAAAGAGTAATGAAAGTAAAAGAAAGGAGGAAAGTCACGAAAAAAGATATACACTGTAGGTGAACATCCGGGAACCAAAGATAATGATTCGACCATGGAGGTGTTACTGTAGGACATTTCTTAAGAATTGGTGGGTGTATTTTTAAGGCAACACCATTAGGTCTAGCTCGCGGGGTAGTCGGCACTGGATACTTCTAGGTGGTCTACATAGTGTATGGGATACATACTCACTTCCTCCTTAATTTCCTTTCTTTTTGCCCCCTCCCTGAACCCCCCTCCTGTTCCGTGTCTGTTCGATATATATATTATCACGAATTCCTGTAAACATTAACGCCACCTGATGAAACACGTAGCTATGATACCAGCATCGCTTGTGATACAAATGTACTTGTAGTGATGTGGGGGACAGCTAATCAAATAAACTATAATACTCCGGCCTGATGATGTCAGCATTGCCGTTCTATCTTAGAGCTGAATAATGTCAAATTCACGCCAGTGATGCTAGCAAACATATTCAAGTGACAAATATGTCTTGGAAATATATATTTATTGACGCTAACTTACCACTGCTGTTCATCCCCTCTAAAACTATATAAGTTGTACAATGAAATATCTTATTCTAAAACAACGAAGCACGCTATCATATAGCATAATATTCTGTGAAAGGTAGAACAATATGTTTTTATTATGAAATATGGGGTTCTACATTAATGGAATCGGCTACAAATCTAGATGTTATATTTATAATGTCTTACTGTTAATAGCTGTACTGCGTTAAAGGTGCTTGCTAGAAAACACGACGTAAACATGCACGGATCCTGCATCATAGAAACATGAAACAGGAAACTGAATTAAGGACAAGTGCTTATTGGAAATGCAATATGCTATTGGATATATAGAGGTTACACAACGAGTGGTTGTTGGATATGGTATTTATTTCACTCCAGTTTATTATTTTTAAGTTACAAAAGACACGAGTTTTAGCGAGTGTCTATTGTAACTTTTAAAAAAATTATAATAAATAAATTCCATATCCAATAACCACGAGTCGTGTGACCTGTTTCTACCACAATGCTATTAATTCGCAGCGGCGTGTTGTTTTCTGTGAACCACGGATGATATTTGCGCGAAAATACATTATCTGGTATATACTCCCGCCAAATTGTGACGACGTCAACAATCAGCACGTTGCATTGACCCACATGAATTCCGGTCAACGTTCAACTTTTCAACCAATCAAATTACGGAAGGTCATTCCACTAGTGGTATATCACATATATTTATCCAACAGTCAGCACGTTTATACAATGGTCTGAGAGTGGAATAACACAGGGTATTGTGGTAGAAATACATGTATGAGCATATCCTAAGTGCTCTGGACAAAACGGTCCATAAAACGTCCATAGGACGGGGGAAGATATATTACAGAATATAATCATAAAGGAAGGACACGTATTCATATGTCATTCAGACAATACTGGGGTGTAATGGATGTTTACGTGTAATTGTACAAGTAATAAAAACACCCTTGCATACGTCAGGTTTATACAGCGAGTGGAATTGGTATATCATTGAAAGGGTAATAAGACTTTCACAACCAATATCGTTACAGGTGTAAGATAATGAAATCGCGAACTGCCGCCGTTGTTTTTATTAACACATGCTCATCACCTATACGAGCAAGGAATTAATGTGTTACGATATCGAACAGAACACGAGTATCGCCATTACATAATGTACATCAGGCAAAACTCAATCGATATAAGGATGACTGTTTTACTCTCATTTGGTATATAACTATAAAACATTAATTTAAAGCTCTAACTCAGTTTATCGATGGTTTGCGTGAGGGGATCGGATACAATCAGCTAGAGTCTTTATATATACACAGCAGCTTATGTATCTTTTACTCATTCTTTCCAATTTGAGTGTTTACGGCTACACCTCTGCGTGAAGCTCATAATGATTCATACCAATAATTGTTCACAGCTATACAACATGTGCATTTGTTGCAAGTTCAAATTGGTCAAAACAGGCCATAAAAGTCTCCTACCTAGTTAGTTAAATATTTGTGGAGCCTTTGTCCTCGTTAGGTAATATCAGATGCACGTGTTATTTATTACAAGCGTCTACATTTTTTTTTGTGTTACGTCGAAACGTGCTTTATATCAGGTGTCTATTAATGTATGTGTTACGTCGAAACGTGCTTTATATCAGGTGTCTATTAATGTAAGTGTTACGTCGAAACGTGCTTTATATCAGGTGTCTATTAGTGTAAGTGTTACGTCGGAACGTGCTTTATATCGGGTGTCTATTAGTGTAAGTGTAACGTCGAAACGTGCTTTATATCAGGTGTCTATTAGTGTATGTGTTACGTCGGAACGTGCTTTATATCAGGTGTCTATTAGTGTATGTGTTACGTCGAAACGTGCTTTATATCAGGTGTCTATTAGTGTATGTGTTACGTCGAAACGTGCTTTATATCAGGTGTCTATTAGTGTATGTGTTACGTCGGAACGTGCTTTATATCAGGTGTCTATTAGTGCATGTGTTACGTCGAAACGTGCTTTATATCAGGTGTCTATTAGAGTATGTGTTACGTCGAAACGTGCTTTATATCAGGTGTCTATTAGTGTATGTGTTACGTCGAAACGTGCTTTATATCAGGTGTCTATTAGTGTATGTGTTACGTCGGAACGTTCTTTATATCAGGTGTCTATTAGTGCATGTGTTACGTCGGAACGTGCTTTATATCAGGTGTCTATTAGTGTATGTGTTACGTCGGAACGTTCTTTATATCAGGTGTCTATTAGTGTAAGTGTTACGTCGGAACGTGCTTTATATCAGGTGTCTATTAGTGCATGTGTTACGTCGAAACGTGCTTTATATCAGGTGTCTATTAGTGTATGTGTTACGTCGGAACGTGCTTTATATCAGGTGTCTATTAGTGTATGTGTTACGTCGGAACGTGCTTTATATCAGGTGTCTATTAGTGTAAGTGTTACGTCGAAACGTGCTTTATATCAGGTGTCTATTAGTGTATGTGTTACGTCGGAACGTGCTTTATATCGGGTGTCTATTAGTGTATGTGTTACGTCGGAACGTGCTTTATATCGGGTGTCTATTAGTGTATGTGTTACGTCGAAACGTGCTTTATATCAGGTGTCTATTAGTGTATGTGTTACGTCGGAACGTGCTTTATATCAGGTGTCTATTAGTGTAAGTGTTACGTCGAAACGTGCTTTATATCAGGTGTCTATTAGTGTATGTGTTACGTCGAAACGTGCTTTATATCAGGTGTCTATTAGTGTAAGTGTTACGTCGAAACGTGCTTTATATCAGGTGTCTATTAGTGTATGTGTTACGTCGGAACGTGCTTTATATCAGGTGTCTATTAGTGTATGTGTTACGTCGGAACGTGCTTTATATCAGGTGTCTATTAGTGCATGTGTTACGTCGAAACGTGCTTTATATCAGGTGTCTATTAGTGTATGTGTTACGTCGAAACGTGCTTTATATCAGGTGTCTATTAGTGTAAGTGTTACGTCGAAACGTGCTTTATATCAGGTGTCTATTAGTGTATGTGTTACGTCGGAACGTGCTTTATATCAGGTGTCTATTAGTGTATGTGTTACGTCGGAACGTGCTTTATATCGGGTGTCTATTAGTGCATGTGTTACGTCGAAACGTGCTTTATATCGGGTGTCTATTAGTGCATGTGTTACGTCGAAACGTGCTTTATATCGGGTGTCTATTAGTGTATGTGTTACGTCGAAACGTGCTTTATATCAGGTGTCTATTAGTGTAAGTGTTACGCAGCTTCATTTCACGTGTCAATATGTCTGTGTGTCTTGTCGATTCGTGTTTCATTTCACGTGTCTATAATATCTGTGCTACGTCGATACCTACTTCATTACACATGTCTATGGTTCCATGTGTTAATTACTGCTAGCATTCAAAACTTGAATCAATAAATAATGTAAAGGTTCTTTTACACAACTAAAATACTCCTAACAGCGTAGAAGAAATGACCAATTTGTCATTTACCAACTCGTACAAAATCTTAGACTTAAGTTTGTGCTTAGCGAATCACGTATGACGTTACTTTTTGTATCGTTTATCGCGGTTGGCTAAGTCAAAACTTAAGGCAAACTTAGACTTAAGATTGTGTCATGATCCTCGGGCAGTTGTATGCGTACTCTGTGTTGGTCATTAGTCTGATGAAGGTGACAGTGTGCATATCGTAATAATCATCGAAACGTCTACAAAACATATTTTGGTTGTGTAAAATAATCTTTACATAATTTATACTTTCCAAATCGAAGAAAATGTTTACACATATTGAAACAATGAAGTTGATCAATAGATCAGCTTATTTTATGCTAACTCCTACCTCTATTTAGTATTCGATTTGTTTTATCAGAATAATGTCAAGTTCACGCCAGTGATGCTAGCAAAAATATTCAATTGACAAATATGTCCTGAAAATAATGATTTGTTAAAGCTAGCTTACCACTGCAGATAAATTATAAATTTACCTCGTCATAACAACAATTATTTCCTTACTACAAGTATGCTCGGGTTTTATTTTCAACTTGGTCTCTACAGCATCAAATAAGTACATTTTACGTTTGAGTTGGATACTTACTAACTGGGAATCCTAATACGATATGAAGCTATGAGGACATTTCACATGTAAAATGGTCTAAATCTGATGGATACTCTAGCTATCACTTCAGGCAATGTGAATTAAAAGAGCGCGCACATTTAGTTTAATCTTAACAATGTAATAAATTGATAACGTCAACTCAACAAAACGGTGCAATAGTTTTATATCTAAAATAAAGTATATGCATACTAGACTCTTTTTCCATATTCCAATGATGTTGAAAGTAAAACGAATATTAGCTGAAAACGTTTTTATCTGCAAACAGTTTTTGATTTCCTTCTATCACAAAAAAAATACATTTCGCTTTATAAAAACCAAGAAACCCCTTCTGACATGCTGTGTCGGAAAATATACACGACTCTTCAGGAACAGTGTGCTATCACTGGGCTGTCAGCTGCGTATCCATGCCAACTTTCGCGTTTACTCCTAGTGACATGGAATTAAATGGTCAGTCGTATTAGGGCACTTTATGATCAATCATGAGTAGCCTTTCTTCTGAACGTCAATCGTATCAAACTGTTATTCTTATAGTTTTGTTTACAAAGAAATGCAAACGACGAAAAGATTATATGCTTTGTCAATAACTTTGGAATATATTGGATTTTGTGAAAAATACGACTTTCGCCAAGACGAAATATGTAGTGCCGATTATGAAGTTCATGTTTGAAAAATGCTGTTTTGGCAAATTGTAGGATAATTTCATTCAATATCTTCCAGATTTGTGATCAAAGAGTGTGATTTGTGATGAATGTGTGCAGAATTGACAAAAATAGTATGTTCTTACCCCTACCCCTTATTTTTAAATGAGAAAATACTCCATTTTCATCATTTTTTTGCAGATTTAATGATTTATAAAAATATTTGTTTATATATTTGACATATCAAAGGAAATGGGTTTCTCATTCTGAAGCAGTCATAAAACTGGGGGATAGTGCGCTTGTTTTTGTCCTATTTATCAAATTTGTTATTTTTCACAATTCTTAAGTCAAAAATCAAAATAGCTTCAGTTACACTTAATATCTGAAAAAATGCCGAAACAAAATCATTGTTGCATTATATTTGCTTTATTGTGACCATAAAGAAGTTGTACAGTAAATATTAACTTTCTATGATAAACAATGGCGACACACTAAAGATTTTAATTGATCAATCAAGCACAAAAAAACCCCAAGAACTTCTGGCCGTTCGTTTAGTGCAAGAAATACACAGAAATACCTATTTTCAAAAAAGCCGTCATTATTGCCTTTCTTATTCTTCTAAAAAAGTTCTACAAACAACAGATTTCTAATTTTTCGTTACATTTTTCAGATGCATATTTCCTATTAAAATTGATAAAACATTGTTAGATATTACAAAAATATCTTAAGTGAGATCAAAACGATATCTGAACGCGATTGCAACCTCACAAGAGTAGATCCTAAGCAAAAACCTTCCGCAATATTTTCTCGCAGCATTTGAATAAAAAAAGACTTTATATCAAAATGTATAGTAGGTGTGTTGACTTCTATTGTCCGATGGTGAACTTTCCCGGCCTTTATGAGCAAAGTTCCGCTCGCCCAAAATTACGGCGTGTATAAATTCGGCATTAAAATTGCGACCTCAGTGAACATATTCGGTGGATTATGGACAAACTGATTAAACAAGAATGAAACATTATTGTACGTTTCTAGGATCATTATGCAAATTACTTGCACGTTGTGACATTCCATTCGCCCAATTATGCTTTAAAAATGTTTGAATTAATTATTACGTTTTTACTATTTGCATCGAAGTTCTTTCGTTTCGAACAAAGTAAAGCTGTCGAGTATTGTAACCGTGTTGTGACTGTAGCAAAATGTATTACACATGTGAGTGTGGTTGATCAACCAACTTTGTCCTCAATTATTAATGACCCACTTTTATCTGTGTAGATTTTCCAACCATTCCTGTCACCTGTCCTCAATAAGTAAAAGGAGTTCACCTTTTGCATCTTATAGTTGAATAGAAAGACGACAAGGACAAGTAACTCTGTCATGAAAGGACTAATAGATTTGGTTGTAGGAACTTATCGCCAGTGTCACTGACCCAGACTATGTGATCTTTAGGACAAGCAGTAAAATAGCCAATATTTATGCTGAATATTTTCGTACGGTCATTACTATGTGATTGTTGATGTATGGAGAGATACCATTCCTCTGACCTTTACACATTACTTGATGCACAGGCTCCATTACTCTACCTCATGGAAAACCTTCTGGAGCGTCAGGTTTCGTCTGCGATGTCATGTTGGAGGTGCTTGGCCTCTTATATCCTTGGTCCATGTCCATGACAATGTTGTGATGGGTTATTTAGAGCGAATTTTGGCCTAGTCTGAAATTGTTTTATTCTAGGAATTTCACGGACATACTTTATAGTTCAGCCTAAAATATCAATGCATTTTGTTTGGTGTTGTGGTATTGTTTTGTCAGGGCGGTATAACACTAGGTCACACGATAGAACACGAGTAGAACGTTTGTGTATCAGGATAGACGGATCATTGAAATGTTTCAAATCAATGTACTTAAATATTGATGTCGATTCGCCCGGTATAATCAAAGGCTGTTATAGGATAGTCTTACACGATACTTCAACCGTCTGGCCTATACCATTACTGACTCAATGTTAGACAATTGTTTACACCTTGACCATATATAAGCCTGATAGGATATTACTTACATAATTTAAACCTCGGTGGTATATATAAATATCTAATAGCTTCATATAAATCATAACCACTTGGTCAAAACAGTTTTGGTACTAAGGTATTATTTCCCTATGGTAATTTATTTGATGAAACGACAATGACGGTGCCTACTTGGAATGCTAAAATAGGGAAAAGATGCTCAATATTTTCAGCACCTTGTTCGCTAGAAATATTATTTATACGTTTTTCATTGGGGAAATCTAGGACAGATTATCAGTTCCCTGTATATTGTTTACATGTTTATACTATACTATCTGTTATTGTACAGTGGAATAGAAGAATCTGGATATTATAACATTTGACGTCGTATGAATATATTATAAGGAGAGGTATTACTTAAGATTACTAGGTGGTATATCTCCTCATGGTATACAGTGTAAGACCTTTGATATTGTTTTAATTTACGGATGTCAACATCATGGCAGTTTAAACACTTTACTACTTTAATTATAATCAATCATCCAACTGTTGACACAAACTGTTGACGCTATGAGTTTGGTAAAGCTGGCCATTGAAACTACGGTATATTGCAGTCAGTGGGGTTACGCTGCATACGGATTATAAAAACAAAATACTCTTTTGAGTCAAAATGATTTTAATTCCTATCTTACATTGTAGTGAAATCCCTGTCTGGTGGTCCCCTTGTTGAAGACTGTGATCACATTTCCTCTTTTGTTCTCTATCCAATCCTTCCTCTTTGCAAAAAGATGCTTAGTACTTGTGTGATCTGTATGGTTTCCAAACACGAGATGATAACACGAATAAACAGTGTGCAGCTGGATCAGAGCTAAATTAGAGTCGAGAGCCTTTTTTGTTTTTTGTTTTATAACATTTTTTATTGGTTCTCCATGGAATATTTAATCAATCTGTAGGTGAACGGTCTGGATGGACCCAATACAGAATGGTTTGCATACAAGGGAAATTGAATTTTTTCTCCTCCACTCCTTGTCAGACAATCAGACTGATAATTATTTCAGTCCTCCATTAAGGATGGTATAATCTATAGATACGAGTTTCATTTTACATTTCACAATACCCCAGTAAAATGTTAACAATGTAACGGTTGGAATGTTAAAAGATGTTTTTAATTTAATTAATGTTAAAGGTATGCATTGCTTAAATTATCTTGCAAGCGTCAGATGTAGGATCTTTATCTGTACAGCACCGGACTGGAGATCCAAGGTTCGCAGGTTCGAGCCCCTGCCAAAGTACTACCTTTATCACTATGCAAATGTACTATAAACACTGACGATCAAGATGATTTAATGACAAAACATTAGTTTAACAATAGTTTTTGCCTTCAACATCATTGTATAGAACCATCATCCAATGAAATGTTTGTCATGCATTGACTTTTAACTACTTTAGCTGATCTATCCCTGCTATTTAATATTCTTTCTCTCCTATAGAGGACACTGATGCTGATGACGACACGTGATGTACCGAGTAAATCAAAGTAAACAATATACATGTAGTTTTACCACATTGTATTTGGGTGTGTGTGTCACGTTTCCAGAGCCCTTCACCGCCGCAAAATCACTCCCATATACTGTTGGTAGTTGTTAAATGTAGGTAATGGTTAATCTGAGCCAGGTACAATATCAATCATGTAGTATACATCTTGTTGTGCATGTTTACACAGTTACAGATGGAGCGGTAAACCTGCTCTAGTTTGCATTGGTGCACACTATTGAAAATTATGTAACTGTACAATTAGGATCAAAATGCCATATGGATTTGTGAAGTTATCTTGATAAGCCATGAATTAGTCCATCCTATTTGCACAAAAACGAATATTTCAGTAGAAAGGTCACGTGATGGATTTTGCATTCAACGCACGGTATGAACACATTCTTTCACATCCTTTGTAGTAAACGCACCACGACGACTAACCCACACATGTCATTGTGCTATTAACATCTCCGAACATAATATGTTTTTTATATTATAAACCTGTTGATTTCTTTGTTAATCTTACCATGCTGATATTGTCTTCCTTGAATTTAAACATGTTGACAGTGAAGCCATTCAGGAGATTAAGTCCTATAAAGGGTTTATCAAAGTTTATAATTGTTATCGTTTGTTTTGTTTATGTAAAACCACTTATTGCATTTCTTTGGACAAAATTCTTTGTGGTATCTAATTCAAGTTTTAGAGTGTGATATTTATCTATTGACAGTAACCACTTATAACAAATACTTCTTTTGTTTTACAGGACATAAGAAGAAAGTGCGTGACGTAGAAGTTCCGGATGTGACGTATCGTGTCAACTTTAATGACCCTAATCGAGAGCGGATATTCTGGCTGTCGCCTAGCGACGTGCCACAATCTACAGTGTAACACAAAGAGGGAATGTTTTGACAGAATTATATAAAATGAATTTTATAAGATGATGTAAGACACAATCGTGTAAAATTGCGTCAAACGATCAAACAGACAAAACGTGTGTATGCCATACACTTAACAAACGATCACACATAGACTAAACATGGGTGTGAGATACACTGTGCACATACCATGGTCGTTAGCGGTGTTAGATAAACTAATTCAGCATTTCCCCAATAGAGATTATAAAAAACCCAACACATTATGTGTCAATCAAACGGTATGAGGTATAATCCTTAACTACATAATATGTATGTGTGAATATGTGGTACAAGGGCTATACTGACGTAACCAACGTTACGGTGAAATTGTTATCTATATTTACAAATGTGGTATACTACAAAAAATGTACAAGTATATTATTAGCTACGTCATAACTTATGACATTGTTTGATTAACATTACGGACTGACTGTAAAGTAAAATCTTCACTTTTCTCGTCCCTTAACATGCGTGATTTTGTCATTAGACGTCCTGCCTACATTTTATACTTGTGACGCCATGTTGTAGTCACGTGGTGTAATACCATCTAGTCTTCTGACGTCATGTCCAACATTCAGAACGTATGAGGTTGTGTTCTACATTCTGATGAAGTGACATAGAGAAATACAGTCATGTCATAAGACGACAAGTCCCCTTCGTGGCGCCATGATGATGTGGTCCTTTATGTTATATACGTAGACCAATGTTCTGACCCTTGCGGTGTGCGTCCTAAATCACGGTATTTTGACATACGTCCTTCATCCTATTTAAGATAGGTTTTCCCTTTTTATAATATCTCTTTTGTTTTGAATATGGTTTCTCCCATCGAAAACTATCGATGACATCATGTTTTATTTTTCTTCGTTTGATACCATATTATGTTGTTGAAAAAAACACTAGAAAGCAATTATATTTATCATGGAAAAGATCATCAACATAACACTATTCACAATGATGTCGTGAGCAGTACAATCGCCATGCTCTTGTTAGTTTTCTACTCTAAGATTTCGGCTCTGTTGAGTTCAATAAGGTCAGGAATTCGTGTAACGACATGGAGGCAATATCTGCTTGCATTTGTCAATTGAAAAAAAACCATATAATGTTAAATTTAGGCGTCAGCCAGATTAAAGGTATTTTCTTGTATAATGTGCAAATATTATATTATTCTTGCATGAAATTCAAGCAAAGAAGTATTCGTTTTAAAATCACGTTTGTATTATTTGTCCACAAAAAGTGTTAATGTTTACGTTTTGAAGGAAACAGCGTATGGCAATCTGGATATACAACCGCCGGTCTATCCCGCATACCTCGCCTTATCCGACGTAAATTATATCGACTTTTCGCTATGTGATTGTTTTGAATAAAGTACTTTATTTTACACACATTGTGAAGTGTCACTTTGAAATTTAGTTCCATAGCAAATAGCTGGCTTGTAAAATCCATGCTGAATAATAAAATACAATGAAATACATTATGCCCTGTGGTTGTATTGGTTAAACTTTAGTCTAGATGAACCTGCCACCTATCCTCGTTCCCCCCGGGCAAACACGTCACCAGTCCTCAAAGACCAGACAAACACTTCACATGTCTTCGTTACCCCCGGGCAAACACGTCACCAATCCTTCAAGGCCGGACAAACACTTTGTCTTCGTAGTCCCCGCGTAAACACGTGACAATTTAAGATCGTAGTCCGGACAAACACTTTGAACATTTTTACAAACAAGAATGTAGTCCAGCCTTTAAAAGGAGGAAGAGCTCTGGGAAAACTTAAGAAAAACAGCTTTACTTTTACTTTGCCAGCAGACATGGACTTGTCTTTCCTAGAAATAGAACAACACAACGGTACAAAAAGCCACCTTAAGTATCTGACGTAGTCTAACAACCGATAAGGTACCCTAAAGGAAGCGGTCCTAGTAAGTAGAAAACGTTATTTATTGATATTCGTCACAAACACGGGAGTCGACAAGTTTACGGGACTGGCGTGTGAAATCTTCCGTCACCTACACGCGTGGATCTGTGTATTTGGTGAAGCACACGTCTCAATGAACAAACACCTATTTCAGCATTTGACTGTTACGTGAGAAGTCGAGATAGCAAGTTCGTCACATCATTGTACAAGGGACCAGTCGGTCTGTCCACGTGTTCAGCACGTATAAACGAACGAGTATCAAGCTAATGTTTGGTGCATGGCTTTGTCCTAATTATTGCATCTTCTTAGGAAGCGTGTGACATGTACATTTGTAAATAATATTGTCGTTAATGTCTGAGAGTTCTATTAGCCTGAAGTTCATATACTCCTTCGCCGCAGTATCATATGACTACAAACTAGAAAACTTCACATAGGGAAATTATACATTTTCCCGGAAGCAACACATTTACATCTATTTTCAGAAACTAAAATTTCAAAATATGGACAGTTAACACTTTAACAATACTGGAAATCCGCCAGTACCTAGAATTGTAAGGGAGATAATCTGTATTTAACAAAATAATCGCTTGCTATTGTGTCTTGTAAGGGAGATAATTTGTATCAACAAAACAATCGCTTGTTATTGTGTCTTTGTAAGGGGGATAATTTGTATAAAAAAACGATCGCTTGTTATTGTGTCTTTGTAAGGGGGATAATTTGTATCAACAAAACAATAGCTTGTTATTGTGTCTTTGTAAGGGAGATAATTTGTATCAACAAAACAATCGCTTGTTATTGTGTCTTTGTAAGGGGGATAATTTGTATCAACAAAACAATCGCTTGTTATTGTGTCTTTGTAAGGGAGATAATCTCTATTTAACAAAACAATCGCTTGTTATTGTGTTTTTGTAAGGGGAATAATTTGTATCAACAAAACAGTCACTTGTTATTGTGTCTTTGTAAGGGAGATAATATCTAGTGTAATCTCACAACCGACTGTTATACATTGTAAATGGAGGAAATGAGAACTCAGAATTTGGTATTGATCATTTGAAACTGCCGTTTAAACACAAATAAATCATACTGGCCCCGATTTCATCAACGTTCCTTAACTTAAGGAAACTACTTAACTTAAATCTCCATAGGAAAGCATTCCAGAATTTAAGGGGAAAATTAAAAGAGCTTTCCAGGGCCTGGTCACGTGGTTATAGACCAGTGATTGTGTTGTTACCATGGCTTCAGTGTATATTATTCTATATAAGAACCAGAAACATTATTTAAAGGTAATGTCCCATAAATAGTGTAACGTCTCGTTTGATAACGAGTATATTACTGAGCTTAAATCGTTGTCTAATCATCACAGTGGTATTTTAACAATATTGAATAAACCTTGCAAAACATAAATACTCGGACAGACAAATCCATGATTTATTCAGTTTTTATTATTTATCAGCACTGTTAACATGTGTAAGAAAATTAGCTTAAAGTTGACTTACAACTAATACAGGGTATGAACCGATAATGTTCAGATACAGCAGAACTTAAGTCAAAATTCAGAAAACAGTGGACTTGGGTAAACACATGTGATGGACAGGTTGGGTATGGGCTGACAACAATAGGAAATGCGTAGCCCAGGACGTAAAGTATGACAACAATAGGAAATGCGTAGCCCTGGACCTAGAGTATTACAACAATAGGAAATGCGTAGTCCAGGACCTAGAGTATGACAACAATAGGAAATGCGTAGTCCAGGACCTAGAGTATGACAACAATAGGAAATGCGTAGCCCAGGACCTAGAGTATGACAACAATAGGAAATGCGTAGCCCAGGACGTAAAGTATGACAACAATAGGAAATGCGTAGTCCAGGACCTAGAGTATGACAACAATAGGAAATGCGTAGCCCAGGACCTAGAGTATGACAACAATAGGAAATGCGTAGTCCAGGACCTAGAGTATGACAACAATAGGAAATGCGTAGCCCAGGACCTAGAGTATGACAACAATAGGAAATGCGTAGCCCAGGACCTAGAGAATGACAACAATAGGAAATGCGTAGCCCAGGACGTAAAGTATGACAACAATAGGAAATGCGTAGCCCTGGACCTAGAGTATTACAACAATAGGAAATGCGTAGTCCAGGACCTAGAGTATGACAACAATAGGAAATGCGTAGCCCAGGACCTAGAGTATGACAACAATAGGAAATGCGTAGTCCAGGACCTAGAGTATGACAACAATAGGAAATGCGTAGCCCAGGACCTAGAGTATGACAACAATAGGAAATGCGTAGTCCAGGACCTAGAGTATGACAACAATAGGAAATGCGTAGCCCAGGACCTAGAGTATGACAACAATAGGAAATGCGTAGCCCAGGACCTAGAGTATGACAACAATAGGAAATGCGTAGCCCAGGACCTAGAGTATGACAACAATAGGAAATGCGTAGCCCAGGACCTAGAGTATGACAACAATAGGAAATGCGTAGCCCAGGACCTAGAGTATGACAACAATAGGAAATGCGTAGCCCAGGACCTAGAGTATGACAACAATAAGAAATGCGTAGTCCAGGACCTAGAATATGACAACAATAGGAAATGCGTAGTCCAGGACCTAGAGTATGACAACAATAAGAAATGCGTAGTCCAGGACCTAGAATATGACAACAATAGGAAATGCGTAGTCCAGGACCTAGAGTATGACAACAATAGGAAATGCGTAGCCCAGGACCTAGAGTATGACAACAATAGGAAATGCGTAGCCCAGGACCTAGAGTATGACAACAATAGGAAATGCGTAGCCCAGGACGTAAAGTATGACAACAATAGGAAATGCGTAGCCCTGGACCTAGAGTATTACAACAATAGGAAATGCGTAGTCCAGGACCTAGAGTATGACAACAATAGGAAATGCGTAGCCCAGGACCTAGAGTATGACAACAATAGGAAATGCGTAGTCCAGGACCTAGAGTATGACAACAATAGGAAATGCGTAGCCCAGGACCTAGAGTATGACAACAATAGGAAATGCGTAGCCCAGGACCTAGAGTATGACAACAATAGGAAATGCGTAGCCCAGGACCTAGAGTATGACAACAATAGGAAATGCGTAGTCCAGGACCTAGAGTATGACAACAATAAGAAATGCGTAGTCCAGGACCTAGAATATGACAACAATAAGAAATGCGTAGCCCAGGACCTAGAGTATGACAACAATAGGAAATGCGTAGCCCAGGACCTAGAGTATTACAACAATAGGAAATGCGTAGTCCAGGACCTAGAGTATTACAACAATAGGAAATGCGTAGCCCAGGACCTAGAGTATTACAACAATAGGAAATGCGTAGTCCAGGACCTAGAGTATTACAACAATAGGAAATGCGTAGTCCAGGACCTAGAGTATGACAACAATAGGAAATGCGTAGTCCAGGACCTAGAGTATTACAACAATAGGAAATGCGTAGCCCAGGACCTAGAGTATTACAACAATAGGAAATGCGTAGTCCAGGACCTAGAGTATGACAACAATAGGAAATGCGTAGCCCAGGACCTAGAGTATTACAACAATAGGAAATGCGTAGTCCAGGACCTAGAGTATTACAACAATAGGAAATGCGTAGTCCAGGACCTAGAGTATTACAACAATAGGAAATGCGTAGTCCAGGACCTAGAGTATTACAACAATAGGAAATGCGTAGTCCAGGACCTAGAGTATTACAACAATAGGAAATGCGTAGTCCAGGACCTAGAGTATTACAACAATAGGAAATGCGTAGTCCAGGACCTAGAGTATTACAACAATAGGAAATGCGTAGTCCAGGACCTAGAGTATGACAACAATAGGAAATGCGTAGCCCAGGACCTAGAGTATGACAACAATAGGAAATGCGTAGTCCAGGACCTAGAGTATGACAACAATAGGAAATGCGTAGCCCAGGACCTAGAGTATGACAACAATAGGAAATGCGTAGCCCAGGACCTAGAGTATGACAACAATAGGAAATGCGTAGCCCAAGACCTAGAGTATGACAACAATAGGAAATGCGTAGTCCAGGACCTAGAGTATGACAACAATAGGAAATGCGTAGTCCAGGACCTAGAGTATGACAACAATAGGAAATGCGTAGTCCAGGACCTAGAGTATGACAACAATAGGAAATGCGTAGTCCAGGACCTAGAGTATGACAACAATAGGAAATGCGTAGCCCAGGACCTAGAGTATGACAACAATAGGAAATGCGTAGCCCAGGACCTAGAGTATGACAACAATAGGAAATGCGTAGTCCAGGACCTAGAGTATGACAACAATAGGAAATGCGTAGTCCAGGACCTAGAGTATGACAACAATAGGAATTGCGTAGCCCAGGACCTAGAGTATGACAACAATAAGAAATGCGTAGCCCAGGACCTAGGGTATGACAACAATAAGAAATGCGTAGCCCAGGACCTAGAGTATGACAACAATAGGAAATGCGTAGCCCAGGACCTAGAGTATGACAACAATAGGAAATGCGTAGCCCAGGACCTAGAGTATGACAACAATAGGAAATGCGTAGCCCAGGACCTAGAGTATGACAACAATAGGAAATGCGTAGTCCAGGACCTAGAGTATGACAACAATAGGAAATGCGTAGTCCAGGACCTAGAGTATGACAACAATAGGAAATGCGTAGCCCAGGACCTAGAGTATGACAACAATAGGAAATGCGTAGTCCAGGACCTAGAGTATGACAACAATAGGAAATGCGTAGTCCAGGACCTAGAGTATGACAACAATAAGAAATGCGTAGCCCAGGACCTAGAGTATTACAACAATAGGAAATGCGTAGTCCAGGACCTAGAGTATGACAACAATAGGAAATGCGTAGTCCAAGACCTAGAGTATTACAACAATAGGAAATGCGTAGTCCAGGACCTAGAGTATGACAACAATAGGAAATGCGTAGCCCAGGACCTAGAGTATTACAACTATGATTAAAAGTCGGGTTGATAAGCCCTGAAAGTAGTCGCATTTGCCTTATTGATGATAGTAAAAGGAGTGAGAGGGTGAACGCCCCCTACACCAGACAGGGTTAAATGTTATTGCCATATTGTAGTGTATGTACAGTTTTGTTGTTTGCAAGAGGAAAGTTAGCAATAAGAGTCAGATTGAAAAGTTAGATGAATTCATGTACGCGCCTCATTACGTATGGACAATTCGCGGTATCAACTCATGTTAAATCTGCTCGGTAAGAATTTGGAGTCAAAGTCAAGACTTGAGGTGACGGAATTCAAGGGGGTGGTGGGGGTGGTGAGGAGAGGAGGACGGATACAGAACGTGGGGAGCGGCAGTTGGGATGGGTGCTTCGAGAATTACAGATGGATTATCAATGCAAAGTACAAAATAAACAATCACCTGATACCATGTATGTTGTGTTAGACATGTTCATGAGAGCATCAATGAAATATCATATTATCAACATCTATTTTTGGTACTTAAAAAATGAGAATTTAATCTTAAATGGGATGAAATAAACTATAAGGTAGAAAATCATCAAATCAAACATATATTAATATACATTAAAACTTAACCCTCTGACGCCAACATCTTAACTTATTTTGACGAATAAAGGAACAAAATGAAGGCGATATCTTAACGTGAAAGTCATGCTGATTAATAAGGAATTAAAAATGTGTATGAACGCCAGATTATGCTACATTTGTATATTACGATTGGTAAGGCGTGCAGGCTATCATAGCGATTCACGGAAATCCATATCTTGAAAACAAACCCCTTCAGGTAGCCCCAACCCTGATATCAACCCTATTTTGAAACTTCAACCTTAAATTATATCCCTTTAGGTAGTCACAATCCTGATGGAAACACCTTCACGAAATATCGACTTCAATATAACCCTTTAGGGAGTTCCAACCTTGATACTAACTCCGTTAGGAAGCTCACAACGTTATCAATATAAAGCCCTTTAGGATGCCTTACTCTTGATATAAACCTCTTATGGAAGCCCAAACTTTGATGAAAAGCTTTTAAGGAAGCCCCGATTCGATGAAACCCTTCAGAAAGTCAAAAACGTATTTAACTCCATTAAAGCAGCCATAATTTTGATATACGTACATCCATTTTGGAAACCTCAAACTTAATATAAAACCCTACTTTAAGCCAAAACATTAATATCAAGTTATTTAGAAACACATTGATATTAAGCCTTTTAGGACACCCCAGTCTTGAGATATAGCCCTTCAGGTAGCCCTAGTCTTGGTATAGAGCCCTTCAGGAAGCCCAAGTCTTGGTTTAAAGCCCTTCAGGTAGCCCAAGTCTTGGTATAGAGCCCTTCAGGAAGCCCAAGTCTTGGTTTAAAGCCCTTCAGGTAGCCCTAGGTTTGGTATAAAGCCCTTCAGGTAGCCCTAGGTTTGGTATAAAGCCCTTCAGGTAGCCCTAGGTTTGGTATAAAGCCCTTCAGGTAGCCCTAGGTTTGGTATAAAGCCCTTCAGGTAGCCCTGGACTTGGTATATAGCCTTTCAGGAAGCCTTAGTCTTGGTATCAAACACTTTATGAAGCCCTAGACTTGATAGAAACCCTTCAGGAAGCCCAAGTCTTAGTATAAAGCCCTTCAGGAAGCCCTAGTCTTGGTATAAAGCCCTTCAGGAAGCCCTATTCTTGGTATAAAGCCCTTCAGGAAGCCCTAGTCTTGATATAAAGCCCTTCAGGAAGCCCTAATCTTAGTATAAAGCCCTTCAGGAAGCCCTAGTCTTAGTATAAAAACCTTCAGGAAGCCCAAGTCTTGGCATAAAGCCCTTCAAGAAGCCAAGACTTGGTATCAAACTCTTTATGAAGCCCTAGACTTGATAGAAACCTTCAGGAAGCCCATCTTTAATATAAACCCTTGAGAAAGCCCCAATCTTGATATAAAGCCCTTAAAGAAGTTCTAGCTTTGATACAACCCCCTTTAAGAAGCATTTGCTGCGTTGATTGCCCCTCCTACCCTCAGTACAATCAAAAACACTACAGCAACCACACTGGTCACTACAAAAAACCAAACGAACAAAAACCAGTCCAAGATGGCAGCGACCTCTGTCCAGGAGTAACTTGGTAATGTTTCCGGGTGTTCCCCTGCCTCGTTTTGTGCGATGTCAGCTCCATTTCTTTCCTTGTTTATTACTTCTACACGATTCTCTTTCCGACAGCAGCAACATCCTCTCCAGCATCCGAACCTTTCCAGAAACCCGTCCGTCATCGACTGTAGCCATGCCGGGACGGGATCTGCGGGGTCCTTATGGTGTAAACGGAGCACCAGTACCGACATCCCCACCGCCAGTACGCCCATGATCAGGGTGAAGGCCAGGTACACAGCTGTAACACAACAGGTATTAATTACCTTTCTGTCAACTCCTTACAAACTTCGTATGTCGCAGTATCGACTTAAAAATGTATTTTAAGAATATTCCTTTTATTTATTAGGGCTTTTCACCAACTGTTGAAAAGTCCTATTGTTTCTGTTCTGTTTCTTATTCTTATTATTCTTCCCACGAAATTTGTGGAGTCTATATCTTTTCATCTATAAGGGATATATTAATAATCTTTATGCATATTATAGATGAGTATGTAACGGTGTCAACCTCGGTATTTTAAAGTAGGTCAAAAATCCAAGATGGCCGCCATTACGTAATTAGTGAAGCAGCCATATTTCAAAAACCGTTTGTTGTTCAGAGCTTCTGTAATGATATGATTGTAGGCATATACCAAATGTAGTTTTTTTTGTCATACATATAGGTACAAAAAAGTTCAAATAAAAAAGTTCGCCATTGGGTCAACATTTAAAAAATTTTTTTTTTTTTTTATTTTTCATTTTTATTTCATTGTTTTCACTAATCAATACAAAATCCCCTATATAATCTATATAAAAAACCGTTTCACATTTAAAACTTCCACCAGTGGGATTCAGCTCAAACTTGTCTAAAATGATCGTTGGATAGTCCCGACTAAAGTTTGATATTTTACAGTTGATTCAAATTCCAAGATGGCCGCTATGACGTCATACTTTAAAATGGTAAAATGGCTATATCTCAGTAACCGTTAAATGTCAAGATGTTTCAAACGTATATTATTGCAGATTACATCTGGGGAAAAGTTTCTTGTTTACAAGTTATTGCAAAATATGTCTCGTAAAAAAGCGCGGCAGAGGTCAAAGTTAATCTATTTTTAGATTTTTTCTATTTTTCATTATTTTTCAAAACATTTTCTACAGATCAATAGAGTATGTCATTCCGATGATATTGATACCTTCGATGTCTTGATAACACTTCCGGTTAAGGTAGTGCGCCATTTTGAACATTTCACTATATATTCTATATTAAAAATAGTTTTAAGCCTTCTCAAATTCCAAACTTGTCTAAAATCATCCTGAGATAGTCCCAAAAAAGTTTGCAATTTTTAAATTGATTCAAAATCCAAAATGGCCGCCATGACGCCATACCTTACATTGTTTAAATAGCTATATTTCAAAAACCGTTTAATGTATCGATGCTACAAAGGTATATTATTGTAGATTACATCCGGGACAAATTTTTTCTTCTTCAAGGTATTACAAAATACGTCTTGTAAAAAAGTAGGTCAAAGGTCAAAGTTAATCTATTTTTAGAATTGTTTTAATTTTTATTTTCTTGAAAAATTGATAATACAGATCAATAGAGCATGTCATTCCGATGACATTAATACCTATGTTGTCTTGATTACACTTCCGGTTAAGGTAGTATACTATTTTAAAAACTTCACGTTGTATTCTTTGTATAGAAACGGTTTTGGTTAGGGGTAACACTCAGCTTATATAGTCTCCCCCTCTATAGTCATCATGCTTAGTCCGTTGTGCGTTGACCGTAAAACTTTTCTTTAACAATCTTCTTTTTTGTAACCATAAGGCCCTGGGTGCTGATATTTGGCCAGTAGGTACCGGGGATGGAGTTCTAGAACGTGTCCTCATATAAATAAATCTTGACCTACTTTCAAAATCACAGGGATGAAATATGTAAAAACCCATTTAAAAATCTTCTTCTCACTAACCAAAAGACCGTGGTGCTGATGTTTGGCCAGTACGTTCCGGCAACAGATTGCTACAAGGATTCCTCATATAAATGACCTGCTATACTGTCAAGGTTACGGGAGTTATATACTTGTATGTAGATATCTTTGAACAACTTCGCAATAACCAACAGAAATGATATAGATTATAGGTGAAAAGACCACAATGTCTAGTTTAAATATACATATTTGGACCAAATTACTTATAGATTGTATATTAAACAGGTTGAATAGATTTTATGTTATAAAATGTAACCAGCTTTGCCAAAAATCTTCATCTGATGTTGATATCTGTGTTATCCCAATTCGACGTTGATTACTACTTACAGAGGATGGATATGTTGAGAGACGTGTTGGGCATGCTGTCCGCTATCAAGGTGAGGAGAACAGCCAAGGCCAGTAACACTGTCAGGGCGTATGATACCTTCTCCCCGGAATCCACCGGAAGTATGAACACGAGAACGATGAGGAAGGAAGTCAGTACAACCGGAAGTATGACGTTCGTCAAGTAAAAATCGTGACGTCGTGTGAGGACAACCACGAATTTAAGGAGCGAGAAAGTTTCAACAGTACCAGACACTGTCGTCTCCTGTATGCTGGACGTTTCTATTCTGGAGTTTGTGTAAAGCCATTCGCCATTTTCCCTGTAAACAAAATATGATCCAGAAATGACAAAACAGTTTCTCAGTATTTCCTAAGTCGTTTCATCTCGTTTGAGGATCACCAGGGGATGTGTTTGTTTCTCATCCGTGTCGGTGTGAGATAGAGCTGTTCGTGTTGGTGTGAGATAGAGCTGTCCGTGTTGGTGTGAGATAGAGCTGTTCGTGTTGGTGTGAGATAGAGCTGTTCGTGTTGGTGTGAGATAGAGCTGTTCGCGTTAGTGTGAGATAGAGCTGTTCGTGTTGGTGTGAGATAGAGGTGTTCGTGTTAGTGTGAGATAGATCTGTTCGTGTTGGTGTGAGATAGAGCTGTCCGTGTTTGTGTGAGATAGATCTGTTCGTGTTGGTGTGAGATAGATCTGTTCGTGTTGGTGTGAGATAGAGCTGTCCGTGTTTGTGTGAGATAGATCTGTTCGTGTTGGTGTGAGATAGAGCTGTTCGTGTTGGTGTGAGATAGAGCTGTCCGTGTTTGTGTGAGATAGATCTGTTCGTGTTGGTGTGAGATAGATCTGTTCGTGTTGGTGTGAGATAGAGCTGTTCGTGTTGGTGTGAGATAGAGCTGTCCGTGTTTGTGTGAGATAGATCTGTTCGTGTTGGTGTGAGATAGAGCTGTTCGTGTTAGTGTGAGATAGAGCTGTTCGTGTTGGTGTGAGATAGAGCTGTCCGTGTTGGTGTGAGATAGAGCTATTCGTGTTGGTGTGAGATAGAGCTGTTTGTGTTGGTGTGAGATAGAGCTGTTCGTGTTAAGGAAGGGTGTAACATTAAGGAATTTTGTCATATACCCCATTTATCATGACATGACGTCACAACGACTACACCATGACAAAATGGCAATAACTTCACGTCTAAACGTCTCTGGAGATAATGATCTATTTCGCATTTTCATGGCATCTGAGATTATTTTGCTTGAATGAGAGAGAAATTTCCATTAAGCCCAAGAATGTAGGATAGGAATATTCGACTCTCGGCATTTTCGATTGGCAAATCTCTCGTCAGGCCTCGGGTTTCACTGAATCTGAAACCTCTCGGTTGAAATGTTATAGTCGTCCACACATTGGAATGAAAGAGTAATCTGATAGTCATATAGACATGACATCAACACAACACAAAAACAACGCAATGACTGATTATGCCTTCACAATACATGCAACCAAATAACAAATAACCATAGTAATGCGCTTTGATATCAACACAAAACGTTTGTCATCACTATTTTCTGTGTTGCTTTGACGTCCAGTCAATTTTAATCTAACATATTCCGTGACGAAGCTCTGAGAAGGATCAAGATATATCGTAAAACCTAGTCAAGATCTTCAGTATTTACTCTATAACCTAGACAAGATCTTCAGTATTGTCTCTATAACGTACCAAAGATCTTCAGTATTGTCTTTATTACCCTTTTCAAGATCTTCAATATTGGCGCCATAGATGTTACCTAACCAAGATCTTCAGTATTGGTTCTATGCATGTAACCTACCCGAGAACTTAAGTATTTGCACTATATGTGTAACATATCCACGATCTTCAGCATTTACTCTTTAACCTACCCAAGATCCTCAGTATTGACTCTACACATACAATTATGTATAACCTACCCAAGATCCTCAGTATTGACTCTACACATACAATTATGTATAACCTACCCAAGATCTTCAGTATTGACTATATACATGTAACCTACCCAAGATCTTCAGTATTGTCTCTATAACGTACCCAAGATCCTCGGTATTGACTATATACATGTAACCTACCCAAGATCTTCAGTATTGACTATATACATTTAACCTACCCAAGATCCTCAGTATTGACTATATACATGTAACCTACCCTAGATCTTCAGTATTGACTATATACATGTAACCTACCCAAGATCTTCAGTATTGACTATATACATGTAACCTACCCAAGATCTTCAGTATTGACTATATACATGTAACCTACCCTAGATCTTCAGTATTGACTATATACATTTAACCTACCCAAGATCCTCAGTATTGACTATATACATTTAACCTACCCAAGATCTTCAGTATTGACTATATACATGTAACCTACCCTAGATCTTCAGTATTGACTATATACATGTAACCTACCCAAGATCCTCAGTATTGACTATATACATGTAACCTACCCAAGATCTTCGGTATTGACTATATACATGTAACCTACCCAAGATCCTCGGTATTGACTATATACATGTAACCTACCCAAGATCCTCGGTATTTACTCTATACATGTAACCTACCCAAGATCCTCAGTATTGACTATATACATGTAACCTACCCAAGATCCTCGGTATTGACTATATACATGTAACCTACCCAAGATCTTCAGTATTGACTATATACATGTAACCTACCCAAGATCCTCGGTATTGACTATATACATTTAACCTACCCAAGATCCTCGGTATTGACTATTTACATGTAACCTACCCAAGATCTTCAGTATTGACTATATACATTTAACCTACCCAAGATCCTCGGTATTGACTATATACATGTAACCTACCCAAGATCCTCGGTATTGACTATATACATGTAACCTACCCAAGATCTTCAGTATTGACTATATACATGTAACCTACCCAAGATCTTCAGTATTGACTATATACATTTAACCTACCCAAGATCTTCAGTATTGACTATATACATGTAACCTACCCTAGATCTTCAGTATTGACTATATACATGTAACCTACCCTAGATCTTCAGTATTGACTATATACATGTAACCTACCCAAGATCCTCAGTATTGACTCTACACATATATCCTACCCAAGATCCTCAGTATTGACTATATACATGTAACCTACCCAAGATCTTCAGTATTGACTATATACATGTAACCTACCCTAGATCCTCAGTATTGACTATATACATTTAACCTACCCAAGATCTTCAGTATTGACTATATACATGTAACCTACCCAAGATCTTCAGTATTGACTATATACATGTAACCTACCCAAGATCTTCAGTATTGACTATATACATGTAACCTACCCAAGATCCTCGGTATTGACTATATACATGTAACCTACCCAAGATCTTCAGTATTGTCTTTATCACCTACCCAAGATTTTCAGTATTGTCTCTATAACGTACCCAAGATCATCGGTATTGACTATATACATGTAACCTACCCTAGATCCTCGGTATTGACTATATACATATAACCTACCCAAGATCTTCAGTATTGACTATATACATTTAACCTACCCAAGATCCTCGGTATTGACTATATACATGTAACCTACCCAAGATCTTCAGTATTGTCTTTATCACCTACCCAAGATTTTCAGTATTGTCTCTATAACGTACCCAAGATCATCGGTATTGACTATATACATGTAACTTACCCAAGATCTTCAGTATTGTCTCTATAACGTACCCAAGATCCTCGGTATTGACTATATACATGTAACCTACCCAAGATCCTCGGTATTGACTATATACATGTAACCTACCCAAGATCCTCGGTATTGACTATATACATGTAACCTACCCAAGATCCTCGGTATTGACTATATACATGTAACCTACCCAAGATCCTCGGTATTGACTATATACATGTAACCTACCCAAGATCCTCGGTATTGACTATATACATGTAACCTACCCAAGATCCTCGGTATTGACTATATACATGTAACCTACCCAAGATCCTCGGTATTGACTATATACATGTAACCTACCCAAGATCTTCGGTATTGACTCTATACATGTAACCTACCCAAGATCCTCGGTATTGACTATATACATGTAACCTACCCAAGATCCTCGGTATTGACTATATACATGTAACCTACCCAAGATCCTCGGTATTGACTATATACATGTAACCTACCCAAGATCTTCAGTATTGACTCTATACATGTAACCTACCCAAGATCTTCGGTATTGACTATATACATGTAACCTACCCAAGATCCTCGGTATTGACTATATACATGTAACCTACCCAAGATCCTCGGTATTGACTATATACATTTAACCTACCCAAGATCTTCAGTATTGACTATATACATGTAACCTACCCAAGATCCTCGGTATTGACTATATACATGTAACCTACCCAAGATCCTCGGTATTGACTATATACATGTAACCTACCCAAGATCTTCAGTATTGACTATATACATGTAACCTACCCAAGATCTTCAGTATTGTCTCTATAACGTACCCAAGATCCTCGGTATTGACTATATACATGTAACCTACCCAAGATCTTCAGTATTGACTATATACATGTAACCTACCCTAGATCTTCAGTATTGACTATATACATGTAACCTACCCAAGATCCTCAGTATTGACTCTACACATATATCCTACCCAAGATCCTCAGTATTGACTATATACATGTAACCTACCCAAGATCTTCAGTATTGACTATATACATGTAACCTACCCTAGATCCTCAGTATTGACTATATACATTTAACCTACCCAAGATCTTCAGTATTGACTATATACATGTAACCTACCCAAGATCTTCAGTATTGACTATATACATGTAACCTACCCAAGATCTTCAGTATTGACTATATACATGTAACCTACCCAAGATCCTCGGTATTGACTATATACATGTAACCTACCCAAGATCTTCAGTATTGTCTTTATCACCTACCCAAGATTTTCAGTATTGTCTCTATAACGTACCCAAGATCATCGGTATTGACTATATACATGTAACCTACCCTAGATCCTCGGTATTGACTATATACATATAACCTACCCAAGATCTTCAGTATTGACTATATACATTTAACCTACCCAAGATCCTCGGTATTGACTATATACATGTAACCTACCCAAGATCTTCAGTATTGTCTTTATCACCTACCCAAGATTTTCAGTATTGTCTCTATAACGTACCCAAGATCATCGGTATTGACTATATACATGTAACTTACCCAAGATCTTCAGTATTGTCTCTATAACGTACCCAAGATCCTCGGTATTGACTATATACATGTAACCTACCCAAGATCCTCGGTATTGACTATATACATGTAACCTACCCAAGATCCTCGGTATTGACTATATACATGTAACCTACCCAAGATCCTCGGTATTGACTATATACATGTAACCTACCCAAGATCCTCGGTATTGACTATATACATGTAACCTACCCAAGATCCTCGGTATTGACTATATACATGTAACCTACCCAAGATCCTCGGTATTGACTATATACATGTAACCTACCCAAGATCCTCGGTATTGACTATATACATGTAACCTACCCAAGATCTTCGGTATTGACTCTATACATGTAACCTACCCAAGATCCTCGGTATTGACTATATACATGTAACCTACCCAAGATCCTCGGTATTGACTATATACATGTAACCTACCCAAGATCTTCAGTATTGACTATATACATGTAACCTACCCAAGATCTTCAGTATTGTCTCTATAACGTACCCAAGATCCTCGGTATTGACTATATACATGTAACCTACCCAAGATCTTCAGTATTGTCTCTATAACGTACCCAAGATCCTCGGTATTGACTCTATACATGTAACCTACCCAAGATCTTCAGTATTGACTATATACATGTAACCTACCCAAGATCCTCGGTATTGATTTTATCCCGTAGATGAGTGAGTTCTAGTTCCTCCTTTGTATAGGCCCAGCTGGTGACGTCGATGGCACACTCCTGGGTATCGAAGGGGTAGTAGGTGGTGTCTATGGTACAGGAAGTGACGAATATTTGAGGCATTTCCCAGTCCACCTTCCCAGTGTCAGACACACGGAACAACAGATTGTCGTCCTGTAGTATGGACACGTCGTCAACTCTGAATCAGAGACATAAACAAAAATAACTTGTCCGTCGTCAACTACAAATTAAACACGTAACAAACAATCAGCTACAATACAATGTACAGTGTGGTATAATACGGTAGAGACACCTACAATACAATGTACAGTGTGGTATAACACGGTAGAGACACCTACAATACAATGTACAGTGTGGTATAACACGGTAGAGACACCTACAATACAATGTACAGTGTGGTATAACACGGTAGAGACACCTACAATACAATGTACAGTGTGGTATAACACGGTAGAGACACCTACAATACAATGTACAGTGTGGTATAACACGGTAGAGACACCTACAATACAATGTACAGTGTGGTACAACACGGTAGAGACACCTACAATACAATGTACAGTGTGGTATAACACGGTAGAGACACCTACAATACAATGTACAGTGTGGTATAACACGGTAGAGACACCTACAATACAATGTACAGTGTGGTATAACACGGTAGAGACACCTACAATACAATGAACAGTGTGGTATAACACGATAGAGAAACCTTTATTAACGAGGTACACACTATTCTAATCAGCTACAATACAATGTACAGTGTGGTATAACACGGTAGAGACACCTACAATACAATGAACAGTGTGGTATAACACGATAGAGAAACCTTTATTAACGAGGTACACACTATTCTAATCAGCTACAATACAATGTACAGTGTGGTATAACACGGTAGAGACACCTACAATACAATGTACAGTGTGGTATAACACGGTAGAGACACCTACAATACAATGTACAGTGTGGTATAACACGGTAGAGACACCTACAATACAATGTACAGTGTGGTATAACACTGTAGAGATACCTACAATACAATGTACAGGGTGGTACAACATGGTAGAGACACCTACAATACAATGTACAGTGTGGTATAACACGGTAGAGACACCTGCAATACAATGTACAGTGTGGTATAACACGGTAGAGACACCTACAATACAATGTACATTGTGGTATAACACGGTAGAGACACCTACAATACAATGTACAGTGTGGTATAACACGGTAGAGACACATACAATACAATGTACAGTGTGGTATAACACGGTAGAGACACCTACAATACAATGTACAGTGTGGTACAACACGGTAGAGACACCTACAATACAATGTACAGTGTGGTATAACACGGTAGAGACACATACAATACAATGAACAGTGTGGTATAACACGATAGAGACACCTTTATTAACGAGGTACACAATATTCTAATCAGCTACAATACAATGTACAGTGTGGTATAACACGGTAGAGACACCTACAATACAATGTACAGTGTGGTATAACACGGTAGAGACACCTACAATACAATGTACAGTGTGGTATAACACGGTAGAGACACCTACAATACAATGTACAGTGTGGTATAACACGGTAGAGACACCTACAATACAATGTACAGTGTGGTATAACACGGTAGAGACACCTACAATACAATGTACAGTGTGGTACAACACGGTAGAGACACCTACAATACAATGTACAGTGTGGTATAACACGGTAGAGACACCTACAATACAATGTACAGTGTGGTACAACACGGTAGAGACACCTACAATACAATGTACAGTGTGGTACAACACGGTAGAGACACCTACAATACAATGTACAGTGTGGTACAACACGGTAGAGACACCTACAATACAATGTACAGTGTGGTACAACACGGTAGAGACACCTGCAATACAATGTACAGTGTGGTACAACACGGTAGAGACACCTGCAATACAATGTACAGTGTGGTACAACACGGTAGAGACACCTACAATACAATGTACAGTGTGGTATAACACGGTAGAGACACCTACAATACAATGTACAGTGTGGTACAACACGGTAGAGACACCTACAATACAATGTACAGTGTGGTACAACACGGTAGAGACACCTACAATACAATGTACAGTGTGGTATAACACGGTAGAGACACCTACAATACAATGTTCAGTGTGGTACAACACGGTAGAGACACCTACAATACAATGTTCAGTGTGGTACAACACGGTAGAGACACCTACAATACAATGTACAGTGTGGTACAACACGGTAGAGACACCTACAATACAATGTACAGTGTGGTATAACACGGTAGAGACACCTACAATACAATGTACAGTGTGGTATAACACGGTAGAGACACCTACAATACAATGTACAGTGTGGTACAACACGGTAGAGACACCTACAATACAATGTACAGTGTGGTATAACACGGTAGAGACACCTACAATACAATGTACAGTGTGGTATAACACGGTAGAGACACCTACAATACAATGTACAGTGTGGTATAACACGGTAGAGACACCTACAATACAATGTACAGTGTGGTATAACACGGTAGAGACACCTTTATTAACGAGGTACACACTATTCTAATCAGGCTAGAATGACCGAAAGCTGTTGACATTAACAGAGGCGCATGTGCGATTGACCCCCTTTACCAGTCACTGACGTTTTACTCACGAATTGTCGATGAATAGTTCCGGCTTCCAGATCTCTTTGTCTATAGCGTAGAAGTGGTCTACGTTACCGTTAATTCCAGCAGTCCAAGTAAGGCGAGAATCATCCCACTCCTAAACTCCCAGCGCATTGCATTTGAAGAAAATAAACAGATTTCCTTTTAATGTAATATCTCATACATAATTGTGTTTTTTAAGCATGCAAATATTTATTGTGCAATTCACTTTATTAGTGACAATCACGTATGCTTATATATAAAAGCAGGCATTACTTTAGTTTTGGGTTTGTGGTATACGAATTGGAGGGGAGCGGCAATGCTCATTCTAAGAATTTATACTTTTTCCATGGTAAACGTTTCTGATATAAAGAAAGCATTTCTTTGTTTTTGAAAACAAGAGAACATTTCAGAGTATAAAAAGAGTACATTTTATTGTAAGTGTAGAGTTGTTTCTCTGTACCAAAGTGAAGTTTTCAATGGCTTACAAAACCATAACGATTATATATGACTTGGGGAATTTGGCTATATAGTGTAACGCAACCGTGTAACTAAGGAAACGATGAAAAACAGATTTGTACTGTGAATCCCAAAATGAATGTAATAATAGAAACAGAATAAGTGTTCTGTTCTCTGCCGATATAGCCACAAGAACATTGTTTTTCAATGTGAACTGATAGATAGAATAGAAAGGTAGGGACTTATAAACATACTTACCACAATGAACCATCCTGTTACGAGCTGATATATAGAATAGAAAGGTAGTGACGTATACAAAACTTACCACAGTGAACCATCCTGTTACGAGCTGATAGATAGAATAGAAAGGTAGTGACGTATACAATACTTACCACAGTGAGCCATCCTGTTACGATCTGATAGATAGAATAGAAAGGTAGTGACGTATACAAAACTTACCACAGTGAACCATCCTGTTACGATCTGATAGATAGAATAGAAAGGTAGTGACGTATACAATACTTACCACAGTGAGCCATCCTGTTACGATCTGATAGATAGAATAGAAAGGTAGTGACTTATACAATACTTACCACAGTGAGCCATCCTGTTACGACCTGATAGATAGAATAGAAAGGTAGTGACGTATACAATACTTACCACAGTGAGTCATCCTGTTACGATCTGATAGATAGAATAGAAAGATAGGGACTTATAAACATACTTACCACAGTGAGCCATCCTGTTACGATCTGATAGATAGAATAGAAAGGTAGTGACGTATACAATACTTACCACAGTGAGTCATCCTGTTACGATCTGATAGATAGAATAGAAAGATAGGGACTTATAAACATACTTACCACAGTGAGCCATCCTGTTACGATCTGATAGATAGAATAGAAAGGTAGTGACGTATACAATACTTACCACAGTAAGCCATCCTGTTACGATCTGATAGATAGAATAGAAAGGTAGTGACGTATACAATACTTACCACAGTGAGTCATCCTGTTACGATCTGATAGATAGAATAGAAAGGTAGTGACTTATACAATACTTACCACAGTGAGTCATCCTGTTACGATCTGATAGATAGAATAGAAAGGTAGTGACGTATACAATACTTACCACAGTAAGCCATCCTGTTACGATCTGATAGATAGAATAGAAAGGTAGTGACGTATACAATACTTACCACAGTGAGTCATCCTGTTACGATCTGATAGATAGAATAGAAAGGTAGTGACTTATACAATACTTACCACAGTGAGTCATCCTGTTACGATCTGATAGATAGAATAGAAAGATAGGGACTTATAAACATACTTACCACAGTGAGCCATCCTGTTACGATCTGATAGATAGAATAGAAAGGTAGTGACGTACACAATACTTACCACAGTGAGCCATCCTGTTACGATCTGATAGATAGAATAGAAAGATAGGGACTTATAAACATACTTACCACAGTGAGCCATCCTGTTACGATCTGATAGATAGAATAGAAAGGTAGTGACGTATACAATACTTACCACAGTGAGCCATCCTGTTACGATCTGATAGATAGAATAGAAAGGTAGTGACGTACACAATACTTACCACAGTGAGCCATCCTGTTACGAGCTGATATATAGAATAGAAAGGTAGTGACGTATACAATACTTACCACAGTGAACCATCCTGTTACGATCTGATAGATAGAATAGAAAGGTAGTGACGTACACAATACTTACCACAGTGAGCCATCCTGTTACGAGCTGATATATAGAATAGAAAGGTAGTGACGTATACAATACTTACCACAGTGAACCATCCGGTTACGATCTGATAGATAGAATAGAAAGGTAGTGACGTACACAATACTTACCACAGTGAACCATCCTGTTACGATCTGATAGATAGAATAGAAAGGTAGTGACGTATACAATACTTACCACAGTGAGCCATCCTGTTACGGACATGCTCTGGTCCACCATGCTCTGCGAAAACAAGTCACGTTTAGTAACCTGCATCCACATTATAACTTGTATAAGTAATGGTATCAGAAGCCCCATTATACGGAAGCCGGTTAGTGCCACATGAAGTAAACTTTTTATGTCGTAATTGCGACTTAGTATGTCGTAATTACAACTTAGCTATCTCGTAATTACGACTTAGCTATCTCGTAATTACGATTTGGTTATCTCGTAATTACGACTTAGCTATCTCGTAATTACGATTTGGTTATCTCGTTATTATGACTTAGTTATCTCGTAATTACGACTTAGCTTGTTCCAACTATTCTACAATTTCAATTGAGGCAACCAAAAAGTTATAATAGTCTTAATGAGCTAAACAGTATTGCGTCTATACAAATTGAGGTTTTTTTGTTGTTGTAAATATTGTATATTTTACACTTATCTTGACTACGTATAAGACGAGCTTTAAGCTCAAAATGTTATCAAGTTTAAATAAAGTCTATTATTATCATTATTATTATTGTTAACAGTTCGGCGTATGACAGGATTCCTTACAGAGTTACCTCCCTTATATTTCTTCACGTTAGAAGAAAGAGAAGAGAGGTGACCCTTTAAGTCTTTGCACACCTTCGCTATTCTCTATCTTTTGGGGAGAGACGTTCTCGTTCTTTGTCTTGTCCACGGGGAAATAATATAACTCAGCTGGGACAATCGAAGAAGGAGACATAAGCTAGGACGCCATTTGATGATACACCATTAGTTACATGTGGCAGGGTTTAAATACATTATCTAAATGGTCTTTTAAAGAATGCAGGGATGCATTAATTAGGGAAGGTAAATGTAGGTTACTCACTCACTTCCCGCAGGAGAAAGACTAACCGTTTATAGTGTTCTACTGATTTGGTAGAAGGAACTCACCAAGTCGTTGATCGATATCAGACTGATACCCACTTTAGCTGTCATGACGTCAGCTGGTCTAACCAGTCTGTGGTAAGTTGCTGTCGCAAACACCGTGTTGCGGACAGTCAGCTCGTCTGTCGAAGACCATCCATCAACGAGGTTTTCTATAAATATATATTTGTCACCAAGAGCTTCAAATACTGATAGCCAATACCATATCATCGTCGGAAACCCACGGGACACTTCTCTGACGTTTACATGTACCTGTACTTAGTTGTCTTATCTCTGACAAAAATATCTTAATCAAATAATTTATTAATTTGGGGATTACTGCTATTTGGTAACCCAGTAAATGCCGTAAGTTCCCTAATGTATTGCAGCAATAACATTTTTTTTTTCTACAGTGATGCACTTTTTTGACGAGATAGGCCTACTCTGATAGGCTATAAATGGCTTGACAACACCTCATTATTATTTTTCGACTTTGTTACAGAGACAGTTTATTTATCATCGTATACTGCACCTTAAACATAGTACAATACAAACATGTCACAGTGTGGACTATCGGAGACAAACACGTCACAGTGTGGACTATCGGAGACAAACACGTCACAGTGTGGACTATCGGAGACAAACACGTCACAGTGTGGACTATCGGAGGCAAACACGTCACAGTGTGCACTATCGGAGACAAACACGTCACAGTGTGCACTATCGGAGACAAACACGTCACAGTGTGGACTATCGGAGACAAACACGTCACAGTGTGGACTATCGGAGACAAACACGTCACAGTGTGGACTATCGGAGGCGCTCATAACTATGGTAAACGGTGTGGCTCGGTCTGTGTACCCTATGTCACAAAAATATCTTGATACTGAAAACTTACTTATTTTAGCATAATCAAATTTTAGTGTATAACCGAACTTTAATAGGTACACGTAAGGTTGAATTGGCACACTTACATGTGCAATACTTGTTTAAAAGAACAATATAAAGGAACTGTTATAGAGCAGTCATAACAGTTAGCGGAACTGGAAGAAATTCGTCTTATAATATGTAGATGGCATGCTTGTGGTAGTGACTCCACTGTTTCCGTTTGGCACCAATCCTGTGAGATTTATGATGTGTCGTGCCCTTGGTTTGTCCCATTTGCTATCTTTATCTAACAACAACTTCCTTTACTGACTTACCAGGAATAGCGCATTCGAAAAATTATTTGGATAATCTATCTTATGTTGACTTCAACGAAAACTAGCTTAAATGAGGGACCGCTGAGTCGCATCTGTCTTGGGTGGCAGTACTAACCTTGGACAAACAGGAAGAGGAGAATGGACAGTCTCGAGTCCATGGTGACGGTACTGGTCAAATCTGTCAAAAGTTAAACAGCACTGGTATAATCAGCATGTATATTGAAATAGATGTATTATAGACTGTATACTGTATAGAATTGGACAAATGCTACGGACTGATACTAGTATCTAATTTTATTACAGAAAACAAAGACGAAGTACGCGTATTTTGTTAACTCGAAAAGCAAATGTCGTAAAAAAACAAGAACTAAATGTAACGGGGAACCGTTGCAGAAGTCCCCCAAACCCCCGCAGTTCGGTTCGCAGTGCTGAAATACATGTAGAAACCAAAGTTCATGGATTAGATGATTTAAAATCTCGACGAATATCAAGTCATTTTTATTAATCACAAAACCCAAGTTACAATGTTGTTCGTAGAGTCATAACAAACCTACATACCAAATTTGAGCAAAATCGGACACTATATAAAATTCGACCAGTCAGAAGCCAGTATATGGCGGCCATTTTGTTGAATCATGAAACCAATGATACAGTATTATTCGTAGAGTTACAATAAACCTACATACCGATTATGAGCGAAATCGGGCAATATCTAAATTTCGACCAATCAGAAGCCATTATTTGGCAGCCATTTTCGATGTGCAAATGCGCGAAAAAGTCGTTTAGTCTTGTGCAGTTTCATCGGAATCCATCAAATAGTTCATTCGGAATTCATCAAATAGTTCATGAGAAAATGGTCGGACACAAAAAAAAACAGAAGAAGAAGAAGAAGAAACGTAGTAAAACCACAAAATGTCATTCACTTCGTTCCGGGGACTTAATGATTACATTTCATTAACATTTTCAGAGACACGATAGTCTAGTGATAGGAAACCTGGTCGTAACCGGAGGATTAGCATTACTCGATCTTCACCTTACTTGTTTAGGTCCAAACTAACTGTAACAAATGCTCAGGTACCTGTGGTCCAAACTAGCTGTAACAAATTCTCAGGTACCTGTGGTCCAAACTAGCTGTAACAAATTCTCAGGTACCTGTGGTCCAAACTAGCTGTAACAAATTCTCAGGTACCTGTGGTCCAAAACTAGCTGTAAAAAATGCTCAGGTACCTGTGGTCCAAACTAGCTGTTAAAAATGCTCAGGTACCTGTGGTCCAAACTAGCTATTAAAAATGCTCAGGTACCTGTGGTCCAAACTAGCTGTTAAAAATGCTCAGGTACCTGTGGTCCAAACTAGCTGTAACAGATTCTAAGGTACCTGTGGTCCAAACTAGCTGTTAAAAAAATGCTCAGGTACCTGTGGTCCAAAACTAGCTGTAACAAATGCTCAGGTACCTGTGGTCCAAACTAGCTGTTAAAATTGCTCAGGTACCTGTGGTCCAAACTAGCTGTAAAAATGCTCAGGCACCTGTGGTCCAAACTAGCTGTAACAAATTCTCAGGTACCTGTGGTCCAAACTAGCTGTAACAAATGCTCAGGTACCTGTGGTCCAAACTAGCTGTAACAAATTCTCATGTACCTGTGGTCCAAACTAGCTGTAACAAATTCTGAGGTACCTGTGGTCCAAACTAGCTGTAACAAATTCTCAGGTACCTGTGGTCCAAAACTAGCTGTAACAAATTATCAGGTACCTGTGGTCCAAACTAGCTGTTAAAAATGCTCAGGTACCTGTGGTCCAAACTAGCTGTAACAAATTTCAGGCACCTGTGGTCCAAACTAGCTGTAACAAATTCTCAGGTACCTGTGGTCCAAACTAGCTGTAACAAGTTCTCAGGTACCTGTGGTCCTAACTACAATGTAGCTGTAACAAATTCTGAGGTACCTGTGGTCCAAACTAGCTGTAACAAATTCTGAGGTACCTGTGGTCCAAACTAGCTGTTAAAAATGCTCAGGTACCTGTGGTCCAAACTAGCTGTAAAAAATCTCAGGTACCTGCGGTCCAAACTAGCTGTAACAAATTATCAGACACCTGCGGTCCAAACTACCTGTAACAAATTCTCAGGCACATGTGGTTCAAATTACCTGTAACAAATTCTCAGGCACCTGTTGTCTAAACTACCTGTAACAAATTCTCAGGCACCTGTGCTAAAATGTGATTTGATCTATTTGATTTATCCTCGATCACAGACGTGAACTGTACGGAAGGGGGGAGGGGTTGGGGACCACTAGCGGATCAACAATATCAAACAACAGTTCAATCGACGATCGATTGTGTAAGGTATCTTGTTCCTAAATGTTTGGAGAGCACATACTAAAGTATAACAGTGTCCCTCACACACATACAATAACTGTATGATATTTATCATTTAACATAACAAAATGAAAGTAGCTCCTGTACAACCTTGTATGAGCTACCAAACAGTTGTATATACATGGAATTAAATACAATCTAAGTCTTGATATATATATATACATAACGAGTACTTCACTTTGTCAGCACAATATTGGTGTAATTCAGAACATTTTACTTCTGATATATAACATACATGGCATGCTGATAATTTTAATACAACACGTAGATTTCTTTTTAAGACTCCCTTACGTAGTCACAGTCTATGTATATCAGGTAATACTAGTTATATAAGTGTGGCCACTTCTTACATGATGTTACGTCAATATCTCTGTCAGTACGTTAGTTACACTATCATTCCGAAACTGTTGACCGCTTTGAGGAAAACATAATTATCATTTACCTTAATAGTACATAATATGGGATCTCACACGAGAGCCGATGTACGATTGCCGATGTACGAGTGCTGGTGTAGAATTTATTTGACGAGGTTGATAAATTCCATATGTATACAGTGTAATATGGATACGAGTGTAAGGATCTATTTATCACATATCTTAAATTCCTGAGAAAATACAGTTTATAATGTATGTTCTAAAGTAAAAAGATATATATTTTTTACATCGGCACTCATGTATGTAAGATCCTTTATATAATTGCAATTAAATCTGCTGGAAGAAGCAGCTCTGGAGTCATGCACATAATTGCTTATTAAAAAATCAGAGTTGTCTCCCTTGCATAAGAACTACACACCCTGCATGAAATAAACATCGCCAAAGTCATGCCATCAGGGTGTATAGCCCGTCAGCTTCCAGGCTGGATCGTGGAGGAGTCGGGATTTTTGCGTATTATATAGCCCAATCCTTTGTATAGCTCGTGCCCAACTCAAGATATTTTTTTTTTTATTGAATTATTAAAAAATCTTCCGATATCCCACTTCAGCATTTTGTCCGCGAGCTACAATTGTATCTACTACATAATGACTTGTAATAGAGTAATACTAGGAACAAGATAACAGGACTTCTCCTACCATACTTTTACTACCTATGTCACACTCTAAATCTCTTATCGGAACTTACCTTGTCTTAACAGTGTTTACACACGGCCTTTCTGGATATACCTGAGTTGTTTTTACTGGACATGCTCTCGCTAGGACTATAGTAACTACATTATGTATAGTCAAGCGAGAAACTAAGTCGTCCGACTTGGACGGTTGGGACCACATTTTACATTGAGACTACATATGTACGTAACCTGAATATTAATGCAAAAAAGGAAAATATGTATTATTATGTTGTTTTTGTTTATATCTGAGATATACACGATTTCAGATGGACAGACAACACATAGCCCGCACAGCTTAAGGGAAATATTGCATTATTTATGTAGCCTGTTTCGTCAGATAACCTACAAGAGGTATCTCTCTATGGTTTAAAACGTAAAGCCCGCGAGCAATACCGAACAAATAACGGTATAATAGTTAAAACCGCTATTCCCTTTCAATATGATAAATCACATCAATCCTAGGATAAGGCGTCATTAGATCCAAACTAATAAATCTACATTATGTAATTGATGTCATGTATGTAGGAATGCCGACTACTCTCTTATCTATCCCCCTATTTCAATTTTAAAATATTTTTTTGTCAATGCCATATAAATAGTATATATATATATATACATACAGCCATAATTACATTATACCTACAGCCACAGTTACAGCATTAACAGATAAATAGGACATCAGGACAGGCCTATGTCAGTTTTTTCCAAGAAAAATAGTTCCGGACGGATACTAGCTAATAAACAGAGGTATAAAGCATAGTAAATTGCCACTTTCTCATCCACTCCCACACAATACAACAGGACACCAGGCAGTCTAAGGGAGAGCATCCTTGCAATGCATCAATATAGTGATGTATAGTAATGTGGAAGAAAACAGAATTACTTAAAAATTGAAAAAAATCTTTTAGAATTGTTTAAGTGCAAGCCAACATGATACAGTATATATATACTGCTATTAATCTCGTTTGACATCTCAATTGCACCCTACAACAAAACTTAAAGACTAATATACCCTAACAAGTTATAAACTGAGATGATTTAAAGCCTTAAAGGCGTCCAGTGAGGGGGGCGTGTATGCAGTCTAAGGGTAGTGCATTCCATGTGAGTATTGTGTGTGGTATACATGAGTACTGGTAGGATGCTGTGTTAGCATGCGGGCGGCTGAGCTGTGGTGTCTGCCTGTTCGCCCTGACCATAGTTCTCCTGCCCTCTAGTGACTGCCATTGTAGGTCTGCCATGATGCTAGTAACCGTGCCTGGGATTCTGCTGTACATGTTGGTCACAAATCTCCCAGCTTGTCGCTGGACCATCTCAATCTTCCTGATGTTCTTGGCAATGTGAGGTGACCATACACTACTACAGTTTTCTACATGAGGGCGGACGAGGGTTTGGTAGGCTCTTTCTTTGGTCTTAGCCGGAGCAGATCTAAGATTCCTCCGTAGAAAGCCAAGCGACTTTGATGTTGCTTTGGAGATCTGTTGTCCCCAGGATAGGTCGGATGTCAGCTTTGCCCCGATATACGTTGTTGATGTTACTGTCTCCAGATCCCGCCACGAAGGGTGTGAATTACTTCAACCTTTTCTGTTTCCTTGTAAGTCGTAGGATGGTTCATCTACTCACATTAAAGCTCATCTTCCACTTGTTTTCACAGATTTCCAGCTCAAGGATGTCTTGCTGGAGGAATTTGCTGTCCTCGCTTGCATTGACAGTTCGATATATAATACTGTCATTGGCAAATAATCTTACCGTAGATGTTATGTTATCCGGGAGATCATTTATGTAGATTAAGAAAAGGATGGGGCCACTACATGTCCCTTGTGGTACTCCAGAAGTGACTGGTGCCGATGAAGAGCGTGTACCATCTACGACTAATTCCTGATGACGGTCTTCTAGGAAAGCCTGAATCCATCTTTGTGTTGGACCTCGAATCGTATTGAATTCCAGCTTGCTTAGTAGTTGATTATGGGGCACTTAGTCAAAACCTTTACTGAAATCAAGTATGGCTATGTCAATCTGGTTCCCTACATCAATTTCCTCGGCTAGATCGTCAACCAGCGCAGCCAGTTATGTTTCACAAGATATCTTTGCCCCGAACATGATGGTTGTTATGGAGCAGATTGTGGTAGTCTAGGTGGCCCGTGACGTTGCTAATATATGCTCCATTACCTTGCAGAAGACGCTAGTCAATGAGACTGGTCGGTAGTTAGATGCCAGGTACGTCTCCCCTTTCCTGAAGAACATACGCATTTCTCCAGTCAGGTGGTACGACTCCACTCCTTAATGAGGTGTTGAATAGGAGGGTCAAGATCGGGGCTAGCTCACTCGCACATTCTTTAAGGATCCTAGCAGGGATACCGTCTGGTCCTGAGGCTTTGTGGGCGTCAATCTGGCTGAGAAGTCTCACCACTCCTGCCTCAGTAATGGTGGTGGTTGGCATGTCAGGAGTGGTGCTTGGTCCCTTCGTTTGGATATCCCCATTCACTTCATCCGTGAACACCGACTGAAATTGGCGGTTCAAGACTTCGGCTTTCTGATGATCAGGCACAAGTAGTCCATTATCGTGAAGGGGCGCTACCCCAGATGAGTCCTTCTTCAAGCTCTTAATGAAGGACCAGAACCGTTTGGGAGCTTTGTGGCGAAGGTTGTTGGTATCGTCGTCACATATAAAGTTGTTCACATAGTCCCAATATGCTCTCCTTACCTGTCTTCTTAGGTCTGCTTTTGTTGACCGAAGATTGTTTCGGAGACGGCGGTCCTTGGAAGTCTTGGCCGGGTCATAAAGTTCGTTCGTCTTCTTTATCACTCGACGAAGGTCTCAAGTCAGCCATGGTAGGTTGGTCTTGCTTGGTGATAATTTAGTTGGGATCATTTCAGCTATGATGGTGTTGATCGTTGTTCTTATTTCAACCCACAAGGTGTTTGTGTCTTTGATATCCCTATCGATCATGGTATTCAAGTTCGCTTTGAGCGTATCTTTCAGTTTCAGCCAGTCTGTTTTTCCATACAGTAGCATTTGTCTACGGATTTTAGTGTTTAATCTCGCTTTGGTGATGATTTCGAGGTAAGGGATGTCATGATCACTAACTCCTGGAATTACTGTACAGCTGTTCATCAGTTTATTTTTGTTGGTAAGATAAAGGTCCAGAATATTTGGAGATAGTATCTGTTGTCCGAGTTGGTTCGCCGACTAGCTGCTACAAACCTTTGGTGATTACCTTTGGTGCTGGCAGGATATCGTCCTCCCTGCATGAATGTGTTGGCATTCCAGTTGATACTCGGGAGGTTAAAGTCACCCCCCACTATCATGTTACAATCTCTACTTGTGAGTGTGTCAAAGGAGTTTCGAAGATCTATGATCGACTCGCTGCTTGAGTCGTCTGGAAGATAGTATGCACCTACGTATATATCCTTTCCTTGATGGGCTTTGATGTTGCCCGATATAAGTTCTGTATCAGGTGTTGGCTCAAGTCCAAGTGGAGAGTAGCTGGCTGTCAGTTTATTTATAATGCTAATAAGTACCCCACCACCATTTACAGACTTGCGGTCTTTCCGAAAGACTTCTAATTCCGGGGGAAATATCTCTGATGTTCTGATTTCTGGCTTCAGCATGTTTCAGTCCCAATTATTATATCGGATTTAGTAGAGTCAATAAGTTGAGAGATCTCCGCGTTTGTATTTACTACAGATTAAAAGTTCATGTTCATAATCCTATGTGGTGTGACTCTGTGATGTTTTACTGTAGGAGGTAATGATGGTATGGTCCTAAGTGGGGACGATGTTGCCTGGGGGCGGTCTGGACTCTCGGGATGCGATGACAAAGTGCTAAATGAGTTTTACATGATGGTTATAGTATTCTAAATACCAATTAGTTGATTTACAGTAGAGTCAATAGGTTGAAATCCAGATTGATGCTTGCTGATCATATGATGACTGGTGATGTAGTTGAATGTATGTTTAAAGATGATTTTTTTTCTGAAGATTTTAATAAAAGTAGAATTAATTGCAATAGGTCTATAATTAAGATCAGTTATCTCTCCTTTACCCTTATAGATTGCATTTACATGAACCGTTTTCAAAATGTTTAGAATTTCACTAGTCTTCATAGTTCTATTATACAGTAATTTTAAAAGATAGATGATGATTGAGTTTGCAATGTTTTTACGATTCGGGGTAGAATGTCATCAGGTCCTGCGGGTTTGTTATTTTTGAGAATATTTACATGTACATTGATCCGCTATATCTTGTTCTGTTTCAGAAAGTTAAAAAGGACATAGAGAAGGTAGTTCCGGAAGATCAGCATTAGTAATGTCAGCAGCAATGGAAGTTAAGTAAGTATTAAAAGCCTCTGCTGTCACGTGATGAATTATCATTTGGTTACTATCACCCTACCATTTCCGCCAGCTGTATACCGATCTTCGCCGTAGTAAAACGGACGTAGAGCAACTTAATCAATCAATCAATCAACCAATCAATCAGTCAGTCAGTCAGTCTTTTGGTCAGCATGTCAACGTACAATCCTAGAATTTGAATTTTTGGACACAACTAAATTATAATTCTCCAGATACACGGTGAACGGGTAAGAGTTTGTGAATTGACGGTGACATTCGTTCCGATAATTAGGCTTACACGATTGTTCATTTGCTTGACAATTACTGGAAGCAGAGACACATAAAGTCGTATGAAAATGACCACCATGACAATTACTGAAAATTACTGGGAGAGTCAATTTACATCAAAAGAGTGTTAGTTTACCTTGTATGATGACATCTATACCTGATGAAGGTAGAAAACAATCGTCCAATAGTCTCTTTTTAAATGCTTGACGTCTTAAAGTTTCGTTTGTTACTGATGTGATGGGTTCCATGGTAACATAGAACAGGCGCCAAGGCGACGATATTACTGGAACAGTGCTACATAGTGTGTCAGTGTAATGTCTTTAGTCTGGGTGGATAACTAGGTAAACATTTCTAATTTGGAGTTTTATCAATTCTTTGATGTATATCTAAATCAATCTTCTTCTGTTATTCATAATTACATAATTCAATGAGGTACATGCATGTAATGTTCCGCTATAATTATGTGTCTGTGTTGTATAAAAACAAGAAGACAGTTTCTATTAGTACGTTAAATGGTACTTTATTACAATATCGGGTAAAGGAGACTGAACAAAGCAAAATTAATACTGAAGGTGTTATACATGTTGTGCACGGCCAAATCAAATTGTAGTAGTCCATGCACATGTACATATTATAATAGGAATGACGTGTAACACACGCCAGCGTGATACATAGACCAGAGCTTTCTCCTGACAGGGGTGATACATAGTTTTATTCCCCAAACTGCGACTTATCCGAAACAAGAATCTAAAATAAGAGTAAGAAGTTATTTCGTGTTCCTTCTCACTCCGCCCTGTATAGTCTTCCCGATATGAGGAGAAGCTGTCATTGAAGTAGATGTACAATTTCACGAATAGCGTATGATCATGATATTGATTACTGTTAAAAACAAAGTTGTCGAAATAAAGGATCTGCTCTTGTGAAAAGTCAACATTTTCTGATGACTGACCTTTTTCTCTCATATGCATTTTTGGCAAAATGAGTTTATAATAAATGAGTCTAAATGCAAAACCAAACATGTCAGCGTGCTTTTTTTCTATCGTGACCCACAAATTGGCATGGGTTAAAACGAGAGATCTTCGCTATTTGGACCATTTGCAGGGTAACTAATATCTTCAAAATATGCTATCAGATCTTTATGAAAGTTTGCAGAATTTACAAAATTTATAAATTTCTTTTAAAAGATGGATACGCAATGTATTTAAAGTTGTTTAATTCAGATAATCAACTTAAGATACTGATTACCGTCTATTTCTAAATGAGAAATTCCTCATTTATTTACCATTTGTTTTAGATTTAACGCTCGAAATATTTTATGGACCAAAAGGAAATGTGATTCTCTTTCTAAAGCAGTCATAAAAATTGGGGGTTAGCGTGTTTTATTTTAATGCCATTATTATATCTTTTTTTATTTATAACATTTTAAGGTAAAAAAAATAGCACTTCGGTCACACTTTACATTATTTGTATATGCAGAAACAGATAAAAAAAATGTTTTTTCATTTTATTGCATACTTTTTCCATTAAGTTAAACATGATCAAGCTGTGCTGCAAAAACAAACTTCCGACACACTGACAATTTAAGTGATCATTCTAGCATCATAAACAGCAGACATCAAGATTTTGCTATATTTTTAGATAAATATATTCAAAATATTACAAAAATCCTTTAAGTGAGATCAAACTAATTTGGTTAGTTTCTTTTAATCCTCAAAAACGAAAATCTGTCCGTAGATACAAATACAGAAGTGTTCAGACACATGCAACTTTTCCAGTAACAGGTTTTAAGCAAAATATTATTCACTGTAAAAATGTATTGTATGCCTTGTTAAATGTTATCATGTAAATATCTATATGTACTGTATAAGAGGAAAAGGCGTTGGGACATGTTTGTTAGTTGGAATAACTTGTGCTTAATCCTCTTCTCAACTTTGGGGTATAACATATGTTTAATCAATCAATCAAATCGATCAAAATAGACTTGAACATGATTGATCAAAAGAAAATATCCTTGAATACACATACTGACCTTCCTACCAAGTACATGGTATATTTTTATAACACGCAGCATGAAAGTTATAGAAAAACTCCGAAAATAAGTCCAGATATATGGCTTATATTGGCCACCCTTTGGCCCCCAGCATCACTGAAGAGTCCTAGGAGGATGAAACAGCTGTATGGTGTAGTTTAATTCATTTTTCGGCATACTGTATCTATTATTAAATTTAAAAGGGGCATTATGTGTGTTTGTTACGTCATCTGTAACCGCTATCATGTAAATGTAAATGTGCAGTGTATTAGAGGAAAAGGCGTTGCTAAGTTGCTAACCTGTGCCTAATTATGATCTGCTCAACTTTGGGTAATACATATGTTTAGATCAAATTAATCCAATAACATCAATCGATCGTTAGTTTTTGTTGATATTTCTAGAAATCGACGGTGTAATGTTTTTGGACGGTAGGCAGTGCTATATACTGAGCTACAGGTTTCCCCGGACTAACTTTAGTATTAATTTATAAACACAGACTAAATGGAACAATGTATGATAATCTTTAGAGTGTGACAACTAAGGCCTGACCTGACGTGATTAACAGGATGACCCCACATTTGTACATGTAACCTCGGAGTCACGATCACCGATTCAGGCCTGTTTACCATTGCCCGGAACCATGTAAACAAATGACGAATGCCAGTTCTTTTTTATTGTATCATTTTATACCGAACAAATCACACGTTTAACTGTAACACAAGGTTGATTTTACTATCACAAAATATATTAGAGACAATGCATCATAATGATTAACTCAATTGACTTATTCTTAAATAGTATTAATACACGACGCGAACAAACTGCCTTTACAAAATCTTAACATCCACATCGTGAGAAAGTTGATGTAAAATAATTTGCTATGTTAAATGGTGTAAAGTGTGAGGATATGTTTATGATTTATATTGTATGCATCTTGATCAATAAAATGTTTCAAAAGAAAAGAAATAATTTGCTATGACGATACAATGGAAAAATGAAATCTCAAAATATGTTTACCTGATACTTCATTATTTGACCAAAGAACACCTTCCAAGATATTAAATCCTAGTAGGTTTATATTATAGTGGCGCTGGAGGTTAAAGCATGGACCCTCACTCCCACACCGTAGTTTATCAGCTGGTTAATTACACACTATGCTAATACGAACTTTTCGTACGTGGCGTTGCGTTTATTTTTGTTAAACCAATTTATGATTGATATTTTCTAGTAAACTATAAAATATAACCAATACAAATTGACATACGGATAAAAGAAACGACGGGTTACATACATTGTATGTATGTTTATAAATAAAGGTATGTGCGTTTCAAAGTGACAGACCGAAGGGGTTCTACAGTGTATTGGACTCGTGTTTTTTCATCTCGTTTAAAAGTAAAATAAAATAACGACTGCATATGATTTGTCCATGTCCTGTTTGATAAGGCAGATTCATATGTGTCCATAATCTACCAGGAGCAGTACTACCAGTTGGAGACTATATCTCTGGTCAGTAGAGTTGTCCGTAAGGATGATAAAATCATGGATTGGTACATGTGCATGTATGTAAAACAAATCTCACCTCACGATTACTATTTATATGGAGGTTACGTTTTCTAGATAACGTATCACACAAAGCGAAATATGCCATACAATTATCGAAAAAGCTGTACACCGTGGTGTACTTCATTTTCAGCATTCTAATCTACTACCAAATTGTATATGTGCAGTTTATATTTGTGTGTGTGTCATATATGTACATGTATCATTGTAGGTATTTTACATATATTAAGAATTGACAGTACTACAGATAATCTGATTTACAAAGATATTTCACACACACACACACACACACCCACACACACACACACACACTGATAACGTAAAGCAGACTAGTGTACAGCTATTTAACATGAAATTAAAAGCATTACGGTCATAATATGAACACCGACATGGATGTTTGATAGATATTATTTTCTTTACAACTAATTGAACATTTAAATTGAAATAACCAAATGATACTTTCAGATAAACGTCGTGTTTGATACTTTCTTGGGTTACGTAATTATTTTACTTACCAATAAAGTGTGATTAATCCAAACCTGCCCTGGCGTATAAAACCCGACACACCAGTTACTGACACAACTTTGGTCGATGTGGTTCCCTACCAGGCTAGTAGCGTCTATAGAAACACTACACCTGTAGTGCTAAACCGGAGTCATTGTTTTATCCTCGCTCCAGATACGATTTGAAGTTATCGAGACGTTCTGTCTAATCAGCTCTAATCAACCGTGAGAGAACTGAACTTCATTACTGATACGTCATTTAAATCAAAGAAAAATAACAATGATAGCAATATACTGTTATACTTATCTGTCACGAACCAATTCAAAATAACTTAGGTCAAAGTTCAAATTTCTCAAAGTCTAGTGCCATTTAACTATTGGTAGAAATATAATAGATATATTACAAGATTTGTCCTCGATTAATTTATTTCAAGCTCATAGTTTAAGGTAATATAATTCATTCGGGGATACAGGGGTTCCTTATATATATAAAGAAGGAAACGAATTAGTTAAAATAAGATATAACTTGTAATTTACAGTTGTTCTGTAAAGAAAGATCAACATATTTAAAGCTTAAGAGCCGTTCACTTTTACGGTGATTTTGAATCTTTTTGAAATCTAAAATGTGGGTCTGAAGATCGTTTTATTGCTATTCAATTATCTGTTAGATCTCTGTTAGTTATGTAAATAGGCAGGCTTCAGGAGTGGAAATGGCGGCTCTCTTCTCATTATCTTCATGCTTATTGGTGTTCATTAACTGATGTTTGTTTTGAAACATCCTGTAGCAACCTGGTCGCTTTTATAAACTCTGGGTAACCGCTGGGTATACTAACCTACTATGAGTTATTCTTGCTTAGGTCACAGCTGAAATGAATCTAATTCCTAGTGCCGAACGGTAGGTAATTCAGGTAAGAAGCATGGGCTGTGGCCTCGATCAACAACAATGGTACGGCGTGAGTTTGTAATCATATATCAGTTATCGAGTATAATTAGCTAATTATTGAATAAATAACAACTGTACAAAAGTTCCAAATATGAATACCTCGAGCATTTTATACTGGTACAATGGATTTGTCTGGGGACGATAGCCTTGCTATTATACTAGATTTCGTGTTATGTTTATATTACGTTACGATCCACTATATAACAGTTGGAAATAGTTGTACGAGGCATATATCCATATCGTAACACGAGGCCTAACGGCCAAATCTACATAGATACATCTATAAAACTAAACAGTTTAACGAGTCATCTGTTGTAAATCAAAACAATTGGAACCACTGATCTTAGATACGGTTACTCATTTATACCTGGCTGATTCAAACCTATCTTGATTCATTATAGCTAGAGTATTTTTTCACTTTTGCGGGGTTTAGATACATTTTTCGAGAGAAATGCCACCCCCAATTGTCATAAAGGCTAAAGGGTGGACAGCTTCGGGGTCGAAAAATCGACCAAACCTACATTTTTTGCATCAAAAATCACATTTCATAGTTGAGGTACGAAAAAAACGCTTGGTACCGTTGGAAAAATGGATATTATTTTATTTCAAAACCTCCTAAATGCACGTCAAATGTATCCTCCTTCTGCAGAAATAATGTCAATTTCCTCTAAAAACACGCAAAATGTCCGTCTCATAGTCTTCGTCGGGTATCCTGCCACTTATGCATAGCAAATGAGTTTTGACGTCACTGCACACGCTGGTCTTTCGCTGTCATTGGATGCCTATAATTAGAAGAAGACCGCCATCCAATGACAGCGAAAGGGCAGCGCGTGCAGTGACGTCAAAACTCATTTGCGTTCCCTTTCTCCTTCCACCATCCCCAACTATTCTAATCTTACCTTCTTTTCTCTTTCCCTTCCTCATTTGGATTCAAAATCACTATACAATTTTGACTAAGGAAGAAGACATACATACATGATAATATAATTGAAGTTTTTATTGGTATTGTATAATAGGTTTATTTTATACGCATGGTTAGTATTACGTCTTAGTAATACAATAACAATTTATTTTGGCTCGATAACACTTGTTTGTGTTGGTCATCTACCCGTCTCTCACATGTCTGTTCTACTAATTGCTCAGGACAGTGTGATGATGGTAAAGACAAAGATAAACTAAATATCTTGAACAATCGGAGTCAAAAAATGCCGGATTTTTACGAATGATTCCGATAGCCGTACGTTTCGTCACAAAACAAATCGTAAAAGTTCCATGAGATGACTTTTCCAACATTTGGGAAAATGGCATGTTCCCAAACTAAATATAAAAAAAAAATTTAACCGAGTTAGGTATAGTTTGACATTTGTTATTTTGAATGCAGATACAGGGTGTTTCATAATATCTGATACTTTCTAAATTTCAATAACTCATCCAATTTTAATCATAGAAAAATAATATATATACCACAGGAAAGCACATTTTTCTAAATTTTATTCTCATATCTAATTGACAATACTAAATAGGATATTAAACATTTAAATTTTGGTTAATAAAAGGTACCTTTTTATACCAAGTGTTCCAAATGACGTCCATTTTGGTCAACGACAAGGTCAATTATACGTCTAAAATTCTTATTACATGTAACTAATGCACATGTTTCGGTAGAAATTGCATGTATTTCTCTCCAGATAGCCTGCTTAAGGTCTACAGTGTTCTCAGGAGATGGATTGTACACTCTGTCCTTCAGATAACCCCACAAAAAGAAATCCAAAGGGTTGAGGTCAGGTGCATGTGGCGGCCACTCTGTACGAGTCTTCAGCGATATCATCTATCTTCCAAAAATTGAATCCAACCACTCAAGAACAACTCCAGCTGCATGTGGTGTAGCGCCATCCTGTTGAAACCACACTGATCTTATGTTAGCAGATTTCTTTTGCAAGGCCGGCAAGAATTTTCTTTTCAGAAGCTGGAGATAGCGATCAGAGTGAACTGTCATGGCGTTGCCATTAGTGTCCTCATAAAAGAATAGGCCAATAATTCCAGTTGAACTAAGAGCCGCCTAAACGGTTAAATTATCACCATGTAATGATTTCTCGGTATAGAATTGTGGTTTTTCAGAACCCCAGAATCTGAAATTCTGCTTGTTTACCTCATAATGTAGGTAAAAATGAGCCTCATCTGAAAACCAAACGGTATCCGGAAACGTCTGTGGCTGCTCTATAACCCACCTCGCAAATGCCAACCTAGAATGAATGTCAGTGTCTTTCAGGTGCTGCATTATTGAAATCCGATATGGCGTCAAGTGCAAATCAAATTTAAGTATCCTGTAGACACTAGAGATACTTTTCCTATTACTGTCTATGTCCTTTAACACTTGTCGCACAGACTTTTGGGGAGTTTCCTCTATTACTGTTCTCACATTTTCAATATTGTCCTCAGAATGAGCACATTTAGGCCTTCCCTTGTTTGCATGTCTTCCATCAGCAACTGATCCTTTGTGTTCAAACCTCTTTACAACACGCTTAATCTGCATTGTTGACATCCTCGGTATCTCTGGATACTTTTTATGCATACATCTTGCCACTTTTATAGGTGAGTTTAGCTGATAAAACAGTTTTACTATTTCTGCAAGATGTTTTTCAGACACCTCCATCTTTGCGATTGCCGAAGACGTCATAGATGACATCATAAATGACGTCATCGATGACATCATATATGACGTAATATTTTCCCGAACTGTTAATTAAACAAAACTTGGAACAATTACCTATCATGTGGTGTATACAGTTTTTTGAGAAGTGACTGAGAAAAGTCGATTTAGAATGTATCAGATATTATGAAACACCCTGTATAAGGACCAAAATGCATCTTTTTAATAATTATACTGTTGGCGCAATTTGTTTTAACATCCCATCAACCATTGATATTTTGTTAACAGAATAGTGTTGAATGCTATCATAAACATCAACGATCAACGTTTGTCAGTAAAACTCTCTGCTTTTTTCATAATCATTTCAGCACTAATGCCACGTTCCTCCCATCCTCAAAAATACCATAAACACTATCGTAACGAAAAGTGTTGACCAGGAGAACACAACGAATAGAAACCAGTCCAGTATGGCCGCTACCTCTGGCCAGGTATACATTAGGAGAGCTCCATTGTGCTCCGCGCTGTAATGCTGTAGAAGCATGTCACTCAGAGGTTCCTTCCGGTTCCGGCAGCAACAGTAGCCCCTCCAGCATGCTCCTCTTGCGAAAAGTCTCCTGGTGATCTTGTGAAGCCAGACGGGTACGTGATGCTCGGGGTTCTTGAAGTGGATACGGAGTACCAGCACCGACAGTCCTACCGCAAGTACGCCCATGATCAGGGTGAAGGCCAGGTAAACGGCTGTAAAATTACATAGGGTACTTACTGTTATACACAAATATACTGACTGTACGCAGGGGCTCCAATATTTGTAAGCATTTTCTTCAGGTTGGAAAGTATGATTTATGTAAAGATTATTTTACACAGTCAAAATATGTTTTTATGTGACGTTTCGATGAATGTACCCTGTCACCTTTATCAGACTAATGACCAACAAAGCGTATGCATACAACAGTTGTAATTTACAGGTTGGTAAAAGAGTGAGTCGGTTCTAAACCGGGATGAGGGGATTCACATACTCTTGCACATCTAAGACCAAGTCACATACAAATCGTAGATGTATCTAGTCATTTCGGTGCAACAACTTTACTATTGTAGATACATTGTACGCCTAACAGTGTAGACAAAATGACCGATTTACCAACTCGAAATGTTTTACAACTGTTGTATGCATACGCTTTGTTGGCCATTAGTCTGATGAAGGTGACAGGATACATATCGTACTAAAAAAAGGGACTCGAATATGTTTAATGTATAATCGGTTTACAAATGAAATAAAAGACTTATAATTTCTATCGATGTCACGATTGATTTATATGTGCAGTTAGTCGTATACAAGACACTTTTCATCTTTTTAATATGATTTTCCAGAAATAAACTGTCAAAGAATCTTATTTTATGGATTCCAGTTGTGTGCTATCGTTAAACATAGGGCCAAGCATAAAACTTATATGAAACACTCACACAAAATCGAAACATTGAGTGATGTGCTGGGCATGCTGTCCGCGATCAGCGTCAGGAGGACGGCCAAGGCCAGTAACACTGTCAAGGAATACGACACCTTCTCCCCAGAATCCACCGGAAGTATGAAGACGAGGGTAACAAGAAAGGAAGTAATAAGAACCGGAAGTATAACGTTAGTGACGTAGTAGTCATAACGACGAGTGAGAACCATGACGAACCGGAGCAGTGAGAACTTCTTTACGTCATTGGCCACCGTCTCTGTGATTACTCTCTTCTCGACCCGGGAGGTGACGTACACCCACTCTCCGTTTTCCCTGTGGAGATAAGCATATGTCGACATTCTGATAAATACTTAAAGTAATGATTCAGATGTGATATCTAGAAAGGCGAAAATGCTGGTTAAAACTGTAAAATTTGCTTAAAATCACAACAAAATCATGTAAATTACAGCTTTAGACACCACCATCAGAATCTACAACTCCTTAATTATATCAGCGGTACATGTTGTATCATAAACACGTTATATATAAGGAATCAACTTTACACAATATCCTCGACGTTGATATCTTCCCGCAGGCTGAAGAGGTTCAGTTCGTCCATCGTGTACGCCCAGCTTGTGACGTCGATGGCACACTCCTGGGTATCGAAGGGGTAGTAGGTGGTGTCTATGGTACAGGAAGTGACGAAAATCTGGGGCAGTTCCCAGTCCACCTTCCCAGTGTCAGACACACGGAACAACAGATTGTCGTCCTGTAGTATGGACACGTCGTCAACTCTAAATAAAGATCATACAGCATTTCGTATATCCTCATTGCAAATGGTAATTCCGATATTATATACTGAAACGAAAAAGAAACGCAACATGGAAAATTGTGATTAATTTTGTATTAAATATACATATCTGTATAAAAATCGCCGATATAAACATGCAACCTGCCTAACACCCATACCAATCTTCAAAATCACCCAAGTGTGACTAGAGACCTATGCACTTCCGGCGCGGTAAAAACATCAAAAACCGTGCCTGTACAAACATATGCGTTCTTTTTTCATTCAAACCAGTATCAATTCATCACTAACATTGAGCCACATCATCGCCAATACTTTTGCAAACAATAATTCCTTTTACAATTATGCCACGGTTATCAAAGGTTGATAGAGGACGTGCTATAGCGATGCTTCTGGCAGGGAACACGCAACTTCACGTCGCTCGACAATTCAGAGTTCACAAATCGACTATTAGTCGATTAGTTTCACGTCTTAACGCAACAGGAAGAGTCGATGACCAGCCGAGATCAGGACGTCCACGCGTAACGTCGCGACGTCAAGACCGGGTTCTTAGGTTGGCACACCTGCGTAACAGGAGATTAACGGCCGCTGAAACGGCAAGGAATACGATTGGTAATCATAACCGTCGAATTCATCCCCAAACAGTGATCAACAGACTGCGTGAGGCTAATTTGCGTGCAAGGCGACAGTACGTTGGTTTACCACTAACACCGCAACGTCGAGCACGTCGTATGCAATGGGCAACGGCACATATGCCCAGACGTTTTCCTATGAGACGTTGGAGGTCTATGCTCTTCACCGATGAATCTCGATTCACGTTATTTCGAGCAGATGGCCGTCAACGTGTGTACCGGCGTCGAGGCGAACGTTTTGCTGACGCCTGTGTTTTGGAACACGACCGATTTGGGGGTGGATCAGTTATGGTTTGGGCGGGAATCTCCCATGGTTTGAAGACGCCTTTGGTGATAGTCAATGGGAATTTAACGGCCGTACGCTATCGGGATGAGATCCTTAGGCCCCATGTTGTGCCGTTTGTTAGGCAGCATCATCTAACCTTTCAGCAAGATAACGCGAGACCACACGTTGCAAGAGTCTGTAGAGACTTTCTTGCGACACAGAACATTGCTCCTATAGATTGGCCTCCATATAGCCCCGACCTGTCCCCAATCGAGCATTTGTGGGATGAATTAGACAGAAGAATTCGAAATCGCCGTAACCCCCCAAATACCCTCCCTCAGTTAGCAAATGCACTCGTCCAAGAATGGAATAACATTCCAATACGGAAAGTCAATGCCCTGATGAACTCAATGCAATAAAGAATTAGAGATGTGATAACTGTTCGAGGAGGACACACACGATATTAGGGCACGGTTTCAAAACTGCTGCCATTTCAACTTGGATTCACGTAGGGTACTACCAATCATGACCTTCTAGCAAAGTGACCTGTTCTTAAAAATCTCTAAATATTGAATAAGGATGTTACATCAATATTCAATATTAACTATTACATATGAAATTTAAACATAATGCTCACAATTATTATTTTATTAAACCTACAATTTGAAGTTGCGTTTCTTTTTCGTTTCAGTATATATTGATAAATAGAAATACCATTTTGTATTTTAATTGATAACATTGACAAAAAGCGTGCCTCAAATATTCAGGATCATAAACCGCGTATAGTACCTTAATTGGTTGCCGTTCAAGATATAATATACAAAATGTTAAACGATATGGCGACAAAATTCCCAAACGATTTTATTCGATCTGCCTATACGCAACATGTGCAGTCAAGAACAACTAGATGTAGATCATATTTACGAAATATGTTTTATTTACCAACTATTCTGAAACGGTCATTTACACATCAACGTTCTTTTATTTGCAATAATGTACCTTCTTATCACATCAGAAATATGTCAAACAATATGTTATGAAATAAACCGAAGTATTCTCTTTTGAAATTTATCACTTTTTCTTATCTCATTTACTCATACTAAGAACAAAGGAAAAGACATGGATCCTTCAGGGTATCGATATCTGAACAAAAAAGTATTTAATTGGAATCTTAAAACCACTCAGACTGTAACCAAACTTGTTACATCATATGAATAGTTGCATAGTATTTCTGTTCCACATCATCTACACACAATGTATATACTGTTGTGTCCGGTTAATTTCCATATCATAAGGTCGATATGGGAATAACCCGGGCAAAACAAAGTCATGTATTAAAAGGTGTGAAAGCGGCAGATAAAACTCACGAATTGTCGATGAAGAGCTCAGGTTTCCAAACATCGCTGTCTGACGCATAAATGTGACTTACGTCATCGTAATTTGCCTTCGCCCACTCCAGTCGTTGATCATACCAGTCCTGCTTGCCATAACAAAACCGTGTATCAACTGTTAAGAGTAACTTTTTCGGAAGGAAATTATGATTAAATGGAGTATTTCTCATTGTTTTAACAAAATACACGCACAGAATTCAGATGGTTATCCCATGGGTTGTCTGTCATAATTGTCATTTTTTTCAAAAATGCTGGCATCAAATAGGATTAGGAAGTGCTGCTACTAAATAAGTCTTGAAAATGGAACAAAATTTGATTAGCAATGCCAAAATAAGTATAAAAATTTGGTTTGCTTCATCATTGTTTTTTTTGTAACACATACGTATGTAAAAGTCTTTTCTAAAATTAAATACACAAATATTTTGATCTTACCACTGTGAGCCAGCCAATTCCAGACATGCTCTGATCCACCATGCTCTGAAATATATAACAATCCTTCGGCATCACACGTGGATCTATTTACTTATGATACGTATACATATCTCAGATAACTGCCTGAGAAACACGATCAGAATACCGAAGCGTCAATAAAACAATAATCTGCAATCGAAATCAATTAAACAAGATACATAGGAGACCCTAGAAAAAGTAAAGAAGAATAAGACCATGTGTACCGGAAGAGTAAGCGTCTTCTGCTTCATCGACGCCGCCGCCATGTAAATATCGGCTGTCTCATCCAAACAATTATCGTGGCCTAAATATGATCACAAAAGCAGGCAAACTGATGATCACATTACAAAATGTCCACTTCATATCATACATGTGTCTTAAGGATGCATACTATTTCAGGGAGAGAACTTGTATAGGCCTTGCCTGCTGCTCAATTCCTTTATAATAACATATTTTGAAATGGAAAAAAAAAGATACAGAATACTTACAAGATACAAGATACAAGATACAAGATACAAGAAGCTTTATTTTACGTCGAATGTAGTAATGGGTAACATAAGCTCTCAAGAGCTTGTATTTCGACAAAACATGACAATAAAATGTACAGACAAAACGTAACAAATATATAAAGCATAAAACATGATAGCAAAGCACATGCACATGGAAGATACGTTTAAGAACAGAAAGCACTATTAATTTAAAATAAATGGCTATGAAACTATAAATTATAATAGACGAGAGATTAAGGTAACACAGATTAATTGTTAGGAAATGATAGTTAAGAATGAACACTTGCATAACTCGGATACAGTGTTGCTAAAGGTAAAGTTAAAACACTATCAGGGCTACGTGTAATTTACATATATGCTAATATAGCAAAAAGTAAAAATTTCCAGGATATACACTAATATAGTGTGACTTAAAAGAAAACTTTCTGGAGAAATAAGAAAAGGATTAAACAAAGCAATATAGCAAAATAAAAATAGTACCAAATGTCGGGGTATTTTGTTTTAGTGTATAAATAAAATCATAATACCAGAATTTGTCCCGAAAAAAGCTCAGGGTGAGAGAAACATAAGAGTGGTTGGGCCAGTCCCTACCGACAAATTATGTCTCTCCCACCCCATGCCTGCTGATTAAATTTCATGGTACATCTTTATGGACATGCAATTGATTGATATTAAAGTATAAAAAATAAAAATAGAAAAGCATGTATAAACAGCGTACCAAGCAGCATAGCAACAAACATAAAAAAGCACAGCAAACCTGAGGGTTTACAAAGTCAAAAATTTGTACCAAGCAGCAAAAACATGAAGCAAAAACACAATACTTCGCAATGATACCATGAGGACGATCTTAAAACTTCCTTGAAGTGATGAAATGAATAAATAAAAAAAGTGTTTGCAATAAAAAAAAATGAAACAAAATATATACACAGCAATGAGACATTAGTTAAAACAAGAGAAGAAAACATGAAGGAAAAATAACATACGGTGATGAAATGGCAAATATATGAACTAACCGTCACAAACCTAATAACAAAAGTAATAAAAGGTCTTTATATTAATTGAATGATATGCATCGTACAATTATACATGAAATCAAGAATTTAACAATTGAGGTTAAAACACAAACATAAAGTAACATTCAGAACTCTTAAGCCAAAAATATTATTTAAAAAGCCTTGCTTATAGTCTTCATCAATCTGAATCTCTCGAATCCCTGTGCCGCTAGGTTGTTCATCAGCAGCGACATATATCTCAAAAAGATCGATATTCAGATCAAGCCCTAGAATAACGAATCAACTGCGATATGTAAACACCATGAAGATTTGAGAAGCAGGGGTGTTACATGTACTACCAAGAAAGGGAAAATTCTAACGTTTGGAAAATTGAAATTGTTTAGTGTAAAGTTTAGTAGTAAAATTACCTGTATTGGTTATAGTTCATGTAAATATAGAGATAGAACCTGATGTTGAAGAATCTTTCAATGGTTTTAAGCAAAGGATTATTATCGAATGTCACCGTAGGGTAATGATATAAGGGTCGACGTCATTATACGGCAATCGTAGTGACAATGAGGACGAACACTCTCCATTCATCTTATCAAATTATGCAAACCATATATCAGTGAAAATGTGACTTGTAACCAGACCAATTACATGAGTCAGTGACAGTAAAAGAAAGTGGATACCTTTGAATAAGCACAAAATAGTCAATGAAATACTGTAACAGTTGTAATTTTTTGTGCAATGTACATATGGATTTCCTACATATATGGACCACAAATGATGAAAGATAACGTTCAAGCTTTGAAAACAGCAATAGATTACCTAAGAATGAGCGAAACCGAAATTGATCACAAGATCGTAGAATATATGGCAGATTGTTAGCACAGGAAAGCGTCTAGTACGTCTGAGAATGAAGGTCAAATCAAGGCAAAGCCATGATAAACGACAGAACTCACCACAATACAAGTGGGGGAAATGCTTTTAGCTGATATAGATTAGAGGGAAATTACTAACTATACCAACATATATATGTAGATGTAGCTTTCAATTTCAAATTAAATAATATTTAAATGTCAATAGACAAATATATTGTACAGCAGGCATAATCTAGTTAAACCCTTTCCAAACACAGAAACAAAGAGTGGAACAAGCAATGACGTTGATACATATACTAATGCAGTAACAATATATAATCAAAGTAGTGGAAACAACTGGTAAGTCCTGTAATCATTTCAGTTCAATTCAATAATCCATGTCCCAACTTTTTATCGGTCACGAATAACAATCGGAAAAGAAAAAAATATTGTTTTATTGAGTTGCATCAACTCACCAGATCGCCGATGGAGAGGATATATCATCTATATAGAGAACAAGACTTACCACATCGTTGATGGAGAGGATATATCATCTATAAGGAGAACAAGACTCACCAGATCGTTGATGGAGAGGATATATCATCTATAAGCAGAACTAGACTCACCAGATCGTTGATGGAGAAGATATATCATCAATAAGGAGAACTAGATTCACCAGATCGTTGATGGAGAGGATATATCATCTATAAGGAGAACAAGACTTACCAGATCGTTGATGGAGAGTATATATCATCTATATAGAGAACAAGATTCACCAGATCGTTGATTGGGAGGATATATCATCTATAAGGAGAACAAGACTCACCAGATCGTTGATGGAGAGGATATATCATCTATAAGGAGAACAAGACTTACCAGATCGTTGATGGAGAGGATATATCATCTATAAGGAGAACTAGACTCACCAGATCGTTGATGGAGAGGATATATCATCTATAAGGAGAACTAGACTCACCAGATCGTTGATGGAGAGGATATATCATCTATAAGGAGAACAAGACTTACCACATCGTTGATGGAGAGGATATATAATCTATAAAGAGAACTAGACTCACCAGATCGTTGATGGAGAGGATATATCATCTATAAGGAGAACTAGACTCACCAGATCGTTGTTGGAAAGGATATATCATCTATAAGCAGAACTAGACTCACCAGATCGTTGATGGAGAAGATATTTCATCTATAAGGAGAACTAGATTCACCAGATCGTTGATGGAGAGGATATATTATCTATAAGGAGAACAAGACTCACCAAATCGCTGATGGAGAGGATATATGATCTTTAAGGAGAACAAGACTCTCCAAATCGCTGATGGAGAGGATATATCATCTATAAGGAGAACTAGACTCACCAGATCGTTGATGGAGAGGATATATCATCTAGCTATAAGGAGAACAAGACCCACCAAATCGCTGATGGAGAGGATATATCATCTATAAGGAGAACAAGACTCACCAAATCGCTGATGGAGAGGATATATCATCTATAAGGAGAACTAGACTCACCAGATCGTTGATGGAGAGGATGTATCATCTATAAGGAGAACAAGACTCACCAGATCGTTGATGGAGAGGATGTTTCATCTAGCTATAAGGAGAACAAGACCCACCAAATCGCTGATGGAGAGGATATATCATCTATAAGGAGAACAAGACTCACCAAATCGCCGATGGAGAGGATATATCATCTATAAGGAGAACAAGACTTACCAGATCGTTGATGGAGAGGATGTATTATCTATAAGGAGAACAAGACTCACCAGATCGTTGATGGAGAGGATGTTTCATCTATAAGGAGAACAAGACTCACCAGATCGTTGATGGAGAGGATATATCATCTATAAGGAGAACAAGACTAACCAGATCGTTGATGGAGAGGATGTTTCATCTATAAGGAGAACAAGACTCACCAGATCGTTGATGGAGAGGATGTATCATCTATATAGAGAACAAAACTTACCAGATCGTTGATGGAGAGGATATATCATATATAAGGAGAACTAGACTCACCAGATCGTTGATGGAGAGGATGTATTATCTATAAGGAGAACAAGACTCACCAGATCGTTGATTGAGGGGATATATCATCTATAAGGAGAACAAGACTCACCAAATCGCCGATGGAGAGGATATATCATCTATAAGGAGAACAAGACTTACCAGATCGTTGATGGAGAGGATGTATTATCTATAAGGAGAACAAGACTCACCAGATCGTTGATGGAGAGGATGTATCATCTATATAGAGAACAAAACTTACCAGATCGTTGATGGAGAGGATATATCATATATAAGGAGAACTAGACTCACCAGATCGTTGATGGAGAGGATATATCATCTATAAGGAGAACAAGACTCACCAAATCGTTGATGGAGAGATATATCATCTATAAGGAGAACAAGACTCACCAAATCGTTGATGGAGAGGATATATCATCTATAAGGAGAACAAGACTCACCAGATCGTTGATGGAGAGGATGTATCATCTATAAGGAGAACAAGACTCACCAGATCGTTGATGGAGAGATATATCATCTATAAGGAGAACAAGACTCACCAAATCGTTGATGGAGAGGATATATCATCTATAAGGAGAACAAGACTCACCAGATCGTTGATGGAGAGGATGTATCATCTATAAGGAGAACAAGACTCACCAGATCGTTGATGGAGAGATATATCATCTATAAGGAGAACAAGACTCACCAGATCGTTGATGGAGAGATATATCATATATAAGGAGAACAAGACTCACCAGATCGTTGATGGAAAGGATGTATCATCTATATAGAGAACAAGACTTACCAGATCGTTGATGGAGAGGAGATTTAGGCCAACTTTTGCCGTCATATTAAAGTTCGGTCTGACCATTCTGTTATACACATTCTTTTTGAATATCGTCTTACGGATTTGTAATTCTCCCCGAGAGGACCAGCATGCAACACAGCTAACTACAATTAGAACCAGTGGTTTTTAACTGCCGTGTTATTTGGTCCGACAATTGATAGGCCGTTATGAAATCAACCATGATTTTGATATGTTAATTAAAGAGGTTTAATTACTTGACTAGTTTGAACAACTATATTTCAATTGACCTCTGGCCAGGAGAACAGACGTTTAGACGTGATTTTTTTATTTACATTTAGACATTTTTGAAATTACGGGAGCTGTTACATGGATTCACAAAATGCTGATACAGCTACAAAAACTTATCAAAGTTGTCAGGTTGTAATGATCATTTAGGTTTGTTTCTCAGTTTCTCTGAATACATGGTTACATACCGGTAATTACTTTATGTGAAAAGATTCTTTTTGTTTGTTAAAGGAGTAGGACTCAAACATTTTTGCGTCCACTTTTGTTTTCCACGCGCTAGTCAATTCGTAACCTTTGTATGTCTACTTACATAATTCCGAAGTTGCGACAATGATACCCCTCACCATTTCATAGTTTTTGGTGCAAAATCTCAAAATAAATTACTAGTAGTATATAAAAACAGGGAGCGTTACGACCCTTCTTTGTGAGTCCAGGCCACATACGTGTCTTTATAACACGCACTTTTACACATAAAACAAAATATAAGGGAATACCGAAGCGTCAAAGACCATAATGAGTACTTACACCTTAATGGCTAAATTTTGTACAACGTAGCTTTGTGCAGTTAAAGGATTTTTCTATAAATATAATTTTAAAATATCAACTTCTCACTTGTGTTTAAATGTAGACAAAATGACCGTTTTCATGTAAAACTATGCTGCAGACACGCGAGCTCATTAAACTAAAGAAATAGTCTTCAGCCAATGTTTCTAAAATAGTTTGTAAATTGGTTATAACAAGCTAATTCGTGGAATTTATGTCCCCCGCTTCAGGGCCACTTGGGGGGAAACATCATGTGCGTAGAGTTCTGGCATTTTGTACATGATGCCTATATTTCATGATAAAAAGGGGGATAACTCCGTAAAATACGCGCGGAATTTCACGAAAATCGAACTCATTCGAGATACTTGAATAATAAGTATCCTCAACAAGTTTGATGAAAATCGAATTATTCCTTCAAAAGATAGAGCACGGAAAGCAATTTTTTGTACATAATGCTTTCATTTGGCAATGAAAGGGACAAAACTCTGTCGAATTCCAAAGAAAGTTGAGATACGACATCCAAACCCGTAATATATGTTAGACATCATTACCTTATATAATATTCTACAGAATTTAAAGTGAATTAAATAAAAAACATAAGAGTTATGGCATTTTGTACATGATGCCTATATTTGGTGATAAAAGGGGGATAACTCCATAAAATATGCGCGGAATTTCACGAAAATCGAACTCATCCGAGGTACTTGGATGATAAGTATCCTGACCAAGTTTAATGAAAATCGGATTATTCCTTCAAAAGATAGAGCACGGAAACGAAGTGTGACAGACAGACGGACAGAGGGAGGCAATGAAAGGGACAAAACTCTGTCGGATTCCAAAGAAAGTTGAGATACGACATCCAAACCCGTAATATATGTTAAACATCATTACCTTATATAATATTCTACAGAATTTAAAGTGAATTAAATAAAAAACATAAGAGTTATGGCATTTTGTACATGATGCCTATATTTGGTGATAAAAGGGGGATAACTCCATAAAATATGCGCGGAATTTCACGAAAATCGAACTCATCCGAGGTACTTGGATGATAAGTATCCTGACCAAGTTTAATGAAAATCGGATTATTCCTTCAAAAGATAGAGCACGGAAACGAAGTGTGACAGACAGACAGAGGGACGGACGGAGGGACGGACAGAGGGACGGACGGACAAACCCAAATCAATATCCCCCGTTCCTCCGGAAGCGGGGGACAAAAATGCTGGTTTGTTATCTGAGGGACCATTAAATTAAGCAGGCAAACTTGGGGAGGGTGATATGATATACATACTAACCGTGCAGAAGCAAGCAGACTAGACTCGATAGCCTACATTCCATCTTTGTTTATAAAGACAGTCACGCTCTATTTCATCGAGGGGATCTTGGAGCAGCCTAGATCTGAAGAAAAATAAAAAAGTAGATATCATTATGGTCACTATATTTCAAGCCATTTCGAGACACAAAGGGCATATGCTAACCCAATTATGGTCTTATTGTTACTACGTATATAAAGTACCGTTATCTAGGTGATGATACGGTATAGCAGATCTTTGTATGGGGAGTGTTGTGATGGTTTATACAACGTAATAAATTAATTTGTACATTGTACGTTTAAGTTGTGAATGCTGGTGGTATGCAATGTGTATTTGTAGTCCTTCATTAAAATGTCTATGTTATGTATCATTGGAACAGGAAGACTATTTACCTGAAACTGCATTAGGAGACCTACTCCCTAGTTCCTATCTAATTATTTCCGTTATTAGCAGCTATAATGAGACGGTTTCAACGGCAAGCCGTCTGACTCTTTATTACCTATCCTTGGAGCGAACGGTAAGTGGTTGTACCTGGCTGCCAGCATTTATCTCAGGTACCACATCTACAGTTGGAACTTTCATCACAAAGGGGCGTAGCTAGCTACAGTGGGGTGTGCTATGAGCGAGTGCTACTTGGGTCCCACATTTGTCGTTATAAATGACAAGGGGTTTGTTATAACGGAGTTCAACTAGGATGTAACGGATTGGTAATAAACCATAACAGCTATGGTCAGCATTAGTCCTGAGTGTAACAAAAGTCTACTTGAGGTCGTGATAAATTATTGCAAATAAGGTTAATCGGGATTCGGTATGAAGGATTGTTTTAGTAAGATTTAGTAAAAACGAGCTAAATTAAAAAGACAAATTAATTTTATAGTAGTTTGTTTCTCCAGGCTAGTTTTTGTGTTTGGGTAGAATGAAGCCATATTAAATTGTCTCGGCTGATTGCACATGTGAATGTAAAAAGAAAACATTAAATCATATTTACATTTAACAGATTGTATGTAAAATTGTATTTGTTGCATCGGCTATGTCATTATCTGTTTCACCATTTTATGTAAAGCAGGAACAACCCAGTTAAGAAAGACGTACAGTTGTGGTATCGCACAACGCACCAAAAAATGCGTGCGTTCATCGTGCATACCTCGTGCACACATCGTTCGCCCATGGTGCGAACAACTGGGCGATCTAAAGATCGTGCGTTTATGTGTGCGATAGAATCGCACCATTTGGTACAATTGGTCGATACATATTACGGAATGAAAAACATATGGAACCCTCTTGTCCAAAAAGTATTTAAATTCGCATCATATTTATTGGGATTATGTCAATTTAACAATATACAGTAAACAGTATTACAGTGACCATGAGACAGCCAAGTGCGGGTTAAGCTAACAGGTAACAGAATAGGTAAATAACATGCCAGAGTTTTACCTGTCCCGTGTGCGGCAATCCGCTCCGACAGCCATTACCGAGCGACCGTTATGAAAACAAACTGCACTCTTATAATTAGTTATTTGAAAACCCCCTCCCCGACAATTTACCAGTGTTTTCACACCTAGGCGAGTGTTGTAAGTGCCCCGGGCCAGAGACATCTACATATATTGTCCATGTACAGTTGCAGTGTATAACTGTAAAACTGGCAATATTTACTTGAATGAGAACTTGTCAATATGTGTTGAAAGTTTACATGTGTCTATTTGGTTTGTTTCAAAAACTACAGAAAGACTATTGCTAATTTTATGAAATATATAGATAGAACTATCAGCTCATGTAAATAGTTACAATATATAAATATGTTTGAAACATCTAGCGCGAAACCGTATATATTGTTAAACCATTTCTAAATTTATATCAACCACGATTGTCATCGCACAATGTTAGTTTATCGTGCGCCCACATGTGCGTTAGAAATTATCGCCCAGGATCGCATCGTTCGCACATCGTGCATACACCGTTCGCCCATCGTGCGCCCACAGCACATCGTGTAACGTTGTGCGATCCCACAACTGTATATAAATTACGTCTTTTTAGATGTAGATGCAGTGTTCACGGTTTTTGTTTAGAATCACTATCCGACATGATAACGTGTTCCTGATGTTAGGGCATGGACACGACCACATGGGTTTGTGTGGTTTGGCGTTTTTGCCTGAGTTTTGCTATATAGGTTTGCGATGTTAAGCATGTTGATTTCGATAAAACATGAATTTCCACAGACTTGTTCTGTGGGATGTAACCCATGTACCACGTTGACAAGCTCTTCACACAGGGATCCCATGTTGTGATAGTAATTTGATATCTCATACTGCACCTGTGTTATGTACAGAGATCGTGACAGACACAGGAAAGCCCACTGATGATAAACAGTTATACGAACAGTAAATCTAATAAAGTATAAAACTAAATAACAACCCTTTGAAGATTGCGCTTCATATTGTATGTAATTCTTAAAACAAAATGAAATTAGTGTTGTATATGAATGAAAGAGAAAACCTTTCGGATATGATGATACTTTCGTCAACAGTACAACGTTTTCTATTTGGTAGATATGCATGTGAACCTGTTTTCCTTTTTCTAAATTCTGAAAACTGAGCCTAATGTTATGTTTACCTTCACTCAACAAGCCGATCCCATTATGACACATACGAGAATAGCAGCTTTATAATTAAGTTTCACTTTAGCCAAATAATACATTTTAACTGAGCCATAGAGCTGTTTCGTCCTTCGACGACTCCTCAAAAGAAATCAATGTAATCAATCTTCGTTCAATAAAAAATATTAACGAAGTGTCAACAAAATTATAATCCTAACTTAAAAGTACAAGAGAATAAGACCATGTGTTCCGGAAAACTAAGCTGCTTCTGCTTAATCGACGACAATTGCCATGTAAATCTTGGTAACTTCCAAGTAGACTTACCCGAAATGATCACCGAGTCCTCATTGTCAATCACAACAAGTACAATGCGTGCACACTAATGAACATACTCAAAAGCGTCCATATTCATATCGTACAAAGATACAGAATATTTCTCAATGAGACAAAGATGGCGACCATAAAACCTGCCCATAGTTCTGACCAACCTGCACCTCTCGGATCCCTTTGTTGTGAGTTTGTCAGCAGTCAAAATCGATCACGAAAATCACGAGAATCAACTGCGACATAGGTAGATAGAAAGTTCATGATCGGAAAATTGAAATCGATACGTTTATCGTATACAGTGTACCTTAGTAGTAAGCTGTCCATATAGTTCTTTAATTCAGGAATTGATATAATCGTTAGGTTCCCTCGAATCAAATGTGTTGATTCCGATTCTTTTACCACTCATTGTCTTGAAGATTTGGTTTTCACACCATCTAAAATTATCCAACTTTCAGCATCAGCATACGTTAACACTTACAATTATATATCACGGAAGTCCGTGTACTCATATGTCGCACCACAAACTAAACATGTAGAATCCATGCATATCTTTGGAATTTGTCGAGATACTTATATGATCGTCCAATACTTAATCCATTTGAATATATTATGATAGCTCCGTTTTCGTTTCACTTTGTTTTCTTTTTGTAAATTAATTTTAATGAAATTTACATGTATACACGGAATTTTGGCTGGGGTTGGTCAAAGGGGGGAGGGTATACAATTCAAAATTTCTTACGAATTGGAAATTGTAGTAATACGTTTAGTTTTTTGTAGTTTGTGCTAAGTAAGTAGCAGATTGTAAGATTTAAGTAGAAAATTATTTAGTAAAAAATATGTCAAGGTCACATATATTTTTATATCAAATACTTTAAGAAAATCTTCCATAAACTGATTTCAAAACAAATTGACAACAATGATCTACACTTCATGGAGATCATGGTATATACTTGGCAGGTAACTGACCCCGTAGGTATCTATGGGACTTTGTGGCGGGGCCCTAGAGGGGTTTCCTTTTGCATTTATTTATTTTTAATTATAATCTTTCAAGGAAAAAAATTGGCTCATTGTTATCAGACATGGAAGTTAATATCCTCGGAAAGTGGGAGAAGAATTCTGAAAGATCTACAATTTTTTTTAACCACAGGGGGATCTGTTTGGGGCCCTAAATTGTGTCAAAATTGGCATTTTCAGCTGCAATCAACATTTAAAAATCTATTAGTCCAATTCTAACCAAACTTGCAGCTGACTTCAAAATATCTTCCTGAAAAATATTAGCCTTATAACTGATAGGCCACAGAAAGGCCCAAATTTGACCCCTCTTTTCCTATTATGATACCGATATTATTGTTAGAAATCATCATACATGTACATGGACACTGAAAACTTATACACTATTGAGTAATATTGGATATTAAAATATCTGATATACATTGGTAAATTATGTATAATTTAACGTATGCGTTTAATGATTTTTTAAGACCAAATTAGTGAGAGAAAAAACGCATGAATACATATTCGACTTACTTATTATTTATAAGAACGTAATGAAGATAATGTGAATACTAAACTGGTAATTAATAATATCACAATTAATATAGTTAAAAGTGTGACATTACACCCCGTTACGTACCGGACTGGTCTGAGTACAGGAGGTCCACGGCTGCCTGTCGTGTCGCTTCCAAGGGTACAGTCTGATCACTGAAATAACCGCATCACTTAAGGCGGAACTTTGAACAAACTCTATTTTCGTCACATAACTTCCATCTTTATACATTTTAGGATGCGATGTTTTTATTGTATCAAATTAATTTTGTTATCATGCGTTTAAAAGATAGAAAATGGAAGTGAAGCGATAAATATCAGTATGTAGTTATATCCCAGGCAAGATAAACTTACATCCCGTTTTCTATCGTGGTTTCAGGAATGCTGAATTATTGTTGATATGTTGATATGGAGCATACTTTGTGAATAACACAACAAAAGCTAGGTTGAAAGATACTGAGGAAGATATAGTAAGAATGTTTGGATTCCTGGTTGGCAATATTTTTTGTTGAGTTCGGAGGAAAGATTTTTCAACAGGATGTTGGAATTCCAATGGGCACTAACTGTGCCCCACTTTTGCCTGACTTGTTTTTGTTTTCATACGAGGCTGAATTTGTCGAAGGGCTTATCAGGTTTTTGTTTTCATGCGAGGCTGAAATTGTCGAAGGGCTTATCAGGACGGGTAACAAAAATCTTGCCAAATCTTTCAATTTCACTTTCAGGTATATGGACGATGTGTTGTCTATAAACAACAAAACGTTTGCTGACCTAATCGATTGCATATACATGTACCCTACTGAACTTGAAATTAAAGACACAGACTTTCCTATACCAGCTTCTTACCTATGACCAACATGGGCAGCTTACTACTAAGCTGTATGATAAACGTGACGATTTCGATTTTCCAATCGTGAACCTTCCCTTTCTTGATGATATCATATCTTCTTCTCGATCTTATGGTCATTACATGTCGCAGTTGATTCGTTATTCTATGGCGTGCTCTGAATATCGAGATTTTGGTGATGAATATCAACTGCTGACGAAAAAACTTACGGCACAGGGATTCGAGAGATGCATGTTGAAGACTATGGGCAATTTTTTGGTCGCTATCTAAAAATATTATGTATCTTTGTGTAATATGAAGATGGATGTTTTTGAGTTTGCTTATTAGTGTGCTTGCATGTACTTGTTGTGATTGACAATGGTGACTCGGTTCTCATTTTGAGGATTGATGCTTACTTGGATGTAACCGATATTTACATGGCGGGTGTCTTCGATGAAGCCCAAGGCGCTGCCTCTTCCGGAACACGTGGTCTTATTCTCTTTTACTTTTACGATGGTCTCCATGTAAATCTTTCCTTTGTTCCTATTTTGCCTGTAGTTTGATCGATTTTGAGTTCGGATTATGGTTTTGTTGACGCTTTGGTATTCTTTGACTTTTTTTTCTATATATTGTTGGAAACCAATGATAAAAAGAGGAATGTTTTTAATAACGTCACAGAAATTTTTAACAGATAAGCTATTGCAAGAAAAACATTTAAACTAATGAGAGCGCTGAGAAAAACGAACGTGGAAAAAATGTCACACGGCTGAGGTATCCGCGCTTGATTTTTCTGTACTACCCAAAAATACTCATTTTGGTCTGATCCAAAATGCAAATAATTGATATGTTTTGTGTATATCTTATATCCGATATATATATTATGTATTATTATGAAAAAGATTTTTTTTTTGAAAATTCTATTGATAAGCAGATACATGTTACTTGATTGACCTTCAAAATTTAGCTCAGATAGAGTCAGGTCAATTTGTAACTAAACCAAATCATAAATTCGGTAACTGTACTCAAAGATAAATTAAAATACCATCTACATTTGTATGTATGGATGAAAAAGAAAGTTACTTTAGAAAGGTGATAAAGATCTGTCTCTGTAATAATTTCGTTTAACAAAAGAAAATGAAATAAAGAAAAAAAAGAGATAGCAGTAAGCCGAGAGAACTGCATCACTTCATATCAAGATATCCGTAAGCTAAAACTTCTGTCAACATTACATCTTCGGAAAAGGAAAAGCATTAACGAAGATTTGGAACGGTTAGATAATTTTCTTTTTCAAAAGGGCATGTTGATCAAGAAGGGGATAAAACATCATTATATACACTGTACATAGACGTTTTGATAAAAAAAACCCATCAACAATTTCAGTGTTTTGTTAACAGAGGTCGCATCCTCCTGTGTCATTTAAATCACTGTAATACTTTACAGTTAGTAGATAATACCATGCTCCTTTAAACTTGGGGAAATAAATCGTTCCCTTTACGTAAGTGTTGCGTATACCGAGAACTGATCTGCTCCAGGGCTGCAGCTGTGCGGTGTCGCATTATCCTGAGACAATAGGTTTCTGTTACTTCAATCACAACACGATGGACACATAAATCTATGTAAACCAGACTTAGTTTATTGCAACAGCTTTAACGACCATTGTGACCAGACTTTGTGGACCGTAAAATAAGCCTAAAGTCATTGTATGTCCTTGTTTTGAACAAAAATATATCAATGTAAATTTAACCCATTGCAAGAAAACCATTTAAACTAATGAGAGCGCTGAGAAAAACGAACGTGGAAAAAATGTCACACGGCGAAGGTATCCGAGCTTGATGTTTCTGTACTACCTAACTTCTCGAAACACACATCCACTTGGCCCTTGTACCTTGATAGGGTATTTAAACTTTGAACTACAGAAAATGTTCTACTCTTCTAATTGTAACAGGAAAGGAAAATACCGGGGTTCGAACTCGGGACCTTCCGAACGGACACTCTTGAAACCAATTGAGCTATCTGGTAGCCGCCGATCGACCCAATCTCGACCAGCTACATTCCTCCCTCCTTTAACAAAGTCTTCGAACCCGACCACGTCACAATTTACAACCCAGATTCGGGTATCCCCTTACTAAGTATGCACCCAGTATTTGAAACAAGGTTTGGTCACAGGCACCAAATGTAACCGGAGAGGAAAAATGCACGGCCAGACCGGGGGTCGAATCCGGGACCTTCCGGACTCTAGACGGGCGCTCTAGAAACAAATTGAGCTATCTGGTCACCGACGATCGACGTCGTCTAGATCCGCTACAAAATGAAAACATGAAGGCGATCACAAATTTCCGTAGGCATTCATCTCTCAAAAATGCAGTACTGACCTGCCCGTTAGCAGTCGATTTCTGCATAGATATACTGACATGTGTACACTAACGTTTGTGAGTTGACGTTGTGCTTAGCTATAAGCGAGTTTCACTATTCTTGTTGCATATTGTACAGCTTAGATAAAAGTAAAGTGTCAATGTCGGTCGTGTTAGTAAAGATCGAGGTAAGCGACTGATGAAGCAGAGTCTGTGATGTCTTTGATGTATAACTATAAACGTCATATAACTAAAATAAGACCTGTTGTTTTTATATATGCGAAAGTAAAATGGAAAAAAAACCTTAATAACGGTTCGTATAAGCTCGTCAATACATGTACATTTAGACTCATACGAAAACAAGATCAAAGTGACCAGAAGCGGGTGACTTTGTTTTCTTGCCACCAACATCTACAAACACCCTGTCGAGCAGAAAAATAGGGGGGATCAACGTTATTTACCCAACCTCGTGACAGCATGAACTACAGCAACATTTGCAAACAGAAGTCAATCAATTAGATGCTCTGTACCTAGTATCCCAATAGTTGAGTGTCGTGAGGATGTCAGTGCTAAGAACAGACTAGGGTTGCGTTTTCACATCAAATGTCGCCCTGTGCCATATATATCCAACCCACTCCAAAAAGGAATCCGCTGCACATTTCTTCTTTTTTCCCGAAGTTAAACAAAGCTCTCCTCAGAACTCGTCAGTCCAGTATTCCCATTTAAATACACATTTAATGGGGTCACTCGATACTCTAGTCGATCAAGGTTACTGCGTGTCCAGTTTGACCATGCATGTATAATGACATAGAGACAAATGTTGTCCTTATAGTTCTTACAACTGAGTACCAATTGGTATTATACTTGTTGAAGTGTATTGTGACAACAAGGGTTTATATAAAACATTACATGGAGATGTTAACACTGGTAGCTTTTAGAATGATATTTCCGAGTCGGACTGTTCCCGTCCCTTAAATCGTTTCACTTCTTTTCTACTTACATAATGTTAGTACATATATGTATTTACTATATTTTTTTCGGTTTAACATCAAACATGACCAACGTCTCCGAGGTATATCATTTCATGTACAACAATGCAACTAAAACTCGTGTTTTGATGATCATAACATTTCATTTATTCAAACCACCAAACCCAAACTATGATGAAGACTGTTGTTATTTGGCAAGGAGTGTTAAGTTTAACTATGAAGGGGACCCACATTTTCATAAACTAATGTAGCTCTGGCGATAAAAAAAACTAGGTCTTGTTATAAACACGTCCGTCGCCTAGAGCTGGTATCGCCGATCGACTTGGTATCCAAATGGGTGGTTAACACCAGCTCGTGTGTAACCATACATTGGCAAGGTATTACTGGAATTTCATCTTAGTATCGGCACAATGAGTGATGGTTGTATAAGTATATAAGAATCTCAGACAAAAACAGAAAACACATGGAATCATAGTGTAGTTATAAACAGCTGGGGGAGCACTATATTCGTATCGATAAACTCCCTAGTAATGATTTAGCTGCATTATACAAATGGGTCTGGTGCTACCTTAATTGGTCCAAAATCAACATATGTTTACTTTCTTGCCCGGTTCACATCTTAGAAGAGTAGCTGCACATTTTGAATTCAGCTATAGATACAGAATATGTCAAACATGAATTAAACTGCATCATATAGCTGTTTCGTCCTTCTTGCTGGGGGCAAAAAGATGGAAATCCAAAATATTTGAAATAATGTGGAAGCAAAAGGGGCATATGTGCAAAACTCATTTAAATTAGAAAGTTAACGTTCGTGACACGTTCGTTTAATGTACCATTAGTTTTTTTGCATTGTCAGGTAAGGTAGCGTTATAATATTATATTGTACAGCTACTGCCTAGGATAGCCATTTACTGTTAACATGAGTTCATAAACACAGAATGATCATGATGATAATAGTGGCAATGACAACGACTGCCGTGTTAACGAAGAAGGCGACCCAGTCCATGGCGTTTGCAACATCTCCCCACGTAGGGATCGTCTCGGCAACATTATCGAGCAAACCTGTGACGTTGTCAGAAGACAACGGTTTACGCTCCGAGTCTCCATTAGCATGTTCAACTTTCTTTTCCCTTCGATAAACAGTTGGTCGAACTAGGAATCCAACATGCTTCCATACGAACTTAGCCCATCTCGGTCGTTCCTCGTTCGGGTCCTTCAGATAGAGGCGGAGAATGACGACGGAACAGGCGACACAGAATACGGACACACATAACGTCAGGGCCAGATAAAACGCTGAAACGACAACATCAATATCACAGGCTTTTCCATCATCAGTATCAATGTGATATCTAGAGATGTCAATGTAACATGAACTAAAAACATCAACACTTAGTAATACTGTAGTCTTACACCGGAGTTAAAAAAGTAAAGAAAGAAACGGTTAAGAAAGCAGAGCTTCTTTCTACTGAAGCAAATTGTTGGAATAGTCATTGTACTTACACAACACTCACAGGACACTTACACAAATTCACATGATACATACACAACTTCACAGGATACTTACACAACACTCACATGATACTTACACAACTTCACAGGATACTTACACAACACTCACAGGACACTTACACAACACTCACAGGACACTTACACAACTTCACAGGGTACTTACACAACACTCACAGGACACTTACACAACACTCACAGGACACTTACACAACACTCACAGGATACTTACACAACACTCACAGGATACTTACACAACTTCACAGGATACTTACACAACACTCACAGGATACTTACACAACACTCACAGGACACTTACGCAACACTCACAGGATACATACACAACTTCACAGGATACTTACACAACTTCACAGGATACTTACACAACTTCACAGGATACTTACACGACACTCACAGGACACTTACACAACACTCACAGGACACTTACACAACTTCACAGGGTACTTACACAACACTCACAGGATACTTACACAACTTCACAGGATACTTACACAACACTCACAGGATACTTACACAACACTCACAGGACACTTACACAACACTCACAGGATACATACACAACTTCACAGGATACTTACACAACACTCACAGGATACTTACACAACACTCACAGGATACTTACACAACAGTCACAGGATACTTACACAACACTCACAGGATACTTACACAACACTCACAGTATACTTACACAACACTCACAGGATACTTACACAGCACTCACAGGACACTTACACAACACTCAAAGGACACTTACACAACTTCACAGGATACTTACACAACACTCACAGGACACTTACAAAACTTCACAGGATACTTACACAACACTCACAGGATACTTACACAACACTCACAAGACACTTACACAACACTCACAGGACACTTACATAACACTCACAGGATACTTACACAACACTCACAGGACACTTACACAACACTCACAGGACACTTACACAACACTCACTGGACACGTACACAACACTCACAGGACACTTACACAACACTCACAGGACACTTACACAACACTCACTGGACACTTACACAACACTCACAGGACACTTACACAACACTCACAGGACACTTACACAACACTCACAGGATACTTACAAAACTTCACTGGACACTTACACAACAGTCACAGGACACTTACACAACACTCACAGGACACTTACACAACACTCACAGGATACGTACACAAATTCACATGATACATACACAACTTCACAGGGTACTTACACAACTTCACAGGATACGTACATAACTTCACAGGATACTCACACAACTTCACAGGGTACTTACACAACTTCACAGGATACTTACACAACACTCACAGGATACTTACACAAATTCACATGATACATACACAACTTCACAGGATACTCACACAACTTCACAGGATACGTACACAACTTCACAGGATACTTACAAAAATCTTCACAGCATACTTACACAAATTCACATGATACATACACAACTTCACATGATACTTACACAACTTCACAGGATACTTACACAACACTCACAGGACACTTACACAAATTCACATGATACATACACAACTTCACAGGGTACTCACACAACTTCACAGGATACGTACACAAATTCACAGGATACTTACACAACTTCACAGGATACTCACACAACTTCACAGGATACGTACACAACTTCACAGGATACATACAAAAATCTTCACAGCATACTTACACAAATTCACAGGATACTTACACAACTTCACAGGATACTTACACAACTTCACAGGATTCGTACACAACTTCACAGGATACTTACACAACTTCACAGGATTCGTACACAACTTCACATGATACTTACACAACTTCACATAATACTTACACAACTTCACAGGATACTTACACAACTTCACAGGATACTTACACAACTTCACAGGATACGTACACAACTTCACAGGATACTTACACAACTTCACAGGGTACTTACACAACTTCACAGGGTACTTACACAACTTCACAGGATACTTACACAACTTCACAGGGTACTTACACAACTTCACAGGATTCGTACACAACTTCACATGATACTTACACAACTTCACATAATACTTACACAACTTCACAGGATACTTACACAACTTCACAGGATACTTACACAACTTCCCATAATACTTACACAACGTCACAGGATACTTACACAACTTCCCATAATACTTACACAACTTCACAGGATACTTACACAACTTCACAGGATACTTACACAAATTCACAGGATACTTACGCAACTTCACAGGATACGTACACAACTTCACAGGATACTTACAAAAATCTTCACAGCATACTTACACAAATTCACATGATACTTCCACAACTTCACAGGATACGTACACAACTTCACAGGATACTTACACAACTTCACATGATACTTACACAACTTCACAGGATACGTACACAACACTCACAGGACACTCACACAAATTCACAGGATACTTACACAACACTCACATGATACTTACACAACTTCACAGGATACTTACACAACACTCACAGGATACTTACACAACTTCACAGGATACTTACACAACTTCACAGGATTCGTACACAACTTCACATGATACTAACACAACTTCATAGGATACTTACACAACTTCACAGGATACTTACACAACTTCACAGGATACTTACACAACTTCACAGGATACTTACACAACTTCACATGATACTAACACAACTTCATAGGATACTTACACAACTTCACAGGATACTTACACAACTTCACATGATACTAACACAACTTCATAGGATACTTACACAACTTCACATGATACTAACACAACTTCATAGGATACTTACACAACTTCACAGGGTACTTACACAACTTCACAGGATACTTACACAACTTCACAGGATACTTACACAACTTCATAGGATACTTACACAACTTCACAGGATACTTACACAACTTCACATGATACTAACACAACTTCATAGGATACTTACACAACTTCACAGGGTATTTACACAACTTCACAGGATACTTACACAACTTCACAGGATACTTACACAACTTCACAGGATACTTACACAACTTCACATGATACTAACACAACTTCATAGGATACTTACACAACTTCACAGGGTACTTACACAACTTCACAGGATACTTACACAACTTCACAGGATACTTACACAACTTCATAGGATACTTACACAACTTCACAGGATACTTACACAACTTCACATGATACTAACACAACTTCATAGGATACTTACACAACTTCACAGGATACTTACACAACTTCACAGGATACTTACACAACTTCACAGGATACTTACACAACTTCCCATAATACTTACACAACTTCACAGGATACTTACACAACTTCCCATAATACTTACACAACTTCACAGGATACTTACACAACTTCACAGCATACTTACACAAATTCACAGGATACTTACACAACTTCACAGGGTTCTTACACAACACTCACAGTATACTTACACAACACTCACAGGATACTTACACAGCACTCACAGGACACTTACACAACACTCAAAGGACACTTACACAACTTCACAGGATACTTACACAACACTCACAGGACACTTACACAACTTCACAGGATACTTACACAAATTCACAGGATACTTACACAACTTCACAGGATACTTACACAACTTCACAGGGTACTTACACAACACTCACAGGACACTTACACAACCTCACAGGATACTTACACAAATTCACAGGATACTTACACAACTTCACAGGATACTTACACAACTTCACAGGGTACTTACACAACACTCACAGGACACTTACACAACCTCACAGGATACTTACACAAATTCACAGGATACTTACACAACTTCACAGGATACTTACACAACTTCACAGGGTACTTACACAACACTCACAGGACACTTACACAACCTCACAGGATACTTACACAAATTCACAGGATACTTACACAACTTCACAGGATACTTACACAACTTCACAGGGTACTTACACAACACTCACAGGACACTTACACAACTTCACAGGATACTTACACAACTTCACAGGATACTTACACAACTTCACAGGGTACTTACACAACACTGACAGGTGTAGCGATGTATGAGGCATGCTGTCCGCGATCATGGTCAGCAGAACGGCTAACGCCAGTAAGATGGTCAGTGCATAGCCGATCTTCTCTCCCGAGTCGTTAGGAATCATAAACACCAGGACATTTAACACGGCAGTCAATGTAACAGGAAGTATGATGTTAGTCACATAGAATGCCCTCTTCCGTTCTAGTTTCATAATATACTGCAGCATTGCATATTTCATTTGTCCAGATGATGTTGTTTCAATGATGACGTCACGATCAACACTAGAACCGAGGTAGTTCCATTCACCATTAGGACTGAAGCATAAAATAGTTAATATATGTGTAAACTTATTCTAATATTATTCAATAAAAATAATACTAATTAACCTTTTATTATAACAATTAAGACACTGTTGACAGGTAAACACCAATGACCAGATATATCATGTGACTTGGCATGGTATCGGATGAATAAATACATCGCTCACCTAAGAAGCCGGGCGTTGACTTCTGGCAACAGATGTATGAGGTCCAGCTCGTCGATAGTGTATGCCCAACTAGTTAACTCTAGGACACATGTCTGGGTGTCAAACGGAAATGACGTCACGTCGACATTACAGGTGATATGGAATATACGGGGATAGTCTAAGCCGACCCTCCCAGTGTGACTAACTCTGAGGAAGAGGTTCTCATCGTAAAGAACGGACACGTCTTCCACTCTGAAAAAGATAATGACAAAACGAGTATTCATGCAATACTGTATTAATATAATATGGAAAGCGCATTCGGCGAATTTTATATAAGATTGATAGCCGAGTTTTATATATGCAATATCAAGTTTTCAAATGTCTCCTCTTGATAGCGACGACAGACATGGGACGCATCACATGCAGAATAATTGCTTAGTTCATTGCGCAAAAACTGGTAAATTACACATCACACAAACTGGTAAATTACACATCACCTGGTCACATTATACTGGCAATTGGTTAATCCGTCGTTCCGATCTAATAATGGGCAGTATTAAGAAACGAGCAGCTAGTGAACTCTATTTTGCCTCGGCCAGGGGATGGAACCATCCCTCTCAGGGGCGAACGGTCAACCGAAGCCCAAATGTGAGGGAAACATGAAGGAGAAAGAAAAGATGAAATAAGTTGTCTCTTACAAATCATGCAATGGAGCATCATGTACAAGTATCACATGAAACTGTAAACATGATGTTTACCGATTACAAGTCGTCGCCATGGTTTTTGTTTCAGAAAAGTAAAAGAGGGAGTTTAAACATGTAGCTGTGGAATTTTTGTAACTCATGTAAGACTGAATTATTAAACTTGAATATAAATTCCATTCCCTCAAAGTGCTTTGAAAGCAATGCCACATGTACCGCCGGTAAGGTAGATGATGTAGAGAGTCAGGATATGAACTCATAACCACGCTGACAAGACTCGGCTCATTTGTACACGTGTACATTGTCCGTGTGCTTTAAAATTTTCATTGAACGACAATATTACAAGGATATAGTCCATATTATACAATGTTTAATGAATTTGGTTATAAGTGTAACACTTCAAAATAAAATGTCCTGCAGACGAAACTGCAGAAGTGATTTAGTTCCTGTATAACTAATTCAACCCATGCTGACATATATAAATCTGCCCCTCTTTTGGTCCAACCGTTTTTCATTCCTTTTCTTCTCCTTTCATGGAGCAATAAGCTGTTTGATAAAAGGGAAGATTTCGGTTTTCCAATCGATAACTTTGTCTTTCTGGATAATCGCATCCTAGACCCAAACAAACAGATCTTTCATAACACAAAAAACCCCAATTCAAACAAAGTTTCAAAAGATGAAGGTTTTGACAAGACTATTAAGAAGCTTTATACAATGTAGTCGCCACTTAAATACCACCTTATCTGCGTCAACTGGTTATCATAGAGTTGGCTAATACAATGTGTGTTGGTAGTTTATTTGTTTATCTATTTTGTTAATAAATATAAACATTGTTTAAATTAAATGTCCTAACTCGGAACATATTGAATTATTGTAACATTTATGTTTTACGAGAGAAGACGAATTGTAAGTTGTTTAATTTGTGTCTGTTTAAATCATTGGTATATGTTTAAATCAAATCAGACATCACATGGGAATCTCTTTGTGTGACATGATGGTCTTGTTTGGTTAACGCATTGATGTATGTTTTATCTTTTTATTTGTCATATGCAACAGACGTTGTACAAATTCAGTAAATCAGCCCGTTTATGTTTTATCCGTTCTAACCTCCCTATACGGAACAATATGTGAAAACAACCCAATATGTGAAAATGTCAAAAACAAATATTTTAAAATCATTAATTACTGCTTCTAAATTAATCATTTTTCCCTGTGCGTCCTATGGGAGCAATCTCTTCACAGCACATTGTCCACACACGGTATGCTAACAATCATTTTCCGTGGACAGGTAAGAAAAGTAACGGCAGCCACACATATTCAGTATTTTCATTACGTATAGCTTAATATCTTTAAAATAATCTAATCCAAAATGCGGTTCGAAAAAGAAATACGTTTTTATATTTATGCTGAATAGGGAAAGCTCTTTCCTGTCCTTTCATCTTCGATAACAAAGTTCTATTGATGATATCATGTACAACAGTAACGGGTGTGCAATAAAATAACACTGCATGAGAATCAACATACTGCCATCAATTTTATTATTCCAGGGATATGTCTGGCAGATTATTTTAATCTTGATAATTTTCTGACTGAGATTGTCTGTATCCTGTTATTTCACAAATATCCCGTTTTGATTGATTTCCCGGTCAGATAGCTACGCTACCAAGACCTTATCACAAATCAAAAATCTGGAACACATACATTGTACATGTACCCCAAAAACGCGCACTAACACATATACAAGCGCAGTGTCAAGCCAGGTTTTACTCCGAATACCTATAAACAAATTATCTTCAACACCGTATATCTCATTCTCTAATCAATATTCTTCAAAGCCATGCCAGCTGATTTTGTAGTGCCAATCAACGAAAGTCTTCTGAAAGCCATAGAATTCTATTTTCCATCAAAGGGTTGAAACACAGCGCAACCAGTATCTTTGTTTTACGCAGAACATTTCCTGGTATATTTTATGTAGTATCGTATAACTATTATTTTTTGCAGGGAAATTGAGTTTCGGTTAAAAGCTCCAATATTTTAGATACATTTATTATTATAACTATTGTGTCTTCCTTAGTATTATTACAAAAGCTTTTTGTTTTTGTTGTTTTTTTTTCAAAATACCAAGAGTGATGATACATTGTATAATAATGATAATTATTTCCATGACAATTGTTTTAACTAGAGTAAGAGTATGCAGAGAGTAGATTGTGTATGGGTAAGCCCGACATTTTTCCGTATGGACACTTCGTCCCCTAAACCATAATGGTCACTATCAGCCTTGAAAACACAGGAAAATCGTTCCAAGGCAACTAGTCTGATCATTACCAAATGTAAAATCGCGCAGATGAAATTTATAAGTCAACGATAGATATAAGATCATGAACAGAATAATTTCGATTTTCTTTCGGAGTGGTAAATACCATACTATGATTATGATAGCTGTATGTTTGCACACAAGGTTGGAATGTGTGTATCACTCTTGTCAGCATTAGTGAAGCAATGCCCCAATATTTGATAAACGGCTATGTATATTCCACAATAATACAAAAAGTCATGTAAACCTAAACATGTTTACTATTTCTTAAATGTTCTTGTCAATTTATTTTTCATTTGCAAAGCTGAATGAAAAATGTTAAGTACTGCATCATAGTTGTGCATTTAACTTTGTTGCTATGTTTCTAACTGTCCAACTAAAGCTTCATGTTACACCGTTACAAGTTTGCTACTATTTACATTTTTATCTAGAAACTTTCAAATGGATTCCGTTTTACAAAAGCAATTTATATACAGTATGAATGATTTGGGTTTTAGATCACATAGTAATCTGTACGAGAGATAATATAGAGATACATAAGACCATAAACAGTGTACCTACTGAAATGGGACAAAATTTAAAGGAAAAACATGTAATAAGACGCTATGTCCGTTGACTACATGCCTTCATATTACAAACATTCCATGTATTTAGGCAGAAGTTACATGTTATTCTCATCGTGCAACTCTTGTACCATGTTCACCATTTTAAGGTCACTGATTCCTATACTACCTAACCAACAACTTTTACTAACTACACCTGTAAAGCATAATATGGAAGCATTATCGATATAATTGATACATAGAATATCGAACCATTTCATAATCATAATGGCATTCACTTGAGTTCGTTTCAAAAGTTAGGTAAGATCAAATTAGGCACCAAAGACAATACTGCTATATACACCATGACCCGTGTTAACAGTGAGCAAATTAGACACCAAAGACATATACTGCTATACACTATGACCCGTGTTAACAGTGAGCAGATTAGGCACCAAAGACAATACTGCTATACACCATGACCCGTGTTAACAGTGAGCAAATTAGGCACCAAAGACAATACTGCTATACACCATGACCCGTGTTAACAGCGAGCAAATTAGACACCAAAGACAATACTGCTATACACCATGACCCGTGTTAACAGTGAGCAAATTAGACACCAAAGACAATACTGCTATATACACCATGACCCGTGTTAACAGTGAGCAAATTAGGCACCAAAGACAATACTGCTATACACCATGACCCGTGTTAACAGTGAGCAAATTAGGCACCAAAGACAATACTGCTATACACCATGACCCGTGTTAACAGCGAGCAAATTAGACACCAAAGACAATACTGCTATACACCATGACCCGTGTTAACAGTGAGCAAATTAGGCACCAAAGACAATACTGCTATATACACCATGACCCGTGTTAACAGTGAGCAAATTAGGCACCAAAGACAATACTGCTATACACCATGACCCGTGTTAACAGTGAGCAAATTAGGCATCAAAGACAATACTGCTGTATACACCATGACCCGTGTTAACAGTGAGCAAATTAGGCACCAAAGACAATACTGCTATACACCATGACCCGTGTTAACAGCGAGCTAATTAGGTACCAAAGACAATACTGCTGTACACCATGACCCGTGTTAACAGTGAGCAAATTAGACACCAAAGACAATACTGCTATACACCATGACCCGTGTTAACAGTGAGCAAATTAGGCACCAACGACAATAATGCTATACACCATGACCCGTGGTAACAGTGAGCAAATTAGACACCAAAGACAATACTGCTATACACCATGACCCGTGTTAACAGTGAGCAAATTAGGCATCAAAGACAATACTGCTGTATACACCATGACCCGTGTTAACAGTGAGCAAATTAGGCACCAAAGACAATACTGCTATACACCATGACCCGTGTTAACAGTGAGCAAATTAGGTACCAAAGACAATACTGCTATACACCATGACCCGTGTTAACAGTGAGCAAATTAGGCATCAAAGACAATACTGCCGTATACACCATGACCCGTGTTAACAGTGAGCAAATTAGGCACCAAAGACAATACTGCTATACACCATGACCCGTGTTAACAGCGAGCTAATTAGGCACCAAAGACAATACTGCTATACACCATGATCCGTGTTAACAGCGAGCTAATTAGGCACCAAAGACAACACTGCTATACACCATGACCCGTGTTAACAGTGAGCAAATTAGGCACCAAAGACAATACTGCTATACACCATGACCCGTGTTAACAGCGAGCTAATTAGGCATCAAAGACAATACTGCCGTATACACCATGACCCGTGTTAACAGTGAGCAAATTAGGCACCAAAGACAATACTGCTATACACCATGACCCGTGTTAACAGTGAGCAAATTAGGCACCAAAGACAATACTGCTATACACCATGACCCGTGTTAACAGCGAGCTAATTAGGTACCAAAGACAATACTGCTGTACACCATGACCCGTGTTAACAGTGAGCAAATTAGACACCAAAGACAATACTGCTATACACCATGACCCGTGTTAACAGTGAGCAAATTAGGCACCAACGACAATAATGCTATACACCATGACCCGTGGTAACAGTGAGCAAATTAGACACCAAAGACAATACTGCTATACACCATGACCCGTGTTAACAGTGAGCATATTAGGCACCAAAGACAATACTGCTATACACCATGATCCGTGTTAACAGCGAGCTAATTAGGCACCAAAGACAACACTGCTATACACCATGACCCGTGTTAACAGTGAGCAAATTAGGCACCAAAGACAATACTGCTATACACCATGACCCGTGTTAACAGCGAGCTAATTAGGTACCAAAGACAATACTGCTGTACACCATGACCCGTGTTAACAGTGAGCAAATTAGACACCAAAGACAATACTGCTATACACCATGACCCGTGTTAACAGTGAGCAAATAAGGCACCAACGACAATAATGCTATACACCATGACCCGTGTTAACAGTGAGCAAATTAGACACCAAAGACAGTACTGCTATACACCATGACCCGTGTTAACAGTGAGCAAATTAGGCATCAAAGACAATACTGCTGTATACACCATGACCCGTGTTAACAGTGAGCAAATTAGGCTACAAAGACAATACTGCTATACACCATGACCCGTGTTAACAGTGAGCAAATTAGGTACCAAAGACAATACTGCTATACACCATGACCCGTGTTAACAGTGAGCAAATTAGGCATCAAAGACAATACTGCTGTATACACCATGACCCGTGTTAACAGTGAGCAAATTAGGCACCAAAGACAATACTGCTATACATTATGACCCGTGTTAACAGCGAGCTAATTAGGCACCAAAGACAATACTGCTATACACCATGACACGTGGTAACAGTGAGCAAATTAGACACCAAAGACAATACTGCTATACACCATGACCCGTGTTAACAGCGAGCAAATTAGACACCAAAGACAATACTGCTATACACCATGACCCGTGTTAACAGTGAGCAGATTAGGCACCAAAGACAATACTGCTGTATACACCATGACCCGTGTTAATACTGGTGTATACACCATGACCCGGGTTAACAGCGGGTCTACTGCCTAATTCCTGCTTGTTTCTTTGTTTTTCTGCCACCAGCGACACCAGCCAACAGCCTTTGCTGGCACCGTTTAGATCATTACATTTAACGTGTTTCAAATTCGGCATGTAGGAAAAAGTGAAACATCGTTGTATGAAAGCATTCATAGATTCAGTAGAATGTCCTAGTAGTATATATACGTAAATGTTACATAAAACAAATCATTGATATTTGTGATTGTGTATATATGCTTCTTAATGTTCCAGTAATATCTAAATAGCACGTCGCTTTAACCCATTGGACCCCGACTCGATGTCGCCTAAATTAGAACGTCAGAGTTTTATCGAAAAAAACAATTGTGTGAACAAATATATTGTCTTATATATAAATTGCTATACTTACGAGTTGTCAATGAAGAGTTCAGGGATCCAAATCTCGCCAAAAGTAGAGTACACGTGATCTGCATCATAGGTGGCATTAGGTGTCCATGACAACCGTTCGTCCTTCCATTCCTGTAGCAAAAGCAACCGGGAAACTTCAAATGGTGTTTTGTTCGGATTACATCATTTAGTTTTTGTATTGAGCAGATTGATTAGTTAAAAACTTCTGTATTCATCTCTGATAACAGTCCATCGTTGTTTTCTAATGTAATATACATTCTATTTGAATTTTAAAAGAGGACAAAACAGCATACACTTTAATTCGAATGAAGTCGCCTCATTGATATAAATGAAATTGTTATTTTACTTACCACTGTAAGCCAGCCCGTCACCGAGAACTGCTGTGCTGTGTTATCCTAGAATAGACGGTGTCATTATTTATGGAATGGTATAGGTACATTGTTTATATCAATCTACATTCTATATCTCTTCCGAAGATTGTTTTTCCTCTTCACTGAAAATAAGCAATCACGCTTATAACTTATTAAATCTTAAGCAAAAATACGACCCCATCAAAAGTGATTAAAACAAATACCAGTATTTATCAAAACCATTGAGCTTTTTTGTCTTTCAAAACTGATGAAAATGAGGAATAAAAAGTGACACATAAAAAAGATAAATAAACGGTTAAATAATGGTTAATTTGCTGAAACAAGTACAATCATATATTAATTCATGTTTTAACAAATATATACAAAACAAAAAAATATCAGAGAATGCCAAAGCATCAACAAAATCATAATCCAATCCACAAAATATAAAAAGAAAGACCCATATGAAGACCATTGAAAGGTACAAGAGAATTAGACCATGTGTTCCGGAAGAGTAAATGTATCTGCTTCGACGACACTACTAAATCTAGGTCTTATCCAAGCAAATGTCACGCTCTCAAATTGAAAGCTGAGGCGTCATTCGCAATCATACAATGTAACAAATAGACAAACAAAGAAATAAGTTTGGTTTAAATGTTTTACGTCGTACTTACAGCCAGATTTTATTAAAGGACGGCCCCACGGTGTATGCGTTGTATTGCGTGTGTCGAGTACGTGTGTATGTAGGAGGCTGCGGTATGTTCGTGTGCGCCTTCTTGTGGTAGTCTGGATATTTTGCCAATTTAAAGTGCAACCACGCTAAAATATTATACATCGATTAAAATTGAATCCCCCTCTGATCCCATGTGTTTGCTAATAGCTTATAAGGGGCTGTTTCAAATGGTATCACTTTTGTAGTGTTTTTATCAAGCAGTCTATTGGTGGTGTTCGTGTTTTATTCCTTACCAGTCCGTTTATGGTGAGAATGCTGAGGCCCACTTTGGTCTGTACCGTAGCGTTCGGCCGTATAAGGTAGTGGTAGCTGTCTACCTCAATGTAGTCCTGCCGTACAGCCATCTCCCCTCTCGTTGACCATCCAAACACCACGTGTCCACCTGCGAAAAACACCCATAAAAAGGTGTATTATATGTATTCTAATTTACCGTATCTTGAATTGCAATGACACTGCACAATCATCAAACACATTCAATTATTAGATTTCCAAAATGGCCTCATTATAAACCATTACCGAAACCAGCAAATAGCTGCTGGGGTGGGGGGGGGGGGGGGGGTCGGCAAGCCTCGAGCTCGTGCTTGGCAACTTAAGAATATAACCCCTTGGGTTGAGATACTCTTGTCCAAAGGGAATGACAGACTCTATCAATCTCCTACCTGCAAAAATTGGGATGAACCTGTCAGAATATGAGAGGCATTATGTATTTACCCAATTAGAATTGTTATAGGGGAATCTCAACCACCAGGGAAATATTCTAAAGTTGTCAAACATTCGACAAAGCCTCGTGTTTGGTAATCCGAAATGTTCTGCCTCTCTGATCCGCTAGATATTGGAACGGCTTGCGACTCTGAGAGTCAGAATTGTTCTCTGTATTAAAACGGAAAATTTAGGTACAGATATTTTCCTATTAACCAGAAGGTCGTTAACTAACCAACATCACTCATTTCGGGAAAAAACATATTCCAGTTCTTCCTGAACTATACATTTTGATAACGTGATGTTAGACGTGGGTCACTTTCTGGCAACTGTTCTGGCTTTTTGTTAATGGGTACATTGCGACAGTTAAATGTAGTTAACGACTTTTTGTGACTTGATTAAAAGCGAAGGTTCGGTTCTCTCCATTGATACCTGTGGTGGGTCGGTGAAATTTCGCAAATCTATATATACAATGTGAGAAATTCTGACTCTCAGGGCCGCCAGCCGTCCCAATATTTAGCGGATCAGCGAGCCGTGACCAGAACTGTTCGGACTACGTGTTGGACATCTCAATGACCCCCACATTCGGGTTGAGATTTACCGGCGGTTATTTCAATAATGAACAGTTATCACTTATGCTCTATGCATGACATATCAATCAGGTGTTACGTAAAAGACAAAAACAATTTTTTTTACAATCAGAAGAAAGTATTTATTGATTAAGTAGTAAAATAAGGCATATTTTATGTAAAGATTATTTTACATTTAGAGTTTTTCCTCTCCTGTAATACACTATGACAAACAACAGTGCCTTACCTGCCAATATCACGGATAGACAAATATACACAGTCTCCATTGTCGAGTTGTTTACAGTTTAAACGGACAGTCGTGTCTACTTGGCATCAATGATGGTTTAAGTTCCACTCTGTGAGTACAAGTCTCCTAGTTCCTTTCACTAGAAATCGTTCAGTCCCGTCTTCGTCACTTTCGCCGAGTAACCTGTTATCACTGTTTCCACGCGACTGAGTGCTACGAGCCACAACAATAGGTACCTCGGCCCTAAAACAGGGGAACAGGCCGTCAAGTCAAAGTCGGATTTCGACACTCTCTCAGATAGTTCACATTAACTACTGATGTATGGTATAAAATATATTGGTGTATCCTTGTGTATCTAACTTAACTCAACATGCGCTGCATCAAATAGCTATGCTGTATTTTCTATACAGTATTTGAGAATCCATATCCCAGTGTTCCACTCTAGATCTGGTTGTTTACACCCCCCGTATATATCTGTACCCCTTTGTAATACATGTATGTACAATTGATCTGGTTGTACATGTTACACCTCCCGTATATATCTGTACCCTTTTGTAAAACATGTATGTACAATTGATCTGGTTGTACATGTTACACCTCCCGTATATATCTGTACCCTTTTGTAATACATGTATGTACAATTGATCTGGTTGTACATGTTACACCTCCCGTATATATCTGTACCCTTTTGTAAAACATGTATGAAAATCTATTGGGTTTGAGCTATGTTTCCTGACCAGAAATTAATTGAACTGTTACATGTACATTTTGTATACAAGATGTCCGGATTAACGAGGTTCGACTGTATACCGAATCCGTACATTTGTCTGTGTGCGAAGTGAAAATACAGTTTCCACTTGTGCTGTGCTGATATCATTTGTGCCGTGGCCCATGTCAATGTGATAAGCTGGAATGTTTGTTATAAATTGAAGCGGGCCCCTATTGTGCAAGAGATGACTGAAGCGAGCCCCTGTGTGAAATAGATGCCTGAAGCGAGCCCCTGTGTGAAATAGATGCCTGAAGCGAGCCTCTGAGTGAAATAGATGTCTAAAGCGAGCCCCTGTGTGTTATAAATATCTGAAGCAAGTCCCTGTGTGTCATAAATGTATCAAGCGAGCCCCTATGTGTAATATATATCTGAAACGAGCCCCTGTGGGAAATATATCTCTGAAGCGAGCCCCTGGGTGTAATAGATGCCTGAAGCGAGCCCCTGTGTGTAATAGATATCTGAAACGAGCCCCTGTGTGTGATATATCTCTGAAGCGAGCCCCTGTGTGTAATAGATATCAAAAGCGAGACCCTGTGTTTAAATGATGTGTGAAACGAACCCCCGTGTGCAATATATATCTGAAGTGAGCCCCTGTGTAATAAATGTCTGAAGTGAGCCCCTGTGTAATAAATGTCTGAAGCGAACCCCTATGTGCTATATATGTCTAGAGCGAGCCCCTAAGTGTTATATATGTCTAGAGCGAGCCCCTAAGTGTTATATATGTCTAGAGCGAGCCCCTAAGTGTTATATATGTCTAGAGCGAGCCCCTTTGTGTTATATATGTCTAGAGCGAGCCCCTATGTGCTATATATGTCTAGAGCGAGCCCCTAAGTGTTATATATGTCTAGAGCGAGCCCCTTTGTGTTATATATGTCTAGAGCGAGCCCCTAAGTGTTATATATGTCTAGAGCGAGCCCCTAAGTGTTATGTATGTCTAGAGCGAGCCCCTATGTGCTATATATGTCTAGAGCGAGCCCCTAAGTGTTATATATGTCTAGAGCGAGCCCCTATGTGCTATATATGTCTAGAGCGAGCCCCTAAGTGTTATATATGTCTAGAGCGAGCCCCTAAGTGTTATGTATGTCTAGAGCGAGCCCCTATGTGCTATATATGTCTAGAGCGAGCCCCTAAGTGTTATATATGTCTAGAGCGAGCCCCTATGTGCTATATATGTCTAGAGCGAGCCCCTAAGTGTTATATATGTCTAGAGCGAGCCCCTATGTGCTATATATGTCTAGAGCGAGCCCCTAAGTGTTATATATGTCTAGAGCGAACCCCCATGTGCTATATATGTCTAGAGCGAGCCCCTATGTGCTATATATGTCTAGAGCGAGCCCCTAAGTGTTATATATGTCTAGAGCGAGCCCCTAAGTGTTATATATGTCTAGAGCGAGCCCCTATGTACTATATATGTCTAGAGCGGGCCCCTATGTGCTATATATGTCTAGAGCGAGCCCCTAAGTGTTATTTTGTCTAGAGCGAGCCCCTATGTGCTATATATGTCTAGAGCGAGCCCCTATGTGCTATATATGTCTAGAGCGAGCCCCTATGTGCTATATATGTCTAGAGCGAGCCCCTATGTGCTGTATATGTCTAGAGCGAGCCCGTATGTGCTATATATGTCTAGAGCGAGCCTCTAAGTGTTATATATGTCTAGAGCGAACCCCCATGTGCTATATATGTCTAGAGCGAGCCCCTAGGTGCTATATATGTCTAGAGCGAGCCCCTAAGTGTTATATATGTCTAGAGCGAGCCCCTAAGTGTTATATATGTCTAGAGCGAGCCCCTAAGTGTTATTTTGTCTAGAGCGAGCCCCTATGTGCTATATATGTCTAGAGCGAGCCCCTATGTGCTATATATGTCTAGAGCGAGCCCCTATGTGCTATATATGTCTAGAGCGAGCCCCTATGTGCTGTATATGTCTAGAGCGAGCCCCTATGTGCTATATATGTCTAGAGCGAGCCCCTCAGTGTTATATATGTCTAGAGCGAGCCCCTATGTGCTATATATGTCTAGAGCGAGCCCCTATGTGTTATATATGTCTAGAGCGAGCCCCTATGTGTTATATATGTCTAGAGCGAGCCCCTATGTGTTATATATGTCTAGAACGAGCCCCTATGTGCTATATATGTCTAGAGCGAGCCCCTATGTGTTATATATGTCTAGAGCGAGCCCCTATGTGCTATATATGTCTAGAGCGAGCCCCTAAGTGCTATATATGTCTAGAGCGAGCCCCTATGTGTTATATATGTCTACAGCGAGCCCCTATGTGCTACATATGTCTAGAGCGAGCCCCTATGTGTTATATATGTCTAGAGCGAGCCCCTATGTGCTATATATGTCTAGAGCGAGCCCCTAAGTGTTATATATGTCTAGAGCGAGCCCCTAAGTGTTATATATGTCTAGAGCGAGCCCCTATGTGCTACATTTGATGTATATATGTCTAGAGCGAGCCCCTAAGTGTTATATATGTCTAGAGCGAGCCCCTATGTGCTATATATGTCTAGAGCGATCCCCTAAGTGTTATATATGTCTAGAGCGAGCCCCTATGTGCTATATATGTCTAGAGCGAGCCCCTAAGTGTTATATATGTCTTGAGCGAACCCCCATGTGCTATATATGTCTAGAGCGAGCCCCTATGTGCTATATATGTCTAGAGCGAGCCCCTAAGTGTTATATATGTCTAGAGCGAGCCCCTAAGTGTTATATATGTCTAGAGCGAGCCCCTATGTACTATATATGTCTAGAGCGAGCCCCTATGTGCTATATATGTCTAGAGCGAGCCCCTAAGTGTTATTTTGTCTAGAGCGAGCCCCTATGTGCTATATATGTCTAGAGCGAGCCCCTATGTGCTATATATGTCTAGAGCGAGCCCCTATGTGCTATATATGTCTAGAGCGAGCCCCTATGTGCTGTATATGTCTAGAGCGAGCCCCTATGTGCTATATATGTCTAGAGCGAGCCCCTAAGTGTTATATATGTCTAGAGCGAGCCCCTATGTGCTATATATGTCTAGAGCGAGCCCCTATGTGCTATATATGTCTAGAGCGAGCCCCTAAGTGTTATATATGTCTAGAGCGAGCCCCTAAGTGTTATATATGTCTAGAGCGAGCCCCCAAGTGTTATATATGTCTAGAGCGAGCCCCTATGTGTTATATATGTCTAGAGCGAGCCCCCAAGTGTTATATATGTCTAGAGCAAGCCCCTAAGTGTTATATATGTCTAGAGCGAGCCCCTAAGTGTTATATATGTCTAGAGCGAGCCCCTATGTGCTATATATGTCTAGAGCGAGCCCCTATGTGCTATATATGTCTAGAGCGAGCCCCTATGTGTTATATATGTCTAGAGCGAGCCCCTATGTGTTATATATGTCTAGAGCGAGCCCCCAAGTGTTATATATGTCTAGAGCAAGCCCCTAAGTGTTATATATGTCTAGAGCGAGCCCCTTAGTGTTATATATGTCTAGAGCGAGCCCCTATGTGCTATATATGTCTAGAGCGAGCCCCTATGTGCTGTATATGTCTAGAGCGAGCCCCTATGTGCTATATATGTCTAGAGCGAGCCCCTATGTGTTATATATGTCTAGAGCGAGCCCCTATGTGCTATATATGTCTAGAGCGAGCCCCTAAGTGTTATATATGTCTAGAGCGAGCCCCTATGTGCTATATATGTCTAGAGCGAGCCCCTAAGTGTTATATATGTCTAGAGCGAGCCCCTAAGTGTTATATATGTCTAGAGCGAGCCCCCAAGTGTTATATATGTCTAGAGCGAGCCCCTATGTGTTATATATGTCTAGAGCGAGCCCCCAAGTGTTATATATGTCTAGAGCAAGCCCCTAAGTGTTATATATGTCTAGAGCGAGCCCCTAAGTGTTATATATGTCTAGAGCGAGCCCTTATGTGTTATATATGTCTAGAGCGAGCCCCTAAGTGTTATATATGTCTAGAGCGAGCCCTTATGTGTTATATATGTCTAGAGCGAGCCCCTAAGTGTTATATATGTCTAGAGCGAGCCCCTAAGTTTTATATATGTCTAGAGCGAGCCCCTAAGTGTTGTATATGTCTAGAGCGAGCCCCTAAGTGTTATATATGTCTAGAGCGAGCCCCTAAGTGTTATATATGTCTAGAGCGAGCCCCTAAGTGTTGTATATGTCTAGAGCGAGCCCCTAAGTGTTATATATGTCTAGAGCGAGCCGTATGGGTTACAGATGTCTGAAGAGGGTCCCTATGTGTAATAAATGTCTGAATCGAGCCTTTGTGTGTAATACACCTCTAATGCGAGTTCCTGTGTTATATATATATATATATATCTTAAGCGAGCCCCTGTGTGTAATAGATGTCTGGAACGAGCCCCTGTGTGAAATAGATGTCTGAAGTGAGCCCCCGAGTACTGTAAATGTCTGAAGCGAGCCCATGTGTGATAAAGATGTCTGAAACGGGCCCCTGTTATCACCAACAACCAACAGCTTGCATAATACGTCTGTTAAATAATTTACTGGGATACTGCTTGTCTATTCTATTTGACTTTAAGGACTAGGTAAAGGACAATTCAAGATGACGGAGGTGTTTTTACCAAAACTAGTTATTTTACTAAATACTGCAAATACATGACCAATACAGACCACAAAGTACATTTTGTAATGGAGAATCGATAATTTCAACCATATTTTGGTACGTTTGGTGGTTTTTCTGATATTTTGTGTTATATGCCTAAAAACGCGTGCACGTTTGCAGAATACTGCGAAAGATAATAAAAACAATGAATATCATTTTTGTTTCTTTAATATACACAGAATGATAGACGAGCCTTCGATTTTTGAATAAATCCCTCTTTCAATTGAAAACCGCAGAATTAGAGAACGCACTCGTTACAAGAACGGGCAGCTTACACACATTCTGAACACCGACCACATCTGGATCAAATTTTTGAAATTTCCATCGCCGATCGACAATTGGCACGCCGCATAGCCAAAACAAAAATCTTACCGTCTGTGGTATGACGAGTTGTGACAATATGTCAAATCTCTTAAATCATACATCTTCCCGTTGCATGTAGCGAAATATACTCCTATGTTCTCCATTTTGAACTATTTACTTTTTCAGATATCCATACGCCTGACTTAGAGGCATGGTGAAACATCGACAAAATTAACAATTAAATTGGATTCAAACCTGCAATAAAGGTAAATGTTACTTGATATATAGTAACAAAGCAAAAACTGCCCATTCCTATCACGATAAATTGTTTTTAGCGATTGCCAGTTTTCCTTTTTTGGGCGAATGTACAGCACGTGAAAAAATGTTCTTCGGCACTTTCGGTAGTGTTTTTCAGGTAATTTAATAATTTTGAATGAATTGTCAACAGAGTTTAATTTGTGTTGTGTAAATGCTGATGGAATACGTATATATTATACACTTCCTCGTGGATCGGACAGTACTAACTCACTGATTATACTGATTCGTTCTGGGCTTCGCACCTGTCAAACATCGCTAGCGTAAATTGTTGCCATTGTAAACATGTGTGACATTTGAGGCACATGGGGATCAAAAAACATTTCTCAACTTTAATTAGTAATTAGGTAACTGTGTCGTTAATGTAAATTACGTTATGTCGGTGTTATTATTTTAATTTTATACATGTATTTGACACGAAACTTACATTTGCATGCCAAATGACCCATTTTGATATAAAATGATGTCCCTATATTGCCTTCACGAGATACAGGTAACTACTTTTACCTGAACTAAAAACAGTATGCAATGGATGACATTTTTTAGAGGGGGTACCTGTGTATTTCTCCCTGATACTCTGATTTACAGACTAATATCGAAATTTTAACACAGGGTTATCATTCTATGAACATTGCAGTAACTTTGTATTATTTTTTCGAAATGTTTCAAATAACTATATGAAAAATATTTGCGCACTCCCATTTCGATATCATTTACTGAATATTTTTTTCCTATGTACAGATTTTTTAAATTTTTGGAGCTGAACTGCATTTTATATCAATATCAAACATTTTGGGATAAAGCTTATGCCATATATTGGAAGGAAACATTAAAATTTCAATATTACCACTTTCAACCAGGTAACAACCAATATGGCTGTACCTAGTCCTTAATACGAGTATAGTCTGCTAAAGAAATTCAAAAATATGAAATAGAAAGTTTTATCTTTGTCTTTGTCATTTCTACCGAAGGAGAATCCAAGCTAGCCTGCTGTTGATCTGTACGTATACCGTACAGTGATGCATCCAGTACGATATGAAAGGGGAAGGCCCACCCAATCCTCTAATGAAGGCAAATTAACGAGTAATGCTGGTCGGTAATTCTGTTTCGTTATATCCTTTTTGACTTCTTAGTCGTACACATTAAATAAGAGTAATATCCTGTCTAGCTTTGATGTGATACGCGTGCATAATGTAAGATAAGTACTTGTGTAACGAAATAGCGAGTCGTACGTGTGAAAACAGTGGGCGGAATGGATTGTAGAGACTAGGTTACTTATACCTGTGCATACTTTAAAGGTTTATTTGAAAATGTTTACTTTTAAAGACTGATTTAAACAAATATATTTCTGTCCACCCTACTCAGTAAAATCTGTCAAGTACATGTAGTTAGTTGTGGTCGTATTACATCTCCAAATGGTATCTCCCAAACACGATGAGGTGATCGGTCGGTCAAAAACAATAATTAATATTCATTTCCATTAATTTTGAGGGGGCCATAATAGTAGTCTTTCATAAATTAAGGGACTAGTCAGAATTATCATAGAAAAAAATCTATTCATTTTTCATTTAAAAGTTAGATTTTTTTACTGCTACAAATATATAACAAAGCTGATGCATAAAATCGTATAGACTAACAGATATAGTAGTACCTTTTGTATCAGAGCACACCCACCTCCCCTTAACCGTTGACATATGTACAAGTTCTTGTCCGTCTTATTCCAGTAGGGTTACGTCATTTAAATCAAGATTAACATTATTAGGAATAAGATTCATCAGTTTGGTATGAATGGTATATACTAAGTTTTTGTTGTACACAAACAGGAATTGAAAACTTAATTTGCGAGCTTTCGAAAACGTCTGTGTCCTTTGTCAAGCAAAGGAAACAGACGTTTTCGAAAGCTCGCAAATTAAGTTTTCAATTACTGTTTTTGTACAATACAAACTTAGTATATAAGATTAACATTAGTTTTTAAACAGTGCTGAACAGGTAAAAAGGTGACACCATTTCTTTGTTATGATTTAAAGATAAACTTCTTTAAACTTATGTATACTCGCAATCTTTTATACATACCGCAATCCTTATTTACACGTGTGTTTTTCATCAAAGCACTCGTTTTATTCATTAGGTTTATAGTTAATGATAGAGACATGCTGTACATTATACATTATAAAACATCCGTATCTGTTTGCTCCAACAAACCAGTCAGAGTATGTGGCACTGTCAGCAACTCGATCGACTGTTCGTTGGTTGAGACAACGAGCTGGTTTATAAAAAAAGAATCGGCATCCACAATCATTGTGAATGTCAATTGGTGGTGACGATTTCCAAAACGATAAAAAGGATTAAATGAACCATGGCATACATAGTTGATATTGATGTCATCGAAACTCAATAGGAGTATATTTATATACTGTGCCAGACTAAATTGGGACAAAGATAAGCAACATCCTGCTTATCAAAATCGTTCAAGCGTACAAAATGCCAATGAACTCTTCCCTGACGGACAGTCCTGTAACAATATCTACAAAAACTGCGCGAAATCACCTTGGATGTCGTTGAGCGATCTAATAGGCCCAGCAGGCAACGTCAAAATCACAAACAGAAGCTGGTCCAAGTGATGACTTACCTTGATGTCTCAGTTCTCACTTACAGGGGCTGGTCCAAGTGATGATTTACCTTGATGTCTCAGTTCTCACTTAAAGGAGCTGGTCCAAGTGATGACTTACCTTGATGTCTCAGTTCTCACTTAAAGGAGCTGGTCCAAGTGATGACTTACCTTGATGTCTCGGTTCTCACTTTGAGGACGATACAACTTTTATGTGATCTTGATTTACATGGCGAGTGTCGTCGATGATGCAGAAGACGCTTACTCTCCCGGAACATCTGGTCTTATGTTCTTGTAATTTTTCAGGGGTCTACGTATGTGTCCTGATTATGGTTTTTGATGACGCTTCGATATTCTCGGATTTATACGACTAGGTCCTATACATAATGTGATTATCGTGCTGATCACTGACGGTGGTAAATATGCTACTTATTTAGTAGACTGGTCCTACGCTTTTCCACGATTTATGACTAATATAAAAACAAGAGGTATGGGGCCTTAATGCTGAAAGTTAGCCAACTTGATATTTTATTTTCAAGCTTAAAGTTGTTGAGTACAATACAGGTTCATAACACGAGTACAAGCAGCACACGTTGCAATAGGAACTATATACAGATATAATGTGTAGAGATATTTAGATAATTAAGACACCAAGAAAAAGATAATGCATGTTATATCTTAAGGGAATCTCAGTCTAAAATCCTAAATTCATATTGAATTTCTTTCTTTCTTTGCCAAGAGGTGTACAAGAGCAATTTTAGTTTAAATGCTTACGATGTGCCAATAATAAAAGAAAACGATCTTAAATATATGTCCCTCTGTTTTCCCCTATATTAGGCCCCAGACACCCCCCCCCCCCCCCAAAGAAAAATGAGGACCAGATATCTCAGTTTATACAAAATTGATTCTGTATTCCCTAAACATGCTTCAAACTGAATTTGTTTTAATTCCTTTCGTTAAGGAGAAACATTACCCATATTGAGCCACGCGCCTCTGCCCAAAGGGGGTTACACCCTCCATTTATAAATCTTGAGACCCATGTGTGCAAAGATGATTTAGGATAAATTTGGGTAAAATCCTTCCATTGGGTGATAAGAAGATTTCCAATGTTTCCTTTATTGTCCCAAAAAGAGGACTCACACAAATCCGTTAATCTAAAACTGATTCTTTTTCCATTAATCAGACAGCATTTAGTTTATTTAGTAAACTCCTTTATTTTCATAGAACAAATTTTCTCCCTTTCCCTTATTGGGTCCCGCCCTAAGAAGGGGCATATCGTCCATTTTTATGGAACTTGAGACCTCTTTGAGAACAGATCCTCCAAAACAAATTTGGTCAAAATCCTATGAGCCGTTAAGGACACGTATTGTTTCAAAGGCAATGTTTACGCGATGAACAATGGATGACGAATGCTGCGCCCATAAGCTCTTTTGGCCCATCTCAATTTATAAGATGTAGCCAATAACAAGTGCATTTACATCAAAATGGAGGAAAATATGATTTAATATGAAATATTTTCTTATTTACCGAGTAAAACATGTATTTATCATACGTCAAGAAATGGAGCAGAGCAATGAGTGGAATCCGTCCGTCTGTCAACTTCATCGGCTTTACAAAAGCGGTCGATAGTGCCCACCGTCCGGCCTTGTGGAAAATCCTAAGTCACAACGGCATACCAGATAAAGTCATCTCCATCATCAGGATGATGTATGTAGACTTCACAGTCGGACTCTAGACTCAGACTCTAGAGTCAGGAGTGAAATAAGGATGCCTTCCCCTCTCCACTTCACCCTTTGCATAGGCTGGGTTATGAGGAAAACCACCAAGAATAACAAGAGAGGGATCACCTGGATTATGATCCCTGGATTATTACAGAGATGTTAGAGAACCTGGATTCTGCTGACGATATAGCACTTCTGTCACACCGCCATCGTGACATCCAAGACAAGACCAATGCTTTGGCTACAACTGGAAAACAATTTGACAGAAGAGCATAAGCATCATTGAACAACATCTGGAGATCCGCCAAGATCAGCCCCACCACCAAGCTAAAAGTACTGACAGGCAACATACTGGGAGTCTTTCTTTCTGGTGAGAGTCATGGAAAATAACCAACAGAACATTAACAAGCTGGATGTCTACGCAGAATATTGCAGATGTTCTGGCCTCGTACATGTACCATCTCAAATGCAGACATATACAGAACAAAAACTATACACCTTTCACAGGAAATAAGAAAATGCCGGTGGATTGAACACGTCTGTAGGAAACACTCAAATTCAATCACAAGGGTGGCAATAAGATGGACACAATCAGGGAAGAGGAAACGAGGAAGACCAAAGGAAACCTGGAGACGGTCGGTCGAAAAGGAAATCAAAGAAGCAGGATGGACGTGGGGACAAGTGCAACAATGGTCCCAGGACAGACAGCATTAGAAAGCTTTGGTGATGGCCTTGTGTGTGATGTCGCACGAAGAGGATTAAGTAAGTAATAAAGCATGAATATTTATATAGGGAACTCAAAATTAGAGGCATTTGCGTAAACAAGCAAGAATTAAAGTTAATACTTAAGTTACTGTTTGAGCCATTAATCATTTAACTATTATTATAAGTCAGACAGATCAAAATCACTGACTTTGATAGTCTACTATTATTACAAGTTATAGACAAATCAAAACCACTGACCTAGAGAGTCTACTATTATTACAAGTTATAGACAAATCAAAACCACTGACTTAGATAGTCTACTATTATTACAAGTCATAGACAAATCAAAACCACTGACTTAGATACTCTACTATTATTACAAGTCATAGACAAATCAAAACCACTGACTTAGATACTCTACTATTATTACAAGTCATAGACAAATCAAAACCACTGACTTAGATACTCTACTATTATTACAAGTCATAGACAAATCAAAACCACTGACTTAGATACTCTACTATTATTACAAGTCATAGACAAATCAAAACCACTGACTTAGATACTCTACTATTATTACAAGTCATGGACAAATCAAAACCACTGACTTAGATACTCTACTATTATTACAAGTCATAGACAAATCAAAACCACTGACTTAGATACTCTACTATTATTACAAGTCATAGACAAATCAAAACCACTAACTTAGATACTCTACTATTATTACAAGTTATAGACAAATCAAAACCACTAACTTAGATAGTCTTATATTATTACAAGTCATAGACAAATAAAAACCACTGACTTAGATAGTCTAATATAATTTCGTGTCAAAGCTAAAACTACACAAAAACATCAACCAACATGTAATATCTCAGACCCACTAAACATCTACACCAATAGACGCTCGGTCCAATCACAACCCGTTAATTGTTGTTCTAAATGAAAATAAGTTTCCTACAATAAGCTACTGACGCCTATTAATTTTAGTATACACTTTATTTTATTTCTTTTTCAATTCAATACATAGTGAAGAGCAAATACACAAATTTTGAAATTAAATTTGATTATTATAAATTAATAATTTTGATTACGTCTCAATCCTTAACAGTTTAATGAATGTATTTGTTCTATCATACATTGTATTTAATTGTCTGTTGTCTTTGGTTATAAGATGAAACAACCAATGCACCAACCATTTTTATTGGCACACCACATGACTTACAGAAACATCTGGGCAAGCAATTACGTTAACAATGATCAAATGCGAACCCGTTCAGCAATACTTACCTAAACAATGTAGACATCCTACATTTTAATGGCATTACTTTCCAAAAGCTTCCGTTCGAAAACGAATGTTCGAATAATTACATGCCAACCTGTATCTGTTGCTTCTCAATACATAAATATGATGTACATGTAATATGCAACAGTGAAATGAAATCCAACTTAAACAGAAATTTGAAAGTGTCAGTGTCTATTACACAAGTCTAATATCAGTCACATAACAGAATTGATTGTAGGATTAATATTACGATGTGTAACAGTTTGACATAAAAATGTGAATAATGATAATGTGTGAACAGAAAGCAAAGAAAACAATGAGACTAGAATAAAATTAATATAAAAGACATATAGTATGTACTGCAATGGCTAGTTGGTTTGGTACGGTTTGATCGGTTTGATATATGTAAAATTACAAATAATATTACAATTATTAAAACGGATCGTGATATGAACAGTTCTTCATATGTATATCAATAGAAAGATTATTAAGGTCAATTCCAATAAAAAAAAATAATCCGTTGTTATTATAAAGGTCGATTTAAAATAATACATGTACATTGTAATTATAAAGGTCAATTTAAATTAACAAAATAATAAACTGAACTATAAAGGTCAATTTAAATTAACACAACAATTCATTGTAATTATAAAGATCGATTCCAATTTACAAAATAATACATTGTAATTAATACTTGTTAGGGGACATGACTATAAACAAATAGTCATCTTCATATCTAATAGGAAAGCCATGTATATTGTCAATCAAAACATTTTAAAAAGAATAGTTTGCTCTAATAACTCAATCCTTACAGCATAATAAACAACCATTATTTCCATGGGGCAAACAGATAAACAAATAAAGCAACTGTCACTCCCAGTCTAAATTCTTCTCTGGTAAATTAGCATTTCCCAAGTTAATGAGTATTATTTCATTGTCGGTATGGTAACAAGAGGCCCAGGGGCCTCAACGGTCATCTGACTATAAAGATCTGTTATGTAAAAGTTAATTTTTAAAAGATTTGACCTCCTTGAAAGTAGGTCAAGGTCATTTATATGAGAAAACTTTATAGCACTCCCTCCCAGGTATGCACTGGCCAAATATTGGACCCTGGGGCTTATGGAACTTAATAGATAAGAAGATTCTTAAAGCTTTTACCCATTATAACCCATGTTAACCTTTGACCCTGTCCAGTGCTCAAAGTTGACCTTTGACCTAAACACAATATATTAGAAAAAAATTTGCAATGTTGGTCTACAAAACATACCCAAGTATCAACGCTCTAGATGAAACGACTGTTTAGATAATGTTGTGGTGATTTTTTAACATATTTGACCCCTGTGACCTTGAAAGTAGGTCAAGGTCATTTATATGAGGAAACTTTATAGCACTCCTTCCCAGGTACCCACTGGTCAAATATCAGGACCCTGGGGCTTATGGAACTTGAGAAGAAGATTCTTAAAACTTTTTACCCATTATAGCCCCAGTGAACCTTTGACCCCGTCCAGCGCTTAAAGTTGAACTTTGACCTAAACACAATATATCAGAAAAAGATTTGCATTGCCAGTCTACATATAGTATATGCAAGTATCATCGGTCTAGATCATTCGGTTCATTAGATAATGTTGTGTAGATATTTTAACATATTTGACCCATGTGACCTTGAAAGTAGGTCAAGGTCATTTATATGAGAAAACTTTAGAGTACTCCATCCCTGGTACCTACTGGCCAAATATCAGAACCCTGGGCCTTATGGAACTTGAGAAGAAGATTCTTAAAGCTTTTTACCTATTATAACCCATGTTAACCTTTGACCCCATCCAGCACTCAAAGTTGACCTTTGACCTAAACACAATATATAAAAAAAAGATTCGCATTGCTGGTCTACATATCATACAAAAATATCATTGCTCTAGATCATTTAGTTCTTTAGATAATGTTGTGTAGATTTTTTAACATATTAAACCCCTGTGACCTTGAAAGTAGGTCAAGGTCATTTATATGAGGAAACTTTAGAACACTCTATCCCAGGTTCCTACTGGCCAAATATCAGAACCCTGGGCCTTATGGAACTTGAGAAGAAGATTCTTACAGCTTTTTACCTATTATAACCCATGTTAACCTTTGACCCCGTCCAGCACTCAAAGTTGACCTTTGACCTAAACACAATATATTAGAAAAAGATTCGCATTGCTGGTCTACATATCATACAAAAATATCATTGCTCTAGATCATTTAGTTCTTTAGATAATGTTGTGTAGATTTTTTAACATATTTGACCCCTGTGACCTTGAAAGTAGGTCAAGGTCATTTATATGAGGAAACTTTAGAACACTCTATCCCAGGTTCCTACTGGCCAAATATCAGAACCCTGGGCCTTATGGAACTTGAGAAGAAGATTCTTAAAGCTTTTTACCTATTATAACCCATGTTAACCTTTGACCCCGTCCAGCACTCAAAGTTGACCTTTGACCTAAACACAATATATTAGAAAAAGATTCGCATTGCTGGTCTACATATCATACAAAAATATCATTGCTCTAGATCATTTAGTTCTTTAGATAATGTTGTGTAGATTTTTTAACATATTTGACCCCTGTGACCTTGAAAGTAGGTCAAGGTCATTTATATGAGGAAACTTTAGAACACTCTATCCCAGGTTCCTACTGGCCAAATATCAGAACCCTGGGCCTTATGGAACTTGAGAAGAAGATTCTTAAAGCTTTTTACCTATTATAACCCATGTTAACCTTTGACCCCGTCCAGCACTCAAAGTTGACCTTTGACCTAAACACAATATATTAGAAAAAGATTCGCATTGCTGGTCTACATATCATACAAAAATATCATTGCTCTAGATCATTTAGTTCTTTAGATAATGTTGTGTAGATTTTTTAACATATTTGACCCCTGTGACCTTGAAAGTAGGTCAAGGTCATTTATATGAGGAAACTTTAGAACACTCTATCCCAGGTACCTACTGGCCAAATATGATCACCCATGGCCTATTGGTTAGTGAGGAAAAGATTGTCAAACGCTTTTTTACATATTTGACCCCTGTGACCTTGAAAGTTAGTCAAGGTCATCGATATGAGGAAACTTTGTAGCACTCTATCCCAGGTGCCTACTGGTCAAATATCATTACCCTAGACCTTTTGGTTACTGAGAAGAAGATTGTTAAAGGTTTTTACATATTTGACCCCTGTGACCTTGAAAACAGGTCAAGGTCATTGAAATGAGGAAACTTTGTAGCACTCAATCCCAGGTGCCTACTGGCCAAATATCAGCACCTAGAGCCTTTTGGTTACTAAGAAGAAGATTGTTAAAGGAAAAGTTTACGGACGGCGGACGGCGGACGGCGGACGACGACGGACGAAGCATGATGGCAATAGGTCATCTTGACCCTTCGGGTCAGATGACCTAATAAGATATAAATAAAAATGTAAATGTAAAGATATAGTACCACTGCCCTACAGAACACCAAACAGTAGCATCAAAATAAGAAATACTTAAACATGTAATACTGAACATTTTGGATGAGGCTAGGACTGAATATATCTTATATTAGACTGAAAAACATGTCCCTCCAGTAACACACATACATGCTAAATAACATACATGTTAATGGCTATGAGAGAAAACCGACTGATAAATCTCTGATACAAATGAAGAAAGTAGTTTTATAAAATAATTTTTGTAGTTAAATTGCACTTAATTAAAATCTATGTCTCTGAATACCACCTTCGAAATATAATAAGAAATAATTACAAAAGACTGAGATAACTAATGACTTTAACAAGCAACTTACATATATAACCTTCAAATTAACCTTGGTAAGATTTTCAAAACAATCCTAAGCTTACGTTAAAATGCAGAAAATTTACTTTGAACATAATATGAAATCATATTACTAGGAAATACACACAAAATGGATTTTTACTGAAATAATCCATAAAAGATAGCCTATCATGCTCTGCATATATATATATATATATATATATATATATACTTTGTTTATTTTACAATAATTATGAAACAGGTTATACAATTCTTTTACAAAGTAATCACTTTTGGTTGGTGACACCATATCTTTGCACGTCTGATCGGGGAATCAAATCCCAGATACAATGAGAAATCAAACACTAGCCACCTTGGTGAAAGGCAAGTGCATTAACCACTGCACCAACTGACCATGCTCTGCATATATAATGGGACATGAAATAAATGTGCATTACACCATCTTTTCAAGATGTATACAAATATATAAATCTTATGTACAAATTAAGAATAGCATGGAGATAAACATTCTGTGAAACAAGAAAAAAGTTAGTGCTTTACTCTTCCTGTTTGCAGGATACATAAGTAACGTATGTTTGGGATGTATAAAAAAATGTAAGGAACTTAATCTCACGACAAAATAATGTTAAAGCTTCTATTGCCAGTCAGACAATGTCATTGCACAGGTTCCATCTAGAAGAACAATACCTAATATATGATAAGCAAGGCAGTTACAGCAAGTCCTTTTTCATTGCAATTCATATTTTACAGGGCTAAATCTTTATCACTGTCACATTATCAAAACTATGCTTTTTGCAGGTTTCCTGGTTTGCTGGTGTCAGCTTTTACTGTTTTGTCATCCAAGGGATTGAGGAACTCTTTTCCCGAGAAGTCGCTCACATTGGCACAGCTCAGAATGGCTGAGTTAGGAACCTGAACCCGGAAAGAAAAGTACATCTATAATGCTATATACTGTTTAGAGTACTTCAAAACTCTTCAACACTTAAGTTATATACCGGGTACTATATTAGCTTAGAAATGCTTACAGCTTTTCAAACGTTTACATACCATATACTAGATAAAGGCATTTAAAAACTGTATAAGGGCATATTTAAAAGCTTTCTTTTAAGATTTCTAAATGATGTCATAATAAAATGTGACTGTACGATATGTGTCTAAATACCTTCACTGTGGGCGTGTATCTTGGGAAGGGCGGGGCCAGCCTCTCCACGGGGTTATTGCTGGCCCTGTTGTAGGCCATGATAAGGGCCCAGCGGCGGTCATTACTGTCGTTAGGGTCACTCATGTGTAAGACGTTGGAATGAAAAAACAGCGCATCTCCTAATTACAAAAAAAATGTGGTATAATATATAAGGAGCCACAAAGTGTGACATTATGCCCCTGGTTATGTTGTATATAGGAAAGGCAATTTTGCGATATGTTGTATCCCAAAAAAAAAACAATTTTGTAGTTCTTATTGTTTCTTTCCATATGGAAACAGATAAAATAAGAAACATCACCAATAGCAAAAGTCATAACAAGGGCACTAGCCCAATGTTTGTAAAATGTCTTGTTGAGATATATATAATGAATGTACTTTGAAGTGTAGCCTGAAAAACATAGAAAAAGTAATTTTGTATCTCTGACTTTGTTTCTGTATTAACCACAACATGTGAATTAGTCTAATATGCATGCAGAGTTTTGGTGAGATCTGATGAATGGTATTTGAGTTGTAGGCAAGAAAATCTGTAATAACATGACAACACCTCTGTCAGTCCAGAATTATTATGACTGTCAAATTTCCTGTCATATTTAGAAAGAGTGTCCTGCTAAAATTTTGGCTTTTAACTAAACTAAAATAATACAAAGATACTACAATCAAAATACAGTCATATATCTAAAGGAATCATGTTTATGTTCATTATATATAATTACCATGTCGCTATTTACCATTACTAAAAACAACTGATTTCTCTTCTAATGAACCATTTCAACAACTTTACTATGAACATCTGGACCGTAGCAAAGGGGAGGTAAATCTAAGATTGTAAATACAACTGTATATTTTTTCAGGTTGGTAGATACACAACCTGTGACCTTGCAATGACTAGTACAGTATGTACTCTGTCACCTTCATTAGACAAATAACCAGTAAAGTGTATGAACACAAAGATGTGTTAAAAGTGTATAATTGAGCATAAGATCTTATGTCAATTTGGTAGCTGCAGTTATGTATTTGTTCAGTAAAAACTTTTACTGTAACTGGGATAAAACATACATAATTAGCTTAATTCTGATTATAATATGACATCTTGTATTCTTTGCGACTGTCCATTCTATAAATTGCCATTATCTAACAAGGGATATATAGAGAGAATGAAATTAACCACCTATACTATATACTTCTTTATACATTCTTGAATTACATACAGTATGACTTACCTCCCTTGGTTCAGAGAGCAAGGGGAACTACATGTACAATGTTTTTTAAATATCTTGATGTTAAATTTTTGAAAAGTTGTTCTTGCTATAATTGTATTACACTTCAAAGTTGGTCAAATCAATGACTTGCAGTCTTATGGATATTCCCCAGGGTGGATTTTTAGTGAAGTGGCAATGAAATAAATATCTATTTAACAAAAGACATTTCTTGCTGTAAGTATAATGTGTGGGCCTTTATGCTCTGCCGATTTGACTGGACTTCGTGAAACTCTGTACCCGACATGACAATCTACCAAAACAGCACCAAAGCAAGTGCTACCGTGAGTGAGTGAGAACCCCTTCATCAACGCCCTCCCTTACTCCCAGGGTAGTTTACCTGCGCTCATTTCCACGTGGGTGAGAGGTAATTGTTTACAGAGCTCCGCTACCCTCTCCAGGTCAGCCCCGGTCTGTCCAGATACCATCTTGTGTTCTATCCGGCCACACTTGTGAGAGCCTGGCAAGATCTGTATAGTGTAGAAAGATTAAGCTATTGCCTTTCTAACTGTGACGTAAACTTTGCGTGAAACACACAAGTAGGATGAAATATTTATAATGTTGCCAATCCCATATCCTACTATATATCAACTCTCGACAAATATTGCCATGGGCCTCCTGTATGTATACCTATAGGTGATGTCTGTACGGCAGTTTGATACAAAGTAAGATATGTAAACGATTATGTTATAACTTTTTATTATACCAGTATTGTACTGATTTTGTTTACACTAAAGGAGAAAGGTTTGATAAAGGACACATTCTTATTAATGATTTGTTTCATTATCATTAAGAAGATATCATTCATCACTAAGCAGTTTCATCCATTTTCTTGATGTAGATCCCACAAATGTAATGCCGGGCTAAATTATCTTGATGGTAATGTGCACCAAGTTGTCATTTCAGTATAGCATAATAGCTATACATTGTGAACAATAGTACATGTGCTTATATCAGTTCACGAGCTTGAGGTCATTAGGATTTTCACTGTGGAGCGAGTGACACTATCCATCAATTTTAGTGTTTTGTACAAATATAAAAATTCCCAAGAAAATGCATGTTTGAACGGTATCATTACAGTCCTGTTTGATTTTAGTTTGTAGTTTAATATCACTTTTATCATAAAATTTCTATAAAAAATCACAATATGCTTCTTTTCATTTTGTACATTGTAATTGTTGATGGTGTTATAGAAAATGTTAATTTTGACGAAAACTTAATATTTACCATTATTATGTGAAGTCCCAACGAATTTGGATGGCTAATTGCTGGTGTTTTGAGCCTCTTTATGAAGAAGGTACTGTGTGATATATTTCCAACATGTTTATATACATTGTATAACCTAGAAGAAACCTACCTGCAGACATCCATTAGCTTTGGTACATCTGTCCACTGCTACAAACACACTGAGGGCGTCAGGAGTCAATAAGCCGTTCTGATACCAGTACCTGGAAAGTAAACCATTCACATGTTAGTAACAATTTAACTCTTTCGGCGCCAAATTATCTTTTTAACATATTGGCCCAGCGCCAAATATTAATTACTAATACTTTAAAAATTAAAGGAATTTTAATTAACAATGTATGTTTTTTCTTATTTGTTGGTGTAGGGACATGCTACTTGGTGGATATAAAGTTCAGATGATGCTTTACCAAATGCACCTCATCACAGGTCATTCAAGGTCAATTAAGGTCATGTAACCTTGGCGGCCATCTTGGATTTTCATAATTTGATAAAATTGTTGATTTTACAGCTATATTTCTTTTTTTCACTTATCTGTAGGTTTCAATCTATATTATGAGTGTCTGTATATATATCTACTGATATAATGAAGAATATAAGTGGTGGCAGGCATATATTACAATAGGAAATAAAGTTACCAAAACATGTAATTCTGCCATAATATATATATATTTATTGCTAAATATAGATTTATGCTTAACACTTTATAGCATTGTTTTAGTTGGTGTAGGAACATGCTACTTGATGGATATACAGTTCAAATGAAGCTAGCGCTGTATCTTTAGGACATTCAGTCAAGGTCATGCGACCCTGGCAGCCATCTTGGATTTCCAAAATTTTATGAAAATCTTTAGATTATTGTTTTCAAAATGTCGACTATAGTCGACTTTGGCGCTCGTCCTCGCTGTCGACAAAAGTCGACTTTGGCGCCGAAAGAGTTAAGTGAGTTGTATGTTCATAAGTACAATGTTGTGCAACTGCATTGTAATTAAAACCATTATGGAAATCCCCCCCCCCCCCCTCCCTGTTTGCCTTAGTGTTCTGGGTGGCATTTCTGTTTACACTGCACTACCCACTCCTCCAGTATACCAACACTTACTTTCAGATTCCTGTTTAATCCTTCCCCCCCTCCTCAACCTTTTTCCTGTTTTATTTACAATAAGTATGAGTCAGTGATGACCTGGTGCCATTCCTGTTTACACCCCCAGCCCACCTCCATTACAACATAATGTCAGAGATGACCTTCCCGTAGTTCTGGTGCCCCCCCCCTCTACATTATACTGTCAGAGATGACCTACCCATAGTCCTGGTGCCCCCTGCCCCCCCCCCAAACATTATACAGTCAGAGATGACCTACCCATAGTCCTGGTGCCCCCTGCCCCCTGCGACCCCCCCCCCCCTATAATTAGTTCTGGTGCCCCCTGCCCCCCCATCCCACATTATACAATCAAAGATGACCTACCCGTAGTCCTGGTGCCCCCTGCCCCCCCTACATTATACTATCAGAGAAGAACTACCCATAGTCCTGGTGCCCCAAGCCCCCCCTACATTATACAGTCAGAGAAGACCTACCCGTAGTGGTGTCCCCAGCCCCCCCCCCCTACATTATACAGTCAGATATGGCCCCTCCCTCCCCCCCCCTACATTATACAGTCAGATATGGCCCCTCCCTCCCCCCTCCCTCCCCCCTCCTACATTATACAGTCAGATATGGCCTACCAGTACTCCTGGCCCCTCCCCGCTCCCTTTTATTATACAGTCAGAGAAGAGCTACCCGTAGTCCTGGTGCCCCCAGCCCCCCACCCTCCTACATTATGCAGTCAGAGAAGACCTACCCGTAGTCCTGGTGCCCCCCCCCCCCCCTCTCTTACATTATACAGTCAGAGAAGACCTACCCGTAGTCCTGGTGCCACTCCTGTTTTCCACCTATCAGTGGTTCCTTCATCACAAGCTTTGAGCTGTAATGGTAAACCTCCCCTCCAAGCAGCTGAAAGAATATGTATAATATTCAGTTACATTTTCTTTTACACTTTTTTTGTAATAAAGATGCAAAGTACCCACACAGAAGTCCTCCATTTCCATTCATTAATTACATATCTATTGTTTAACACAAACACGCCGATTTGAGATTTGTATATAAAGCAAAACTACCTAATTAGATAGCTATCTCTTCATACTATTGTCACAAATATCAAGTTTTGATATATAGGTTTAATTTCATGTATTAGGAGATTTCTGTGAAAACTATTACCTTTTCTGATGTGGTAACAATTTTTTCACAGCGGCAGATCATGCCCGTGACATCACTTCCTGGTGCTCTCCACAGTACCATCTTAGGCATTCGACCGGAAGAATCAGGAATCTACATCATTGTAGATAAAATGTTGTGTAATTACAGAACAGAAAAGTTTGATAATCTTTCTAACAGTATCGCAGAAGGAAGTAATGTTTGGAGACTAAACAAAAATAAAGCAATCAAGTCTATAGATTTAAGAAGTTTTATACCTACCCCATATCCATGGGTAGGTACTAGGTCTGAATCTTCCAACACAAGTTTCGTCTTCGTCAGCTCTTCTCCACTTAGCAGTCCCCTTAATAGCAACATTAACAAGTGTCAATTTCAATGGTCAAAAACACAAGTCTTACATACCTGGATCTTAAAGGGTAACATTAAGGAGACATGACCTTGCAAAATACACTGCACATGTTCCTTAAAAGAAACACAATGCTGTTTCAGGTCAGTGAATATTTGAGGCAAAAGAGGATTTCATTCTGTACTACAAGTTAATTTCCAAATCTAAACCTGTCAACAGGAAATGAAGTTTCTTTATCTTCAGACCAGTCCATATAATCCAAATTACAATAACCATAACTTGTTCCCATTATATCTTTGTTATATTTCCTATACAACACTCACAGTCGCTTGAGTTTCTGTCAGTAAATAAAAAAATATAATCCTATATATAAGGAACCGTCCATTATGGAATACATTCTGTAATGTATTATCTTAGTTATCTACTGACAGAAACTCAAGCCACTGTGTAACACTATAACTATCCTACCTGACAAGAATGTATCCCTGTTCCTCAAAAGCGTTCAGCATATCCTCCGTAACCTCTAGGTCTGTGCCTTCCATCTTAAACTCTGGTTATAGAAATATTCATAAATCTACACTCAGCAGCATTCCTTGGATGAACATGTTTACAATTTACACTTTCTGGGATAATTTTTGTTAACTAATACTGATCAACTTGAATACATTGCATCTCCAAATTAAATATCATAGTAACAAATACTTATAGTGTTGAACCAAACGTATCTGTATCGCTGTACTATATCAGGAAAGCAGCACTGGTATAATTTATAGGACACACGATGTGGATGCTGTTAAACTGTGTTGCTGTTTAATTTCTGCATCTTTCACCTTATTCATGAGTGGTTGTTTTGATAACTGATAATAACTAACTGATCTTACAAGCTCATGATATTGTCTATACATTGTATATATGACACAAAATGACCAAAAATCACTAACAAACAACAATGAATGACACCAAATAATGTTAAATCAAGTTCCAATGCACTATGTAAATACACCACTTATCAGTCACAGGTACAATATAACATCACTATTTGTACACAACAACTGTGATTTCTTACAGTTTACTCACCTGCTAACTTTGCCATGATGATCTAGGAGTAGTAGAGACTGAGACTGCAATGTTAAACAAAGCAATGAGAAAACTTTTGTAAATATTTGTCTCCAACTTTGTGTACAGAACTTGGCTGCAAAGACTACTGCACTGTAGCTATATATAGGTAGCTATAACTAGTTAAAATGCCAGTGGACTGTTCAGAGGTTCTGGGTTTGAATCACTCCAAGCATTATGCTCCAACTCTCTCATGTTACACTAGCTAGTGGTGCCTGTGATCAATCTTGATTCAAGTATGCATGGTATTTACATAAAGGAGAGATTTCAATTTGCATTGATTGACTGTCAATTTCAGTCTACAATTTTTTTGTAGGTCATGTCCAAAATAACTGACTATCTGACTAACCAGTCAAATGTTTAAAAAGAAAACACATACTTTTGGATTAGACGGATAATGAGTCATTGGTCCGGATCCAGCTTGTAGCTCTTATTAATTACATATAAACAAATCTAAAACAAGCCATTTAGCGAATTGCAGAATCACCAAAAGTGATACACAGCATAAACAGTGCTAAATACATGTAACTTATCCATACCATATGTTTGACAATCAACATGTTATCATATAAAAGTACATATGGGGATCACCTACCTCATAGAAAAGTATGTCTTTGAATTTGATTGGTTGATTAAATGATAAATGCAGTACAGTACTTTGCAGTTTAGCAAAGAACGTTTTCTGTCAAATAATTTTACTTTTTTTATTATAAGAAACATATTTTAAATTCAACATGTCACTAAATAAATAAGTAAAGTTTAAGGTCAAGTCCATCATAATCAAACTCTATCAGGATCAATAAGTCAATCTGTTGTGACTGCGTAACCCAGGCTGCTTGTTATCAGTTACTGTACATGTAGCTGTGATAACGTACATGTACAAACTGTACTGTAGCTCTAAACGAGACAGTTTTCACCCTGAAGCCATAGGAGGTCGGGTATTTATCTTCGTTCTACAGTTATCAGCGGTATAGTGGTCATGGGTTCAGATCCTTAGTCATTTATTAGCTGTCAATAGCTAAATAAAAGATGTTAATTGGCCTAACCTTTTTAAGCTTCATCTACATAAACATGTTCATAATGATCCTGTATCATAATGTACATGTATCAGCAGAGTGATTGCACAGAGGCGTGATAAAGATTAAAAGTAATTATAATACATACATGTACATGGGTAATGGATTGATAAATGTACAGAATGTACATGTACTCTCTAGTTTTTTTGAGGGGTTGGTGGTGGGTGGTGGGGGGGGGGGGTGTACACTGTAGTTTATGATATAATTAGAACACTGGTAATAGGCAAAGGTTTAATAAACAATTTTACATTTATTTCCATGTAAAATTCGTGGTGATAGGGCAATGACACTATATTATAATAAGTGGTGACAATTTGCCGTTTGTCAATCAGGGGTCACGCGATCCATCCTCGTGACTAATAACAGTGAATAATTCAGACCATTCTCTTTCACGTTTGACACTTATATTATATGACGGAATCGAGTCAAATTAGTTATATCCGTTAAAGATCTATGGTTTCAAATAGTCATACTTCTACAACCTACTCAGTATGCGGTTCACTTACAGGTGAGTTGACGTTCGGTAAAAAGGTTATCAGCCCGTCAAGTGCAGCAGCCAGCAGCTCAGGTTTGTTTTGGTTTTACAGGAAGTCAATAAACGTTACTAAAGAAATTGTTATTAGAGTAGGTCCACGTGCTGTAGTTTCCGGATTTGTCTCTATCGAACGCACCGGGTGAAGGGTGTGAGAAGTCAAAATGTGCCTACATTGTATATTTAAAATATTGTTTATCACTACATGTATAAGCATGCATTCATGTAAGCATGTCATCCGAAATGAATGAATTTTTGCAGAAGTGACAAAAAATAGAGTTTTACTTTTGAATTATGGAAGTCAAATTTCATACTTATTCTTTTAACTCAAGGAAAGCAATCAAGGAAAGCAATTTTAATCACAGGGAACTGGGCATTTGTTAGTTAGTTTTGGACGTAAACTAGGATGTTTCGAGTAATTTTATACTTTTTGGGGATTACGATCAATTTTCGATAATCGAAAATTGAAAATTGATCTAACCCCCCCCCCCCCCCACCCCTCACCGAATGTGTAAAACTACTCTAGAACACACTCATTTATCACCATTTTATTTTTACAGATTTAACGCTTAATGTAAAAAGTTCTGCTTTATCTTTTTCATATTTAGCGAATATTAATGAAGATGGAGCTCTCTTTCAAAAACAGTCATAAAATTTGGCGTAGTTGTAGTTGTTTGTACTTCTTTTATGTCTCATTGCTTTATTTTGTGTTATTTTCCACGATTTCAGGGTAAAAAAAACAGCAGTGTTCCAGTAACATGTAAAATATGAAGAAATACATATATATATAAATAAAAAAGAACAAAAAACAATGACTTTGCCGCAAGGCCTTTCTGCCTTCTCATGCTTCTTAAGGCGTCTGAAGAAGCCTGAGAGGGCAGAAATATAAAGGCCTTGCGGCAAAGTTTTTCTTTTTTTTTCTTTTTTTTTTATATTCAACTTCGCAAGGAAAACTAATAGCTTTTCTTTATATATTTATATACCAAAATTACATAAATGTCCACTTTGTTGTTTAATATTTCTATTGTATTGAGCATTATAAAGTTGGACAGCACAAATGAACTTGCTATGATTAAAAGTGGCGAAACACTGAATGGTGGCAGATGTTTTAATTGATCAATCTAGCATCAAAGACAATATTTAATGTTTGGCCTTTCGTAAAGAGCAATAAAAACACATTTTCAAAAAGACCGTCGGATGGGTATTTTTTTAAAACTAATGTGTTAATTAAAATGTTTCCAGACAAAAAGCAGCTATATTTTGACAAATTTTCAGATGCATATTTTTGCTGTTAAAATTCATCGTACTTTATCAAACATAACATACACTTGTAATCCTCTTACATGAGATCAAATAAATTAGAGAATACCGAAGCGTTAACAAAATCATAACCCGAACTCAAAATCGATTAAACCATGGACAAAATATGAACAGAGGAAAGATTTACATGGAGACCCTTGTAAAAGCACAAGATAATAAAACCAGGTATTCCGGAAGAGTAAGCATCTTCTGCTTCATCGACGACACCCGCTATGTAAACATTTGTCACCTCCAAGTAAACATCAAGTTCTAAAATTGATCACAACATGTAAGCACTCTAATGAGCATACTCAAAAACGTCCATCTTCATATCACTTAAAGATGCAGACTATTTCTCAATGAGACAAAGATGGGGACCATAAAACTTGCCCATAGTTCAGTTCGGATCAACCTGCATCTCTTGAATCCTCGTGTGTTAGTTTGTTTGTCAGCAGTCGACATCACGAAAATCCCGATATTTAGAGCAAGCCCTAGAATATCGAATCAACTGCGACATGTAAACACCATAGTTTGGAGAAGCAGGAACGTTACTATCAAGAAATGGAAAGTTCACTATCGGAAAATTGAAATCATCACGTTTATCGTATAGCTTTGTAGTAAGCTGTCCATGTTGGTCGTAGTTTAAGTAGAGATCGAGGTAAGCAGCTGATGTAGAAGAGTCTGTTGTGTTCTTTTTTCAAGTTCAGAAGGGTATATACGATCGACGTGGTCTGCAAACTTCTTCTTGTTAATAGACAGGACATCGTCGATATATCTGAAATTGAAATGAAAAGAAGTTACCTGTCCTGATTATCCCTTCCACAAATTCAGCCTCGTATGAAAACAAAAACAAGTTAGCTAAGAGTGGGGCACAGTTTGCTCCCATGGGAATGCCAATAGTCTGCTGGAAAATCTTTCCCCCGAACTCAACAAAAATATTGTCGACCAGGAATTCAATCATTCTTACTATATTTTCTCCAGTATATTTCCTCTTAACTTTTGTCGTGTTTTTCACAAAGTATGTTCCAAGATAGTTCACTACCATATACTTGTATCGTCGTCCGCCTTTCTTGGAAAAGAAAGCTCTCATAACAAGAGATCGAAGACGTTCTTTCAATTTTGCATGAGGTATGGTAGTATACAGGGTGGAAAAATCAAATGTTTTGACCGAAAGACATTTTTTAGGGGGGGGGGGGGGGGGTGGGGTGGGGGGGGCGGTGTTTCATCAAGATTGATCAAAAGATCTTTCGAGTTTTTCAAAATCCACATCCCATTAATTCCACTTCTGGAGTATACAGTGTCACAATAAGACTGAAGCCCTGATTTTATAGTACTAAGAATGGTAGTAAGAAGTTTTGATAATGACTTGGTCGAGCAATTGGCAGAGCCAGCGATAAAACGTTGCTTATAAGGATTCTTGTGTAGTTTAAATATCCAATATAGACGAGGTAGGTCAGCGTCTTGCTCATTAACCGGTACTTTGAAAGATTGAAATACAGAAGCATGGTTAGACTGTATTTCATCCTTCGAAAAAACGGCCAGTGTGTAATTAGGGTTACATAGGTTATCAAGCAGGCCTAGTTCTTTTTGCAAGGAATAAAAGTAATAGCGTTTGCAAACAATGATCAAATTGTGAAATGCTTTGTCTGCAGACACAACCACATACTGATCATGCAGATCGTTGACTGTTGCTCGAACATCGGGGTCAAGAAAAAGATATCCATAAAATGTGGCAATTCATATCTTCGCTTTGATGTTATTGAATACATGTACATGTACGTACAGTATTTACTCCACCGAACATTTGTTTGTTCGGGTCCAGTATGTAGTGCATCATGCCGCCGATATTACTCTTTACCTAGATCCGTTATATCCAAATGGTTGATAACTACTTTTGTTCCACTTTTTTTGTCTTTGTATATTGATAACATTGTTTCGCGTTTTATGTGTGTGTTGTAAAATAAACAGATAATGTAAAAATAATAATAATAATTCGAAGTTCATATATACAGCTTTATCACGACCTTAAAGACCGTCTCAAAGCGGTCCACAAAATATTATCCGCGGTTATAGGACGTTAGCACCCAGCCAATATCGTTCTCAACTCCCTGGGGAGCATACAACCGGTGCTGCCATTTCGGTGCTCACAGCTAGCATTCTACAATTTCTAGCACTACTCAACCAGGTACTCATTTACAGCTGAGTTGACTGGAACAAGCAGAGGAAAGTCTGTTGCTCAAGGATATAACACAAGAGCCGTGAACGGGACTCGAACTCGCAACCCTTCGATCACAGGCCCGGCGTCCTACTGTACCACTAGACCACCGTGCCTCTCATTTCAGAAAAAAAACAACACAACTGTGAATATTTAACTGATCTCAAAGGACATTCAAGTTATCTCATGTCCCACCATGTTGGATAGAATTTGCCCATGTAAGAAAGCTACGTAAGAAAACTCTATCTCTTACCCTGGACAGGGTGGTAGAATCTATCACCCCTGTGTGATGCATCGTCGAAAACCCACGGTACACTTCTCTGACGCTTGTATAGCGTCAGAGAAGTGTACCGTTGGATTCCAACGATGTGTGTGATGTAGATTGAGAAATCTTAATCCAGGGGTAAGATTTATGTATTGATTTTCCTAGCATAAGATAAGTTTTAATGTGAATATGCCATTCTTGTGTCAAACTTCTGCTATACTGTACCTATTATATAGGATAAGTTTCTCGTGTCCTGACGTCAAGCCAATCAAGCTGTTGTTGTTTTAGCACTAAATCCTATGTATTTATACTGCTGGTTTGGTGTAATCAGTTCTCTTTCTTACTGGCCGTATTCAGAGAGTGACAATTTCCTATCCCACGGTGTCCTCTTACTCGAGATATATGTTGCCCCGACTAGTTTTGTTGGTTCTTCATCGTGGTTTCTTCCAAAAGTTTCTTTTCCTGGTCCCTTTTATCCGTTATCAGGTTTTGACTGGTTCTCACATTTCCTGGTCCCTTTTATCCGTTATCAGGTTTTGACTGGTTCTCACATTTCCTGGTCCCTTTTATCCGTTATCAGGTTTTGACTGGTTCTCACATTTCCTGGTCCCTTTTATCCGTTATCAGGTTTTGACTGGTTCTCACATTTTCGTGTTTTTCTACACTTACACTGTATTACGTTTTGTGTATTTCTAAGCAATGCCCTCCTCGTCTCACTAAATTCTGAGTTCACCCGTAACGAATAATGTTGTCATCCCTTTATATATATGTTAGTATCGTTACTTGTCGCCATATTCTCAAACAATTTATACAACAATCCCGGACTATGTTTTGTATTTAAGGGTTTTGGTTTTGTATGGTGTTTTCCGTCCTTTTGGGTTTGTTGTAGCTTTTATTTCTTTTCTGTTGTCGGTTTACAATTCAATTTCAAATTTGTGCTTCTTTGTGAGAGAGTGTACAAGGGTTGCCAAACCGATGCACCGGCAGGTCAATTTCACATCTGCTTAATGCTAGTTTTATATACAGTCAGTCTTAGATAGGTTGAATTGGTGTCGGTTCTACACAAGTACCTTGCAGAATATCAACCAGTCGTTTCTATCAGTCCTAGCCGATGTAGTTATGTACTTAGGTAATGTACTTTCAAGATCATTCGCGTGTACATGGTGTCGATGTTGACTGCATTGACACTGCACAGGACCAGGGTTTGGTGATTTCAAGATGAAGATCAATTGATATTTATTTTGGAAAAGAGGTTTGAACTCCGTATGCTACATGTGCACAGGTTCCGTTGCTGAAATATCTAAAAGTGTATCTTCAATATTTTTGTCCACATTTACAGTTCTGATGGTGGTACCCTGCTATGAAACTCCCAATGGAGGAGTTCCTGCATTACTATTTACATGTAACATAATACAGGGAGTATTTAATATGATTTTGTGTCTCGTTCACACTATATGAAATGATACATTGTATGTCCACAAATACTATACAATGTACCTGTAGTTATAACATACCGAAGCGTAAACAAAACTATAATCCGAACTCAAATCAATTAAACTAAGAACAAAATATTTACAAAAAGAAAAGATTAATTGACTCATATTCAAGGTCACATGGGCCAAATGTGTTTAAACACTTCAAGAAACTTCTCAATAACCGGATGACCCTATGCACTGATAATTTGCCTGTAGCATGCTTGAATGAAGGGCTACCAAGTTTGTTCAAATGAATGACCTTGACCCATGTTCAAGGTAACAAGGGTGTAATGTGTTAAAAAAACTTCAAGAAACTTCTTTTCAATAACCGAAAGACCCATGGAACTGATATATTTGGCCTGTAGCATGTCCAGATGAAAGGCAATAAAGTTTGTTTAAAACACCTTGAACCACTTCCAAGGTCACAGGGGTCAACTAAGTTAAAAATCTTCAAGCAACTTCCGCTCTCTAACCGAAAGGCCTGGGGTACTGATATTTCAATTGTAGCATGCTGAAATGAAGGGCTTCCAATTTTGTTCAAATAAATGACCTAGACCTATTTTCAAGGTTACAGGGGTAAAATATGTTCATATTTTAGCAATAACCAACAAAAAAAAAAATATATATAGTCAGATGACCGTTAAGGCCCATGGGCCTCTTGTTAAATCACAAAAGAATATCGATAGTTAGAGCAAACCCTAGGATATCGAAGCAACTGCAAGATGTAAACATATATGAGAATTAGCGATGTTACTATCAAGAAAAGGAAAGTTAGGAAAATCGAAATCTTCACGTTTATCGTATATTTTTATAATAATCTGTTCCGTTAGTCTGTTGTGTTTTTTATTTCAAATACAGAAGGGTTTATACCATCGACGCTGTCAGCAAACCGTCTTGTTATTTATAAAGAATACGTCGATTATCGATTTTTCTTAAGTAAAATTATCAAATATTGCAAAGGTTTTGTCCTGATAAGACTTTCGACAAATTCCAACAAGCTCAACAAAGATAATGTCAGCCAGGAATTCTATCATTCGTACTTTATCCTCCTCTGTATATTTCATCTTAGCTTTGGTTTCGTTTTGCACTATGGATGTTCAAGCATATTTCAAAAACATATTTGTATCGTCGTCAATCGTGAAAACTTTCATAATGAGATATCAAAAACGTTCTTTCAGTTTGGTATGAAGTATGAAAGTGTTCAGGGTTAAAAAATCCAATGTTCTGTTAGACTTTGAGGAGGGAGAGCTCAAGATGAATTACAAGATCTTTCGCGTTTTGTTTAAAATTGACATTCTATTGTTCCACGTCTGGAGTATACATTATCACAGTGAGACTGCAGAAGGCTTGTTTGAGCATTAGCAGAGCCACCGATAAAACGCTGCTTATAATGAAGGATCATTGTGAGGTTTTAGTATCCAATATTAACGAAGGAGGCCAGTGTCCGATTGTAATACAGATGCATGGTTAAATGTAGACAGTCATCTTCCGAAAAAAATGTCATTATTAAAATATTAAAAAATTGTCGATCTTTTATACCCTTCTGCATTAGAATAAAGTACACAACGCATGCTTTAATATGAGCTGCTTAGCTTGATCTCAACTTAAGTTATGACCAATATTGACAGCTTACTACCAACGTGACGATTTCATATTTCCGATTGTGAACTTTCCATTTCTTGATAGCATTATAGTTTTTTCCAACCTATGTTGTTTACATGTTACATTTGATTCGTTATTCTAAGGCTTGCTCTAAATATCGAGATTTTCGTTATCGATGTCGACTGCTGACAAACAAGCGTAAAACACATGAATTCGACAGATGCAGGTTGATGTTTCTCCTGAGAGAGGCTCCCGTAATGAAGTATACTCGGCATCTCTTAGAGCCACCCTTAAAGTAGCATGATCGGCATTTCTCAGAGCCACCCTTAAAATAGCATGATCGGCATTTCTCAGAGCCACCCTTAAAGTAGCATGATCAGCATCTCTAAGGGCCATCATTAAAGTAGCATAATCTGCATCTCTCAGAGTCTTCCTTAAAGTACCATAATCGGCATCTCTAAGGGCCATCATTAAAGTATCATAATCTGCATCTGTCAGAGTCACCCTTAAAGTAGCATGATCGGCATACTCAAAGTACTTCTTCTCAGTCATGTAGAACACAGCAACTCATAAAATAATATATCTGGATTTATTATTTGTCGAAAAAAATTTTGAAGTGAAATTAGTAACAAAAACATAATAAAAAAGTGATATAAGGTAACAAGAACAGTCCGTACAACAAACCATTAACGTTAAAAATGCATTTCTGAGAAACAAAATGGCATTGTTCATGGTATATAAGAAATAAAAAAAACAAGGGATATTTCGGATTAAATAATTAAAGAAAGCAGCACTTTACAATCCAATTACAATGTATCGGAAGTCCAGTAACCATATTTGGCAAATACTAAAAAAATATAATGTAATAATAACCGGATTGTGATTGGGTTATTGCATGAGTATTATGACGACATTGTTCCTGACTCTTGTAGATTCTAGACATTGTTTCTGTTGTGTTATAAATATTGCAGACAAAGTAATATTATCGCTGTTAGTGATTTTTTCTGTTTTTTTAAAAGAATATAATCTAATGAAATCAGAATGACCTTCTTTAATGGCAGTATGTAACCCTTTTGTGACTGTATGTGTTATGTGCGCGTGTAATTGGGATACAGCGGTATATTTGTGTAAACCTCCTGCCGAAAGTCCAAAAATGGTGCCGATTTTAAAGTGCTATCACACTGAAGTATACTGTCGAAAGCCCCTGCAGTACACCCCATCCAGTTACATGATACTGACAACGGATGAACCACTCGTTCTACTCCCATAATGCTGAACGTGAAGCTGGGAGTAGTAACTACCATTTGAGATTCTGGTATGTCTCGTTAAGGGGACAGAACCTAACGCCTTCCTCACGAGGGCGACCGCTCAACTAAAGGTCAAAAGTGAGGCGGTGTCAAAGGAAAAGAGAGATAAGATACTATCTCAAATTTAATCGCCTTGAAATCATATGTATAACATGTAAGATTTATATATAGTTAAATAACAAAGTGCGGGTACATATCTTACGCATTGTTTAAACCAATACATGTTCACGTTGATATTGATAATCACCGTGCAGTAATTGCTAATGCTCTTTTTATAACTCAAATTCAAACAATTTAATCTCCCATATGACACTTTATTATTACCATTGGTCAATCTACAGTGACAATTGATAAACTTCATTCGTTCAACGCAACGGACTTTTTCAAACCTTGTCAATTCTTCTGATATACCGGTATCATTTCCGTAATGAATGTACCAATCCAAGTCATGTGTTGTTGTGCATAACGCAATGCTTATTTAAACTTTCATTTTATTTAATCGTCAAATTAATTTTAATTTATGCAATTAAAAAAGCAAAATATCCAACTGAGAGTTATACTGTTTTCGAATTCGGGATTCCTCCTTAACAGACCGCCACTCACTCAAATTTTTTGTGTGTGCTAGAAATGGACCTAAATTGGCATGTTGTATTTATAAAAGTAATCAACAGTAAATATTTCATAATGTGCCAGTTATGTACGATATACGCTTAGTAAAGCCCACGGACAGAGCGGACAAATAGGAAGAAAAGACAAGTCTGTAGAAGTTGCCTAAATATGTACATGTAGATTGTCAGGATTTCATCAAGATCCTAAGCGGCTGTCATAGACCCTGAAATATAAATAGTAATTGTTGTAACTATGGTAATAACAATAGCATGATGAGAAACATAAACCACTGAATAAAGATGATACTAGCTATAAACAAAATGCAACTGAGTATACGTTTTTATGACGTAGTAATATTCAAACAGTGACGACCAAGTGATATTTGTAAATTTATTTGCCACCAGTGACGTCAGTAGCATTTAACTAGTGAGGTCAATGTACAGTCGTACTAACATATAACCAGTGACGTCAGTGTACAGTCGTACTAACATATAGCCTGTGACGTCAGTGTACAGTCGTACTAACATATAACCAGTGACGTCAATGTACAGTCGTACTAAACATATAACCTGTGACCTCAATGTATAATCGTACTAAACATATAGCCTGTGACGTCAATGTACAGGCGTACTAACATATAACCTGTGACGTCAGTGTACAGCCGTTCTAACATATAACCAGTGACGTCAATGTACAGTCGTACTAACATATAACCTGTGACGTCAGTGTACAGTCGTACTAACATATAACCTGTGACGTCAATGTACAGTCGTACTAACATATAACCAGTGACGTCATACATATAACCAGTGACGTCAATGTACAGTCGTACTAACATATAACCAGTGACGTCAATGTACAGTCGTACTAACATATAACCAGTGACGTCAATGTACAGTCGTACTAACATATAACCAGTGACGTCAATGTACAGGCGTACTAACATATAACCTGTGACGTCAGTGTACAGCCGTTCTAACATATAACCAGTGACGTCAATGTACAGTCGTACTAAACATATAACCAGTGACGTCAATGTACAGTCGTACTAACATATAACCTGTGACGTCAATGTACAGTCGTACTAACATATAACCAGTGACGTCAATGTACAGTCGTACTAACATATAACCAGTGACGTCAATGTACAGTCGTACTAACATATAACCAGTGACGTCATACATATAACCAGTGACGTCAATGTACAGTCGTACTAACATATAACCAGTGACGTCAATGTACAGTCGTACTAACATATAACCTGTGACGTCAATGTACAGTCGTACTAACATATAACCTGTGACGTCAATGTACAGTCGTACTAACATATAACCAGTGACGTAAATGTACAGTCGTACTAACATATAACCAGTGACGTCAATGTACAGTCGTACTAACATATAACCTGTGACGTCAGTGTACAGTCGTACTAACATATAACCAGTGACGTCAATGTACAGTCGTACTAACATATAACCTGTGACGTCAGTGTACAGCCGTTCTAACATATAACCAGTGACGTCAATGTACAGTCGTACTAACATATAACCTGTGACGTCAGTGTACAGTCGTACTAACATATAACCAGTGACGTCAATGTACAGTCGTACTAACATATAACCAGTGACGTCATACATATAACCAGTGACGTCAATGTACAGTCGTACTAACATATAACCAGTGACGTCAATGTACAGTCGTACTAACATATAACCAGTGACGTCAATGTACAGTCGTACTAACATATAACCAGTGACGTCATACATATAACCAGTGACGTCAGTGTACAGTCGTACTAACATATAACCAGTGACGTCAATGTACAGTCGTACTAACATATAACCAGTGACGTCAATGTACAGTCGTACTAACATATAACCAGTGACGTCAATGTACAGTCGTACTAACATATAACCAGTGACGTCAATGTACAGTCGTACTAACATATAACCTGTGACGTCAGTGTACAGCCGTTCTAACATATAACCAGTGACGTCAATGTACAGTCGTACTAACATATAACCAGTGACGTCAATGTACAGTCGTACTAACATATAACCTGTGACGTCAGTGTACAGTCGTACTAACATATAACCAGTGACGTCAATGTACAGTCGTACTAACATATAACCAGTGACGTCAATGTATAATCGTACTAAACATATAACCTGTGACGTCAGTGTACAGTCGTACTAACATATAACCTGTGACCTCAATGTATAATCGTACTAAACATATAGCCTGTGACGTCAATGTACAGCCGTTCTAACATATAACCAGTGACGTCATACATATAACCTGTGACGTCAATGTACAGTCACATATAACCTGTGACGTCAATGTACAGTCGTACTAACATATAACCAGTGACTTCAATGTACAGTCGTACTAACATATAACCTGTGACGTCAATGTACAGTCACATATAACCTGTGACGTCAATGTACAGTCGTACTAACATATAACCCGTGACGTCAATGTACAGTCGTACTAACATATAACCTGTGACGTCAATGTACAGTCACATATAACCTGTGACGTCAATGTACAGTCACATATAACCTGTGACGTCAATGTACAGTCACATATAACCTGTGACGTCAATGTACAGTCAGATATAACCTGTGACGTCAATGTACAGTCGTACTAACATATAACCAGTGACGTAAATGTACAGTCGTACTAACATATAACCTGTGACGTCAATGTACAGTCGTACTAACATATAACCAGTGACGTCAGTGTACAGCCGTTCTAACATATAACCAGTGACGTCAATGTACAGTCGTACTAACATATAACCAATGAAGTCATGTACACTCGTAATAAGATATACCACCCGTGACGTCAAAGTAATTTTGAACGACGCATGTCATTATATTTGCGAAACCTATGTTGTATATTGTTATCATTATATTTATGTTTTGTTATATTTATTCTCACAATTTTAGTATCTGTTTGTTTTCCAGAATCCCAGGTTAACATCAGGTAACGAAGAACAGCTGACACGATCATTCCTAGAAATAAAGAAATTGTTTGATATGTAATCATTCTGGAAAGTCAGCTCGTGAACTCGGATTCATGTTACAATATACTACAATTGAGTGCATCTTCGCAGTTTATACAGAGCCGCCTGTAGACTGCCAGTTTTATTATCTTAACTTCTAAAAATAAGAATCTCTAGAATTGAAAATTAAAGAGTTATGACAGCTGCTTTACAGCGAATTGAGGACTGACGTAACCATTGATTGCCAACCAAGCCCTTAACCACACGACTTCAAGTGACTCGAATCTTCTGTGATTCAGAGTAAATCTTACCCGGAAGAGACCGTCCTGAATGCCAAAGGCTGCATCTTCTTCACTTCTATGTTGTTACATATAATTTTGGAGAGACTAGCCTTCCTAATTTCGGTAAGCTGGGCTGCAAACATAGGATAAGAAAGGCACATATAGAATCAGCCAATTGGGGCCAACCTCCATACACATAATGATAACGATATTAAAATAATATTAAAAAAACCCACGAAAACTTAAGCAGCTACCTGTGTTCAGTCCACGATTGCCTATGTTGTTTTCGTACCAATATCGGTCTCCTATTTTCAGCTGCTGGAACTGATATGCGATAATACAGGCAAAGGTTGGACCGATAATTCCTCCCTTCACAGCGGTCTCTGACATGGCGCCGGCATACAAATCTATGTCGTTAGCGTTGCTGCAGAGGGTACAAACAGTGACAACAATTATTAATAGGGATTACACGGTGACACGTGTTTATCAATAGGGAACAGCCAGTGACACGTGTGTATAAAGAGGATACCAAAAACGTGTGTATGAATATAATACAGAGACACGTGTGTATAAAGAGGATACAGAGACACGTGTGTATGAATATAATACAGAGATACGTGTGTATGAATAGGATACATAAACACGTGTGTATAAATAGGATACATAAACACGTGTATATAAATAGGATACATAAACACGTGTGTATAAATTGGCTACAGAGAAACATGTGTATAAATAGGATATGATACAGAGATACTTGTGTGTGAAAAGGATACAGATACACGTGTTTATGAATAGAATACCAGAGCACATGTTTATAAATCGGATACAAAGACATGTGTGTTTAAATAGGATACAGAGACACGTGTGTTAAAATAGGATACAGAAACACATGTGTTTAAATATGATACAGCGACACGTGTGAATAAATAGGCCATAGAGACACGTGTGTATAAAAAGGATACAGAGACACGTGTGTATAAAAAGGATACAGAAACACGTTTGCTGAAATAGGATACCAACACGCATGTGTATAAATAGGATACAGATACATTTGTTTAAATAGGATACAGGTACATGTCTGTATAGCTAGGATACAGAGACACGTGTGTATAAATAGAATACAGGTACATGTCTGTATAAATAGAATACAGAGACACGAGTGTACAAATAGAATACAGAGACACGTGTATATAATTAGGATACAGGGACATGTCTGTACATATAAATCGGATTCCAAACCATGTGTGTATAAATTTGATTCAGGGAAACGCGTGTATAAATAGGATACAGAGACACGTGTGTTTAAATAGGATACCAAAACACGTGTGTATAAATAGAATACCAAAACGCGTGGGTTTCAATAGAAAACAGAGACACGTGTATATAAATAGGCTACAGAGACACGTGTATATAATAAGGATACAGGGACACGTGTATATAATAAGGATACAGGGACACGTGTATATAATAAGGATACAGGGACATGTATAAACAGGATTCCAAATCACGTGGGTATAGATTGGATTCAGAGAAACGTGTGTATAAATAGGATACAGAGACACCTTCATATATATAAGATACAGAGAAACGTGTGTATAAATGGATATAGACACAATTAACAGGGAACATTGATTGACACACGTTCATCAATAGAGTATAGACACTGATACGCGTGTGAATTAATAGGATACAATGACATGTGTGAATTAATAGGGTACAGTGACACATGTGAATTAACAGGGTACATACAGAGATACGGATATATAAAAGAAATACACACTATGACACGTGCTTATCAATATGATACAGACAGGAAACTATGTTCATCGTACAGAGATACAGAGACTGACACTTGGGAATAATTAGGGAACAGACACTGACACGTGAATAAATGCGGTACATACCGTGACACGCGTAAATTGATTGGGTACAGACAGTGACACGTGTTAATTGATAGGGTACAGACAGTGACACGTGTGAATTGATAGGGTACAGACAGTGACACGTGTGAATTGATAGGGTACAGACAGTGACACGTGTGAATTGATAGGGTACAGACAGTGACACGTGTGAATTGATAGGGTACAGACAGTGGCACATATATTACAGATACGAGGGGTGTTCCAAAAATAATGTCACTTGCATCGGTGCTCATATAGCGGAAGTGCTTTTGTTCATTTTAATTTGCAATGCCCTTCAAAATACTCTCCGCCAGCCAGAACACACCTTTTTACTCGGTCAATCCATTTTGGAAGCATTTTTCATACTCTTCAATGGGTACACCCATCAGACACTGATAGACAGCAGATCCAAGGGCATTTCTCGAATTTTATCTCCTTCCATATAAATGATATTTAAGTTTTGATAAGAGAAAATAGTCGCAGGGGGCCAAGTCTGGCGAATACGGAGGGTGCGGGAGGACGGTAACCTTCTCTGACTCCAAAAAGTCAGTCACAATACGTGCCTTGTGAGCGGGTGCATTGTCATGCAAAAGTCGGACATACTTAAGTCCTGTTTTGGGGCGGCGACTTTTTTAGTAGTTCTTCAACTTTCTCAGAACAACGTTTTTTTCCAGGGCTTGCTCTAAATATCGGGATTTTCGTGATCAATGTCGACTGCTGACAAATAAACTAACAACAAAAGGATTCGAGAGATGCAGGTTGATCAGTACTATGGGCAAGTTTTATGGTCGCCATCTTTGTCTCATTCAGAAATATTCTGTATCTTTAAGTGATATGAAGATGGACGGTTTTGAGTATGCTCATTAGTGTGTTTACTTGTTGTGATTGACAATGATACTCGGTTCTCATTTTGAGAACTTGATGTTTACTTGGATATGACAAAAGATTTACATGGCGGGTGTCGTCGATGAAGCAGAAGACGCTTACTCTTCCGGAACACCTGGTCTTAGTCTATTGTACTTTTGCAAGGGTCTCCATGTAAATCTTTCCTTGTTCATATTTTGCCCCTGGTTTAATCGATTTTGAGTTTGGATTATGATTATGTTGACGCTTCGGTATTCTCTTATTTTATTATAGAACTTGCCTGTGACCGTTCTGCCTTTTGGCACCGGGATTTGAATAGCTGGACCCTTATTAGTGAAAAAATAGCATACAAAACCTTCTTTACCGTTCGTATTCGTTTGGCAATACTTGAGCGTCTGGCATTTTTAGTGGCCCATATTCGGTTGGCAACCTTTCGCTTTGGTTCAAAATGATACACCCAGGTCTCATCACCAGTGACTATATTATCAAAAGCATTTTTAATATATTTTGGGTACATTTTGAGAAGTTTTTTTGCCATTGTTACACGCGTCTTCTTTTGCTCATCCGTTAACAAATGGGGTATCCATCTTGCATTTATCTTTCTAACTTTTAGGTGTTTCTTCAAAATTGCATGAACTCTTGCTAACGACAAGTTTGGCATTCGAGCCAATTGTCTTACGGTGAATCGAGCATCAGTTTGGAGGATATTTCGGATTTTTTCTATGTTACCTTTGGTCGGAGTTGTTGCAGGACGACCTGGGTGAGCAGCATCTTTCAGTTGCTGCTGCCCAGCACTAAATCTACCTACCCACCTACAAACAGTCCTGTGAGACATTTTGCCCTCCCTATAAATTTAACACACCTCGCGGTGAATATATACAGCCTTTATGCCGAGTAATGACCTACCTTTTATATAGGCCCTAATTTCAAGAACATTTTCATCTCGTTTTCCTGTCATTTTGTGTCTAGTCTAACGAATAGGCTATGAAACGATGTACACTGTACCGAGGCCAGTGAACGTGTGGACGAGATATTTACCTGTGTCACGATCCAGTGATCACTCAATTGACACGATGTGGTTTTGTGCATAAAATGCACGATTTCCGCGAAATAAAGCACAGATGACATTATTTATGGAACACCCCTCGTAGTACAGATAATGGTGAATGTGTATAGATCGGGTAGCAATTGAGACAGATGTATTTATCTAATCTAGTATCTATTAATTATTTAATTAACAAGTTTAATCTTATTTCTAAATTCATAATTTAAAGGGGTTTTACGCGCCTGACCCTCTGCATCTAAATTAGTTTAGAAATTGTGGATTTCCACCTTTTGGCTCCTAGCATCACTGTAGAGTCCTAAGAGGACGAAATAGCTGTATGATGCATTTTAATTCAGTTTTTCGGCATAATGTATTTATTACTAAATTTAAAATGTGTAGTATATGTTTGTGTTACGTCATCTTTAATTACCAGGAACAAATAAATATGTATTAAAAGAACAGTAACTAAAACGACAATGTCAATATCACCATTTATGATACTGCATAATATAGCGGTTAGATAAAATCATATCGACTACATGTAACGGGGATCTCTGATCTCTACCTATACACGCTTCTCAATGCTGCAGCAGCCTCCTTGGAATGATGTTCCAAGCCCCCTGCTACGCCGGCCTGGAAAGTTTTAGCCCTTGACAAGCCACACCATTGTCGCCAAACGTTGTAAGACGGAATACCATGGTCCCTCCCTCTGTTGATGTTGATGGCAGGAAGGTCCATTGAGCGACCGGCCTTGTCAGGGAACAGCTTATTACGAATACCTGCCTCAAAAAATCTGCAACCAAAGAAAAAAGTAATCTTCAAATTATTTACAAAGATAGCATAAATGTGAAAAATGGAATCGTTCGAACTTGAACTTTCAAACTGTCTATAGGTTGCGCTTAGTAATGTTTTGTAATTCAGATACGATAGGGTGTCAGCACCCGGAACTGTACACCTCACAATGTTAACATAGGCCAAGCTTTATAGGCAATTCACTGTCTTCAGAAAAGAACGTTTCCAAAAGAACATTATAGACTATTTATTGTTGTTAAAACATTTGTCAAAGGCGCGTATGTTTTCACACAGATCATCTTCATATAAAGCGTGGTATACTAAATACGAGAATATTCTTCACTGATATTTAGTAATATTCAAAAGATTGTCTCAATTATAAGATAGTAGCCACATGTGTATATACTTGTTTGATGGTAAATACCGTGTCAACTCAGTCCTTGTGTACACTACTATGACCTTGGGTGAAATACCGCTAATTAATATGCAAAACTTACAAATTTAGAAAATTAAGAAAATATTTTAATTTATTATAAATTATCCGGAGTAATTAGTGGGCTATAAATTGATATTCATACATCAAAAACAATCGGGAACTATGTTTACGCGTTTCAATTTCCGTGAGTACGTCATCAATTCCCTGTCAAATTTCACCATGTGAACTAATCGAAACGTGTATAAAATTATGATACACGTGTGGGTTATTTGTTGTGTTCATATAACTCTTGCAATGATTAATTGATCCTTGGGAGTTGATTAAGATCTACCTATCGCGGTAGAAGATATTTTAATGGATACATGATGATGCACGCACCTGTCGGTTACTGCGGCCTTGGCGTTGCTGAGCCAGCGGAGCACTCCCTCATAGCCCTTGCCATTGTTTTCTACACTCAGATGTGGTCGATGGTAGGTTGTTTCTACAGCAACTGTCTTAGTGGGAACATGTGTAGGGCTGTATTGCGCCTGTATGTTGGTGATCTGAGAATGGCCAAAACGGAAAGCTGCGGCGCCGAACACGTTGGCGACTGTGGCGTCTGCGGTATCTTTGTATGCAAAGCTATAACCGGAAGTGCGTAATTCCAGTTTAAATGCCTTAAGGTACGCCTTGTTTAAGATAACGGGTAGGTACTCGTTATAAATGATATGTTGCATCATTGCGATTATGATCTTCCTGCCCTCAAAGAAGAGTCTGTCGTCGTCCCATGTCGGGTTGTGTGTGGCGAGAATCTTCACCACACGGTTGTGCTCCCTCACCCACAGAAGGTGGACAGCGGACAAGTTCGGAATAACATTCACCCGCTTGTCACCTGTAATAAACAATAAACACTTTACTGGAGATGAACCATACTTAAGTACACAATCACAAATTACCTGGATAAATGCTGGGGACATATCATTGCAATATAACCTTCGTACATGTATTCTATCGCCACGTGTACTCTTTAACCTATATCATTCCACTCCAGAAGATTTGCACATCTTGCCTCAACTGTAAATAATTAAAGACTAAATAAAGTATTGTATTGAGTGTTATGCGGTACACACAGTCTCAGGGACGAGACAGAAACTGTCTCAAAATCGACAGTTCCTCTAGAGGGATCCTGGTCTACTGATGTTGAAACATTAGTACAGAAGAATTGTAAAGCTAGAGATGCAGAGTTCTGTGTTCAAATGTACGTATATGTCGGTCTGCCGCTTCAAATTCAGCATCTTAACTGGCTCTAATCTATCCACTGAAACAATATAATATTGAATAATAATGTTTTAATTAAACGAAGGCACGGTGGTCAAATGGTAGGACGCCGGGCTTGCGGGTTCGAGTCCCGTTCACGGCAATTGTTTTGTATCATTGAGCAAGATGCTTTACTCTGCTTGTTCTAGTCAACTCAGCTGTAAAAGAGTACTGTACGTGGTTGGGCAGTGCTAGAAATTATAGAATGATAGCTGTGAGCGCCGAGATGGCAGCACCGGTTGTAAGCTCCCAATGGAGTTGGGAACGATATTGGCTGGTAGCTTAAGTCCTATAAACACGGGTAATTATTTGTGAACCAGTACCTGGTGAATGTCCCACATAGTGACCCAGACGTATATAACAGACGACTTGGCCGCCGCGGCCCCTATTACCTTTTTGTGTTATGTATTGCAATGCTATATAGATTTACAACAAAAGTAAAGCCTCTCCCAAACACATACAAGTGCACTCTCTTTGTCCACATACATTGATTATGGAAGATATGGTATTACGACCACAATGTTAAGGAACTGAAATACAAGCGTAATACAAAGTCTTACCTGCGTCCTGGCAGTAGTCATCCTTCGCGTCTTTAAAGCACGCGCCTTTGCCGGCCGGAAGTCTGTTGTACTTGTCTACCTTCAATAAACCTGTAAGTACATAGGTAACATTACTGCCTTGAATGTGTCTTGTTGGATAAGAATCAAAGTGAATGTGTCTTGTTAGAGAGGAATCAAACTGAATGTGTCTTGTTGGAGAGGAATCAAACTGAATGTGTCTTGTTGGAGAGGAATCAAACTGAATGTGTCTTGTTGGAGAGGAATCAAACTGAATGTGTCTTGTTTGAGAAGGATCAAACTGAATGTGTCTTGTTGGAGAGGAATCAAACTGAATGTGTCCTGTTGGAGGAGAGGAATCAAACTGAATGTGTCTTGTTGGAGAGGAATCAAACTGAATGTGTCTTGTTGGAGAGGAATCAAACTGAATGTGTCTTGTTGGAGAGGAATCAAACTGAATGTGTCTTGTTGGAGAGGAATCAAACTGAATGTTATTTGTAGAGGAATCAAACTGAATGTGTCTTGTTGGAGAGGAATCAAACTGAATGTGTCTTGTTGGAGAGGAATCAAACTGAATGTGTCTTGTTGGAGAGGAATCAAACTGAATGTGTCTTGTTGGAGAGGAATCAAACTGAATGTTATTTGTAGAGGAATCAAACTGAATGTGTCTTGTTGGAGAGGAATCAAAATGAATGTGTCTTGTTGGAGAGGAATCAAACTGAATGTGTCTTGTTGGAGAGGAATCAAACTGAATGTGTCTTGTTGGAGAGGAATCAAACTGAATGTTATTTGTAGAGGAATCAAACTGAATGTGTCTTGTTGGAGAGGAATCAAACTGAATGTTATTTGTAGAGGAATCAAACTGAATGTGTCTTGTTGGAGAGGAATCAAACTGAATGTGTCTTGTTGGATAAGAATCAAACTGAATGTGTCTTGTTTGAGAAGGATCAAACTGAATGTGTCTTGTTGGAGAGGAATCAAACTGAATGTGTCTTGTTGGAGAGGAATCAAAATGAATGTGTCTTGTTGGAGAGGAATCAAACTGAAAGTGTCTTGTTGGAGAGGAATCAAACTGAATGTGTCTTGTTGGAGAGGAATCAAACTGAATGTGTCTTGTTGAAGAAGAATCAAACTGAATGTGTCTTGTTGGAGAAGAATCAAACTGAATGTGTCTTGTTGGAGATGAATCAAACTGAATGTGTCTTGTTGGAGAGGAATCAAACTGAATGTGTCTTGTTGGAGAAGAATCAAACTGAATGTGTCTTGTTGGAGAAGAATCAAACTGAATGTGTCTTGTTTGAGAAGGATCAAACTGAATGTGTCTTGTTGGAGAGGATCAAACTGAATGTGTCTAGCTGGAGAGGAATCAAACTGAATGTGTCTTGTTGGAGAGGAATCAAACTGAATGTGTCCTGTTGGAGAGGAATCAAACTGAATGTGTCTTGTTGGAGAAGAATCAAACTGAATGTGTCCTGTTGGAGAGGAATCAAACTGAATGTGTCTTGTTGAAGAGGAATCAAACTGAATGTGTCTTGTTTGAGAAGGATCAAACTGAATGTGTCTTGTTGGAGAGAATCAAACTGAATGTGTCTTGTTGGAGGAGAGGAATCAAACTGAATGTGTCTAGTTGGAGAAGAATCAAACTGAATGTGTCTAGTTGGAGAGGAATCAAACTGAATGTGTCTTGTTGGAGAGGAATCAAACTGAATGTGTCTTGTTGGAGGAGAGGAATCAAACTGAATGTGTCTTGTTGAAGAGGAATCAAACTGAATGTGTCGAGTTGGAGAGGAATCAAACTGAATGTGTCTTGTTGGAGAGGAATCAAACTGAATGTGTCTTGTTGGAGAGGAATCAAACTGAATGTGTCTTGTTAGAGAGGAATCAAACTGAATGTGTCTTGTTGGAGAGGAATCAAACTGAATGTGTCGTGTTGGAGAGGAATCAAACTGAATGTGTCTTGTTCGAGAGGAATCAAACTGAATGTGTCTTGTTAGAGAGGAATCAAACTGAATGTGTCTTTTTGGAGAGGAATCAAACTGAATGTGGCTAGTTGGAGAGGAATCAAAATGAATGCGTCTTGTTGGAGAGGAATCAAACTGAATGTGTCTTGTTGGAGAGGAATCAAACTGAATGTGTCTTGTTGGAGAAGAATCAAACTGAATGTGTCTTGTTTGAGAAGGATCGACTGAATGTGTCTTGTTGGAGAGGAATCAAACTGAATGTGTCGTGTTGGAGAGGAATCAAACTGAATGTGTCTTGTTGGAGAGGAATCAAACTGAATGTGTCTTGTTGGAGAAGAATCAAACTGAATGTGACTTGTTTGAGAAGGATCGACTGAATGTGTCTTGTTGGAGAGGAATCAAACTGAATGTGTCGTGTTGGAGGGGAATCAAACTGAATGTGTCTTGTTCGAGAGGAATCAAACTGAATGTGTCTTGTTAGAGAGGAATCAAACTGAATGTGTCTTGTTGGAGATGAATCAAACTGAATGTGTCTAGTTGGAGAGGAATCAAACTGATTTTGTCTAGTTGGAGAGGAATCAAACTGATTGTGTCTAGTTGGAGAGGAATCAAACTGAATGTGTCTTGTTGGAGAGGAATCAAACTGAATGTGTCTTGTTGGAGGAGAGGAATCAAACTGAATGTGTCTTGTTGAAGAGGAATCAAACTGAATGTGTCTTTTTGGAGAGGAATCAAACTGAATGTGTCTTGTTGGAGAGGAATCAAACTGAATGTGTCTTGTTGGAGAGGAATCAAACTGAATGTGTCTTGTTGAAGAGGAATCAAACTGAATGTGTCGAGTTGGAGAGGAATCAAACTGAATGTGTCTTGTTGGAGAGGAATCAAACTGAATGTGTCTTGTTGGAGAGGAATCAAACTGAATGTGTCGTGTTGGAGAGGAATCAAACTGAATGTGTCTTGTTCGAGAGGAATCAAACTGAATGTGTCTTGTTAGAGAGGAATCAAACTGAATGTGTCTTGTTGGAGATGAATCAAACGGAATGTGTCTAGTTGTAGAGGAATCAAACTGAATGTGTCTTGTTGGAGAGGAATCAAACTGAATGTGGCTAGTTGGAGAGGAATCAAAATGAATGTGTCTTGTTGGAGAGGAATCAAACTGAATGTGTCTTGTTGGAGAGGAATCAAACTGAATGTGTCTTGTTGGAGAAGAATCAAACTGAATGTGTCTTGTTTGAGAAGGATCGACTGAATGTGTCTTGTTGGAGAGGAATCAAACTGAATGTGTCGTGTTGGAGAGGAATCAAACTGAATGTGTCTTGTTGGAGAGGAATCAAACTGAATGTGTCTTGTTGGAGAAGAATCAAACTGAATGTGTCTTGTTTGAGAAGGATCGACTGAATGTGTCTTGTTGGAGAGGAATCAAACTGAATGTGTCGTGTTGGAGAGGAATCAAACTTAATGTGGCTAGTTGGAGAGGAATCAAAATGAATGTGTCTTGTTGGAGAGGAATCAAACTGAATGTGTCTTGTTGGAGAGGAATCAAACTGAATGTGTCTTGTTGGAGAAGAATCAAACTGAATGTGTCTTGTTTGAGAAGGATCGACTGAATGTGTCTTGTTGGAGAGGAATCAAACTGAATGTGTCGTGTTGGAGAGGAATCAAACTGAATGTGTCTTGTTGGAGAGGAATCAAACTGAATGTGTCTTGTTGGAAAAGAATCAAACTGAATGTGTCTTGTTTGAGAAGGATCGACTGAATGTGTCTTGTTGGAGAGGAATCAAACTGAATGTGTCGTGTTGGAGGGGAATCAAACTGAATGTGTCTTGTTCGAGAGGAATCAAACTGAATGTGTCTTGTTAGAGAGGAATCAAACTGAATGTGTCTTGTTGGAGATGAATCAAACTGAATGTGTCTAGTTGGAGAGGAATCAAACTGATTGTGTCTAGTTGGAGAGGAATCAAACTGATTGTGTCTAGTTGGAGAGGAATCAAAATGAATGTGTCTTGTTGGAGAGGAATCAAACTGAATGTGTCTTGTTGGAGAGGAATCAAACTGAATGTGTCTTGTTGGAGAGGAATCAAACTGAATGTGTCTAGTTGGAGAGGAATCAAACTGATTGTGTCTAGTTGGAGAGGAATCAAAATGAATGTGTCTTGTTGGAGAGGAATCAAACTGAATGTGTCTTTTTGGAGAGGAATCAAACTGAATGTGTCTTGTTGGAGAGGAAACAAAGCTCATGGAGAGTGACGTCTGAGTGATCCAAACAGTCGACTTGATGATATTAACGTGCGATCGTTATATATTTACACTAATCATATAATATGTACTATCCCTCTAAGTGGGTCATCAACAGAACCAGACGGTACCTTGTTTTTTGACGGGGTCCCGGAGTTCCTTCATTTTCTTTTTCGTTGACCCGTACACATTGGAAGCATCCACATATGACGTCACTTCGTTGAGCTGGTCCCGGTACCCTAGGAGTGGATTCACAAGGATTAAAGCTCTCCTTTTGAGCTCTTGAATGTAATGATCACTGCGGTTCTTATCGCTATGTGTGGCTTACAATCTTTCTCCCCTTATAAAAAATCCGTTACATGAAAAATATGATTTAGCACCTTATCGTGTACGACACTTATTTATAAACAGGCAACAACAGCTCAGTTATAATAGTACATCACATCTCCCATCTATCTCAAATCAATAGACTAAGGGTCAGAACATATAACAAACGGTTTGTATCAGCTAGGGCATTTACATTTAACAATCTGGAAACTACTATACCTCTCAAATTGTCATCGACAGCCGCGGAGGATCTGACAAAGTTCATACATAACTCTTTGATGTGGGGATCCTTCTGAGGTAAGAAGATCGGAAAGCACTCCGGTCTGCACACATAAATAGTATGTATCATTACACAGACAACTGCTAGCAAAAATGAGAATAAGTAATCAAATTTTAGGGATTGAGACAGGTGGAGCTAAAAAGATTCCCAGGTAACAATTCCGTCTCTGTCAAAATTGCAACATACTAGGAGACGAAATTAATTTTACTTTTCACGGTATTTACAACGCTTACCTAAGAAAATAGATTTTTCGAAAAATATGTAAAAAAAAAATAATAAAATATTAAATAGTTCCTGTGTTCATATTTTGCCCCTAGTTTAATCGATTTTGAGTTCGGATCATGGTTTGGTTAACACCTAGGTAGTCTCTCTTTTTATCAACTGCAATATTGGCCTCTTCATGAAAAAGTTTTTTGAACTGAGGAGGGTACGCTTGCAAGGTGCTTAAGTTTGTTCAGTACTATATATGATTTATATGTATGTTTGAATGTTTAGTTACGTTATTTGGAGCTCGATCCATACAATGCTTGTTGGATGTAAAATTCAATAAATTGGTAAGTATCTACGTTACGTTTGACAATATTGCAGATATCCGCTTATTGACAAATATATTAATCCTGATAGGACTGAGAGTCTAATATTGTACATATTGTAAACATAGAGTAATAAATAAGCTTTTAACAGCAGTATGGTGGTTCACCCGAGCTAAATATAATGCGTGGATGATACCAAATATTGATATAACACTCTAACGTTACCAACTAATGGTTTTTTGCGAATGTCACGACCCATATATGGATCACTATTCTTACACTTCAAATGAATGTCTGTTAATATTTATTACGACCTTTGGCACTTACTTCTAACGGGTGAATTTGTCCACATGAAAAATATTCATTGACCCTGAAAATAACTAATTTGTTAAATATCGAAGGTACGTTTTACCGTCAAGAAAACTGGTTTTAATGCAACACCGGTATATATGAATCACATGTAACATATTTCTTACGCGTGTTATTGTCGCTGGGCTGGAAAACGTCATGCTGAATATATAGTTCCCTACCACTTTTGAGATAATCCAAATAGAGTCGACTCTAAAAAGCAAGAACCTCAAAGCTTTATTTGTATTTATAAAAGAATCATGACTCATTCTTACCTGTGTGACGTGACCGAGGCGCAACAGTTGATTCCAGCCCCACCGTCGCCTACAAACAAATAAAAACATCAAAGTGAGTGTTCTCTGAACGCCACTCGACAGACTAACTCTATCTTCCCACCGACATCTTGTTCTTGCAAATCAAACAATCGTCCATGTATTGAAATTTGCAATCGGTGTCCATTATTATATAAACAATTCTTTCTGTGACGCCAGTGGTATTTGTATATTATATAGCATATGTGATATCTTACAAAAGACACGTACAAACAACAATTACATTTGTATACTATACATGTTGAGGTGAATTTGTGAGGGATTGTGTCATAGCCGCTACATATTATATTACACAGCGAGGGAAACCGTCATGTTTGTATCGTGAACTTGCGCTTTATGGCTAGTACGTCACACACGTACCATACATGTGTTGTGCCAATTAACTTCTTTTCACTTGTGGTGGCATGTAGCAACTTTAATGAATATTATGGAGCATTGACAAAAACACAATCCTAACTCAAAATACGAGCAAAATATTATCAAGGGACACACTTACATGTATACCCCTGAAAAGGTACAAGATAAAAAGGTGTTTCAGAAGGGTAAGCAACTTCTGTTTCATCGACCACACCCGTCATGTAAATATTGGTCATATCAAAGTGAAACCCTAGTTATCATTCTCAATTACAACAAGTAAGCACACTATTGAGCATTCTCAAAAACGCCCACCCTCATATCATACAGAGATATAAACTATTTCTCAAGATGGCAACCATTAAACCTGTTCATGGTCCTCATCAACCTGCATATATCGAACCCATGGGCGTAAGCTTGTTTGTCATCAGCCGATATATACAATAATGTATCACGAAATCACGACATTGAGAGCAAGCCCTAGAATAACGAATCGACTGGCAAATGTTTGGCACTGGGGATATTACCTTTGAGTGATACAACGTAGACGAAATAAAGTAGTGACGATGAAATAAGAAAGTAGAGATACTCACCTTTAATTACTGGAGTAAATACAAGATCATGGTCCAGAAACTGGCCAAATGACATATGCATAGACGTGACATCAGGGGAAAACTTTGACGCCAAACCTGCGTTGAACACGCGGTTACTGATCAAACGTGGGCTTGGCAGTGGGAACGATAACACCGACTTGGTCCGCGGGCTGCCGATACCTATAGAAAAGGGCTACTGATATAAGTTCAACCAAGACATGTGTATCAGATACTAATGAATGATCAAGCAAAGGCATTAAACACACCAATGTATATAGCATGATTATAACTGCAAATGAAGAAACATTAGAAATCTTAAATTCAGAAATACTATGGATCATAGTTGGCTATGTGACATACCGTCTTGATATGCTGGCCGACGGTAGCGCTTTTGTGCCCTGAAGGACATGCCCCATTTGGGTTTCTTTAAGTTATTACATGATCCGTCCATTGTTCTAAATCTGGAGTGGACATTGCATACCGGGGGAGGATGTGTGGTGCAGTACTTGGCTAACAGTGCTTTCAGTGCAGCCTGCCAGGCGCTGTTGTACAGTAACTGATCAACGTTTGTGTGAGTTCTGCCAATGAGAAAAAACATTCAAATTTAGATAACGTATTTAACACCAGTACTTGGGTGCCGAAATTATAACTAACATTGTAGGATATAAGTGTGATCAATGCCATCCATACACGTGTGATGTTAGGTAGAATAACCCTACAGACCTATTGGATTAGTGGAATGACTAGTTAATAAAGCACATTGTATAAACAAACTAAGTTTGTGCTTAGACGTAAACTAAATAATAAGCGGTATACAAATGGAGCGTACAAAACAGAAACATGTCTTTTTGTAATCTAAAGAAGTAGATATCTGTAAAAGATTTGCCAATGTCACTATTAAACATTGTCAATAATGTAATGGTTATTTCTTGACGGCAAGGGCAAACGAAACACCGAGTGGGTCTGTAGAGGTGTTTATCTTATTCTTTACAGAAAATGAGAATCCATATAATGTAGCAACTCATATTTGGGGAGTTTTTGGTGTGAGCTTTACGTACATCCTCTGGATTTCCTGGACCAACAACAGTTCTAGATAAGCACACTTGTTGATAGCTCCCGAAACAGCCGAGGGCGCCGCGAACATGTCCAACTGATGCGAGTAGACCTGCGAATCATCTGAGTCTATACCTGTAACAGATAACGGGTCTTACGATACCGTCGTGAACAACAGACACACACTTAGGCCTAGTGAACACTAGCGATACGGTCGTGAACACTAGACACACACTTAGTGAACACTAACGATACCGTCGTGAACACCAGACACACACTCAGTGAACACTAACGATACGATCGTGAACAACAGACACACACTTAGTGAACACTAACGATACGATCGTGAACACTAGACACACACTCAGTGAACACTAACGATACGATCATGAACACTAAACACAGACTTGAACAGTTATAAACTAAGAATGACCTATGCCTGTTAACGAAGCGGGTAAAGAATCCGTCTTGAACTTTCTCTAAGACAGCTTCCTAACATATCTAAACGGTTTCGGTCGAAAATACGAAAATGATATCTTAACAATTTGACTGGCGTTATGAAATAATTTTTAAGATAAAGTGTTCTTAACAGATCTTGAAATATTCCATATAATGTGTTCCCTTATATGAAATGTAAGTATAAACGAGTACTCAACGATAAAGCTTATTGCTGAAATACACCAGAATGAAAATATGTTTGCAAAAAATTGCCTTGATATATCGCTAAGACCTACCTGAAACAACAAAGTTGTGATTTTGAATTATATCCTGGTTGAGGGCCAATGTTCCAACTCGAACTGCCGACGTAAGTGTCTGTGTTATGGTCCCGCTTTGTACTTGTATTGTCATAGTGCTCGTGCTACTGCTTGTCATCGTGCTGCTTGAGGAACGCTTGTCCCGAGATAACTCCGTGTCTTCTGCACGCTTGTCCCGAGATAACTCCGTGTCTTCCGCACGCTTGTCCCGAGATAACTCCGTGTCTTCCGCACGCTTGTCCCGGGATAACTCCGTGTCTTCCGCACGCTTGTCCCGCGATAACTCCGTGTCTTCCGCACGCTTGTCCCGGGATAACTCCGTGTCTTCCGCACGTTCAACTCTTGATTGCTCTGTGTTCATTGCAACTACACACGTGACAATCAGCATCAGCACAGCGCCCCATTTCAATACTTTTGCCATTTCACCTGTAAAATGACGTCATATTAAAAACAGATATTCTGGATATATATCTATATTCGCTAGTCAAGTGTTACGATCCGCACACTCATCTTGTGCGGATCGCAACCCTTGGCTAGCGAACATGTATGATTGCATGTTTGAAAATTGTTAACTGGCAGAAATTATGCTGAAAAGAAAACCAATATTTTTTATAAATTCAAATTAAAAGCAATTTAAAGCTATTTTGATATTTTGCAATAAATAATTCGTACATATTACATGTTCCAAAATGATTCCCGAAGGAACAGTAAACCAGGACCATCAACAGCGGGAATTGAATTTCGATACTGTTCCTTTACCTATGTAGGGTTTCTAAAACATTTTATCAGAATTTATATCAACAGTAATAAGCACATCCAAGAACATGCTGAAGTTAAATCAACAGTATTCATCATTGAATGAGAAGCCAAACACGTCAATCATCCTAAAAAGACAAAATCCTGCCAACTTTCATAGACACTGATCTGAATCAGTCACCGCACGAAACACGGGCTGGTTGTCAATTTCAACATGTCAAAGAGATGACGTAACACACACATATGCTGCACCTCTTAAATTTAGTAATAGATACAGTATGCCGAAAAATTGAATTAAACTGTATCATACAGCTGTTTCGTCCTCCTAGGACTCTTCAGTGATGCTAGGGGCCAAAAGGTAGGAATCCGAAATATCTAAACTAATGTAGAAACAGAAGGGTCAGGTGCGTAAAACCCCTTTAGTTTATGAATTTAGAAGAAAATTCAACTAGTTCTGTATAATTTCAAATCCTGTACTACGAAAATGTGTAAATTATGCCACTACTCAAATTAGATTAACTGTGGCTACAACCCTAAATAAAAGTCACATGTACCCATCATCTAGGAATGTCGATCCATGTCGTTTCCCATGGCATGCAGGCCAGCCCTTAAACATCTTAGCTTTCATAAATCAAGTTACCCATGATTTTTTTTAAATCAAAGAATACTAAAGCATCACCAAAACAATAATCAGTACTTAAAATTATAGAAACAAGAAACAAATATCTTATCCAAAAGACGAATTACACGGAAATTCCTGAGAACAAGACAATAAGACGAAGTGTTCCGAAAGGGTAAACGACAACCGCTATGTGAATATAGGTCACTTCTAAGTAAATGTCACGTCCTCAAAAATGGAACTGAGGTTTTTGTTTTTATTCATTATATGCATACTAAGAAACGTCAACATTCGTAGCATACAAGGATACAGAATACTTCTCCAAGACCAAGACCAAGATGCCAACCCTAAAATATGTCCACAGCTGATATCAATCACGAGAATCTCTAATATTAAAAGCGAGCTCTACGATACTGAATCAATTGCGACATGTGAACAGCATAGATTGGAGATTCAGGGATGTTAGAATCAAGAAAAGGAATGTTCATGTTTGGGAAATCTAATAAAGCAGACTGTTGGCATTCACATGGGAACAAACTGTGTCCCACTCTTAGCTGACTTGTTTTTGTTTTCATACCAGGCTGAATTTGTGGAAGGGCTAATCGGGACAGGTAACAAAAAACCTTGACAAATCTGTTAATTTCACTTTCAGTATAGCGAAAAAGTATTGTCTGTTAACAACAAGAAGTTTGCTGACCACGTCGATCGTATATACCCTTCTGAACTTGAAAGCTAGGACACAACACACTCTTCTACATCAGCTGCTTACCTCGATCTTTACTAAAACTACGACTAACTTAGACAGCTGACTACTAAGCTATACGATAATCGTGATGATTTCAAATTTCCGATCGTGAACTTTCTATTTCTTGATAGTAACATCCTTGCTTCTCCAACATATGGTGTTTACATGTCGCAGTTGATTCGATATTCTAGGGCTTGCTCTAAATATCGGGATTTTCGTGATCGATTTCGACTGCTGACAAACAAAGTAACAACACGAGGATTCGAGAGATGCAGGTTGATAAGAACTAGAACACGTTTTATGGTCGCCATCTTTGTATCATTGAGAAATATTCTGTATCTTAAAGTGATATGAAGATGGACGTTTTGTGTATGCTCATTAGTGTGCTTACTTGTTGTGATTGACAATGATACTCGGTTCTCATTTTGAGAACTTGATGTTAACTTGGATGTGACAAAGATTTTACATGGCAGTTGTCGTCGATGAAGCAGAAGCCGCTTACTATTCCGGACCACCTGGTCTTATTCTCTTGTACTTTTACAAGGGTCTCCATGTAAATCTTTCCTTTGTTCATATTTTGCCCCTTGTTTAATCGCTTTGAGTTCGGATTATTATTTTGGTAACGCTTCGGTATTCTGTAATTTATTTTAATGCTCTTGTGGTCGAGTAGCGATCGAAGCATTGATGTAGAAGAGTCCTTGATATCAAGTTCAAACGATGATATCTTCGATCAACTTGGTCAGAAAACTTTATTTTCATATTTATAGACATCACATTATCGATATACCAGAAAATAAGAGTAAAAGATTTGGCAAGGTTTGTCCTGATAAGCACCTTGACAAATTCAGCATCCTATGAAAATAACCAAAGATCAGCTAAATGTGGGACGCAGTTTGTTCCCATCAGAATAATCTTTCCAATAAACCCAACAAAGATATTGTCAACCTGGAATTCAATCATTTTACTATTTATTCCTCAGTATATTTACTTTAAGCTTTAGTTTTGTATGTTAATTGTGGTCAAAATCGCCTGGTCCTTAAACAAGAGATCCCAGAGTTATCTTAGCACCCACAATCGATGATTGTTAATCTTCTTAAAAGTTGATGTTATCAATCATAGTTCTATGATATTTGAAAATTTCTCTTGCAAATCATTAAAAGTTGAAAAAAATGTCTCTTTTCAGGATGTTTATTTTTCTGATCAGTACCAAAAGAGCAAACAAATAAGGACTAAGAACCTACATATGAAAATTCAGAAAGATCCATCGTGTATTTCTCAATAAATAACCATGATATACTTTCATAGTAAAAATAAATGATTGATGGCTGTCGGCAATACGTTTCTCCCTTGATCAATTTTCAAATGGGACAATGCATAACTAGGGACCAAACGGTACCCGAATAGGAAATTTGAGAAGGATTTATCCAATACTTCTGAAGAAATAACAACCACAAGTTTATTACTGCAAAATCAAAGATGGCTTCCTACCGGCCATATTGTTTTTTTAGGATCACCAAATGGTCAATGCGCCACTAGGGGCCAAGGCGAATTTGCATATAAAATTGGAGAAAGATCCACCAAGTCTTTCTCAATGCATAGCGAAAACAAGAATTGTTTAAGGACGGATGGAGGGTGATTTGAATAGCCAACCAGCTGATAAAACAAACTTATAAAGCAGGGCAAAGGATTCTTCACCTTCGTACTGTGGCGAAAAAAACCGATCTGTTTAATAATTCATAATTTCCATTGGAAAGACTTCATCGAATGAACTGTAAACCTTTGATGTCAACATGAAGTCTAGCTCCCTAATAAGTATGTACCAATCTATTACCTTTATGCTAGTGTTATGCTACTATGATTAAACATTACCTACTGTCAATTTATAACACTCATTCGTGTGACCAGAGACGCATATCGGTATACGTGTTTTGCTTGCTATACTAAGACGTGGGTGTATAAAGGGAATCTTTATCGTGAACCATTGTGCCGTGATGTTTCCTTGTATTTGTTTTGTATCCTACACCTGACTTCAATCCATCGTTTGAATCGTGAACCACGAGTTTTTTTTATCGCAGATAACTTAGTTGTCAATGTTCTTGACACTCTTTAATTAAATGGACATTCGAAAGCAAAATAATTTGATAGATCACCACTTATTTTGCTGGGTTTCATTATCTGAGTGACCGCGATGTGCAAATACTTAACAGCAATAAAGTCTTAATTAACAATCGGTATGGCTCGGAGGATCATTTACCTGCCTTATTTACCGATGTGAACAAACAATTCCATCCCTTTTTCAAATATATCAAAAAGCTTTAGCTCTTTTTTATTGATACTATTATTGGAACATGCCTATTTTTGAAGGGAGTTTGAAAGGAGATCCGCTAGGGTGTATCTGGTGATATTATTTGGTTCACCCTATCACAGTGGTGAAACGGTTAAAATCGCTGTGAAGTGATACAGATCTACTTAGCAATTACAAATAGAATAAAATGGCTTACTCTATAAGCAAGTTCCTGTCAAGAAGCGACAGAGAGATATTTTGGTTTGGTTTCTTCTAACAGAGGGACTGACTGCTAATCTGCATTTTCGTGTTAATAAGAATAGAAATTTCTGACTTATAAAGGTACTTTTCTTGTGTGCATCCTCTGAGCAATCCATCTTGATGAATGAAATGTATCCCTTACCGGACTTCATCGTACATAGATATACATATGTTTCGTTCTTTCATGATTATCGTATGTTCTTGGACATACAAGTCTTGAGCAACTTTCTTGCACTCGAATAGCTATAAATGTTAATCTATATGAGGTTGTGTATGTGTATGTCATTTCTCTCTCTCGCTGTATGTAAGTTTATATTAGCAGTCATAGAACTTTGATTAAATAATGTAGAATTCTATTAGTTCATCAGGATTGATAAATTGTTGTGAAGATTTGCTCGTGGTTCCAGCTGCTGTTGAAATTGTCGCTTGTATAAGACTCACTCTGAAATACATGTGCATGTCCTAACGTCACTCGAAAATGACCAGTCTTATAATTACAAAAAAATATTTGAGCTTCATAAAAGCTCACGTTTATGCTTTAAATCTTAACTTCAAATAACTTGTGTAAAGCTCTGCCGATGCTGTACGGTAAAAAGAAATGTAGATGTATTTTTTATCAAAGTCGTAAATCTTCATTGAAATTTATTTTTTTCGTGACAAAAATGCAATACCAAAATACTCGTTAATACATTTTTTTGTGTAATTCCCGTCAATTCGTCGACATCTATCACGAAAATCTCGAAATTTAGAGAAAGACCAGAAAACAAATCAACTGCGACCTGTAAACACCAAAGGTTGGAGAAGCAGGGATGTTACTATCAAGATTGTTGTGAAGATTTGCTCGTGGTTCCAGCTGCTGCTGCAAATGTCGCCTGTATAAGACTCACTCTGTAAAACATGTGCATGTTCTGTAATTGATACAGAGATCCCTAAACCTGTAACCCTTTGACTGGTAATATCGGCATGTACTACAATGTGATTCACAGTTCTTAAGGCGTTATCTCAATAAAAGTAGCGCCTGATCAGCCAGAAAAAAAAACCGTCTTATCGAGAGACATCTGTATCACACTTTGGGCTCATTCGATATATAGTGTCAGGAAAAATGTCGAATAGGCCAATAGCAATCCTACACTTGAAATGTAGGTAATAAGGCTTTGTAAATCTCTCAGTTCGATATTCATCCGCATCAGGCACCTTAACGTTGTACCTAATGTCCTTATTATCACGTCCATTTGCAGCTGTCACGCCCTTTTAATGTTTGTATTAGTACTTTCTCAGCCCTGTATTATATGCTGTAGTTAATGCTAACTTTGGGTTGTAATCCAAGTCGACAAACAATTTCGACATTTTTAAGATAAGCAAATCATAGGCAGGTGAAATGAAGCGTGTAATATAACAAATATTGTATTTCATAAATTTTGCCGAAACAATGTACGTGTAATATGACATATTATGTTATAAATAATGTCAAAAACAATGACCGTGTAATAATGTAACAAATGATAAAAATAATGCCAAAAATAATGGCCGTGTAATAATGTAACAAATGATAAAAATAATGCCAAAAATAATGGCCGTGTAATAATGTAACAAATGATAAAAATCATGTCAAAAACAATGGCCGTGTAATAATGTAACAACTTAAAAAAGTAATGTCCAAACAGTGATCCTGTAATGTAACAAATGATAAAAATTGTGTCGAAACAATTACCGTGTATTTGTAATATATTTGATAAATCATGTCCAAATAGTGATTAGAAAACTGTCCACAGAAGCATATCGGGGGCATTACGTTGCACTTGATATTTTCCTGATTGTATATGTTTAACACAATTTGGTAATACAAATGTACATTTAAAGGCCCAATACACGTAACTTTCGGCAAAAGTTGAAGCGAAATTGAAGCCTAATAACTTATTATATTTATAGATTTAGTTAAGATTAACTGATATCAGCAATATTCAAGATGAATTCTTTCGCGTTTATCGGTACAACAGCAGTTGAAACACGCTATTTGTAAACACGCACCCATTTCTAACTGTCTTCTTCCTTCGGTTTGTTGTTGAAGTGGGCCACAGCTGAATTATTTTCAATTCTTTGGATTTTTTTGTCAAGACTTTCTTGTTAGTTACCGCTTAGATTTACTTCGTTTAAGGCTTAATTTTGCATTGTTGTCAACTGGATTTTTTTTCAGAATTTTCAGAATCACGAAAATGTCCCTGAAGTTACGTATATTGGGCCTTTAAAGCCTTATATGTCTAACGTAATACATAAGAGGCATGGTATGAAATAGACAATTATATTGAAAGAATTTACAGAAAGAGAAGGTAAACGACTTCCCAGAAATAGGTCAAAATGTTACATATACCAACTCCTCATCTGAATGTTTGCAACGTTTCAAGAAAAAGCAAAAACAAGCAAATCACAATATTGTTGTAATTTGAACAAGTTAAATCTTTTTTTTTCATTTTGCTACTAACAGATTCATAAAGGGTTTTTTCACAAGTTTTGATATACCGAAGATTTATATGTCAATCCATGAGATAATATGTTACCTAAATTATAACTTACAATCAATGTATTATTTTCTATTCGGCTCGCGATCGGTATTTTTGTATATAATCAAATTCAAGCGTAAACGAAAATAGAAATTAACTTCTATTATGATAAATTCAGTTTTCAAAGATAATGCTTATAATTCTGAATCTCAATTTCACAGGTTAATCGGATTTCAAATCGTATTATGATATCACATAAAATTTTGTTAACAATTAAAACGAATTGTTTATGCTTCATGTGCTCACAACAATATGTTTAGCAACAAATACGGTTACGTTTATTTATACAACTGTTAACATCGTGATATTTTCCTTTGATCATGATAAGAAATTTATTATTTCTCTCCATGAAATATTTAATTACGGGAACAGCGTCAAACGATGAATGTAAATTTAATGTCCGTTTACGATACTACAACTTGACAAAGATAGGAAGAAAGCGTCTATTGAAAGTTCAGTGCGTCGATGTTGAGACCAAATGTCCGAAACATGTGAAGAGACACATAAAAAGTCAAGGCCCTGTATAAACATTTATACAAAGTTTTATATAATTTGTACGCATCACTTATACACGGTTATATATTTAACATCTAAGCACTATTTATACATAGTTTTATAATATCTGAGCACCATATTTAAACAGTTTTTAATATCTAAGCATCATTTATACACAGTTGTATATAAAATATAAGCACCATTTATAAACAGTTATAAATAACATCTAAGCACTATTTATAAACATTAATATATAACATCTTAGCACCATTCATACACAGTTTTATATAACACCTATGCAGTACCGACACGATAATAACTCATTAACAAGATAACGTTGAACCTTACCCAAATAAATGTATCTTAGTGCAATAAAGTTTGTATAGACCAATCAACAAAAACTCTATGTACATCTTACTTTTTATCTTACACGTATTATACATGTACTTGTATACTCATCTAAGTGTGGGAATAGTTTTATATTGGGATGAAAAGAAGTTGGTATGTCAATATCTATCGAGTGGTTTATAGTAGGTTTATAAAGTATTCTTGTGTTAAATGACAATAGTGCCAAAGAGAACAAGGAATGAACTTCATTTGAAAATGAAGTTAACATTTGTTCAGATATTGGCCAATTTTTCTGTTTAACATTTAAATACCACATTTGATTACTTAATACCATTGAAGCGACAGACGCTTACCTTATAAGACCCGCTGTGAAAGCGTCTCACCTGCCTGCCTACGAGATACTGATGCTGCAGATTGGGGGGAGCACAATGAATAGAGGGATTAACCAGTCTCATATATATGGACACAGGTGTTAATTCTACAGGTACGTACGTGTTTTACATTTATCCTTCTAATCTGTACAGTACCTACTGGGGTGTAAAAAGATCCGTATATTTACACAGTGACAGGTGTAAAACGTAATTAGGTGGAAGTTCTAACGTCACTCGAAAATGACCAGGTCTAAGGTGTGGCGTTCATTGAGTCTATTAGCCGCACTGGTACCTGGGTCAACACAGACAAATATCCCCATGGTGGGTTAATTGATTATTTGCTAACAAGAGCAAAACATTCAATTACAAAAAATATTTGAGCTTCATAAAAGTTCACGTTTATGCTTTAAATCTTAACTTCAAATAACTTGTGTTAAGCTCTGCCAATGCTGTACGGTAAAAAAAAATGTAGATGTATTTTTTATCAAAGTCGTAAATCTTCATTGAAATATTTTTTTTTCGTGACAAAAATGCAATACCAAAATACTCGTTAATCCATTTTTTTTGTGTAATTTCCATCTATTCGTCGACATCTATCACGAAAATCTCGAAATTTAGAGAAAGACCAGAAAAATGAATCAACTGCGACATGTAAACACCAAAGGGATGTTACTATCAAGAAAGTGAAAGTTCACTATCGGAAAATTGAAACCATCACGCTTATCGTATAACTTGGTATTAAACTGTCCATGTTAGTCATAGCTTTAACGCTACTGATATATGTTGTGACTGACGATAGTCCAACAGCAGTGTCAGCTAACTTATCAAGTACACCTGTATATTCTTCTCATGAAAGTTAGAAATGAACCGTTAATTTGATTTTTTGCAAATACAAAGAACTGAAAGAAACCAACTCCCTGTAGCACTAAAAGGATAAGACTAGAATGTGTCCATTAGAAAGCTTTAAGCTTCAAATCATTTTCCGAATTCCAATCAATCTATATACACGCTCCAATCAACATCTCTTCTGTCTTTTCCTATTCTATTTAACCTCTGATTATTGTTTTTTTTTTAATTTAGTATCTTAAGTAACGACAACAATTAAATAAGTTATCCTCCTCCAAAAAAAATAAACAAACAAACAAACAAACAAAACAAAAATTAAAATAAGTAAATATCAAAGCGTCAACAAAACCATAATTAAAACTCCAAGTCGATTTAAACTATGCACAATATATGAACAAAGAAATAATTTCCGTGCCATGTTAACCTAGGTCACATCCAAGAAAATATAACGCCCTCAAATTGATAACTGAGACGGCATTCTCAATCACAACAAGTCTGCACACTTGAGCACATTCGAGAACGTCCATCCTCATATCATACAAAGATACAGAATATATCTCATTTAGACCAAATTTGCTACCATAAAACATGTTCATTTTCGTCATTTTTTCAATTTTTGTGGCATTAAAAATAACTAGCTAATTCGTAGAATTTAATATCCTTTATCGCTTTTCCCACTTCTGTAAAAGGGAAATCATAGTGGAGGTAAAACTCTTTTGTAACTCTAACCTTATAACAATGTTTCAAGGAAATCGGATCATATTTGTTGCCGTTATTGCACGGAAACTGCAGAACATGACATTTTTCAAGGAGCCATAACTCCGCCATCGATCGAACATAACGATCGAACATGGCGGAACCAATCAGTTATTTTACCTTGTAACCAAGTTTCAAAAAAAATATATAATATTTGTTGCCGTTATTGCACGGAAACGAAGTGTGACAGACAGACATACGGACGGACGAACGGACGGATGGATGGACGAAACCAAATTCATATCCCTCGTTTCGGTGAAAACGGGGGATGAAAAGGGCATCTGGTAGCTTAACTTCGATGATTTTACAAATAGATGAGTCTTGTTAAACATTAACTCTAAATATGTTTTGAAAAATGTTTTATCAGCCATCATCAAATCGGAAACAAATCCATTTTACTTTATAAAGTTACTTGCCGTTAACAGTTCTTCATTTCACTGAAGATCACATATAATGTTTTGATCAACGTTAATATTGTTAAGTGAATATTAAGTCTTCTTATCATCAATGAAATGTTTTAAATATATGTCGACAAACTACCAAGATGTCGATATCAACTATGAAACACTGTTCTTAACTAAACAGGCAGCATGTTATTGCTGTTGTCTTTGTTTTTATTTATTTTCTCAACGGGGAATTAAGCAAACACATACACTATACAAGTTCAACTACTTTGAAGCCAATCCTTACCTCAGAACGACTGTTGTCCTGTTTTGGTTGACCATTGGGAGCAGCATAAGCCCGGGTTTACATACAGATGTTGCTAGTAAGTCTGTGTCAGTGTTGTATATATTGCACTAATACGATTAAACCCGTCGTTCTGCCTTTGACAACACAATATATACATGTAAATAAGTAGGTGACATGGCCCTAAGTACATATTGCAACATATTCATTAAACTTCAAAGAGTTAACGCTAGTTAAGTATTCAAGACACGTCATCGGCAGAGAACGTAAACATTTTTTTTCAATCCCTTAATTTTTGCGTTTTTTTTTACATTTATCTTATTTTTCAGATATTTTTTTCAATACAGTATATTAATTTCATACCAAATACAATACAACAAAGTTAATCCATAGTATTTACCAGAACAGGTAATTTTATAATAATTAAACATTGCCAGTACCGCAATACATACCACAATAACATTTCTAGGTAAAGTGTGTACATACTGATTGTCTACATGTTTTGCACTGATACATAACATAACGTACATTTGTATGTACTTTAAGTGATGGGACGATGATCAGATACAGTTGATTAATCAGTAAGTGACCCTCTTCCGATGGCATCATCCGTTACAATGTGCAACTTTTGATGGTCGATTTAACTTTAATTTCCTTATTATTTGTGTGTTTTATTTCTGCATATTTATTTTTCTTTTTTATTTAGTTCTTATTGCATTTTGATATCAATGTGTACTTTTATATAGAACATTTAGCCAAATGGTGTTTGTAAACCAATTATTGCAAAAAAAAGAGCGAGAAAGAAAAAAAAGAAAATTTAGAATTCATTATGTTATTGCATCTGATTACGAACCAATTCTAACTGGTGATCGATTGGAATTTCCCAACACTATGCACTATAGTATATATTACAACAACGCTTATGCACACCAATCTTCATACATTGATATACATTATCAGTGCTACAACATATAACACTTTTGTACATCAATATTCAAACCTGGTATGCATTTACATTACTATAACATATAAAAACAAAGTCCAACCATTATAAATAAATACACCATACTGATATTTGGTTTAATAGGTAATTGTTGTTTGTCTAGATTTCTACTTTATTAATAAAATAATATATGCTCAATATGTCTCCCTTTCGCTATTACAAAACCTACAATTGGGATTATTTTTAGACGTTTTTTATATGCAAAGTTATTAGAAGTCAAAATAAAATGATTGATTCGATATCATAGCCAATGTAATTTAGAGTTTTTAGTAACTTGAAAAGAAACATTTTTTTCCAATGTATCTTTATTGAAATCAAAAGTTTTTCCCCTTTTTTGTTGCACAGTTACCGAAACGATATTTCTAAGAAATAGTAGATAAAAGTCTTGTTATCCCTTTTTATTCTTTAAAATCAACCGTAGGTCAAGGGGAATAGTTGGTAAAAATAAAATCTTATTTGGAGAGATAAAATATCTTAAGTATGTCTTAATACTCGATTTAACACCATGGTGCTTAAAGTAGTTTGTTATTGGTCCATACATATCACAGAATTCAACAAAATCATAAAATCATCAATTCCTGCTATATCTTAATAGATCATTCAAAATACAAACTCCATTCTCATACCAGTTCCGATAGAAATTATTTGATTTCCAATGTTAATATTTTTATTGAACGATAATGGCGTGCGTTTTGAGAACTAAACTGTCATCCGCTCTAAGCGATTCTTCCTTTTCTCTACGTTTATACCAAGTTTGGAACACATCTACTCAGAAGTCGTTTAGACAGTTTGTTATAGCTTTAAAAGGACATATTCTTTAGATATGACTTGGATATCTACATTCAGTATACCGTTGCACAATTACCTCTATTTTAATTTTGTCGGTTTTACCACTCCACAAAAAGGTTGAAGAGCACTGAATTGAATTACTTAAAGAAATACTCATCCGGATTACGTAATGATATGAAGAGGTGATTAAATTGAGAGATCAGTAACGATTTAATTATACTTATTCTTCCAATAGGAGATAATATTATATGACTCCAACTCTTGAGAAGAGATTTGAGTTTAACAAGTTTCTTGTCATAATTTAATTTTGGTACGATGTATTTTAAAAAGATCCACATGAAATTCGATACCTAAAATATTTTTTTTCCTGCTCCATAATTTAAGTTTAATTAAGGCAGGAAAATGTCCTTACTATACATTTTACGACCAATCCAAACAATTTGTGTTGGTTTTTGTTTTGTTTATTAACCTGATTTTTTTCATAAATTTGGAGTTCCTTAATTGATTATTTGAGAGAGCACTCTGTACCATGTAATGTAAGGGAATTATCATCTGTATATTGAGAAAGTAGGATTGGACAACAATCAACATCAATACCTTTTATTCTATCATTGTTTTTAATTCTTATAACCAAATTGTTTGCACAAAGTATACATGCATATGGTGCGATTGAATCACCTTGACAACAACCGCATCTAATTTTATAATTGATGACAGATTTCCACCCTGATTTATTGCTGAAGTAATATTTGTTAATTTCTTAAGTCACTTCCAATCGAGACCTCCAACAATAAATTTCCATGAAACCGATCCAAAGGCTTTTTCAAAGTCAATCATCAAAAGCATTCCTGGTATATCAAATTCTTCTGAATATTGCATAATATCGATTATTAATTGCAATAATTCTTGTATTTTCGCCTATATAACCCCGTCTGATATAAAAACAAAATTAAACACTTTACATTCTATTTGCTATAGAGCCAGATGCAATTTTAAAACAATATTCAGGAGTAAAATAGGTCGCCAGTTTTTGTGAAGATATCTGGGTTTATCTCCCTTAGGTTAGCATGTTATTATATCCTGTCTCTGCGTAACAGATAATTGATTATATTTAAAACCATAATTAATCGACCAAATTTTCAAAAGCATAAAAAACAATCTGATGTAAAGCCATTATACCCTGGACTGTTATTATTCTTCATATCTTTCAGTGTTTCGGGTTATTTTAAACTTCCTAACGTTTACTTTATGAAGCATCCAATTTTCGAACATAACAATTTTCCAAAACTTATAAACTGAGATATCTAAATTTATTACCTCAAATGCATGCTCTATAGTATATAAATCTTCATAAAATGTTTTAATTTCCCTTAGAATATCATTCTGGGCTGAGTTTTATTAAACAACTTAATTTGCGATTTCACGTAACTTTTATCGTAACCTTAACTTACGTGAAATGTCTGTCTTATTAAAATTCGTATCTTTAGTTACGTGTAAAATTCCGTCGTAACTTATGACAGCTAAGGGGCTCCCTTAATTTTTCGTAAAACAGAAAGAAACGGCTTCAACATCCAGACAGATATATAATAGTAGATATTGTAGTTAAGTTTTTTGGTGTTCCAAAAATCATGTCCTTAATTTGTATGGCTATATCTTTTCCTCTTGACAAGATAATTACAAACTGTCAATTGCATTTGAGAGAATAGGTTTCCACCTGAACACAAAATATTGATGACGTTTTATGACTTCTATGAGCCATTGTCGACATCATCAAAATCATATCATTACATTTTTTTTAAAGATGGATGACAAGAATGCTGTGGACATTGATGTAGTACATGTAACACTTTTTTTCGCAAATGGAAAATAATTGATATTTGACATGTACAAAAATATTGCCAGAAACTTTAGACAGGTTTAAGTTTGTTATTGACAAAAGAGGACGACATCTTGAAACATCATAAAATGACGTTACATGACATTTTTCATTTTTATTATTATAGTAAATGTGGCATTGCTGCTGGAAATTTTAAAGTTTTATTGAAAAATAGCACACCAATAAAATTGAATGATAACACTCTTTAAAGTCCCAATATACGTAACTTTCGGCAAAACTTGAAGCGAAAATCAAGCCTTATAACTTCTTATTATTAGATTTAGTTAAGATTTACTGATATCAGCAATATTCAAGATGAAATCTTGCGTGGTTACCGGTACAGCAGCAGTTGAAACACGGTATTTGTAAACACGCGTCCATTTCGAACTGTCTCTACCTACGGCTTTGTTGTTGAAGTGGGCCCCACCTGAACGTTTTTCAATTCTTTGGATTTTTTGTCAAGAGTTTCTTGTAAGTTACCGCTAAGGTTTACTTCGTTTTAGACTTATTTTTTTTGCAGGGGTATTAACTGGATTTTTTTTTTCGTAATTTTTCAGAATCCCGAAAAATTTCCTGAAGTTACGTATATTGGGCATTTAATCTAATCAAATTAACTTTGTTAATGAGCTCATCATGTCACACTTCCATCATCCTTTCCCTGTTAATAATCTGTGGGAAAAAATTAAATGTGGTCTCACAAGGTTAGTAAATGACAATGTACCATCCAAGTGGACAAAGAGTAAATAAACTAATCCCTGGGTTAACAGAGAGATTGACACATTATGTAAAAAACAACGTAAAGCACACAAAAAAACACCTTCAAACAAAAGACCCAGCAGACAAAGACCAGTACAGAAAGCTAAAAGCTCAATCACAACGTGAAATAAGACGGGCACAAAGTAAATATATGCAAGATATCATCAGCCCACAGTTAAAAGAAAAACCCAAAAGCTTTTGGGCCTATGTTAAAAGTAGAAAGACTGAAGGCACAGATGTGGCTCCACTCCGTGGTGCTGATGGACTCCTTCACAATGACCCGAACATACAAGCAAACATCCTCAACAATCAATTTAAGAATGCCTTCACAATAGAATCAACCATCAACATACCAAACAAGTCTAATAGCCCATTCCCTAGTATGCCAGAAATAACTTGCTCGGTGTTAGAAAGATCCTAAACTCATTAAATCCCCACAAAGCCTGTGGTCTTGACAATATTCCATCATATGTAATGACAAATTTGTCAAATGAGATAGCTCCTCTTCTCACCATCCTGTTTAACCTATCAATAAGTACCGGCACTGTCCCGAACGACTGGAAAGAAGCTTATGTCTCTCCAGTCTTCAAGAAAGGTGACCGTCACAATCCTGCCAACTATCGGCCCATATCCCTAACTTCAATCAATTGTAAGGTGCTAGAGCACATTGTTACTAGTAATATCAGAAGTCATTTTGATCAGCATAATATCTTATCCAATTGTCAGCACGGTTTTTGCTCCAAAAAGTCATGTGAAACCCAATAAGTTACCACCATCCATGAGATTGCACAAAATATATCATCAGGCCATCAAATTGATCTCATTCTGTTAGACTTTTCAAAAGCATTCGACAAAGTTCCTCACAAAAGACTCCTCAACAAATTAAACTTATATGGCATCCGTAACAGCACACTAAACTGGATCTCAAGTTTTCTCTCTGACAGATCTCAGCAAGTAATCCTAAATGGCACATCTTTATCTTAAGTCTCTGTAGATTCTGTGGTCCCTCAGGGAACAAATCTTGGCCCCACCCTCTTCCTTGCTTTCATTAATGCCCTCCTTGAAATGGTGAATTCACATGTCAAACTTTTTTGCAGATGACTGCTTAACTATTATTTAGAAGAATCAAAAACTAGTGACAACGAAAAACTTTAAACAGATTTAGACAACTTACAAACCTGGGAAAACCTATGGCAAATGGAATTAAATCCTTCGAAGTGTACCACTATCCTCCTATCTACGAGGGGTGTTCCATAAATAATGTCATCTGTGATTTATTTCACGGAAATCGTGCAATTTATGCACAAAACCACCTCGTGTCGATTGAGTGATCACTGGCTCGTGTCACAGGTAAATACAAAATGTATCTCGTCCACACGTTCACTGGCCTCGGTACAGTGTACATCGTTTCATAGCCTATTCGTTAGACTAGACACAAAATGACAGGAAAACGAGCTGAAAATGTTATTGAAATTAGGGCCTATATAAAATGTAGGTCATTACTCGGCATAAACTGTAGATATTCACCGCGAGTTGTGTGACATTTATGGGGTGGGCCAAATGTCTCACAGGACTGTTTGTAGGTGGGTAGGTAAATTTAGTGCTGGGTAACAGCAACTGAAAGATGCTGCTCACCCAAGTCGTCCTGCAACAACTACGACCAAAGGTAACATAGAAAAAATCCGAAATATCCTCCAAACTGATGCTCGATTCATCGTAAGACAATTGGCTCGAATGACAAACTTGTCGTTAGCAAGAGTTCATGCAATTTTGAAGAAACACCTAAAAGTTAGAAAGATAAATGCAAGATGGATACCCCATTTGTTAACGGATGAGCAAAAGAAGACGCGTGTAACAATGGCAAAAGGCAAAAAAACTTCTCAAAATGTACCCAAAATATAGTAAAAAGGCTTTTGATAATATAGTCACTGGTGATGAGACCTGGGTGTATTATTTTGAACCAAAGCGGAAAGTTGCCAACCGAATATGGGCCACTAAAAATGCCAGACGCCCAAGTATTGCAAAACGAATACGAACGGTAAGAAGGTTTTGTATGCTATTTTTTTCACTTATAATGGTCCAGCAATTCAAATCCCGGTGCCAAAAGGCAGAACGGTCACAGGCAAGTTCTATAAAAACGTTGTTCTGAGAAAGTTGATGAACTACTACAAAAGTCGCCACCCCAAAACAGGACTTAAGTATGTCCGACTTTTGCATGATAATGCACCCGCTCACAAGGCACGTATTGTGACTGACTTTTTGGAGTCGGAGAAGGTTAACGTCCTTCCGCACCCTCCGTATTCGCCAGACTTGGCCCCCTGCGACTATTTTCTCTTTCCAAAACTTAAATATCATTTATCTGGAAGGAGATACAATTCGAGAAATGCCCTTGGATCTGCTGTTTATCAGTTTCTGATGGGTGTACCCATTGAAGAGTATGAAAAATGCTTCCAAAAATGGATTGACCGGCTAAAAAGGTGTGTTCTGGCTGGCGGAGAGTATTTTGAAGGGCAGAGCAAATTAAAATGAACAAAAGCACTTCCGCTATATGAGCACCGATGCAAGTGACATTGTTTTTTGAACACCCCTCGTAAGAAAAAGAAAAACACCAAGAATCACACATACACCCTACATAACCAACTGTTAGAAATCACCTCCCACAGTAAATATTTGGGATTAACACTACACGAAAACTTGGACTGGGGCGAACACATAAACACAATTACAGCAAAAGCAAGCAGGAAACTAGGCTTTCTTCGACGTAACTTGAAGTCATGCTCCAAACCAGTTAAATTCATTACATACACCACATTAGTGAGACCACAGTTAGAATATGCATCACCTGCCTGGGATCCACACAAACACGCACATAAAGATCAACTCGAACAAGCCCAGCGCAAACCCAGATAGCAGACATGCGTTGGCCCAACGTCGGAAACCTGTTGGCATGGTCAGCCAACGTTGGCGTCGGCTATCATACGTCGGGCCAACGTTGGGCCACCCTCGTTCTTTAGTAATAATTTCGCATCAGAGGTTGGCTGGCTGTTGAATGTTGGTACGATGTTGGGCCAACATCGTAATACGATTGATGTTATTGCACCATGGATTACACAGTTGGACAACCATGACTTATACATATACGTTAAATGATACAAACTATCAGTATTAGGAGTCACCCTTTTTATTATTAAAACATTTCTTAAAGTGGAAAACATTAATCTAAAATATATGTGTAAAATTTTTAATTGTACAAATATATATAATTCATCAAAACATTTTTTCTATAGTAATCTCCTATAAAACACAAGAAAACGGCATACATATATATTTATATTCAGCCATGGGAAAGGCAAATATCAACCTTACTAGAACCTGTACATAAATACATGCACATTTGGCTGATAAGATGCCTATGAAGTACATTGTAAGTCCTGAGTAAAATCACAGCTGGGATCTGGTCAGTTACCGTAGCAACGTGGAATATGATACTCCAGGATGGGCACTGGCATCAGATTAATCCTGCTTGGTCAGTCTTTGTGGGTCAGTGTTTGTGAAGAAAACGGTTTGAACACATGTACGTTTCAAGACAATAATTTAAAAGGAGATCGGAATTAATCTACCCATGCAGCAATTCAATATGTAAGTATTTTTCTGCTTCTTATTTTTTAAAGTTTCATTCAGAAAACTTGAACTAACCATCAACCCATCTCTTGATATAAGTCTATAAATCTTCACTGCTGTTTGTGATCAGTATGCATATAACTTGGTTGTTGATATCTCCCCTAAACACTATGCAGGAAAGTTTGTAATGTAATGTGAACTATAAAATAGGTGTATAGTACATATGTATGTATAAAATAAAACTTATTTGTATAAAGTACTGAAGGCATGCTATTCCATTCTCCTTTTCATGTGTAGGAACCGATTATGTTCAGGAGCTACTCATCAGAAGATCCATTGTGTCACCAAAGACTGGTTTAGGTATCCATGAGATAGAGAAGGAGGGAGAAAGAATAGAGTGAAAAAGCAAACAATCAAAACGGCCATGAGGCATCCTATCAGGACAGTGACTAAGAAATAATGACAGTCAATTCAGAAACATCTAAAATAGAGTGAATATATCAATAATAAATAAAATAATAAATACTTTTCATTCTTATTGTTTTTTCGGGCATACAATTGTAGGCTTACGTTACAGGTGAGAGAAATCTCCTGTCATGCATACCTTACTGTCGGATTTAAAGTCATTCTCTTGAAGCTAAAAGTATGGCATTACAGAAATATAATCCATATTCAAGTGGTTTAGTGCTGTCTATTAGGCTGGTACTTTGAGCAATAATGGGATCAACTTGGTGTATCAACTGAACTCCAACACAACAGAAAGCCAATACACAATGTCAAACATCTGACATTAAACCAACGTTGGTCCAATGTTAGTTTCCGAATAATACCAACATAAATTATATATTCCGATGTTGGACCAACGTTGGGCCAATATCAATGTTTATGGGCTGACATTGGACCAACGTCGGGCCAACACGTCAAAACAACCTAACTTCGTTGGCCCAATGTTGGACCAACGGTGCGCCGATGAGCAACATTACGTTGGCCCAACGTGATTTACCGATATTGGCCCAACGTGACTGTTATCATTGGCCCAACGTTGGCCCAACGTATGCTTGCTGTCTGGGAAGCAGCCGCTATATCTTTAACAATTACACAGAGACAGATCTCCAGGCACCGTCAACAACATGTTAAACACATTGAAACTTGACTCTTTAGAAAACAGACGAATGGTAGCACCATTAACTTTACTTCACAAAATAAAAAATACCCATGTATCTATTCCACACAAAATATTCTAACACAATCTGACAGAAGGACACGGGGGTCACATAAATTCAAACAAATACAAACAAAGACAGATCTCCTGAATTACCCCTTCTTTCCACGTACTATATATCATCAACTGGAACAGTTTACCCACTCACATAGCCGCTAGCGACACTCTCTCCCCCTTTAAATTCAGCTTAGCCAAACACGTCCACCAGCCTCCATAATTCTTCTGTAATTGACTGTCTTTTTAATTGTACATGTTGACTTTTTATACATTAAAAAATGAACAAAAAAATGAGTTTTTTTTTCACATGCGCTCAGGAGGGATGTTTTACACTCTTGTCTAAGAGTTTATTCCCTTAACGGAAGAAGAAGAAGAAGATTAAACCGGTAAATATTCTATTGTTTTTAAAATGTCGAAAATTCGGGACATGTTTTTGGAACTACATGTACAACTTGATTTTAACTTGATTTCTTTTGTATTTAACTCTTAATGTACATTTTTTGTAAATATCAATGAGCAATTAAAGATTGTTTACTTGGTATATCTATCAAATTCTTTTTAAAACATTTTTATCTTAACAAGAGACGTCTCTGTTTCAGCTGTAAAGTTTTCTGTCCGGATGTTAAAGCCGTTTCTGCGACCGGTATTACTTCGATTCGAACGCACCTGCTTTTCTAGTGAGTTTATATTATTGCTTTAATTTGCGCATGCGCAAAATTTATTGTTTATATTTCTCAGAGAAGTTATTTCCTATTTACAAAGAATTAAATATATTTTGTAAGGTTTTAGGCAGGCTAATCAGATACTGGCTGTGACATAAATAGGCTTGACCTACATTTGTACATGCCAGAACGTAGCAGAGAAGCAGCTCACGACGATGAACCTATGGACTTCTGGTTCCGGGGTTACCTCCGTAACCGTCATGCTGGCTTAGATTGATTATTCTTCCTGGTTTTTAAACGTTACCTTCTCCTGTGGACAGGATACAAAGGTTTGTCGCATTTTGAAAATATTTCGGTAGGTTTGAGATAATGTCACTTATTTTAAAAATAATAATAAACTATTTCGGCTTAATAGCTTCAGTCTCCGACGACATCGACACGGTTGTAGCAGGCCGACTGTAGAACTGATAAAACGTGACACGTTACTCTGGTACAGGTACCGACTTGCTTTGTGTAATGTTACGAGCTCTTTATTACACACGTATTAATACACTTATAAAAAAAGTGAAATATAAATCGTATCGATAGCTTGATAAATCATATATCTATAATTGCTTTCTCATTTATATCTGTGGTTCTACTTTCACTTTCACCAATTTTGATGTTCTCCACTTTATCACTGTTTGCGTACTTGTCATTGGTTCCTAAAAAGTGTCGATTGATAACTGTTTGCATGTTCGTTGGGAAAGAATTGAATTAAAGTAGTCATGTCATGTATGCTCCTCCCTTCTAAAGTTGCTCCTACAATGCATTCGTACATGTACTTCAGCTGACATTCACCCTAGATATTAGGTAGGTACCCACTTCAGCTGACATCCACCACAGGGAATTTCCCTTTAGCTTAGCGGTAGAGCATCAGACTGGAGAGCCAAAGGTCGTGGGTTTGAGTCACAGCGTTGGCACTTTATCACTTTTCCTCATCGTATTACAAACTGGTGCCAATGACCCTTCCCGTTTCAAGGTAATAAAATCCTTGATTGGGAGTCAAAGAACCAGGGCTGAAGACTTAGATGAAGGGGGGAATAGCGAAAAAGATGTGCATTGATTAGGTTGCCTTACAAGCACGAGCTGTACTGCACAGTAGGGAATTTCACTTCAGCTCATCAGTAGAGTATCGAGCTGGAGAGCCAAGGGTCGCAGGTTCGAGCTCCAATGACAGCACTATCTTTATCACTTTTCCTCGTCCTTTTACAGTTATTTTCATAGGAAAGAAGAGTATGCTGAAAGTTTATTTGAACAATGATTATCAGAGTAATAACAGTTACCTGAGTAAATGTTGCATGTATACACATTTATGCTAGCTATATAGTACATCACAGTATATTGCACTTCGGTCATATATCTACAGTTATATCTTTTTCGACAATTTAAATGAATTCCTGAAAGTTCCAAAAAAGCAGAACAGGACTAATGTGCCATGATGACATGCCATCACAACTTTACTTTACACGGCAGTATACTGGTAAAACCTCCACACTCCAATGGTTGGCACCCTATATAGTGATTGCTCAATCTTTGCATCCACCTAAAAAAACAACAACATTAGAAGGTGTGTCACACACTTCATTCAATATTGCCCTGCAAAGGTCAAGGTCTCTAACTTCGGGTTGTTCTTTCAATTATTCAAAGGTATTGCCAAGGTGATGCCATGGATCCCTCTCTGTTTTTAATTACATGTATACGTAACAGTTACTGACAAAACCTCAAGCTCATTAGATCTATTATTTCCATGTTTTCTTGAATTTCATTCAAAGTCATTTAATCAAAGGTCAAGGTCAAATTTAACATCTTTGAACAGCATAATATTTTGTTATATTATTACTTTATGAAGCAAAGATTGTCAGAATCAAGTAAGGTCTCAACTGACCAAACCTGAAGGTTTTCAGATCAAAGGTCAAGGTCAAATTTTGCACCTTTTAACTGTTATAAAACCAAGTTAGTATCAGACAAGATTGTGGCCTTACCATGTTCAGGATATCGTATGTAACTGGTATTCTCCAGAATTAACTTATTCTTCATAAGCATTTACCCTTATTTAAGACTCAATGATAGTTTTGGAACTCTAATAGTTTCTTTACAAATTCACCTTACATAATGGTGGGGCCCTTTAGGATGGCTTCTATCTCCCTATCATCTAGTTTTATTTCATACCATGTGATGTTCAAATCCAATCTGATTATAAATTCACTACTATACTCTGTATTAGTGGTGAATATTAAGATCGGATTGTGACAGATTATGTTCCACAGTGTTGTTGCCATTTTTAGAGCAAATTCCATTAAATTTATATAACTCTACCTTGACTTATAGATTAACCAGACAAGTAGTGTTATATTTCATTGTAATTATATCATGTTAAGAACAAGTATAATGATTATTAGTTCCTTTCAATGAAATCTCTAATTTTTGTATAGATCTAAAAGAGAATTTATTTTATTCCAGAACTAACTTCAGAATGGCGAGCAACTCTGGGTCAACTGGGAAAATGAGTAACAATTCCCGACAAAAGTTCATCGAGACGATGATTTTAGGGATCTCGGAGAACAGTCAGGATGACTCTATGGCAGATGTGGATATTATTGTGGAGGGTGAAAAATTCCCATGTCACCGACTCATCCTTGCCACAATGTCGCCCTATTTCAAGGCGATGTTTCATTCAGGAATGGTGGAAACTCGTGAAAGATCCATCACAATCCCAGGCATATCTAAATCAGCATTTAAGCTAGTGAAAGCCAGTATGTATGGTAGCGAGTACAACATCACAGGTGAGAATGCTATGGAGCTGCTCCATGCTGCTGCTCTGTTTCAGATCATCCCCTTACAAGAGGCATGCGAGGAGTTTCTTGCCAAAGAGATGGACATGGAGAACTGTCTGATGCTTTTTAAGGTTGCTCGATCCTGTAACTGTAAAGTCTTATTGGAGAAATGTAGACCTTTTGTTATGGAGGGCTTTAATGGTCTATGGAAATCTGATGAGTTTGAGACATTGGATTTGGAGGATTTGGAAAGTATTGTTCGAGATGATGATCTTGTGCCAGTAGATGAAGAGCAAATTTGTGAAGCAACGTTAAAATGGGTGGAGGCAGATTTAGTAAACCGTAGAGAGCATCTTGGACGTCTGTTTAGACATATCCGACTTGTAAATGTCAGCCCCGAGTATCTGTTAGAGGAACTGTACACTAAGGAACTGTTACTGGAGGACGGTAACTGTAAACGTTACCTGGACGAGGTGAGAGACTATCATATACTGCCAGCCAGACGACATGAGTTTGCATCAGGCAGATTCCATCTTAGGAACAGTGACGACTTCGAGGAGGTGATTTTGGCACTGACAGAGTACGACATGGAAAGGTCGGGGTCTTTCTATCAGGATGGCAAATGTTTGTGGGCTTACAGCCACCACCAGGGCCGCTGGTACACCCTCGCCCCGATCCCTCTCCAGCAAAACCCAGGCACAGACTTTTCCATTGTGTCGTTTCGCAACGACTTGTATCTCACTGGGGGGACTTCTACCCTGAAAAACTTGCTGAAGTATGACTCTGACCGCAATGAATGGGTTTCTTGTGATGCTAATATGAAGAGGGGTCGCTACAACCACATGATGGCCGCAGTGCGGGAAAGTGTCTACGTCCTTGGTGGATACAATGCTAAGATGGCAGAAGGAAACAATGTACAGGGATCAATAGAAGAGTACAATGTAAATTCCCGTCGTTGGCGAACAATGGGAGAACTTATCATTTCAGTCCAGTGTGCAGCTACAGTCGCCATCGGGGAGAAGATTTACATCCTGGGTGGACAGCAGGAGGATAAGACAAGCTATGATGGCATCCAGGTATTTGACACCCGGCAAAGAGAAACCAAAGCACATCCTGGCCTCATATCAGGTTTAGCTCAGCCCCTCAAAGTGATTCCTGTCGACAGCAAGGTCATTGTCATCACAGCAACTGGAGAGGTGTATGACTTCAGGTACACCAAGATGAAGCTGAGTCTAGTGAAGCGCCTGCACCACGATTGTTTGCCCATTTTAGGTGTTGCACATTATAGGGGATATATCATGTTACTCTCTGCCTCCAAAGACAAGAAACAGGTCTTCTCTAAGCTATTTAGGTTAGAGCTGAGGTGCTCTCCCACCCGACTGGATGTTGTTTCTCCTAAAAACAACACCAAGCCCAAACCAATTCACGCATGTCTACGGGGTATTGTCAACAAACAGTTCTTGTATCATACCTACTTCCAGTAGCTCCTATGTAGCACTGTACGAAGCTATGAGCATAATAGTACATGATATCAGATGTTAAGTCTGTGATGGGGCATGCATGTCCACATGATTATTTTATGTTAGCTAGAAAAAGGCAGTGGATTTATTAAAAGTTTTACAACGGTTGAAAACCGTTTTGTTTTAAGAACATTGGTGATTTATTTAAATTAATTTAAATATTTTGTTATTGGAGTTGTTTGTGGCCAGTGTTTAGTCGAGTAAAACTTACTATGTTCTTTCTCTCCCTATCATAACGTGGACTCAACCAGTGCCATCTATCAGATTTTATAAAGTTCAAAATTAATCTTTTAACTAGAGACTTTTTAAAGTTCAAGCATGTAAGTTATGCTTATATAAATACAATATACGCATTTATCATGGTCTTGGAGCGGTATTTTAAATACATATATTTCATTATTTTGTCACTTATTACAAATCCTTCTGTGATTTGTGTCATACCCAGGTGTTAATATTCCAGTAAAATTAGAATTCAGATTATGTTATTACCTTGTAAGAAAACATTAACTACTGTATATAAACAGATTAGATAACCACAGTACATGTAGGTTTGTAAACACCTAACTTAATGCATAGCTATATGTATAGGCTAATGGTACTCCATTCCGAAACCCATCCTCACTAGTTTCCTGTTTACTTAAAAGTGTGTAGTATGTTAACCTGACAGTATGAATCTATAACGTCAGTACGTGTGACCTAGTTTCAGTTGAATTGTGTTGATCAAACTCTTGTTTACATATCCCATATCTTGTTGTTTGTGTATTGTTTACTGATAAATGGTAGTAATCTTTTCTATCAGCTCTACCTATTACTTATGTAGTGAACCTAACATATCACTTGTAAGTTTAGCCGCGAGTATATTATACCAGGTCTAACATGTATGGAAGGTCCTGCAAAAATCAGTGGAAAACGAAGTTTTGAAGAAAATTTTCATGAATAGTTTGTTAATTCCTGCAAGTTAGACTAGGCCATACTTAATCTTTTTATTCCCTCAGTATGTTTTTGTGTCAATCATTATTTTGTCTTTCTTTTTTCTGTACCTCTGAACTGCAACCTTAAATATATGTAGTTGTCGTTAGGAATTTTTCCATATAAAACTTAACAACTACAGTATAACCTGTCTAAACCAGACCAGAATTTAAGGCTGGTTGAAGTGTCCAGTATGTAGAGTCGGGAGGGAAATGGCAGGACCAATATATATAGGGTCCGGTTTTGACAGGTAGTTGTTTGTTGGCTTACAGTCTAATGAGAGAGCATCTAAATTCTAACAGCTTGTACTAACACAACACTAAAAAGGAGGCATATTGAGTTTCTGAAAATTAAAATATACATCAAGTGAGAGGGGAATGTAACACCCTCTAGCTTGCTGCTGTGTATATCCATAACAATTTAGTTGGGAAATAATGATAAAAAATATTTTACTTCATAACTTGAACTAGCTGTGTTTTGGGAGGCCAGTGGCCTTATAGTTATATATAAACCAAAAGACTAATTATCGAGTGGAAAATAGTCTGAATATATATTGAACCTTTTAATTTTGTGTGCCGTGCAGGTCGAGCAACTTCAAATAAGACCTGAAGAAAAATATATAATTTTTATGACTGGGAGGGTCATATTGGAGAAAGATGTTTACATCAATTTTTATTTCAGAAAATCACCAGCAATATATAGTCAGAAAAGCTTGCTTTGTATGTTGCATAGATAGACATTTTGTATCCTTTTTGGCATATTCACTGGCTTGCATATTTGGCTTTTGTTGTTTTATTTGTACATGTGTATTGTGTGTGATTGTCCTCTATCTCCAAGCGAGATCTGTAATGAAGCTGTCAGACTGTGAAATAACATGCCTTACACCTACCGGTATCAGTCACAGCTTCCTAACAATTCAGCTAGGGAGAATTCCTCTTTAGCTCATCATTCAGTAGAACATACAGGTAGGTATACCAGAGGTCCCACCTCAACACACAATTGACAGCATTGAAAAAAACAGGTCTGTTATATTACTGTCTAACGTCTATTTGTAATGGATAGATCGTGAATATAAAGTAGCATGGTAAATTACATGAGAACGTACACATGGATGTAAGTAAATAAAGAGTTTGTACTGTGTACCTAGGTTTATAGATTGTAGTCCAGAAAATAGCTTGCTTTAAATTTGTGATCAGAAAACATATTGATTTAAGCCAAAGCATAGTTAGCTTTGACAAAATGTATACCCATTACATACACATATTTAGGCCTAGACTTTTTTGAAGCCATGAAATGATGATGTTTATTTGTGGATTGCAGAAAATAAAGGGTTGATTGATTTGAACCATGAAATGGTAAATTTTACCCTGCATGTAGATAGCTAGATAATATACAGATATGTATGAAGTCATGAAAATTGAAAGATGTGTCAATGCGTTTAAAGTTTAGAGGAAATGTCCCAGGTTCCATTTCTGGTCCGACCGTACGTTTCAGTCTCCCGTTGCAGATGGAAAAAGATATGCTATGGAATGGTTCTGTTGTACATATTGAAACCATGAAAGTGTCATGTTTCTTCTGACATCAAATATTTCTTTAATCATGATGAACTGTAGACAGACAAAACAATTGTTCATTTCTTAATTACTTTATAGAGACATTTATTTAATCATTCTCATTATAGTTTTAACCTTTAAACTAGGGAAGCAGGAGGTATTCGTGAGAGCTAATCGCAGTGATGTTTGAGTGGAAAATATAAGTGTTGATTGTGTCATTACAAAGTAATGTTTCCAAGAGCAAATACTTGCCCTAGTTAACACACAATAAACAAGACCAGCTGTGAGGTTAACTAAATTTATTACAAATTTCAGTTGTTAAAAAAACAAGCAAGCTGATTAAAAAAGTATGACATTTATATCTTTTTTATAAAACAAAGATAATTACCACATGCCTGACAGGTGTTCTTATGAATGGCTCACCACATGCACCTAAATATCCTGATCATGTGTACCATTGCATAAAGGGAGATAACTTCATATTATGCTAGAGCAAGCGTTGTAATTCTTTTACCAAGTTTTGTGAAGTGATCTTATGAACAGTCAGTACTGTATGTTTAATGGTCTCAACAAAAACGTGAAGAAGCCAGGACAAACAAGAGGAAAAATAACTAAAAAGCCACTGAGAATAAAACCTATTATAGCAGCTACGTTACGAGGGAAGACCTGATAATAAACCTATTATAGCGGTTACGAGGGAACACCTGATAATAGATCATAACCACAGGTGCTTGTGGACATGTGATTTTTTTTCATTAAAAATAGAAGGAAACAGGTTGCTAAATCATAAAGTTCACCAAAAAACCCCATGCAAACTAGCCTTATAAAACCTGGTTTTTATAAGGGTACTCTGCATATGTTGTTATTGTGAACTTTATAATTTAGCATTCTATTATTATGAAACACTGTATTTGTCCGTTACCTTCTATTTTTAATGGGAAAAAAATCACATTCATATTCCCAAGTACCTGTGGATCATTCTGGTCACTAGGTCAAGCTTTACAAAAATCAGGCCAAAGTAATTAAACATGCTGGTCTTTCTTTTACTAAAATAATTGTTCAGTTTTACACGTATTATCATTTAACTTTAGAATCAGCATATTAGTTGAGACAATATGGGCTCAAAATATCTTATTCTGTTTTGAAGCAATTCGAAATAAGTATGTAAGATTTATTTATTTTTACAAATTAATTATATTTTTATTGTGAATAAAATGAAGTGTATAAAAACAAATTAGTTTGTTCTGTGGTTTTTACTAATAGAAAGGATTTTAATGTTTTCTGTCACGATAACCTGTCATCAACAGTTGTACACACTGTACATACATATTATAACTTATATATGTATAAAGTTCTATCTTTACTATCATTTCATTACATCGACATCATATTAACAAGGCTAGTGGAGATATTAACAAGGCTAGTGGAGATGGGTATTAATCCTTTGGCTATAATCCTGGGGTGACACTTTTGCATTAGTAACATGATGTAACACAATAGATAATTAAAGGGGACATAATTGATAATCAATGTTCTAGGTACAGTTGTATAATATTCATTGTATTCTCACATATGTCTACAAACTTAAAAAGTAAATTATATGGATATAAAATTGTCAAAACTAAAGTTTATAACGGTGATCAGCTTTATTTGTTAGTTTGTTTCGCCTTCGACGATAGTCAAAGAAAGCGAGACTATAATGTGTTGATTTTCTGGCGACGACCAAGACCGCATCAATTTTTGCGTTAAAGTTCACTTCATCATACTGAACACCTTAATGGAGGAAATTTATTTGCAGGTTCTGCTATTTTGGGGTAAAAACATGTGAATTTTGAGAATTTGTACAATAGCATCCACTTTTGATAGAGTTGTTGATATGAAATTAAATTGAAACTTGGCCAAGTTATCGATACCATCTTGATGTATGCATTTTTTTGTACTTTTATACAGTCAACTTTGAAAATAACAAAGTAAACTTCAAGTTCGATTCGTACTCTTATATATGCATACAATATTGTAAATGTACATGTACAAACATAGTTCTCCAAGTACAACTGACAATCCTCTGTGCCGAATGAACTTTTACAGAAAGTTTTGAGTTAATGATCATTTTAAACTCAGAACAATCACCTGGCTTCCATTCTTTGTGCCTTCTTTAAACGAGATTTGTTGGTTGTGACTTAGGATGACATCTGATTTCTAACTTAAATTGGTTCCAGATTTAAAGTAAAATCATTGCTAGATCACATATACAGTAAAACTTACACAAATCTGGTTTACTCGAATACCTTTCATATTACATCATGACAAAGTCTATACCTTAGATGTACTGGTCGGTCAATGGTGACTAGGTATTAGAGACAGCCTACAAAAACATTTTCCTGTGTGCTAGAAATGAAGATATCATCAACGACTAAGCATACAGCTCATCCCATTGAATCTGTTTCCTCTTTGAAAGTTTTAACAGAAATTAATGAATAACAAAATGAATATTTACATTTGTTCTGTATTGCCACTATATAACACTACCAAGGCCAGTTCCGTGTTACACGATGTGCAGTGGGCGCACGATGGGCGAACGGTGTATGCACGATGTGCGAACGATGCGATCCTGGGCGATTATTTCTAACGCACATGTGGGCGCACGATAGACTAACATTGTGCGATGACAATCGTGGTTGATGTAAATTCAGAAATGGTTTAACAATATATACGGTTTCGCGCTAGTTGCTTTAAACATATTTCTATAATTTAACTATTTACACTAGCTGATAGTTCTATCTATATATTTCTAAAAATTAATAATAGTCTTTCTGTAGTTTTAGAAACAAACCAAATAGACACATGTATGAAAACTTTCAACTCATACTGACAAGTTCTCATTCAAGTAAATATTGCCAGTTTTACCAAGTTATAAACTGTACCTGTACATGGCCAATATATGTAGATATCTCTGGCCCGGGGCACTTACAACACTCGCCTAGGTGTGAAAACACAGGTAAACTGTTGGGGAGGGGAGGGTTTTTCAAATAACTGATTATAAGAGTCCAGTTTGTTTTCATAACGGTCGCTCGGTAATAGCTATCGTAGCGTATCGCCGCATACGGGACAGGTAAAACTCCGGCATGTTATTTACATATTCTGATACCTGGTAGCTTAACCCGCACTTGGCTGTCTTATGATCACTGTAATACTGTTTACTGTATATTATTAAATTGACATAATCCCAATAATTATGATGCGAATTTAAATAGTTTTTGGACAAGAGGGTTCCATATGTTTTTCATTCCGTAATATGTATCGACCAATTGTACAAATTGTGCGTGTGTGCGATTTAATCGCACACATAAACGCATGATCTTTAGATCGCCCGGTTGTGCGCACCATGGGCAAACGATGTGTGCACGATGTATGCACGATGCACGCACGCAGTTTTTGGTGCGTTGTGCGATACCACAACTGTACTACAGGATCTAGTTATATCAATATATATCAAGCAACAGGAGACGGCCGCAAGGGCTTCAAATTCTGGTGCGGTACGTATAGCACCTACATCTCTTTGTCCTTTAATTTTTCAACAGGAAGGACAGGTCTGCCTCAAGGTCTATTTCCTTTGGCTCTGTGTCCCTGGAAAAAGGAAGGAATAAAAGTTAGTCATCCTTTTTCAGCAATTAAATACCTACATGTAAACACTCAATTTATATCTATGGTGTACATATCACTGTTAGCTGCAAATTTTGTTTGGCTTCATCCAGAAAAGCTACCAGCCAAATATCATGTCTCCTGGCCTTTTGGTTTATCAGAAGAAGTTGTTTTAAGGTTTTACCAGATTTCACCCCTGTGACCTTGAATATAAATTAAGGTCATTTCTTTTCTCAAACTTTGTCAGGCTTTATACAAGGCATTTTTCAGCCAAATATCATGCTTCTAGGGCTTTTGGTATTTCAGAAGAAGTCGTTTGAAGGTTTTAACAGATTGGACCCTTGTAACTTTTAATAGAGGTCAAGGTCATTTCTTTTCACAATTTATGTTGGGCTTCATCCAAGGAATCTTTCAGCCAAATATCATGCCTCTAGGGCTTTTGGTATTTCAGAAGAAATCGTTTGAAGGTTTTAACAGATTAGACCCTTGTGAGTTTGAATATAGGTCAAGGTCATTTGTTTTCACAAACTTTGTCGGGCTTCATCCAAGGAACCTTTAAGCAAAATATTATGCTTCTAGGGCTTTTGGTAGTACAGAATAAGTTGTTTGAAGGTTTTAACAGATTGGACCCTTGTGACATTGAATATATGTCAAGGTCATTTGTTTTCGTAAACATTGTTGGGCTTCATCCAATGAATCTTTCAGCCAAATATCATGTCTCAAGGCCTTTTGATTCATCAGAAGAAGTCGTTTAAATGTTGTAAAAGATTTGACCCCTGTGACCTTCATTATAGGTCAAGGTCTTTTCTTTTCTCAAACTTTGTCAAGCTTCAGCCAAGGAATCTTTCAGCCAAATATCATGCCTCTAGGGCTTTTGGTATTTCAGAAGAAGTCATTAAAAGGATTTTAACAGATTTGACCCTTGTAACCTTTAATAGAGGTCAAGGTCTTTTCATTTTCGCAAACTTTGTCAGGCTTCATCCAAGGAACCTTGAAGCGAAATATCATGCTTCTAGGGCTTTTAGTAGTCAGAGAAGTTGTTTGAAGGTTTCAACAGATTTGACCCTTGTGACATTGAATATATGTCAAGGTCATTTGTTTTCGTAAACATTGTTGGGCTTCATCCAATACATCTTTCAGCCAAATATCATGTCTCTAGGCCTTTTGGTGTTTCAGAAGAAACAGTTTAAAGGTTGTAAAAGATTTGACCCCTGCGACCTTGAATATAGATCAAGGTCATTTCTTTTCGCAAACTTTGTCAAGCTTCATCCAAGGAAGCAACAAGTCAAATATGAGGTCTCTATACCCCTGTGACCTTGAAAGTAGGGCAAAGGGATTTTTTTTTCACAAACTTTGTTCAGCCAAGTAAGCTACCAGCAAAATTTCATGTCACTAGGCCTTTCGGTATTTTAGGAGAAGGCGTTTAAAGGAAAAAGTTGATTGATGGACGACAGCCCCACACCATCATTTAAGCTCACTTGGCCCTTCGGCCAGGTGAGCTGAAAATTAAAGAAAATTAGATGAAAAATGTACAAGTATGTACAAATATTAACTGGTCAGAGTAATAGTTGTTATCTAGTCAGGGAAATAGCTGTTATCTGGTCAGGGTAATAGTTGTTAACTGGTCAGAGTAATAGTTGTTATCTGGTCAGAGTAATGGTTGTTATCTGGTCAGAGGAATAGTTGTTATCTGGTCAGAGTAATGGTTGTTAACTGGTCAGGGTAATGGTTGTTATCTGGTCAGAGTAATAGTTGTTATCTGGTCAGAGTAACAGTTGTTATCTGGTCAGAGTAATGGTTGTTATCTGGTCAGAGTAACAGTTGTTATCTGGTCAGAGTAATAGTTGTTATCTGGTCAGAGTAATGGTTGTTATCTGGTCAGAGTAATGGTTATTATCTGGTCAGAGTAACAGTTGTTATCTGGTCAGAGTAATAGTTGTTATCTGGTCAGAGTAATGGTTGTTATCTGGTCAGAGTAATGGTTGTTATCTGGTCAGAGTAATAGTTGTTATCTGGTCAGAGTAATGGTTGTTATCTGGTCAGAGTAATAGCTGTTATCTGGTCAGAGTAATGGTTGTTAACTGGTCAGGGTAATGGTTGTTATCTGGTCAGGGTAATAGTTGTTATCTGGTCAGAGTAATGGTTGTTATCTGGTCAGAGTAATGGTTGTTATCTGGTCAGAGTAATAGTTGTTATCTGGTCAGAGTAATGGTTGTTATCTGGTCAGAGTAATGGTTGTTATCTGGTCAGAGTAATGGTTGTTATCTGGTCAGAGTAATGGTTGTTAACTGGTCAGGGTAATGGTTGTTATCTGGTCAGAGTAATAGTTGTTATCTGGTCAGAGTAATGGTTGTTATCTGGTCAGAGTAATAGTTGTTATCTGGTCAGAGTAATGGTTGTTATCTGGTCAGAGTAATAGTTGTTATCTGGTCAGAGTAATGGTTGTTAACTGGTCAGGGTAATGGTTGTTATCTGGTCAGAGTAATGGTTGTTATCTGGTCAGAGTAATGGTTGTTATCTGGTCAGAGTAATGGTTGTTATCTGGTCAGAGTAATGGTTGTTATCTGGTCAGAGTAATAGCTGTTATCTGGTCAGAGTAATGGTTGTTAACTGGTCAGGGTAATGGTTGTTATCTGGTCAGGGTAATAGTTGTTATCTGGTCAGAGTAATGGTTGTTATCTGGTCAGAGTAATGGTTGTTATCTGGTCAGAGTAATAGTTGTTATCTGGTCAGAGTAATGGTTGTTATCTGGTCAGAGTAATGGTTGTTATCTGGTCAGAGTAATGGTTGTTATCTGGTCAGAGTAATGGTTGTTAACTGGTCAGGGTAATGGTTGTTATCTGGTCAGAGTAATAGTTGTTATCTGGTCAGAGTAATGGTTGTTATCTGGTCAGAGTAATAGTTGTTATCTGGTCAGAGTAATGGTTGTTATCTGGTCAGAGTAATAGTTGTTATCTGGTCAGAGTAATGGTTGTTAACTGGTCAGGGTAATGGTTGTTATCTGGTCAGAGTAATGGTTGTTATCTGGTCAGAGTAATGGTTGTTATCTGGTCAGAGTAATGGTTGTTATCTGGTCAGAGTAATGGTTGTTATCTGGTCAGAGTAATGGTTGTTATCTGGTCAGAGTAATGGTTGTTAACTGGTCAGAGTAACAGTTGTTAACTGGTCAGAGTAATAGTTGTTATCTGGTCAGGGTAATAGTTGTTATCTGGTCAGGGTAATGGTTGTTATCTGGTCAGAGTAATGGTTGTTATCAGGTCAGAGTAATGGTTGTTATCTGGTCAGGGTAATAGTTGTTATCTGGTCAGAGTAACAGTTGTTATCTGGTCAGGGTAATAGTTGTTATCTGGTCAGGGTAATAGTTGTTATCTGGTCAGAGTAATGGTTGTTATCTGGTCAGAGTAATAGTTGTTATCTGGTCAGGGTAATAGTTGTTATCTGGTCAGGGTAATAGTTGTTATCTGGTCAGAGTAATGGTTGTTATCTGGTCAGAGTAATGGTTGTTATCTGGTCAGAGTAACAGTTGATATCTGGTCAGAGTAACAGTTGTTTACTGGTCAGGGTAATAGTTGTTATCTGGTCAGAGTAATGGTTGTTATCTGGTCAGAGTAATAGTTGTTATCAGGTCAGAGTAATAGTTGTTATCTGGTCAGAGTAATGGTTGTTATCTGGTCAGAGTAATGGTTGTTATCTGGTCAGAGTAATAGTTGTTATCTGGTCAGAGTAATAGTTGTTATCTGGTCAGAGTAATGGTTGTTATCTGGTCAGAGTAATGGTTGTTATCTGGTCAGAGTAATGGTTGTTATCTGGTCAGAGTAATAGTTGTTATCTGGTCAGAGTAATGGTTGTTATCTGGTCAGAGTAATAGTTGTTATCAGGTCAGAGTAATGGTTGTTATCTTGTCAGAGTAATAGTTGTTATCTGGTCAGAGTAATGGTTGTTATCTGGTCAGAGTAATAGTTGTTATCTGGTCAGAGTAATAGTTGTTAACTGGTCAGAGTAATGGTTGTTATCTGGTCAGAGTAATGGTTTTTATCTGGTCAGAGTAATAGTTGTTATCTGGTCAGAGTAATGGTTGTTATCTGGTCAGAGTAATGGTTGTTATCTGGTCAGAGTAATAGTTGTTAACTGGTCAGAGTAATGGTTGTTAACTGGTCAGAGTAATGGTTGTTATCTGGTCAGAGTAATAGTTGTTATCTGGTCAGAGTAATGGTTGTTATCTGGTCAGAGTAATGGTTGTTATCTGGTCAGAGTAATGGTTGTTATCTGGTCAGAGTAATGGTTGTTAACTGGTCAGAGTAATGGTTGTTAACTGGTCAGAGTAATGGTTGTTATCTGGTCAGGGTAATAGTTGTTATCTGGTCAGAGTAATAGTTGTTATCTGGTCAGAGTAATGGTTGTTATCTGGTCAGGTTAATGGTTGTTATCTGGTCAGAGTAATAGTTGTTATCTGGTCAGAGTAATAGTTGTTATCTGGTCAGAGTAATAGTTGTTATCTGGTCAGAGTAATAGTTGTTATCTGGTCAGAGTAATAGTTGTTATCTGGTCAGGGTAATAGTTGTTATCTGGTCAGAGTAATAGTTGTTATCTGGTCAGAGTAATAGTTGTTATCTGGTCAGAGTAATAGTTGTTATCTGGTCAGGGTAATAGTTGTTATCTGGTCAGAGTAATGGTTGTTAACTGGTCAGAGTAATGGTTGTTATCTGGTCAGAGTAATAGTTGTTATCTGGTCAGAGTAATGGTTGTTATCTGGTCAGAGTAATGGTTGTCATCTGGTCAGAGTAATGGTTGTTATCTGGTCAGAGTAACAGTTGTTATCTGGTCAGAGTAATAGTTGTTATCTGGTCAGAGTAATAGTTGTTATCTGGTCAGAGTAATGGTTGTCATCTGGTCAGAGTAATAGTTGTTATCTGGTCAGGTTAATGGTTGTTATCTGGTCAGAGTAATAGTTGTTATCTGGTCAGAGTAATAGTTGTTATCTGGTCAGAGTAATGGTTGTCATCTGGTCAGAGTAATGGTTGTTATCTGGTCAGAGTAATAGTTGTTATCTGGTCAGAGTAATAGTTGTTATCTGGTCAGGGTAATAGTTGTTATCTGGTCAGAGTAATAGTTGTTATCTGGTCAGAGTAATAGTTGTTATCTGGTCAGAGTAATAGTTGTTATCTGGTCAGGGTAATAGTTGTTATCTGGTCAGAGTAATGGTTGTTAACTGGTCAGAGTAATGGTTGTTATCTGGTCAGAGTAATAGTTGTTATCTGGTCATAGTAATGGTTGTTATCTGGTCAGAGTAATAGTTGTTATCTGGTCAGGGTAATAGTTGTTATCTGGTCAGAGTAATAGTTGTTATCTGGTCAGAGTAATGGTTGTTATCTGGTCAGGGTAATAGTTGTTAACTGGTCAGAGTAATGGTTGTTAACTGGTCAGGGTAATGGTTGTTATCTGGTCAGAGTAATAGTTGTTAACTGGTCAGAGTAATAGTTGTTATCTGGTCATAGTAATAGTTGTTATCTGGTCATAGTAATAGTTGTTATCTGGTCAGAGTAATGGTTGTTATCTGGTCAGAGTAATAGTTGTTATCTGGTCAGAGTAATAGTTGTTAACTGGTCAGAGTAATAGTTGTTATCTGGTCAGGGTAATGGTTGTTATCTGGTCAGAGTAATAGTTGTTATCTGGTCAGAGTAATAGTTGTTAACTGGTCAGAGTAACAGTTGTTATCTGGTCAGGGTAATGGTTGTTATCTGGTCAGAGTAATAGTTGTTATCTGGTCAGAGTAATGGTTGTTATCTGGTCAGAGTAATGGTTGTTAACTGGTCAGAGTAATAGTTGTTATCTGGTCATAGTAATAGTTGTTATCTGGTCATAGTAATAGTTGTTATCTGGTCAGAGTAATGGTTGTTATCTGGTCAGAGTAATAGTTGTTATCTGGTCAGAGTAATGGTTGTTATCTGGTCAGAGTAATAGTTGTTAACTGGTCAGGGTAATGGTTGTTATCTGGTCAGAGTAATAGTTGTTATCTGGTCAGGGTAATAGTTGTTATCTGGTCAGGGTAATGGTTGTTATCTGGTCAGAGTAATGGTTGTTATCAGGTCAGAGTAATGGTTGTTATCTGGTCAGAGTAACAGTTGTTATCTGGTCAGAGTAATAGTTGTTATCTGGTCAGAGTAATAGTTGTTATCTGGTCAGAGTAATGGTTGTTATCTGGTCAGGGTAATAGTTGTTATCTGGTCAGAGTAATGGTTGTTATCTGGTCAGAGTAATGGTTGTTATCTGGTCAGAGTAATAGTTGTTATCTGGTCAGAGTAATAGTTGTTATCTGGTCAGAGTAATGGTTGTTATCTGGTCAGAGTAATGGTTGTTATCTGGTCAGAGTAATGGTTGTTATCTGGTCAGAGTAATAGTTGTTATCTGGTCAGAGTAATGGTTGTTATCTGGTCAGAGTAATAGTTGTTATCAGGTCAGAGTAATGGTTGTTATCTTGTCAGAGTAATAGCTGTTATCTGGTCAGAGTAATGGTTGTTATCTGGTCAGAGTAATAGTTGTTATCTGGTCAGAGTAATAGTTGTTATCTGGTCAGAGTAATGGTTGTTATCTGGTCAGAGTAATGGTTGTTATCTGGTCAGAGTAATAGTTGTTATCTGGTCAGAGTAATGGTTGTTATCTGGTCAGAGTAATGGTTGTTATCTGGTCAGAGTAATAGTTGTTATCTGGTCAGAGTAATAGTTGTTATCTGGTCAGAGTAATGGTTGTTATCTGGTCAGAGTAATGGTTGTTATCTGGTCAGAGTAATGGTTGTTATCTGGTCAGAGTAATAGTTGTTATCTGGTCAGAGTAATGGTTGTTATCTGGTCAGAGTAATAGTTGTTATCAGGTCAGAGTAATGGTTGTTATCTTGTCAGAGTAATAGTTGTTATCTGGTCAGAGTAATAGTTGTTATCTGGTCAGAGTAATAGTTGTTAACTGGTCAGAGTAATGGCTGTTATCTGGTCAGAGTAATGGTTGTTATCTGGTCAGAGTAATGGTTGTTATCTGGTCAGAGTAATGGTTGTTAACTGGTCAGAGTAACAGTTGTTAACTGGTCAGAGTAATAGTTGTTATCTGGTCAGGGTAATAGTTGTTATCTGGTCAGGGTAATGGTTGTTATCTGGTCAGAGTAATGGTTGTTATCTGGTCAGAGTAATGGTTGTTATCTGGTCAGGGTAATAGTTGTTATCTGGTCAGGGTAATAGTTGTTATCTGGTCAGAGTAATGGTTGTTATCTGGTCAGAGTAATGGTTGTTATCTGGTCAGAGTAACAGTTGATATCTGGTCAGAGTAACAGTTGTTTACTGGTCAGGGTAATAGTTGTTATCTGGTCAGAGTAATGGTTGTTATCTGGTCAGAGTAATAGTTGTTATCAGGTCAGAGTAATAGTTGTTATCTGGTCAGAGTAATGGTTGTTATCTGGTCAGAGTAATGGTTGTTATCTGGTCAGAGTAATAGTTGTTATCTGGTCAGAGTAATAGTTGTTATCTGGTCAGAGTAATGGTTGTTATCTGGTCAGAGTAATGGTTGTTATCTGGTCAGAGTAATGGTTGTTATCTGGTCAGAGTAATAGTTGTTATCTGGTCAGAGTAATGGTTGTTATCTGGTCAGAGTAATAGTTGTTATCAGGTCAGAGTAATGGTTGTTATCTTGTCAGAGTAATAGTTGTTATCTGGTCAGAGTAATGGTTGTTATCTGGTCAGAGTAATAGTTGTTATCTGGTCAGAGTAATAGTTGTTAACTGGTCAGAGTAATGGTTGTTATCTGGTCAGAGTAATGGTTTTTATCTGGTCAGAGTAATAGTTGTTATCTGGTCAGAGTAATGGTTGTTATCTGGTCAGAGTAATGGTTGTTATCTGGTCAGAGTAATAGTTGTTAACTGGTCAGAGTAATGGTTGTTAACTGGTCAGAGTAATGGTTGTTATCTGGTCAGAGTAATAGTTGTTATCTGGTCAGAGTAATGGTTGTTATCTGGTCAGAGTAATGGTTGTTATCTGGTCAGAGTAATGGTTGTTATCTGGTCAGAGTAATGGTTGTTAACTGGTCAGTGTAATGGTTGTTATCTGGTCAGGGTAATAGTTGTTATCTGGTCAGAGTAATAGTTGTTATCTGGTCAGAGTAATGGTTGTTATCTGGTCAGGTTAATGGTTGTTATCTGGTCAGAGTAATAGTTGTTATCTGGTCAGAGTAATAGTTGTTATCTGGTCAGAGTAATAGTTGTTATCTGGTCAGAGTAATAGTTGTTATCTGGTCAGAGTAATAGTTGTTATCTGGTCAGGGTAATAGTTGTTATCTGGTCAGAGTAATAGTTGTTATCTGGTCAGAGTAATAGTTGTTATCTGGTCAGAGTAATAGTTGTTATCTGGTCAGGGTAATAGTTGTTATCTGGTCAGAGTAATGGTTGTTAACTGGTCAGAGTAATGGTTGTTATCTGGTCAGAGTAATAGTTGTTATCTGGTCAGAGTAATGGTTGTTATCTGGTCAGGGTAATAGTTGTTATCTGGTCAGAGTAATGGTTGTTATCTGGTCAGAGTAATGGTTGTTATCTGGTCAGAGTAATAGTTGTTATCTGGTCAGAGTAATAGTTGTTATCTGGTCAGAGTAATGGTTGTTATCTGGTCAGAGTAATGGTTGTTATCTGGTCAGAGTAATGGTTGTTATCTGGTCAGAGTAATAGTTGTTATCTGGTCAGAGTAATGGTTGTTATCTGGTCAGAGTAATAGTTGTTATCAGGTCAGAGTAATGGTTGTTATCTTGTCAGAGTAATAGTTGTTATCTGGTCAGAGTAATGGTTGTTATCTGGTCAGAGTAATAGTTGTTATCTGGTCAGAGTAATAGTTGTTATCTGGTCAGAGTAATGGTTGTTATCTGGTCAGAGTAATGGTTGTTATCTGGTCAGAGTAATAGTTGTTATCTGGTCAGAGTAATGGTTGTTATCTGGTCAGAGTAATGGTTGTTATCTGGTCAGAGTAATAGTTGTTATCTGGTCAGAGTAATAGTTGTTATCTGGTCAGAGTAATGGTTGTTATCTGGTCAGAGTAATGGTTGTTATCTGGTCAGAGTAATGGTTGTTATCTGGTCAGAGTAATAGTTGTTATCTGGTCAGAGTAATGGTTGTTATCTGGTCAGAGTAATAGTTGTTATCAGGTCAGAGTAATGGTTGTTATCTTGTCAGAGTAATAGTTGTTATCTGGTCAGAGTAATAGTTGTTATCTGGTCAGAGTAATAGTTGTTAACTGGTCAGAGTAATGGTTGTTATCTGGTCAGAGTAATGGTTGTTATCTGGTCAGAGTAATGGTTGTTATCTGGTCAGAGTAATGGTTGTTAACTGGTCAGAGTAACAGTTGTTAACTGGTCAGAGTAATAGTTGTTATCTGGTCAGGGTAATAGTTGTTATCTGGTCAGGGTAATGGTTGTTATCTGGTCAGAGTAATGGTTGTTATCTGGTCAGAGTAATGGTTGTTATCTGGTCAGGGTAATAGTTGTTATCTGGTCAGGGTAATAGTTGTTATCTGGTCAGAGTAATGGTTGTTATCTGGTCAGAGTAATGGTTGTTATCTGGTCAGAGTAACAGTTGATATCTGGTCAGAGTAACAGTTGTTTACTGGTCAGGGTAATAGTTGTTATCTGGTCAGAGTAATGGTTGTTATCTGGTCAGAGTAATAGTTGTTATCTGGTCAGAGTAATGGTTGTTATCTGGTCAGAGTAATGGTTGTTATCTGGTCAGAGTAATAGTTGTTATCTGGTCAGAGTAATAGTTGTTATCTGGTCAGAGTAATGGTTGTTATCTGGTCAGAGTAATGGTTGTTATCTGGTCAGAGTAATGGTTGTTATCTGGTCAGAGTAATAGTTGTTATCTGGTCAGAGTAATGGTTGTTATCTGGTCAGAGTAATAGTTGTTATCAGGTCAGAGTAATGGTTGTTATCTTGTCAGAGTAATAGTTGTTATCTGGTCAGAGTAATAGTTGTTATCTGGTCAGAGTAATAGTTGTTAACTGGTCAGAGTAATGGTTGTTATCTGGTCAGAGTAATGGTTGTTATCTGGTCAGAGTAATGGTTGTTATCTGGTCAGAGTAATGGTTGTTAACTGGTCAGAGTAACAGTTGTTAACTGGTCAGAGTAATAGTTGTTATCTGGTCAGGGTAATAGTTGTTATCTGGTCAGGGTAATGGTTGTTATCTGGTCAGAGTAATGGTTGTTATCTGGTCAGAGTAATGGTTGTTATCTGGTCAGGGTAATAGTTGTTATCTGGTCAGGGTAATAGTTGTTATCTGGTCAGAGTAATGGTTGTTATCTGGTCAGAGTAATGGTTGTTATCTGGTCAGAGTAACAGTTGATATCTGGTCAGAGTAACAGTTGTTTACTGGTCAGGGTAATAGTTGTTATCTGGTCAGAGTAATGGTTGTTATCTGGTCAGAGTAATAGTTGTTATCAGGTCAGAGTAATAGTTGTTATCTGGTCAGAGTAATGGTTGTTATCTGGTCAGAGTAATGGTTGTTATCTGGTCAGAGTAATAGTTGTTATCTGGTCAGAGTAATAGTTGTTATCTGGTCAGAGTAATGGTTGTTATCTGGTCAGAGTAATGGTTGTTATCTGGTCAGAGTAATGGTTGTTATCTGGTCAGAGTAATAGTTGTTATCTGGTCAGAGTAATGGTTGTTATCTGGTCAGAGTAATAGTTGTTATCAGGTCAGAGTAATGGTTGTTATCTTGTCAGAGTAATAGTTGTTATCTGGTCAGAGTAATGGTTGTTATCTGGTCAGAGTAATAGTTGTTATCTGGTCAGAGTAATAGTTGTTAACTGGTCAGAGTAATGGTTGTTATCTGGTCAGAGTAATGGTTTTTATCTGGTCAGAGTAATAGTTGTTATCTGGTCAGAGTAATGGTTGTTATCTGGTCAGAGTAATGGTTGTTATCTGGTCAGAGTAATAGTTGTTAACTGGTCAGAGTAATGGTTGTTAACTGGTCAGAGTAATGGTTGTTATCTGGTCAGAGTAATAGTTGTTATCTGGTCAGAGTAATGGTTGTTATCTGGTCAGAGTAATGGTTGTTATCTGGTCAGAGTAATGGTTGTTATCTGGTCAGAGTAATGGTTGTTAACTGGTCAGTGTAATGGTTGTTATCTGGTCAGGGTAATAGTTGTTATCTGGTCAGAGTAATAGTTGTTATCTGGTCAGAGTAATGGTTGTTATCTGGTCAGGTTAATGGTTGTTATCTGGTCAGAGTAATAGTTGTTATCTGGTCAGAGTAATAGTTGTTATCTGGTCAGAGTAATAGTTGTTATCTGGTCAGAGTAATAGTTGTTATCTGGTCAGAGTAATAGTTGTTATCTGGTCAGGGTAATAGTTGTTATCTGGTCAGAGTAATAGTTGTTATCTGGTCAGAGTAATAGTTGTTATCTGGTCAGAGTAATAGTTGTTATCTGGTCAGGGTAATAGTTGTTATCTGGTCAGAGTAATGGTTGTTAACTGGTCAGAGTAATGGTTGTTATCTGGTCAGAGTAATAGTTGTTATCTGGTCAGAGTAATAGTTGTTATCTGGTCAGGGTAATAGTTGTTATCTGGTCAGAGTAATAGTTGTTATCTGGTCAGAGTAATGGTTGTTATCTGGTCAGGGTAATAGTTGTTAACTGGTCAGAGTAATGGTTGTTAACTGGTCAGGGTAATGGTTGTTATCTGGTCAGAGTAATAGTTGTTAACTGGTCAGAGTAATAGTTGTTATCTGGTCATAGTAATAGTTGTTATCTGGTCATAGTAATAGTTGTTATCTGGTCAGAGTAATGGTTGTTATCTGGTCAGAGTAATAGTTGTTATCTGGTCAGAGTAATAGTTGTTAACTGGTCAGAGTAATAGTTGTTATCTGGTCAGGGTAATGGTTGTTATCTGGTCAGAGTAATAGTTGTTATCTGGTCAGAGTAATAGTTGTTAACTGGTCAGAGTAACAGTTGTTATCTGGTCAGGGTAATGGTTGTTATCTGGTCAGAGTAATAGTTGTTATCTGGTCAGAGTAATGGTTGTTATCTGGTCAGAGTAATGGTTGTTAACTGGTCAGAGTAATAGTTGTTATCTGGTCATAGTAATAGTTGTTATCTGGTCATAGTAATAGTTGTTATCTGGTCAGAGTAATGGTTGTTATCTGGTCAGAGTAATAGTTGTTATCTGGTCAGAGTAATGGTTGTTATCTGGTCAGAGTAATAGTTGTTAACTGGTCAGGGTAATGGTTGTTATCTGGTCAGAGTAATAGTTGTTATCTGGTCAGAGTAATAGTTGTTATCTGGTCAGAGTAATAGTTGTTATCTGGTCAGAGTAATGGTTGTTATCTGGTCAGAGTAATAGTTGTTATCTGGTCAGAGTAATAGTTGTTATCTGGTCAGAGTAATAGTTGTTATCTGGTCAGAGTAATAGTTGTTATCTGGTCAGAGTAATGGTTGTTATCTGGTCAGAGTAATAGTTGTTATCTGGTCAGAGTAATAGTTGTTATCTGGTCAGAGTAATGGTTGTTATCTGGTCAGAGTAATGGTTGTTATCTGGTCAGAGTAATGGTTGTTATCTGGTCAGAGTAATGGTTGTTATCTGGTCAGAGTAATAGTTGTTATCTGGTCAGAGTAATAGTTGTTATCTGGTCAGAGTAATAGTTGTTATCTGGTCAGAGTAATGGTTGTTATCTGGTCAGAGTAACAGTTGTTAACTGGTCAGAGTAATAGTTGTTAACTGGTCAGAGTAATGGTTGTTAACTGGTCTGAGTAATAGTTGTTAACTGGTCAGAGTAATGGTTGTTATCTGGTCAGAGTAATAGTTGTTATCAGGTCAGAGTAATAGTTGTTATCTGGTCAGAGTAATGGTTGTTATCTGGTCAGAGTAATGGTTGTTATCTGGTCAGAGTAATGGTTGTTATCTGGTCAGAGTAATGGTTGTTATCTGGTCAGAGTAATAGTTGTTATCTGGTCAGGGTAATAGTTGTTATCTGGTCAGAGTAATAGTTGTTATCTGGTCAGGGTAATGGTTGTTATCTGGTCAGGGTAATGGTTGTTATCTGGTCAGAGTAATAGTTGTTATCTGGTCAGAGTAATAGTTGTTATCTGGTCAGAGTAATAGTTGTTATCTGGTCAGAGTAATAGTTGTTATCTGGTCAGAGTAATGGTTGTTATCTGGTCTGGGTAATAGTTGTTAACTGGTCAGAGTAATAGTTGTTATCTGGTCAGAGTAATAGTTGTTATCTGGTCAGAGTAATGGTTGTTAACTGGTCAGAGTAATAGTTGTTATCTGGTCATAGTAATAGTTGTTATCTGGTCATAGTAATAGTTGTTATCTGGTCAGAGTAATGGTTGTTATCTGGTCAGAGTAATAGTTGTTATCTGGTCAGAGTAATGGTTGTTATCTGGTCAGAGTAATAGTTGTTAACTGGTCAGGGTAATGGTTGTTATCTGGTCAGAGTAATAGTTGTTATCTGGTCAGAGTAATAGTTGTTATCTGGTCAGAGTAATAGTTGTTATCTGGTCAGAGTAATGGTTGTTATCTGGTCAGAGTAATAGTTGTTATCTGGTCAGAGTAATAGTTGTTATCTGGTCAGAGTAATAGTTGTTATCTGGTCAGAGTAATAGTTGTTATCTGGTCAGAGTAATGGTTGTTATCTGGTCAGAGTAATAGTTGTTATCTGGTCAGAGTAATAGTTGTTATCTGGTCAGAGTAATGGTTGTTATCTGGTCAGAGTAATGGTTGTTATCTGGTCAGAGTAATGGTTGTTATCTGGTCAGAGTAATGGTTGTTATCTGGTCAGAGTAATAGTTGTTATCTGGTCAGAGTAATAGTTGTTATCTGGTCAGAGTAATGGTTGTTATCTGGTCAGAGTAATGGTTGTTATCTGGTCAGAGTAACAGTTGTTAACTGGTCAGAGTAATAGTTGTTAACTGGTCAGAGTAATGGTTGTTAACTGGTCTGAGTAATAGTTGTTAACTGGTCAGAGTAATGGTTGTTATCTGGTCAGAGTAATAGTTGTTATCAGGTCAGAGTAATAGTTGTTATCTGGTCAGAGTAATGGTTGTTATCTGGTCAGAGTAATGGTTGTTATCTGGTCAGAGTAATGGTTGTTATCTGGTCAGAGTAATGGTTGTTATCTGGTCAGAGTAATAGTTGTTATCTGGTCAGGGTAATAGTTGTTATCTGGTCAGAGTAATAGTTGTTATCTGGTCAGGGTAATGGTTGTTATCTGGTCAGGGTAATGGTTGTTATCTGGTCAGAGTAATAGTTGTTATCTGGTCAGAGTAATAGTTGTTATCTGGTCAGAGTAATAGTTGTTATCTGGTCAGAGTAATAGTTGTTATCTGGTCAGAGTAATGGTTGTTATCTGGTCAGGGTAATAGTTGTTAACTGGTCAGAGTAATAGTTGTTATCTGGTCAGAGTAATAGTTGTTATCTGGTCAGAGTAACAGTTGTTATCTGGTCAGAGTAACAGTTGTTATCTGGTCAGAGTAACAGTTGTTATCTGGTCAGAGTAACAGTTGTTATCTGGTCAGAGTAATAGTTGTTATCTGGTCAGAGTAATGGTTGTTATCTGGTCAGAGTAATGGTTGTTATCTGGTCAGAGTAATGGTTGTTAACTGGTCAGAGTAATGGTTGTTATCTGGTCAGAGTAATAGTTGTTAACTGGTCAGAGTAACAGTTGTTAACTGGTCAGAGTAACAGTTGTTATCTGGTCAGAGTAACAGTTGTTATCTGGTCAGAGTAATAGTTGTTATCTGGTCAGAGTAACAGTTGTTAACTGGTCAGAGTAACAGTTGTTATCTGGTCAGAGTAACAGTTGTTATCTGGTCAGAGTAATAGTTGTTATCTGGTCAGAGTAATAGTTGTTATCTGGTCAGAGTAATAGTTGTTAACTGGTCAGAGTAACAGTTGTTAACTGGTCAGAGTAATGGTTGCTATCTGGTCAGAGTAATAGTTGTTATCTGGTCAGGGTAATTGTTGTTATCTGGTCAGGGTAATAGTTGTTATCTGGTCAGAGTAATGGTTGTTATCTGGTCAGAGTAATGGTTGTTATTTGGTCAGAGTAATAGTTGTTATCTGGTCAGAGTAATGGTTGTTATCTGGTCAGAGTAATGGTTGTTAACTGGTCAGAGTAATAGTTGTTAACTGGTCAGAGTAATGGTTGTTAACTGGTCAGAGTAATAGTTGTTATCTGGTCAGAGTAATGGTTGTTATCTGGTCAGGGTAATAGTTGTTATCTAGTCAGAGTAATGGTTGTTATCTGGTCAGAGTAATAGTTGTTATCTGGTCAGAGTAATAGTTGTTATCTGGTCAGAGTAATGGTTGTTATCTGGTCAGAGTAATGGTTGTTATCTGGTCAGAGTAATAGTTGTTATCTGGTCAGAGTAATAGTTGTTATCTGGTCAGAGTAATAGTTGTTATCTGGTCAGAGTAATGGTTGTTATCTGGTCAGAGTAATGGTTGTTTACTGGTCAGAGTAACAGTTGTTAACTGGTCAGAGTAATAGTTGTTATCTGGTCAGAGTAATGGTTGTTATCTGGTCAGAGTAATGGTTGTTATCTGGTCAGAGTAACAGTTGTTAACTGGTCAGAGTAATGGTTGTTATCTGGTCAGAGTAATGGTTGTTATCTGGTCAGAGTAATGGTTGTTAACTGGTCAGAGTAACAGTTGTTAACTGGTCAGAGTAATAGTTGTTATCTGGTCAGAGTAATAGTTGTTATCTGGTCAGAGTAATGGTTGTTATCTGGTCAGAGTAACAGTTGTTATCTGGTCAGAGTAATGGTTGTTATCTGGTCAGAGTAATAGTTGTTAACTGGTCAGAGTAACAGTTGTTAACTGGTCAGAGTAACAGTTGTTATCTGGTCAGAGTAACAGTTGTTATCTGGTCAGAGTAATAGTTGTTATCTGGTCAGAGTAACAGTTGTTAACTGGTCAGAGTAACAGTTGTTATCTGGTCAGAGTAACAGTTGTTATCTGGTCAGAGTAATAGTTGTTATCTGGTCAGAGTAATAGTTGTTATCTGGTCAGAGTAATAGTTGTTAACTGGTCAGAGTAACAGTTGTTAACTGGTCAGAGTAATGGTTGTTATCTGGTCAGAGTAATAGTTGTTATCTGGTCAGGGTAATTGTTGTTATCTGGTCAGGGTAATAGTTGTTATCTGGTCAGAGTAATGGTTGTTATCTGGTCAGAGTAATGGTTGTTATTTGGTCAGAGTAATAGTTGTTATCTGGTCAGAGTAATGGTTGTTATCTGGTCAGAGTAATGGTTGTTAACTGGTCAGAGTAATAGTTGTTAACTGGTCAGAGTAATGGTTGTTAACTGGTCAGAGTAATAGTTGTTATCTGGTCAGAGTAATGGTTGTTATCTGGTCAGGGTAATAGTTGTTATCTAGTCAGAGTAATGGTTGTTATCTGGTCAGAGTAATAGTTGTTATCTGGTCAGAGTAATGGTTGTTATCTGGTCAGAGTAATGGTTGTTATCTGGTCAGAGTAATGGTTGTTATCTGGTCAGAGTAATAGTTGTTATCTGGTCAGAGTAATAGTTGTTATCTGGTCAGAGTAATAGTTGTTATCTGGTCAGAGTAATGGTTGTTATCTGGTCAGAGTAATGGTTGTTAACTGGTCAGAGTAACAGTTGTTAACTGGTCAGAGTAATAGTTGTTATCTGGTCAGAGTAATGGTTGTTATCTGGTCAGAGTAATGGTTGTTATCTGGTCAGAGTAACAGTTGTTAACTGGTCAGAGTAATGGTTGTTATCTGGTCAGAGTAATGGTTGTTATCTGGTCAGAGTAATGGTTGTTAACTGGTCAGAGTAACAGTTGTTAACTGGTCAGAGTAATAGTTGTTATCTGGTCAGAGTAATAGTTGTTATCTGGTCAGAGTAATGGTTGTTATCTGGTCAGAGTAACAGTTGTTATCTGGTCAGAGTAATGGTTGTTATCTGGTCAGAGTAATAGTTGTTATCTGGTCAGAGAAATGGTTGTTAACTGGTCAGAGTAATGGTTGTTATCTGGTCAGGGTAATAGTTGTTAACTGGTCAGGGTAATGGTTGTTAACTGGTCAGAGTAATAGTTGTTATCTGGTCAGAGTAATAGTTGTTATCTGGTCAGGGTAATTGTTGTTAACTGGTCAGAGTAATGGTTGTTATCTGGTCAGAGTAATAGTTGTTATCTGGTCAGAGTAATGGTTGTTATCTGTCAGGGTAATGGTTGTTATCTGGTCAGAGTAATAGTTGTTATCTGGTCAGAGTAATGGTTGTTATCTGGTCAGAGTAATAGTTGTTATCTGGTCAGAGTAATAGTTGTTATCTGGTCAGAGTAATAGTTGTTATCTGGTCAGAGTAATAGTTGTTATCTGGTCAGAGTAACAGTTGTTATCTAGTCAGAGTAATAGTTGTTATCTGGTCAGAGTAATATTTGTTATCTGGTCAGAGTAATAGTTGTTATCTGGTCAGAGTAATGGTTGTTATCTGGTCAGAGTAATAGTTGTTATCTGGTCAGAGTAATGGTTGTTATCTGGTCAGAGTAATAGTTATTATCTGGTCAGAGTAATAGTTGTTATCTGGTCAGATAATGGTTGCTATCTGGTCAGAGTAATAGTTGTTATCTGGTCAGAGTAATAGTTGTTATCTGGTCAGAGTAATGGTTGTTATCTGGTCAGAGTAATAGTTATTATCTGGTCAGAGTAATAGTTGTTATCTGGTCAGAGTAATGGTTGTTATCTGGTCAGAGTAATAGTTGTTATCTGGTCAGAGTAATAGTTGTTATCTGGTCAGAGTAATAGTTGTTATCTGGTCAGAGTAATGGTTGTTATCTGGTCAGAGTAATAGTTGTTATCTGGTCAGAGTAATGGTTGTTATCTGGTCAGAGTAATGGTTGTTATCTGGTCAGAGTAATAGTTGTTATCTGGTCAGAGTAATGGTTGTTATCTGGTCAGAGTAATAGTTGTTATCTGGTCAGAGTAATGGTTGTTATCTGGTCAGAGTAATAGTTGTTATCTGGTCAGAGTAATAGTTGTTATCTGGTCAGAGTAATGGTTGTTATCTGGTCAGAGTAATAGTTGTTATCTGGTCAGAGTAATGGTTGTTATCTGGTCAGAGTAATAGTTGTTAACTGGTCAGAGTAATGGTTGTTATCTGGTCAGAGTAATAGTTGTTATCTGGTCAGAGTAATGGTTGTTATCTGGTCAGAGTAATAGTTGTTATCTGGTCAGAGTAACAGTTGTTATCTGGTCAGAGTAATAGTTGTTATCTGGTCAGAGTAATGGTTGTTATCTGGTCAGAGTAATAGTTGTTATCTGGTCAGAGTAATAGTTGTTATCTGGTCAGAGTAATAGTTGTTATCTGGTCAGAGTAATAGTTGTTATCTGGTCAGAGTAATAGTTGTTATCTGGTCAGAGTAATGGTTGTTATCTGGTCAGAGTAATAGTTGTTATCTGGTCAGAGTAATGGTTGTTATCTGGTCAGAGTAATGGTTGTTATCTGGTCAGAGTAATGGTTGTTATCTGGTCAGAGTAATAGTTGTTATCTGGTCAGAGTAACAGTTGTTATCTGGTCAGAGTAATAGTTGTTATCTGGTCAGAGTAATAGTTGTTATCTGGTCAGAGTAATGGTTGTTATCTGGTCAGAGTAATAGTTGTTATCTGGTCAGAGTAATGGTTGTTATCTGGTCAGAGTAACAGTTGTTATCTGGTCAGAGTAATAGTTGTTATCTGGTCAGAGTAATAGTTAACCGATAAAGAAGTACTTCAAGTTGAAGGAAATAGGGTTGAGATCCACTCTAAGTACACCATCTCGTACCTGACAAACAGCTTGGCTCCATTACGTCCCTTGAGCGTGGCTTTTCCCCCCTCCACCAAGAGAATACACCCCTCCCTCAGTCCCTGTCAATAGACATCAAGCATTAATCACATACCATACATATATTGCCATTGTTGTAGGGAAATATAATGTTTTTGCTTCTTCAAATTAAATCATTTTTCATGCGCAAAAAAGCCTGATACAACACCATAAAGAAGAGGCCCATGGGCATTAAGGATCACCTGCGTTTTGATGTACTAGGACCAATAACTTTTTATGTGTCATGACACTGAAATTATCATTTACCTAAACCAAGTTTGAGCTAGAACACCGACAGCTAAAATCAAAGTACTGAAAGTAATGAAACGCTAAAACTTCAAATAATAGTTTGTATATTTCGACAGCTATTGAAGTGTTTTTGTTGTAGGGTTACTAAGTTTCGATATCACAAAGTTTCAGAATAAGGATTAAATAAGTATTAAGAGTAAACCCAATAACACACAAGTTGTTTAGATTGGCGAGTTGTATTTCAAGCTACATGTACAATTTAGTTTTGCCCAAAGTTACGTTTATTGGGCCTTTAACAATTTAGCTGAAATATCAATTTTTATTACAAATGAAAACATTTACAGGGAAGCGAATGTGTTTATTTCAATATTTGCACTGACACGGTATTAGTGTGTTAGACACAAAATTAAAAAAAAAAAAAAGCAAAAAATCATACCCGAGATCCAGATGGAAATGCAAGATGAAGATTAATTACGGGAGCATTGGCAGAGACATGTACTAGTTTGTTTCAATAATAAAAAAAAAAAGATGTTATTGTAAGGTAATAAAAGTTTGCATTATGACGTAGACATATCATAGCAACCTAAAGGTATGATTAATGTGTGGCAGGTTTTAAGTGTACATAGGATTTAGGTCGTCTTCTAGCTTCGAGCTTGAGGAAATTTCCCTAAATTTCATTTACAAGATGTTACAAAATCAAAAGGATTGGACAACAGTCTTAAAGCCTATATTAGTCCTATTACGATATCTTTACCAAGCCGGAGAAAAATAATGGTATGCAAATATGTCATATTCACTTTCATCTCTAGGCTTAATATTATCAATTATTAAGTTCATATACAAAGCAGCGAAAATTACATGTATGTTGGCCATGACCTATGTATATAGGGCCGCACAGAATTACGGGAATATACACGATAAAGGTTTTTGCATGCCAGAGTAATAATATAAGTGTTATTTCTACTAAATGTCAATTGCTATGTACACTATACAGGTTTTGATAAAGTTTCATAAAAACAAAAATTTAACCTTCAGTGTATAGTGATATGTGAAGCACAGAGAACGTAATTATAAAACCACGAGCTTTTTGCTCGCCATAAAAAAATATAAGTGTTATTTTCAATAAATCAATAATAATTCTGATAATGCCTCATAAACAACTGTATACTCATTATAATAGTAAGTAAGAAAATCGATCAAGTTTGTTAATTCAGTAAATATATACATTGCATTAGTGACTATCAGGGGAAGTAACTCGTAAATAACAATATCTTATCCAGAGTGCGGATTTACACTGTAATTACGAACTAATATTTCCGACTGACAAATTGGTCAAGTATTTTGGTTTACGCACATGTACAAGGTAATATATCACTGAAATCCAAATCAGGGTCCTTGGCTATGGCGCGATTATATTATCAAAGTTTAACATAGCAAACTACACCATGCCAGTACATTCCACGGTCCGTATACGAGAGGTATAGGCCTATAACACGAATGCATGTATACACGCGAGAGGTCAACCAGAGGCAGAGACGTAATATTTAAATGAGCCGTGGGAGTGAAAAATTGATTTCTTTGTTACAAATCGCATATAGATTATTAAAGTCATCATAATTATTAACAATACCATGGGAACATCATTTCCTGTTAGGTTTTGACTTTCAAATAGTTCAGATATCATGCGATTGGTAGCAATTCAAGATTTTCCGGAGCGGGAGGGGAAAAAATGACATGGGTCAAAGGTCACAGAATAGTGGCAGCAATAGACACAAAAACTACTCGTAGTTTTAGCGCTAAAAAGCCCTGTTGATCAGTCTATATATCTCCAATAATCGTCACTCCTTGAGCTAAACCCAACAATCATACTCAGTGACTCTGACTTATTCGACTGACTTCTAACAAATGTCATAAATGGTATCCTTGACCATTGAATCAGTGATCGTGACCTCTTTGATTCACTGAACTTGACATTTGGTCTGTTGACTCACTGTATTAATTCTAATCAACTTTCTTAACAATGTCATAACAAAATGTTCATCAGTGAAACGCTACAAAATTTGACCTTTGACCCAGTGACCTTGACTTTTGTCAGTTAACTCCTTAATTAATTCTAATCAACTTTGCTTCATAATATCAAACAAAATGTTCATCAGTGAAAATATATAAAATTGCCCTTGACCTATGACCCAGTGACCTTGACCTTGGACTTCGGTTTTTGACCTCAGTAAGTATTTCTGTGAGCTGAACCTGTTGATAAATTTTATGGTCCTTTGGTAAATGTCCCTAATTTTCTATATAAATTAAAGCAAACTTCAACCCCTCCCCGAGGGGAAACCTGAAGTCACAGGGCTGATTAAATTTACAATTGTGACAAAGCTCCTTAAGACCTTTCTATTGATGAAGAGTATTTGATTTCAGCATATCTGGGTCTAAAGAAGAAGATTGTTAAATTTGACCCTCTTGAGCCCCTCCTCACTGCCCAAGGGATGATCCAGAGTCAAAATTCTTTCAACATCAAACCATCATCTCCTGGTTATTATTTATGAAGCCTATTTGATTCCAGCATATATCTGTTAACTTTGTCTCAGGTGACCGAACAAATCCTAGAGGGATCTTTGCACCAACAATTGATTGATCTTCATTTGTTCTTTAAGAAATTGGGATCTTGGGATTGTTAGGGAGTCTTGGTACTTATATTAATTAGGTCTTGGTACTTGTGATCCAGTACTGGTGGGGAGTCTGGGTACTTGTGATACTTACCAGTACTGGTGGGGAGTCTGGGTACTAGTAGGGAGTCTGGGTACTGGTGGGGAGTCTGGGTACTGGTGGGGAGTCTGGGTACTGGTGGGGAGTCTGGGTACTGGTGATACTTACCAGTACTGGTGGGGAGTCTGGGTACTGGTGGGGAGTCTGGGTACTGGTGGAGTCTGGGTACTGGTGGGGAGTCTGGGTACTGGTGGGGAGTCTGGGTACTTGTGATACTTACCAGTACTGGGTGGGAGTCTGGGTACTGGTGGGGAGTCTGGGTACTTGTGATACTTACCAGTACTGGTGGGGAGTCTGGGTACTGGTAGGGAGTCTGGGTACTGGTGGGGAGTCTGGGTACTGGTGGGGAGTCTGGGTACTTGTGATACTTACCAGTACTGGTGGGGAGTCTGGGTACTTGTGATACTTACCAGTACTGGTGGAGTCTGGGTACTGGTGGGGAGTCTGGGTACTAGTAGGGAGTTTGGGTACTGGTGGGGAGTCTGGGTACTGGTGGGGAGTTTGGGTACTGGTGGGGAGTCTGGGTACTGGTGGGGAGTCTGGGTACTGGTGGGGAGTCTGGGTACTTGTGATACTTACCAGTACTGGTGGGGAGTCTGGGTACTGGTAGGGAATCTGGGTACTGGTGGGGAGTCTGGGTACTGGTGGGGAGTCTGGGTACTGGTGGGGAGTCTGGGTACTTGTGATACTTACCAGTACTGGTGGGGAGTCTAGGTACTTGTGATACTTACCAGTACTGGTGGGGAGTCTGGGTACTGGTGTGGAGTCTGGGTACTTGTGATACTTACCAGTACTGGTGGGGAGTCTAGGTACTGGTGGAGTCTGGGTAGTGGTGGAGTCTGGGTAGTGGTGATACTTACCAGTACTGGTAGGGAGTCTGGGTACTGGTGGAGAGTCTGGGTACTTGTGGGGAGTCTGGGTACTGGTGATACGTACCAGTACTGGTGGGGAGTCTGGGGACTGGTGGGGAGTCTGGGTACTGGTGATACTTACCAGTACTGGTGGGGAGTCTGGGTACTTGTGATACTTACCAGTATTGGTGGGGGGGGGGGGGATCAACGTTCTTTAACTTAAGGAAATTTCTAAATTAAAAATCTCCATAGGAAAGCATTACAGAATTTAATGAAAGTTCCTTAACTAAGGATTTCCCCCTTAAATTCTGTAATGGTTTCCTATGGAGATTTTTAAGTTAGGGAGTTTCCTTAAGTTAAGGAACGTTGATGAAAATGGGGCCTGGTGGAGTCTGGGTACTTGTGATACTTACCAGTACTGGTGGGGAGTCTGGGTACTGGTGGGGAGTCTGGGTACTGGTGGGGATTTTAGGTACTGGTGGGGAGTCTGGGTACTGGTAGGGAGTCTGGGTACTGGTGGGGAGTCTGGGTACTGGTGATACTTACCAGTACTGGTCGGAAGTCTTGGTACTGGTGGGGAGTCTGGGTACTAGTGATACTTACCAGTACTGGTGGGGAGTCTGGGTACTTGTGATACTTACCAGTACTGGTGGGGAGTCTGGGTACTGGTGGGGAGTCTGGGTACTGGTGGGGAGTCTGGGTACTTGTGATACTTACCAGTACTGGTGGGGAGTCTGGGTACTGGTAGGGAATCTGGGTACTGGTGGGGAGTCTGGGTACTGGTGGGGAGTCTGGGTACTGGTGGGGAGTCTGGGTACTTGTGATACTTACCAGTACTGGTGGGGAGTCTAGGTACTTGTGATACTTACCAGTACTGGTGGGGAGTCTGGGTACTGGTGTGGAGTCTGGGTACTTGTGATACTTACCAGTACTGGTGGGGAGTCTAGGTACTGGTGGAGTCTGGGTAGTGGTGGAGTCTGGGTAGTGGTGATACTTACCAGTACTGGTAGGGAGTCTGGGTACTGGTGGAGAGTCTGGGTACTTGTGGGGAGTCTGGGTACTGGTGATACGTACCAGTACTGGTGGGGAGTCTGGGGACTGGTGGGGAGTCTGGGTACTGGTGATACTTACCAGTACTGGTGGGGAGTCTGGGTACTTGTGATACTTACCAGTATTGGTGGGGGGGGGGGTGATCAACGTTCTTTAACTTAAGGAAATTTCTAAATTAAAAATCTCCATAGGAAAGCATTACAGAATTTAATGAAAGTTCCTTAACTAAGGATTTCCCCCTTAAATTCTGTAATGGTTTCCTATGGAGATTTTTAAGTTAGGGAGTTTCCTTAAGTTAAGGAACGTTGATGAAAATGGGGCCTGGTGGAGTCTGGGTACTTGTGATACTTACCAGTACTGGTGGGGAGTCTGGGTACTGGTGGGGAGTCTGGGTACTGGTGGGGATTTTAGGTACTGGTGGGGAGTCTGGGTACTGGTAGGGAGTCTGGGTACTGGTGGGGAGTCTGGGTACTGGTGATACTTACCAGTACTGGTCGGAAGTCTTGGTACTGGTGGGGAGTCTGGGTACTAGTGATACTTACCAGTACTGGTGGGGAGTCTGGGTACTTGTGATACTTACCAGTACTGGTGGGGAGTCTGGGTACTGGTGGGGAGTCTGGGTACTGGTGATACTTACCAGTACTGGTGGGGAGTTTGGGTACTTGTGATACTTACCAGTACTGGTGGGGGGGGGGGGGCTGGGTACTGGTGGGGAGTCTGGGTACTGGTGATACTTACCAGTACTGGTGGGTGGGGGGGGGGCTGGGTACTGGTGGGGAGTCTGGGTACTTGTGATACTTACCAGTACTGGTGGGGGGGGGGGCTGGGTACTGGTGGGGAGTCTGGGTACTGGTGATACTTACCAGTACTGGTGGGGAGTTTGGGTACTGATAGGGAGTCTGGGTACTTGTGGGGAGTCGTGGTACTGGTGGGGAGTCTGGGTACTGGTGGGGAGTCTGGGTACTGGTGGGGAGTCTGGGTACTGGTGGGGAGTCCAGGTACTTGTGATACTTACCAGTACTGGTGGGGAGTCTGGGTACTTGTGATACTTACCAGTACTGATGGGGAGTCTGGGTACTGGTGGGGAGTCTGGGGACTGGTGGGGAGTCTGGGTACTGGTGATACTTACCAGTACTGGTGGGGTCTGGGTACTGGTGGGGAGTCTGGGGACTGGTGGGGAGTCTGGGTACTGGTGATACTTACCAGTACTGATGGGGAGTCTGGGTACTTGTGATACTTACCAGTACTGGTGGGGAGTCTGGGTACTGATAGGGATTCTGGGGACTGGTGGGGAGTCTGGGTACTGGTGATACTTACCAGTACTGGTGGGGAGTCTGGGTACTGTTGATACTTACCAGTACTGGTGGGGAGTCTGGGTACTGTTGATACTTACCGGTACTGGTGGGGAGTCTGGGTACTTGTGATACTTACCAGTACTGGTGGGGTCTGGGTACTGGTGGGGAGTCTGGGGACTGGTGGTGAGTCTGGGTACTGGTGATACTTACCAGTACTGATGGGGAGTCTGGGTACTGGTGGGGAGTCTGGGTACTTGTGATACTTACCAGTACTGGTGGGGAGTCTGGGTACTGTTGATACTTACCAGTACTGGTGGGGAGTCTGGGTACTGGTGATACTTACCAGTACTGATGGGGAGTCTGGGTACTTGTGATACTTACCAGTACTGGTGGGGTCTGGGTACTGGTGGGGAGTCTGGGGACTGGTGGTGAGTCTGGGTACTGGTGATACTTACCAGTACTGATGGGGAGTCTGGGTACTGGTGGGGAGTCTGGGTACTTGTGATACTTACCAGTACTGGTGGGGAGTCTGGGTACTGTTGATACTTACCAGTACTGGTGGGGAGTCTGGGTACTTGTGATACTTACCAGTACTGGTGGGGTCTGGGTACTGGTGGGGAGTCTGGGGACTGGTGGTGAGTCTGGGTACTGGTGATACTTACCAGTACTGATGGGGAGTCTGGGTACTGGTTGGGAGTCTGGGTACTTGTGATACTTACCAGTACTGGTGGGGAGTCTGGGTACTGATAGGGAGTCTGGGGACTGGTGGGGAGTCTGGGTACTGGTGATACTTACCAGTACAGGTGGGGAGTCTGGGTACTGGTGGGGAGTCTGGGTACTGTTGATACTTACCAGTACTGGTGGGGAGTCTGGGTACTGTTGATACTTACCAGTACAGGTGGGGAGTCTGGGTACTGGTGGGGAGTCTGGGTACTGTTGATACTTACCAGTACTGGTGGGGAGTCTAGGTACTTGTGATACTTACCAGTACTGGTGGGGAGTCTGGGTACTGGTGGGGAGTCTGGGTACTGGTGATACTTACCAGTACTGGTGGGGAGTCTGGGTACAGGTGGGGAGTCTGGGTACTGGTGATACTTACCAGTACTGGTGGGGAGTCTGGGTACAGGTGGGGAGTCTGGGTACTGGTGGGGAGTCTAGGTACTGGTGGGGAGTCTGGGTACTTGTGTTACTTACCAGTACAGGTGGGGAGTCTGGGTACAGGTGGGGAGTCTGGGTACTGGTGGGGAGTCTGGGTACTGTTGATACTTACCAGTACTGGTGGGGAGTCTAGGTACTGGTGGGGAGTCTGGGTACTTGTGTTACTTACCAGTACAGGTGGGGAGTCTGGGTACAGGTGGGGAGTCTGGGTACTGGTGGGGAGTCTGGGTACTGTTGATACTTACCAGTACTGGTGGGGAGTCTAGGTACTTGTGATACTTACCAGTACTGGTAGGGAGTCTGGGTACTGGTGGAGAGTCTGGGTACTTGTGGGGAGTCTGGGTACTGGTGATACGTACCAGTACTGGTGGGGAGTCTGGGGACTGGTGGGGAGTCTGGGTACTGGTGATACTTACCAGTACTGGTGGGGAGTCTGGGTACTTGTGATACTTACCAGTATTGGTGGGGGGGGGGGGGGATCAACGTTCTTTAACTTAAGGAAATTTCTAAATTAAAAATCTCCATAGGAAAGCATTACAGAATTTAATGAAAGTTCCTTAACTAAGGATTTCCCCCTTAAATTCTGTAATGGTTTCCTATGGAGATTTTTAAGTTAGGGAGTTTCCTTAAGTTAAGGAACGTTGATGAAAATGGGGCCTGGTGGAGTCTGGGTACTTGTGATACTTACCAGTACTGGTGGGGAGTCTGGGTACTGGTGGGGAGTCTGGGTACTGGTGGGGATTTTAGGTACTGGTGGGGAGTCTGGGTACTGGTAGGGAGTCTGGGTACTGGTGGGGAGTCTGGGTACTGGTGATACTTACCAGTACTGGTCGGAAGTCTTGGTACTGGTGGGGAGTCTGGGTACTAGTGATACTTACCAGTACTGGTGGGGAGTCTGGGTACTTGTGATACTTACCAGTACTGGTGGGGAGTCTGGGTACTGGTGGGGAGTCTGGGTACTGGTGGGGAGTCTGGGTACTGGTGGGGAGTCTGGGTACTTGTGATACTTACCAGTACTGGTGGGGAGTCTGGGTACTGGTAGGGAATCTGGGTACTGGTGGGGAGTCTGGGTACTGGTGGGGAGTCTGGGTACTGGTGGGGAGTCTGGGTACTTGTGATACTTACCAGTACTGGTGGGGAGTCTAGGTACTTGTGATACTTACCAGTACTGGTGGGGAGTCTGGGTACTGGTGTGGAGTCTGGGTACTTGTGATACTTACCAGTACTGGTGGGGAGTCTAGGTACTGGTGGAGTCTGGGTAGTGGTGGAGTCTGGGTAGTGGTGATACTTACCAGTACTGGTAGGGAGTCTGGGTACTGGTGGAGAGTCTGGGTACTTGTGGGGAGTCTGGGTACTGGTGATACGTACCAGTACTGGTGGGGAGTCTGGGGACTGGTGGGGAGTCTGGGTACTGGTGATACTTACCAGTACTGGTGGGGAGTCTGGGTACTTGTGATACTTACCAGTATTGGTGGGGGGGGGGGGGGATCAACGTTCTTTAACTTAAGGAAATTTCTAAATTAAAAATCTCCATAGGAAAGCATTACAGAATTTAATGAAAGTTCCTTAACTAAGGATTTCCCCCTTAAATTCTGTAATGGTTTCCTATGGAGATTTTTAAGTTAGGGAGTTTCCTTAAGTTAAGGAACGTTGATGAAAATGGGGCCTGGTGGAGTCTGGGTACTTGTGATACTTACCAGTACTGGTGGGGAGTCTGGGTACTGGTGGGGAGTCTGGGTACTGGTGGGGATTTTAGGTACTGGTGGGGAGTCTGGGTACTGGTAGGGAGTCTGGGTACTGGTGGGGAGTCTGGGTACTGGTGATACTTACCAGTACTGGTCGGAAGTCTTGGTACTGGTGGGGAGTCTGGGTACTAGTGATACTTACCAGTACTGGTGGGGAGTCTGGGTACTTGTGATACTTACCAGTACTGGTGGGGAGTCTGGGTACTGGTGGGGAGTCTGGGTACTGGTGATACTTACCAGTACTGGTGGGGAGTTTGGGTACTTGTGATACTTACCAGTACTGGTGGGGGGGGGGGGGGCTGGGTACTGGTGGGGAGTCTGGGTACTGGTGATACTTACCAGTACTGGTGGGTGGGGGGGGGCTGGGTACTGGTGGGGAGTCTGGGTACTTGTGATACTTACCAGTACTGGTGGGGGGGGGGGGCTGGGTACTGGTGGGGAGTCTGGGTACTGGTGATACTTACCAGTACTGGTGGGGAGTTTGGGTACTGATAGGGAGTCTGGGTACTTGTGGGGAGTCGTGGTACTGGTGGGGAGTCTGGGTACTGGTGGGGAGTCTGGGTACTGGTGGGGAGTCTGGGTACTGGTGGGGAGTCCAGGTACTTGTGATACTTACCAGTACTGGTGGGGAGTCTGGGTACTTGTGATACTTACCAGTACTGATGGGGAGTCTGGGTACTGGTGGGGAGTCTGGGGACTGGTGGGGAGTCTGGGTACTGGTGATACTTACCAGTACTGGTGGGGTCTGGGTACTGGTGGGGAGTCTGGGGACTGGTGGGGAGTCTGGGTACTGGTGATACTTACCAGTACTGATGGGGAGTCTGGGTACTTGTGATACTTACCAGTACTGGTGGGGAGTCTGGGTACTGATAGGGATTCTGGGGACTGGTGGGGAGTCTGGGTACTGGTGATACTTACCAGTACAGGTGGGGAGTCTGGGTACTGGTGGGGAGTCTGGGTACTGTTGATACTTACCAGTACTGGTGGGGAGTCTGGGTACTGTTGATACTTACCGGTACTGGTGGGGAGTCTGGGTACTTGTGATACTTACCAGTACTGGTGGGGTCTGGGTACTGGTGGGGAGTCTGGGGACTGGTGGTGAGTCTGGGTACTGGTGATACTTACCAGTACTGATGGGGAGTCTGGGTACTGGTGGGGAGTCTGGGTACTTGTGATACTTACCAGTACTGGTGGGGAGTCTGGGTACTGTTGATACTTACCAGTACTGGTGGGGAGTCTGGGTACTGGTGATACTTACCAGTACTGATGGGGAGTCTGGGTACTTGTGATACTTACCAGTACTGGTGGGGTCTGGGTACTGGTGGGGAGTCTGGGGACTGGTGGTGAGTCTGGGTACTGGTGATACTTACCAGTACTGATGGGGAGTCTGGGTACTGGTGGGGAGTCTGGGTACTTGTGATACTTACCAGTACTGGTGGGGAGTCTGGGTACTGTTGATACTTACCAGTACTGGTGGGGAGTCTGGGTACTTGTGATACTTACCAGTACTGGTGGGGTCTGGGTACTGGTGGGGAGTCTGGGGACTGGTGGTGAGTCTGGGTACTGGTGATACTTACCAGTACTGATGGGGAGTCTGGGTACTGGTTGGGAGTCTGGGTACTTGTGATACTTACCAGTACTGGTGGGGAGTCTGGGTACTGATAGGGAGTCTGGGGACTGGTGGGGAGTCTGGGTACTGGTGATACTTACCAGTACAGGTGGGGAGTCTGGGTACTGGTGGGGAGTCTGGGTACTGTTGATACTTACCAGTACTGGTGGGGAGTCTGGGTACTGTTGATACTTACCAGTACAGGTGGGGAGTCTGGGTACTGGTGGGGAGTCTGGGTACTGTTGATACTTACCAGTACTGGTGGGGAGTCTAGGTACTTGTGATACTTACCAGTACTGGTGGGGAGTCTGGGTACTGGTGGGGAGTCTGGGTACTGGTGATACTTACCAGTACTGGTGGGGAGTCTGGGTACAGGTGGGGAGTCTGGGTACTGGTGATACTTACCAGTACTGGTGGGGAGTCTGGGTACAGGTGGGGAGTCTGGGTACTGGTGGGGAGTCTAGGTACTGGTGGGGAGTCTGGGTACTTGTGTTACTTACCAGTACAGGTGGGGAGTCTGGGTACAGGTGGGGAGTCTGGGTACTGGTGGGGAGTCTGGGTACTGTTGATACTTACCAGTACTGGTGGGGAGTCTAGGTACTTGTGATACTTACCAGTACTGGTGGGGAGTCTGGGTACTCGTGATACTGTTTGATCCTTGCCTCACGAGTTTCCTGGACAAGAAATATAAACGAGTTGCAGAATTGTTCATTTAAAACCCTTTAGATCACTCAGAATACTGAAAATAAAGATGTCAATTCGGCTGTACTTTGGTTTGCGATTGCAAATTTGATTGTTATTATTTATTGTATTAATTTTCCTCACTTTATCCTTTTTTGCTGGCGTGAAGGTCAATAAGTATGATTTGTCTGATTCAAAAGCTTTTGTCTATAACCACCTCTTCATAATTTGTAAGTGTACTTATGTTTAAGATTTAGAATGTTTACATAATGAGATTTTATTACTGACAAATGCTTTTATTTAAAGATGACGATACGGTATATTATGACAATTTGCGGTTAACACTCTGGCCTTCCACACAGGCGACCGGGGTTCGATCCCTGAAATCGTCATGGAATATTCAGAGAAAGTGATTTTCTCCTGCCCACACAACTCCAACAATCCAGGTGGAGTATAAAATGTTCCTGGGTGGGTGTTGTGGTATTTGTGCTGTAGCATTCAAGTGTAGTGACACTATAAAAGATGATGTTGGAAACACTGTCCCACTACAAACAGAACACAATTCATCTCCAGCACACAAACATACATACACACACATAAGGAGATATTAACCAGGTGGTTTAGGACAAGTAGTTAGCGCCTAATATGGCAGTTCCTGCAAACTCCTCAGAATTGTATATGATATAACTATATGTATTGATTGTATAAGAATTGTATATCTATGTACTGTAAAGTGCTTTAGAGTGGCTTATGGTAGCTAGATAGGGCGCTATACCAAATGTTGTATATTATTATAGTACACTCCTCTTTATATCATGTTACATTTGTCAAACAAAAACATGATATTAACTGGAATGTGACATTAAGAGAAACATGTTTTTTTCCACTAAATCTAGTGCATTTCCAATCTTCATAACTAAAAGTAAGCTATATATTCAATGTACATAATTATGAAGATATTTCAATATATAGATAACATTATTTCAATTAGAAAAAAATTGGGCTATTTTTTTATTTTCTATGGAACATTTTGTACAAGTTGTATCTGAAGTCAATGGAAATGACATCATTTTCTGGATATTTAATGTAATTTGTTTAAAAACATGATATTAAGAGGAATTCACCTCAAAATACATGATATTAACCAAATAAAATTATATAAGATTATATAGAGAGAAAAATGGTGCTTGGGAAAAGTATGATATGAAGAGGAATGTGATATTAACAGGAGTGATATTAAGTGGAGTCCACTGCATTGTATATTACTAACTGTAGATCCTTGTTGGACTTACCCCCATATGGGTGCTTTCAGGTGTAGGTTCTGTGTAGTGGGCGTTGATGTTAAAAGGGACTAAGTTGAGGGCGTTGAAGCTGGGCGGGTAAACAATAGGCATGTCGTTGGTGGTGTGGATGCTACAGGTAGCCACATTACTGCCCGCACTCGACCCAATGTATGGTACTCCATCCTGGCAAAACCAACTTCTGATTACAAACAAAAGGTGGCAACATCCATACCAATATAAACAGATTTGAAAGGGAGATAACTATGATATGTCTAGATTCTTGATAAATATATCAGGTCCCATTTATAAAAAAGACACTGCTTGCATCACCTATGCTACGGCAAGAAATAAAATCATTATATAACAAGAAGAATAAATTGCATCCTCTAAGGAAATGTCACATGATAAAAATAAATGCCTGATGAAGCTTTACATTACATTTTAACTTTCGACTTGTTAGTGAGCCTGGTGTTAAGTGTTTACAGACCTGTTAGTGAGCCGGGTGTTAAGCGTTTACAGACCTGTTAGTCAGCCAGGTGTTAAGTGTTTACAGACCTGTTAGTCAGCCAGGTGTTAAGTGTTTACAGACCTGTTAGTGAGCCGGGTGTTAAGTGTTTACAGACTTGTTAGTGAGCCGGGTGTTAAGTGTTTACAGACATGTTAGTGAGCCAGGTGTTAAGTGTTTACATACCTGTTAGTCAGCCAGGTGTTAAGTGTTTACAGACATGTTAGTGAGCAAGGTGTCAAGTGTTTACAGACATGTTAGTGAGCCAGGTGTTAAGTGTTTACAGACCTGTTAGTGAGCCGGGTGTTAAGTGTTTACAGACTTGTTAGTGAGCAGGGTGTTAAGTGTTTACAGACATGTTAGTGAGCAAGGTGTCAAGTGTTTACAGACATGTTAGTGAGCCAGGTGTTAAGTGTTTACAGACCTGTTAGTGAGCCGGGTGTTAAGTGTTTACAGACATGTTAGTGAGCCGGGTGTTAAGTGTTTACAGACATGTTAGAGAGCCAGGTGTTAAGTGTTTACAGACATGTTAGTGAGCCAGGTGTTAAGTGTTTACAGACATGTTAGAGAGCCAGGTGTTAATTAAGTGTTTACAGACATGTTAGTGAGCCGGGTGTTAAGTGTTTACAGACCTGTTAGTGAGCCAGGTGTTAAGTGTTTACAGACCTGTTAGTCAGCCAGGTGTTAAGTGTTTACAGACTTGTTAGTGAGCCAGGTGTTAAGTGTTTACAGACCTGTTAGTGAGCCGGGTGTTAAGTGTTTACAGACCTATTAGTCAGCCAGGTGTTAAGTGTTTACAGACCTGTTAGTCAGCCAGGTGTTAAGTGTTTACAGACATGTTACTGTAAACGTACTTATATTAGCGCACTCATATTTTCGCGCAAACCATCACCAGCGACATATTCGCGCAATCATGAATTAGCGCATCGACGCTTTTCTGGAATCGACTATACTTTGGGAAAACACCCTGTTACTAAAAATAGATTTGTACATTGTCAGCGATAGGGCCTGGCATGGTTGGATGGTTTCGTCCTTTCAGTCTGTGAAGAAAGATGCAGTCATGCGTGGTTGGGACAAAAGCGGCATACGGGGAGCTATTCATAAAATCCGTGACTGAACTGATTGCGGCTTATACCCTTAATTACTGCCATATGAACTGTTAACAGAGACAGTGTTTGCGTAGTGTTGTATTTAATATTTGTGTTTTAAAATAAACATCGATTGATAAGCATTGTACGTTGTGTTTGATGTCAAATAACTGGTTCACACCATGGGAGATAGGTCGTATTGGATTACTAGCAAAACATAGCTAGTTATTTCACGTAATGTATGCACACTTACTAGATACAAAATTTAGCGCTGCACATATATTAGCGCTGCACTTAAATTCACGCACTAATGCTAGCGCGAAAAGCGCTAAAATATGATTACCGCTAAAATAAGTACGTTTACAGTAATCAGCCAGGTGTTAAGTGTTTACAGACTTGTTACTCAGCCAGGTGTTAAGTGTTTACAGACTTGTTAGTCAGCCAGTTGTTAATTAAGTGTTTACAGACCTATTAGTGAGCCGGGTGTTAAGTGTTTACAGACTTGTTAGTGAGCCTGGTGTTAAGTGTTTAGAGACATGTTAGTGAGCCAGGTGTTAAGTGTTTACAGACCTGTTAGTGAGCCAGGTGTTAAGTGTTTACAGACTTGTTAGTGAGCCAGGTGTAAAGTGTTTACAGACCTGTTAGTCAGCCAGGTGTTAAGTGTTTACAGACTTGTTAGTGAGCCAGGTGTTAATTAAGTGTTTACAGACCTGTTAGTGAGCCGGGTGTTAAGTGTTTACAGACTTGTTAGTGAGCCGGGTGTTAAGTGTTTACAGACATGTTAGTGAGCCAGGTGTTAAGTGTTTACAGACCTGTTAGTGAGCCAGGTGTTAAGTGTTTACAGACTTGTTAGTAAGCCGGGTGTTAAGTGTTTACAGACTTGTTAGTGAGCCGGGTGTTAAGTGTTTACAGACCTGTTAGTCAGCCAGGTGTTAAGTGTTTACAGACTTGTTAGTCAGCCAGGTGTTAAGTGTTTACAGACATGTTAGTGAGCCAGGTGTTAAGTGTTTACAGACCTGTTAGTGAGCCAGGTGTTAAGTATTTACAGACCTGGTAGTCAGCCAGGTGTTAAGTGTTTACAGACCTGTTAGTCAGCCAGGTGTTAAGTGTTTACAGACATGTTAGTCAGCCAGGTGTTAAGTGTTTACAGACTTGTTAGTCAGCCAGGTGTTAAGTGTTTACAGACCTGTTAGTGAGCCGGGTGTTAAGTGTTTACAGACCTATTAGTCAGCCAGGTGTTAAGTGTTTACAGACATGTTAGTCAGCCAGGTGTTAAGTGTTTACAGACTTGTTAGTCAGCCAGGTGTTAAGTGTTTACAGACTTGTTAGTGAGCCAGGTGTTAAGTGTTTACAGACCTGTTAGTGAGCCAGGTGTTAAGTGTTTACAGACCTGTTAGTGAGTCGGGTGTTAAGTGTTTACAGACCTATTAGTCAGCCAGGTGTTAAGTGTTTACAGACCTGTTAGTCAGCCAGGTGTTAAGTGTTTACAGACCTGTTAGTCAGCCAGGTGTTAAGTGTTTACAGACTTGTTAGTCAGCCGGGTGTTAAGTGTTTACAGACCTGTTAGTGAGCCAGTTGTTAAGTGTTTACAGACCTGTTAGTGAGTCGGGTGTTAAGTGTTTACAGACATGTTAGTGAGCCAGGTGTTAAGTGTTTACAGACATGTTAGTGAGCCAGGTGTTAAGTGTTTACAGACATGTTAGTGAGCCAGGTGTTAAGTGTTTACAGACATGTTAGTGAGCCAGGTGTTAAGTGTTTACAGACATGTTAGTGAGCCAGGTTTTAAGTGTTTACAGACATGTTAGTGAGCCAGGTGTTAAGTGTTTACAGACATGTTAGTGAGCCGGGGGTTAATTGCTACACAAACCTGTTAGTGAGTTGGGCTAGTTAAGTGCTATACAAACCTGTCAGTGAGTTGGGCTAGTTAAGTGCTATACAAACCTGTCAGTGAGTTGGGCTAGTTAAGTGCTATACAAACCTGTTAGTGAGTTGGGCTAGTTAAGTGCTATACAAACCTGTCAGTGAGTTGGGCTAGTTAAGTGCTATACAAACCTGTTAGTGAGTTGGGCTAGTTAAGTGCTATACAAACCTGTTAGTGAGTTGGGCTAGTTAAGTGCTATACAGACCTGTTAGTGAGTTGGGCTAGTTAAGTGCTATACAAACCTGTCAGTGAGTTGGGCTAGTTAAAAAATATAAGCGCTTTACAAACTTGTTGGTGAGTATGGCTAGTTAAGTGCTATACAGACCTGGTCCACTCGTCTTTTGATCTCGTCCAGCACTCCCTCTGTGTACAGTGCCATTAGCAGACGGAAAGTGTTTCCTCCTCCTACAGAATACACATTAGGTTAAACTGTTTACAATCTTAATATCTTTGTCTTGGTTAAATAATGATACTTCTATAATATTTTACAAATATCAAAGATGGCTGCATGTCTGTCAGTATATGTCCAGAAATGGCATCAGTGACTACTCTCAAAATCCAAAATGGCAGGCTGTTGGCCGTACACTGTAGTCATTTCAGAGCTGGCTGCAAATGAGAAAATGCACAACTAGCAACCAAGTGACACACCTTCATAAGAAATTTGCAAATTATCCATCCAATCCTCATGAAACAGAAATAAAAACTATTACTCTAAAAATCCAAGACAGATGCCTATTAGTCATAGTGTTTTTCAGGGCTGCCCAAAAATGAGATAATGCAGAAGGGACTTAAAATTGGAAACTTCATAGGAAACTTGAAAATGTTCCATTCATAATTTCTCAAAAAATAGCAGTAACAAACTTTAAGTCCCGAAATCAAAGATAGCTGCCTTTTAGCTTTCAGCCATCTTATTTCTGTTCAGTCCCAAAATTAAGAAGAGGCCCAATGGACCTGCATCGCTCACATGGTATCAATCTCTGACTTATATCATAGTGTAACCCTAAAGTCGCCTAAAATCTTTAATTGTAATGCATCAAAAACATGTTAAGATTTACACATATTTTCCCCCTGTGACCTTGTAAGACAATGTCATTTTCATTTGCAAATTTTGTTTGGCTTCATCCAAGGAAGCTACCAACAAAATATCATGTCTCTAGGCCTTTGGGTTTATCAGAAGAATTCGCTCGAAGGTTTTAACAGATTTGACCCTTGTGACCTTGAATATAGGTCAAGGTCATTTCCTTTCGAAAACTTTGTTGGGCTTCATCTAAGGAACCTTTCAGCCAAATAGCATGCTTCTAGGGCTTTTGGTATTTCAGAAGAAATTGTTTGAATTTTAAACAGATTTGACCCTTGTGACCTTTAATATAGATCATTTCTTTTCACAAACTTTGCCATGCTTCATCCAACGAAGCTACCAGCCAAATATAATGTCTCTATGCCTTTTGGTTAATCAGAAGAGGTCATTTAATGCTTTAACAGATTTGACCCCTGTGACCTTGAATATAGGTTGAGGCCATTTCTTTTTCGCAAACTTTGCCAGGCTTCATCCAAAGAACTTTTCAGCCAAATATCATGCCTTTAGGAGTTTTGGTCAATTAGAAGAAGCCGTTTAAAGGTTGTAACAGATTTGACCCCTGTGACCTTGAATATGGGTCAAAGCTTTCTTTTGGCAAACTTTATTCTGCTTTATCCAAGGAAGCTACCAGTCAAATATGAGGTCTCTATGCCTTACGGTTTTTTTACCCCTGTGACCTTAAAAGTAGGTCAAAGTGATTTTTTATGCAAACTTTAATGTTCAGCTCCTTCTAAGAAAGCTACCAGCCAAATTTCATGTCACTAGGCCTTTCGGTATTTCATAAGAAGTCATTTAAAGGAAAAAGTTGAGGGATGCAGGACGGACAGACGACAGACGACGCACCATCACACAAGCTCACTTGGCCCTTTGGGCCAGGTGAACTAAAAAGAGCACAACTAAGGACCATATTTAGAAATGTTCACACCAGTGATTGTCAAGAAATAGCAGTAACAAACTATTACTCTCAAAATCCAAGATGGCAATCTGTCTACCTATTATTTGTTTTCAATTCAGTCTGAAACTTAGACAATGCTCAACTAAGGACCAAGAGGAACCTTCATATGAAATTTCCGAATGATCCATCAAGAACTTTTTCAGAAATAATAGACTAAGTACTGTAACAGGAATTGTTTAAGGACTAACGGATCATGGACACAGCGTGTTTTGAAAAATACAGAAACTTACAGAAGTTGTTATAATTACCCTGGTCAAACAGAATTATTTTAACACAATACCAAGATAGTACATGTATACATACCTATGAACACCGCTTCAGCTTTCTTGACAGCTTCCAGTGCATTTGGCTGTGTGTGAATGCTTTCCAATTCATATCCTACAAAAAAAACCTAATTTAGTTTAATCTGTGTAGGTCATCAACTTCACCATAAATTACGGTGTTTGTCAGACATCATCTTCTTTTTCTATGTCTTTTCCCCTGAACTTCTTAATTATCAGGAGTGCATGAAGGGCGAAAAAATAAGTGTGAATACTGTACAACATAAGTTAGGGTGTGTAGGACTTCTCCTACGAGATAAGTTGGAATGAAGGTCATCACCTACAACCTAAGTTTAAGTAATTACTCAAGCTGATGTTGTAGGTGATTACCTTATAAGGTCATCACCTACAACGGAAGTAAGGATAGGGGTCATCACATACAACATAGGTTAAGGTGGAGGTAATTGCCTAAAACATAAGTAAGAGGAGAGATCATCACCTAATACATAAGTTAGGGTGGAGGTTATCACCTACAACATAAGTAAGAGTTAAGGTCATCACCTACAACATAGGCTAGGGTGAAGGTCATCACCTACAACATAAGTTAAGGTGAAGGTCATTGCCTACAACATAAGTTAGGGTGATGGTCTTCACCTACCACAAAAGTTAGAGTGGAGGTCATCATCTAAAAAATAAGTTAGGGTGAAGGTCATCACCTACAACATAAGTTAAGGTGAAGGTCATTGCCTACAACATAAGTTAGGGTGATGGTCGTCACCTACCATAAATGTTAGAGTGGAGGTTATCATCTAAAAAATAAGTTAGGGTGATGGTCATCACCTAAATCATAAGTTAGAGGGGAGGTCATCACCTAAATCATAAGTTAGGGTGAAGGTCATTACCTACAACATAGGTTAGGGTGATGGTCTTCACCTACCACAAAAGTTAGAGTGGAGGTCATCATCTAAAAAATAAGTTAGGGTGATGGTCATTACCTAAATCATAAGTTAGAGGGGAGGTCATCACCTAAATCATAAGTTAGGGTGAAGGTCATCACCTACAACATAAGTTAAGGTGAAGGTCATTGCCTACAACATAGGTTAGGGTGAAGGTCATCACCTACCACATAAGTTAGGGTAATGGTAATTACCTACAACATAAATTAAGGTGAAGGTCATCACCTAAATCATAAGTTAGAGTGAAGGTCATCACCTACAACATAATTTAGAGTAATGGTCATTACCTACAACATCAGTTAGGGTGAAGGTCATCACCTTGAACATAAGTTAGGGTGAAGGTCATCACCTACAACATAAGTTAGGGTGTATATGTGTGCAGGTTATCCCCAACAACATAGTCTTTCCTCTAAGCATGCTACTGGCACAATATTGGCACCCTTGACTTTTCAGTTATTGATGTGCAATGAAACAAGTTTACTTTGAAAACAAACTCACCCATCTCATTGAAGGCTTTCCTTGCAATGCTGGCATATCCATCTCGATCGTGAAGAGCATATGGAACAAAAAGGACCCGCTTCACCTGTCTGTGTAATGAAAAAACTTGTTAACAGTCCACCTGTAAAAGCAGCCTTTGTGCATACCTTAAAAATTGACTAAGTAGGGACATATCTTAGAGTGACCAAGTAGGGACATATCTTAGAGAGTGACCAAGTAGGGACATATCTTAGAGTGACCAAGTAGGGACATATCTTAGAGAGTGACCAAGTAGGGACATATCTTAGAGAGTGACCAAGTAGGGATGTATCTAAGAGAGTGACCAAGTAGGGACATATCTTAGAGTGACCAAGTAGGGACATATCTTAGAGAGTGACCAAGTAGGGACATATCTTAGAGTGACCAAGTAGGGACATATCTTAGAGAGTGACCCAGTAGGGACATATCTTAGAGAGTGACCAAGTAGGGACATATCTTAGAGAGTGACCAAGTAGGGACGTATCTAAGAGAGTGACCAAGTAGGGACATATCTTAGAGTGACCCAGTAGGGACATATCTTAGAGAGTGACCAAGTAGGGACATATCTTAGAGAGTGACCAAGTAGGGACGTATCTAAGAGAGTGACCAAGTAGGGACATATCTTAGAGTGACCAAGTAGGGACATATCTTAGAGAGTGACCAAGTAGGGACATATCTTAGAGGGTGACCAAGTAGGGACATATCTTAGAGTGACCAAGTAGGGACATATCTTAGAGTGACCAAGTAGGGACATATCTTAGAGAGTGACCAAGTAGGGACATATCTTAGAGAGTGACCAAGAAGGGACGTATCTTAGAGAGTGACCAAGTAGCTATAGGGACATATCTTAGAGAGTGACCAAGTAGGGATGTATCTAAGAGAGTGACCAAGTAGGGACATATCTTAGAGGGTGACCAAGTAGGGACATATCTTAGAGTGACCAAGTAGGGACATATCTAAGAGTGACCAAGTTGGGACATATCTTAGAGAGTGACCAAGTAGGGACATATCTAAGAGTGACCAAGTAGGGACATATCTTAGAGGGTGACCAAATAGGATCATATCTTAGAGTGACCAAGTAGGGACATATCTTAGAGTGACCAAGTAGGGACATATCTTAGAGAGTGACCAAGTAGGGACATATCTTAGAGAGTGACCAAGAAGGGACGTATCTTAGAGAGTGACCAAGTAGGGACATATCTTAGAGAGTGACCAAGTAAGGACATATCTTAGAGGGTGACCAAGTAGGGACATATCTTAGAGTGACCAAGTAGGGACAAATCTTAGAGGGTGACCAAGTAGGGACTTATCTTAGAGAGTGACCAAGTAGGGACATATCTTAGAGGGTGACCAAGTAGGGACATATCTTAGAAAGTGACCAAGTAAGGACATATCTTAGAGAGTGACCAAATAGGGACATATCTTAGAGGGTGACAAAGTAGGGACATACACCAAGATATCTTAGAGTGACCAAGTAGGGACATATCTTAGAGTGACCAAGTAGGGACATATCTTAGAGAGTGACCAAGTAGGGACATATCTTAGAGGGTGACCAAGTAGGGACATATCTTAGAGTGTCCAAGTAGGGACATATCTTAGAGAGTGACCAAGTAGGGACATATCTTAGAGGGTGACCAAGTAGGGACATATCTTGGAGAATGACCAAGTAGGGACATATCTTAGGGAGTGACCAAGTAGGGACATATCTTAGAGAGTGACCAAGTAGGGACATATCTTAGAGAGTGACCAAGTAGGGACATATCTTAGAGAATGACCAAGTAGGGACATATCTTAGGGAGTGACCAAGTAGGGACATATCTTAGAGAGTGACCAAGTAGGGACATATCTTAGAGAGTGACCAAGGAGGGACATATCTTAGATAGTGACCAAGTAGGGACATATCTTAGAGAGTGACCAAGTAGGGACATATCTTAGAGAGTGACCAAGTAGGGACATATCTTAGAGAATGACCAAGTAGGGACATATCTTAGGGAGTGACCAAGTAGGGACATATCTTAGAGAGTGACCAAGTAGGGACATATCTTAGAGAGTGACCAAGGAGGGACATATCTTAGATAGTGACCAAGGAGGGACATATCTTAGATAGTGACTATGTCACCAAATCTCAAAGTAAGCTATTCAATGTACGTATTATGAAGATGTTCCAATCAAAAGAAAACATTATTTCATCAATTTGTTTTTATTTATTTTTGATGAAATAGTTCGCACAAGTTTTATCTGACATCAATGAAAATAACATCATTATTTGGATATCTTATGTGATTGTTTAAAAACAACATGATATTAAGAGGGATTCACCTCAAAATACATGATATTTACCAAATAAAATAACATGGATAATATAGCGTTTGGAATAACATGTTATCAAGAGGAATGTGATATTAACAGGAGTAATATTAAAGGAAATCCAGTGTATTAGTGTTGGACTGAAACGTTAAGATAAATACTAGCATTAAGATCATGTACAGCATTTACAGCGTAGCAATATTTTCATGCAATTTCTACTGATCATGAACTGTTATCACTTTTCTCTCTGGTGTTACATGCATTCACAGGCACTTGATTCTGGTTTGGGCGAGATAAGATACTATATGTACACCATACAAAGTGTACTACATGTATAATATACAAAGTGTACTACATGTAAACTATACAAAGTGTACTACATGTAAACTATACAAAGTATACTACATGCACACCATACAAAGTATACTACATGCACACCATACAAAGTGTACTACATGTATAATATACAAAGGGTACACATGTACACTATACAAAGTGTACTACATGTACACTATACAAAGTGTACTACATGTAAACTATACAAAGTGTACTACATGTACACCATACAAAGTATACTACATGCACACCATACAAAGTGTACTACATGTATAATATACAAAGGGTACACATGTACACTATACAAAGTGTACTACATGTACACTATACAAAGTGTACTACATGTACACCATACAAAGTGTACTACATGTACAATATACAAAGTGTACTACATGTACACAATACAAAGTATACTACATGTACACCATACAAAGTGTACTACATGTATAGTATACAAAGGGTACACATGTACAATATACAAAGTATACTACATGTACAATATACAAAGTTTACTACATGTACACCATACAAAGTGTACTACATGTATAATATACAAAGGGTACACATGTACAATATACAAAGTAAGCTACATGTACAATATACAAAGTGTACTACATGTACACAATACAAAGTGTACTACATGTATAATATAAAAAGTGTACTACATGTACAATATACAAAGTTTACTACATGTATAATATAAAAAGTGTACACATGTAAAATATACAAAGTAAGCTACATGTACAATATACAAAGTGTACTACATGTACACAATACAAAGTGTACTACATGTACAATATACAAAGTTTACTACATGTACAATATACAAAGTTTACTACATGTATAATATAAAAAGTGTACTACATGTACAATATACAAAGTTTACTACATGTATAATATACAAAGTGTACTACATGTACAATATACAAAGTGTACTACATGTACAATATACAAAGTGTACTACATGTATAATATAAAAAGTGTACTACATGTACAATATACAAAGTTTACTACATGTATAATATACAAAGTGTACTACATGTACAATATACAAAGTGTACTACATGTACAATATACAAAGTGTACTACATGTACAATATACAAAGTTTACTACATGTACAATATACAAAGTTTACTACATGTATAATATAAAAAGTGTACTACATGTACAATATACAAAGTTTACTACATGTATAATATACAAAGTGTACTACATGTACAATATACAAAGTGTACTACATGTACAATATACAAAGTGTACTACATGTACAATATACAAAGTTTACTACATGTACAATATACAAAGTTTACTACATGTATCATATAAAAAGTGTACTACATGTACAATATACAAAGTTTACTACATGTACAATATACAAAGTTTACTACATGTATAATATAAAAAGTGTACACATGTACAATATACAAAGTTTACTACATGTACAATATACAAAGTGTACTACATGTACAATATACAAAGTTTACTACATGTATAATATAAAAAGTGTACTACATGTACAATATACAAAGTTTACTATATGTATAATATAAAAAGTGTACTACATGTACAATATACAAAGTTTACTACATGTATAATATAAAAAGTGTACTACATGTACAATATACAAAGTTTACTACATGTATAATATACAAAGTATACTACATGTACACTATACAAAGTATACTACATGTACATCATACAACGTGTACTACATGTACACCATACAAAGTTTACTACATGTATAATATACAAAGTATACTACATGTACACTATACAAAGTATACTACATGTACATCATACAACGTGTACTACATGTACACCATACAAAGTATACAACATGTACAATATACAAAGTATACTACATGTACAATATACAAAGTATACTACATGTACACTATACAAAGTATACTACATGTACATCATACAAAGTGTATTACATGTACACCATACAAAGTATACTACATGTACAATATACAAAGTATACTACATGTATAATATAAAAAGTGTACTACATGTACAATATACAAAGTTTACTATATGTATAATATAAAAAGTGTACTACATGTACAATATACAAAGTTTACTACATGTATAATATAAAAAGTGTACTACATGTACAATATACAAAGTTTACTACATGTATAATATACAAAGTATACTACATGTACACTATACAAAGTATACTACATGTACATCATACAACGTGTACTACATGTACACCATACAAAGTATACAACATGTACAATATACAAAGTATACTACATGTACAATATACAAAGTATACTACATGTACACTATACAAAGTATACTACATGTACATCATACAAAGTGTATTACATGTACACCATACAAAGTATACTACATGTACAATATACAAAGTATACTACATGTACAATATACAAAGTGTACTACATGTACAATATACAAAGTGTACTACATGTACACTATACAAAGTATACTACATGTACACTATACAAAGTGTACTACATGTATAATATACAAAGTGTACACATGTACAATATACAAAGTGTACTACATGTACACTATACAAAGTGTACTACATGTACAATATACAAAGTGTACTACATGTACACTATACAAAGTATACTACATGTACACTATACAAAGTGTTCTACATGTATAATATACAAAGTGTACACATGTACAATATACAAAGTGTACACATGTACAATATACAAAGTGTACAACATGTACATCATACAAAGTGTACTACATGTATAATATAAAAAGTGTACTACATGTACAATATACAAAGTATACTACATGTACAATATACAAAGTGTACTACATGTACAATATACAAAGTGTACTACATGTACACCATACAAAGTTTACTACATGTACAATATACAAAGTGTACCTCATGTACACTATACAAAGTATACTACATGTACATCATACAAAGTGTACTACATGTACACCATACAAAGTATACTACATGTACACCATACAAAGTGTACTACATGTATAATATACAAAGTGTACTTCATGTACACTATACAAAGTATACTACATGTACACCATACAAAGTGTACTACATGTATAATATACAAAGTGTACTACATGTACAATATACAAAGTATACTACATGTACACCATACAAGTGTACTACATGTACACCATACAAAGTGTACTACATGTATAATATAAAAAGTGTACTACATGTACAATATACAAAGCATACTACATGTACACCATACAAAGTATACAACATGTACAATATACAAAGTATACTACATGTACATCATACAAAGTATACAACATGTACAATATACAAAGTGTACTACATATACACTATACAAAGTGTTCTACATGTACACTATACAAAGTATACTACATGTACATCATACAAAGTGTACTATATGTACACCATACAAAGTATACTACATGTACACCATATAAAGTGTACTATATGTACACCATACAATATGTACTACATGTACACCATACAAAGGGTACTATATGTACAATATACAAAGTGTACTACATGTACAATATACAAAGTATACTACATGTACAATGTACAAAGTATACTATATACAAAGGGTACACATGTACAATTTACAAAGTGTACTACATGTACACTATACAAAGTGTATTACATGTATAATATACAAAGTGTACACATGTATAATATACAAAGTGTACTACATGTACAACATACAAAGTGTACAATATGTACACCATACAATATGTTCTACATGTACACCATACAAAGGGTACTATATGTACAATATACAAAGTGTACTACATGTACATCATACAAAGTGAACTACATGTACACCATACAAAGTGTACTACATGTATAATATACAAAGGGTACACATGTACAATATACAAAGTGTACTACATGTACAATTTACAAAGTGTTCTACATGTACACTATACAGAGTGTACTACATGTACACCATACAAAGTGTACTACATGTACACCATACAAAGTGTACAACATGTACATCATACAAAGTGTACTACATATACACCATACAAAGTGTACAACATCTACATCATACAAAGTGTACTACATGTACACTATACAAAGTGTACTACATGTATAATATATAAGTGTACCAATGTACAATATGCAAAGTGTCCTACATGTACAATATACAAAGTGTTCTACATTTAATCATACAAAGTGTACTACATGTATAATATACAAAGTGTACTACATGTACAATATGCAAAGTGTACTACATGTACAATATATACAAAGTGTACTACATTTAATAATACAAAGTGTACTACATGTCCAATATACAAAGGGTACACATGTACAATATACAAAGTGTACAACATGTACATCATACAAAGTGAACTACATGTACAATATACAAAGTGTACAACATGTACAATATACAAAGTGTACAACATGTACAATATACAAAGTGTACAACATGTACACCATACAAAGTGAACTACATGTACAATATACAAAGTGTACAACATGTACAATATACAAAGTGTACAACATGTACAATATACAAAGTGTACAACATGTACAATATACAAAGTGTACTACATGTACAATATACAAAGTGTACTACATGTACAATATACAAAGTGTACAACATGTACACCATACAAAGTGTACTACATGTATAATATACAAAGTGTACTACATGTACAATATACAAAGGGTACACATGTACAATATACAAAGTGTAAACATGTACAATATACAAAGTGTACAACATGTACAATATACAAAGTGTAAACATGTACAATATACAAAGTGTACTACATGTACAATATACAAAGTGTAAACATGAACAATATACAAAGTGTACAACATGTACAATATACAAAGTGTAAACATGTACAATATACAAAGTGTACTACATGTACAATATACAAAGTGTACAACATGTACAATATACAAAGTGTAAACATGTACAATATACAAAGTGTAAACATGTACAATATACAAAGGGTACACATGTACAATATACAAAGGGTAAACATGTACAATATACAAAGTGTAAACATGTACAACATACAAAGTGTACAACATGTACAATATACAAAGTGTACTACATGTACACAATACAAAGTATACTACATGTACACCATACAAAGTGTACTACATGTACACTATACAAAGTGTAAACATGTACAATATACAAAGTGTACAACATGTACAATATACAAAGTGTAAACATGTACAATAAACAAAGTGTACAACATGTACAATATACAAAGTGTACAACATGTACACCATACAAAGTGTACAACATGTACAATATACAAAGTGTAAACATGTACAATATACAAAGTGTACAACATGTACAATATACAAAGTGTACAACATGTACAATATACAAAGTGTACTACATGTACAATATACAAAGTGTACAACATGTACAATATACAAAGTGTAAACATGTACAATATACAAAGGGTTCACATGTACATCATACAAAGTGTACAACATGTACAATATACAAAGTGTACTACATGTACACTATACAAAGTGTACAACATGTACAATATACAAAGTGTACTACATGTACAATATACAAAGTGCACAACATGTACAATATAAAAAGTGTACACATGTACAATATACAAAGTGTACAACATGTACAATATACAAAGTGTACACATGTACACTATACAAAGGGTACACATGTACAATATACAAAGTGTACAACATGTACAATATACAAAGGGTACACATGTACAATATACAAAGTGTACTACATGTACAATATACAAAGTGTACGATATGTACAATATACAAAGTGTACAACATGTACAATATACAAAGGGTACACATGTACAATATACAAAGTGTACAACATGTACAATATACAAAGGGTACACATGTATAATATACAAAGTGTAAACATGTACAATATACAAAGGGTACACATGTATAATATACAAAGTGTACAACATGTACAATATACAAAGTGTACTACATGTACAATATACAAAGTGTACTACATGTACAATATACAAAGGGTACACATGTACAATATACAAAGTGTACTACATGTACAATATACAAAGTGTACAACATGTACAATATACAAAGTGTACTACATGTATAATATACAAAGTGTACAACATGTACAATATACAAAGGGTACTACATGTATAATATACAAAGTGTACTACATGTACAATATACAAAGGGTACACATGTACATCATACAAAGTGAACTACATGTATAATATACAAAGTGAACTACATGTACAATATACAAAGGGTACACATGTACATCATACAAAGTGAACTACATGTATAATATACAAAGTGTACTACATGTACAATATACAAAGTATACTACATGTACACCATACAAGTGTACTACATGTACACCATACAAAGTGTACTACATGTATAATATAAAAAGTGTACTACATGTACAATATACAAAGCATACTACATGTACACCATACAAAGTATACAACATGTACAATATACAAAGTATACTACATGTACATCATACAAAGTATACAACATGTACAATATACAAAGTGTACTACATATACACTATACAAAGTGTTCTACATGTACACTATACAAAGTATACTACATGTACATCATACAAAGTGTACTATATGTACACCATACAAAGTATACTACATGTACACCATATAAAGTGTACTATATGTACACCATACAATATGTACTACATGTACACCATACAAAGGGTACTATATGTACAATATACAAAGTGTACTACATGTACAATATACAAAGTATACTACATGTACAATGTACAAAGTATACTATATACAAAGGGTACACATGTACAATTTACAAAGTGTACTACATGTACACTATACAAAGTGTATTACATGTATAATATACAAAGTGTACACATGTATAATATACAAAGTGTACTACATGTACAACATACAAAGTGTACAATATGTACACCATACAATATGTTCTACATGTACACCATACAAAGGGTACTATATGTACAATATACAAAGTGTACTACATGTACATCATACAAAGTGAACTACATGTACACCATACAAAGTGTACTACATGTATAATATACAAAGGGTACACATGTACAATATACAAAGTGTACTACATGTACACTTTACAAAGTGTTCTACATGTACACTATACAGAGTGTACTACATGTACACCATACAAAGTGTACTACATGTACACCATACAAAGTGTACAACATGTACATCATACAAAGTGTACTACATATACACCATACAAAGTGTACAACATCTACATCATACAAAGTGTACTACATGTACACTATACAAAGTGTACTACATGTATAATATATAAGTGTACCAATGTACAATATGCAAAGTGTCCTACATGTACAATATACAAAGTGTTCTACATTTAATCATACAAAGTGTACTACATGTATAATATACAAAGTGTACTACATGTACAATATGCAAAGTGTACTACATGTACAATATATACAAAGTGTACTACATTTAATAATACAAAGTGTACTACATGTCCAATATACAAAGGGTACACATGTACAATATACAAAGTGTACAACATGTACATCATACAAAGTGAACTACATGTACAATATACAAAGTGTACAACATGTACAATATACAAAGTGTACAACATGTACAATATACAAAGTGTAAAACATGTACACCATACAAAGTGAACTACATGTACAATATACAAAGTGTACAACATGTACAATATACAAAGTGTACAACATGTACAATATACAAAGTGTACAACATGTACAATATACAAAGTGTACTACATGTACAATATACAAAGTGTACTACATGTACAATATACAAAGTGTACAACATGTACACCATACAAAGTGTACTACATGTATAATATACAAAGTGTACTACATGTACAATATACAAAGGGTACACATGTACAATATACAAAGTGTAAACATGTACAATATACAAAGTGTACAACATGTACAATATACAAAGTGTAAACATGTACAATATACAAAGTGTACTACATGTACAATATACAAAGTGTAAACATGAACAATATACAAAGTGTACAACATGTACAATATACAAAGTGTAAACATGTACAATATACAAAGTGTACTACATGTACAATATACAAAGTGTACAACATGTACAATATACAAAGTGTAAACATGTACAATATACAAAGTGTAAACATGTACAATATACAAAGGGTACACATGTACAATATACAAAGGGTAAACATGTACAATATACAAAGTGTAAACATGTACAACATACAAAGTGTACAACATGTACAATATACAAAGTGTACTACATGTACACAATACAAAGTATACTACATGTACACCATACAAAGTGTACTACATGTACACTATACAAAGTGTAAACATGTACAATATACAAAGTGTACAACATGTACAATATACAAAGTGTAAACATGTACAATAAACAAAGTGTACAACATGTACAATATACAAAGTGTACAACATGTACACCATACAAAGTGTACAACATGTACAATATACAAAGTGTAAACATGTACAATATACAAAGTGTACAACATGTACAATATACAAAGTGTACAACATGTACAATATACAAAGTGTACTACATGTACAATATACAAAGTGTACAACATGTACAATATACAAAGTGTAAACATGTACAATATACAAAGGGTTCACATGTACATCATACAAAGTGTACAACATGTACAATATACAAAGTGTACTACATGTACACTATACAAAGTGTACAACATGTACAATATACAAAGTGTACTACATGTACAATATACAAAGTGCACAACATGTACAATATAAAAAGTGTACACATGTACAATATACAAAGTGTACAACATGTACAATATACAAAGTGTACACATGTACACTATACAAAGGGTACACATGTACAATATACAAAGTGTACAACATGTACAATATACAAAGGGTACACATGTACAATATACAAAGTGTACTACATGTACAATATACAAAGTGTACAACATGTACAATATACAAAGTGTACAACATGTACAATATACAAAGGGTACACATGTACAATATACAAAGTGTACAACATGTACAATATACAAAGGGTACACATGTATAATATACAAAGTGTAAACATGTACAATATACAAAGGGTACACATGTATAATATACAAAGTGTACAACATGTACAATATACAAAGTGTACTACATGTACAATATACAAAGTGTACTACATGTACAATATACAAAGGGTACACATGTACAATATACAAAGTGTACTACATGTACAATATACAAAGTGTACAACATGTACAATATACAAAGTGTACTACATGTATAATATACAAAGTGTACAACATGTACAATATACAAAGGGTACTACATGTATAATATACAAAGTGTACTACATGTACAATATACAAAGGGTACACATGTACATCATACAAAGTGAACTACATGTATAATATACAAAGTGAACTACATGTACAATATACAAAGGGTACACATGTACATCATACAAAGTGAACTACATGTACAATATACAAAGTGTACAACATGTACAATATACAAAGTGTACAACATGTACAATATACAAAGTGTACAACATGTACAATATACAAAGTGTACTACATGTACAATATACAAAGTGTACTACATGTACAATATACAAAGTGTACAACATGTACACCATACAAAGTGTACTACATGTATAATATACAAAGTGTACAACATGTACAATATACAAAGGGTACACATGTACAATATACAAAGTGTAAACATGTACAATATACAAAGTGTACAACATGTACAATATACAAAGGGTAAACATGTACAATATACAAAGTGTACTACATGTACAATATACAAAGTGTAAACATGAACAATATACAAAGTGTACAACATGTACAATATACAAAGTGTAAACATGTACAATATACAAAGTGTACTACATGTACAATATACAAAGTGTACAACATGTACAATATACAAAGTGTAAACATGTACAATATACAAAGTGTAAACATGTACAATATACAAAGGGTACACATGTACAATATACAAAGTGTAAACATGTACAATATACAAAGTGTACAACATGTACAATATACAAAGTGTACAACATGTACAATATACAAAGTGTACTACATGTACACAATACAAAGTATACTACATGTACACCATACAAAGTGTACTACATGTACACTATACAAAGTGTAAACATGTACAATATACAAAGTGTACAACATGTACAATATACAAAGTGTAAACATGTACAATAAACAAAGTGTACAACATGTACAATATACAAAGTGTACAACATGTACACCATACAAAGTGTACAACATGTACAATATACAAAGTGTAAACATGTACAATATACAAAGTGTACAACATGTACAATATACAAAGTGTACAACATGTACAATATACAAAGTGTACTACATGTACAATATACAAAGTGTACAACATGTACAATATACAAAGTGTAAACATGTACAATATACAAAGGGTTCACATGTACATCATACAAAGTGTACAACATGTACAATATACAAAGTGTACTACATGTACACTATACAAAGTGTACAACATGTACAATATACAAAGTGTACTACATGTACAATATACAAAGTGCACAACATGTACAATATAAAAAGTGTACACATGTACAATATACAAAGTGTACAACATGTACAATATACAAAGTGTACACATGTACACTATACAAAGGGTACACATGTACAATATACAAAGTGTACAACATGTACAATATACAAAGGGTACACATGTACAATATACAAAGTGTACTACATGTACAATATACAAAGTGTACAACATGTACAATATACAAAGTGTACAACATGTACAATATACAAAGGGTACACATGTACAATATACAAAGTGTACAACATGTACAATATACAAAGGGTACACATGTATAATATACAAAGTGTAAACATGTACAATATACAAAGGGTACACATGTATAATATACAAAGTGTACAACATGTACAATATACAAAGTGTACTACATGTACAATATACAAAGTGTACTACATGTACAATATACAAAGGGTACACATGTACAATATACAAAGTGTACTACATGTACAATATACAAAGTGTACAACATGTACAATATACAAAGTGTACTACATGTATAATATACAAAGTGTACAACATGTACAATATACAAAGGGTACTACATGTATAATATACAAAGTGTACTACATGTACAATATACAAAGGGTACACATGTACATCATACAAAGTGAACTACATGTATAATATACAAAGTGAACTACATGTACAATATACAAAGGGTACACATGTACATCATACAAAGTGAACTACATGTACACCATACAAAGTGTTCTACATGTACAATATACAAAGTGTACTACATGTACACTATACAAAGTATACTACATGTATAATATACAAAGTGTACTACATGTATAATATACAAAGTATACTACATGTACAATATACAAAGTATACTATATACAAAGGGTACACATGTACAATATACAAAGTGTACTACATGTACAATATACAAAGTGTACAACATGTACAATATACAAAGTATACTACATGTATAATATTCAAAGTGTTCTACATGTACAATATACAAAGGGTACACATGTACATCATACAAAGTGAACTACATGTATAATATACAAAGTGTACTACATGTACAATATACAAAGGGTACACATGTACATCATACAAAGTGAACTACATGTACACCATACAAAGTGTACTACATGTACAATATACAAAGTGTACTACATGTACACTATACAAAGTATACTACATGTATAATATACAAAGTGTACTACATGTATAATATACAAAGGGTACACATGTACACCATACAAAGTGTACTACATGTATAATATACAAAGTGTACTACATGTACAATATACAAAGGGTACACATGTACATCATACAAAGTGAACTACATGTACACCATACAAAGTGTACTACATGTACAATATACAAAGTGTACTACATGTACACTATACAAAGTATACTACATGTATAATATACAAAGTGTACTACATGTATAATATACAAAGGGTACACATGTACACCATACAAAGTGTACTACATGTACAATATACAAAGTGTACTACATGTACACTATACTATACAAAGTGCACAACTGTAAATGTACACTATACAAAGTGCACTACATGTATAATATACAAAGTGTACACTTGTACAGTTTACAAAGGGTACACATGTACACTAAACAAAGTGTACTACATGTACAATATACAAAGGGTACACATGTACAGTATACAAAGTGTACTACATGTACACTATACTATACAAAGTGCACAACTGTACATGTACACTACAAAGTATATCACATCTACACTATAGAAAGGGATACAAAGAAAGTTTATTGCGTCACCTTTTCACCATCTGCATTAGTCCGAAGGGTTCTGACTCTCTGACCCGCTAAATATTTTGATGACAGGCGGGTGGAGAGTCAGAATTCCTCATTAGTTAAAAAGTGGAAATTTTACAAACCCCTGCACGGGTCACTGTTGAAGCTGTGTTTATAATATGAAACATTTTCGATCACATGTAAAATAGGTAGCAATGGAAAGAACAGATATTTTTCTACAAACCTACACATTTAATCAAGTCACAGGAGGTCGTAAACTAACTGTCGCCACCCATTTCTAAAAAAATAACCAGTTTCCTCACATCTGTTTGAAAATGGCCGCGTGTCGCGAGATCCATCGAGAATTATATTCTGAACTAACCTATTTTGATCACGTGATGTTAGGCGGCGGCCATTTTCAAACAGATGTCAGGAAACTGGTTATTTTTTAAAAATGGATGACGACAGTTGGTTTACGACCTCCTGTGACTTGATTAAATGTGTAGGTTAGTGGAAAAATATATGTTCTTTCCATTGATACTTAATTTACATGTATTCGAAAATATTTCATATTTTTAAACACGGCATTAAAGGCGACCCGTGCACGGGTCGGTAAAATTTCCACTTTTTTACTAAGCAGGAATTCTGACTCTCCACCCGCCTGTCGTCAAAATATTTAGCGGGTCAGAGAGTCAGAACCCTTCGGACTACATCTGCATGTGACTCAATGAGGGTAGGCCTAATACAAAGAATCATGACCAAAAGGCAAATCCTAAAAAGATCTATATGTACCAAACGAAATATTTAACATTAAGTTCAATACATTAGTTGTATATCATTGTCAACAGACTGAAGACAATAAGACATTTTGACAGAAGTAACTGTTACAAACAGGTACCGTCGCGTACTTTCGGTTTTATTTTCAATTTTAACAAATAATTATTTTTTTACCTGAGGAATGATTTGATCTGGTCACTGCAGTGTTCGAGGTATCCACCTCCGTGCAGAGTCGAGTTGGAGATTAAAAGTAGTCGTCGTGTACCCATAGTATCTGCTGTTTCACTCGGTCACATATAGCCTACCTTGGCGCCTAATGCACTAGAGGAGGGCAAAGTGAAAGCGGAAGTGACGTAAATTCGGAAGTCTTGGTCTTTAGAAGTTGTAGGCAAAGGTCAGGAGATAGGCTAGTCAATCAGTTAAAAAACCTCAAAAAAATTGCAACAAAAGAACTAATGTTATTTTTCGTTAGACTATGTTATTATATACTTGTGGTGAAAAATCGGCCAAAATCGGCCGGTGGGAAAGACATTTTTTGGTATGCAAAATTTCCAGATATTTCCGTTACGCGAGCGCGACGTGTATGGGCCGCCGTAGAATAATATTGCAGACGATGGCAGTATCGTACCGGTGCTATGTTTGGCTGAAATAACAATTTTATTAACATGTTAGAGACGACTGACGGTGAGTAATATATTATGTTATGCATTGATATATAAATATATGAAATAAACATAATAACAGGAAATATTATTGATGGAAAGCTTATAAAAACATCGCAGCGATATTCTAAAAATAGATTGTCACCAACAACGATAAAATGACAAATTTTGGTATTTTGAGATGAAAGAAATCGATTATTTCATAGAACACTGAGAAGAACTAAAATAAATAAAACATATTACATCATTTGAAGCAATATTTCACTGAAAATTTGATAAATATCTATTCGATTGAGGTCTTGACGAAAAAAATAAAGTATGGAAGCCCATACACATCAAAGTTTATATTTGTGTAAATGTAACGAAATTCATTTCACTGCTCAAACACTACCGTTAACTTAATATAAATGCAATAAAATGGTGATATATTGTTAATTTCAGTGTATGTGGCATGGATACAATCTCGTCGCCTTGTTCCATCTGCAAAAAAGATGTTGAGTGTGCCAACTCAGTGACGCTAACATCTAAAGGGTGTGACAGTATTTCAAAAGCAAATGAACTAAGACAAGCCAATGTTTCTGCTGAACCTGGAGATAAAGTCCACATATCTTGTCGGAAATCCTTTACCAACACTAAAGAAATAAACAGAATTTTAAATACTCAAGCTGTCGATATCAAAAAGTCTTCTGCAAACGGTACAGTATTAAGGTCCCAGGGAACTTTCGATTACAAATCTCAGTGCATATTTTGCGGTTTAAGTGCGAAGAAATCAGGACTCAAACGCGGATCAAACGTGTCTGCAATAAAAACTGATAGTTGTGACCAAACATTGAGAGAGTTATGCAGACAACGAGATGATGAATGGGGAAACGAAGTTTTTGGTAGAATTCAATTCACTTCCGATCTTCATGCCTTTGATGCTATTTATCATCATCAATGCAGTGCAAACTTTAGAACATTCAAATCTAAACCAGGAGAATCACAGTCAGCAAAAAAACGTCGACCTTCTACACTCAATGAAAGTTTCCTATATGCTACCACCTTCTTACGAGAAAATGAAGATTCACAGATTAGTATATCGGATCTTGTTGAGAAGATGTCAGAACATTCTGGAGAAGAAAATGCATACGGCCAACAGTACATGAAGGACCGTTTGAAGGAATACTTTGGAAATGATGTTGTGATAACTGAAAAGAACGGGAAGCAAAATATTGTGACACTAACATCAACTGCAAAGTCTATACTGCACGAGTTTTATAAGAGACCTAAATCCAAAAACCAAGAGGAAGAAAAGTGTGCCATTATTAAAACCGCAGTAGCCTTGATAAGAGAAGATGTTCGTGCTGTAGAAGCTTCCAAATCGCATTACCCATCTGCCGAGGAAATTTCATCTACAGAGAAACATAAAGAATTTATTCCTTCCTCACTTCTCGCGTTTATGTCTTCGCTAATTCTGGTGAAAGATAAAGATTTGAAAATATCCTCTATTGGACATGCGATTATGCAGGCTTTCAGACCAAGAAATTTTCTTGCTCCTTTACAAATATCGCTTGGTGTGCAACTTCACCACCAATTCGGTTCCAGATTCCTCCTGGATACTCTGAACAAGCTCGGTTTTTGTGCTTCCTACACAGAGGTTCAGACATTTGAAAGATGCGCAGCAATGGCAAATGCAGAAAGTGATATTTCTATACAAACAGATGGTTGTATACAATACATGGCAGACAATGTTGACCATAACACTAGAACCCTCGATGGTTTTGGGACTTTTCACGGTATGGGAATGTTGGCTGGGATAACTCCGAATTATAAATTTGGCAATATCATCCCAAGACGAATAGTATCAAAGGATCAAATAGCATCTATGGCTAGAATCAACATCCAGCACTACTCAAACGAGAACATCAAAGAGCTTTTATATGAACCATTGAAGACCGTGCATGCTAGAGACAACACTTTTGTATATGAACAATTATACAACATTGTGAGGCCTCTTAAATCACCTATATATGGTTGGTCTGGATTTATGCAAATTATCAGCAAAGGTACTTATCAAGGACAATCATCATTCCAATTTCTGCCTATGATAGATATGGACCCAACAAATTTGTCATGCATATATTCTACTTTAAAGTACATCTCAATGGAAGCAAACAAGGTAGGACGTACTCCCATTTTGACATTTGATCAACCTTTATATTTCAAGGCAGTGTCAATAGTCAATAACGAAGAATTGTCCAGTGACATAAGGAAAATCGTGTTGAGATTAGGTGGCTTTCACACAGAAATGAGTTTTATTGGAAGTATTTGCAAAATCATGCATAACTCTGGACTTCAGGAACTTTTGGAATGCATATATGCAACGAACACAGTTCCGCATATTATCTCTGGCAAAGCTATCGCCCGAGCTGTTCGAGGACTACTACTCATTGCTGCTGCCTTGCATGCTCTGTTGATGAAAGAAACATTTGGGATCAACATTCCTAGTGATTTGGATGAAGGGATACAAAGTCATTCTGATGATGACGAGTTCCTTACAGAATTAGAGACATTGTCCGAAGGTGTAGTAGACGGTCAGATTTCTGTTGCTAGTGTGGCAGAAAATACTCAGTTCCAGCGTGCACAGAAAGCACTGGCAACTGTTAAAGGTACCTTATGCTCTTCTAGGACCTCTCAGTTGTGGCTTAACTTTCTGGAACAAATTGTGCTACTGCAAAACTTCATAAAAGCGGAACGAACGGGCAACTGGAATTTGCATCTGAAGACACTGAAGGAAATGCTGCCTTATTTCGCAGCAACTGGTCACAACATGTACACAAAATCTGTTCATGTTTACCTGTCAAAAATGCAGTCTTTGGAGACAGACCATCCAGATGTGTTCCAGTATTTCCAAAAAGGACACCATGTTCTCAGAAGGAGCGACAGATTCTGGGCTGGATTGTCAACGGATCTCACCATCGAACAGGTATAAGACACTCTTATTTATATTTTTATACTTTGTTTTTTCATGATGATACCAAATTAAGAGCTTAAAGAGTTCATTTTTGTTTAAAGTGCACAGATTGAAACATGTTTGATTTACTTAGGTATTAATGAGAAGTCTCAAGACATCTGGAGGTTTGACTCGGGGTAGAGGCATTGATGAAAATCAAAGAGCACAGTGGATACTGGCAATGCCGTCGTGCGCAGAGTACAATAATGCTATGCAGGATTTAACTGGTATGTTATATGTAATGATTAACGCAAACACAAAACAGCTATAGTACATGCACATGCATACATACCGCTATTTTTATAGTGCTTATAATTATTAAATGTTTAGTCAAAGAATAATCGCAGAATGTATTATTACTGTTTGTTTTACAGGTACGACATACATTTCCAGTGATCAGCACAAAGAATCGTCAGCCGCAAGGATTTCAAGGGATCATACAGATCTACAGTCTCTTATCACATTCCTCATTGACCGGAACCCTTATGCACAATGTGAAACTCTTCGCAACATTGAAACTGGAGAGGTGTCATCAACTAAAGTGAATGCAGACCAGGCTAAAGAAATAGGAGAAAAAATTCTTGAAAGCATGACTGGAAAGGTTGTTTCTGAATTTACATTCAAAAGAGCGGCTCAGATTGTTTGTCTTGGTGCAGAAAACAAATCCCCATCGGATGCCGAGATTCATATTGATCCCCAGGTAATGTTCCAGAGGTGCATTGCAGCGTCAAGAACTCTTTTTGAAGACCCTTCTTCTATTTTCGGTTATGAATTGTCAGCTTTACCACCATCACTCTTTGACAACAATGGTTTGCCACGAGTAGCTACTAAATCACATCTACTGGACTCTATATGGGCAGTAGGAGAATGTTCTAAAGATGTCAACTACGGTCAAGATGTTCATTATATCGTCGATGGTGGTTCACTTATACAGCGGTTGCCGTGGGAAAAGGGAAACACGTTTCAGAACATATATCAGATGTATGTCGACCATATAACGCGAAAATATTCACCTCATGTCACCGTCGTATTTGATGGCTATTCACAGCATCCTTCCACTAAAGATATAGTCCACATGAGACGCACAAAGGGCATTAAATCACCTGATGTGAGTTTCGAACCGCACATGCCATTTAAAGGAAAGAAAGGACACTTTTTGGGGAACACCGCGAATAAGCAAAGGTTCATTGATCAACTTTGCCTCCATTGCCGGTCAAATTCAGTTCCATGTATACAAGCAACTGGAGATGCGGATGTAACAATTGCCTTTACTGCAATCGAATGTAACAAGGAGATGCAAACTGTAGTCTTGGGGGAAGATACCGATCTGCTTGTTCTGCTGCTACATCATTATTCTGACGGAGCGTATGATCTGACATATAAATCGGCAAAATCATCTTTAAAGTTGGAGTCAAAAAGGAAGTGGAACATCAAACAGACGAGGGATTTACTTGGTGTTGGAGTATGTGCAATCCTTCCTTTCATACATGCATTCTCTGGGTGTGACAGCACATCGAGAATGTATGGAATAGGAAAAGCGGCTGTGTTTAAAAAGAGAGCATCTGAACTATTTATATCAAATGCACAAGTATTCATGGACACTGAATCCACAAAAGAAGAAATTAGACAGGCAGGAGAGGAAGTAGCAGGATTACTGTTTGGTGCTCTACCACAAGAGGGAATGAACATTCTTCGGTGGAGAAAATTTGTCTCTAAAACGTCCACGGCCATGTCTTGTGTCCAGATACACACACTGCCGCCCACCTCCGAAGCACTTTATCAACACAGTCTCCGTGTGTTCTACCAGTGCCAGGAGTGGTCAGGAAACACATTAGATGCACTAAACTATGGATGGAAAGTCAAAGGAAGTAAACTATTTCCGGTGTACACAACAGCTGCCCCAGCACCACAAGACCTTCTCAAAATCATCCGTTGCAACTGCAAACAGCATTGTGACACCATGAGATGTTCCTGTCGTAAAAATGGATTATGTTGTTCAACTGCGTGCGGAGAATGCCACGGTCTGAACTGTACAAATAGCGACGACATTGCTGTGAATGATTTGCACGAGGAGGCCTAATGTGTTTACTGGTTATCTTCAATCCAGGAAGATAATAAATACACTTGTTTACCAAGATGTCAGTACAGATTTAACTGTAAGAAACGTTTTGATCACCGTTTGATCATGATATTAGTTCTGTCCTATATAATGACCTGTACATGAACGTTCCCGCCATATCTTAAAGTCATATTTTGGGAAATACTATTGTATATACGGTTTTATTCCATAGAAATAAGCTCAGAACGTACATGCAATATTTCTGTTTGTATATAAAGATAATTGCAATTCTTATTATTTCTAATGCTAATAAGCGTCGTTGATTATATAGAAAATGTAGTGTGTCCTATATACTGACCCCAAAAAGAGGCTTCCCGCCATTTTTGAATGGCCGATTTTTTACCAGTGTTTCATATGACCCTATTCTGTTAAAATATACAGTAAAAGCTTTTGTTGCAATTTTTTTGAGGTTTGTCTAATTCAGGGCTAAATTGACTACTGGATAAGCCCGGCAGATACGAATCTAATATTATAGTGTATTGAAACATGTGATTATATAGATATCAATTACAAATAAACTATGGGATAGATCTTACATTTTAATTGAGCTCTAGAGTGAAGCAAATTGTGAGTTTAAAAAAATAAAGAAAACTGAATCGTCCGTCAATAGCTTGCCTGCACTTCAATGTACATTCTACATGTAGCTTTGGGCCTAAATCAGGATGTTCATTAAAGCAATTTAATATCATCTCAACTTTAGATAAAAATGACCCCTCAATGATCATAGAGGCTAGATCTATATGTCTATGTGAACATTGAGGTCATATGTACGTCCCTGATTGAGGGGGGGGGGGCATTTTTATCGGAAGCCCAAGGATCGATACTTGGTCATCTTTTGTTTGTTATATAGATTAATATATATAAATGTGACTGACTTATTTTTCCAATATATATATATATGTTTACTGACGACACGAAAATCTTCAAAATAATCACCAAATCGGAGAATGAGGATCTGTTCCAGACAAATTTGGACGTAATGGGGGGAATGGGGTATGGCTTGAATGAAATGTTAATATATTTATAAATGAAACAACAAAATCATACAGTATACATGTAATTAAACTGGAAACAACGGATAATTGTCATTGACAAACCGTTAAAGAGGCATCCGCGAAAGTAAGCTTTTATCGTATTTTTTTTCAAAATATTACACACATCGAGTTGGTATTTTTATGGATTACGACGATCGGATTTTGCTGATATGTATCATAAAATGAATAATTTCAAAATAACTAGTAGAATTTCTACCCGTCTGGCCAGACGCTTCAGAATGGGGTTTCCACCTACCAACGCATGCGCAGTGAGCGCCGTTTCCATTGTATTATAACTACTCAGAGACTTACACGTCTCTGAACTACTGAGCGAAAAGTTGCCGAGTGGTCAAAATATGACGCAAGACTACGTTACGGAATCATATTGAGAGATGGAAAGTATTCAAAGGAGAAACTACATGCTCTATTGCGTGTATGTTACATATTTATTCTGTGTAATGGTTTATGCACAAATAAAGCTTTGATTTGATTTTGGGGCTACCCAAGGGGAAACTGTTTCAGTCCTCTCTTGCAAGAACTGCGAGTGTAATTAAACTTAAGAGTTTGTTTTATAATATTCCCGTTATAATATTTTATGTTCCAGACTTTTTCAAATGCAATATATACCGTAACAGAACAGTCTTTTGATTACGTTTTAAAACGGGACATGCGACCGAGGTATATACGACTTCAAATTGGACAAAGGGAATCACGCGTGAAAAATACCTAATCTATAAATTGGTGAAGGTACAAAATTAATATCATTGGGTTGCGACCCTGGTTTTGAATTTGATACAAAAATATATACATAACGGGGGGGGGGGGCATATACAATATGTATTTTCATGCCTGCAGTTTTGTTGTTTGTTTGTTTTTTAAAAGGTTAATGTCCCTTTACAAGACAATAAAAAGTTGTAAAAAGAAAGCGGAATTATCATAACATATCCATAACGGGTAGTTGTAAGCTGGATAGATTTTAAATGAATATGAATGTATGCATAGATAGTCTTGAAAAAAATCCTCAAGACAATGAGTTGTAAAAAAATCGCAAACATTTCATGTCATTTTATTTTTGTACTTTTCAATGCATACTACATACCTTTTATGAAATCATATGAAAAGTTGGATTCGTGAATATTACCTTTTACATAAGGTGTGTACCATGGCCCGTATTCCGTACCCATGTGTACCGGTCTCGGTCAGGTAAATATAATATAGATAATTCCTGGTGTCGATAAATGATACCGATATGCCGGTAATTACTCTTCATTTGAATATCGGTATGTGTGCAGTTGATGTCTGATTATAATGTGAACGTGATTCAATAAGTTTATACACGGACTTTGTCTCTGTTTCATCTGTCGTATACATTACGCGTCCCATCACTCATGGCCCCTTTGTAAAACCTGTCACGTTGCGTCATCACCGCTTTATCGGGGCTTTCCCGAGGAATGCAATTTTGCAAGTGTTTGATATAAACATTTTGAGCGGACTTTGAATATTGGAATAGCAGGAAAATATAATTATAATCAAGAACAGGCATATATATATAGGCTCGCGGGATGCCCCTTTAAACTTCGAAGACCACATAAGCCAACGAGTGAAAATAAGACTATGTTTGTTGTTATTAGGAGCTCATTCCAGTTTTAAGATAAGCTAAATTAGAACCACTCTTCAAGTTTCGTGTTAATGCTAGAGCAGTTTGGTCCCCGTACATGGTAAAGTGAAATACAATGTATAGAGACAAACTGAAAAGTGTACAGCGTCGCGCTACAAAAATGTGAAAAATAGCTCAAGAGGTAACTCAAAAAAGGTCTGTCCATGTCAATCCTGACGAGTAACTATTCAAAGTTCACAATTTGGTCAGTCAATGCCTGGAACAGCTTTCGGAAAATGTCGTATCCGCCCCAAAAACATGTATGCACAGAATAGATAAAGTTTGGCAATACCAAGAACTTTATTATAATTACAGTAAGGGCAATCATAACTTGAATATAAAACAAATTCCAATTTGAGTCCGGTGTAGAAAATGAACTCCTCCTGGAAATAAACTTTAAGGGGTATTACTATGGACATTTCATCTACAATTTGTTGGCCAATATTAGAATTTGAAAACTGTAATACCACAAACCGTTTGACGTTTAAATGGCAGAGGAGTATATAAAAATGATGTAACAAACTGTTTAATTCGTGTATTGCAATAATTAATACTTTGTTGGTAAAACCTGTTTATCAGATATCAGAACCGCAGAGACAAAGACTTATTTATTCATTTGAAATAAAACATGAACTTCGTGTGTTACCATCCAGGAAAGGAAACCTACCTTTAAAAAAAATAGAATACTCTTCCTACAATGTATTTCACTTTCATTCGTCATTTCTATATTATGCCACAAATTGTGGCCGAATGTCTCACGCAATACCGCTTAAAATGCGTAATATTTAGACTTGAGCAGTGTAGTGTTATGATATTTTGAATGTGTATTATGTGTATACCATTGCCTTATATAGACAATATACGTACTCCATCGTGTTCGGTAAATGGACTTATCAGTGACATTGAGGTCATGGGCGTTATTCACGACGACACCGATCCTGACCTCCCCATTCGATTAACCTCAAGATTTTACATTGTTCTTGTAGTAACTTCATCTAGGTCGAAGCATGACGGTGTATTGCACAATCGTTGGAAGGATCGAGTTTCTGAACTTAATTAATCTGGTAGCTTTCACATGTCTTTCGTTACTTTTTATCTTATAAATATCGATAAACATATTTGGATGATAATGTATTTATATGATAGGTTTTGACAACCCAACCCTTGGTATTTCTTACCTCAGGTCGAGCGGTGTCTTCCCACTCAGCCAACATATCCTATTTTAGTATAGGGCACAGGTAGTGTTGTTACAGGGTAAGAACAATAGCTATATAGGTACTAATTACAGGTAAGGCTATAGTCTTTTTTTGGAAAGTGCCTAATTCTTACGTAACAACTTATCTGAAGAATTATTTTGAACTTCAACTTATTTACTTTATTTTATTTTTTTAAAAAATCGATGTTTTAAATGAGAATACATTTACAACATTCAACAAAAATTCAATGTGTATATAGAGAAAAGATTAAAATAATTATTTAAACAAGCCTTGATTACTTACATAGGTTCCTTGAAGTCTTGAAAATGTTCGAATTTATAGATTATAACTTGATAATATACATACACAATAGAACCAATTTAATTCAAAATACTCTGTTTGGAACTTACGTATACAACTACAATGTATTATATTTTAATTAAATTTTGTATCATTTGAGTACAAATATATTCATAAGTTCAGTTTTGAGTTTATTACTCTTATTACTATTCGTTGAGTAATATTAGTTTGGGATAAAAAAATCTCCAACAAGAAAGCAAAGAAAAAAAGTACCAATAAATCAATAATAACAAATTCCACCTCCCTTGTTTTAACTCGTTAATAATCAAAGTTAAAATTCTTTGATAATGTTGTTTAGAAGTTTGTACATCTCGTCGTTAACATGATTGATTAATGATATATTCCACAATATTCAATTTTTCTTTTAAAAGAAAACGAATTCTTTCGAAAGCCAGTTTGATTTTATAATGCTTCATGGTTCCTGCAAGCAACTGTTCGTCATCTTACCCCAATAAAAAATTTCATAAAAGAGTTTGACATACAGATCGATAACTGATACCCCTCATGGTAATTGGTACTATATATATCACTGATACATCACGATAACTGATACCCACTCACGGTAATTGGTACTATATATATCACTGATACATCACGATAACTGATACCCACTCACGGTAATTGGTACTATATATATCACTGATACATCACGATAACTGATACCCCCTCATGGTAATTGGTACTATATATATTACTGATACATCACGATAACTGATACCCACTCACGGTAATTGGTACTATATATATTACTGATACATCACGATAACTGATACCCCTCATGGTAACTGGTACTATATATATCACTGATACATCACGATAACTGATACCCCTCACGGTAATTGGTACTATATATATCACTGATACATCACGATAACTGATACCCACTCACGGTAATTGGTACTATATATATTACTGATACATCACGATAACTGATACCCCTCATGGTAACTGGTACTATATATATCACTGATACATCACGATAACTGATACCCCTCACGGTAATTGGTACTATATATATCACTGATACATCACGATAACTGATACCCACTCACGGTAATTGGTACTATATATATCACTGATACATCACGATAACTTATACCCACTCACGGTAATTGGTACTATATATATATCACTGATACATCACGATAACTGATACCCACTCACGGTAAATAGTACTATATATATCACTGATACATCACGATAACTGATACCCACTCACGGTAATTGGTACTATATATATCACTGATACATCACGATAACTGTTACCCCTCACGGTAATTGGTACTATATATATCACTGATACATTACATTGTACATCACGATAACTGATACCTCTCACGGTAATTTGTACTATATATATCACTGATACATTGTACATCACGATAACTGATACCTCTCACGGTAATTGGTACTATATGTATCACTGATACATCACGATAACTGATATCCCCTCACGGTAATTGGTACTATATATATCACTGATACATCACGATAACTGATACCTCTCACGGTAATTGGTACTATATATATCACTGATACATCACTATAACTGATACCCCTCACGGTAATTGGTACTATATATATATATCACTGATACATCACGATAACTGTTACCCCTCACGGTAATTGGTACTATATATATCACTGATACATTACATTGTACATCACGATAACTGATACCTCTCACGGTAATTTGTACTATATATATCACTGATACATTGTACATCACGATAACTGATACCTCTCACGGTAATTGGTACTATATGTATCACTGATACATCACGATAACTGATATCCCCTCACGGTAATTGGTACTATATATATCACTGATACATCACGATAACTGATACCTCTCACGGTAATTGGTACTATATATATCACTGATACATCACGATAACTGATACCTCTCTCGGTAATTGGTACGTCGCGTTATATAACTATTCAATTATATATACATCACTGATACATCACGATAACTGTTACCCCTCACGGTAATTGGTACTATATATATCACTGATACATTGTACATCACGATAACTGATACCTCTCACGGTAATTTGTACTATATATATCACTGATACATTGTACATCACGATAACTGATACCTCTCACGGTAATTGGTACTATATATATCACTGATACATCACGATAACTGATACCTCTCTCGGTAATTGGTACGTCGCGTTATATAACTATTCAATTATATATACATCACTGATACATCACGATAACTGATACCTCTCACGGTAATTGGTACTATATATATCACTGATACATCACGATAACTGATACCTCTCACGGTAATTTGTACTATATATATCACTGATACATTACATTGTACATCACGATAACTGATACCTCTCACGGTAATTGGTACTATATATATCACTGATACATCACGATAACTGATATCCCCTCACGGTTATTGGTACTATATATATCACTGATACATCGCGATAACTGATACCTCTCACGGTAATTGGTACTATATATATCACTGATACATCACGATAACTGATACCTCTCTCGGTAATTGGTACTATATATATCACTGATACATTACATTGTACATCACGATAACTGATACCTCTCACGGTAATTGGTACTATATATATCACTGATACATAACGATAACTGATATCCCCTCACGGTTATTGGTACTATATATATCACTGATACATCGCGATAACTGATACCTCTCACGGTAATTGGTACTATATATATCACTGATACATAACGATAACTGATACCTTTCACGGTAATTGGTACGTCGCGTTATATTACTATTCAATTATATATACATCACTGATACATCACGATAACTGATACCTCTCACGGTAATTGGTACTATATATATCACTGATACATCACGATAACTGATACCCTTCACGGTAATTGGTACGGTATATATCACCAATACATCACGATACGATAATTGATATTCATCACGTGAACTATTTAATCACTATAACTGTAAAAGATGCGTTGATTAAGGTGACTGACACGCTTTAGCTGTAGGGAATTTCCCTTTAGCTCGACTCATCAGCGGTAGAGCATCAGACTGGAGAGCCAATGGTCGCGGGTTCGAGCCCCAGGGACGGCACTATCTATCGCTTTTCCTCGTCCTGTTGCATAACCACATACGTATCTAGCATCTAATCTAGCAACCAAGTATTTAGATTAAATGATTCTGTCTTTTATTTTCTACAATATTGCATCAAGTCTACGATCTCCGTCATCTTGAAACTTAGTGGATAAGTGACGTCATTCTGAAGTAAATGTATGAGGGAACGCGCTTACGTTTTAAAGAAAAGGGGGAAGTCTGTATAGCGATAGAGAGACGCAGGTTTAAACTGAAGATTTGTGAATTGATACAATTACCAATTGTAATTCCATGCAGCTAGTGGCAGGAAGTTCCAGCCAATTTTCAAATCTGGGTCTAGATGAGAGATTTTCGTTGATTTCTGATGTTGATTTTATTATATATGGCATGGTCTGTGGATTTGTTTTATTCACATGGTCGTGATGACACTATTAATAAGGTTTACATAAGAATTAAGTAGAGTTTTCAGAACATAAGTATAGGTACAGGTGCTTGAACAATATATTATAAAGCTTTATACGTCTCTGGTTTAAGAGCTGTTTGAAGTTGGAGCTTAATTATTTACGACGTCACATATTTTCTATGAAATTAGCATCGACGTCAGGGGAGACGTCCAGTTCACAGATTTCAGTACATCAACAATAAAGCAAGCAGACGATATCTGCATTAAAAATGTGTTTTGGAAACTCCAATCAAGTATGAAATTTACAAAACAAAAAATTATTTGAATAGGCAGGGACGTCACTATTGATTCTTGTTTTATGAGAACGTATTCACATATAGTTTGCTTATTTAAATTTCAGAAAATGATATATTTAACTTACACCTTTAAAATTATATGGCTGCTCAAAGTTTATCTGTTGGTCTGATTTGGAGCTGATTTTAAATAAAATTGAATGATTCATCGATTTATGTGAACAATATTTCATAAATACCTTCAGCATATGCTGAAATGTGCATTAAATTATTTTCTATGTTATTACATAAGTAAGTTTTTCTTAACAAAAAATAAAACATTTGACAAGATACCTCCATTATATTACTTGAAATTAGGTAGATGAAAACCACATTTGGTGCAAATTTGACTTGACCACTAAAATTGGCTAAGTCCACGTTTTTCAACAACAAAATTGTGAATATCTTTCTTGTTTTTTGCTGGATTTTGAAATAATTTGGCAGTAATTACCACCATGACGTAGCCTTCTGGATATTAAAAAGTAAATTTAAATTTATGATTGATGTCAACTTTAAATAAATTGATTTTTCATATTCTGATAATGGAAATGAATGGTGGGATACTTAATTTTTAATGAAAATACTAAAGTAAAGGAATCTTAACTTCAAATTAATCTCATGAAATCATAAGTTTTATGGTGGTTCCATTGGAAAAATTATATTCAAATCGGACAAGACATATTCGAAAAAATATGATTTATGTTGGTCGTATTGATGGACTTTGCCATTTTGTAGTGTTCAGGCAAAAATGCACGAATTGAAGTTTTTACCGTCAGTTATTAAATATACTTTTTGAGAGAACTTGCCAAATTTATTGTTTCTTAACAATATAAACAATACACAAAAGGATATGAACTGATTGGAAGCATTTGCTTTTCTTTTTATCAAAATATTTGTTAGAGAAATACGGATATTGTTCATGTAGGCATGAAATAACACCAAATTGGTTCAACTGGTCAATTAAGAAGTGTCATATTATTTGTTTACATAAAAATATACCAATTCTTATTAAATAAAATTAGTTAATATGTTTTGGTTTCAGCAACTAATTGTAGATTAAGTTTGTTTAGAGTCAGATATTTTTTATCTTTTCAATTCAAAATGAGCAAAAACATCAATATTGTTAAATTAAACCAAAAAAATAGCCATTTTGATAGTTAATTTTAATCGTTGATAGATTGCTTTTGGTGACTAATTTTGGTTATTCTGAGCTCTACTCAATTTGGTCTTCATATACAATTAATTTCATATGTTAATTATTGTAAAATAGCTTAATATTTCACTTCAAAAACTGCCATATATGTAATTTTTCTTGTTTCTAGACCAAAAAAAGGCTAAACAATTTGATTTCCCAAATTTTGATCGATGTAGACTTTTTTCCTGTCATTGTACAAATGATAACCATTCCAAAAACCAAAAAATAAATTCTTTTGCAATTAGTTTGCGGTAAGGCCTTTTTTTTGCTAAAATGACTGGACTTTATACCGTGTTATACATCCATTTTACTAGTAGACACTACATGTAGAGCAATTTTTTATTATGCTAATATTGGTAATTCGGGGTATCTCGGGATTGTTCCTATTTCGCAAGCGTTTCATGGTTTAGTAACCTCTTGTGTCAACACTATATATACTACTAGACCTGCCGGTGAGCGATTCGCGAGGGTGAACGGAGCCGTCTGATCAGCTGTATCGACCATGGCGTGGACGAGTGTTTTTGTGTGGACAATATGTGTCTGTTTGACGTATGGTCAGCAAGATTCTTACTCAAGTATCATGGAGGGACTACAAAATCTACCAGAACGAGCGGCACAAACGCAACTTCTTCAGTCCCAGATAATGAATTCGGATTACACAAAGCCCGGAGTTCGTCTGTATTCAATGATCTCGATGTTGTCCCCGTTGTATAGAGACAGCTTTCTGTCCTCACTCGAAGCTGCACTCCCCCTCCTGAGGCCAATACCCCAATACAATGTATCAGAGACATGTCTGAATCACACAGAAAAAATCGTAATGGGGTTAGTGGATCGACAGATGTGGAGTTTCAGAAGTAAGTTGAAGCTGCTTTAGAAACGTGTTACATTTTGACCCCAGAATTATATATATATATATATATATATAGTCTCTAATATTAAACCACTGTCTCTGCAGACAGATTTTTTAAATACAATAGAGAGAAAGAAAATATAAGATACCTCCTGAATTTGTAAAGTATATTAGTGATAGCCTATAATTAAAGATTAAAGTATGTTTAGAATGAACATGCATTTTACCAATAGGCCTATTGTATATTCTATTACGTCGTGTAATATTCAGCAGGGTTTGCGTTGAAGCCGTCTCTATATATCTTTTTCAAGCATAGAAACTGAAAAGGACCCAAATAATTTTCAGTATAATTCCCATTTTAACTAAGCAGAAGGACCCCATTGATTTAGGAAAGGATCCGATTTATAAGATACCCAGCGCGAACCCTGATTAAGTTATAGTATTTTATATTGGTACCATTTAGATTTTACTTGTGATAATGACTTAAACCATGGACTTACATATATATAGATAGCATCTAAATAAAAAAAATAATGTCATGCTTTAATTACAAGCTATATAACTAACAGTTATTTTTTCAATATACATGTAGGCCTATATATTATCTGACAATATTATTGAATATACCTGGCTATTTTACAGTCTATATATGGCGATGTGTACAGTACTCTGACTCACATGCGGATGCAAATATACATGATAATATCTCATCTCATTCAATGATGAAATAAATATCACAGTAAAAATATATCCGATACACAAAATGTCTTAATATATATATGTGATTGCAAAGAACTTAGATGTATACATATATTGTTTATATAATGTTTAAAAAATGTATTGATATTATTTTTTTTTACTGTTGTCAAATTATTGATTACTAAAAAGTTTGTGACATATAATAATTACCTTCAAGGGAGTGCTTTTGATCAGGGGAAGATAATCAAGGTAGATGTATGTTTGATAAATTGGTACAGTATAATGTTCAAATGATTGCTACACCTTCGCTCTCTTTACCCCTGGAATATGTCATGGCAAAACTGAAGGCTGTACATGCAGGCCACTTTGTTGATTAGACAAGAAGACTGCATGGTTCGCGATTCAACCCTTTGATGTACATGTACATCAAAATAATCTCATGCTCACATAATGGTTAGAATTGACAAGCTTTGAAGCTGTGCAGTGTCGGCTCCTTTGTAGTCTTCAATGGATATAAGTCATCAGCTTTGCAATTGGTCAGATTTTTTTACCTGAATGTGCCTTCAGTTTTGCCATGACATATTCAGGGGTGAAGAGAGCGTAGATGAGCGTAACCCCTGGATACAGAAGATGCATATGTAAGAAACTGACTGTCACTGAAAGAGTTAATCACATAATTTCTCATCAATCTTGTGGCTGGAACATGTACCTTAATTATCATGATGCTCAAATGATGTTTTTTTTGTGCAACATTACAAATTTGAAATGTTTTTATTCCCTTAAATTGTCACAAGTTGTGTGTATTACTAGAGGGTATTACACATCCACTCAGTCCTACTGTGTACGTCTCTGAAGGCAGCTGGTAGTATACCTCTTGAGATGGCAGAGTGTGTGATACACTTAAATTAGTTATGCTGCTTTTTTTTAATAGATCGAGTTAAATATATGGCCATTGTTCATTTTTATACTAAATTTTGTCATGATGATGATGAACACATTAAATGAAATATTAATGATTGACAGTTTTCATCTGTGTGTGACTGCAGCCAGGGCTGAAAGCTGTGGAGGTCGTTTGTCCCTGACAAAGTACAGTGTAATAGTGCAACAGTACAGGGTCAAATACAGGGTCCAGATTTACCTATGAGTTTGAGGTAACCCGAGAATGTTAAAAAAGTACAAGAAATGGTACTCCTGCTAACTGTGCACTCTCAAACTGAGTGATCACTATCATGAATTGAGGGCGGGGCTATACACATTTGTACAGTACCTTTTCATATCTGCCAGGCGTCAAAGACAAACAATTAGCAAACAGTACACACACCAATTCTTTATTTGTCTCAAAATATATTGTACACGTATTATAAATAACACCGAAACACAAATGATGGAGGAAGACATTTTTTGCATCATCCATGTGGCCTCTTTCCGTGTTATTTATAAATATATTAAATACAGTGTATCATATACATGTACACTTCATTAGTGTTGTTCATCCGAAGGTTAAAATGTGAATTTCCTGTAGTAATTGTACCTTGTTTGGTACCAATATTATATATGTACACATACTTAAAGTTGGTATATATTGATAAATATTATGTAGTATATAAACCTTACTTATTTTTGGAGCGATATAGAAAATATATTGTACTCTACTTCAGTGGCTAAGGCATTGGAAAAACAAGAATTAATTGTTCTAATTGTAGAATTAATGTTTTCATATGTTTTTTATTATATTGAATGCTTTAAAATTTTGTAATAAAATAACACATCCCTCTCACCATGCACAAAACAATAACACGAGATGTGTTATTGTGATCCTAGTTGCATTGAAAACCAAAGAAAAGATTCTTTGTAATTTTTCTAAAAAGTTGGACTTGTGTTAGACATGGCTGTCCAATGTTGGTGAACCATTTTACTAATGTTCAGTTAATTTGTCCCTAAATCATCGAGATAAAAAAATCAGTAGATCGTCACAAAAAAATACGAAGAACAGAATTTATTTAATTATGATGGCCATGCAAGGGCAATACTGTACTAGGAAGGAGTAAACAAATATGCCTTCACCAGGATTCCAACTTGTGACCCTTAGGTCTCTAGTCACACACCCTATACAGACCGTTTGTTAGAGGAGGCTAGAGAAATGACCTTTACTATCAACTTCTCCATTACTCCCTCCTTCTTTCACATTAAGTCTTTGACCCCAAAGACAACAACAACCTAGATTCAGTATCTCCATGGAAACATCTCAATCTCCTATAACGTTTACCTTTGTAGTGGTCACGGCACCAAATCTGTACTAGGAAAGACTAATGTAACTGTCCCCATTGGGGTTCAAACTAGCCACACTTCAATGTCTAGTTGAAATTTCCCAAAGTAGTTATCAAAGACATAGTGTACTGTTTCTGGTACAAACATTATGCCCCATTATCCTAAACTCCAACGAAAATGTGGACCATGTGTTTAAATATAAACATTATTGTATGCTAGTATATATATATATATATATTATGTTGTCCTGTTCACAGAACTTTCAATTTCTTTCTGTATGCTGGTATATAATATGTTGTCATGTTCACAGAACTGTCAATTTCTTTCTGTTTGCTGGTATATATATGTTGCCCTGTTCACGGAACAATCAATTTCTTAATTTTGACCCTATAAACAAAAACTGTATTACAGTAAGTGTACATATTTTAGCGGTAATCTAAACTTTATAATTGCACTTTAAATTGCTATTTTTGTACATTGCTTTCTATGCCAAATATCGCAGTTGCACCAATTTATCATTGTTTAAAATAAGTTATTAAATCAAGTTATGCTAAAACATTTGAGTTTACCAAAACAAGTCTGTTTGCAGTACTTCTGTATGTTAATTGTTAATGTGGTGTAACATAACCATCGTGTTGTTCCCTTCATGCATTAGATGAAGTTAAACTGGACTGGTTGATGGTCAATGGCCAGATATCTCTATTGTTTGAGCATTCTTTGGGTGTTTGATTAAGGTCCCTGCTCCAACCCTAGCCTCCTGTAACAGCTTTTGCCTGTGACCAACCCTTGTTTCAAGTATTTGTTGTATTCTTGGCAAGAGGATACTCATATCTTTGTTGTGTCCTCTTGGGCGAAGACTTAATAAACGGAGGGAGGAATGTAGTGTTGATCGTCGGTGACCAGATATAGCCCAGTTGGTTGAGCATCTGTCTAGATTTTTGAAGGTCTTGGTCTTGCTGTTTTCCTCGCCTGTTATGTGCTGCTTTCTGTGATGTCTGTTACTATCAATGTGTGCCTTGTTAACTTGTCCCTACATAACTATGTCAATGTGTTGTCCTGTCATACATGTATCTATGTTAGTTTTATGCTGCGATTGCCCCACATAACTATGTGTGATGTTATTAATTTGTTGCCCTTTTTCAGTGTTGGATGCCGTAGGCAAGCCTCCTAGTGCTCTATTGAATTTCAACCTGAACTGGTTTGGATCGTACGAAGAGTGTAAAAATATTACAATCCCAGCCTTCCGAGGGAAGTACTGCTCTGTCAACTTTCCGCTGGTTAAAGCTGACAATAACCCAGACCAAGTTCCTGTAAGTATACTTATGTAATAGGGCGAGGAAAAGTGATAGTGCCGTTGCTGGGGCTCAAACCCGCGACTCTTGGCTGTCCAGCCAGTTGCTCTACCGACTGAGCTGAAGGGAAATCCCTACAACTCACGCTTGTAAGGCAATCTAATCAACGTACATCATCTATACTTAAAATGTGTCGTAGCTTGCCAACTCTCCTACAAGTATCTGCTTTCTAAAGTTACTTGCATTGCTCCTGTTTGTTGATATATTTGGTATGTGTTTAACACATAAGCCGGGCCTTAATATTGTATCCACTGACCCAACTGTAGCAGCAACGACATGTTTACTAAATGGCAATAATGTTAAACAACGTTACTCCATTTTTGTTTTTGGTAACCTGTAATCTGCATAACTTGTGCTGACCTTGATTAATGCAATCAAATTTTGTCTTGCATTTTATGTCATTACTATACCCCCCATTTAGGTAAGGGAAGTATCAAGGTTAAAGGGTCAAAGATCGCGGGTTGGGGTTTGTGGGTGGCGGGTTGGGGTTTGTGGGTTGCGGATGGGGGTTTGTGAACCCCTGCTCACTTTGCCTTTTGTCACTATATGACATTGATTTCAATGAAATTTGGAAGGGGGTATCCCTCATGTAAGTCACATTAAGCCTCCAGACAAGTAGGGGCTAGCTCCAAGGTTAGGGGTCACAAAGGGGTATGACATGGCAGATCTTTTAAAATGTGATGCTCTTGATCAAATGATCAGATTTATTTTAATCCATATACAGTATTGTTTGGTCAATATCTCCAAAGTGTGTGAATGAAAATGAAATCCGTCAATAAATGTGCGACTGAGAGGTACATGCTAATTAACTAACATAGGGTACAGTGTACAATTTCATATAAATGACTCACCTTGGTGAGGCCTTGTGTTATGTATTAAAATACTGTGTATCAAGTTATTTTAGCGAGTGCTTAATTTTCGTTATGTTCACGGCAAAAAAAAAAAAAATATATATCACTAAAATTGGTTTCATTATACAGTATGAGGATACAGTACAAGATGAAACCATTAGTGTAAAATGCTTGGTAAAACTGTGGAATCTCCTCAAAGCATGATATGATGTATCTTTAGTGGCTATACAACGTCATATTGTCGTGCTACTGTATCCTTCGAGATAACATTTGATGCAATACCCGAAGGCTTTCAACCAATATAATTGTTCATTACCCATTTTTTGTGTTGTATATGAAACTTATGCTAAAATTACAAAATATAGCTGCATCAACGCTAAAATAAAATACCCCAAATATGAAACCTGTGAATTTGTAGGGAAAACGCGAGATTTAGCATGGGCTAAAAAAATGATATATACGGTAGGTCACCTTTGACCAAACATTTTTGACCTTTGACCTACAATGTATACATCAATTTACAAGGTTGTCCAGGCTCCCTTATAATCCTATTCATCACTTGAGTTTCATACTGAGTATGGGTTCACTTTCATGAGAAGGTCTGTCATGTAGCTAAAGTAGGTCACTCTGACCTACATTTTGACATTTGACCTACAACAAATTAAAAGTTTGTATGGCCTCTTTCTTGTATAATACTTAGCACTTGAACTTACACTTAGGGTACTTTTTTGTTTTCAGATTGCCATGGGAATGATGACAGGTGTCAACATTGGTGTGTGTGTGCCTGATAGCTGTAGTGCTGTGGATGTTTCCAACCTCATAAATACAGGTAAAACACAGCCTATCCAACCTCATCAATACAGGTAAAACACATCCTGGCCAACCTCATAGATACATGTTCATGTAAAACACAGCCTGTCCAACCTCATCAATACAGATAAAACACAGCCTGGCCAACCTCATCAATACAGATAAAACACAGCCTGGCCAACCTCATAGATACATGTTCATGTAAAACACAGCCTGTCCAACCTCATCAATACAGATAAAACACAGCCTGGCCAACCTCATAGATACATGTTCATGTAAAACACAGACTGTCCAACCTCATCAATACAGGTAAAACACATTCTGTCCCACCTCATAGATACATGTATAAAAAGCCGGTCCAACCTCATCAGTACAGGTAAAACACAGCCTGTCCAACCTCAACAATACAGGTAAAACACAGTCTGTCCAACCTCATCAATACAGGTAAAACTCAGTCTGTCCAACCTCATCAATACAGGTAAAACACAGCCTGTTCGATGCTTCTTACTTCATCAATACAGGTAAAACTCAGTCTGTCCAACCTCATCAATACATATAAAAAAAGGTCTTTACAACCTCATAGATACAGGTAAAACACAGTCTGACCAACCTCATAAATACAAGTAAAACACAATCTGTCCAACCTCATAGATACATGTAAAACACAATCTGTCCAACCTCATAGATACATGTAAAACACAATCTGTCCAACCTCATATATACATGTTAAACACAGTCTGTTCAACCTCATAGATACATGTAAAACACAATCTGTCCAACCTCATAGATACATGTAAAACACAATCTGTCCAACCTCATAAATACAGGTAAAACACAGTCTGTCCAAACTCATCAATAAAGGTAAATACCTCTGTCCCACCTCATCAATACAGGTAAAACATAGTCTGTCCAACCTCATCAATACAGGTAAAACACAGTCTGTCCAACCTCATAGATACAGGTAAAACACAGTCTTTCCAACCTCATAGATACATGTAAAACACAATCTGTCCAACCTCATAGATACATGTTAAACACAGTCTGTTAGATGTTTCTTACCTCATCAATACAGGTAAAACAGAGCCTATTAGATGTTTCTTACCTCATCAATACAGGTAAAACACAGCCTGTTAGATGTTCTGACCTCATCAATACAGGTAAAACACAGCCTGTTAAATGTTCTTACCTCATCAATACAGGTAAAACACAGCCTGTTAAATGTTTCTTACCTCATCAATACCGGTAACACACAGCCTGTTAGATGTTCTTACCTCATCAATACAGGTAAAACACAGCCTGTTAGATGTTCTTACCTCATCAATACAGGTAAAACACAGCCTATTAGATGTTCTTACCTCATCAATACAGGTAAAACACAGCCTATTAGATGTTCTTACCTCATCAATACAGGTAAAACACAGCCTATTAGATGTTCTTACCTCATCAATACAGGTAAAACACAGCCTGTTAGATGTTCTTACCTCATCAATACAGGTAAAACACAGCCTGTTAAATGTTTCTTACCTCATCAATACAGGTAAAACACAGCCTGTTAGATGTTTCTTACCTCATCAATACAGGTAAAACACAGCCTGTTAGATGTTCTTACCTCATCAATACAGGTAAAACACAGCATGTTAGATGTTTCTTACCTCATCAATACAGGTAAAACACAGCTTGTTAGATGTTTCTTACCTCATCAATACAGGTAAAAGTACAGCCTGTTAGATGTTTCCAACCTCATCAATACAGGTAAACCAGAGCGTCTTTATTATCATCAATACAGGTAAAACACAGCCTGTTAGATGTTTCTTACCTCATCAATACAGGTAAAACATAGCCTCTTCAATATCATCAATACAGGTAAAACACAGCCTGTTAGATGTTTCTTACCTCATCAATACAGGTAAAAAGGAGCCTGTCCAATCTTACCTGCATCTGAAGATGTTGTTTCCTAAAGTAGTCAGGTTGTACATGTCCTTTGAGGTCGATGGAAAAAAGTGGTGCACTGACATGCCGTGTAAAATTTTATATCTCTTCAATTTGTTATAATATTTTGAAGTAAAACTGGTCAGAATCATGCAACTGACAAAACCTCAAGGTCATCAAATCAAGGTCAAAGTCATCCATCCGTGCATCATTATCAACTCATGATTGAGGTCAGTTTTGAGGACTTCTGCAAAGGTCCCTGTTTCACTTAAATCTTGTTGATGGGTGAACTTTACAGTTTTGCTCTAATGTCAGTGGAGAAATGTGAGCGCTTAGATGACACGTTTGTGTCTTACAGACTCATTTCTAATTTCACTCGGTATGTGTTGTGTTGTTTTTTTTCAGTTTTTTCTGTAACAGTTGATACGATAGATACTGGAAATTTGACCCTGGATGCTGGCATCTCTGTATGTCAGGAAAATGAACTGGAGCTGGATACAAAAGCCATCGTTGTAACGTAAGTTTATTTGCTGTTGTATTGTGATGAGAGTACCATTTAGTTAAGGACTGTGTTCTACAGTGTGCATGTATGTTAAGCTACAAGATTGTCTCCATGAGTGTATGTGAATTTCCTACTGAATAATAGTTTTTGAAGTTTTTATTAAATGATAGGTGTTGTAGCAGACAGAAATAAGTCATTCTCTTTATTTCATTGTTACTTTTGTCTCAAAATAAGTTCTGATTGTGATATGAACTGATGTCTATACTATAGCAGGCTTCATGCTAAATGTGGATGTCACTGCTGAGCTTTCATAGCACTATGAAAGTTAAAAAGATTACTTAATAATCCATATATTTACATTTTTACTATAGGGCAATTACTATTTTATGTACATTTTTCCAAGAATTAGTTTATTGCCTGCATTTTTATCTGTGCTGTCATTTAAACCACATTGGTAGAACAGCCCAATTTTGATAAACTTTACAAAGCAATGATATTAACAGTACACATATTGTATTTGAATATTTGTTTATTGTCAATATACTTTTGTGTTGTTAATCTAGCTATTTTTACCGGTTATCTCCCCTTATCATCTGCTCTCCTAAACAATGAATAATAGATTCTTTGTTAAACCATGTGAAAAGTTTCAGGCCAGCCAGATGATATATATGCTCAGTTTTGATAACTTGTGATACTTGACAGGGTGGTAGCCAGTCTGTTCCTGACAGTAATGGTTGTGATTACTTTGTGATACTTGACAGGGTGGGAAACAGTCTGGTCCTAACAGTAATGGTTGTGATAACTTTGTGATACTTGACAGGGTGGGAAACAGTCTGGTCCTAACAGTAATGGTTGTGATAACTTTGTGATACTTGACAGGGTGGGAAACAGTCTGGTCCTGACAGTAATGGTCGTTATAACTTTGTGATACTTGACAGGGTGGGAAACAGTCTGGTCCTGACAGTAATGGTCGTTATAACTTTGTGATACTTGACAGAGTGGTAGCCAGTCTGTTCCTCGCAGTAATGGTTGTGATAACTTTGTGATACTTGCAGGGTGGGAAACAGTCTGGTCCTGACAGTAATGGTCGTTATAACTTTGTGATACTTGACAGGGTGGGAAACAGTCTGGTCCTGACAGTAATGGTCGTTATAACTTTGTGATACTTGACAGGGTGGTAGCCAGTCTGTTCCTCGTGGTAATGGTTGTGATAACTTTGTGATACTTGACAGGGTGGTAGCCAGTCTGTTCCTCGCAGTAATGGTTGTGATAACTTTGTGATACTTAACAGGGTGGTAGCCAGTCTGGTCCTGACAGTAATGGTCGTGATAACTTTGTGATACTTGCAGGGTGGTAGACAGTCTGTTCCTGACAGTAATGGTTGTGATAACTTTGTGATACTTGCAGGGTGGTAGACAGTCTGTTCCTGACAGTAATGGTTGTGATAACTTTGTGATACTTGACAGGGTGGTAGACAGTCTGGTCCTGACAGTAATGGTGGTGATAACTTTGTGATACTTGACAGGGTGGTAGACAGTCTGTTCCTCGCGGTAATGGTCGTGATAACTTTGTGATACTTGACAGAGTAGTAGCCAGTCTGGTCCTGACAGTAATGGTCGTGATAACTTTGTGATACTTGCAGGGTGGTAGCCAGTCTGTTCCTCGCGGTAATGGTTGTGATAACTTTGTGATACTTGACAGGGTGGTAGCCAGTCTGGTCCTGACAGTAATGGTCGTGATAACTTTGTGATACTTGACAGAGTGGTAGCCAGTCTGGTCCTGACAGTAATGGTCGTGATAACTTTGTGATACTTGACAGGGTGGTAGCCAGTCTGTTCCTCGCAGTAATGGTTGTGATAACTTTGTGATACTTGACAGGGTGGTAGCCAGTCTGTTCCTCGCAGTAATGGTTGTGATAACTTTGTGATACTTAACAGGGTGGTAGACAGTCTGTTCCTGACAGTAATGGTTGTGATAACTTTGTGATACTTGACAGGGTGGTAGACAGTCTGTTCCTCGCGGTAATGGTCGTGATAACTTTGTGATACTTGACAGAGTGGTAGCCAGTCTGGTCCTGACAGTAATGGTCGTGATAACTTTGTGATACTTGACAGAGTGGTAGCCAGTCTGTTCCTCGCAGTAATGGTTGTGATAACTTTGTGATACTTGACAGGGTGGTAGCCAGTCTGTTCCTCGCAGTAATGGTTGTGATAACTTTGTGATACTTAACAGGGTGGTAGACAGTCTGTTCCTGACAGTAATGGTTGTGATAACTTTGTGATACTTGACAGGGTGGTAGACAGTCTGTTCCTGACAGTAATGGTTGTGATAACTTTGTGATACTTGACAGGGTGGGAAACAGTCTGGTCCTGACAGTAATGGTTGTGATAACTTTGTGATACTTGACAGGGTGGTAGCCAGTCTGTTCCTGACAGTAATGGTTGTGATAACTTTGTGATACTTGACAGGGTGGTAGACAGTCTGTTCCTGACAGTAATGGTTGTGATAACTTTGTGATACTTGACAGGGTGGGAAACAGTCTGGTCCTGACAGTAATGGTCGTGATAACTTTGTGATACTTGCAGGGTGGTAGACAGTCTGTTCCTGACAGTAATGGTCGTGATAACTTTGTGATACTTGACAGAGTGGTAGCCAGTCTGGTCCTGACAGTAATGGTCGTGATAACTTTGTGATACTTGCAGGGTGATAGCCAGTCTGTTCCTCGCGGTAATGGTTGTGATAACTTTGTGATACTTGACAGGGTGGTAGACAGTCTGGTCCTCGCGGTAATGGTCGTGATAACTTTGTGATACTTGACAGGGTGGTAGCCAGTCTGTTCCTCGCGGTAATGGTCGTGATAACTTTGTGATACTTGACAGGGTGGTAGCCAGTCTGGTCCTAACAGTAATGGTTGTGATAACTTTGTGATACTTGACAGGGTGGGAAACAGTCTGGTCCTGACAGTAATGGTCGTGATAACTTTGTGATACTTGCAGGGTGGTAGCCAGTCTGTTCCTCGCGGTAATGGTTGTGATAACTTTGTGATACTTAACAGGGTGGTAGCCAGTCTGTTCCTGACAGTAATGGTTGTGATAACTTTGTGATACTTGACAGGGTGGGAAACAGTCTGGTCCTGACAGTAATGGTCGTGATAACTTTGTGATACTTGCAGGGTGGTAGACAGTCTGTTCCTGACAGTAATGGTTGTGATAACTTTGTGATACTTGCAGGGTGGTAGACAGTCTGGTCCTGACAGTAATGGTCGTGATAACTTTGTGATACTTGACAGAGTGGTAGCCAGTCTGGTCCTGACAGTAATGGTTGTGATAACTTTGTGATACTTGCAGGGTGGTAGCCAGTCTGTTCCTCGCGGTAATGGTTGTGATAACTTTGTGATACTTGCAGGGTGGTAGCCAGTCTGTTCCTCGCGGTAATGGTCGTTATAACTTTGTGATACTTGACAGGGTGGTAGCCAGTCTGTTCCTCGCAGTAATGGTCGTTATAACTTTGTGATACTTGACAGAGTGGTAGCCAGTCTGTTCCTGACAGTAATGGCCGTGATAACTTGTGATACTTGACAGGGTGGTAGCCAGTCTGTTCCTCGCGGTAATGGTCGTTATAACTTTGTGATACTTGACAGAGTGGTAGCCAGTCTGTTCCTGACAGTAATGGCCGTGATAACTTGTGATACTTGACAGGGTGGTAGCCAGTCTGTTCCTCGCGGTAATGGTCGTTATAACTTTGTGATACTTGACAGAGTGGTAGCCAGTCTGTTCCTGACAGTAATGGCCGTGATAACTTGTGATACTTGACAGGGTGGTAGCCAGTCTGTTCCTCGCGGTAATGGTTGTGATAACTTTGTGATACTTGACAGGGTGGTAGCCAGTCTGGTCCTGACAGTAATGGTCGTGATAACTTTGTGATACTTGCAGGGTGGTAGACAGTCTGTTCCTGACAGTAATGGTTGTGATAACTTTGTGATACTTGCAGGGTGGTAGACAGTCTGGTCCTGACAGTAATGGTCGTGATAACTTTGTGATACTTGCAGGGTGGTAGACAGTCTGTTCCTGACAGTAATGGTTGTGATAACTTTGTGATACTTGCAGGGTGGTAGACAGTCTGTTCCTGACAGTAATGGTTGTGATAACTTTGTGATACTTGCAGGGTGGTAGACAGTCTGGTCCTGACAGTAATGGTCGTGATAACTTGTGATACTTGACAGGGTGGTAGACAGTCTGTTCCTCGCGGTAATGGTTGTGATAACTTTGTGATACTTAACAGGGTGGTAGCCAGTCTGTTCCTGACAGTAATGGTCGTGATAACTTTGTGATACTTGACAGGGTGGTAGCCAGTCTGTTCCTGACAGTAATGGTCGTGATAACTTTGTGATACTTGCAGGGTGGTAGCCAGTCTGGTCCTGACAGTAATGGTCGTGATAACTTTGTGATACTTGCAGGGTGGTAGCCAGTCTGGTCCTGACAGTAATGGTCGTGATAACTTTGTGATACTTGCAGGGTGGTAGCCAGTCTGGTCCTGACAGTAATGGTCGTGATAACTTTGTGATACTTGACAGAGTGGTAGCCAGTCTGGTCCTGACAGTAATGGTTGTGATAACTTTGTGATATTTGACAGGGTGGGAAACAGTCTGGTCCTGACAGTAATGGTCGTGATAACTTTGTGATACTTGCAGGGTGGTAGCCAGTCTGTTCCTCGCGGTAATGGTTGTGATAACTTTGTGATACTTGACAGGGTGGAAGCCAGTCTGTTCCTCGCGGTAATGGTCGTTATAACTTTGTGATACTTGACAGGGTGGTAGCCAGTCTGTTCCTCGTTATAACTTTGTGATACTTGATAGGGTGGTAGCCAGTCTGTTCCTCGCGGTAATGGTCGTGATAACTTTGTGATACTTGACAGGGTGGTAGCCAGTCTGTTCCTCGTTATAACTTTGTGATACTTGACAGGGTGGTAGCCAGTCTGTTCCTCGCGGTAATGGTCGTGATAACTTTGTGATACTTGACAGGGTGGTAGCCAGTCTGGTCCTGACAGTAATGGTCGTGATAACTTTGTGATACTTGACAGGGTGGTAGCCAGTCTGTTCCTCGCGGTAATGGTCGTTATAACTTTGTGATACTTGACAGGGTGGTAGCCAGTCTGTTCCTCGCGGTAATGGTCGTGATAACTTTGTGATACTTGACAGGGTGGTAGCCAGTCTGTTCCTCGCGGTAATGGTCGTTATAACTTTGTGATACTTGACAGGGTGGTAGCCAGTCTGTTCCTCGCGGTAATGGTCGTGATAACTTTGTGATACTTGACAGGGTGGTAGCCAGTCTGTTCCTTGCGGTAATGGTCATTATAACTTTGTGATACTTGACAGAGTGGTAGCCAGTCTGGTCCTGACAGTAATGGTCGTGATAACTTTGTGATACTTGCAGGGTGGTAGACAGTCTGTTCCTGACAGTAATGGTTGTGATAACTTTGTGATACTTGCAGGGTGGTAGACAGTCTGGTCCTGACAGTAATGGTCGTGATAACTTTGTGATACTTGACAGGGTGGTAGCCAGTCTGTTCCTCGCGGTAATGGTCGTGATAACTTTGTGATACTTGACAGGGTGGTAGCCAGTCTGTTCCTGACAGTAATGGCCGTGATAACTTTGTGATACTTGCAGGGTGGTAGCCAGTCTGTTCCTCGCGGTAATGGTCGTTATAACTTTGTGATACTTGACAGGGTGGTAGCCAGTCTGTTCCTCGCGGTAATGGTCGTTATAACTTTGTGATACTTGACAGGGTGGTAGCCAGTCTGTTCCTCGCGGTAATGGTCGTGATAACTTTGTGATACTTGCAGGGTGGTAGCCAGTCTGTTCCTCGCAGTAATGGTTGTGATAACTTTGTGATACTTGACAGGGTGGTAGACAGTCTGGTCCTGACAGTAATGGTCGTGATAACTTTGTGATACTTACAGGGTGGTAGACAGTCTGTTCCTGACAGTAATGGCCGTGATAACTTTGTGATACTTGACAGGGTGGTAGCCAGTCTGGTCCTGACAGTAATGGTTGTGATAACTTTGTGATACTTGACAGGGTGGTAGCCAGTCTGGTCCTGACAGTAATGGTCGTGATAACTTTGTGATACTTGACAGGGTGGTAGCCAGTCTGTTCCTGACAGTAATGGCCGTGATAACTTTGTGATACTTGCAGGGTGGTAGCCAGTCTGTTCCTCGCGGTAATGGTCGTTATAACTTTGTGATACTTGACAGGGTGGTAGCCAGTCTGTTCCTCGCGGTAATGGTCGTTATAACTTTGTGATACTTGACAGGGTGGTAGCCAGTCTGTTCCTCGCGGTAATGGTTGTGATAACTTTGTGATACTTGCAGGGTGGTAGCCAGTCTGTTCCTGACAGTAATGGTCGTGATAACTTTGTGATACTTAACAGGGTGGTAGCCAGTCTGTTCCTCGCAGTAATGGTTGTGATAACTTTGTGATACTTGACAGGGTGGTAGACAGTCTGTTCCTCGCGGTAATGGTCGTGATAACTTTGTGATACTTAACAGGGTGGTAGCCAGTCTGTTCCTCGCAGTAATGGTTGTGATAACTTTGTGATACTTGACAGGGTGGTAGACAGTCTGGTCCTGACAGTAATGGTCGTGATAACTTTGTGATACTTACAGGGTGGTAGACAGTCTGTTCCTCGCAGTAATGGTTGTGATAACTTTGTGATACTTGCAGGGTGGTAGACAGTCTGGTCCTGACAGTAATGGTTGTGATAACTTTGTGATACTTGACAGGGTGGTAGCCAGTCTGTTCTTCGCGGTAATGGCCGTTATAACTTTGTGATACTTGACAGGGTGGTAGCCAGTCTGTTCCTCGTTATAACTTTGTGATACTTGACAGGGTGGTAGCCAGTCTGTTCCTCGCAGTAATGGTTGTGATAAATTTGTGATACTTGACAGGGTGGTAGCCAGTCTGTTCCTCGCAGTAATGGTCATAGCTACACTGTACGACCTGTTGTGTATACAATGGCCAAATGACAAGCTGAAGGAATACGAGGCAATCTCTAACGGTGCATCAGCATTTACCCACAAGATAAAGGGAGATGAGGGAGAGACACAGCCCCTTCTAGGGGCCCCTGACATAGGGGTCATTAAGAAACCAGGTAAAGTCTACAAACGTTCCCTCCTAGGAGCCCCTGACTTTAATGCAAGTCAATTTCTGACTTAATGAAGGCCCATATATTTTTTCCAGAGTTATGTCACATTTAACTATGAGAATTTTAGTTTCATTTTCACAAAAAAGGTATGAACAAAATTGTTGAGCCTAATTAAGCTTGTCTTACTCCTATGGAAATCTTAAGATGTTTCATCAACAACAACAAACATGTACACATATAACGAATACATAAATGCATCACATACAGCCAGGATACAGGTAGATATACACACACACAAGCACATAAATATGTATAGACACATAAAACACACACAAACATACGTATACAGACTTGCATGTGTACATGTAAGTACACATAGACATGCACTAATATTATGACCCATTACACAAGGGTTCATACATCCATGCACATACACATAAATTCACACATGTACACATACATACCTTCACACATACATTAGCACAAACACACATGCATATATATATGTATGCTTGCATGCACACATACACACATGCCTGCACAAACATGCATACATATGTAGATGTTTATTAATTGCACGCAATCATAAACCCGCCCACATACATGCATGGATGTATATCGCTCGCAGTAACACACATGCGTATGCATGCATCAATGTACACACATAAGTACACAAGCTATTCGTTTGTGTTTCACATGTTGTTAATCTTTAAATTAATCTGTAATTATCGGTATACAATTGACTGACTTTAATGCAAGTCAATTTCTGACTTAATGAAGGCCCACATATTTTTTCCAGAGTTATGTCACATTTAACTATGAGAATTTTAGTTTCATTTTCACAAAAATGGTATGAACGAAATTGTTGAGCCGAATTAAGCTTGTCTTACTCCTATGGAAATCTTATGATGTTTTCATTATTTATTTTGATTAAAAAAATTAACTGTCTTGATGTATAATCTTTCTACTGTTGGCCACACTGCTGTGGAATTCTTTGATTTGTGATAAATAAGTGTTGAAAACTAAATCTACATGTATTTGACTTGTGTGAAAGAATATGGAGTACTCATCTTTAATTTTTATTTTGTGCTTTATACTTTTGAAAAAGATTCAATTTGGTATTTTGTCAGTTTCATTATCATGAAATATATGAAGTGTTGTCAGGGAAACTTTGAAATATCCTCTGTTTTGATGTTATCAGCCAAGGGGATATCCAGTCTTACATTCAAATTGGTTTGTTTTCAGGAATGCTTGCCCAGGCCCTGCTGGCCTTTTCCATGTACTCCAATGCCTGTAAGATCCTGAGTACCCGTCAGGGAGCAGGTTCCATCACTTGTATGAATGGCGTACGATTCCTTAGCATGAGCTGGGTGCTGTTAGGACACACTTTTGCCTTTGGGTTAGGCATGGGAGGTAGGAAGCAGCAACATTGGTGAAATGTACAAGCTCCTTACAAACAACCGAAACAATTCAATGGGAAAGAATTGCTTTCATTATTGATATCGGTTTTTTTTTTCTTTTTAGTTACAATACAATTGAACTGTTCTTCCTGTTATAGGTAAAAATCTGTTAATAACTTACTTCGATGTGAGTTAAAAGTTATTGTACATATTTTTTGCCCACCATTGTGAGCTATTTAAATCACCCTGCATCTTTGGTGCGTTGTCCGTCCGTCCTTAAACAATTCTTGTGATCATTATTTCTTGAAAAGTACTTGATGGATCTTTCTCAAATTTTATATGCAGGTTCACATATGTCCTAAGTTGTCCATCGACCATTTTTTGAGCTGATCTGAAAAACAATATGGTCGACTTGATGCCATCATAGATATTGCATTAATAGTTTGTAATTGCTATTTCTTGAAAAGTACTGGATGGATCTTTCTCAAATTGCATGTGCAGGTTCCCTTTGGTCCCTAGTGGTGCATTGTCAAGTTTTTGATCTTATCCGAATATCAATATAGCGACAGACAGCCATCTTGGATTTTGCATTTATAGTTTGTGATTGCTATTTCTTCAGATGTACTGGACGGATTCTCTATTTCTTTAGAAGTACTTGATGGATTCTTCTCAAATTTCTTATGCAGGTTCTCCTTGGTCCCTTGTTTTGCTTTGTCCAGTTTTTGAAATGATCCAAAAAACAATATGGCCGACAGGCAGCCATCTTGGATTTTGCATTTGTAGTTTGTAATTGCTTTTTCTTGAAAAGTACTGGATGGGTCTTTCTCAAATTTCATATGCAGGTTCCCCTATGTCCCAAGTTGTCCATTTAAGTTTTGGGCTGATCTGAAAATCAGTATGGCCGACTGGAGGTCATCTTGTTTTTGCATTAATAGTTTATGATCGCTATTTCCTGAAAAGTACTAGATATAGCATATGCAGGTTTAACTTGATCCCTATATTTTCCAGTTTTCGAGCTGATCTGAAAAACAATATGGTCAGCCATCTTGTGATCTTCAAAAGTACTTGATGGATCATTCTCAAATTCCATAAGCAGGTTCTCCTTGTTTCTTAGTTGTGTATTGTCCAATTTTTGATATGGCTAAAAGGCAGCCATCTTGGATTTTAGAGTGATAGAATATGATCACTTTTTCTGGAAAAGTACTTGATGGAATCTTCTCAATTTTTTTTAAAGAATATTGCCAACAGACATACATCTTGTACTTTGACCCTTTTTTGAGAGATACAAGATTGATCTTCCTAAAATTTTATTTGTAAGTTCTTCTTGGACCTTAGTTGTGCTCTTTTAATTTTAGAACTGATAAGAAAAACAAAAATAATGACAGACCTTCTTTCAATTATTATTAACTTTCAAGAGAATTTTTCAAATTTCATAGAACTAGGATTACATAAATGAAAGAAAGAAAAAAAAAGAGAAAATTATTAAAAAACCAACTTTTAGAGAACAAATGAAAATTATTAATGGACAGGGTGTCACTCACTGGGCGCCAATATCCTTCTGGAATTCCATATACATGCATACTGTATTGCAGTTGTGGTAACACATTACAAAAATGTGTGCGCACACCGTGCATACATTGTTCATATATAGATGTATACCGTTCACACATCGTCCACCCATGGTCACACAACTGTGCAATCTAAAGATCATTCGTTCATCTGTGCGGTTCTGTGACCGCACACACACATGGTCAACTGGTCAATAAACATTACGGAATGAAAAAGATACGGAGAACCCTCTTGTCGAAATACTAAATAAATTGTCATCATATTCATCGGGATTATGCTAATTGTTATCTTAGCACCCACCCCTCACCTGTGTTTTTACACCAAGGCAAGTTTACGGGTGCCTCCGCCCAGAGATGTTTACATATGTGGTCTGTGTACAGGTGTAACTTGGTAAAAAATTGCAATGTTTACCTGAATGAGAACATGTCAATATGTGTTGAAAGTTAAAATGACATTGTGTTCATTTATTTGTTTAAAAACAAACTACAAAAAGTTCACATCTAATTCTTAGAAAAATAAAGATAAAAAGATCAGCTTATCTATAGAAATATGCTTAAAACAACAAGCACGAAACTGTATGTATAGTAAAGACATTTCTCAATTTATACCAACCACGATTGTCGCCGCACAATGTTAGTTTATCGAGCGCACACATGTTCATTAGAAATAATCGCCCAGAATTGTATCATTCTCACAATGTGTACACACCGTTCACACATCGTGCATACATTGCACATAGTGTAACATTGCGCGACCCCACATCTGTATATAAAATACATAATATAAAAACTATATTCTACATAAAAAACATATTTTACATTTTAATGGTTCTAAGCTCACCTTGCTCCTCTATTGTTTACAGACAATCTCCTGACGTTTTTACCTGAGATGATAAAGACCTGGACAGCCCATGCCATATTAAATGCTCTTGTTTCTGTTGACTCCTTCTTTACTATCAGGTAAGTCAGGGAACATATAAGTACACCTGCTATATCGTTACTGTAACATATATGTACACCTGCTATATCGTTACTGTAACATATATGTACACCTGCTATATCGTTACTGTAACATATATGTACACCTGCTATATGATTACTGTAACATATATGTACACCTGCTATATGATTACTGTAACATATATGTACACCTGCTATATCATTACTGTAACATATATGTACACCTGCTATATGATTACTGTAACATATATGTACACCTGCTATATCATTACTGTAACATATATGTACACCTGCTATATGATTACTGTAACATATATGTACACCTGCTATATCATTACTGTAACATATATGTACACCTGCTATATCATTACTGTAACATATATGTACACCTGCTATATAACTACTGTAACATATATGTACACCTGCTATATCGTTACTGTAACATATATGTACACCTGCTATATAACTACTGTAACATATATGTACACCTGCTATATCATTACTGTAACATATATGTACACCTGCTATATCGTTACTGTAACATATATGTACACCCGCTATATGATTACTGTAACATATATGTACACCCGCTATATCATTACTGTAACATATATGTACACCTGCTATATAACTACTGTAACATATATGTACACCCACTTTATGATTACTGTAACATATATGTACACCTGCTATATCATTACTGTAACATATATGTACACCTGCTATATAACTACTGTAACATATATGTACACCTGCTATATCATTACTGTAACATATATGTACACCTGCTATATAACTACTGTAACATATATGTACACCTGCTATATCGTTACTGTAACATATATGTACACCCGCTGTATAACTACTGTAACATATATGTACACCTGCTATATAACTACTGTAACATATATGTACACCCGCTTTATGATTACTGTAACATATATGTACACCTGCTATATCATTACTGTAACATATATGTACACCTGCTATATGATTACTGTAACATATATGTACACCTGCTATATCATTACTGTAACATATATGTACACCCGCTATATGATTACTGTAACATATATGTACACCTGCTATATAACTACTGTAACATATATGTACACCTGCTATATCATTACTGTAACATATATGTACACCCGCTATATGATTGCTGTAACATATATGTACACCTGCTATATCATTACTGTAACATATATGTACACCCGCTATATCATTACTGTAACATATATGTACACCTGCTATATCATTACTGTAACATATATGTACACCTGCTATATCATTACTGTAACATATATGTACACCTGCTATATCATTACTGTAACATATATGTACACCTGCTATATCATTACTGTAACATATATGTACACCTGCTATATCATTACTGTAACATATATGTACACCTGCTATATCATTACTGTAACAGGTAAGTCACGGTACATATATGTACACCTGCTATATGATTACTGTAACAGGTAAGTCACGGTACATATATGTACACCTGCTGTATAACTACTGTAACATATATGTACACCTGCTATATGATTACTGTAACATATATGTACACCCGCTATATGATTACTGTAACATATATGTACACCCGCTATATGATTACTGTAACATATATGTACACCTGCTATATCATTACTGTAACATATATGTACACCTGCTATATAACTACTGTAACATATATGTACACCTGCTGTATAACTACTGTAACATATATGTACACCTGCTATATCATTACTGTAACATATATGTACACCCGCTATATGATTACTGTAACATATATGTACACCTGCTATATAACTACTGTAACATATATGTACACCTGCTGTATAACTACTGTAACATATATGTACACCTGCTATATGATTACTGTAACATATATGTACACCCGCTATATGATTACTGTAACATATATGTACACCTGCTATATCATTACTGTAACATATATGTACACCCGCTATATGATTACTGTAACATATATGTACACCTGCTATATCATTACTGTAACATATATGTACACCTGCTATATAACTACTGTAACATATATGTACACCTGCTATATAACTACTGTAACATATATGTACACCTGCTATATAACTACTGTAACATATATGTACACCCGCTATATCATTACTGTAACATATATGTACACCTGCTATATAACTACTGTAACATATATGTACACCTGCTATATAACTACTGTAACATATATGTACACCTGCTATATCATTACTGTAACATATATGTACACCTGCTATATCATTACTGTAACATATATGTACACCTGCTATATCATTACTGTAACATATATGTACACCTGCTATATAACTACTGTAACATATATGTACACCTGCTATATCATTACTGTAACATATATGTACACCTGCTATATAACTACTGTAACATATATGTACACCTGCTATATGATTACTGTAACATATATGTACACCTGCTATATCATTACTGTAACATATATGTACACCTGCTATATGATTACTGTAACATATATGTACACCTGCTATATCATTACTGTAACATATATGTACACCTGCTATATAACTACTGTAACATATATGTACACCTGCTATATCATTACTGTAACATATATGTACACCTGCTATATAACTACTGTAACATATATGTACACCTGCTATATGATTACTGTAACATATATGTACACCTGCTATATCATTACTGTAACATATATGTACACCTGCTATATGATTACTGTAACATATATGTACACCTGCTATATCATTACTGTAACATATATGTACACCTGCTATATCATTACTGTAACATATATGTACACCTGCTATATCATTACTGTAACATATATGTACACCTGCTATATCATTACTGTAACATATTTGTACACCTGCTATATCATTACTATAACAGGTAAGTCACGGTACATATATGTACACCTGCTCACCTGCTATATCATTATTGTAAATATATATGTACATCTGCTATATCATTACTGTAACAGGAAACAGAATACTGTGCTTCCTGCTGGGATCGTCCCTCAATCTCCAGGTTCCTTTCTGAACACTCTTCCTAGGCCCTCTTTTTAGGTCCGGTAAACGGACCCATTCCCAATGAAAAAAGGTCTGATTTCCTCTTAAAAATTCCCAGTTCAGACACTTGAAAACATTTGGTGGTTTTACATACTTGAGGAGCTTCTTGTGACATTAATTTTAATAAGGAATAAGACAGATGGGCTGTATAAATGTAATGAGAACTAACAGTGCTTTAAATAGTAATTTAGGAAAGAAATAATTATTAAGTTGTTATAATAGTGTTTGTCAAAATTTCCAAAATAGCTGTTATGTTGTATTTTTCCCAATTTGATCTCGGGGTCTGATTCCCAAAACCCCCCGATAAAGCCCTGCTTCCATTGAGCTAACATGACCAAGTTAGAAGGAACTTTCTTTAGCCAGAATTTAGATGGCAACTTTAACCCTATGCACTATTAAATCTGCCACTATATTTGTGTGTGTTCATCCTCACAATCAGATAGGGCTGAGTTGTATTACCGGTACACCATGGTATGAAGTTGTGGTGGTACCTACCGTGGTACATTAGTCCTGTTCCAGTTTTTTTGGGACTTTCATTTAACTTATCAATGAACTATTTGTTACAAAGATCAATTTGAATTGCAATAAGGTTAAATTATAATTTCCTATAAGTTTGCTTATCAACAAGGACAGACATAGCTTCACTCAAACAATATTAGAGGATAACACAAAGAGAAACTTATGACAGGACTCTTGTTGACAGGCTTCAGAACAAAAACAACCAGAGACCTTTAGCTAGCTCAAACATTCAATTATGGTGGTATACCGTGGTACGTACCGCAGTATTTGCCTAAATACCATGGTATACCGTGTTACTTTTGATTTTGTGGTACCCAGCTCTACAATCAGATGTGTGACTGTAAATGACAGTAAAGATTTACCGACCTGACAAAACATTTCTGTTGATGATTTCAGCGGACTCCTCTTGTCCTACCTTGTCCTCAAGGAGATGAAGAAGAACAATGGCAAACTAAACTGGGGCATGTTCTACTTCCATCGATTCTGGAGGTAAGTCGACCATGGAGTGAGACCTAAACCATTACAATGTTATAGAAGTTTGTATCCAGTGCTCAGTAATAAGCCCAGGTACTGCAGGCAGTCAACACACTAAAACATTACATTATTATAGAAGTTTGTATCCAGTTCTCAGTAATAAGCCCAGGTACTGCAGACAGTCATCACACGTAAACATTACCTTATTATAGAAGTTTGTATCCAGTTCTCAGTAATAAGCCCAGGTGCTGCAGGCAGTCAACACACTAAAACATTACATTATTATAGAAGTTTGTATCCAGTGCTCAGTAATAAGCCCAGGTGCTGCAGGCAGTCAGCACACTAAAACATTACATTATTATAGAAGTTTGTATCCAGTGCTCAATAATAAGCCCAGGTACTGCAGACAGTCATCACACTAAAACATTACATTATTATAGAAGTTTGTATCCAGTTCTCAGTAATAAGCCCAGGTGCTGCAGGCAGTCAACACACTAAAACATTACATTATTATAGAAGTTTGTATCCAGTGCTCAGTAATAAGCCCAGGTGCTGCAGGCAGTCAACACACTAAAACATTACATTATTATAGAAGTTTGTATCCAGTGCTCAATAATAAGCCCAGGTACTGCAGACAGTCATCACACTAAAACATTACATTATTATAGAAGTTTGTATCCAGTTCTCAGTAATAAGCCCAGGTGCTGCAGGCAGTCAACACACTAAAACATTACATTATTATAGAAGTTTGTATCCAGTTCTCAGTAATAAGCCCAGATACTGCAGGCAGTCAACACACTAAAACATTACATTATTATAGAAGTTTGTATCCAGTTCTCAGTAATAAGCCCAGGTACTGCAGGCAGTCAACACACTAAAACATTACATTATTATAGAAGTTTGTATCCAGTGCTCAGTAATAAGCCCAGGTGCTGCAGGCAGTCAACACACTAAAACATTACATTATTATAGAAGTTTGTATCCAGTTCTCAGTAATAAGCCCAGATACTGCAGGCAGTCAACACACTAAAACATTACATTATTATAGAAGTTTGTATCCAGTTCTCAGTAATAAGCCCAGATACTGCAGGCAGTCATCACACGTAAACATTACCTTATTATAGAAGTTTGTATCCAGTTCTCAGTAATAAGCCCAGGTACTGCAGACAGTCACCACAATGTAGTGTGGCTTGGCCCAACAAGATCATGAACTAGCATTAGGAAGTTTCTATTCTACTGAAATGTTTTCGGTTTGGTTGGGCATACAGTTATTATCATCAAGCATGGGTTTATTGCTAGATAGGTATGGTGATTGTGGAATGGTATCTAAGCTGTTATGTGATTACGTAAGATTGATCCCACCATGTATGCTGTTGATGATGAAGTGATCACATTTTTTACATTTTTGCCAGTGAAAAATGTGATCACTGTATAACAGTGATATGTTTCACTTTTGAAAATATGATAAAATTTCCACTTTTTTTCTGACTTACCTATTAATCTTTGCTGTAATAAGTGGGATATTTTTTAATTGTGCTGTGCACTCATGAAAAATATGAAAATAATTATTAACCCCACTGGTGAAATATATTAGGTATTTTCTCAAGACACTGTTAGATATATCCTCTATTTATAAAGATTGATCCCATAATACAGTTAAAACATGGTTTTAACAAATCCAAGGGGACCAATTTAATCAGTTCATCATAAAGATAGTTTGTATTAAGTGTATTACGAAATCTATTGTTCTTTTCTACAAACTTCGCTATATGAAAAACATAACAGACAAATACAAATCAAAAGTGATTCAATAATGTATTTCCTCTTTGCGTGTATGCACAATTCATGATACTTACAGTTGACTGGTGTTCATTTAAAAAATAGTCAATTAAGACTTTCTAGTTAAACTTTTCTCGTGAGACAGCACTGACCATATTCTCAAGTGTATTCAAAACACTAAAATCATCCAACGTTTGAGCCTCGAGGAAACAGTGTATCTCTTGTAAATAATCACTCACCGTAGCACCACTGATCACGGAATGTTCCTCCTCTGTCTCTATTTCCTCCTCATCTTCGCTGGCGAAACATTCATAACATCTTTTACAATGTCTGCATCAGTCATCTCCGTAATATTTATATGTGCCCCTTGGGCGCCTCTCGGTGACACGGTGATCACCAGTGCATGACTTCCCAACTTCCGGAAAATTGGTTCTTACTTGAGTGTTAAAATAACACTAAATTTCAGCCAAGGAGGCTTAATTTGTTTGTTATGAACAATAAATCACTATATGAAATCCGCAATATGACTACAGAATTACATAGAAATTGCTGGGGAACCAGAATCTGTTCGCAATAACCATGAAATCGCTATAAGTGTGTTCGTACTAAACATGTTTTACTGTATATGTTGCTGTTGATGATGTGATTACATTATACAGGTTGACTCCACCATACATGTTGCTGATGATGGTATATGTGCCCCTGTTGCGCTATATGTTTGAAGGCCCCAAGTGGCTGCAGGGGGGCACAGAGAACAACTTCTGTGCTGACACCTGGTGGACAAATCTTCTGTATATCAACAATCTTGTGAAGCCAAAAAAGATGGTGAGTTCATAAAAATCCATGATGCCTGACAATATTTGTTTATCAGTCAAAGAAATATCCAATGATATATCAAACAGCTAGCTCTTACTGTCGTCCTTCAGAGACTCAGAATAATTATAAGTGTCTTGGAATTTTCTTTTTTAACTAATTTTTGTTTATGGTGGAGACATGCAGGTATATGATGTTAGTCAGATCCATGTTCCATATTAACAAGGTAATGGGTGGTGATGGTAGAAATAAGAGATTATAATATCAATGTTCTGTATTTACAGTGTATTGGGTGGTGATGGTAGAAATAAGAGATTATAATATGAATGTTCTGTATTTACAGTGTATTGGGTGGTGATGGTAGAAATAAGAGATTATAACACCAATGTTCTGTATTTACAGTGTATTGGGTGGTGATGGTAGAAATAAGAGATTATAACATCAATGTTCTGTATTTACAGTGTATTGGGTGGTGATGGTAGAAATAAGAGACTATAATATCAATGTTCTGTATTTACAGTGTAATGGGTGGTGATGGTAGAAATAAGAGATTATAATATCAATGTTCTGTATTTACAGTGTATTGGGTGGTGATGGTAGAAATAAGAGATTATAACACCAATGTTCTGTATTTACAGTGTATTGGGTGGTGATGGTAGAAATAAGAGATTATAATATCAATGTTCTGTATTTACAGTGTATTGGGTTGTGATGGTAGAAATAAGAGATTATAATATCAATGTTCTGTATTTACAGTGTATTGGGTGGTGATTGTAGAAATAAGAGACTATAACATCAATGTTCTGTATTGACAGTGTATTGGGTGGTGATTGTAGAAATAAGAGACTATAACATCAATGTTCTGTATTTACAGTGTATTGGGTGGTGATTGTAGAAATAAGAGATTATAATATCAATGTTCTGTATTTACAGTGTATTGGGTGGTGATTGTAGAAATAAGAGACTATAATATCAATGTTCTGTATTTACAGTGTAATGGGTGGTGATGGTAGAAATAAGAGATTATAATATCAATGTTCTGTATTTACAGTGTATTGGGTGGTGATTGTAGAAATAAGAGATTATAATATCAATGTTCTGTATTTACAGTGTATTGGGTGGTGATTGTAGAAATAAGAGACTATAATATCAATGTTCTGTATTTACAGTGTATTGGGTGGTGATGGTAGAAATAAGAGACTATAATATCAATGTTCTGTATATTACAGTGTATTGGGTGGTGATGGTAGAAATAAGAGATTATAACACCAATGTTCTGTATTTACAGTGTATTGGGTGGTGATTGTAGAAATAAGAGATTATAACATCAATGTTCTGTATTTACAGTGTATTGGGTGGTGATTGTAGAAATAAGAGATTATAATATCAATGTTCTGTATTTACTGTGTATTGGGTGGTGATGGTAGAAATAATATATTATAACACCAATGTTCTGTATTTACAGTGTATTGGGTGGTGATTGTAGAAATAAGAGATTATAATATCAATGTTCTGTATTTACAGTGTAATGGGTGGTGATTGTAGAAATAAGAGACTATAATATCAATGTTCTGTATTTACAGTGTATTGGGTGGTGATTGTAGAAATAAGAGACTATAACATCAATGTTCTGTATTGACAGTGTATTGGGTGGTGATGGTAGAAATAAGAGACTATAACATCAATGTTCTGTATTTACAGTGTATTGGGTGGTGATTGTAGAAATAAGAGATTATAATATCAATGTTCTGTATTTACAGTGTATTGGGTGGTGATGGTAGAAATAAGAGATTATAATATCAATGTTCTGTATTTACAGTGTATTGGGTGGTGATGGTAGCAATAAGAGATTATAACACCTATGTTCTGTATTTACAGTGTATTGGGTGGTGATGGTAGAAATAAGAGATTATAACACCAATGTTCTGTATTTACAGTGTAATGGGTGGTGATTGTAGAAATAAGAGATTAAAAAATCAATGTTCTGTATTTACAGTGTATTGGGTGGTGATTGTAGAAATAAGAGACTATAATATCAATGTTCTGTATTTACAGTGTAATGGGTGGTGATTGTAGAAATAAGAGATTATAAAATCAATGTTCTGTATTTACAGTGTATTGGGTGGTGATTGTAGAAATAAGAGACTATAATATCAATGTTCTGTATTTACAGTGTATTCGGTGGTGATGGTAGAAATAAGAGATTATAATATCAATGTTCTGTATTTACTGTGTATTGGGTGGTGATTGTAGAAATAAGAGATTATAACACCAATGTTCTGTATTTACAGTGTATTGGGTGGTGATTGTAGAAATAAGAGACTATAATATCAATGTTCTGTATTTACAGTGTATTGGGTGGTGATGGTAGAAATAAGAGACTATAATATCAATGTTCTGTATTTACAGTGTATTGGGTGGTGATTGTAGAAATAAGAGATTATAACACCAATGTTCTGTATTTACAGTGTATTGGGTGGTGATTGTAGAAATAAGAGATTATAATATCAATGTTCTGTATTTACAGTGTATTGGGTGGTGATTGTAGAAATAAGAGACTATAATATCAATGTTCTGTATTTACAGTGTATTGGGTGGTGATTGTAGAAATAAGAGATTATAACACCAATGTTCTGTATTTACAGTGTATTGGGTGGTGATTGTAGAAATAAGAGACTATAATATCAATGTTCTGTATTTACAGTGTATTGGGTGGTGATGGTAGAAATAAGAGATTATAATATCAATGTTCTGTATTTACAGTGTATTGGGTGGTGATGGTAGAAATAAGAGATTATAACACCAATGTTCTGTATTTACAGTGTATTGGGTGGTGATTGTAGAAATAAGAGACTATAATATCAATGTTCTGTATTTACAGTGTATTGGGTGGTGATGGTAGAAATAAGAGATTATAACACCAATGTTCTGTATTTACAGTGTATTGGGTGGTGATTGTAGAAATAAGAGACTATAATATCAATGTTCTGTATTTACAGTGTATTGGGTGGTGATGGTAGAAATAAGAGATTATAACACCAATGTTCTGTATTTACAGTGTATTGGGTGGTGATGGTAGAAATAAGAGATTATAATATGAATGTTCTGTATTTACAGTGTATTGGGTGGTGATTGTAGAAATAAGAGACTATAATATCAGTGTTCTGTATTTACAGTGTATTGGGTGGTGATGGTAGAAATAAGAGATTATAATATCAATGTTCTGTATTTACAGTGTATTGGGTGGTGATTGTAGAAATAAGAGATTATAATACCAATGTTCTGTATTTACAGTGTATTGGGTGGTGATGGTAGAAATAAGAGACTATAACACCAATGTTCTGTATTTACAGTGTATTGGGTGGTGATGGTAGAAATAAGAGATTATAATATGAATGTTCTGTATTTACAGTGTATTGGGTGGTGATTGTAGAAATAAGAGACTATAATATCAGTGTTCTGTATTTACAGTGTATTGGGTGGTGATGGTAGAAATAAGAGATTATAATATTAATGTTCTGTATTTACAGTGTATTGGGTGGTGATTGTAGAAATAAGAGATTATAATACCAATGTTCTGTATTTACAGTGTATTGGGTGGTGATGGTAGAAATAAGAGACTATAACACCAATGTTCTGTATTTACAGTGTATTGGGTGGTGATGGTAGAAATAAGAGATTATAATATCAATGTTCTGTATTTACAGTGTATTGGGTGGTGATGGTAGAAATAAGAGATTATAATATCAATGTTCTGTATTTACAGTGTAATGGGTGGTGATTGTAGAAATAAGAGACTATAATATCAATGTTCTGTATTTACAGTGTAATGGGTGGTGATGGTAGAAATAAGAGATTATAATATCAATGTTCTGTATTTACAGTGTATTGGGTTGTGATGGTAGAAATAAGAGATTATAATATTAATGTTCTGTATTTACAGTGTATTGGGTGGTGATTGTAGAAATAATAGATTATAATATCAATGTTCTGTATTTACAGTGTAATGGGTGGTTATTGTAGAAATAAGAGACTATAATATCAATGTTCTGTATTTACAGTGTATTGGGTGGTGATTGTAGAAATAAGAGATTATAATATCAATGTTCTGTATTTACAGTGTATTGGGTGGTGATGGTAGAAATAAGAGATTATAACACCAATGTTCTGTATTTACAGTGTATTGGGTGGTGATGGTAGAAATAAGAGATTATAATATCAATGTTCTGTATTTACAGTGTATTGGGTGGTGATGGTAGAAATAAGAGATTATAATATCAATGTTCTGTATTTACAGTGTAATGGGTGGTGATGGTAGAAATAAGAGACTATAATATGAATGTTCTGTATTTACAGTGTATTGGGTGGTGATGGTAGAAATAATAGATTATAACACCAATGTTCTGTATTTACAGTGTATTGGGTGGTGATGGTAGAAATAAGAGATTATAATATCAATGTTCTGTATTTACAGTGTATTGGGTGGTGATGGTAGAAATAAGAGATTATAATATCAATGTTCTGTATTTACAGTGTAATGGGTGGTGATTGTAGAAATAAGAGACTATAATATCAATGTTCTGTATTTACAGTGTAATGGGTGGTGATGGTAGAAATAAGAGATTATAATATCAATGTTCTGTATTTACAGTGTATTGGGTGGTGATTGTAGAAATAATAGACTATAATATCAATGTTCTGTATATGACAGTGTATTGGGTGGTGATTGTGGAAATAAGAGACTATAACACCAATGTTCTGTATTTACAGTGTATTAGGTGGTGATTGTAGAAATAAGAGACTATAATATCAATGTTCTGTATATTACAGTGTATGGCGTGGTCCTGGTACCTGGCTAATGACATGCAGTTCTATGTGCTCAGTCCTCTAATGCTTGTCCCTCTGTTTTTGTAAGTATGGCTTACTATTGTTAACCCTACCTAATTATCTTCTTTCTCAGCTTATAGATCTAGAACGATGCTCGCAGAGTAATAGGATGAAATCTTAAACATAAATTTGATCACAGGAATGTATTGTTCAATATTCAGACAATATTTCAAGTACAATATAGATATTAATTACAGTGAATACCTGTTTTACATTTTAGGTTTGAAACCCATAGATTGCAGTCACAATTTGACATTTACATGTAGCTTTCTTCATATGGTTTACATCCGTGGTCTCAGATGCACTGAATATTTACTGTATTCCATAGTTTTTCTAAAGTACTTCAAGTGTCAATTAGAGCCCCCATTCCGAATTCAAATAGGCTAGAAAATCCCCTGATTTCTAGACTTATCTCCAAAAACAGGGAACAGGATTTTCCCTTAAAAAAAACAAAACAACATCAATATAGGAAATGGATCAATATCGTCATTTTCACGAGAAACAACACTGTACTCTCCACAGAATACCTCTAAACTATTTGATATATAATTATATGTCGGGATATTTTGGCAGTTGTTCTCTTCCTTACCTATATGATTTATTATATATTGCAGTGTTCCAACCATCGGCCTGATTGTGTGTTTGGTGTTCCTCCTGGTGGTACTGATCACTGCTGGTGTGATCTCCAGTGTAGAGAGTATGCCTCCCACAATGTTCGGAGGAGGAGGCACGCTAGCGTAAGTTATAACCTACCTGATTGTGTGTTTGGTGCCGTGGTGGCACTCATCACTGCTGGTGTAGAGAGTATGCCTCCCACAATGTTCGGAGGAGGAGGCACGCTAGCGTAAATTATAACCTACCTGATTGTGTGTTTGGTGCTGTGGTGGTACTGATCACTGCTGGTGTAGAGAGTATGCCTCCCACAATGTTTGGAGGAGGAGGCACGCTAGCGTAAGTTATAAACTACCTCATACTCATCTTTAATTGTTAGCTCTATGCGGCAGTGCATTGTCCATTGTCCAACTTCAAGTTTTACTTCAACATGTTCAAACAACATCTTCTCAATAATCAAAAGTCCAAGGACGATGATATATTTGGTCAATAAATTGCTGGTATGTGGATCTTTCAAGTCTGTTTTAATGATTCCTAAGGTCACAGGAATTTTATTATTTCGAAATCTTTAAAAGGACTCCTTAATATTATCCAAAAAACCATGGTGATGATATTTTTCCAGTACATACTGGTATAAAAGGCCACAAATTTTGATGACCTTCGCTCATATTAAAGAGGCATCACGTTAAAACTATATTTTTTTATGCTTATTTAGAATTATTGTATATATGAATTAAATGTATATTCTTGTGGAAAATTAATGGGCGACTTACGCTGAAATATGTTCTCAAAAATTTTAATTAATAATTAAAAAAGGGAATCACTATTCGTTGATCAACGATTTGGACATGCAAATTTTTTTGCATCACATATAATAACGCATGCGCATAACAAGCTAAATCGGTAAACAAAAAATGGCGATCCGCGTGACCTACATGTAACTACCAAGCGAAAAGTGGCCAATGGTCAAATTTTAACGTAAGGATTATATTACGGAAGCATAATGAGGGATGGGAAGTATTCAAGGGAGAGACTAACAGCCCAATTGTTTGCATTGTTACAGTTTTCTTCTGGATAGCCGGTGACACAGTTTTGATTTGGTTTTGGGGCTTCCCAAGGGATAACTCTTTCATTCCTCTGTTACATGAAATGCGTGTGTAAAATTTGAAAGCGTGTATTGTAATATTCCCTTTATAATATTCCAGTAAAACGGCATTATTGAATGATATTGCTGAAGAGAAAGACCTTTTCACATACAAGAAAAACCGTATGGGGGGGGGGGGGGTTACGTTATAAAACGCCGGTATCCCGGGCGATTGAGTTTAATGTATACAGATTCAATTTGGACAAAATGAATAAACTTATGTCATCATGTGCGGATAAAAAATTCTTGTCATACCTAATCTATAAAATACGAATTGTACAAATATTATCGGGTTTGGACTCCGGTATTAAATTTGATATGAATCAAAATATATGCATTATATAAGTGAAGTCATTAATTCATAAAAAAAAATCATATACATGTATGTCCCATATCTGCAGTTGTGTTGAAAATGTTAACGAACCTTTAAATTTACATAAAAAAAGTAAAATGAATCATAACATATATAAATGGATTAAGTATTGGACAATTATCTTCTCGACAAGTTCCAAATTTGATATATATGTTATACATGTATTCTACATGTTTAGTGCGTGGTGCGTCATATGAGTGCACGGACTTCTGTGATACATATATAATTGTAAGTGTTAAAGTATGTTGACGCTGAAAGTTGGATAGATTTTAGATGAATATATAGAAAGTCTGAAAAAAAATCTTCAAGACATCGAGTTGTATAAAAAAAAATCGGAATCGTTTCATTTTATTTTTGCACTTTTCAATGCATGCACACCTTTTGTGAAATGGTTCTAAATGAGGATTCGTGAAGATAACTTTTTACAGAAATTAAGGTTTGCCCTTTGGTTGTCATCGTCGGAAACCCACATGACACTTAAACGTACAATGTAAGATAGTGCAGTATATCGTATTGGTTTCTGACAATGCATGGCTAACGGTCTCAGTCAGGTACTGATGTCGATAAATGATGCAGAGATGCCGACATAAATTTCTTCATATGAATATCGTGTGTAATTAACGTCTGATTATTAATGTGAATATGATTCAATAAATTGATACACGGACTTTGTGTCTGGTTCATCATCGGACCTATACATTATAATTACGCGTCCCCTCCCGTTGGGCCCCTTCGACAAAATAGTCACGTGATTGACGCGTGATCATCGCTATTTTTATCGGGCTTTCCCGAGAAATGCAATTTTGCAAGTGGCTAATAAACACATTTTGAGAGGACTTTGAATATTGAAATAACAGGAAAATGCATCTGGTAGTGCAGACAGCATGTTCATTCAATAAATTCACTGTAGACTTCCCCGGGATGCCCCTTTAAAGGTCGCAGCAAACAAATATTTTAAAATCATTAAATGACTTCTGAATGAGCAAATATGGTCCAGGGAAAGAATATTTCACCAGGCATATGCTGGAATGATAGACAATGATAGACAATATACATCTGTTCACTAATGTCCTTGTTTGACAGGAGTTTATGTGTCAGTCTTTGAAATTCAGAATAGATGCTAATATTTTTTTTCTGTAGCAGTATTTCAATCCTCGTCCTATTACACAGTAGTCGAACTATATCTTGCATATTCATTTACTGCAATATGTACAGATATTATTGGTGTATTGTACTGTATTGGTACAGTGACTAGGGGAGGGGGAAACTATAGCTTTGTGTTGTGTCCATCCATCCTTTTGCTGTTCTGTTCTTTCCATCCTTCCTTTTTTCCATCCTTCTGGTCATCCTTCCGCTATATTGTCTGGGCTCTATCTCATACACTACAAGTCACAGAAACTTCATACTTGCTATATGAGTTCACCTTGGTGAGGCAGTATGTCAGGCTTCAAAAGCAAGTCACTCGGATCTACATTAGGACTTTTGATGTGCATCAAAGAAAAAGTTAATCCAGACTAATTGGTCACTCTTACATACATTTTGACCTTTGACCTACATCAAAGGTACAAGTCACTAGAACCTTTTACTTCAGGTATAGATTTAATTCTGTAGCGGTATGTCATGCATCAAAAGTAGGGCACTCTGTCCTACATATTGACCTTTGACCTACATAAAAATGTATTTACAGTGTAATGTGTAATGTGTCCATGCTCTGTCTTGTACACTACAAGTCACTGGAATTTTATACTTCGGGTATGGGTTCACCTCGGTGAGACAGTATGTCATGCATCAAAAGTAGGTCACTCCAACCTACATTTCGACCTTTGCCCATTTACAGAAAAGTTTATTCTGGCTCTATCTCACTTAGAGCCTCTGACAATTCATACTTGCGGTAGGGGTTCACATTAGGGAGGTGATCACATTCAGGGTGGGACTGTAATTTACTGAAATGTCTTGTTTGTCCTGACAACGTTATAACATATACATATGTTTGTTTATTTTGCAGCGGGATACAGGACTACTTTAATGACTACTACATAGTGCCGTACTGTCGTATGGGAACGTACGTTGTGGGCATCATTACTGGATACATTCTCTACAAGACGGACTGCCGCTACCGCATCAACAGGGTATGTTAAAAACGATACCGACTCATCCTTGTATTTCGATTGCTGTTTGACAATAGCATTGATTTAACATTTTATCGTCTGTGCGTCCTTCATAAATTTCTGTACATTTTACATATCTCAAAAAACCAAACCCCTAGACCAATTTGGCTCTTATTCACCCTTGTGTATCTCTTGAAATTTTTAACAGAATTTTTCAGATTTATACCTAGCATCATACTCTCAAATTTTAAACCTGATTAGATTTTGTTGCTCATCAGTCAAGGTCAAACAATCAGAGGTCACACTTAAACCAGTTGCTAGAGTGTAGATATACCGTATATTGAGTATACTGTATATCGGGTATACCGTATATCAGGTATACCTTATATCGAGTATATCGAGTATACCGTATATTGGGTATATTATGTGAATGTCTATTTTGCAAATTTAGCAACCTTATAAAAATCGCAAAAGTTAAAATTGTAAAACTTGCATGCATATCTATTGACTGTATGAGTTATATTATTAGAATTGAATTGAATAAAGTTATATTAGTTCAGTTGCACTCATTATATCCTGCTATTCCTTTTAATGACCTACTGTCATAACAATGACTTTGTCAATGCGAATAATCCTGGAAAGTGGTAAACCAGTATTATTCTGAATACCCAGACAGTGAAGAGTGAGTTCCTATCATTGTTTCCTGAAAGAAAAAAAAGACTGTCTGGACACGGAGTACTGAGGAGTAGAGTCTGTACTGAAGACTGTCTGGACACGGAGTACTGAGGAGTAGAGTCTGTACTGAAGACTGTCTGGACATAGAGTACTGAGGAGTAGAGTCTGTACTGAAGACTGTCTGGACACGGAGTACTGAGGAGTAGAGTCTGTACTGAAGACTGTCTGGACACGGAGTACTGAGGAGTAGAGTCTGTACTGAAGACTGTCTGGACATGGAGTACTGAGGAGTAGAGAGTCTGTACTGAAGACTGTCTGGACACGGAGTACTGAGGAGTAGAGTCTGTACTGAAGACTATCTGGACTTGGAGTACTGAGGAGTAGAGTATGTACTGAAGACTGTCTGGACATGGAGTACTGAGGAGTATAGAGTCTGTACTGAAGACTGTCTGGACACGGAGTATTGAGGAGTATCGAGTATGTACTGAAGACTGTCTGGACACGGAGTATTGAGGAGTATAGAGTCTGTACTGAAGACTGTCTGGACACGGAGTACTGAGGAGTAGAGTCTGTACTGAAGACTGTCTGGACATGGAGTACTGAGGAGTAGAGTCTGTACTGAAGACTGTCTGGACATGGAGTACTGAGGAGTAGAGTCTTTACTGAAGACTGTCTGGACACGGAGTACTGAGGAATAGAGTCTGTACTGAAGACTGTCTGAACATAGAGTACTGAGGAGTAGAGTCTGTACTGAAGACTGTCTGGACACGGAGTACTGAGGAGTAGAGTCTGTACTGAAGACTGTCTGGACATGGAGTACTGAGGAATAGAGTCTGTACTGAAGACTATCTGGACTTGGAGTACTGAGGAATAGAGTCTGTACTGAAGACTGTCTGAACATAGAGTACTGAGGAATAGAGTCTGTACTGAAGACTGTCTGGACATGGAGTACTGAGGAATAGAGTCTGTACTGAAGACTGTCTGGACACGGAGTACTGAGGAGTAGAGTCTGTACTGAAGACTGTCTGGACATGGAGTACTGAGGAGTAGAGTCTGTACTGAAGACTGTCTGGACATGGAGTACTGAGGAGTAGAGTCTGTACTGAAGACTGTCTAGACAAGAAGTACTGAGGAGTAGAGTCTGTACTGAAGACTGTCTGGACATGGAGTACTGAGGAGTAGAGAGTCTGTACTGAAGACTGTCTGAACATGGAGTACTGAGGAGTATAGTATGTACTGAAGACTGTCTGGACAAGGAGTACTGAGGAGTAGAGTCTGTACTGAAGACTGTCTGGACAAGGAGTATTGAGGAGTATAGAGTCTGTTCTGAAGACTGTCTGGACACGGAGTACTGAGGAGTATAGAGTCTGTACTGAAGACTGTCTGGACAAGGAGTATTGAGGAGTATAGAGTCTGTACTGAAGACTGTCTGGACAAGGAGTATTGAGGAGTATAGAGTCTGTACTGAAGACTGTCTGGACATGGAGTACTGAGGAGTATAGAGTCTTTACTGAAGACTGTCTGGACAAGGAGTACTGAGGAGTATAGAGTCTGTTCTGAAGACTGTCTGGACACGGAGTACTGAGGAGTATAGAGTATGTACTGAAGACTGTCTGGACATGGAGTACTGATCAGGAGTATAGAGTCTGTACTGAAGACTGTCTGGACAAGGAGTATTGATCAATACTCCTTGTCCAGACAGTCTTCAGTACAGACTCTATACTCCTCAATACTCCTTGTCCAGACAGTCTTCAGTACATACTCTATACTCCTCATGAGGAGTATAGAGTATGTACTGAAGACTGTCTGGACAAGGAGTATTGAGGAGTATAGAGTCTGTACTGAAGACTGTCTGGACATGGAGTACTGAGGAGTATAGTATGTACTGAAGACTGTCACGTGTCCGAGAGCTTCTCTGAGATCAAACCTTGTCAAATATATTGCTGTACTATCTTAATGAAAGCTTTACTCGGCGATTTCAGGTATTTAGGCTTTAGTAACAGTTTCCAGACAACATAACACAAATTATGCTAAACTTCATGCTGAGAGAATATGTAATACAGAGAGCAAAGCCCTTTATTAAGGATATGATAATATGTTAATATCTGTACCAATTGTTCATCGTTTTTTTTTCAGTATGTGAACTTGGTATGTTGGTTGGTGGCAGCAGCCGTAGCTTTGTCTGTGGTGTACGGCCTGTATGGAGCGTTAAATGGCCACCCCTTGAGTATAGGGGTGTCAGCATTATACAACACCACCAACAGGATTGCGTGGGGAGCCAGTCTTTGCTGGGTGATCTTTGCCTGTGCTACTGGAAATGGAGGTAATTAAGACGAAGCTGTAACGTCACTATGACTTCCATTTTGACATTTTACATGCAGCAAAAAAATAATTGTCCTCAGCTCTATTTCCTACACAATTTCTCACTGGAAGTTAATACTCTGGGTTATAGATTAACTTTAGTCATGCAGTCACAGTTGCTCAAAACCTTCTAATGACTTTTTTCTGAAATACCGTCTGTCATAGAGAACTTATATTTGACTGGATTGGATGAAGCTGAACAAACTTTGCCAAAATGCCTAGAAGCATGATATTTGGCTGAAAGGTTCCTTTGATAAATCCTGACAAAATTTGTGAAAAGAAATGATTTTGACCCATATTCAAGGTCACAGGGGTCAAATCTGTTCAAACCTTTAAATGACCCCAAAAGGCCTAGAGACATGATATTTGGCTGGTAGCTTCCTTGGAAGAAGCTGAACAAACTTTGAGAATGAAAATGATCTTGTCTTAATTTCAAGGTCTCAGGGGTAAAATATGTTAAAATCTTAACATGCTCTTCTGAATATCTTACAGTAATATATTTTAGGTGACTTTAGGGTAACAAGTAAGAGATTGATACCAGGTGAGTGATGCAGGCCCATTGGGCCTCTTGTGTTTTGAGTGTTTGATTATTACTAAATCATCATTCTGTTGGTATGGGTCAAACAAACTACTGATGAAATATCTTACTGCATTTTTTATCATGACTTGTCAATACTTGTGTATTGACTATGCAGCAATGATTGTCTTATGTTGATTATGTTATAGCATTACACCATATGAACACTTGACCTTATTGTATCTCAGGCTATGTGAACACACTGCTGTCGTGGAAGGCCTTTATCCCACTCAGTCGCCTCACGTACTGTGGCTACCTGGTACATCCCATCATCATGTTTGCTTTCTACTTCAGCGTCAAAACTCCCATACACTTTGACATATTTACCATGGTAAGTACTCTGCCTTTCCATTGTAATTTTGGATCATTAAACCAGGTATGAAACTGAAAGAAGGGGTATCCCTGTCATGTGTCATGTCCGAATTTGATATTTAATTTAACTTTAATTTCTGTCAATGTTCTTGCTAGAAATGTGGAAAAGGCAAATCTGTTGATATGCGTCTAGTGCAAATTAAACAAAATATTTCAATGATAAGGAACAGATGATTGAATGTGTTATAACGTGTTATAACGTGTTATAATGTATATGTGTTATAATGTGTATATGTTATAATGTATATGTGTTATAATATGTATGTGTTATAATGTGTTTTAATGTGTATGTGTTATAATGTATATGTGTTATAATGTGTATATGTTATAATGTATATGCGTTATAATATGTATGTGTTATAATGTGTTTTAATGTATATGTGTTATAATGTGTTAGTACAATGTATGTGTTATAATGTGTATGTGTTATAATGTATATGTGTTATAATGTGTTATAAAGTGTTATAATGTGTTATAATGTGTATGTGTTATAATGTGTTTTAACATGCTAGTATGTGTTATAATGTGTATTTGTTATAATGTGCTTTAACATGTTAGTATGTGTTATAATGTGTATTTGTTATAATGTGCATGTGTTATAATGTGTATGTGTTATAATGTGTATATAATACAATGTTTATATAATGTAATTTGTTATAATGTGTAAGTGTTATAATGTGTATGTGTTATAATGTGTATGTGTTAAAATGTGTTATAATGTATAGGTGTTATGAAGAGTTATAATGTGTATTTGTTATAGTGTGTAATAATGTGTTATAAGGTGTATGTGTTAAAACGTGGTATAATGTATATGTGTTATTAAGAGTTATAATGTGTATGTGTTATGATGTGTATTTGTTATAATGTGTAATAATGTGTATGTGTTATAATGTTTATGTGTTAAAATGTGTTATAATGTTTATGTGTTATAATGTGTATGTGTTATAATGTGTATGTGTTATAATGAGTTATAATGTGTTATAATGTGTATGTGTTATAATGTGTATGTGTTATAATGTGTATTTGTTATAATGTGTAATAAAGTGTATGTGTTTTAATGTGTATGTGTTAAAATGTGTATGTGTTATAATGTGTATGTGTTATTATGTGTATTGGTTATAATGTGTAATAATGTGTATGTGTTATAATGTGTATGTGTTAAAATGTGTTATAATGTTTATGTGTTATAATGTGTATGTTATAATGTGTATGTGTTATAATGAGTTATAATGTGTTATAATGAGTTATAATGTGTTATAATGAGTTATAATGTGTTATAATGTGTATGTGTTATAATGTGTATTTGTTATAATGTGTAATAATGTGTATGTGTTATAATGTTTATGTGTTAAAATGTGTTATAATGTTTATGTGTTATAATGTGTAAGTGTTATAATGTGTATGTGTTATAATGTGTATGTGTTATAATGTGTATGTGTTATAATGTGTATTTGTTATAATGTGTAATAATGTGTATGTGTTTTAATGTGTATGTGTTAAAATGTGTATGTGTTATAATGTGTATGTGTTATAATGTGTATGTGTTATAATGTGTATTTGTTATAATGTGTAATAATGTGTATGTGTTTTAATGTGTATGTGTTAAAATGTGTTATGATGTATATGTGTTTTAATGTGTATGTGTTATAATGTGTATGTGTTTTAATGTGTATGTGTTAAAATGTGTTATGATGTATATGTGTTATAATGTATATGTGTTATAATGTGTATGTGTTATAATGTGTATGTGTTATAATGTGTTTGTGTTATAATGTGTATTTGTTATAATGTGTAATAATGTGTATGTGTTTTAATGTGTATGTGTTATAATGTATATGTGTTATAATGTGTATGTGTTATAATGTTTATGTGTTATAATGTGTATGTGTTATAATGTGTATGTGTTATAATGAGTTATAATGTGTTATAATGTGTATGTGTTATAATGTGTATGTGTTATAATGTGTATGTGTTATAATGTGTATGTGTTATAATGTGTATTTGTTATAATGTGTAATAATGTGTATGTGTTTTAATGTGTATGTGTTAAAATGTGTATGTGTTATAATGTGTATGTGTTATAATGTGTATGTGTTATAATGTGTATTTGTTATAATGTGTAATAATGTGTATGTGTTTTAATGTGTATGTGTTAAAATGTGTTATGATGTATATGTGTTTTAATGTGTATGTGTTATAATGTGTATGTGTTTTAATGTGTATGTGTTAAAATGTGTTATGATGTATATGTGTTATAATGTATATGTGTTATAATGTATATGTGTTATAATGTGTATGTGTTTAAATGTGTTTTAATGTGTTTCTGTTTCCTAGGTTATGTTCTTCTTGGGATTCCTGTGTCTGAGCTTCATGGCTGCGTTTGTTATCTCCCTTGCATTTGAAGCCCCATTTATGGGTCTGGAAAAGGTGCTATTCAAGAGAGAAAGATCTGAGAAAAAATGAGTGTAGAGTTTTGTAGTGAGTTTTTGTAATGTTGTATTTGATCTTTTGTAATTTGCACTTGTTTAAAGCATTTTACACCCAAGTTTGGGTTGTTTATCAGAGTACAGCTTGATTTATATAGTTGTTTATCGAGGGACAGCTTGATTTTAAGTTGACATGTGATGATGAACAATTCTCCAATTATATCTATTTACCTGCTTTATGTATAAGATCTTTAAACTTGAATGTCTCATTCTGTCACCTAGTATAGGTGATAATAAATTATTATTATTTCTTTAATTTTTAACAGTTTATAGTTCAAACAATGGTGAAGTTTTGTTTTATTTGAAAGAAAATGTTTGATATTTTCCTTGGGCAACTGTTCAGTTGAAAACTAGAGGAAAAAATATATGAAAGTACAGTTATCTTCCTGATTATACCTAACCCACTCAATTAAATATCACTGCTATGTTATCAGTAGGGAATGTCTTCTCTACATTTCTCAACCTAAGATAATGATTTAAACCTCTAGACCTAAGATAATGATTTAAACCTCTAGACCTAACATAATGATTTAAACCTCTAGACCTAACATAATGGTTTAAACATCTAGACCTAAGATAATTTAAACCTCTAGACCTAAGATAATGATTCAAACCTCTAGACCTAAGATAATGGTTTAAACCTCTAGACCTAAGATAATGATTCAAACTTCTAGACCTAAGATAATGGTTTAAACCTCTAGACCTAAAACAATGGTTTAAACCTCTAGACCTAAGATAATGGTTTAAACATCTAGACCTAAGATAATGGTTTAAACCTCTAGACCTAAGAAACTGATTTACATTGTGATCTGACTATACTAATTTATTCTGTTGATAGGTAATATTTTTTGTCAAGAAAATTAACAAATGTGTTGTGTATAAAGGAAAGATTACTCTTGACAGCATTACTCATTGGGTGTTCTTTGTGTTGCACAATCACTTAACCCTTTGTGATCAGTTATATATTTGTTAACGTATTACAATGGTTACAATGCTTTTCTGATTTATGTGATTACCAGAGAATGTATTTTTTCAAGTGGACATTTAAAATGGGACCAGCCAGATGGTTACCAGATGGTGTGCCAGCAGCTTGTTTTATAGTACTGTTTTCAGTATTCTAGTATGTAAACAGGAAATGAAGTGGTACAAAGTGATTGTTTTATAGTACTGTTTTCAGTATTCTAGGGTGTAAACAGGAAATGAAGTGGTACAAAGTGATTGTTTTATAGTACTGTTTTCAGTATTCTAGGGTGTAAACAGGAAATGAAGTGGTACAAAGTGATTGTTTTATAGTACTGTTTTCAGTATTCTAGGGTGTAAACAGGAAATGAAGTGGTACAAAGTGATTGTTTTATAGTACTGTTTTCAGTATTCTAGGGTGTAAACAGGAAATGAAGTGGTACAAAGTGATTGTTTTATAGTACTGTTTTCAGTATTCTAGGGTGTAAACAGGAAATGAAGTGGTACAAAGTGATTGTTTTATAGTACTGTTTTCAGTATTCTAGGGTGTAAACAGGAAATGAAGTGGTACAAAGCGTTATGGTGGCCATTTTAATGTTGTGTAGCTATAATCAACATTTTTTTTACACTCAAGGGGAAGGGCCCTGTGGAGGTTTCCTTTAAGAGGGTGAAATTCTTCCACAAGACATTCCAGATATTGCTTGTAGTGTCTCAGTTAATTATACAGATCCCCAATCTGTGTCGTTATCACCATGAATCTTAAACTCTTTCACCACTGAAGACACATTTGAACTCTTCCAATTCGAAGATTGGAATAGTTCATTATGAAATGTCGGGGGTAGATGAGTTAAGAAACTCTGGAAGCTGCTGGGTGAAAGCATTGAGTGTTGTTTACTTGTCCACTGGTTCAGCACGTCTGTGTAAGAAGCTGCTGGGTGAAAGCAATGAGTGTTGTTTACTTGTCCACTGGTTCAGCACGTCTGTGTAAGAAGCTGAGTGTAGTCAAGCTAAAATAGAGGAGAAAGGAGTAGAGTGGCATGGTAATTATAAACCACCTAATTTGTTTAAAAAATATTTTTGATAGAATGTTACTTTTTCATTAGTGCTTGTTTAATGCTATATATTTTAAGTAATTGCTTTGTTTGTAGGAGTTATCATTTATACAGTTAGTGATTCACTGTTTCAATCCAACGGCTGTGATTCACACTTCAGTGAGATATACATCTATATATTCAGAAAGGCCGTCTGTAGCAGGCTTACTTCGGTACAGTATCAGCTCAGTTTTAATCCTTACCTATTCTATTTTCAGTGTTATTAGCCCCTCTAAGTACATTTGAATTGTCATGTTAAGGAATCATCAGTGTACAGTGTGATTGTCTAAGATTGACAGGGGCAACATCATTTGCAAGAATTTTATTGTAGAGTCCTAACTGCTATAAGCTGTCAACTCATGTATTTCAGATAAGGAAAATATTAGATGTGTTTGTTTATGTGGACGTATAATGAACTTTTTGTTTTATTTCAAGTAAGAGTTTTAAGTTAAAACTTGAGGGACAGGCCAGTGTTAATGCTGGCATTGTTAGTCTTTACCAAGGCTTGCAGGTTAACAGCATCAGACCTCTAGATGTGATATCAATAAACTACTCTGGTCTGACCATGTGATTGGCAATCAATAAAGCACGCCTGGATTTGACTTGTGTCCAGTTTAGACATATTGCTTCTGCAGCATATTTGTTGATGCTTTTTTCATAATGTTTGCTGACATATATGGAACTGAAACATACATATTTTTCATAATATTTTACCAACTAGTTAGTTTCTGTCTGTATTTTTAATTAATGTCTGGCTTGTTTTATTTATCTTTCTTTTAAAGAATGTGAAAGTAATACGCATCTGATTTTAACAGTTTCTGGCCCATTTTAATCTGTTTATCAACAGTAGCACAAAAATTGATATCAGCTGAGCATTAGCATCACCCTGTGTATATGACTACAAAAATAACTTATCAGAATATCATTTATTCTTATACATGTTACTGTTGTTGACGTTTTATTTTTACAAGTCTGGATTTTCAAATATAATGGCACTCAGGAAATTCAAATCAGGTTGTTAGTTATTGGATGTTTTACTGTAATGTTATACACCTTACTGTTATATACTGCTGAGCCCCTGTTGTGACAGGTAAACGGCTACTTAGAATGAAGAAACTACTAGGGCTAGAGATAATGGTAGCGGCTTTGTGATATATTTCAACCGGAGATCTAATTTAGTGCATCTTCTGAACATTATTTAATAATACATACCACAAGTATTTTTTTGAAGGACCACATGTGCTCAAATCAGTTGGCTCCCTTACCCTTAGTAGCCAGGATAGTTCCAGTAATACTAAACAGTGTGTACTGTACCCTTACCCTTAGTAGCCAGGATAGTTCCAGTAATACTAAACAGTGTGTACTGTACCCTTACCCTTAGTAGCCAGGATAGTTCCAGTAATACTAAACAGTGTGTACTGTACCCTTACCCTTAGTAGCCAGGATAGTTCCAGTAATACTAAACAGTGTGTACTGTACCCTTACCCTTAGTAGCCAGGATAGTTCCAGTAATACTAAACAGTGTGTACTGTACCCTTACCCTTAGTAGCCAGGATAGTTCCAGTAATACTAAACAGTGTGTACTGTACCCTTACCCTTAGTAGCCAGGATAGTTCCAGTAATACTAAACAGTGTGTACTGTACCCTTACCCTTAGTAGCCAGGATAGTTCCAGTAATACTAAACAGTGTGTACTGTACCCTTACACTTTGTAGCCAGGATAGTTCCAGTAATACTAAACAGTGTGTACTGTACCCTTACCCTTAGTAGCCAGGATAGTTCCAGTAATACTAAACAGTGTGTACTGTACCCTTACACTACTAAACAGTGTGTACTGTACCCTTACCCTTAGTAGCCAGGATAGTTCCAGTAATACTAAACAGTGTGTACTGTACCCTTACACTTTGTAGCCAGGATAGTTCCAGTAATACTAAACAGTGTGTACTGTACCCTTACACTTTGTAGCCAGGATAGTTCCAGTAATACTAAACAGTGTGTACTGTACCCTTACCCTTAGTAGCCAGGATAGTTCCAGTAATACTAAACAGTGTGTACTGTACCCTTACACTTTGTAGCCAGGATAGTTCCAGTAATACTAAACAGTGTGTACTGTACCCTTACACTACTAAACAGTGTGTACTGTACCCTTACCCTTAGTAGCCAGGATAGTTCCAGTAATACTAAACAGTGTGTACTGTACCCTTACACTTTGTAGCCAGGATAGTTCCAGTAATACTAAACAGTGTGTACTGTACCCTTACCCTTAGTAGCCAGGATAGTTCCAGTAATACTAAACAGTGTGTACTGTACCCTTACACTTAGTAGCCAGGATAGTTCCAGTAATACTAAACAGTGTGTACTGTACCCTTACACTTAGTAGCCAGGATAGTTCAAGTAATACTAAACAGTGTGTACTGTACCCTTACACTTAGTAGCCAGGATAGTTCCAGTAATACTAAACAGTGTGTACTGTACCCTTACCCTTAGTAGCCAGGATAGTTCCAGTAATACTAAACAGTGTGTACTGTACCCTTACACTACTAAACAGTGTGTACTGTACCCTTACACTTTGTAGCCAGGATAGTTCCAGTAATACTAAACAGTGTGTACTGTACCCTTACACTTTGTAGCCAGGATAGTTCCAGTAATACTAAACAGTGTGTACTGTACCCTTACACTACTAAACAGTGTGTACTGTACCCTTACCCTTAGTAGCCAGGATAGTTCCAGTAATACTAAACAGTGTGTACTGTACCCTTACACTTTGTAGCCAGGATAGTTCCAGTAATACTAAACAGTGTGTACTGTACCCTTACCCTTAGTAGCCAGGATAGTTCCAGTAATACTAAACAGTGTGTACTGTACCCTTACACTTTGTAGCCAGGATAGTTCCAGTAATACTAAACAGTGTGTACTGTACCCTTACACTACTAAACAGTGTGTACTGTACCCTTACCCTTAGTAGCCAGGATAGTTCCAGTAATACTAAACAGTGTGTACTGTACCCTTACACTTTGTAGCCAGGATAGTTCCAGTAATACTAAACAGTGTGTACTGTACCCTTACCCTTAGTAGCCAGGATAGTTCCAGTAATACTAAACAGTGTGTACTGTACCCTTACCCTTAGTAGCCAGGATAGTTCCAGTAATACTAAACAGTGTGTACTGTACCCTTACCCTTAGTAGCCAGGATAGTTCCAGTAATACTAAACAGTGTGTACTGTACCCTTACACTTTGTAGCCAGGATAGTTCCAGTAACACTAAACAGTGTGTACTGTATCCTTACACTTTGTAGCCAGGATAGTTCCAGTAATACTAAACAGTGTGTACTGTACCCTTACACTACTAAACAGTGTGTACTGTATCCTTACCCTTAGTAGCCAGGATAGTTCCAGTAATACTAAACAGTGTGTACTGTACCCTTACCCTTAGTAGCCAGGATAGTTCCAGTAATACTAAACAGTGTGTACTGTACCCTTACCCTTAGTAGCCAGGATAGTTCCAGTAATACTAAACAGTGTGTACTGTACCCTTACACTTTGTAGCCAGGATAGTTCCAGTAACACTAAACAGTGTGTACTGTATCCTTACACTTTGTAGCCAGGATAATTCCAGTAACACTAAACAGTGTGTACTGTACCCTTACCCTTAGTAGCCAGGATAGTTCCAGTAATACTAAACAGTGTGTACTGTACCCTTACACTACTAAACAGTGTGTACTGTACCCTTACCCTTAGTAGCCAGGATAGTTCCAGTAATACTAAACAGTGTGTACTGTACCCTTACTCTTAGTAGCCAGGATAGTTCCAGTAATACTAAACAGTGTGTACTGTACCCTTACACTTTGTAGCCAGGATAGTTCCAGTAACACTAAACAGTGTGTACTGTATCCTTACACTTTGTAGCCAGGATAATTCCAGTAACACTAAACAGTGTGTACTGTACCCTTACCCTTAGTAGCCAGGATAGTTCCAGTAATACTAAACAGTGTGTACTGTACCCTTACACTACTAAACAGTGTGTACTGTACCCTTACCCTTAGTAGCCAGGATAGTTCCAGTAATACTAAACAGTGTGTACTGTACCCTTACCCTTAGTAGCCAGGATAGTTCCAGTAATACTAAACAGTGTGTACTGTACCCTTACACTACTAAACAGTGTGTACTGTACCCTTACCCTTAGTAGCCAGGATAGTTCCAGTAATACTAAACAGTGTGTACTGTACCCTTACCCTTAGTAGCCAGGATAGTTCCAGTAATACTAAACAGTGTGTACTGTATCCTTACACTTTGTAGCCAGGATAATTAGAGTGTAATACTAAACAGTGTGTACTGTACCCTTACACTACTAAACAGTGTGTACTGTACCCTTACACTTTGTAGCCAGGATAGTTCCAGTAATACTAAACAGTGTGTATTAATGTACCTTACACTTTGTAGCCAGGATAGTTCCAGTAATACTAAACAGTGTTTGTACTGTTCCCTTACACTTTGTAGCCAGGATAGTTCCAGGAACACTAAACAGTGTGTACTGTACCCTTACACTTTGTAGCCAGGATAGTTCCAGGAACACTAAACAGTGTTTGTACTGTACTCCTGGTAGTGTTCTCACTCTTGTCAGAAAAAAAATAAGGTGTTGCCTTTTTAGGTCATCTGACCCGAAGGGTCAGGATGACCTATAGTCATCATGCTTCGTCCGTCGTCGTGCGCCGTGCGTCGTGCGCCGTGCGCCGTGCGCCGTCCGTAAACTTTTCCATTTAAACATCTTCTTCTCATAAACCAAAAGGCCCATAGACCCAATATTGGGCTTGTGCCATGCTGGGATGAAGGGGTACCAAGTTTGTTCAAACAAATGACCTTGACTTTCATTCAAGGTCACAGGGGCCAAAAAGGTCAAAATCTTTGAACGACTTCTTCTGAATAACCAAAAGGCCCAGAGACCTGATATTGGGCCTGTGTTATGCTGGGATAAAGGGGTACCAAGTTTGTTCAAACAAATGACCTTGACCTTCATTCAAGGTCACAGGGGCCAAAAAGGTCAAAATCTTTTTAAACAACTTCTTCTGAATAACCAAAAGGCCCAGAGACCTGATATTGGTCCTGTGTTATGCTGAGATAAAGGGCTACCAAGTTTGTTCAAAGAAATGACCTTGACCTTCATTCAAGGTCACAGGGGACAAAACGGTCATAATTTTTAAACGACTTCTTCTGAATAACCAAAAGGCCCAGAGACCTAATATTGGGCCTGTGGCATGCTGAGATAAAGGACTACCAAGTTTGTTCAAAGAAATGACCCTGACTTTCATTCAAGGTCACAGGGGCCAAAACGGTCATAATCTTTAAACAACTTCTTCTGAATAACCAAAAGGCCCAGAGACCTGATATTGGGCCTGTGGCATGCTGGGATAAAGGGCTACCAAGTTTGTTCAAAGAAATGACCTTGATTTTCATTCAAGGTCACTGGGACCAAAACGGTCATAATCTTTAAACATTTTCTTCTGAATAACCAAAAGGCCCAGAGATCTAATATTGGGCCTGTGGCATGCTGGGATAAAGGGCTACCAAGTTTGTTCAAAGAAATGACCTTGACTTTCATTCAAGGTCACTGGGGCCAAAACGGTCATAATCTTTAAACATTTTCTTCTGAATAACCAAAAGGCCCAGATACCTAATATTGGGCCTGTGCCATGCTGGGATAAAGGGCTACCAAGTTTGTCAAAGAAATGACCTTGACTTTCATTCAAGGTCACAGGGGCCAAAACGGTCATAATCTTTAAACAACTTCTTCTGAATAACCAAAAGGCCCAGAGACCTGATATTGGGCCTGTGTTATGCTGGGATGAAGGGGTACCAAGTTTGTTCAAAGAAATGACCTTGACCTTCATTCAAGGTCACAGGGGCCAAAAAGGTCAAAATCTTTTTAAACAACTTCTTCTGAATAACCAAAAGGCCCAGAGACCTGATATTGGTCCTGTGTTATGCTGAGATAAAGGGCTACCAAGTTTGTTCAAAGAAATGACCTTGACCTTCATTCAAGGTCACAGGGGCCAAAACGGTCATAATTTTTAAACGACTTCTTCTGAATAACCAAAAGGCACACAGACCTAATATTGGGCCTGTGGCATGCTGGGATAAAGGGCTACCAAGTTTGTTCAAAGAAATGACCTTGACTTTCATTCAAGGTCACTGGGGCCAAAACGGTCATAATCTTTAAACATTTTCTTCTGAATAACCAAAAGGCCCAGAGATCTAATATTGGGCCTGTGGCATGCTGGGATAAAGGGCTACCAAGTTTGTTCAAAGAAATGACCTTGACTTTCATTCAAGGTCACTGGGGCCAAAACGGTCATAATCTTTAAACATTTTCTTCTGAATAACCAAAAGGCCCAGATACCTAATATTGGGCCTGTGGCATGCTGGGATAAAGGGCTACCAAGTTTGTTCAAAGAAATGACATTGACTTTCATTCAAGGTCACAGGGACCAAAACGGTCATAATCTTTAAACGACTTCTTCTGAATAACCAAAAGGCCCAGAGACCTGATATTGGGCCTGTGGCATGCTGGGATAAAGGGCTACCAAGTTTGTTCAAAGAAATGATCTTGACTTTCATTCAAGGTCACAGGGACCAAAACGGTCATAATCTTTAAACAACTTCTTCTGAAAAACCAAAAGGCCCAGAGATCTAATATTGGGCCTGTGGCATGCTGGGATAAAGGGCTACCAAGTTTGTTCAAAGAAATGACCTTGACTTTCATTCAAGGTCACAGGGGCCAAAACGAAACTGTTGTTATTTTTCGTGTAGTCAAAAATCCAAGATGGCCTCCACAGCGGCCATTTTGAAAACACATTCTAAACTTCTCAAGTTCTACCAGTGGAATTGAGCTGAAACTTGCCAGAAATGATATCCTGAGATGGTCCCAACAAAGTGTTGTTATTTTTCAAGCCCATCAGAAATCCAAGAAGGCCACTATCTTGAACTTGGCAATCTATACAGGCATATTATAACTTGATTTAATGACTACACGTATTTTCATAGTGATTTTACAATTGGTAGTCAGATGACCGTTAAGGCCCGTTGGGCCTCTTGTATTTGTTTGAAGGCAAAATGAAATTAATTCTTTTTCTATTTGAAAAATTGTAGATTGTCAGTCTTATTACTTTTCGTAAATCGAAGTTGTTCACAATGCAATCTTATATTTTTTTCTATTTTCAATAGAGTAATATTCATTTTCATGGACATTTGGTTATAAGCCAATGTAATTGCATATCTTCTTAGACAATTTTCGGCTGTTTTAATTTGTAAGCATCTCATTCAACCCTGAAGACACAATTGAACTCTGCCAATTCAAAGGTTAGAATAGTCCATTATGAAATTTCAGGGGAGTGTAAGTTAACAACCATCTTATTGTCTTTGTCCTAAATATGTCGACTATATCTTTATTTCACAAGAGTTTGTCCTTCAGATGATAGTATTGACAGAGCTGTTTTATCATGTCCTTTAGATGATAGTATTGACAGAGCTGTTTTATCATGTCCTTTAGATGATAGTATTGACAGAGCTGTTTTATCATTAAGTCAGACTTATAATTTTAGTATTAACTGTTAAATTAACATAATTATTTTATCAGTAAGTCAGCTTTATAAACTGTATAATTATGTTTACCTAGCAAAGTACAAACAGCAATGACTAATATAAAGCTATTAATGATTTTTATTCAGTAGGTAAATTATTTTTGTTTGGTGCCAGAAGGGGCCATATCTGACAGAGAGCCATTTATACCCTAGGGCAAAGGAGTGAGTTGATTCCAGCATCCGTGAGTTGTAGATTTTACTTGATTTATAAATAGATAAGATATATTTTAATGGAGATTCATTGACCTTTTATCCATACTGCTGAGTGCTGAATAAATACTAACTATGATTGTGTACAAGTTCAGGTAGTAAGATGCTGCTGATGCTGTGTTTACAGAGACAGGTGTGATACATGTCTAACGTGTACAGACACGGTATAATCTGGAGACAGGTATAAACCAGATCTTCACCACACCCCGCTCTATACATGTTTATGGAGATCCGTGTGATCTTACACACACAACATAATCTGGAGACAGGTATAAACCAGATCTTCACCACATCCCGCTCTATACATGTTTATGGAGATCCGTGTGATCTTACACACACGGTATAATCTGGAGACAGACATAAACCAGATCTTCACCACATCCCGCTCTATACATGTTTATGGAGATCCGTGTGATCTTACACACACGACATAATCTGGAGACAGGTATAAACCAGATCTTCACCACACCCCGCTCTATACATGTTTATGAACAGGATGTGTAATCTGTAAAACAAATTTTCTTTTCATTGGAAGTAACTTGTCCTATAGTTGTTTTAGATACTTGATTGTCTTATAATTGTAGTGTATGTTTATGTACCCGGTATTTAATACTTTTATCATTTAGTTTTAAACTGAAGTTATTTACATTAGATTGAAACAAAATACAATTTTCTTAATTGAATCTTTACCATAAGAAGCAGCCCTCCCCCTTTTCCCTCCCCTTATACTAAAAGTGAAAGTAAGGTTGGGAGGAGGCTAGGAGGTTTGCTGTGTACCTCCCACTCAAATATAGAACCCTAGATCTATGTCTGTTAATACATGTGTAACACCCTACTGATGAGGACTGGAGAGACAGTAATTTGTAGTGTGTGGTTTTGTTAACGATCTAGATCTGTGTAATACATGTTTACCACCTTACTGATGAGGGCTGGAGGGACAGTAATTTGTAGTGCGTGGTTTTGTTAACGTTCTAGATCTGTGTAATACAGGTATACCACCTTACTGATAAGGGCTGGAGAGACAGTTATTTGTAGTGTGTGGTTTTGTGAACGATCTAGATCTGTGTGTGATGTAATTTGCTGTTAAAACAGAACTGTGTTGTACCTTTTATTTTATTCAGATTTATTTCCTTTAATTTTTATTTACATTGTACAAATCAATTTATATATATATGCATGTTGTTTTAAATCATCTACTTTTTATCTGTTGGCTTTGCCAGTAAAAGTTTAGACCATTTTCCTCAATGATGTATTGTATAAATATATATTTGGAGTTTTAGACTTGTAACAATGACCGGTGATTGTAATGTCCATGAATTAAATTCTGTGTGTGATATTTTAGAAAATTTATTTTTTCAGGATTATTTTTCACATTTACAAGGATTTATATATGTTAAGAGAACTAACATTGATATTGGTGTGTTTAATTGTCGCTTATTTTGACAAAAAGTACCTATGAACTTATTGGATAGTTCAACATTTGAAAGCCAACATTTTCCAAATATTTGGCTGGCAAGTAATTGGAATGGATACTATCCAGCAACATTTTATCATCTGGAGTGATGACACTTTGAAAAGTGTTTTTGTGCTATTGTGTTTAAATGACAGGTGCTTTAACAAGGGTCCCAAGATAACCAGTAAAAGTGCCATTAAAATCTTCAAATATTGTTTTTATGAGTGTCTACAAGACCCAGTTTCCAGATATTTGGCCAGTTAGTACATGGGGTGGAGCGATACAGTTTTTTGCATAAAAGACCTTGACCCATATTTAAGATCAGATCCTCTCTACTGATGTCGTAGTTTGAGGTACTTGAAGACTTGATCCTGTGACCATATATATAATATCGGCATGATTTACTTTGGAGAAGGCCCCACCCCTAGGGACTTAACCCCATGGAAAGGGTAAGGAAAAGATTTATTCTCAAATATCCAAAATTACAGTAATAATCTCTTGAGAAATTTGCCTGAAATATCTTTGGAAGCTGTGAATCGAACATTGTTTAAGAGAAAAGTCGTTTGTTTTTCTGTTAAGTGCTGAGCACAAAACGGGGGAAACAGTCCCAATATAATCCTGAACGAGTATATTTGAACACAATCTCTGGACCTCTTGTTAAAAGAAAATTTCATTTAGAATTAGTACAGTTATGTTTAAAAGTTAACACTGAAAATCTATGTTAAAATAGACTTCATTTAATATTTCCTTGTACGATTTCCTGATACAATGTGTGTGATCACCTCATCCGATTTTTATTAAAGGTAGTATTGTCATATAAGTGTCTCTGATTTGTTCGTTTATGGAAATGTCATTTATGACGACCTGTGGAAGCTAGCGTCGAGGCACCATAAGATTATTGCCGATGTGACAGAAACTCGGCCATTTAAGCCTGTCAGGACGGGCATCCATAAAGCAACATCGTCTCGACATATTATGAAAGTCGAATTTACCAAAAAGGGGTATTGCTGCCATTAACATCAGCAATATCTTGCACCAAAAGTCTGTTCGAGCAAACATATCAACGATTTCTGTTATACATATACCCGTAGTATTTCTTACCTACAGTAATTCTGTACCTATTGCACCTGAGCTTTTCAATAAAGCAAACATTGTAACAATTGAATATTGATGAACTTAGAATGACGCCTCTTTCAGCACGTTCATGCTCTTCATCTCCATGTTGCTATGGTGCAGCTGGGCACAGCAAATTATAATCTGAATGACGTAACACACATATGCTGCACCTCTTAAATTTAGTAATAGATGAAAGGTCCTAAGTATCGACAGAATCCATTCATCAGAATTTCAAAGATCCATATTGACCCTGAAGATGATGCCAGACAATGGGCTAAACGTGACCTTGCTGCTTTAGATTCATTTTAAAAGTGGATGAAGTCTATCAGGTCCACTATCAAGAAAAGAAATAGCATTTCGCGTTGCAAAAGTAAAACAACTAAACACAAGTCAAAATTTTCTTCACCCTGATGTTCAAATTACATGATACGCGTGTGGTTGTGTCTGGAGACGAGGCATCTTAATTCTGGTTTGCAAACGCTATTAGTTCATTGTTTATAAAAGCAACTAGGCCTGCTTGATAACCAAGGTAACTCTACTTACACATCGACCGGGTTCTCAAAAGATGAAATACTATATAGCCATCATTCAGTATTGCACTCCTTCAAGATACCTGTTAATGAGCAAGACACTTACCGACCCGTCTTTATTTGATATCGAAATTACACAAGGATCCTTATTTAGCAACGTTTTATCGCTGGCTCTGATAATTGCTCAGCCAAGCCTTGATCTACTACCATTCTTAGTACCATTAAATCAGGGCTTCAGTCCTATTGTGACACTCTATTCTCCAGAAGTGGAATTAACGAAATATGCATTATGTAAACCGCAAAGATCTTTGATCACCAAAAACTGGCAGAAACATTTTCAATTTCTGACTTCTAAAGAATGGTTAAAATGATAATCTCCAAACCTCCCAAAATAACCGATAAGATTTCCACTTAGTCTTATTACTTTTAATACTTCCATTAGGAAGGGCTAGAACAATTATTCAGAATTCTCGCAAAAAATGTCTCATGGATTACTATTAAGTGGGTTTTTTCAAAGTTCTAGTGTTATAAACGAATAAAATATGAACGCCCTGCCTTCTGATTGGCGTTTACAATTTCCTTAATAAAAATCAACTAAACACAAGTCGAAATTTCTTGACCCCGATGTTCGAATCAAAATGTCCAGGGTACTGCTATTGAATATGTAGCAAATTAGGATGGATGACTACCATTAGTTGGTTCAAATGAATGGACTTGACCTGCTTCTTATGTTACAGGGATGAGAAATGCTGTTTTTTTTCAAAATTCTTTCCAGTTAGCAAGATATAGGATGATGATGATTGGCCAGTGTCATGCTGCAGTGAAGGACTAGCAACTTTATTTAAATGATTGACTTTTACCTATTTTTAACGTCACAGAGGTGAAATATGTGTTAAGAGTTTAAAAGATTTCTTCTCGTTAACAAAGAGAACTAGCTTGACTGATGATATGTGGCCAGTTACACGCTTGGATAAAGAGTTAAAATGTTTGTTCAAATTGCCAATATTCAAAGTCACAGAGCAGTTCTGAATAACCAAAAAGTCGAGGGTAATGATATTTGGCCAAAGACATGCTGGAATGAAAAACTATCAAAGCGAAAGTTATTGGTTGATTTTCAAGGTCACGGGGATCATATGTTTAAATTTTTGATAGGATATTTTGAATCAAATAGCAAGATTTCGCCTGTGGCTTCATTTTACGAAAATAACATGTAGGATTACAGGTATGATATTGATACAAGGTCAGCAATGCAGGCCCATTGTGACCCTTTTTTCATTACTTTTTTTTCGCATTGTTCGATACCATCTGATGAGTACATTTATACGTATTTTGCAGGGTAACAAAAGGAGGTAGACATTCATTATCGACAAGAAAACAATGTGGAAATGAAATATTATTTTATTGGTTTTATAAATAAAGTATATATTTTATACCATTCAAGGTATATTGTATATATGGCGAATTGCACTGATATGTTACGACAGTAAATCTGTAATAGGTATGTATACATTAAGCGATAACATGAATAACAATTGATTAGATATATTAACATTGCTTTGTTTTATACATTACAACAACAAACACTTGTACGCGTAAACAAACGTACTTGACTATCAATCCAAGTACACTGGGGACTGTCCCGAGTCAATATGTCACATCACACACAGCTAACTCTGGCCCAGCTTGTTACGTAGTCGTTCGTACTCCTGTAGTCTACAACATAATATTTTATGAGACGTTATAGTTCTATCATTACTAATTGTATCCCTACGTTTTATATGTACCATTTAAATTATATTTCAAAAATTATAGTTTGTAAAAAAAAAAAGACTTACAATCTTCGGGACTAGTACCCGGCAGCTTATCTTTAAACTAATGTGTCGAATATATATTAGATCCCATGAGTTTTCTGATTCGCCCCCAAAGTTACGATATTCGTTGTTTCTTTTTAATCATGGATGGTTTATTGTATACAGAATTAAGCAAAACCAATATCGCAACATTGTTTGGCTTTTAAACAACACTGAAGCCAAGCATATATCTCTCTCGCACTATAACCAATACCTGATGAAACACAAATGCGCATAAGTTTTAACTTCTGAGAACTGACCAGCCGTCTTAGTTTACCAACCGAAGTACGTCCATCGATAGCGCGACTGTTGACCCTTACCCGCCAGCTTTGATCTCGATAGTTAAACGTTATCTAATTACACACAAGTATAACCCTTGATACCAGCATTCCTTAACCCGGCAATTTGTTAACATACTTCCCTCTAGAAATCGCCATTTGTTGACGTACTTCCCTCTGGAAATCGCCATTTGTTGAAATATTTCTCTCTAGACATCGCCATTTGTTGACATATTTCCCTCCAGACATCGCCATTTGTTGACATATTTTTCCATCTAGAAATCGCCATTTGTTGACAAACCCCCCTCTAGACATCGCCATTTGTTGACATACCCCTTACCTGAGAGCATTAACCCTGATGAAGCCCTTGGCGTCTACCGGATCATAGTTGCCTTGAACGTTCATGCTGGAAAAAAGTAAACATGAATCAGTTTCTTATTTAAAAGACATATTAAGATATATGATGTAAACTTAATTGTCTATTATCAGGTGATTATCATCAGACTATATCATGTTTCGATAAACCTGATGAAACGGAACCTGTCGCCCGTCCTTCGTTTAACTCTCCCTCTGAGACTCGTAAAGAATGGCATAATAAATGGTAGACAAACTTGGTGTAATGAATAACTTCACCTGGAGGATATCTTTCATCAATCCTCTGGTTTTTGGGTTCCTTTTTCCATCAATAAAGGCAGAGGTGGGTGCAATAAGGAAATCAAGGTAAGTCTAAATCTTTAGGAAACGATTCATACCATTTGACTTGACATTTTGTCAAGAAATATATATTTGTTAAGAGGAATAAAAGGAATCTGTAGCGATGCTCTGTATATGGAAAACAACGCCATCTGGAAATCCTTTATTGAAAATTAATTTTGCTTTAGGAATCCATGATCTAAAGTGGTTTAAAGGTGTCACATGTTATTATAAAGAGAGGAGTATCTCCCTGGTATCAATGTATCCTGATGAGAGAAGTCTGCACAAACCTTTAATATACTACTCTGTTTGTACGATTTGCCTATTTTATTCTTTGCAAATTATTCCTTGACCTGGATGTTACATAATACAAATAGGAGAAATCCAAATAGGGAACGTGGGGAAGACCTTTCCCTCTTTCTCCCCAATTTAGGTAACACGTAGTTTAAATCGATATCATATGGCGCTGACCGGATTGTATTGATGGGAGCCTCTTCCGTGTTTATAAATCCAGTAACAAATACGGGACACATATAAAATGGGGATCTTGTTTTATTGGCAAAATAATACACAATCAGAATATATACTTCAAAACAATTAATGTGTTTAGTTACCTGACGAGTTCTTCGTTATACAGACTTAGCGGGGAATGTCTCGCGATGACGTATACGGAGCCCTTATAGACCTTCACGCGCACCGTCCCCTCCACGTGCTCCTGGCTCTTATTAATACAGAAGCGCGTAAACTCGCACTCTGGACTGAACCAAAACCCTAGAGAATAACAACAAACGAAAGTCAATCATGATAAAAGGATAAAAACAAATAAGGAACTCAAGGACAAAAAAAAAAAACAAATAAGAAACTCTAGGACAAAAAAAACAGATAAGAAACCAAAGGACAAAATCTCTGCACACTTATAGAAAAGCAGGTTCACGGATCATAAGCTTGAATAACAGATCATGGCGGAAATCGACAAACACACAGCAAACAGAAGAACTACACTGACCCAAACTCTTCAGAGTAGGAAGAAATGTAAAATGACGTAGGAAGAATAAAACCCTGGGAGACAGAAATCTACACAGAACAAATCTATAGAGAGAGGGGAAACGACAAAAGTCTCGACTACATGCTCCTGAAATCCAGCAGAACAGCAAACAACCGAAATCGTCTAAGTACTGGACCATTCTAAACAAAGCAATAGCGCAGATATCGAAATACACAGGATAGATATAGATCACAGTGGATAGAACAAAACCAAGATCAACAAACGTCATGGAAATCAATTCAGTTTCATTGCATTTTACATCCAAGTTACATTGTATGGATCGAGCTGCAAAAAACATGAAATCAAACATTAAAGGCCCAATATACGTAACTTTCAGCAAAACTTGAAGAGAAAATCAAGCCTAATAAATTATTATATTTATAGATTTAGTTAAGATTAACTGATATCAAAAATACTCAATGTGAATTCTTACGCGGTTACTGGAACAGCAGCAGTTGAAACACGGTATTTGTAAACACGCGTCCATTTTGAACTGTCTTCTACCTTCGGCTTGTTGTTGAAGTGGGCCCCACCTGTATTATTTTCAGTTCTTTGAATTTTTCTGTCAAGGGTTTCTTGTTAGCTACCGCTCAGGTTTACTTCGTTTTAGGCTTATTTTTGCATGGTTATCAACAGGATTTTTTTTCATGATTTTTCAGAATCACGAAAATATTCCTGAAGTTACGTATATTAGGCCTTTAACGCCATACAGCATCCTTATATTACATGCCATTATAGGCACAGAGCAGAGACAAAAACTGTATCACAGGCCACTATCGGCACAAAGCAGAGACAAAAACTGTATCACAGGCCACTATCGGCACAAAGCAGAGACAAAAACTGTATCACAGGCCACTATCGGCACAGAGCAAAGACAAAACTGTATCACAGGCCACTATCGGCACAGAGCAGAGACAAAAACTGTATCACAGGCCACTATCGGCACAAAGCAGAGACAAAAACTGTATCACAGGCCACTATCGGCACAAAGCAGAGACAAAAACTGTATCACAGGCCACTATCGGCACAAAGCAGAGACAAAAACTGTATCACAGGCCACTATCGGCACAGAGTAAAGACAAAACTGTATCACAGGCCACTATCGGCACAGAGTAGAGACAAAAACTGTATCACAGGCCACTATAGGCACAGAGCAGAGACAAAAACTGTATCACAGGCCACTATCGGCACAGAGCAAAGACAAAACTGTATCACATGCCACTATCGGCACAGAGCAGAGACAAAAACTGTATCACAGGCCACTATCGGCACAGAGCAGAGACAAAAACTGTATCACAGGCCACTATCGGCACAAAGCAGAGACAAAAACTGTATCACAGGCCACTATCGGCACAAAGCAGAGACAAAAACTGTATCACAGGCCACTATCGGCACAGAGCAAAGACAAAACTGTATCACAGGCCACTATCGGCACAGAGCAGAGACAAAAACTGTATCACAGGCCACTATCGGCACAGAGCAGAGACAAAAACTGTATCACAGGCCACTATCGGCACAAAGCAGAGACAAAAACTTATCACAGGCCACTATCGGCACAAAGCAGAGACAAAAACTGTATCACAGGCCACTATCGGCACAGAGTAAAGACAAAACTGTATCACAGGCCACTATCGGCACAGAGTAGAGACAAAAACTGTATCACAGGCCACTATCGGCACAGAGCAGAGACAAAAACTGTATCACAGGCCACTATCGGCACAGAGCAGAGACAAAAACTGTATCACAGGCCACTATCGGCACAGAGCAGAGACAAAAACTGTATCACAGGCCACTATCGGCACAGAGTAGAGACAAAAACTGTATCATAGGCCACTATAGTCACAGAGCAGAGACAAAAAATTATCATAGGCCACTATCGGCACAGAGCAGTGACAGAAACTGTATCAAGAAGATTATTGTAGCAATGTAGCATATGGTTACTCATAACACAAGGTTACATAACAATTAGTCAGTAAGTTATCTATTGAATTATAACTTTAATATTTTGTGTCGGTCAAGAGCTTATATGTTATTTGTTTTAAAATTCCACACAGACTCTAAATAAAATTTATCTGATCTAACATGTATGAATCCCTCTTTTTTAACGAAGATGGATTAATTATCTACCAATTAACAATATTTCAATATAACTGTTTACCTCTATACACTTGATCGGAAAATTTGACGTCGAGTTCTCTTTTGATTCTTCGCACTTCCTGTAATTCCAATTAATACACGTTCGGCAGCGTTTTATATGAATATCATACAAACTACAGTACAACTCTACTACACATTCATCACATCTATACATATTACTGCCAACTGGGACTATGGTTGCGTGATAAAATGCATTGCCAATATTAACTAAATATTTGTTTAGAAAGTTACTGTGCCTGTTCCACAAATACGATCGAATACAACATTATGTTATCGGTACATTTCCACCGACTAAAAAGTACGTTGTCCAATCATATTGATACTTCCTTAAGGCACTGATATAATCGTACAAAATACAAACAAATCAATATTCATCTGCGTCAATAACATGATCAGATAATAGTTGACACAATTATATTACTAATCCATGATCCACTAAAACATTATACCAGATGAAATTTCACTATAACTACCATTTGTCGCTAAAACGCAGACGTGACACTTGGTATCGTATTATATAGGCACACTACGTACCTTATCCATGGTGAAGACCTCCATGTCTGTGTGGGCTGTGGCTAAAATCGCGCCCCCTGGAGTCTCGTAGATACCTAATGTCAACGAAACAGTGACCAATACATAACATAGAACGGACTTGCATCACTTTGATATTTTTTTGTGTGTTTATTTTTGTTTTTTTGCTGGTGGATGTTTTTGTCCTTGATGTTTGCTGGAGCCTCCATAAACATATTTATCTGATTTGAGTAGTGGCACGGTACATAATATACATATTTTCGTAGTACAAGATTTGAAATTATTCAGAACTATTTTAATTGTACTTTTCAATTAATAAATTAAAGGGGTTTTAGGCACCTGACCCTTCTGCTTCAACATTAGTTTAGAGATTTTGGATGGATTCCCGTCTTGTGGCCCCTATCATCACTGACGAGTCCAAGAAGGACGAAACAGCTGTATGATACAGTTTGATTAATTTTCTGGCATACTGATCTGTTGCTAAGTTTGAAAGGTGCAGCATTAGTGTGTGTTACGTCATCTTTATTAATATCACTTTTTTGCGCTTTTTCTTTAAAAACAAATCTCCAAGAAACATAAAGAGATCAGCAATCAAACATATGTTTGTTAAAATAAGTTTTCACTAACGAATTAATGAGATCCATTTTTATAGCCAGACTGCCATTTGAAGGTTTTGGACCTTTGCTCTTCCTCAGTGTGGAAATGGTATCGAATGTACATCTATATGATAAGTTGTTGCTCTTACCTCGGGACTTCATGCCAATAAACCTGTTCTCCACGATGTCTATAACTCCTACTCCGTGTCTCCCCCTGTAATGGCGAGGATGTCTATCAGTCTAATTTGTAACTAAGCAATTATGTCAAAACCAACGTATTATTCATTATTTAGATCCACCTGTCTTGTTCTAGATTATAAAGATGCGGTTGTCCTGTTTCTGTTGTACAATCCTTTATATATTTTGATGTCGGAAGTCGACAAGATAAAAAAATTGCCAGGATAATCACACAACGTAGGTATTTAATTGAGGTTTGATATTTGAACGTAATTGAGGTGAAAGAATACGTACCCAATTTGGTTGAGATACAGGAAGAGATCCAGCGCGTCTTCCTTAACCGTACCATCCTCTAGATTGGTCACCTTGACGGGTAAACCTAACAGTGGACAAACATGTTATCATTATTACTAATGAATCACCCGTAGCCACACAGACCCTACGGTACAATAGACATGTCAGTCAGCTGTAAAACCAATGTTTTCATTTCATCTAACATAGTGAACTAATCAATGGACATAACTTTATGAGGTTTTTCTTGGATTGCAGTTAATTTTGGCAACGTTTTAACTTTTGTTTGGGTTTGTTTTATATTTGATTATACGATACAAGCTAATGTGGAGTACAGGTTTTGTAACATTACAGTTACATTTTACACATGATACAAGCTAATGTGGAGCACGGGTTTTGTAACATTACAGTTACATTTTACACACGATACAAGCTAATGTGGAGTACGGGTTTTATAACATTACAGTAACATTTTACACACGATACAAGCTGATGTGGAGTACGGGTTTTGTAACATTACAGTAACATTTTACACACGATACAAGCTGATGTGGAGTACGGGTTTTGTAACATTACAGTAACATTTTACACACGATACAAGCTGATGTGAAGTATTGGTTTTGTAACATTACAGTAACATTGTACACACGATACAAGCTGATGTGGAGTACGGGTTTTGTAACATTACAGTTACATTTTACACACGATACAAGCTAATGTGGAGTACGGGTTTTGTAACATTACAGTAACATTGTACACACGATACAAGCTAATGTGGAGTACGGGTTTTGTAACATTACAGTTACATTTTACACACGATACAAGCTGATGTGGAGTACGGGTTTTGTAACATTACAGTAACATTTTACACACGATACAAGCTGATGTGGAGTACGGGTTTTGTAACATTACAGTAACATTGTACACACGATACAAGCTGATGTGGAATACGGGTTTTGTAACATCAGAGTAAGAAAGCGAGAAGTGATACTGCTTTGTTGTATTTTGTAATAATTAAAGTTTTATCAAAATTATACTTTATGTTGATATTGCCTTTCACGAGTTAATGAATCAGGCATCGGGAGCACTGAAATATTAGAGATTACATATTCATTATATCCTTGGATTCTTTTAACGAATTATCAATCTTAGAAAAGAAATGTTAGCACGGAATTTGGCCTCAATGTTTGTCTTGTCGTTACAACCACATGTAGGCGGCTATTTAATGCAACACAGCTATTTAATAAAAGTGCTGTTTAGCTCTTCCGAAACTTTGACCTCGGAATCTTTTGTCTCAGATATTGCTTAGTTAGTTAATATTTATCCATACAGAGTTGATTTCCTGAAACATCAATGTTTCACTGACCATGTTTGAACTCGAGTTCCAGCCTCTCTGGTTTATCAGGGGCATCCTCTGGGTGGACGGCCATCTGAAGCATATCCTTAGGGAACTCGGTCTTAGGGTCCTCAAGGATTCCCGACTCGTAACTGAATACCAGAAAAGTTGTAACAGAAGACAGTGTGCAGTGAGAGGGTGGACGGGGGTTAGTGTTGGATCATCACATTGTATCTGGTTACACAAACGGTTCCATTCTCTTTACATCAGATTTAAATATGCATATGTATGACATGTTTAAGTGAAGTTTATAGTTTTTATTGTGGCAAACACCAGGTTTAGTGTTGCTGTCCTTAAACTCACCCATCAGACAGTTTAATGGTAACCCATGCCTTGACAAAGAACGAAGTTACAGACAGCAATTGTTCGTTCTCGTTAAAGAGCAGTCAAATACAATGCTCTTTACATTACTTCAATTCGATCTGCAAAATCGCGAAATAACATATGCATACATATACAAAATGTATTCACTCAACACGTGAAAAAGGAATCGTTGTTTTATTGATAATAAACTAGCTAATTCACAGAGTAAAACTACCTTATATGCATCAGGTTAGCGTCCATACTCCATGGAGATTTTGGTGTCACTGGTAAGGGGATTCCGTGTTTCTGTAATCAAATCGTCAACATGAACAGATGTATCAGTCGCGGTATAGTATGTATTTGATTTCAAAATATTTCCCAAATTATAAATCCACAAAAATATAACTGATGAAAAAATATAATTATTCAAAACAACTATCGACACAATTATTACCCTAATTCCCTGTGCTAAATAACCTGGACAACAGGTGTTTCCCCCCAGTCTTTATATAGACACGGATCGTTTGTCACTCAAAGCAAATAATATAAACACCCCGGGTAACAATGACATTTCCGAGGACTGTTGTTTTGTAAACATATCCGCCCTTGTGTGTTGATTATAGACTTTCATTAACCGAATTATTCCAATAAAAGAAATTCAAAATAAACTTAACGAAGACACGGGGTAAAGTATTTCTATAGCTTTTCTTTCTAGTTACGGTGAAGCGGCACGTACCTTGGCGTATTCAAACAGAGCATTACGTCCTTCAAATCGGTTGTAGAATTCGGGCATTTTCCATGGCGCTATTACCTGCAATAATGTAAAACATGTTCATGTCTGTTAGGACGCTTTAAATGCACGACCGCCTTTAACCACATTGTCATATACCCTCAAAGCGGGAATAATATTGAATCAAATGAAGGGATTTGTAGAAAATAGCCATGCTGTTTGAGCGAGGATAGCTTTGAAGTTCATGAATAAATGCCATATGATCTGGGAACATTTCAGTTAGTCAGCGGGACAAACAGCTGTTTTAATAACCACATTTAAATATCGTGTCCACCGTATCAACTTCATATTTAACATATACTCAGGGATGTTAAAACAAAGTTAATGAAACCAACTGAAAGTAACAACACTTATTATATAACCTGTAATACGAATAGCAAATCACAACATATCTTAATCAGGTCTAAGAGAAAATAATGTATCAAGTACTTTTGTATTATAACAACTCACCTCGACATTAGGGTGTAGCGCATACGCTCCAAGTTCAAAGCGGATCTGGTCATTCCCCTTTCCTGTTGCACCATGGGAAATGTATCGAGCTTTCTCTGCTATCGCCACCTTGATCATCGCTCTACAATAAACACAAAGTGTTTCATATGAAAAATTAATTTAAACAGACGATAGACAACAGCACACGACATAAATATTTGCTTGACAGAAAAGTTAACCGTTTGTCGGTCTTTTTTCGTATGGGAGCAAACAACTTCAGCTAAAAGTAGTACACATACACAGGTTATTCCCAAAGGAATACCAATAGTCCGCTTGATAATCTGTCCTCCAAACTTAACAAAAGATATTATCTGTCAGGAATCCAATCATCGTACTATATCTCCTTCACATATTTAACAACATCATAAGTGTTCTAATTATTGCAATATGATTGATAAATTAAACCGAGAACAAAGTGTTTGTATACATGAATGAAATGCAGCATTCAACTTTGAGATTTTAAACAATATATTGCATTCTACATTTTTGTTACAAACTCCGTAACTTTCTATCATTCGGCCAAAGTTCCAAGCGGTGTTTGGCGCAGACAACGCCCATTGTATATCTAATATTATATCCTTAAAGCTGATCAATCTCTACATAAATCCACAAATAGAATGTGTGTTTACCTCGCGATACATGGCCGAGCCAGGGCGGTACCCAGAAGGTACCTATCCTCGTAGGCAGCTCCATTGGCCTGTACTGCCGGCCAGATAAACTCCTCCACGAACTCCCTCCGCACGTCTGGGATAACCATCTGTAAGTCAGTGATAACAATACTACCGTCATTCACCCATAATGATGTACGTGATACATCCATTTAGCATTTATCTCAATAAAAAATATCAGAGAATACCAAAGTGTCAATAAAACCATAATTCAAACTCAAAATCGATTAAACTAGAGGCAAAATAGGAACAATAGAAAGATTTACTTGGAGACTTTCGTAAAAGCACAAGATAATAAGACCAGGTGTTCCGGAAGAGTAAGCGTCGTCTGCTTCATCGACGACACCCGCCATGTAAATCTTTGTTACATCCAAGTAAACATCATTGCCAATCACAACAAATACACACACTAATGAGCATACTCAAAAACGTCAATCTTCATATCACTTAAAGATACAAAATGTTTCTCAATGAAACAAAGGTACAAAACGTTAAACCGCATCACTGACTTAGCAACATTCATACAAAAAAGTTTGAATTAATAACCATTTGTGAAATTCAGTCATTGTTATACCATGGACAATATTTATAAGCAAGCGGTTACGAATGTACCATTGCGACATTTTAGTTAGAAAGTATTTCTAAATATGTTAAGATGGCGTTGATTTAAGGTTTTCACGGATAAATCAAATAGATTGATGTTTTTGAACTACTGATATAACGTTATCGTGTAAATCCTAACGTTATCATCCGTCGATTGATGTCAACTCGTAGTAAATCCTGATGCCTATATAGATTATTCCTATTTAAAATTGGATATGTATACGTTTTTTTTTCATTTAAGCGAGTTTTGCAAAATAACTTTCACTTGCCATGCCCGAGGTGAGAGGGATCATGGCAAGGCACTATTATATGTTCACATATATCTAACAAAAATGAACAAACTAGGCAAATACATCCTTCCAATGTTTAACAAGAAAAAACAGCATCAGAACGAGCAGTTTGTTGTTGAAGACAAAGGTGTCACATGATTATGACAATTATAATATATAAAAACGAATCTTTTCCGTCTTGCATAATGTTAATGAAGCATTTGGTTACGGACACACCTATCACAGATTGCGCGGTAATATAGGTTATTCGATTTATCTTTATACAAAATCATTAAATAAATATTGAATAATAAAAGACAAATTCTCATGAACTGTATTTCTGCTCTTAATGACACTATTCCATTAACTTCACTTACTTTCCTTTATGGATGTCAAAATCTCGATGTCAATATAAGTGCAAATATTCGAGAGAAGGTACATAGATACGTTATAGATACTAAACGATTTAACTTTATATTACACTGGTGTATGGAATTATCCCAGCAAAAACTGTACTATGTGGTGTCCATTAGCTGCTTTGCATATTTTCTTTTCTATAGCATGATGCAATTCATGTTACAATATCGAAATGAAAATGAAAAAAAAGTAACGATCTAATAGTAATAATATCAGTATGTGTCTAAAATATATTATATACGTTTTATCCTAAGAACTGAACAATAAATATTCTGAAATGAAATACAAAATTTAACTTCTTCTGATTAAAAGTTCAAACCTATTTCGAATATAATTAACTATGGCAGAACAAATACCTGGCTCTTCATGAATTTTCCATTATGCATGAATACATGTTTGTTACTTCTTGAACATATTGATAAAATGTAACTTTACGAGTTAACAAATGTTATTAATCGTCTGATAGGATGCCGCCATTCAAAAATTTTTCCTAATGAACGAGTTTATATAATAATACTAGATGTCAGTGTGAGGTTAACGTTACATGAGATCGGGATTGATTAGAAGCATTGGTCCTTGTTTTATGACGGCTTAGGAACGATAATTTGATTCACTGTTTGCAGAGTTCTTAACGATGAATTATTGACAAGGTTAAATGACCAGCGCAGGTCGATTGTACTCAAGACCAATTATCGACCGGTCTCCATAACGTTTAATGTATTGTTAGCTTAACACAGACAGGTGGTGCCGGACGTCTAGTGTATTGTTAATTTAACACAGACATGTGGTGCCGGACGTCTAGTGTATTGTTAATTTAACACAGTCATGTGGTGCCGGATGTCTAGTGTATTGTTAATTTAACACAGTCATGTGGTGCCGGACGTCTAGTGTATTGTTAATTTAACACAGACATGTGGTGCCGGACGTCTAGTGTATTGTTAGCTTAACACAGACATGTGGTGCCGGACGTCTAGTGTATTGTTAGCTTAACACAGACATGTGGTGCCGGACGTCTAGTGTATTGTTAGCTTAACACAGACATGTGGTGCCGGATGTCTAGTGTATTGTTAATTTAACACAGACATGTGGTGCCGGACGTCTAGTGTATTGTTAGCTTAACACAGACATGTGGTGCCGGATGTCTAGTGTATTGTTAATATAACACAGACATGTGGTGCCATAAAGCATAAGAGAAGCTACAGCTGCTTATAAGAACATTTTCAGCTAATTATTATGACATTTCATCAAAAACATTGACACCATATTTTGGAATTATAAATTGTAATATATGTTTAGTTAGTTTTTCAATAACGTTGATTCGCTTATTTGAAATGAATGTGTTTATAATGTAACAAACCACATGGTATGACAACATGAAGTGGTACGCCATATACATTAAACTGACTATCCTGTACGGTTGCGTATCGATTTTTTTAATAATTAGCTATGTCAGGAATAGTTATACTGCAAGTGAGGAAGTGGTGTTCATTTCCTAAGTAAATCAATTAGTTCGTCTCATTGCCGACTTAACAGATGTGTTAGCAATGCAAACAGTGGTTCTGACATGTATTTGTTCTAATGGTTCGCGTCTTGTCCCTCTCCAGTTTCAGCATGAAAATCAATGAAATAATAGACTGCGTATTTAAGGGGGGAACGCAATTTGTATTTTCATTTTTCATGGATGCTTATCAATAAAACTTTGAAACGAACGACAAGAGTGGCATAGATCTTCTAGTTAAAGCATCCTTCGGCCCCCTATACCACGATCCTCTCCGTCCCTCGGTCCGTGTAGCCCTGGATCGATCTGATGTTACATTGACAGGGTGTTTCGCCACTTTTAACTCAGACCGAGATTATCCTCCAGAATATCCACTGATTAGCTCGTGCTACATCACCAGGTTTATCAGCGTGATAGCCTTAGTATGCCAGGCTGCTTTCCACACGTTCTCCAGAGACGGTTAACCCCAAGATTTTATTCCAAGTTTTTGTTTTGAGGGACACGTAGCATTACAGACGGGTACCTTCCATTCTGGCACACTAATTGAGGAAGCGTAGTGAAATTATGACCACATGAAAATTAACAGATGGTCACCATTTATTATTACACAGTCATAAATGACGACAAAACACTGAACCCGGTATTCCAAAAGTCGATTCTCTGTGTTCTTACAATATAAATTGTTTTACGCTTGACAGATTCACGAGCACATCAATGGTGGAAGAGAACAATATACCAATATAACACCTTACTGTATCACAAAATAATAATGATATATTATAATGATACATATACTATGCTACATAATAAAACTATATAACAATAGAGCAGCAAGCTGTAGCACAAAACGAAGACCCGTTGTAGGTTTGTGTACCAGAACGGCTAGAGGAATAACGAAAATTTCTACTTCTTCATCATTTTAGCACCTTGCTCCTAGTACTAAAACATCTTCCAATATTCGGATTTAGGACGTGAAACTGTCAATCATTATGCCGGATGTTCTTATAATGTTTAAGTACATACTGGGGAAAAATAATCAAAATTGACATTTCTGAAATGAAGACAATTTTTCCTGAATAAAACTGAGAAAATATGGCAGACTAATAAGGTTCTGTATAAGGCTATGTTTTAAGTTTGGAGTAAGATGATTGGTATAAAAGTTGATCATTTTGAACATTATATAAAAGAGATCAGCTTGATTTTTATCATTGAAAATAATCTATAGGATTCGGACAACTCACCTTTTCAGCTCCTAATTTAGCGGCCTTCACCTTAGCTGCTTCAAAATCTTCATCCTGTCCGACATTGGCCTGGAAAGGAAAGTGTCTGTGTAAAAACTTAGGGACATGATAATTTGTCTGGTCTTTTGCTGTCATTAGATGCCTTTTAAAGGAAGACCGCCATCCAATGACAGCGTAAGGCCTCCGCGTGCAGTGACGTCAAAACTCATTGAATATGCAAAACTGGGCGGCAAGCCGAAAAAAACTTTGAGACACGGAAATTTTGCGTGTTTTTGGAGGAAATGGAGATTATTTCGGTGGAAGGAGGATACATTTATCTTGCATTTAGGAGGTTTATAAAATAAAATTATCCATCTTTCCAACGGTACCAAGCGTTTTTTCATACCTCAACTAGAAATGTGATTTTTGATCCTAGAAAGGTAGGTTGGGTCGATTTTTCGACCTGGAAATCTTTCCATCCTTTAGGTTTTATGATCATAGAGGGGGGCATTTTTATCGAAAATTGATCTTAACCCCCCAAAAGTGTAACAATACTCTAAACAGGTCCAAAAGTAGCTGTAGCAAATTCTTCGGTCCTGTGTGTAAAACAGTATCAATCCATAAGTAAGAAGTCGTGTGTTTAAATTAACATGGGTTCATGTTTAATGAGGATCACTACTATTCTGTTTTGTTAAATATAGAGTACATGTTTACTACGTTCTAAACCTGGTTAATGAAAAACGACTCGTTAAAACTTTAATGGATTTCTCTATGTCTTCCTTGACAATGTGAACTTGGTCAGGACAGAGATAACAACGAGTCTTTGTCATCTGCAAACCGTGATTCCAAAGATGGTTTGATAAACCCTATAAATCTTTGCTGGTCATGTATTAAAATTAGTGTCATAAATCATTTGTGGAAGTTCGAAGTTATGTTAATGTACGGATGGCGTACTTTAATGTTTGATATTTGTATTAATCTTTTCCCTGAGTAAGTTATTTGTTTGGAAAAGTATACATCTGCCCAGGACATATGTATGGACGCCGGTAGTCAGTATCTAGCCAGCCATTCATAACGACACACGAATGGACGAGCTGGGACTGTTTGTATTATCCCGTTTAGTTTGATATAATTCCCAACCACACAGTAACAGCGTCACGGTATCGAGGTTACTGTGTCATTACTTACAATGTTTTTGGGAATACATAGTAACACAATACTTTTCCTGCTCTATGCAAATGAAGACGATTATGCAACTGTAACGTGTAACTGATGGGTCGATGCCTGTAACCGATGTTAACAGCTAGTCGAATATTATCTTTCTAAGATTCGTTACAGTCTTTATGCATAACATATTTTTAAGCAAAGAAAAAGTAATTGAAAAATATATTGACTTTTCTTTTTATTTTTGGACTCCTGTAAAATTGAGGTATGAAATTAAAACTGGACTCCTGTAGACTGGAGGTAGGAATTACTGTTACACTGTTGTAGAATGGATTTGAGGTTAATACCGGACTACAGTTGAATGGGGGTAATGTTAATGGACTCATGTAGAATGGGGATTGGAATAATGTTGAACTCTTGTTGAATGGGGGTAATGTTAATACTGGACTCCAGTTGAATGGAGGTTGGAATAATGTTTGACTATTGTTGAATTGGGGTAATGTTAATACTGGACTCATGTAGAATGGGGATTGGAATAATGTTTGACTATTGTTGAATGGGGGTAATGTTGACACTGGACTCATGTAGAATGGGGATTGGAATAATGTTTGACTATTGTTGAATGGGGGTAATGTTAATACTGGACTCATGTAGAATGGGGATTGGAATAATGTTTGACTATTGTTGAATGGGAGTAATGTTGACACTGGACTCATGTAGAATGGGGATTGGAATAATGTTTGACTATTGTTGAATGGGGGTAATGTTGACACTGGACTCATGTAGAATGGGGATTGGAATAATGTTTGACTATTGTTGAATGGGGGTAATGTTGACACTGGACTCGTGTAGAATGGGGATTGGAATAATGTTTGACTATTGTTGAATGGGGGTAATGTTGACACTGGACTCATGTAGAATGGGGATTGGAATAATGTTTGACTATTGTTGAATGGGGGTAATGTTGACACTGGACTCATGTAGAATGGGGATTGGAATAATGTTTGACTATTGTTGAATGGGGGTAATGTTAATACTGGACTCATGTAGAATGGGGATTGGAATAATGTTTGACTATTGTTGAATGGGGGTAATGTTGACACTGGACTCATGTAGAATGGAGGTTGGAATAACGTTTGACTATTGTTGAATGGGGGTAATGTTGACACTGGACTCATGTAGAATGGGGATTGGAATAACGTTTGACTATTGTTGAATGGGGGTAATGTTAATACTGGACTCATGTAGAATGGGTATTGGAATAATGTTTGACTATTGTTGAATGGGGGTAATGTTGACACTGGACTCATGTAGAATGGAGGTTGGAATAACGTTGACTATTGTTGAATGGGGGTAATGTTGACACTGGACTCATGTAGAATGGGGATTGGAATAATGTTGGCTCTTGTAGAACGGACGAAGGGTTTAATAAATGTGCCTCCTGTTGATCGTTTACCCTAACACAACTTTAGGAAATACATTTTATTTTCTGGTCCCTATACTCTGTGGTTAGCATTGCCTCTATTGACACCCCTACTCGGCTCGCTGGGATTTGATGGTCGTAATGCAACATTGTCAATGTTACGACATTTCGGCCTGATGTCATTTTAGGATGGCCCTTGTTGTCGCCCATATGTCTGCGGAAACCGCCGTAAAATGATCGTTAACTGTTGCTGTTGCATGAACACGAAATTCCTCACTAAAGTGATATGAAAAACGGATTATTGGTTTTACATACGAGATTCACGACCTACAGACTTCATCAGCAGCCCTAGTCATTAACGGTACCCATATTAAGTGTTATATCTGGAGAGGTCAAGGAGCTATTCAGTCTTAACCTGAGATATAAACTGCATACCAAGCCAACTTATTTAATCAATCTTTGTATCTAAGCATTTTAGTTCTATCGATTTTATTATATTTCTGGAACAAATGTATTTTCAACTTGTAATATCTAAGGTGGTATACTAAAGAACTATAACAAAATGTCTCTTTTCAGAAAACACAATATTCAGCAAGCCTTCGGCAAAGGTCAAAGTCTTTTAAGTGCAATGTAAACTTTGACTGCTGGTAACAGAAAATCCCCCTGGACAAATGTCTTAATACATAATGGTAGACCTTCAACCTACGACGTTACATTTATTGTAATACACATGATACGCTTTGTGAGATGTAAAGAGGATGGTCTTACCAGGAAGGCGACCACTCTGTAGCCCTGCTCCAGTAACCAGACAAGGATACACGAGGTGTCCAGTCCACCGCTGTACGCCAGCACCACTCGTTTGTCGTCAGACATGATGGTCCTCAGCACCGGTCTAATGTGGTCTGTGTGTCGGTCTAATATAGTCTGTGTGTCCTCGTCAGCACCGGTCTAATATAGTCTGTGTGTCCTCGCAAACCACGGTTAACTGTGGGATAGCGCTGCCAATCCGTGTTCTATCACATCCAGCGTATGTCAATACAAGGTCTGGTCGGAACTAGCATCCGCTGTGACACGGTCGTTTATATAGTGTGTATATCACCTAGTCGGGTACAACATGTCGTGTATAGGTGGACGTGATGTCAGTTTCATTTCTTACATCAATTCGTAAGTTTAACAGATTATGACGGATTGATAAACCATACGGGGTAATTAAATACAGAAAACAACTTGTTATGGGAAAATTTACAGAAAACAATTTTTACTGAATTACACAATATTAACATATAAGACAACAAACCGACAGTAACTAGTTTCTTTTTTCAGTAAGCTTGCTGGACTGTCATTGACATATAAGAAATAATTAAATAGGATACCCTATGGTCTGTATCCTCGACTACTTTTTCATAACTTTTGGGAGGGAAGGTCTCTCTAACATGTTAATACTTTAATGTTAATCATTTAAAATTTAAAGTTTTAAAAAATACAAACGGTGTCTACAACCAGTGACACAAAAACACAACGTCGGGACGAAAAACTAAATCAGAGAATATCGAAGGTATGCAAATTCGACAAGATAAAAACAGCGTTGATGGATATCAATATCAATGCAATATCTTATTAGAGTGTCACGTGTTAACATGTGACTCTCTAATAAAATATCTCTGGTTTTTCACACAGGAAGCATTCGTTATTTTTGGGAATAATAAGATCAACATATTTATAATTTCAAGACCTTTGTTTCGAAAAGAACTATTCACTGTCAAAAATATACAACGACAAAACAAAAATTCTTATTACAACACCATCTATTAAAACAGTGAAATATCATTTATCCAATAAATAACATACTGGTCTCGTCAAAACTGGACACTGTTTCTCGAGAGTAAGAGAATACCACAAGGACGGAACAATGTACGCCCGTCTCATGCCAAACTGATACGTTTTATATCCCCTCTTGATGCATTGAAAAAAAACAAATTCACAAAGAAAATAAATGGAATTATTTCAGTTCATTAAAAGGAGAAAACACATAAAAATTACCTCAAAAGTATATTTAAATGTTAAAATGTTGTTCCTTTTTTAATCTAAAAAAAAATCCTCTTAGCTCATTGTCATTTTAAAAGCGAAAAATTCAATACTATTTCTGAGTGGGTTTATCGAGAATATTTCGCTTTTAACGTACAAATGCACTAAAGATTTAATTATTTTGGGGAAATCTAAGACAAATCTGAGTGCATTATGGTAATTAACTTTTGTCTATCTACAGTTTAAATATAAATCTATCATGCATGATTAATCACAACCAGGGCCCGTATTCATGAAACCGTTCTCATGCTCAAGCCATCTTTCTTGAAACCCACCTAAAATATGTTAACGATCAGGAAGTCAATTTTAAATGTTGAAATTAGTTTTTTGCTTCATGGATCTTTATTTTCCCCCAAGTTCTTTGATAAAAGAAGAGTTTTTAAATCAACTATAGCCAAAACAAGAAATCAGTGTTGAGCACAAATTCCATGCTTGAGCATGAGATCGCTTTCATGAATACGGGCCCAGGTCATAATTAAACAAGTTTCTGTGTTGACAAATGTAGTTTGTTAACCATGTTCAACTTAGAAGTAAATAATACCCGCCGTTAGAGTCCAGTTCTCTTAATTACATACGTCTGATGAACCGGTAGGTACGGATTCTGCCAGTTTGTGACGAATGAGTCCCATTCATTGCGTATTGGAAATGCTTCATGAAATACGTTGTTTTGCAGAAACCAAACAGACGAGAGTCTAAATATTCCCCACGTAGTCCAGTCATTTCATGATTTAACCTCAAACTAGTTGCAAAAATAATTATTCCTCATTTTTCAGTTGGTGGTCATCATACTTAAAGCTGGAAAATGGTAAGAAAATGAAATAGGAGAAATGCTTTTGTCTGTTTATCGTATTAAGAAAATCGCACATTTAACCACATTTGAGGTATAATACTTATATTTTGCGAAAAGTATTATATGCAAATGTCAAAGTATGGTAATTCCAACTAACATAGAAAACAAAACATTCTACTTGCGGTATTGCACTACAAAAAAACTATGGCAAACATTTTCAAAAAGACTATTTTGGCTTTCATTGTCTTTTCAAATGTGGAGATTAGTATAAGTTAGTATCAGTATCAATATTACTTTTGATTTAATTTCTTTAAGTATGACTTTTGATTTAATTTATTTAGGACCAATTGTACATTCACATACATGTATGAAAGAATTATCGATTACCAAAATGTGCTGAATGGATGACATGTTGCGTTCAAATCGAACGATCTTCCTATTTATACAACCTGTAATTTCAAAAAACGAAAAGGAAAGAAAAAACAAGAGGCCCAATGGGCCTGCATCGCTCACCTGGTATCAATCTCTGACTTATATTATAGTGTAACCCTAAAGTCCCCTAAAATATTTTACTGCAAGACATTTAGAAGAACATCTTAAGATTTAAACATATTTTACCCCTGTGATCTTATAAGACAACATCATTTTCATTTTCAAATTTTGTTTGGCTTCATCCCAGGACGCTACAAGCCAAATATCATATCTCTAGGCATTTCGGTTTATCAGAAGAAGTCGCTCAAAGCTTTTAACCACTGATTTGAACACTGTGACCTTTAATATGGGTCAAGCTCATTTTCCTTCCCAAAGTTTGTCGTGCTTCATCCAAGGAACCTTTCACCCAAATACCATGTTTCTAGGGCTTTTGGTACTTCAGAAGAAGTCGTTTGAATGGTTTAACAGATTTGACCCCTGTGACCTTGAATAGAAGTCGAGGTCATTTCTTTTCGCAAACTTTGTCGGGCTTCATTCAAGGCACCTTTCAGCCAAATACCATGTTTCTAGAGCTTTTGGTATTTCAGAAGAAGTCGTTTGAATGTTTTAACAGATTTGACCCCTGTGACCTTGAATAGAAGTCGAGGTCATTTCTTTTCGCAAACTTTGTCGGTCTTCATCCAAGGAACCTTTCAGCCAAATATCATGCTTCTAGGGCTTTTGGTATTTCAAAAGAAGTCGTTTGAATGTTTTAACAGATTTGACCCCTGTGACCTTAAATATAGGTCAAGGTCATTTTTATTTCGCAAACTTTGTCGGGCCTCATCCAAGGAACCTTTCAGCTTAATACCATGTTTCTAGGGCTTTTGGTACTTCAGAAGAAGTCGTTTGAATGTTTTAACAGGTTTGACCCCTGTGACCTTGAATAAAGGTAAAGGTAATTTTTTTCGAAACTTTGTCCGGCTTCATCCAAGGAACCTTTCAGCCAAATATCATGCTTCTAGGGCTTTTGGTATTTCAGAAGAAGTCGTTTGAAGGTTTTAACAGATTTGACCCCTGTGACCTTAAATATAGGTCAAGGTCATTTCTTTTCACAAACTTTGTCGGGCTTCATCCAAGGAACTTCTCAGCCAAATAACATGTTTCTAGGGCTTTTGGTATTTCAGAAGAAGTCGTTTGAAGGTTTTAACAGATTTGACCCCTGTGACCTTAAATATAGGTCAAGATCATTTCTTTTCACAAACTTTGTCGGGCTTCATTCACGGAACCTTTCAGCCTAATACCATGTTTCTAGGGCTTTTGGTACTTCAGAAGAAGTCGTTTGAATGTTTTAACAGATTGGACCCCTGTGACCTTAAATATAGGTCAAGGTCATTTTTTTTCGCAAACTTTGTCCGGCTTCATCCAAGGAACCTTTCAGCCAAATATCATGCTTCTAGGTATTTTGGTATTTCAGAAGAAGTCGTTTGAATGTTTTAACAGATTTGACCCCTGTGACCTTGAATATAGGTCAAGGTCATTTCTTTTCGCAAACTGTGTCGGGCCTCATCCAAGGAACCTTTCAGCTTAATACCATGTTTCTAGGGCTTTTGGTACTTCAGAAGAATTCGTTTGAATGTTTTAACAGATTTACCCCTGTGACCTTAAATATAGGTCAAGGTCATTTCTTTTCGCAAACTTTGTCGGTCTTCATCCAAGGAACCTTTCAGCCAAATATCATGCTTCTAGGGCTTTTGGTATTTCAGAAGAAGTCGTTTAAAGGTTTTAATAGATTTGACCCCTGTGACCTTGAATATAGGTAAAGGTCATTTTTTTCGCAAACTTTGTCCGGCTTCATCCAAGGAACCTTTCAGCCAAATATCATGCTTCTAGGGCTTTTGGTATTTCAGAAGAAGTCGTTTGAAGGTTTTAACAGATTTGACCCCTGTGACCCCTTGAATATAGGTCAAGGTCATTTCTTTTCGCAACTTTGTCGGGCCTCATCCAAGGAACCTTTCAGCCTATTACCATGTTTCTAGGGCTTTTGGTACTTCAGAAGAAGTCGTTTGAATGTTTAAACAGATTTGACCCCTGTGACCTTGAATATAAGTCAAGGTCATTTCTTTTCGCAAACTTTGTCGGGCTTCATCCAAGGAACCTTTCAGCCAAATATCATGCTTCTAGGGCTTTTGGTACTTCAGAAGAAGTCGTTTGAATGGTTTAACAGATTGGACCCCTGTGACCTTAAATATAGGTCAAGGTCATTTTTTTTCGCAAACTTTGTCCGGCTTCATCCAAGGAACCTTTCAGCCAAATATCATGCTTCTAGGTATTTTGGTATTTCAGAAGAAGTCGTTTGAATGTTTTAACAGATTTGACCCCTGTGACCTTGAATATAGGTCAAGGTCATTTCTTTTCGCAAACTGTGTCGGGCCTCATCCAAGGAACCTTTCAGCCAAATATCATGCTTCTAGGGCATTTGGTATTTTAGAAGAAGTCGTTTAAAGGTTTTAACAGATTTGACCCCTGTGACCTTGAATATAGGTCAAGGTCATTTCTTTTCGCAAACTTTGTCGGTCTTCATCCAAGGAACCTTTCTGCCAAATACCATGTTTCTAGGGCTTTTGGTATTTCAGAAGAAGTCGTTTAGAGTTTAAAATAGATTTTACCTCACTGTGACCTTGAATATTGGTCAAGGTCCTTTCTTTTCGCAAACTTTATTCGGCTTCATCCAAGGAAGCTACCGGTCAAATATGAAGTCTCTATGCCTGACGGTATTTTAGAAGAAGTTGTTTGAAGGTTTCGACATTTTTGACCCCTGTGACCTTGAAATTAAGGTCACTCGGTTCCTTTGTCAATATCCATAGGAATTTCATGAAATTTCACTCAAACGTTTACTAGTTTATAAAGAACAAGCATTTTTGTTTTAATTGGCCGAAAAACTGCAGAAATCTTTTTTGGGTGAAAAACTGATATTTTCAGGAAAAACACCAGAAAGCGCGAAATCAACAACTAACATATTACGTTTTAATGTATTACAATTCTAAAGTTATATATACATATAAAACAGAAAAGAAGGCAAATATTTTACGTTTCGTATTACTGTTATTCAACAAAACAAACAATTATATGTATGTTTTTCATCAACATTTTCAAATATCAAAACATTGTGTGGATGAAAAGCTGATTTTTTAAAGTTATGTTATGAAGAAACAATCCTTATTTAACAAAGCATGAAAAAATTGAACCAAAAAACATTATTTAACTTAAAATTTGGGGAAAATAATCAGAATTATTGTTTTTTTATTTCAATTGCCTCCCCTTTCACTGCAACTGGACTTAATTGTAGGAGGTATATATTTTCCCATATCACATATAATGCGTTGAAAGTAGTGGGATACTAGGTTTATCGATTGCTTTAGCCTGATTTGAATGTATCCACTCGCCTGGTATCAGATTACACAGAAAATAGTTTATAACTAGCATTTATTGAATAGTGATATCATCAGAACATGTTGAATTAAATATCAAATAAATATAAAGCAATGTGTTTTTTTAATGATGCAGTTGTAAAGAATTGAAGCGGACATATAGGTTGTCTTGGTGTTTACATTACTAATAGATGAATGAGGGTGAGTGGGGAACCCGCTTATGAAACTCACATCATGACATCGTTGTAGATAAAGACACAAACGCATGTTACCAGTTCCAAGTCCTTGTATTCACTCCCAAACATATGTTTTACATAAACAGATTTCTCATAAATGGGAATAACTCAAGTACATTGGAGTTACTAATTACCTCCCCTATACCATACTGTATTGTTTACAAAACACGTTTACATAAGATCAGGTTGATATAGTTGATAATTACGCAAACAACTTAACCTTCTTGCGTTTACATTGCTTCTAGCAGTCGCTTGGGTCTTTGCCGGATTGCAAATTGCATGATCATCGGCGTATGTATGGTGAATTTCTTACCCACGATAGGTATCAAAAGTTATATCCGTCAAAGCGGCCATGTTTTTGCCAAGAACGATAATCAACGGACCGAGAGACCTTAAGTCAAAGTGATTTTTTTTCGCAAACTTTGTTCAGCTCATTCCAAGAAATCTACCAGCCAAATTTCATGTCACTGGGCCTTTCAGTATTTTAGAAGAAGTCGTTTAAAGGAAAAAGTTGACGGACGGACGGACGGACGGACGGACGGACGGACGGACGGACGGACGACGGACGCTGCACCATCACATAAGCTCACTTGGCCCTTCGGGCCAGGTGAGCTAACAAGTATGTGCAAACCATATTGGAAGCACTATTTTTGGTACGATGTCCCTAATTCTGAAAAAATCCAGATGTTTTTCCAATTAACAAAAGACTTTGCCAGTAAAGCCACCTTATATACTACTTCATGATTTTATTGACAACCATTCTGTGTTATGGAGAAAAAGAATAAATTTTGATTTGTTTAAATACAAAATATTACTTTAACCCGAGTTACGCTTAGTCAAAAGGGGCATGCTATCCAAATACAAATCGCATCAATTGAATAGTTGTTCAATTAGGACCTCCGAATAGCTAGCTACAAATTAGCACTACCGGGCAATTTCGCATGTTTATAAATGTTTGCAAATCCCATACAAAATATTACACCCGCACCTAATACAGTGCAAATAAGCTTGAAGGATATCCATCTTGATTATGATCATGAGTATTTCTTTTACTCAAAATGATGACCTTAGCCAATATCCTCACATTGAAAATAATTATAAGCCATATTGACAGGTCAATATTCCATTGAACTTAATAGTCCTTAATCATTTTTCAACAAAGTCTTACTTTAGTCTGGCTAGTCTTACAATGAAACTGTCAAGTTCCCACATCTATTATAGCAAACGAGGTAGATATTATACTCCCAACATGTCTAGATATGCGACTTTTCCTTCATTTCTTGATCTCTACGGCGGCCAAAAAAAAAAAAAACCCAGATGCCAACCATTTCAAAAAACAGAAAATACATGCATCTGCAGTGCATTTGAGTTGGGGTTTTTCAGTTCTTTGATTTGGTTTAATAAATCTTACGTCCTATTTAAAGCCATGGTCATTTAAGGACAGACCCCCGGTGTATGCAATGTTAGTGCGTGATTTGAAGCGTGTTTATTCGGTCGGGAGGAGTGGTATGGTTGTGTAAGCTCCTTGCGATAGCGATTTAAAGTGCTACCATACCGAAGTATTCTGTCGGAGGTCTAAAACCATAATAAAAACAACTGCCAAATTTCAGCTTGATACGTCAAGCGGTTAGTTTTCACAAAAAATCTCTCTTTTTCAGTATCTGATAGTCGATTGTTTGTGAAATTTATACGCTTGACGAATCAAGCTGAAATTTGGCAATTATTTTCATTATGGTTTTATATGATTAATAACATAAAAAGAAAATTGGAAATTTAGTTTATACATTTTGTTTTATTTTTTCAAATTTCGCTATATTCTATCTATTATATATATAGATGGGTATTCTCCTGGCCACAAGTGCCTGTGGACTAGACTAATAAAATGCTAAATCCAGTCAAATCTTTAGTTAAAAGTAAACACATACAACACAATAACTACCGACCAATAAAACAACAACGTCAAATCTGAATAAATCAGACACCATGCTGACAATCCTTTAACAATATATTGCCGATCATCCAATAAAACATAAAGCTGTTTAATCAATAAAATATTTATTGAGTGATATATCAATCAATTAACAATCAACAAGGGAAGGAGATGTGTTCTTGTACAATAGCATGTATTGTAAAAGGAGCTATCATGTGACCATTTCCGTATCACATTCACTTTTATCTATATCGGCCTTACGGAGCTTATGATAGGCAAATGGCCACAATATAACATTTTAATAATTTATTACACATGTGAATATTTCATATTATTAAAATTTTCGTCAAATGGTGTTCATTTTTTAAAAGGTAAACAAAAATAGAACATGTCGAAAGGATATTGGTCGTCGGCTAATGATCCATTTTGCGTATACAAGTAAATACAACAATTTCCTTTGTTATACTCGTATATAACTACTGCATATCCTTTATAAAAATATGGTATATATAGATGACCATAAAGGGAGGTAGATATGCTCAGACAGCCACAGTGGCCAATGCGCAGTGTTGTTATAGTCTCATCCAGTACTGACCCTGCTCCGACCGACATTCAAAATATAATAAACTTTGATTTTATACATAAATTAAAAAGAATATACATTGGAATTAAAGAGACATTCATTGCAATCACCAATTCATAAAAAGCCATGTTTTTGGATACGGTACTTTCTTCTTCTGTTTCGACATATCTTCTCTCTATCTGAACCTCAGGACGACTGACGGGACCTCAATGGACAAAATATCTATATTACATTAAATATTGGTTTCTAGTTTTTTTTCTACTTAGTATTTCAACGGAATATTATTCGCCATTCAGATACTACTCATTCTAACAGATTGACATACAGGTATACATTTCCTATTTAACCTGTCGGTCATATATTTCCTATTTAACCTATCAGACATACATTTCCTATCTAATTTATCAATCATACATTTCCTATCTAATTTATCAGTCATACATTTCCTATTTAATTAATCGGTCATACATTTCCCATTTAACCTATCGGTCATATATTTCCTATTTAACCTATCAGACATACATTTCCTATTTAATTTATCGGTCATACATTTCCTATTAAACTTATCGGTCATACATTTCCTATTTAACCTATCAGTCATACATTTCCTATTTAACCTATCGGTCATACATTTCCTATTCAACCTATCAGACATACATTTCCTATTTAATTTATCGGTCATACATTTCCTATTCAACTTATCGGTCATACATTTCCTATTTGATTAATCGGTCATACATTTCCTATTCAACCTATCAGACATACATTTCCTATTTAATTTATCGGTCATACATTTCCTATTAAACTTATCGGTCATACATTTCCTATTTAATTTATCGGTCATACATTTCCTATTCAACCTATCAGTCATACATTTCCTATCTAATCTATCAATCATACATTTCCTATTCAACCTATCAGTCACACATTTCCTTTTTAATTTATCAGGCATACATTTCCTATTAAACTTATCGGTCATACATTTCCTATTCAACCTATCAGACATACATTTTCTATTTAATTTATCAATCATACATTTCCTATTCAACCTATCAGTCACACATTTCCTATCTAATTTATCAATCATATATTTCCTATTTAACTTATAAGTCATACATTTCCTCTTTTAAGCAGGTAACACCAATCTCTGGGAAGCGTGAGTGGTAAATATTCCTAGTCAATAAGATTCCATATTTGTAAACGTGTTATAATCAGTGTACACATCAGTCTCCACAGCTTACCTCAGTCCACCTGATCATGAGCAACTTCATTATCTCTCAGATATCAAAAAGGATATACACGCATTCATACATACAGAATGGGCACAACATAAAATAAGATTTAATTACTCTATAAAAACGTTTCAAAAAATGTCTCGACGTTTTGGCTAAACAAGAGGCCCAAGGGCCTTAACGGTCATCTGACTACCAATTGTGATACCATTATTGAATGTGAAAAGTTTACGGACGGCAATTTTGTTTTTCAAGATGGCGAATCTGGCGGCCATCTTGGATTTTGGACCAACCCGAAATGTAACAACACTTGGTCAGGACCATCTCAGGATCATTTCAGCCAATTTTCAGATTAATCCCAGTGGTAGAACTTGATAAGAAGTTGGAAACGTGTTTTTCAAGATTGCGGCTCTGGCAGCCATCTTGGATTTCGGACCGACCCAAAAAGTAACAATACTTGATCAGGACCATCTCAGGATCATGTCAGCCAAGTTTCAGCTTAATCACACAGGTAGAACTTGAGAAGAAGTTTAAAATGTGTTTTTCAAGATGGCGGCTCTGAAGGCCATCTTTGATTTCCGACCAACCTGAAAAATAACAACACTTGGTCAGGACAATCTCAGAATCACTTCAGCCAAGTTTTAGCTTAATCCCACAGGTAGAACTTGAGAAGAGTTGGAAATGTGTTTTGTAAGATGGCGGCCATGGCGGCCATCTTGGATTTCGAACCGACCGAAAAGTAACAACTCATGGTCAGGACCATCTCAGGATAATTTCAGCCAAGTTTCAGCTTAATCCCACAGGTGAAACTTGAGAGAAATTTGGAAATGTGTTTTTCAAGATGGCGGCTCTGGCTGCCATCTTGGATTTTGGACCAACCCAAAAAATAACAACACTTGGTCAGGACCATCTCAGGATCATTTCAGCCAAGTTTCATCTTAATCCCACTGGTAGAACTTGAGAAGAAGTTGAAAATGTGTTTTTCAAGATGGCGGCTCTGGCGGCCATCTTGGATTTCGGACCGACCCGAAAAATAACAACACGTGGTCAGGACTATCTCAGGATCATTTCAGCCAAGTTTCAGCTTAATCCCAGTGGTAGAACTTAAGAAGAAGTTTAAAATAGGTGTTGTTCAGGAAAACAGTGATTGCGCAATCATGTCACAAAATGGCCGCCATGGCACAAATGTCGAGAGTTTTTCGGACCCGAAAAATAACAACATTTTATGGGCTGCCCTTCCTCAACATCCCTACCAATTTTCAGCTCACAGGTACCAGTGGAACTGTAGAAGAAGTTTAATATGTGTTTTTCAAGATGTCGGCTATGGCGGCCATCTTGGATTTCGGACCGACCCGAAAAATAACAACACTTGGTCAGGACCATCTCAGGATCATTTCAGCTAAGTTTCAGCTTATTCCCATTGGTAGAACTTGAGAAGAAGTTTGAAATGAGAAAAGTTTACGGACGGCGGACGGCGCACGGCGGACGGCGGACGGCGGACGACGACGGACGAAGCATGGTAACTATAGGTCATCTTGACCCTTTGGGTCAGATGACCTAAAAACGATTAGCGATACGTTTAAAAAGGATTGATTGTCGTGAATGTATAAAATTGGAATCGTCCGAATCACTGCAGTCCGATATAAATAATTCTCATTGTCCAACTTTAATTCACAGTTACAGAATTACAGTGTTGCACGCACACTCTTTTGAAGTGGTTTTATTGATGTTATCGTACAACGATCACACAGCGAACACGAATATTTGACACAAATCCATGCGTCATTGTATGACATACTGGGCAGTGTAACAAACGTGGTTATTATAGCACAGGAGGTTGTTAAAGTAACTGAAAGAATCAAATTCACTGCAAATAAATAAAAATACACTTAATATCACAACGTTGATACATCAGTACTATCCCTCAATATAGACTCATAAACAGGGATTTTCACTTTCTAGTATTCGTGACTTACAATGACAGTTAAACTATTAAAATGACACAGAGTTATTGGTCATACAAATACACAGACCTGGGACATGTTCATGAATACTTGTTATAATGCACTCCCTTGGATAACGTGTTATCCGAAATTCCTGCATGAGTAAACACGCCCAGGTGTGTTGTACCTTTTGCTTTAATCCAGTAGAAATTCCTTCCCTGCAATTACAAAACAACGTTTATTTTAAATAATGTCTTGATTGTGATGCATCACAGTACATTTGGAAACGTCAAAAACATACTGACCAAACTGGTCAGCGCGTGAAATGGCAACGTGCACAGAGGACATTGTTAAAGCTACGATGCAGTTTTATATCAAACCTGAGGTTTAAGAGTAGTTTACACTTTTTTAATTGGAGGGCGGGGGAGGGGGGGGGGCAGCACTTTGACAATGTTAAGTCAATATAAAGTGTTGGACACTTACGTGTGCGAATGTTGTAAGCTCTCTTGAAATATTCCTTTGGAATATACCCAGACGAATTCCCTGGACTAAGTATCACATCATTTTCTGACTTGTAAAATTTAAATCCATCTGTAACAGCGAGAACACAGGTATTACTCATGGACCAGGATTGCTGGACATTTGTGTAATAATGAACATAAACAAAGTCCCCTCATATCGCTGTTGATTGGTACAAGACGGAACACGTGGTGTAGTGTGGTGTAGTAAAGACTACGTTTTATCTTCAACGTTGCTAATTGTCCTACTAAGTTTCTTGAAATTCAAACACAATGTATAAAACAATAGACGTATTTAGCTTCCGTTGTATGTATTCCAAACTTATCGCCAGCACAGCTCAACTAAGTCTGTCCAAACAGCACTTCAATCATTGTTTTGTTTTTATTTCACGAAAGTTTCGGCATCCGTTGAAATGATCATTTTAACAAGTATATTTTTTTTCTATATTCATTCTCTGATATTATTGTTGTTCCTCATAATGGTTTTCGTTTCATTAGAAAAGATTAAAATGAGTAAATAAGCAAAATGCAAGAGGCATGTTAATAATTGTTATCTGTATACCATATTTTCATGCGAGGCTGAATTTGCCTGTGAGCTAACCAAAATAGGAAACAAAAACCTTGTCAATTTTTTTTTAATTTCACTTTCAGATATTCGACGAAGTGTTGTCTGTGAAAAATAGAGAATACAGAAGCGTCAATAAAACCATGACCCAACGCCGATCAAACTAGGGCCAGAAGACTAACACGGAGACCAATGAAAAAGTATAAGATAATGAGAACAGGTATTCTGGAAGAATAAGCGTCTTGGCTTCATCGTCGACTACCGCCAAGTAAATCTTAGTTACATCCTAGTAAATGTCACGTCCTCTAAGTGAGAACATAGGCATCATTATCAACCGCAATAAGTAGGCATATTATTGAGCATATTTTAAACGTCTATTTTCATCATACAAGGATACTGAAAATTTCTCAATGAGACCAAGATAGCGACCATAAAACTTGTTCATAGCCTTCATCAACATGTATCTCTCGAGTTCCTGTGGCGTAAGTTTGTTAGATTTATTCCCAAAATCGCAAGCCCTAGAGTAACTGCGACATGTGAGCACCACAGGTTGGATAAGCAGGTATGGGGATTCGTTATCCTAGGGCTAGCTCTAAATATCGAGATTGCTGTAATAGATGTCGGCTGCTGACGGAAAAAACTTTAATCACAAGAATTCGAGAGATACAGGTTGTTGAAGTATATGGTTAAGTTTCTTGGTTGTCGTCAGTATCTCACTGAAAAATGTTCTGTTTCCTGAGATAATATAAACGTGGACGGTTTTTAATATGCCGTGTGTCGTGTTGATATGTTTGAGGACATACTTCATTTTTCATTATTTTTAAGGATGTGATATTCATGGTGGGTGTCGTCTATGAAGAAGAAGACGCGTACCTTCCGGAACATCTGGTCTTATTATATTTTACTTTTTCAAGAGTCTGTGTTTAAATATCTCCCTTGTTCATATTTTACCCCTTGTTTAATCGATTTTGAGGTCGGATTGTAGTTTTTGACACATCGGTATTCTCTGAATTGTTTATACACCTTATCTCAGACTTTATCATATATGATAGAAATCCTGTATACTTTGAGTAAATACTTTATCAATGATTCCCATTGATTACGAGTGCCAGCAAGGATAACATAATAGAGGTATATGTGCATCAGTCCAGACAGTGAGCAAAAAAGGCGGTCCTTTATCAGGATTGGAAAATGGGAATCATCCAGCGATCGACCTATGTCTGTTGTATTGTTAAGTATGAATTTAGATCTCAATCTTGATTTCAATTTTTCAATCGAGAACTTTTCATTTCTTGATATTAACATTCCTGCTTCTCCAGCCTATGGTGTTTACATGTCGCAGTTGATTCGTTATTCTAGGGCTTTCTCTAAATATCGTGATTTTCGTGATTGATGTCGACCGCTAACGAACAAACTAACAATACAAGGATTCAAGAGAAACTATGGGCAGGTCTTACGGTCGCCGTCTTTGTCTCTTTTAAAATTATTTTGTATTTTTTTTGCCATATGAAGATGGACGTTTTCGAGTATACTCATTCGTATGCTTACTTGTAGTGATTGACAATGACTTGGTTCTCATTTCGAGGACATGATGTTTACTTGGATGTGACCAAGATTTATATGGCGGGTGTCGTCGTTGAAGCATACGACGCTAACTCTTCCGGAACACCAGGTCTTGTTATCTTGTACTTTTACAAAGGTCTCCATATAGATGTTTCCTTTTGTCGTATATTGCCCCTAGTTTAATCGATTTTGAGTTCGGATTGTGATTTTGTTAACGCTTCGGTATTTTCTTCTTCTTTTTTTATTTTAACTTCTGTATGCTAAGTTCTCATTCCAGGAACTATGACAGCTATATTTATTCAAATAAGCGAGATCAATTTCCGAGTAATTAGGCCCGTTGTAATGAATAAATTGTACAGGCTACAAGATCTTGAAACTACATGACAAAATATTATCAACCGAAAACTTTTCATGCCCAGTTCTTACCACAATCATCAAAGAATGCAACTGTCCAACAGCTGCAGCAGCTAATCACAGATATGTGTCGCTGACTGATATATTTGTAATAAATCAGACTTATTCTTTATAGTCCGGGCCCCCATCATGTTATATGCCTGGACAAGGAACAAGTTCTGTCGGATGGACTACAGATTAATTGCTTCACTTAACTTGGCGAAACGTTGACGTTGGAGGACATATCGCAAACATTGTCGTAACAATACAAAGAGAGATGATGGAATGACTTCGAAGTAGAAGTAGACACGTTTTATAAGGGAGCATACCGTCAGATTAAAAGTGCTATCATACGACCACATCCATCCTCGATACCAGGGGTTTCGCTCACATTTTCTCTCCGCACCCCTGGAATCAGTTTTCGCAAAATGATCCCCGCATATAAAGGATGGACCTTAACAAAGGAACTGTGAATATTATATGATCTATTCAAATGAACCATCATTTCCGATTTGATCTTGTTTGCAAACGATTTCACCACATCTAATTCCAATAACAGTGCTGATCTAATGAATATTGTCACCAATCTCCAATTGTGGACATGCAGATAGCCATTATGTATAGCATAGGATTCGTCAAGAACAATAACCCTTCGCGGCATTATCACATCATTGTCACATCATTAAAGGCAGCAACAACACTTGGTCTCCAACGGAAGCCGCCATTTTATCAGAGGAGGTAAAGGCGATAGCAAATCCAAAAATAATTCGTCATATAACGGAATACGTAATCCGTGACCTTTGTCAAAATCAGCATATATCAGAGATGAAGGAATGAAAGCAGAATCCGAGGACCAAGTGCAACTCATGAACAACGGTGTGTGGGTTGTTTTGCCATAAGATCGGGCAGACAATTATACAATGGTTCGTGAGGTCACCACTAGCAGAACCTTAGGGCAAATTCTGGTCGAGAATGACATCAGTCTGAATTCCTTCCTTTGATGTATACTTCGAGATATCAAGGTTACTTATATACTAAAGTGTCAACATACAAAGACATAACAACAGAAACTCGGTAGACAAAAGACAATAGGACATGGCGGTCTCTACCGAAGAACAAGAGGCACAGAGGGCCTGTATCGCTAATATGAACACAATGGTATCTAGATAATCATGGTAAAACTTTTCCCAAAAAAGATCCCATGGACAAGGACAGGCCCAAAGACCAATCGTTTAAGCAAATCAGTATCGATTAAAGGTTTGGTTAATTGGTTGGTATCTCATATGTGTTCAACTGATTTGGGGTGGGGATCTGGACCGTTTAAAAGTTAAGATTCAATAGTTAAGTCTGCAAGGGCGTGGCAGACCTTGTGCTCAAATATAAAATCATATTTGTGATATGGCTCTTTATGCTCAGCAATTGTATATCTAGTTTTGGGTTGGCGACCTTGACCGTTAAATAATTATGAATCTCAGCCACCCTAGGTATGCAACCACTGAAATATAAATGTCATGCATTGCTTAGATCTAGAGAAGAAGTCGTTAATATCAATATAACCAAACTGACCCCCTTTGGCCCAACCCCAGGAGTCAGCCCCATCATTTGCACAATTTTGAATCCCCACCCCATACTGATGATACCAGGCAAATATAAGTGATATCCAATGTTTGGTTTCAGAGAAGTCATTTATATCAATATAGCCCAAATTGACCCCTTTTGACACTGCCCCTCAAATTCCGTTGTGTGGTTATGAAGAAGAAGTCAATTGTTGACCGACGGACGCCACGGTATATGGCATCACCTTCGGACCAGGTGAGCTAACAAACTGAGTACTAGGAACGGTTCAACATACACAGAAAACTACATATGCGACACAAAGCTGGTTGTATCCTGTCCAATGTTCTGAGATACTGATACTGAAGTCAGGAAGCCAGTGTTGATAGGAAAGATGACAGGAATTGAGGAGACATCAAACAACTACAAACAAATGGACAAATCAACCTGCCACGGAATGGTAAGCATTCCTGAACCACGTACATTACGTGGTATTAACTCCTACTCGTCTTTCTCCTTGTGTGAACGCTTTAGAACGAAATCGTATTCTTGTCAATTTCTTACATACACTTTTTTGTGTACACATAGAAAATAGAAAAAACAATCAATAATTTGCATTGGTCAACCCAGACATGTATCCTAATGTTTAGAACATAGGGTCTCTGGAGAAGTAACCAACAGCAACATAATTATCAGGAGAATAGTTCAATTTGTTGTGTATATAATCATGATAATTATACTCCTCAAGTATTTTACTTTTCATAAATATGTTATTCCCAATTGTAAAGAAAGTGATATTGACCCTTCTCTCACGAATTATTCCCATCATTGAGAGCTTGTGTAGTTTTTAACCATAATTACAGTGTTAACTCACACTTACCTTTTAATGCCCTTTTCAGGTTTATCTCGATAGCAATGTCACAGTAAGGAGGGAAACCTGCCAACACAATTCAAAACGCTGAAATTATTCAAACTAAGGGGGAGAACTCTGGCATACTTGATTCACCCCATCAATCGGTAAGAGAGAATACATAACGAAAACATTTTTAAATCTGACTTGGCCAATATGGTTTAAATCTGACTTGGCCAATATGGTTTAAATCTGACTTGGCCAATATGGTTTAAATCTGACTTAGCCAATATGGTTTAAATCTGACTTGGCCAATATGGTTTAAATCTGACTTAGCCAATATGGTTTAAATCTGACTTGGCCAATATGGTTTAAATCTGACTTAGCCAATATGGTTTAGAAATAAGCTTCTTACTTACCACTTTTCTGTCCACTTTCTCCTTGAGCAAAATGAATGTGTGTCCTATTTTTTCTTGACAAACCCTACAGGTAAGGTTAAAACAAAAACAGCCATTTAGCATGTACAGGAGAAGTCAAAGAACAAAACCTGACAAGTTAATAAGATTATTCAAATATTAGTTTTCTTTTATCTACATTTACAGTACCAAGCTGACACTAAAATCTGTATCAATTTTAGGATATTTATGAAAAAATGATATACATTTTCTGAAATATATCCTCGAGAACTTTGGTATCCTCGGACATTAAGACAGGGATGTGATAACATAGTAACATACAGGCCTACAAGAGTGATTCATATACATTGAAACAACTGGTGTCATAAAGGTTGTGTAAAATAAATAAAATTTACATGTTACTAAACAACTTGAATAGTGCTCTAACTTCTATAAGGGACAAACCTGTTACTGGGTAAGTGTTCAGCCATGTGTTTTGAAATAATGCCAATAAACAAAATGGTTGCCAAGGTACATGTATAACCTAACAGATGTAAAGCTTTAAACTGTGAACTGCTTTATTTAAAATGAAAAATCTTCCTACACATAGAAACGCTCTATCACTACTTTACAATAAATAGCAGGCTAGCAGGCTAAATGTATAACATCTGGATATAGATATGTTGCAGATCAAATCTCACAATTATATATAAGTATTGGTAGAAGTAACAAAAGAAAACAACAAAAAACAAACACTGTGATCATGTTAATCATTACAAGCTAAAATAAGTAACACAAAATCTGATTTGTTTTAAAGTTAAAGATGAGATTATAAAAAATCTCTAGTTTTTTGATAAATACTATATATCTGATTAAACAACTAATATATCTCTGCCTCGTAAATTAGATGGCCATTTATTTCTGATTTTAGGTAAGAAATAGGACATAATATACAACATTTATCATTTTGTATGTTAGGTACATTAAAAAATATCTGTGATTTTATATCATCAATCAAAATTCAATTAAAAAACAAATATTTTATCTCTCATATAATAAGTAGTAGCTTCAATGATACATTAACTCTGATTTCAAACTAACTTCATACTTCTGGACTTAAGAGGTATGTTATTTGTAATTATCAGAATGTGTCACAGTTTAGGAAGATCTTCATTAAAGACAATTGTACTTCTACAGTTGTCTAGGTGTATGTTACAACATACTCCTAACTATTCTGTCATTATGACTTCACAGCCTTAAAAAGGAGACTGTGTGAAAGCGCTTTATATAAGATTATATTGAAATATTGATTCAACTGCTTTGCCTGTATCAGTCTGTACGTAGCTCTGTCTAAGGTCCCCCACCTGTATCTGTCTGTACGTAGCTCTGTCTAAAGTCCCCCACCTGTATCAGTCTGTGTGTAGATCTGTCTAAGGTCCCCCACCTGTATCTGTCTGTGTGTAGATCTGTCTAAGGTCCCCCGCCTGTATCTGTCTGTGTGTAGATCTGTCTAAGGTCCCCCCCCCCCTGTATCTGTCTGTGTGTAGATCTGTCTAAGGTCCCCCACCTGTATCTGTCTGTGTGTAGATCTGTCTAAGGTCCCCCACTTGTATCAGTCTGTGTGTAGATCTGTCTAAGGTTCCCCTGCCTGTATCTGTCTGTGTGTAGATCTGTCTAAGGTCCCCTGTCTATATCAGTCTGTAAGTAGATCTGTCTAAGGTCCCCCTGCCTGTATCAGTCTGTGTGTAGATCTGTCTAAGGTCCCCTGTCTATATCTGTCTGTGTGTAGATCTGTCTAAGGTCCCCCCCCTGTATCTGTCTGTGTGCAGATCTGTCTAAGGTCCCCCTGCCTGTATCAGTCTGTGTGTAGATCTTTCTAAGGTCCCCCCCCCCTGTATCTGTCTGTGTGTAGATCTGTCTAAGGTCCCCCCCTGTATCTGTCTGTGTGTAGATCTGTCTAAAGTCCCCCCCCCCCCTGTATCTGTCTGTGTGTAGATCTTTCTAAGGTCCCCCCCCCTGTATCTGTCTGTCTGTAGATCTGTCTAAAGTCCCCCCCCCCCTGTATCTATCTGTGTGTAGATCTGTCTAAAGCCCCCCCCCCCCTGTATCTGTCTGTGTGTAGATCTGTCTAAGGTCCCCTGCCTGTATCAGTCTGTGTGTAGATCTGTCTAAGGTCCCCTGCCTGTATCTGTCTGTGTGTAGATCTGTCTAAGGTCCCCTGCCTGTATCTGTCTGTGTGTAGATCTGTCTAAGGTCCCCCCCTGTATCTGTCTGTGTGTAGATCTGTCTAAGGTCCCCCCCCCCCCTTGTATCTGTCTGTGTGTAGATCTGTCTGAGGTCCCTGCCTGTATCTGTCTGTGTGTAGATCTGTCTAAGGTCCCCCGCCTGTATCTGTCTGTGTGTAGATCTGTCTAAGGTCCCCTGTCTATATCAGTCTGTAAGTAGATCTGTCTAAGGTCCCCCACCTGTATCTGTCTGTGTGTAGATCTGTCTAAGGTCCCCGCCTGTATCAGTCTGTGTGTAGATCTGTCTAAGGTCCCTGTCTGTGTCAGTCTGTGTGTAGATCTGTCTAAGGTCCCCTGCCTGTATCTGTCTGTGTGTAGATCTGTCTAAGGTCCCCCACCTGTATCAGTCTGTGTGTAGATCTGTCTAAGGTCCCCCACCTGTATCAGTCTGTGTGTAGATCTGTCTAAGGTCCCCCACCTGTATCTGTCTGTGTGTAGATCTGTCTAAGGTCCCCCGCCTGTATCTGTCTGTGTGTAGATCTGTCTAAGGTCCCCTGCCTGTATCAGTCTGTGTGTAGATCTGTCTAAGGTCCCTGTCTGTATCAGTCTGTGTGTAGATCTGTCTAAGGTCCCTGTCTGTATCAGTTTGTGTGTAGATCTGTCTAAGGTCCCCCACCTGTATCAGTCTGTGTGTAGATCTGTCTAAGGTCCCCCACCTGTATCAGTCTGTGTGTAGATCTGTCTAAGGTCCCCACCTGTATCTGTCTGTGTGTAGATCTGTCTAAGGTCCCCCGCCTGTATCTGTCTGTGTGTAGATCTGTCTAAGGTCCCCTGCCTGTATCAGTCTGTGTGTAGATCTGTCTAAGGTCCCCTGTCTGTATCAGTCTGTGTGTAGATCTGTCTAAGGTCCCCCACCTGTATCAGTCTGTGTGTAGATCTGTCTAAGGTCCCCCACCTGTATCTGTCTGTGTGTAGATCTGTCTAAGGTCCCCCGCCTGTATCTGTCTGTGTGTAGATCTGTCTAAGGTCCCCTGCCTGTATCAGTCTGTGTGTAGATCTGTCTAAGGTCCCCTGTCTGTATCAGTCTGTGTGTAGATCTGTCTAAGGTCCCCCACCTGTATCTGTCTGTGTGTAGATCTGTCTAAGGTCCCCCGCCTGTATCTGTCTGTGTGTAGATCTGTCTAAGGTCCCCTGTCTGTATCAGTCTGTGTGTAGATCTGTCTAAGGTCCCCTGCCTGTATCAGTCTGTGTGTAGATCTGTCTAAGGTCCCCTGCCTGTATCTGTCTGTGTGTAGATCTGTCTAAGGTCCCCCACCTGTATCAGTCTATGTATAGATCTGTCTAAGGTCCCCTGTCTGTATCAGTCTATGTGTAGATCTGTCTAAGGTCCCTGTCTGTATCAGTCTATGTGTAGATCTGTCTAAGGTCCCCCACCTGTATCTGTCTGTGTGTAGATCTGTCTAAGGTCCCCCCCCCCCTGTATCTGTCTGTGTGTAGATCTGTCTAAGGTCCCCCACCTGTATCTGTCTGTGTGTAGATCTGTCTAAGCCCCCCCCCCCTGTATCAGTCTGTGTGTAGATCTGTCTAAGGTCCCCTGTCTATATATGTCTGTGTGTAGATCTGTCTAAGGTCCCTGTCTGTATCAGTCTATGTGTAGATCTGTCTAAGGTCCCCCACCTGTATCTGTCTGTGTGTAGATCTGTCTAAGGTCCCCCCCCCTGTATCTGTCTGTGTGTAGATCTGTCTAAGGTCCCCTGCCTGTATCTGTCTGTGTGTAGATCTGTCTAAGGTCCCCCGCCTGTATCTGTCTGTGTGCAGATCTGTCTAAGGTCCCCCGCCTGTATCAGTGTGTGTGTAGATCTGTCTAAGGTCCCCCGCCTGTATCAGTCTGTGTGTAGATCTGTCTAAGGTCCCCCCCCTGTATCTGTCTGTGTGTAGATCTGTCTAAGGTCCCCTGCCTGTATCTGTCTGTGTGTAGATCTGTCTAAGGTCCCCCGCCTGTATCTGTCTGTGTGTAGATCTGTCTAAGGTCCCCTGCCTGTATCTGTCTGTCTGTAGATCTGTCTAGGGTCCCCCGCCTGTATCAGTCTGTGTGTAGATCTGTCTAAGGTCCCCTGCCTGTATCTGTCTGTGTGTAGATCTGTCTAAAGTCCTCTCATCAGACAATATACAGTGCACCACACCGCGATGTTCAGGGAGTTACACACCACACACCCAAACAACAGGAAAAGGCCCTTGGCAGAGTGTGTATCACAAAACATTATGTGCCGACTACCGTAAATACCACAGTAGCAGTATGTCCTTATGTAATATTATCAGGTATCATGTATACACAGGTGTTCTCTGTACATAGATATCTTGTATACACATGTGTTCTCAGTTTACAGATATCTTATATACATATGTGTTCTCTGTACACAGATATCTTATATACACAGGAGTTCCCTCTACACAGACATCTTATATACATATGTGTTCCCTGTACACAGATCTCTTGTATACATAAGTGTTCTCTGTTTACAGATATCTTATATACACAGGTGTTCCCTGTACACAGATATCTTGTATACACAAGTGTTCCCTGTACACTGATATCTTGTATACACAGGAGTTCCCTCTACACAGACATCTTGTATACACAGGTGTTCCCTGTACACAGATATCTTGTATACATAAGTGTTCTCTGTACACAGATATCTTATATACACAGGTATTCCCTGCACATAGATATCTTATATACACAGGTGTTCCCTGTACACAGATATCTTGTATACATATGTGTTCTCTGTACACAGATATCTTATATACACAGGTATCCCCTGTACACAGATATCTTATATACACAGGTGTTCTCTGTACACAAATATCTTGTATACATATGTTTTCTTTGTACACAGATATATTGTATACACAGGTGTTCTTTGTACATAGATATCTTATATACACAGGTATTCCCTGTACACAGATATCTTATATACACAAGTGTTCTCTGTACACAAATATCTTGTATACATATGTTTTCTTTGTACACAGATATATTGTATACACAGGTGTTCTTTGTACACTGATATCTTGTATACACAGGAGTCCCCTGTATACAGATATTTTCATTCACAGACATTTTGCATAGTGTGTCCTCTGTATACCACAATCTTTCATACACAGGTGTTTAAAATATAGATGTCCAGTATATCTGTTTGTTTTATATAAAGTTTCATGTTTAGAATTTCATATTTGTAGATATTTTTAGCACATCTATGACCGGAGGTTTAACTGGTTATAAATACAGAATATAGTGTTGAATCAGCTTAAGGGTAGCTATTATTACACTAACTGTGGTATAATTATGTAGATCATGCATTTTGAACACACCCTTCATTGTGTGGAAGTCTGGTATAGATTGATGTGCGTATGTGTGTGGATAGGCCTGTCGACTGGTGTAAGGTGTATGAGAGAACTATGCAAGTGTCACTCGATTGTTGTATCTACTGTGTGTGTGTACGATGTGAGAATGGGATGGCAGTATATGTATATGTAAATACCTTTATTGTTTACGGTCGCTGGGAAGTCTGTAGTCCGCCATGTTGTATGTACGCGAATGTTTCCGTCGAGTGTTAGTTGTCGTGTGATTGGCTGGGTGTATCTGAGTTTGTGTGTTGTTGGTTCGGCGCCACTGATTGGCCCGTTGTAGGTATTTATATCGGGTGCACGTGTGTTTCGGGAGTCCGTCGGTAGCTGTACATGTCAACGTGTTGTCTGGGTGGGGGCTGTAAGGTACGTGTCTGTGTATTGTATTATATAACGTTATTCGTTGTCGGGGGAAAAGCCGGGAGCTGGCCCCTTGTTATATGTCAACATGTAAGTTTGTCCGTAGTATGTGCGTGTTTGTCCCAGCGACTTGTACATTGTTATATACTCAGTATATCACTTGATAATAAACTTAAGAGAAATGTTTATGTGACTTTCGTTATTCGTGAACTACCGAAAGCCCAAGCCAGAACCTGGGTCAGGTGTGCAATGGGCAATACGCCTACAAATGGTGCCGTGAGCAAAGTTTGGTTCACTTTCGGTCGTTTGCATTTGTTTGTACATATGTCGAACGTCACGTGTTTGTTTGTGGTGTATGTTTCATTTTGTGTTACACGTATACTTTAGGGCGGATTTCCCTTCACTATTGATAGAAAAACCTTTATACTGGTTTATTACTTGTTTATTTGGCTATTTATGTAACTGTTGTGTATAGTATGGCCACTAACGGAGTTCCAGGTAGAACCTTTGGTGTAGGTGCTATACCTAAGACTCCAAGGAGTGCTAGGCTGTTTTTCCCGTCCGAAAATGGCGATAGTGGTAGGCATACCGTCTCTGAGGGTGGTAATTTTACGTTTCCCGTTACTACTTCTGGGGGTAGGTTAGCTGTTGGCGTAGGTCGTGGGCGTGGTTTAGATTTGTGGGGACGGAATGCTCAGATTATTCAGGGTCAAAGGTCATTCGAGGCCCCGATTAGGCATACTGTTAGCAGTGTTGTAAACACGTCACACGTGGTTTCAAAGCCAGTTCAGACTCCTGTTGTAATTAATGAGGAATCATTTAAGGAAGGTGTTAAACCTGAAATGTTTTCAACTCCAATGGCAAGTGGTGGTAGGGAATTTGTAGATAGCCCAGAGTCGTTGCCTAGTGCGGTTCCATGTTGTCCTGCAATATCATTGTCAGTAAGTACAACCAGGTATTCCCCTATTTATTCTAGTGCTAATGATGTAGCTCCTAGGGGTTGTATTACTAGGACAACTGCTGCACATCAGGGTTATTCTAATGGGGTTTTACCTCATTTACCATCAGTTAATCTAGGTAGCTCATCATTGGGAATAAGGAGGAAAGAGAAGGAACCCCAAACTTATGATGGTACCACAAATTTCCAAGACTTTCTCATTCATTTTGAACAAATTTCTAACTGGAATGGTTGGACAGATATGGAGAAAGCACAGCAAATTGCCATGTGTTTAAGAGGTTCGGCCCAGAGGGTACTTTCAGAATTAAAACCGTCTGAGATGGCTAGCTTTGAAATGGTAAAAGTAGTTTTGATTAATCGGTTTGATCCTCCAGGTAGAGAAGCCGCTTACAAGTCGGAATTTAGAAACAGATGTAGGAAGGAAGGAGAGAGCCTAGTTGTTTACGGAGAAGCATTAAGATTAGCTGCCCGTAAGGCTTATCCTCGTAGGCATTTGGATTTGTTAGAGGGAGATTTAGTGGATCAGTTTATTGATGGGCTGAATAATTATGACTTGGGCAGGCATGTCCAGTTTTCACATGTTAAGACGCTTGACCAGGCGGTAAGCGCAGCGATTGAGTACGAGTCATTTAGTGCCAGGCAGGTAGGTTCAATTCCTATAAGGAAGCCAAGGGAACTAAACCCCGAGGCTCCTGCTTTTGTCCAAGCTGTGACAAACGAGGCTAGTAACACTAGGGAGGCTAGTACAGAGCCTGATTTCAAGGCATTAATACTAGAGCAATTCCAAAAGTTGAATAGGAAGTTGAATCCTAGGAATAAGAATCAACAGTCAAAGTCTAAAAATCCTAGTGGTCTGCCTGTTTCTCAAAGGCATTGTTATGTTTGTGGCGAGTTGGGACATTTGTCCTATGATTGTACCAAGAAGGGTAGTGACAATAATCAGAGTTTAAACTAGACAGAGCTGGTCTCGGGGCCAGAGGATCAGCTCCTGTTTCTGAGGGTGAGAGGCCCATTGTTGTGTTAAATACCATACAGCCAAGTCTGTTTGCCAATGTGGGAGTAAGTAGTTCCAATCTTAGTTTACTGGTAGACTCAGGTTCCTCAGTAACATTGTTAGATGTGGAGATTTACAACAAGCTGAGTGGAAGGCATAGGCCTGAGTTAAAAAGCTGTAACCTTAAGTTGACAACAGCCTCTGGTAGTAACCTTATAGTTTTTGGGAAGGCTGATTTTGTTTTTAATATAGGAGGTCAGAATTTTGTACAGGAGACTGTGGTGGCAACACTCCAACATTTACAGGGTATTCTAGGTATAGATTTCCTAACGAGACATAAGGGAAATTTGAGTTTTGGTGACAATACCCTGCAGATAGGAGGTCATAAGATAAAGTTGAATGCAGAATCTGTCAGTCAGTGTGCACGCATTAGAGTGTCACATACAGTGTCTATTCCCAAAAACTCTGAGTGTTATTTTGCTGGGTATGTTGATGGAGATGTAGACAGTGAACTAGGTATTGTTGAACCAACTAAGTTAGTGTGCAATCAGGGCCTTTTGTTGGCTAAGACTTTGATATCACCTCAGAAAGGAAGGGAGATAACTCTGACAGTGTTGAATTTGACTTCACAAGATGTTAAGCTCCAGAGCAATACTTTTGTTGGTAATGTTCACTCTGTTGATAAGGTACATGAAGTTATAGAGGATAACACAGAGAGTGGCTCTAATCTTCCAGCACATTTACAGGATGTGTTAGATAGAACTTCTAGTGAACTTAGTTCAGGTCAAAAGTCAGAAGTTAGAATGCTGTTACATGAGTTTCAGGATATATTTGCTGGTCCTGATGGTACTTTAGGAAATACCACGCTTGTAGAACATAGTATAGATACTCAGGGGTCTCTGCCTATTAAAATACCTCCTAGAAGGATATCTCCTGCTCAAAAAGAGGTAGTAGAAAAGGAGTTGGATAGTATGTTGGATAAGGGCGTCATTAAGCCAAGTTCTAGTCCATGGTCTGCTCCAGTTGTGTTGTGCTCCAAGAAGGACGGTTCTGTCCGTTTCTGCATAGACTATCGTAAGTTAAACTCGGTAACCAAAAAGGATGCTTATCCGCTTCCTAAAATAGACGAGGCGATAGAGACATTATCAGGTATGAAGTGGTTTTCCACATTAGATCTTGCAAGTGGATACTGGCAGTGCAGTATGGAAAAGGATAGTAGGTCAAAAACAGCTTTTGCCACCCATAAAGGGCTTTTTGAATTTAACGTAATGCCCTTTGGCCTCTGTAATGCTCCTGCTACTTTCTCACGATTGATGCAGTTAGTTCTAGGTGGGTTACAGTGGTCTAAGTGCCTTTGTTATCTCGATGATGTTATCTGTTTCGGTACCTCGTTTGAGTCTGCCTTGTCCAACTTGAGGTGTATTTTTGAGTGCTTACGTACGGCCAACCTTAAATTAAAACCTAAAAAGTGTACCCTATTTCAGACTCAAGTGTCCTACCTCGGACATATAGTTTCAGAAGCTGGTATAAGCTGTGATGCAGAGAAGGTGAAAGCGGTCAAAGATTGGCCTCAACCTGAATCCTCGACAGAAATTAGGAGTTTTCTTGGTCTAGCAGGGTATTATAGAAAATTTATACCAAATTTTTCTGAAATATCTGCCCCTTTAACAACCTTGACTAGAAAAGGGAAGGTGTTCTCTTGGGATGAAAAATGTCAGCATGCATTTCAAACACTCAAAAATCTGTTAGTTTCAAGTCCAATTCTTTCTTATCCACAAAGTTCAGGCACTTTCATTTTAGATTGTGATGCAAGTAGTTTTGGCATGGGATGTGTCCTTAGTCAAATCCAAAATGGTGAGGAAAGGGTCATCGGGTACGCTAGCAAAACCCTCAGTAGGTCACAGCAGAACTATTGTACAACTCGTAGAGAATTACTGGCTGTAGTCACATTCTTGAAGTATTTTAGACATTATATTGGAGGTACCCACTTTCTTATACGCACGGACCATGCGTCCTTAACCTGGTTAAGAAACTTCAAAGAACCTGAAGGCCTGTTGGCTAGGTGGATCAGCGTAGTAGACATGTTTGATTATGAAATCCAATATCGTCCAGGTTCGCAGCACAAACATGCTGATGGGTTGTCGCGTAGGCCCAAGAAACTGTGTGGTAGGTCCGCGTGTCCAGATTGTGTAACTTCTTCTGTGAACGTTGTCTCTTCCTCAGAAGACGAAAGAAATGTGTCTGAAATGGAAAGCCAACAAAATTTTTCTAATTGGTTAGATACATGGGGTGTTTTAAAACTCAAAGATGAGCAAGACAGTGATCCAAATATAGCCAAATTCAAGCAAATTAAGGCTGATAGGTTAACTAAGCCCAAAAGAGATGAAATGCTTGGTTTTTCGTACGAGGTACGATTGTATTGTCAAATGTGGGATAGAATTTCCTTACTAGGGGATGGATTACTATATGTAGTAGACAAGGGTCCAGATGGTAATGCTTTATCCAGAGTAGTTGCCCCTGCTAGCATTAGGGAACACATTTTGTACCAGTTACATGACAGTCCCACTGCAGGCCATTTAGGTAAAGATAAAACTCTGTCACAGATACGGAAAAGGTTTTATTGGCCTGGCCTGTCTGATGAGGTGAAAAGGTGGTGCAGAAAATGTAACATTTGTGCACAGCGTAAACCAGGTCCGGGAATGGGAAAGGCTCCATTACATCCCACACTAGATCAGGTGTCCCGTCCACTTGATAGAATTTCTATAGACATCTTAGGTGGCATTCCTGTAACAAACAATGGTAACTGTTGCATAATGGTAGTATGTGACTACTTTTCAAAATGGGTCGAAGCATACGCCTTGCCCAATCATACCGCAGCTACAGTAGCTGATAAGCTTTGTTCAGAATTCATCAGTAGATTTGGGGTCCCGTTTGAAATTCTAACTGATAGGGGTCCTGAATTTGAGGGTCATTTGTTTTCCCTACTTTGTCAAAAGTTAGGCATTGAGAAGAAAAGGACTTGTGGCTTTAGGCCTGCACAAAATGGTCTAGTTGAACGATTCAACCGTACCCTTATCCAAATGCTAAGTGCATATGTTAAGGCTGAACATGATGATTGGGATGACCATTTACCATACGTCCTTATGGCCTACCGAGCTACTGCCCAGAGAAGCACCGGTTGTAGCCCGAATTTAGTAATGTTGGGTAGAGAGAATAACTGTCCATTGGATATAGTCATGGGAGTTCCCTCCCCTGAACCACACCCTGTATGTTCAAACCTGTATGTCAATTGGCTTAGGCACAGTATGTGCACTACTTTTGATTTTGTAGCCAAACATTTGCAGGAATCTGCAGAGCGACAGAAAAATTACTACGATCAAGGGTTGAAGCCTCGTACGTATGAGATAGGGGAGTTTGTTTGGAGATGGTATCCTCCAGCCCTCTCCTGTAAGTTAGGGAAGGGGTGGGCAGGTCCCTATAAGATAGTGGAGAAGAAGTCATCTTTAACATATATTATACAACTCAAACCTAGTTCCAGAATTTCCCCAGTTCATGTTGATCATTTGAAACCCTATGAGGGGGAATCCATTCCTTTGGCTTGGGCAGAGAGAGAAGATGAAAACATATCTGAATCTCCCCAGGTCAGCCGAGACGATGACCTTGACGAACTTGACCTTGGCCATGACCTTGACGATGACCGTGACATCGGCGGAATCCCTCCCCCTCTCACTCCACAGTATACTAGAACCTTTAGCCGATTTGGCAGGGAAATCCGTCCAAAAGTCCCTTTCAGCCCCACTTAGGACTTGTCTGTGTCTTGTGTTTTGTACATGTCTTGTCTGGTGTTTTCACTTTATTCTGTAATACTGAAAATCATTAGTAAATCATAAATGGTAAAGTTAGGAATATTTATATTATAAATTATCCCTTTAAAAAGGAAAGGAAGGAGTTATGTACCCATCAATAGTATCAAAATGATAGAACCATATGGTGGAATTAAGTAAAACCGAAAGGTGTTTTGATACCCATTCTTTTACAGATGTCAGACATTCTTGTATTAAACGTGCCAGACGAGGAGATGGGAAGCATAAATGCTGACACCCGTCCAGCATGGGTGGAAGGGGGTATGCCCTGCCCGGTGGCCCAATGTGGGACTCAGATTTACAAAACTTATTTTGCAATGCTTCGGCATTGGGTGGCGGTCCATGCCCGCACAGTGACAAAGTTCAAGTGCCCCAAATGCACATATTATAATGTCAGGAGGAACCAGGTCAGCAGGCACCTGAGAAGGGTACACAGGCTGGAAGCCGTTGGGCTGGACATACGAGAGGAGCGGGCTGTGAACTCCAAGTATGTGCCCCCAGGACCTGTACGGATCCCCATTAAGGGAGCGGCCCCTAGCAATGTCCCTGTTATCCCGAACGAGGAGCTGTTACAATATGTTGATGATATGTGGCACTAATTATAACTGTATTGTATTTGTGATCGACTGTTACTTGTATTGTGAAAGTATTGTTGTAAATAGAAGACAAACTCTGATGCCAGGGAGTGTGGGACCTGACATTTGGGTATTTATATTTGTTTTATAGTTGTTGAATTTATATATCCATGGCTTTATTTTTGATGAATATTTACATGTATCTTTATTGTATTGTTGGCCTGTTTGTTGTAATTTTGGATATACATTTATGTCAAGTTTTGGCCTGATTGCCTAGCCCTGTAAGTATACAGGTGCATACTATTTTTGTTATATTTTGTTGGATGAAATAATGAGAAGAAGATATATATCTGTCTCATTGTAAAAATAAAAGTTATTTGAGGAACTAATCCCAGTATTTGTACATAAATATACCTCAAAGCAGTTATCAAATATCTATGTTGTTATATTTGTTAATTGATAATTTGTAAGCAGGGTATACAGGCCATGATTATTATTATTATATATTATATAAATCCCTTACCAGAGTGTGGTGTAGGAAAATACTATTTTCCTAAAAAAGAAAGGGTGGTGTGTGGAAGTCTGGTATAGATTGATGTGCGTATGTGTGTGGATAGGCCTGTCGACTGGTGTAAGGTGTATGAGAGAACTATGCAAGTGTCACTCGATTGTTGTATCTACTGTGTGTGTGTACGATGTGAGAATGGGATGGCAGTATATGTATATGTAAATACCTTTATTGTTTACGGTCGCTGGGAAGTCTGTAGTCCGCCATGTTGTATGTACGCGAATGTTTCCGTCGAGTGTTAGTTGTCGTGTGATTGGCTGGGTGTATCTGAGTTTGTGTGTTGTTGGTTCGGCGCCACTGATTGGCCCGTTGTAGGTATTTATATCGGGTGCACGTGTGTTTCGGGAGTCCGTCGGTAGCTGTACATGTCAACGTGTTGTCTGGGTGGGGGCTGTAAGGTACGTGTCTGTGTATTGTATTATATAACGTTATTCGTTGTCGGGGGAAAAGCCGGGAGCTGGCCCCTTGTTATATGTCAACATGTAAGTTTGTCCGTAGTATGTGCGTGTTTGTCCCAGCGACTTGTACATTGTTATATACTCAGTATATCACTTGATAATAAACTTAAGAGAAATGTTTATGTGACTTTCGTTATTCGTGAACTACCGAAAGCCCAAGCCAGAACCTGGGTCAGGTGTGCAATGGGCAATACGCCTACAATTATATATAGGCAATGTGACTGAAGTTAATTTACACATCTGAACATGTAACTGTGTGTTTTAATGTGTTATTGACCATTATTAAGTCTACACACTACCTACATATAACAGGTATACACCAGGAGCAGTATGCAGCCCGAAATCAACAACAAACATTTCCACAGTGACAGAAAGGAACAGCTTCATATACCAAATAAACTTGTTTCTCGACTGAAAATATCACGTCAAAGGAGTCGGTCAAGCTCTGATCTAGAGGTTACTCAACAGTTACTGGTACCTAAGTCAGTGTCGGTGAGTAAATTATTCTGGAGGTCACAGTTACTGGTACCTAAGCCAGTGTTGGTGAGTAAATTATTCTGGAGGTCACAGTTACTGGTACCCAAGCCAGTATTGGTGAGTAAATTATTCTGGAGGTCACAGTTACTGGTACCCAAGCCAGTATTGGTGAGTAAATTATTCTGGAGGTCACAGTTACTGGTACCCACACCAGTGTTGGTGAGTAAGTTATTCTTGAGGTCACAGTCACTGGTTCCCACGTCAGTGTTGGTGAGTAAATTATTCTGGAGGTTACTCAACAGTTACTGGTACCCACACCAGTGTTGGTGAGTAAGTTATTCTTGAGGTCACAGTTACTGGTACCCACGTCAGTGATGGTGAGTAAATTATTCTTGAGGTCACAGTCACTGGTTCCCACGTCAGTGATGGTGAGTAAGTTATTCTTGAGGTCACAGTCACTGGTTCCCACGTCAGTGTTGGTGAGTAAATTATTCTGGAGGTCACAGTTACTGGTACCCACACCAGTGTTGGTGATTTAAGCATTGAATATTGGTTTCATTGAGATTACACATGTAGTTCTGTGTTACATGTTGGCTGAAGTGTCAGGAAAAAAGTTTAACAGAAATGAACATGCTCCTGTAGCAAAACTGCACTCTGTTGACCTTCTTCAACCAGGTAGCTGTAAAAAATTTGTTACATAGTCACTTTCGCTTGCAGCTAATATATCCCCCTGCAAATTGTACTCCATCACTCATGTAAAAGCAGACGAATCGCACATATCAAACAAAGGTACATTACATAGCTCAATTGGTAGAGCGTCTGTCTGGCATTCAAAGGGTCAGAGGTTAAAAACATGGTCTGGCTTCCTTTTTTCAATCACTTTGTTAAATGGTGCCTGTGACCAATCTTTGTTCTCAGAATCTGGATTGTAAATAGGTATGTTGTCAGTGTCAAAGACTAAGAAAAAGGAGGAAAATAGGTAGCAGAATATGATAGGATTTATGTTTGGTGACACAAGAAGCTCAATTGGTAGAGCATATTCCTCTATAGTTCAGGTGGTCCTAGGTTGAAATCCTGGCCTGGCTTGTCTGTTCCTAATGGTGTCTGTGCTCAACCCTTCTCTCTAGAATGATGAGTACAGGGTGATATACCAGAGCCTGGGTTGTAACAGGTTGTGTCTTCAGGCGAGAAACTTCGAAAAAAGTGGAGGAAATGTATCAGAACAGGACAGGGTCAAGTGTTAGTGACCAAGTAACTCAATAAGTCAACTGGAAAAACATAAATTGTTAAGAGTTTGAAGTGTCCCCTATTGGAATCCTTGGCCATCTCTTGTTATGCCTTCTTAACTGTACATTGTATTTTTGATCATTGCGTTGCTTTGATTATGAAACCTGAAAAAGGATCTCCCTCAAGGTTTTCTTATTCTTAACCTTTTCAATAATTTTGGCTGAATCTGTCCAGAAATTAGTGACGTCACTGAATTGGTTGAAAAATTCAATCATTTTAGAATATTTACATTTGCTCTGCATTTACACTATATAACACTACCAAGGCCAGTTCCGTGTTATAAGACCATAACACTGGAGTGGTTACTATGACCTCATTACGATTGTGACGTCATAATCATAATGCTGGAAATAGCTGACAGATACTGGCTGCTGGCTGTCCCATCTATTAGAAATCTATCCTAAATTTTCAGAACAAATGTAGAATATATTCAATATAAATATAAATTTATTATCAACACCAATGGAAAAATGTAAATATAAGCATTAAACATCTTTCTGTTCCGTGTTATGGTCCTATAACACAGAACAGAATGATGTTTAATGCTTAAGTAATAACTAGACAAAGATGAAACATGATCTAAATGAAATACAAATTAAACACATCATGTATACTGTTACAATTTTCTTACTGTTGACTTGATAGATTCCCAGTTCATGCTGCGGGAACCATGCAGGACAACGCGGGCCTCACTTGCATGAGTAATGGGTGTCAGGTCATCTCTTGCTAACTGTCAACAAATCAAACCAGATTTGAACAATTTGACTGATGTTGTCTGTATATACACTGGAAATAATAATTGCAGATAATAAAATTATACCTGTTACATTCATTTTCACATACTTCACTATTCAAAATTCAATATCAAATTTGCATTTTTTGTGTGGGAAATGCAAATTTGATATTGAAATGTGAATAGTATATCAAAAGTTTCCAAATGTTTCAAGACTGACTGGTCCTTAATCAAGCCATGGCACACAGTGATCAAATTCCAGTCTTACTGTGCTTTTCTCTTTCTCCTCTTAAATATGGTTCTGACTCAACATTTTGGAAAATTGTCAATTAATAGATATAGAGGCTATTCAATGGTTTCCGTTAAATATCAAATATACTTCACAAGTATGGCAGATTTTCTATGTTTTCACAAGTGCGTATGCGTAGCACGAGTGAAAATATATTTAAAATCTGCCATACGAGTGAAATACATGTATATTTAATATTTTCTTCTTTCTTTTTCCATTTTCGAAATTCCCAAATATCTTACTTCATTTTTAAAATTTGCGGTTACAACTGATCGGGAAGAAGTGCCTAAGGCTGATAGAATATTATTGAGGCACAGGATACAGTTCTTTTTTTTTGTTCAAAATATAGTAAAAATACAAAAACATATTAATAAAATTCATTAGATATCTATTAATTTCCAAAATATTATAAAAGTTTTTAATTTCCTTATTTTACAAGATTTGATTCTAGAATAATCGTCATTAATAAAAAAAAATAGTACACAAATAGTGTGCAATGATATCGGACTGAAACTTATATCATCACTAGAGATGATATAAGCAGTGATGATATATTAAGAAGTTTTATCAAGCTGATATTTTCCGATATTTCACTGGTAAAAATGTAATAAAAAGAATATATAAGTGATAAACACCAGCTGTTTATTTTTTTAGATGCCCTTTGTCAATCCCTATAATTAGGCCTTAAACTTGGTAAATTAATTGGTATATTCCCAAACGACTGAAAGTGGAAAACACACATGAAATTGCCTTTCGAGAAGTATGGGAAAAGGGTCACCTGCTATACCATATAGGTTTGTTTTATAATTATTTAAAAAGATAAAGTTTATATTTTAGATAACTGAAAATCTCTTATTGATTATTTTTGATTGAAAAAATCGTCTATTTTGGGCAAGAAACATGCACAGCTTATTAAATTTCTATATATTTAGTATACATAGTTCATTATTCATAATTATAATTTATAAGTAATAATGATGATTTTATGAAAGATTATGGATGTACATTTGTATTTCTACAAAATTACCTGCATGGAATGTCCTTGTGTTGCCTTTATTTGTAATGTATTGTATATGCTAGTTTTCACTTTGAATCTTCCCTTTTTATCTCTATCCACAATTTTGCGTACATCTTCTTCTGTGAAACTGTTGGCTTCGGGAAGTTCTAAAATTGCTTCCACATCGACATATCCGTCTGTGAAATTGGAAGATAAAATGTTAGTTTACACATGTACAATGTAGTTTGAAAAACTGAGAAGGCAACTGGTGAATCAGAAAATCTTTGCATTACATTATTGTACATCTAGTTCTACAATATAGTGGCAGCTTAACTATCAGGTCGGGGAAAATCACTCACTTGCGTATAATATGCAAATTGGTCTATTATAAGCCGATTGAGGTATGGATTGGTTACTAAAAATAGTCTATACGGCCTATGTTATGATGGTAGCGTTACTACGATGGCGATTGTTACTTCAAGTTTCTAAGTACCCAGTGATTCAAGTAAACATCTTTCATAAACTCATGCTACATTGTAGTTAGCCCAGAAAATTGAAAAAGATGAGTTTAAAGTGGCTTTAGCTATTTTCAGTTACAAATCCTACCCCTAATTGGCGTATAATATGCCAATTTGTATATAATTCGCAAGTGTGTAGTATTCCACCAACCTACATGTATTTATTTGTCTGATATATATAGTGTCACGATGACAACGTAACATGCAGTGACATTTTACTCACCACTTGAGACTTCAAGACCTCTTTGGCGAGCATCATGACGAAGTAACTTTGCTAGAAAATGAGAAAGACGATCAGACATATTCAAAGAAGAAATGCATGTAACAAATGATTCTACAAATATGGCATTTCTTCCGAACAGACTAAGCTTACGTGTATTTTTCAAGGAAAAACAAAGCTTAATTAAGACAAAGTGAAAGCGAAAGTAGAAATTCAATAACATTGACAAACATTTAATGCAGCATTCGAATATACTCGAATACACACTATGACATCGTAAAAAATAGGCCTACCACACATCACTTAATTTACCGAATGTATCGCCACTTTTAAAGATAATATAAAAGTTCCGCTGCAGAAGCCGACTCTGTTGGAGCTCTCTAGTGTTGGAAGATACAAAAAGTGTCTCGACGTCAATTTTCATAAATTTTCGCCATTGTTGGAAAGCCTTTACGCTAGAATACATGTTTTACTGTTTCCAGTGGAACTTTCAATTTCAAGAAATACAACACCATATCTTATGCTTCCTGGATTGAAATGAAAATACAAGAAAGGTGAGTTTTTTTACGGCTACATGTATATTTTGCCGAAATTAACGTGAAAAACGATACTTCGTCTGCATCTGCATCATTGACAGCTGATCATCACATCGGAAAAATGATGATTCATGCTTCTGAATCACTTAACGATACTAACTAATACATTTTGGCTAATGAAATTGAACTTTACATCAAATTCTGCATTCCATTGTACAGGTTAAGCACAATCGCTCTCTCATACATGATCAAAAGTCCTGCTTTGTCCATGGTGTCTGCAGTTACAATGTACATTGTAGGATTGCATATTACTATTTAGTAAAAATTCATATCATAGTGACATAAAAAAGATGAGACAAAAGTTAACAAATAAAAGAAAGCATTTAAACATTAGGAATGCGAAAAGATGTTGCTATTGCAACAAAATTAAATAAATATTAAAATAATATATCACTTTACATCACATTTCTTATTAACAAGAGGAGGTCAGGATATAAAATAACCTTAATTGTCACATATAGGAGTTATCAAATGCAGAATCAAATTTAGCAAGCACAACAAAACAGTAATTATATGTTATATATAAATAGATACACGACAAAATGTAGTGGATGTGATCTTCTGGATGATCCATTTTAATGTAACAGGAGAAAGAGAAAATGTAGCGTCCAGACCGGGATTCGAACCCGGGACCTTCCGAACTCTAGACGAACACTCAACCACTGAGCTACCTGGTTGCCGATGATCAACCCAGTCCAGTTCCGCTACATTCCTCCCTCCTTTTCTCCAAGTCTTCGCCCTCGAAGACAACTATATTTATTTACAAGTTCGTATATATCCCTTGCTAAGCGTTACCTCTCAATGCTTTAAACAAGGGTTGGCAAGCTCGCCAATTTTGCAACAGGGGAAAAAGAAATGTAGCGTCCAGACCGGGGTTCTAACCCGGGACCTTCCGAACTCTAGACGAACACTCTACCACTGAGCTACCTGGTCGCCGATGATCGACCCATGCCATGGGCCAGTCCAGTTCCGCTACATTAACATAACACGCCATAAAAGACAGGGTTTGCGTTGAAGCCGTCCCTATATCTTTTTCAAGCATAGAAATAAAAAAGGACCCCACTAATTTTCAGGATTCCCATTTAAACTATGCAGAAGGACCCCATTTATTTTGGAAAAGACCCCATTTATAAAATACCCAGCACAAACCCTGAAAGATATGTACCTGGTATGAACATTTTTTAACTTCAGGGCTCAGATCAAAATATAAACGTGGCCCTCGGCCCATGCCCCTAGGGGGTATGGGGGGGGGGGGGGGTCTCCTTACAGGACAATGTATGTACATAAGTATTAACATGATGTAATAACATTACTATCTTGTCATATTTTGAACCCTGTCATCATCTCTGTTTGTCATTCCTACAGAAATCTTGTTGATAATATATACAATGCAACTTCATATTAAACCTTTCAATATATGTTTACTTTTCATTCATGAAATACAAATGTTTATAAATTACCCAATAATACGGGTAACTATTTACTATTGAGCACAAATTTACCATTGTGATAGTCAGAATTACTATTTGTATCGCAATACGACAAACTATTGCGATAGTCATTGATACCCAAATTACTTAAAATATTGTACTTCAAATGACACAAATACCTTCATTTACAAAATTGAGGCCAAACTATTTATCTTTTTTAGTCCATTTAAGTTTGCATAATGAGTAAATTAATACTTATAATTGTAACCATGCAATTATATCAGTTCATGCCAAACTTTTGAATCCTTTACAGTAGTTTACAGGACATTCGGTCTGGTGAAATGGAAATGTTTACCAGACCGGACAAGATTTCACCAGACCAAAAGCCTGTGTGTAGTTAAAAAGTCAAAGTCCATTTTAATAAGGTTTCAAAGTTAAATAATGTTTTATTCAACAATAATACAATAAAATTTTAAAGGTTTATACTATGTTATAAAAATAACAACAATTTCAAAATTGTAGCCACTAAAAGTTTTGAAATCTATCCAAAGTTTTACATAGGAAGCAACCTAGCACTGCAGCAGCTAGGGGTGTCACGGTTAGCCGAAAGACAGTTAACCGCGGTTCATAAGCTCACGGTTCGGTTCGGTTTGCTGTTTGTGAATTTCGGTTCGGTTCTGAATAAGTCAGTCGTTATCGTCCGCATTGTAGCAAAGGCGTGTGCTTTTTGTGTCATATGATTGATATCTTAAACGATACACGCCTTTGACTATTAACTATGTAGACGCACATTTGCAATGAAAAACACGACTGTATTGGTAAGGATTGTTTACCTGACGCAGAGATGGCGGCCAAACTTAAATTAGCTGTGTCGGAATATTTCAATTTTATAAACAAGGATGGCGTTGTCGATAAAACAATTACTGAGTGCAATATTTGCAAAACACAATTCAAATATGCAACGGGATCGATGTCTTCAATGATAGTACACATATCCTGTTAACACGGCATAACGTTAAAACCCAGGGAGCCTACTGCTAGGACTACGAAGTCAGGCTCATGTCAAAGTTCGCCATGGTTTGAAAACGGACAGTTACGGATACACGGGGCATTTACATCGAAGAACATGTTTTTTCAACAGCAGGAGATCTAGTGTCTGCACAGAGATCTTTATTGTCATGTGATCAAATTGATCGCTTGATCTTCTTGTAAAAGAATATGAAATGATTTATTTCATGAAGTATCAGAAGTAATGAGTATGTGCCAAATTGATAAAGTTCTGCACTAACTGGACAGTGGTCCCTGTTCTGATGTTGTTGCTCACAGTATTAATGTTTTACAGTTTGTTTAATAATTTATTAAAATATTTTCACAGTGGCAGTCTGGCAGCAAGTCAGAGATTTTGTCTTTTTTTGTTAAAATTCAGTAATGAATATCTTGAGATGAAGTTTTGTGATGTTTTTTTTACTGTTTTATTATTTGTTAGCATATTAAAAGTTATTTCAATGTCCATATGTTCTTTTAAGTTCTTATTTAAGATATGAAAAACAAAGATTACAAGGTTGCTTGAACCGAACCGAAATAACCGAAAACCGACAAAAAAATATGTGAACTGAACCGAACCGAAAAAGTCTGAACCGTGACACCCCTAGCAGCAGCATTCAGATATTTATTTAATAGTCGATATTTTCAAATTGCTACAGCCAGTTATAAATGTGTTTTGTCCTTTCAAAGAATGATTGATCAGGTTACCGTTACCGACAGTAGCACTGTGATCTATGCAAACAGAACAAGTCATCACAGTACCGGTCATACCTCAACCATTTGCGTCCTTCACACCACTTCGGCAGAAATGTTTGCTCTTGTTTTTCCTCATACCTTTTTTGAGCAAGGGTCAGAAGCACCAGAATCAATTATATAAATACACTTTAAAGCCTTGCCTGGCAGGGCGCCATGGACAGATTTCATTTCAACAGATTTTATTGGCATATAGATATATGTTAATTGTCAAAGGGATTGGGCAACAGGCACAGCCTATGTAAGCCCTCTCTATATAAGTAATACACTGGTGGCAAAATTGTATATGAAAATATATATATATATGAATAAATTAAGGAAGTCATAAAGTAGCCAATTAATTAAACAGTCAATGGATCTAATTGTTTTTGAATGATAATTATGATAAATATTTACTGAAATGAAAGTTACAACAAACATATATACAGCAGCTCTGTTATATCTATTGGTTATGGAAATACAATATTATAAATTTAGGCTAATTATTATTCAGTATGAGATCAAAAATTCTGGACCAGCCAGAAGACACAGAGTGTGGACAGATTTCAGTTGCGAGAACATCGTCAGGAAGTCATGATAGAAATTCTGGACTGGACATTCAGTCACACACTTGACTTCAGTCACACACTTGACTTCAGTCACACACTTGACTTCAGTCACACACTTGACATACAGTCACACACTTGACTTCAGTCACACACTTGACTTCAGTCACACACTTGACTTCAGTCACACACTTGACTTCAGTCACACACTTGACAATAAAACTTCTTGAGGATTATTTGTTGAAATGATGCCATTTAGGTAATAAAATTCTACGAATGAAATGATTGCGATAGTCATATAATATTGCGATTTTCTAATTCATTGCCACTTTACTATTGCGGTAGAACTATTGGGTGGTAAACTATTGCGATGTATCGATAGTCTGATACATTGTTACAATGACCCCAACCCAATCCTGTAATGTATTGTAAAAAAACTGGATGCAGTTTCTTGTCATGCCGCAACTAGGTTGTCAAGTACATGTACAATAACATGAATGGTATTTGTTGACCCTGAATCAAACACTCAACTGACACTGAACATTGTGTGTGTTTACAGCTCTCAATAGATCTATCTATCGCCGAAGAAAGCAGAAAATAATAACTACAAGAAACATTTTGTATCCCTCATTAATATTTTTTTGTTGTTGCTACATACGGTACATATTATAAATATATATAGCATATTGTGTCCAATATTATGCGCTCTGCACAATTAGCCTAGATGCCATGAACTTGGTATTAATATTTAACAATTTTATTGATTAGTCATGTTAGATTAATCGAAGGCTTATTAAACATAGATACAACATTGTATATAAATACGTGTAGGTTTAATTTTATACTATATCCAGACAGGCTACAAAATGTATCAAACTTTCCTTGTTCCTTTTTTATGTTTTCTGAAAAAGAGATGCATTCATATTATATATATTATAGTATAAAAAGTCATTAAAAATAATGTCCAGCATTGCTTATTTTCTTCAATGTTTATGTATACATAATTACAAAGTTTAACAATGATGGTAAGCAAACAACCTCACTGATTTCCTATTTGGATTATTTCCCTTTATACTGCTCACCTAAATCAGAGGCGTATAAATCCATACATGTGAATTCTTCAAGACTGAATGTTATATTAATCAAATTTTTAGCGCTAAAACTACGAGTAGTTTTGGCGTCTATTGCTGCCACTATTCTGTGACCTTTGACCCATGTCATTTTTTCCCCTCCCGCTCCGGAAAAGCTTGAATTGCTACCAATCACAAGGTGTCTGAACTATTTGAAAGCCTTAACCTAACAGGAAATGATGTTCCCATGGTATTGTTAATAATAATGATGACTTTAGTTATCTATATGCGATTTATAACAAAGAAATCAGTTTTTCACTCCCACGGCTCATTTAAATATTACGTCTCTGCCCAATGCCTGACCTCTCGTGTATACATTCGTGCTATACATCTCTGTGCTTACACTCGTATACGGATCGTGGAATGTACTGGCATGGTGTACTTTGCTGTTAAACTTTGATTATATAATCGCACCATAGCCAAATAGCCTGATTTTGATTTCAATGATATATTACCTTATACATGTGCATAAACCAAAATACTTGATCAATTTGTCGGTCGGAAGTATTAATTCGTAACTACAGTGAAAATCCGCCTTCTGGATATGGTAACGTTATTTACGAGTTATTTCCCCTGATTGTCACTAACGTTGTGATATACAGTATATATTATATATACTGAATGCACAAGCTTGATCGATTTGTTACTTAATATTGTACTGAGTATACAATTTTTAATTAGACCTTATCAGAACCTGCATAATTAACTCTTTACCACTCAAACATTGTTGCAACATTGTATCTATTTTACTTGGTGGAGTGTCAGAGTTGGCTCTGTTCCAACCTCTGCAACAGTGTATAATTTGTGCACCCATTTCCTCAGGCATTTTTTCAATTTTTATTCAAAATTGATGTGTGTTCTTAAAACTTATTTTTCAGATAATATTCAACAAAATATGGTATTATAAGTATACATTTTTTGTTTCAGTGGAACCTGCACAATATTTTGATACATATTTAAATTTCAAAATCAGAAGTATATGCAAGTTTCAATAGATTTATTGCAAAACATTGATGCAACGGATGGATATTTGCAAAAAAATAGTTTTTCATATTTGTTTACTGTTATTACAGATTTGATCTCTTCATTTTCTAAAAATATGTCTTTAGACCAAAAGTCTTTGTAAGATGGTAATTGAAATACTCCCATAAAGATAAGCTTTAGCAGGCAGACATTTCGTTTCGTTTTCTATAATGTAATGTACCATATCTGATCTTCTCAACACTTTTTCTCACATTTCCGCCGGGTGTAATCATTAGTATATCGCACGATATCTACCGAACTTTCTGGCTTAAATACGAGATAAAACTAATCTAAAGGTGTAGTAGTATCAGTATTAAACCATCACGCAATACTGGTCGAGTTTCTTGCGGAAAAGCATGAACAATAACATCGTTAAGTTCACACGGTTGATCGCCGTAGCAGTGAGTAGGGTTGAACGCTTCCGGGTTGTCTTCGTCGCTCTCATCGCCAACCTGAGTCACTGTCACTACTAAAGACTACACCACTTTCAATGCCTGAATCCTTCTTGTTTGAAAAACCATAAAATCTATCTGAATCTGAATCGTCATAGTTGAAAATTTCCTCATTGGAATTCGTTCCCGGCTCGGCCGCCATTACGTTTCTAGCCACGCTTTCACAAGTTGACATTTTGCGATTTCTTGACTGAATTACGTCACAAGGTCAAGGTGATGATCTATAAAAAGTATCTAATTATATTGACCAATCACAGAGCTACACGCAGGTATGCGTCATTCAGCCCAGTCATGTACAGTGGCCGAGATATTTAGTTTATAAATAGGTACACGGGGAAACACGCTTCCGCGGAAAACATGGCCATGCGTTCTCGGTCGCTTGTGAGTAAATACGATGCATGCGTCCAGACACGCTTCTGTGGAAATAACGGACAGGCGTCCAGACACGCTTATGAGTGGTAAAGAGTTAATGAACATATGAATTGGCAAAACACTTGATTTATTGAAAATAACACTTATAATTTTCTATGGCGAGCAAAAGCTCGTGGTTTTATAATTACGTCCTCTGTGCTTCACATATAACTATACACTGTAGGTTCACATTTTTGTTTTAACGAAACTTTATCAGAACCTGTAAAGTGTACTTAGTAATTGACTCAATATAAGTTATTTAGTAGAAATAACACTTATATTATTTCTCTGGTGTGCAAAAACCTTTATGGTGTAAATTACCGTTATTATGTGTGGCCATATATAGGTCACGGACAACATACAAATAATTTTTCCTGCTTTGTATATATATGAACTTGATAATTGATAATTAGGCCTAGAGCTGTAAGTGAATATGACATGTTTGCATACCATTACTTTTCTCCAGCTTGGTAAAGATATTGTAATAGGCCGCGGTCGTTCGATCTTTTGGAACAACCATTTGACTTTTTACTGTGATATTTTATGACAAATTGGATAGTTAGAACTATCATTTGTAACGAGAGATATGTTTGCGAATCCTTTTATTTTTTATCTAATACGTGTATCCATTGTGCTAACTACCAGCAGCATATATTTCAATGATTCATTCACCTTCCTCCGAACGATTATGTTAACCTGAAGTTGTTATTATTGTGTTAAAAACTTCTTCAGTCAGTTTCTCAAATTGCACATGTAGGTTTCACGTTGTGCTTAGTTATGCCCGTTTGATATCATACTGATCAGTAAAAACAAAATGACGGAAATGCTGCCATCTTGGACTTTGACATTGAAATCACTATTTCTTGAAGAAGTAATGGATGGATATTTCTCAAATTCCATATGTAGTTTCACTTTCGTGCCTAGTTGTGCCCGTTGAGAGATTTTGAGACTGATTAGATCAACAAAATGTCTGACAGATTGCCATCCTGAATTTTGATAATTAGGCCTAGAGATGTAAGTGAAGTGGATCTTTCTCAAACTTCATATGTATGTTCCTCTTGGTCCTTATAGTTGTGCTATTTTGCTTTTAGGGCCGATCAGAAAAAACGAAATGGCCGACGGACGGCCATCTTGAAATTTTAGCTCATAGCCTACCATCTTGCAATTAATAATGCCTTTTTTTAAAAAGAAAAAAGGGAAAAGATCCCACTTTTTTTGTGTCTAACACACTAATACCGTTTATTTCGGTGCATATATTAAAATAAACACATTCGCTTCCGTGTAAATGGATCAATGTTCATTTGTAATAAAAATTGATATTTTAGTTAAATTTTTAAAGCACTGCACTTAATTGTACATGTAGCTTGAACTACAACTCGTCAATCTAAACAACCTGCGTGTTATTGGCTTTACTCTAAATACTTACTTAATCCCTATTCTGAAACTTGCTGATATCGAAACATAGTAACCCATACAACAAAAACACTTCAATAGCAGTCGAAATATACATACTATTGTTAGAAGTTTTAGCGTTTCAGTACTTTCAGTACTTTGATTAAACTCTGATCCTGTAACACAATGTTTTCTTGCTGAAGAAATTTTGAATTTCATAATACATTTATGATGAAAGAGAAAATAACCAGCTTTTGCACAACCTTTTTAACTGATTCACAGTGTGTGCCAAACTTTCAAAACCTTTACAGGACATTTGGGCAGGTAATCTGAAAAGTTTACAGGTCCAAAAGAATGTTCAAATGTCCAAAAAAATTTCATAACAAATCTGACTTAAACATGGATTTCTTCAATTTTGTTAAATGTTTACACCACTAATTTTGTTTCTGGTTGACAATGTTACAAAATTTTCCCTTGGACTCTTTTTTTTCGTTGCATTAAAGCCCCAGTCACACCGGACCTACGACCAAGTTACGACCTAGTTGCGACCGAAGAAAATCGGAATCGCAGGGAAATCGTAGCATGAGCGCACGACTAGTCGCAGTGGTCGTGGGTGATCACACGCACAAAATCAGTCACAGCAAGGTCGATGGTCATGTTCAAAACTTCTGACCTGCGATTCTAAATCGCAAGTGGTCGCAGAACGGTCGTACCACCAGTTGCACATGAACTCAGGACCAGTCGTGCATGATCGCGGGCCAAGTAGTTGCAAATTGGTCGTGTTACTGGTCGTGCCACTCTACGATTGGTGGTACCACCAATCGTACGACCTCACAATTGGTCGTACGATCAGTCACGACCTGTCCCACGACCACTGCGACTAGTCGTGCGCTCATGCTACGATTTCCCAGCGATTCCGATTTTCTTCGGTCGCAACTAGGTCGTAACCTGGTCGTAGGTCCGGTGTGACTGTGAGCAGTCGCAGGTTGCCACGACTGATCGTGCGAGCAATCGCAGGTTGCCATGACTGATCGTCGAGCAGTCGCAGGTTGCCACGACTGATCGTGCGATTGGTCACTGATCGCACCACTCATCGCACGATTGCCTACGATTGATCTTGCGATCAATCTTCTCCAATCGCAAGTCATTGCGCGACAAAGCGCACCACCAATCGTACGATGAACTACCACCAGTCGTAGGACCAATCGCAGTATGCGATCGCGAATAGACATTGCAACAAACATTGCTGATCGGTCGTACCTCGGCCAATGGCCCCCAATCGCACGATTCAGAAATCGTACGATCTGGTGTGACTATAGCTTAAGACCTTAGATATTTTCCATCACTGACAGTCGCATATTACTGCAGCCTTCTGGCTTTTCAAATTATTGTTTACTCCTGGTCTGCTGCCAAATGCGACACAAAAATATAGAGGTCATTACCTTTGTTACTTCGTCATACCGAAGCCATGCCATGACCGTCCTGTCAACCACGAAATTCTGGTCTTTCTTCTCTATGTAGGCTTAAAAGCTTCCTCTTTTCCTTCACCTCTGAACTCCACAATTTACGTTTTTTTAATGCTTAAGCTGGCACTGCAACATTGCCAACTTCTAGGTCTGGAAACAAATGGCGAGATGTAACTAAAGAAACGAATACCGGACATTTTTTCCTGATTTGTTCTGTTTTTTTAACCGTACATTTGGGCATGTATTTAAAGTATTTTACCGGTCAGAAATGATTTTTATCGGACATGACCGAATGTCCGACGGTGTTTGGCACACACTGGGTTCAGCTGTTGAAAAACTACATCTATTGCAATAACGATTGGTTGATCTGAGAGATTTAATATTAATTATGTTAGATAAATTGATTGAAAATGATATTTTTCATTAATGGTACATTGCAGACATGTATCCAAGTGATCACTGAAGGAAAGAAGAAAATGCTTGCTCTATTATTAATAAGACCATGATAATCTCTCACTTTTTAAAACCTAATTGGTATTGGTCCTGTAGCCATACCCAGTCTAGCGTGTCACATACTGGTTCAGTGGTTGATTGGTATTGATCTTTTAAAGTCACTCCCAGTCTAGCTTGTCACATACTGGTTGTCTGGTATTGATCCTTTAAAGTCACTCCCAGTCTAGCTTGTCACATACTGGTTGTCTGGTATTGATCCTTTAAAGTCACTCCCAGTCTAGCTTGTCACATACTGGTTGTCTCGTATGGATCCTTTAAAGTCACTCCCAGTCTAGCTTGTCACATACTGGTTGTCTGGTATTGGTCCTATAGCCTCTCCCAGTCTAGCGTGTCGCATACTGGTTGTCTGGTATTGGTCCTATAGCCTCCTTCCAGTCTAGCGTGTCACATACTGGTTGTCTGGTATTGGTCCTATAGCCCCTCCCAGTCTAGCTTGTCACATACTGGTTGTCTGGTATTGGTCCTATTGTCACTCCCAGTCTAGCTTGTCACATACTGGTTGTCTAGTATTGGTCCTATAGTCACTCCCAGTCTAGAGTGTCACATACTGGTTGTCTGGTATTGGTCCTATAGTCACTCTCAGTCTAGCGTGTCACATACTGGTTGTCTGGTATTGGTCCTATAGCCCCTCTCAGTCTAGCTTGTCACATACTGGTTGTCTGGTATGGATCCTTTAAAGTCACTCTCAGTCTAGCTTGTCACATACTGGTTGTCTGGTATGGATCCTATAGCCTCTCCCAGTCCAGCTTGTCACATACTGGTTGTCTGGTATGGATCCTATATATAGCCACTCCCAGTCTAGCGTGTCACATACTGGTTGTCTCGTATGGATCCTTTAAAGTCACTCCCAGTCTAGTGTGTCACAAACTGGTTGATTGGTATTGATCCTTTAAAGTCACTCTCAGTCTAGCTTGTCACATACTGGTTGTCTGGTATGGATCCTATAGCCTCTCCCTGTCCAGCTTGTCACATACTGGTTGTCTGGTATGGATCCTATATATAGCCACTCCCAGTCCAGCTTGTCACATACTGGTTGTCTGGTATGGATCCTATATATAGCCACTCCCAGTCTAGCTTGTCACATACTGGTTGTCTGGTATTGATCCTTTAAAGTCACTCTCAGTCTAGCTTGTCACATACTGGATGTCTGGTATGGATCCTTTAAAGTCACTCCCAGTCTAGCGTGTCACATACTGGTTGTCTCGTATGGATCCTTTAAAGTCACTCCCAGTCTAGTGTGTCACAAACTGGTTGATTGGTATTGATCCTTTAAAGTCACTCTCAGTCTAGCTTGTCAAATACTGGTTGTCTGGTATGGATCCTATAGCCTCTCCCAGTCCAGCTTGTCACATACTGGTTGTCTGGTATGGATCCTATATATAGCCACTCCCAGTCTAGCTTGTCACATACTGGTTGTCTGGTATGGATCCTATATATAGCCACTCCCAGTCTAGCTTGTCACATACTGGTTGTCTGGTATTGATCCTTTAAAGTCACTCTCAGTCTAGCTTGTCACATACTGGATGTCTGGTATGGATCCTTTAAAGTCACTCCCAGTCTAGCGTGTCACATACTGGTTGTCTCGTATGGATCCTTTAAAGTCACTCCCAGTCTAGTGTGTCACAAACTGGTTGATTGGTATTGATCCTTTAAAGTCACTCTCAGTCTAGCTTGTCACATACTGGTTGTCTGGTATGGATCCTATAGCCTCTCCCAGTCCAGCTTGTCACATACTGGTTGTCTGGTATGGATCCTATATATAGCCACTCCCAGTCTAGCTTGTCACATACTGGTTGTCTGGTATGGATCCTATATATAGCCACTCCCAGTCAAGCTTGTCACTTACTGGTTGTCTGGTATTGATCCTTTAAAGTCACTCTCAGTCTAGCTTGTCACATACTGGTTGTTTGGTATTGATCCTATAGCTACTCCCAGTCTAGTGTGTCACATACTGGTTGTCTGGTATTGATCCTTTAAAGTCACCCCCAGTCTAGCTTGTCACATACTGGTTGTTTGGTATGGATCCTATAGCTACTCCCAGTCTAGTGTGTCACATACTGGTTGTCTGGTATGGATCCTATAGCCTCTCCCAGTCTAGCTTGTCACATACTGGTTGTCTGGTATTGATCCTATACATAGTCACTCCCAGTCTAGCGTGTCACATACTGGTTGTTTGGTATTGGTCCTATAGCCTCTCCCAGTCTAGCTTGTCACATACTGGTTGTCTGGTATTGATCCTTTAAAGTCACCCCCAGTCTAGCGTGTCACATACTGGTTGTTTGGTATGGATCCTATAGCTATACTCCCAGTCTAGTGTGTCACATACTGGTCGTCTGGTATGGATCCTATAGCCTCTCCCAGTCTAGCTTGTCACATACTGGTTGTCTGGTATTGATCCTTTAAAGTCACCCCCAGTCTAGTGTGTCACATACTGGTTGTCTCGTATTGATCCTTTAAAGTCACCCCCAGTCTAGCTTGTCACATACTGGTTGTCTGGTATTGATCCTATACATAGTCACTCCCAGTCTAGCGTGTCACATACTGGTTGTTTGGTATTGGTCTTATAGCCTCTCCCAGTCTAGCTTGTCACATACTGGTTGTCTCGTATTGATCCTTTAAAGTCACCCCCAGTCTAGTGTGTCACATACTGGTTGTCTCGTATTGATCCTTTAAAGTCACTCCCAGTCTACCCTAGAACTGCAGTGTGTCGTACAAATAACCATAATCCTCTCGAAGACTTGAGAGGGTTACCATCTCTCTCCTAGTGGGAAGTCAACGACCCGAAAATCAATGGTTAATTAGATTTATTGCTGCCCTCTTTTTGTAGTATAGCAGCGTTATAAAGAACCAGAAATACAGATCCTAAGGCTAAGGTGATGTTATAGTTACGTATTGATTGTGTTGTTGCTGTACATACAGTAATAGTTATTGTGTTTATGTTATTACAGATTCTCAAATAAAATGCATAATCTGCCATTAATACTGTGAAACAATTCTCCCAAATGAATCTGATAGTGATAACAGGGAATCATCACATTCAGACAGGGCTATTTCACATTCATACTTCACACAGATCTATCCTACTTTGCACAGAACTTTGTACCACACACAAAACTTTTTTGCAATTGTATTACACACAGAACTACATGTATTTTACATTTGTACTTTGCACAGAACTATTTAACATCCTCACCTTGTACAGAACTATTTTATGTTCCCACATTGTAAAGAACTATTTCACATTCCCACATTGTACAGAACTATTTCACATTCCCACCTTGTACAGAATTATTTCACATTCCCACCTTGTACAGAATTATTTCACATTCTCACCTTGTACAGAATCATTTCACATTCCCCCCTTGTACAGAACTATTTCACATTCCCACCTTGTACAGATCTATTTCACATTCTCACATTGTACAGAATCATTTCACATTCCCCCCTTGTACAGAACTATTTCACATTCCCACCTTGTACAGATCTATTTCACATTCTCACATTGTACAGAATCATTTCACATTCCCCCCTTGTACAGAACTATTTCATATTCCCACCTTGTACAGAACTATTTCACATTCCCACCTTGTACAGAGCTATTTTACATTCCCACCTTGTACAGAATCATTTCACATTCCCCCCTTGTACAGAACTATTTCACATTCCCACCTTGTACAGATCTATTTCACATTCTCACATTGTACAGAATCATTTCACATTCCCCCCTTGTACAGAACTATTTCATATTCCCACCTTGTACAGAGCTATTTTACATTCCCACCTTGTACAGAATTATTTCACATTCCCACCTTGTACAGAACTATTTCACATTCCCACCTTGTACAGAACTATTTCACATTCTCACCTTGTACAGAATTATTTCACATTCTCACCTTGTACAGAATTATTTCACATTCCCACCTTGTACAGAATTATTTCACATTCTCACCTTGTACAGATCTATTTCACATTCTCACCTTGTACAGATCTATTTCACATTCTCACCTTGTAAAGAACTATTTCACATTCCCACCTTGTACAGAATTATTTCACATTCCCACCTTGTACAGAATTATTTCACATTCTCACCTTGTACAGAACTATTTCACATTCCCCCCTTGTACAGAATTATTTCACATTCTCACCTTGTACAGATCTATTTCACATTCTCACCTTGTACAGAACTATTTCACATTCTCCCCTTGTACAGAATTATTTCACATTCCCACCTTGTACAGAATTATTTCACATTCTCACCTTGTACAGATCTATTTCACATTCTCACCTTGTACAGATCTATTTCACATTCTCACCTTGTAAAGAACTATTTCACATTCCCACCTTGTACAGAATTATTTCACATTCCCACCTTGTACAGAATTATTTCACATTCTCACCTTGTACAGAACTATTTCACATTCCCACCTTGTACAGAATTATTTCACATTCTCACCTTGTACAGAATCATTTCACATTCCCCCCTTGTACAGAATCATTTCACATTCCCCCCCCCTTGTACATAATTATTTCACATTCTCACCTTGTACAGAATTATTTATTATTTATCATCGTACTTCGGACAGTACTTTCACATTCATAATTTGGACAGATTGTTAGCGCTATCTTATCAATTACTAGATAATTCTGAATTTTAGAGTTTTTCAAAAGCAGAAAACCTAAATTTGGCACAGAAAAAAGTTGTACTTTACTGATTTAATATTTACATATTTAGCATTTAAAAAAAATGTTATTAAAATCATCTTTTGAAAAAAGTTCATTGTACCGATATACGAGGGGTGTTCCAAAAATAATGTCACTTGCATCGGTGCTCATATAGTGGAAGTGCTTTTGTTCATTTTAATTTGCTCTGCCCTTCAAAATACTCTCCGCCAGCCAGAACACACCTTTTTAGCTGGTCAATCCATTTTTGGAAGCATTTTTCATACTCTTCAATGGGTACACCCATCAGACGCTGATAAACAGCAGATCCAAGGGCATTTCTCGAATTGTATCTTCTTCCAGATAAATGATATTTAAGTTTTGGAAAGAGAAAATAGTCGCAGGGGGCCAATTCTGGCAAATACAGAGGGTGCGGAAGGACGGTAACCTTCTCTGACTCCAAAAAGTCAGTCACAATACGTGCCTTGTGAGCGGGTGCATTAATTATCATGCAAAAGTCGGACATACTTAAGTCCTGTTTTGGGGCGGCGACTTTTGTAGTAGTTCTTCAACTTTCTCAGAAAAAACGTTTTTATAGAACTTGCCTGTGACCGTTCTGCCTTTTGGCACCGGGATTTGAATAGCTGGACCCTTATTAGTGAAAAAAATAGCATACAAAACCTTCTTTACCGTTCATATTTGTTTGGCAATACTTGGGCGTCTGGCATTTTTAGTGGCCCATATTCGGTTGGCAACCTTCCGCTTTGGTTCAAAATAATACACCCAGGTCTCATCACCAGTGACTATATTATCAAAAGCCTTTTTACTATATTTTGGGTACATTTTGAGAAGTTTTTTTGCCATTGTTACACACGTCTTCTTTTGCTCATCCGTTAACAGATGGGGTATCCATCTTGCATTTATCTTTCTAACTTTTAGGTGTTTCTTCAAAATTGCATGAACTCTTGCTAACGACAAGTTTGTCATTTGAGCCAATTGTCTTACGGTGAATCGAGCATCAGTTTGGAGGATATTTCGGATTTTTTCTATGTTACCTTTGGTCGTAGTTGTTGCAGGACGACCTGGGTGAGCAGCATCTTTCAGTTGCTGCTGCAAAGCACTAAATTTACCTACCCACCTACAAACAGTCCTGCGAGACATTTGGCCCTCCCCATAAATGTCACACACCTCGCGGTGAATATCTACAGCCTTTATGCCGAGTAATGTCCTACCTTTTATATAGGCCCTAATTTCAAGAACATTTTCACCTCGTTTTCCTGTGATTTTGTGTCTAGTCTAACGAATAGGCTATGAAACGATGTACACTGTACCGAGGCCAGTGAACGTGTGGACGAGATATTTACCTGTGTCACGAGCCAGGGATCACTCAATCAACACGAGGTGGTTTTGTGAATAAATTGCAAGATTTCCGCGAAATAAAGCACAGATGACATTATTTATGGAACACCCCTCGTATATCGGCACAATATCCAGGGGAGACAATCTACATCATGTCGTGACCAACAGGTATTGCTGTAATGGCTTTTTCCCCTTGGGTAATCAGTGTATGCTACATGTATGTAATGTTTTGGTGGAGAAGCAGTGTGACCTGTCAGGATTATGATAGCGTTGTACTCCCAATGGGTAGTGTATATTGGCAGTATTGATGGACTGTTGTGGTGCAACCATAACTGTCTGGTCTCATCGAGCTCAATTTTTGTTACAAAATAAACCTTTCATTATGTAAAATAGTCGGTAACAATTTGGCTTGATTGAATAAAATATAGCTCCATAAGCTCTCGGGGAAATCATTTTCTGATAGTAATTGGAAACATGATAAGTTTGTAGGATTGAAAGGCCTTACTTTAGGTCTTCAATGAAGCTATCTCATTTCTGCTAGTTTATATTGCACCATCATTTTGAGAAGCAACAGAAAATATCAGATTCCTTATTTCAACTGTACTAAAGCATTTAAAAGTGATGATGATGATGATGATGATGATGATGATGAGGATGATGATGATGATGTTGGAAGAAACTTGTGAATGGCCATTCATACAACCAGACATAACATTGTCAACCACAATCACCCATTGAAAAGTAGCTAATCTATAACCAGTATTTCAAGTTTTTGAAGTTTATCAATATTTTGGATTAATTGAATGGCCTTATAATCGAGCTTCAGTTACAGTATATTGGTACCAAATGTGCTAAAAAAAGTGGAAAATCTAAGACATGAAGGCCTCACCTTTTGAATTCATTCTGTCCTGATATAGATTATGAACTTACACATGAGTCCCGTGTTACTATATGTGATGTATTGTCTATAAGGGTATGCCTCTTACTTCTGGTATGGTATGGTATGGACACAATACTCCCACACTAGAATGTTTGGGTGACTCTTTGCTCCCCTTGTTATGGCCTCTCGGTCTATGTATACCAAACCATCATCTGTTTTATGAATTCATTCATAGAAACTGTGATGAAGCCTAGCTGGAGAGGTGGGTGTTGGGGCAACATGATCTGTATCCAATGTGTACAACTATTTACTGGCAGCCCTACCTGTACTTCCAGCTGTTTTCTACACATGTACAAAATCTACACAACATCAGTCACATGGTTTCTGTACTCAGAGTGTGACTGAAGTTGGAAAACATGTCATACTTCTGATCTATGTTTTTAAAAAACAAAGTATTGAAACACGTTTGAAGATGTACCTGTGAAATATAGCACTTCAATCGCCAACAGTGACTGCTGAACTGTTATTGTTGGAGGTGCTAGTGTACTAAACAGGTGTAAAGAGAACTAGGGTGAGAGGGGATAGTGATGGTTATTAGAGGTAATAATTAGAGAACTTTTGTTACTGCCTTTATATTGTCTGGATGGAGGAAAACGATGGATTATTTAGTGATGAGGAACTAGTACATAGACGAGCCATGCGGAAGGTAAGTTAAGTTTTCTATTTTCTATCATAAATTAGAGAAAAAAAAATCAAAGTTCTGATAAAAGGCATTCCCAAATGTTACGATTAAATAATTATGAATTTATATAGAACTAAGTGGGTGTAAATACGAACTGCATGCTGCCAGTGTCACCAAGAATTCTGTAAAAGTGTAGAAAAATTAAAGATAAAGCATTTTATGCTTACTATTTAAATTCTGTCACTGTCAAGTACAGGGTAATGCCATTGTATTTGATCAAATATTAAAAAACGCTATCGATTTATTGCTCATTGAGGAAGTAATTTAATTAATTGAAGATCAAACAACCAGTATCGACCAGTGATCTGTAGCATTACAATAAGTAATGTGACATTTGTAATGACATTATGCTCAGACGTTACCCTCCCCTAGATAGTCCGGTTCTCTCAGCTGTACAGTGAGTGTACAGGTTTATATGTAGGAAGTCCGAGGGGATCAAACAGGCAAAGATCAAGATTAAAATAGGTTATCGCTAGGGCTGTCACAAAAAAGTGGAAAACCAGCAAAGTGATGATTGTATATTTCAAAATATTGTTTGGTATCAATTCACTAAATGAAATATTGCTATGATATTTTTGATAAATTAAACTTTAAACGTGTCTCTGCTACAGTTTAGGTGATTTAACGTTACAGTCATACACATAAAATATATGATATATTTGCCAGTAACCAGAGACTGAGTAATTACTGAGGGTGAGATCTAGAGTCCATTAAATTTTCATAAATCAAAGGCTAATATGACAAAACCAATAAATCTATGTAATTGTGTAATTTACATGATTCATAATACAGTTTATAAACATTCAGACAAAACATTCTTTTCCAAAAAGTAACTGTTTGTGTGGAGGGGAGATTAATCTACCATTAAATGGGGCTGATTTGTGGAAGGATGAATATCCACCAATAAGTGGGGCTATTGTGTCCAAGGGAGACTACCAAATATCAAAATGTTGGCTGTTGTGTCCAATGGAGACATTTCACCAATAAATGGGGCTGTTGTGTCCAAGAAACTTAGAAAGACTACCAACTACAAAATGGGGCTGTTGTGTCCAGGGGAGATTATTCACCAATAAATGGGGCTGTTGTGTCCAAGAAACTTAGAAAGACTACCAACTACAAAATGTTGGCTGTTGTGTCCAAGGGAGACTATTCACCAATAAATGGGGCTGTTGTGTCTAAGGGAGACTATTCACCAATAAATGGGGCTGTTGTGTCCAAGGGAGACTACCAACTATCAAAATGGGGCTGTTGTGTCTAAGGGAGACTATTCACCAATAGATGGGGCTGTTGTGTCCAAGGGAGACTATTCACCAAGAAATGGGGCTGTTGTGTCCAAGGGAGACTATTCACCAATAAATGGGGCTGTTGTGTCTAAGGGAGACTATTCACCAATAAATGGGTCTATTGTGTCTAAGGGAGACTATTCACCAAGAAATGGGGCTGTTGTGTCCAAGGGAGACTATTCACCAATAAATGAGGCTGTTGTGTCTAAGGGAGACTATTCACCAATAAATGGGGCTGTTGTGTCTAAGGGAGACTATTCACCAGTAAATGGGGCTGTTGTGTCTAAGGGAGACTATTCACCAATAAATGGGGCTGTTGTGTCTAAGGGAGACTATTCACCAATAAATGGGTCTATTGTGTCTAAGGGAGACTATTCACCAATAAATGGGGCTGTTGTGTCTAAGGGAGACTATTCACCAATAAATGGGGCTGTTGTGTCTAAGGGAGACTATTCACCAATGAATGGGGCTGTTGTGTCTAAGGGAGACTATTCACCAGTAAATGGGGCTGTTGTGTCCATTAGGGAGACTATCCACAAACCATATATGACTGCTGTGTAAAAGGGAGGCTACCCACTTTCAAATGGGGGGGGGGGGGGGGGGGGGCTGCTCTGTGGAAGGGAGATAATTCACTCCTAAAGGGAAGTCTGAAATGATCTGCTATTAGGTTTTGTGTGGAGAAGCTGTAGAGAAGTGACACTTTGTAAAGGGGTTAAAATATGGAGGAAGAATACTTGGATAATAAACGTAATTGTGTTGGGAACAGAACATAATGAATTCATTGTTTGTTAGATTTCTTTACATCCACTGACTACAGATGTGTGTGTTGTATGTAGAACAAAGACCTGTTTATGTTACATAAACAGAACAGTTGATGATGAGTTACGCCCTGTTTTTACTGATCAAATAAATTTATACGGACTATTTTGGGGAAAGATTGACTCCAAACCAGTCTAACATCTCCAACATGTTCAATATCAGGTAATTTTACCCTGGCTTGGCATATGTACAAAATCAGGAATATTTCAGTGTTTTATAAATGTATTTTATGAAGTTTTAACATCAGCTGACTCGGTAAATTTCTCATAAAATATACTGTATCTGATGAAACATCCTTATTCCACTTGAGGATACATGTTGCTAAAGGTGATAATTATGCCAATAATTCAGAAGATATGTTGAGATCAAAATATCCAGGATATTTGCATGAGGGTGGAAAATAATATCATAGGATCATCTCTCAACGCCATTTTATGTTACAGGGGAATGTAAATGCCGTGGGCTTTTGTCTTATTTAGTGGCTTCATTCAGGTCACACAGTTTTATTTACACAGTGGCAAAGTGACTTAATACTGGCCCTGAAGGAATATTGCAGTACATTTGTACGTGGGCCTATTAAACATAGAATTGCCATTCAGTTGACTTTCACCCCTATATATATATGTTAAGTAAATTCTACTTGGCATTGGTCTGGGTGAGTCCATTATGGTTTACAGCGGTGAAAGTTGAACAGAGTGGCACATTGACTGATATAGGCCCAGAATTGTTCATGATGATGCAATGGGCCTGTTATACATAAAAGGGTGAACAGAGTGGCACAGTGACTGGTATAGGTCCAGAATTGTTCATGATGATACAATGGGCCTGTTATACATGAAGGGTGAACAGAGTGGCACAGTGACTGGTATAGGCCCAGAATTGTTCATGATGATACAATGGGCCTGTTATACATGAAGGGTGAACAGAGTGGCACATTGACTGATATAGGCCCAGAATTGTTCATGATGATACAATGGGCCTGTTATACATGAAGGGTGAACAGAGTGGCACAGTGACTGCATGGTATAGGCCCAGAATTGTTCATGATGATACAATGGGCCTGTTATACATAAAGGGTGAACAAAGTGGCACATTGACTGATATAGGCCCAGAATTGTTCATGATGATACTATGGGCCTGTTATACATGAGTGGCACATTGATCTCTTCTAAGGCCTAGAATTGTTCATAATGAGACAGTGGGTCTGTTATAAATATAAAAAAGCGACCAATTAAGGGCAAGGTAGCTTATGCTATGGTGCGGCATCTACATATCCGTCCAGAGTCGAGATTTGACTTATTACCAAAATGAGGACATTTGCTCTTTAGCATGCTGGGATAAAAGGCTACTTAATGTGTTCAATTGAATGACCTTGGCCCCCAGTTTCAAGGCCACAAGCCAGCTAGGGGTCATAGTATTTAAATAAAAACCAAAAGGCTCAGGATACCGATATGTGACAAGAAGCAGGCTGGAATAAATGGCTGAAAAGTCACATTGACACCTCTTAAGGTAATCATATGTGTTTAAAATCTTCAAACAACTTCTTCTTAATAACCAAAAGGGCCAGGGTACTACTAGCCCAATAGCCATTATTACTTGAATGAATAGTTACAAATTTTGTTTACCTGAATGCCCTTAGCCCACTTTCACAGTGTTTAAAAGCAGCATCTACTCTCAATAATTACTGATATAGAGCCAGTATCATGCTGGGAGGAAGGGCTTCCAAGATAATTCAAATCACTGGCCTTGACCCATTTCCAAGGTCACAGGGGTGAAATGAATAGTTACCAAGTATGTTCAACTGAATGGCCTTGGTCCTACTTCAAGGTCACATGGGTCAATTGGTTCTTTTTCTTACCAATAATTAATAGGCCCTGGGTTATGGTATTTGTGTAGTAGCATGTGCTGAAAGTTGGCTTTCAAATTACTAGAAGTAGAATTTAAGTCTTTTAAGCTGTACTTGCAGAGCAGGTGAATTATTCAGGCCCATTGTGCCTCTTGTTTTGAAATTGAAAGGGAACGAAAGAGAGCTTGGTCTGAAAATCTGTACCTTGGTACTCATTAATGATCTAGAATAAAAAAATCCTCAATATCCCAATCACATGTCATTTTCAATTACTTGGGAAGAACATTTTAGAATTTTCATTATATACACCTAATGTGCATGCCTGAGGTCTGCCTGTAAATATAATGACATAAAATAAGGTAGTTCTTGTTGTTTACTGTCACTGTTTTTATAAACATTCCCTTGATCTACAAAATGTCTGCCTCTTCAGTAAACTGCTTACTCAACTTAATTCTGTCAGAAAGAACATGCTTTCATTTTGTATTAAAAAAGATGTGTGTTTTAGTGAGTTACAGTGTGTGTGGTTCCAGTCCGTAACACATAATTGTGATCACATTGAGAGTAGTCTGCCCATCATACTACATCAGCCTCCGTAGCTCTCCTCCGGGGATGTCAGATGATACCAGTGATCACAGCCAAAACCAGAGAAAAAATCTCTTCAATTTAACTAGGAAATGATTTTATGTTTGGCAGATATTCAGGGAAAGATATTCTCAATTTATTTTGTGATATATTTGAATGTCCCTGGAGGACTGATATCTACAGAGAATATGTGTTTTAGATATAGGGTTGGGGGAGGACATTAGTGTCAGTTCCCTCGCCACCTTTACTGCCGCAGGGCTGAGACCAGTCTCATTAAGCCGTGTTGTCAAACAAACCAGAAAATTGTGAAAAAAGTCACTGTTTATGGGCACATAAGAAAGGGAAGTTGTCCTGTCTGCATCATTAATGAGATGAAAATTTGCCGACAGGGCTTAGGGAACTAGAGGCGCGTGACAAAAGACTGATGGAGCGTCTGGTCTCTGGTAAGGCAAAAGATCGGTGTATTGATCACCGCTTCTCCACACTGGACAACAACCCAAGGTGTGAAAACAAATCTGATTAAATCTGTGAAAGTACTAACTAGGGTCCCCTACACCTTCCCTAATAAGGTATAGTGCCCTTCCTACACCCCCCAGCTCCCTGATATATCTCCTGGAGGGACCACTGTACAGAGTCAGGTGTCACCCTTCCCATACCCTCCAGCTCCCTGATATATCTCTTGGAGGGACCACTGTACAGAGTCAAGTGTCTCCCTTCCTACACCCCCCAGCTCCCTGATAAATCTCTTGGAGGGACCACTGTACTTAGTCCAGTGTCTCCCTTCCTACACCCCCCAGCTCCCTGATAAATCTCTTGGAGGGACCACTGTACAGAGTCAGGTGTCACCCTTCCCATACCCTCCAGCTCCCTGATATATCTCTTGGAGGGACCACTGTACAGAGTCAAGTGTCTCCCTTCCTACACCCCCCAGCTCCCTGATATATCTCTTGGAGGGACCACTGTACAGAGTCAGGTGTCACCCTTCCCATACCCTCCAGCTCCCTGATATATCTCTTGGAGGGACCACTGTACAGAGTCAGGTGTCACCCTTCCCATACCCTCCAGCTCCCTGATATATCTCTTGGAGGGACCACTGTACTTAGTCCAGTGTCTCCCTTCATAAACCCTCCAGCTCCATTTGTAGGGGTCACTGTCTGGGTGATGGACAGGTGATTGTTGTCATCACTTACCTTGATAGATAAGTTGACAATGAGATAAAATCACATCATCTGTTCTTTAGCAGGGATAGTTTACCTATAAGTAGAGATTTAAAAATATCAGTAATACAAATGACATTACTCTTCGGTAGCATGAAACTGGTTTCTGCTAAATTTGCGTTTACAGTGTGACGCCTACATGCGTATTGCTCCTCTATATCAAAATGCTGCATTTTTGTGGGATATATATGTATACATGGAAGAAAATTTGACGATGTATTTAAACAGTTGCCAGCCTTGTATTTTAGATATAGCAGCCGCTACCATTGTAGATTCTTCATCTAATTGATAGAAGTTACAGATAAAACACAACTTGGTAATGCTTCAGTTTCTAAAAGAAAAAATAGGATTTTTTTTTTCATTATCAGCTGTCGTTCAGATTGTATTAATGGCCAAGTCTGAAATTGGACAGAGTCTGGAAAGGTATTGTGAATTCTGAGCACTGCCTAACAAACCCAGGGATGGACGGATGGATGTGGTGTTATTGACATGTGACGATGTATTGATTATGAAGGACCGGGGCTCTGATCGCTTTGTTTGGAGGGCCAGCTCCGTGGCTGGTGATGTTCAGATGACTGGGGGGTTTGACTAGGGACGGCACTGCACTCGGTGAATTACCTAGGCTCTATCTGGAGGAGCTGTCCCACAATAAGGCAGTATTGGTTTGCATGAATTTAGAGGTATCAGGGGAACCTAATGAGCTCGGAGCGTTATAACAAGCGATAATTCCCTATCTAAGGATCAGGAAACGTCATTACCCATTGTCGTCAATCCGGGAAGATGAAGTGTGTCATTTGTGTGTGTCTGGCGTGAAGACGTGGGTGAAGCTCAGTTCTCGTGCTTGTTAAATGTCTGGCACCTGTCCTTGTATCACAGGATCCTACTGTGGTTTACTATCTTTTCCCAAAACAATGGATGTTCCTTAATATACTGTTGAAGCTGGAATTATTCCTACATTTTCCTTTGTATATTTAGAGAATTATGGATGTGCACTGCCCTACTACACAGTTGTGGAGTCATTTAATCTGAGGGAGGTATATTTCTTCTGACAAATTGATAAACATTGTATGGTACATGATGTGTGCTATGTGTACCAGTAAGGTATTTTCTTTGACTTGCTGGATGTGAACAAGCTATTCCTAGCTCCTGCCTCGGAGTAGAATTTATAGTAAGACATGTAATTTATCAATAATTAGTGAGGATGACGGTACATACAATGTTATTGTACTGATGACGGTAGATACAATGTTATTGTACTGATGACGGTACATACAATGTCATTGTACTGATGACGGTACCTACAATGTTATTGTACTGATGACGGTACCTACAATGTTATTGTACTGATGACGGTACATACAATGTCACTGTACTGATGACGGTACATACAATGTCATTGTACTGATGACGGTACATACAATGTTATTGTACTGATGACGGTACATACAATGTCACTGTACTGATGACGGTACATACAATGTTATTGTACTGATGACGGTACATACAATGTTATTGTACTGATGACGGTACATACAATGTTATTGTACTGATAACGGTACATACAATGTTATTGTACTGATGACGGTACATACAATGTTATTGTACTGATGACGGTACATACAATGTTATTGTACTGATGACGGTAACAAGAATCTGTGCCATTACCCAGTGATCAGCTGTTAACTCTGATGTTTGGAAGCTTTAATTAGATAGCAGATACATTTAAACATTCGTGACTTTCATAGTTTCTGTGTAATGTGTGTAAGCATTAATGGAAATTTTGTTTATAGGTCGGAATGATTTGTGTACATTTCAGTTATACAACTGTTAAGATCTAATGATTTGTAGATTTTATCTCTTGCAACGTTAGAAATACTATGCGCTAATATACCAGTATTTTTTCATTCCGCAAAACTTTCTGAAATAGATATTTAATAACGGACCGAACATAATACTTGTGTTACCAGTATACGATTCTTTCTATAGGTAATTTTATGAAGCCAATAATTAGACTTGATAAAATCTTCTGATTTATATTCATATATTCTGGTTTGCGTTTTGATAGTATTATTAATTTGTACAGTGGCACATCTGTTAGTGGACAGGTATATGTAAGGTACTAAGTAGGTAGCTACCACAGAGTGTGACAACAGACAATCACATGTATGTGTGTACATGATTGGTACTTTTACCTGTATCACCTGTACAGGTATATGTAAGGTACTAAGTAGGTAGTTACCACAGAGTGTGACAACAGACAATCACATGTATGTGTGTACATGATTGGTACTTTTACCTGTATCACCTGTACAGGTATATGTAAGGTACTAAGTAGGTAGCTACCACAGAGTGTGACAACAGACAATCACATGTATGTGTGTACATGATTGGTACTTTTACCAGTATCACCTGTACAGGTATATGTAAGGTACTAAGTAGGTAGCTACCACAGAGTGTGACAACAGACAATCACATGTATGTGTATACATGATTGGTACTTTTACTTGTATCACCTGTACAGGTATATGTAAGGTACTAAGTAGGTAGCTACCACAGAGTGTGACAACAGACAATCACATGTATGTGTGTACATGATTGGTACTTTTACTTGTATCACCTGTACAGGTATATGTAAGGTACTAAGTAGGTAGCTACCACAGAGTGTGACAACAGACAATCACATGTATGTGTATACATGATTGGTACTTTTACTTGTATCACCTGTACAGGTATAGAAATACTTGATCAACTATTGAAGACGACATTACCAACAAACACTGTGCACAGTATAAACACTGTTTTATGTGTGAAAAACTTTGTGAATGGATGCATGCAGAAATTGTATGCAAAAAATTATTTCATTTATTACTTCAAATTTACATTATACCTGACATGGCTTAATTTGTGTGATAAGTATGGTATAAGACGGGTCGTTATATTTGCCGTAGTGGTCTCTTTTTGTACCGTGAGGGGTAAAGCTCCCCTGTGTGTTATTGTACCGTGAGGGGACAAACTCCCCCCCCGAGCAGTTTACCATTGGTGGATCAATGTTGTTGACCTGTGGGATTGTGCTACAGCTAGGATTTCTTCATTAGAACAACTTTTGTGGATTAATCAGTTTACCTGTACAACAGTTCTGGATGAATATGCCACCAAATTTGAAGCGGTCCCGATCACAGGTACATGTAATAGCTTAAAATCTGTCATGTTTCTTCATGAACATATTGCCATGTCTTACATGCTTTAAAAGTTGATCTTTTACAAGATTTAATTTACTGAGAAGTTGACCTTAAAAAACTGTATTAATGTATATTTCAAGTTCAGTTACTTTAGTAAATCCAAGAAATTGAGTATACACCAAGATGTTCTTTTTCAGAATGGGGTTTTCATTTCACAACCAAAACAATTATTCTACCTATTTTTAATTAAAGCCAATTAACGTTATTTCCAATACAGTTCCTCAATGAATATAGTTTCGTATCGGGTTAGTTCCTCAATATGCCTTACTTGCTCAGTGTCTTTCTCTAGACAGTTTCAGTGCCTTCTTTGTAGAGGTTCTTATTACCAGGGTTTTGTTAGTTTAAATGAATATTTACAGGATGCACAATTAAGTATGTACTCTCTATGATATTGTATTCTTTGTGCTTAATTAATTTCCAAATTCCATTTATTTTAGTCCCATTTAATTTTGCCCCTTGATTAGAAATCATTTGAAATCTGGAACTCCAGAACTCTTGATGGACAGTGGACACTGGACCAATCAGGTTATTTTGTACTATCAACCCTGTGAGTCGCCTCGTCCAGTTAAGCTACAGTTCTCCCTCCTTTTTCTAAGATTTTACCCCAAACACAAATACCCTGATACATGTATTTACAACCCAGGTTCAGGGATCTTCTTGTCAAGCGCACACCAAATGCTTGAAAGGTAGGGTGGTCACAGGCATAGCTGTAACAGAAGTCCAGAGGAAAAAATGCATGGCCAGACAGGGGCTTGAACCCGAAACCTTTCGAACTCCAGACGGATGCTCAATCAATATTAGTTGAGCTATCGGGTTGCAGATAATTGACCAAATCAAGTATATCGCTATTTCTTGAGAAGTACTGGATGGATCATTTTCAAATTTCATTCATGGCCATGGGTTAAATTTCCCTTGGTCCTAAGTTGTGGATGGTTTATTTTTGGACAGATCCAAAAGACAATATGGCCAGGTGGCCATCTTGGATTTGACAGTTATATTTTGTTATTGATATTTCTTAACAAGTACTGAATGGATCATTTTCAAATTTCAGGTTTGCATTGGTCCCTTGGATTAATGGATAAATCAAATATGGCTGACAGGTGGCCATCTTGGATTTTGACAGAAAATTGTTCATTGCCATTTTTTGACAAGTACTGGTTGGATCATTCTCACATGTAGGTACCTTTTGGTACCTAGTTGTGCATGGTCCCATTTTCAGACTGATCTGAAAAAGCAATATTGCTAGCAGGTATCCATCTTGGATTCGAGTATGAAAATACATTATGGCTTTTTTTGAGAAATTAACATATGTTTTTTAGGCAAATAAATTGTAGTTCACACATCTTTTACATGTTCACAAAGGTTTCACTCAAAATTATCACAAATCTATCTGTTTTTCTGGAGGTCATGTCTGTGATGTACTGTAAGAAGTAGGTGGGCAGCCTGTTGACATATCGTTACCAGTGCCAGAGGCCCAGATTTGTGTTTTAGTGTAGTTTATGACTTATACATTGGACCAGCCATGACTTCATCAAAGGCAGCTATCTCTGGTCTGGCTATTAGGAAGAGTAACAAACCGTCATAATTAGTTTTGTGTGTGCTGGTTTGATAGCACTGCCATGTATTTGTATTTCCTGTTGCTCTACCTGTTCTGTGTGTGTGGTGCTGCAGTAGTTACAGACCTACAGTGGTTATTGTATACAAACCTTGCTTCCACCTGTCTTCTCCAAACTCTCATAGAACAAATAGAACAAACAGTTGTTCTCCCTTCTTGCTTTTGTAGTATTATCCTGTATCAATTGTTAAGACTTAATGGCTGTGGAGGGTAATTCTGTAATTAAAAAATACTTTAACTGTCAGTGAAATACCCAATGAAAAGTGAATTTACTATGGAAAATATGAAAGACAACCAAGATCTAGTTACCTCCCCTGATATGCACAAGCTTTACCCTATTTCATGGCCACCAACTTTTCCCTATTCTACCAGTTTTCCCTATTCCACCAGCTTTTCCCTATTCTACCAGCTTTACCATATTCCACCCTCTTCTCCATATTCTACCAACTTTTCCCTTTTCTACCAAATTTTCCATTAAAATATTCAACCATCTTTTCTCTATTACTCAAACTTTTCCCTATTCTACCAACTTTTCCATATTCAACCATTTTTCCATATTCCACCAAATTTTTCCTATTCCGCCAACTTTTTCCTATTCTACCAATTCCCTTTGATGTTTATTTTCTGCACAACAAAAAAATTGTGTAAATTAGGGTCGGTATCAGTATAAATTGTCGCAAATCCTGGCAAAGGATTATATGGAAAAATGCACCGTTATAATATAACATCTGAAAATGTAAATTTCTCTGAGTGATGCTGAGCAGTGCTTGACAGCGCCTTTATGAAGCAGAGTAAGTGAAGTGTTGGTTATGATGGAAGCACTTAAAGGACTATGTATGGTTTTGCCTGTTTTTGGCCCCTACATCCATCAAATTTTAAATTTCATTATTGAACACTCAAATAATATTATTTTAAATAAAGATTACATCCCTCATGCAATTGTAATAGTATTTATTTGTTATTTGTGCTATGGTTACCATGGTAACCATCCGAAATATGCATAAATTATGCAAATGTAAATATTTGGTCTTTTTTGGTCAATTTTTGCATACATTTTCACACAGCAACCATAGAGCGCATTCTTGAACAAAGTTTATATTTCTCCTAAGGATGTGGTATAAGTGCCCACATATTCTCATTTGATATGAAGTTTGTTCAAGAATGCGCTCAATAGTTTCTAATTGAAAAACTATCCAAAAAGTGGCCAAAATTGACCAAATGGTCAAATTTTCCTAATTTATGCATATTTGAGATGGTTTCCATGACAACCAGAGTTGAAACAACAAATAATTATTGTTTCAGTTTTATCAGGGATGTACTCCATATTTGAAATACATTAATTTGAGGGTTCAATAATCTGCTTCAAAATTGGATAATTTGGGGGCCAAAAAAGGCCCAAACCATATATAGTCCTTTAGGAATGGAGTGATAGTAGCTGATATGTATGATTGAAGCAGGTGTAATATAATGGTTGCTGTTCGGTTATGGTGTATGTAATGGATGCTGTTCGGTTATGGTGTATGATTGAATTAGGTGTTATATAATGGAAGCTGTTTGGTTATGGTGTATGATTGAATTAGGTGTTATATAATGGAAGCTGTTTGGTTATGGTGTATGATTGAATTAGGTGTTATATAATGGAAGCTGTTTGGTTATGGTGTATGTAATGGAAGCTGTTTGGTTATGGTGTATGATTGAAGCTGTTTGGTTATGGTGTATGTAATGGAAGCTGTTTGGTTATGGTGTATGTAATTGAAGCTGTTTGGTTATGGTGTATGATTGAAGCTGTTTGGTTATGGTGTATGATTGAAGCAGGTGTTTATGTAATGGAAGCTGTTTGGTTATGGTGTATGTAATGGAAGCTGTTTGGTTATGGTGTACGATTGAAGCTGTTCGGTTATGGTGTATGTAATGGAAGCTGTTTGGTTATGGTGTATGTAATGGAAGCTGTTTGGTTATGGTGTATGATTGAAGCTGTTTGGTTATGGTGTATGTAATGGAAGCTGTTTGGTTATGGTGTATGTAATGGAAGCTGTTTGGTTATGGTGTATGATTGAAGCTGTTTGGTTATGGTGTATGTAATGGAAGCTGTTTGGTTATGGTGTATGATTGAAGCTGTTTGGTTATGGTGTATGATTGAATTAGGTGTTATATAATGGAAGCTGTTTGGTTATGGTGTAAGATTGAAGTAGGTGTTATATAATGGAAGCTGTTTGGTTATGGTGTATGATTGAAGTAGGTGTTTATGTAATGGAAGCTGTTTGGTTATGGTGTATGATTGAAGCTGTTCGGTTATGGTGTATGTAATGGAAGCTGTTTGGTTATGGTGTATGATTGAAGCAGGTGTTTATGTAATGGAAGCTGTTTGGTTATGGTGTATGATTGAAGCTGTTTGGTTATGGTGTATGATTGAAGCAGGTGTTTATGTAATGGAAGCTGTTTGGTTATGGTGTATGATTGAAGCTGTTTGGTTATGGTGTATGTAATGGAAGCTGTTTGGTTATGGTGTATGTAATGGAAGCTGTTTGGTTATGGTGTATGATTGAAGCTGTTTGGTTATGGTGTATGATTGAAGCTGTTTGGTTATGGTGTATGTAATGGAAGCTGTTTGGTTATGGTGTATGATTGAAGCTGTTTGGTTATGGTGTATGATTGAAGCTGTTTGGTTATGGTGTATGTAATGGAAGCTGTTTGGTTATGGTGTATGTAATGGAAGCTGTTTGGTTATGGTGTATGATTGAAGCTGTTTGGTTATGGTGTATGATTGAATTAGGTGTTATATTATGGAAGCTGTTTGGTTATGGTGTATGTAGTGGAAGCTGTTTGGTTATGGTGTATGTAGTGGAAGCTGTTTGGTTATGGTGTATGTAATGGAAGCTGTTTGGTTATGGTGTATGATTGAAGCTGTTTGGTTATGGTGTAAGATTGAAGTAGGTGTTTATGTAATGGAAGCTGTTTGGTTATGGTGTATGATTGAAGCAGGCGTTATGTAATGGAAGCTGTTTGGTTATGGTGTATGATTGAAGCAGGCGTTATGTAATGGAAGCTGTTTGGTTATAACTAGAGCTGTTAGTCAAGAGCTGGACAATACAACCTTCAACATAATTAGACCAGTACTAGTGTAAACCTAGATGACCAAAGTGTAAACCTTGGTGACCAAAGTGTAAACCTTGAGTGTCGTTTAATGGTGGCAGTGAAAGTCAAGGTTTGGCTGAATCAAGTTGCTTAGTTGTCAATGGACAGTGCAAGTCAATTAAAAATTGACTGAATTATGCTGCTTTGATATAAATGACAGTGTAATTCATTGGGTTGACTAAATTATGGACAGTCACTGTAAGCCAAGAGTTGGCTGGAAAGCTGCAAAAATTATGAATGGACAGTGTTAGTCAAAGATGGTAGAATATAGCAGTCTGTCATGATTGGAGCAGTGAAGGTCAAAGGTCACTTGATAAAAGCAGCTTGGCTGTGATTGGAGCAGTGAGGGTCAAAGGTAACATGATAAAAGCAGCTTGGTTGTGATTGGAGCAGTAAAGGTCAAAGGTTAGATGATACAAGCAGCTTGGTTGTGATTGGTGCAGTCAAGGTCAAATGTTAGATGATAGAAGCATGTTGGCAATGATTGGAGCAGGGAAGGTCAATGGTTAAATGATAGAAGCATGTTGGCTATGATTGGAGCAGTAAAGGTCAAAGGTTAAATGATAGAAGCATGTTGGCTATGATTGGAGCAGTGAAGGTCAAAGGTTAGATAATAAAAGCTGCTTATCTGTGATTGGTCCATTGAGGGCCAAAGGTTAGAAGTTAGAAGCAGCTTGGCTATGATTGGAGCAGTGAAGGTCAAAGGTTTGATGATAAAAGCAGCTTGGCTGTGATTGGAGCAGTGTTGAAACTGTTAATATAAGAGAAGATACTATATATATACATGCACAGTGTCTGCATGGTGAATATTGATTTAAGGGCAAATGTATACAGGATACAAAGAGTTAAAGATAAAAACCATTGGTATAGGTTGTTTCAGTGTTAGTGTCTGCTGGACCAGTGTTTTAAAGGACTTGCTGACAGAGCCCTGGGGTGAGCTTCCCTGTACTTTGACAATGGTGGAGGTGAGAGAGCCCTTGGCTGAGCTTCCCAGTACTTTGACAATGGTGGAGCTGACAGAGCCCTGGGCTAAGCTTCCCTACACTTTGATGATGGTGGAGGTGACAGAGCCCTGGGCTAAGCTTCCCTATACTTTGATGGTGGTGAAGCTGACAGAGCCCTTGGCTGAGCTTCCCTATACTTTGATGAATGTGGAGCTGACAGAGCCCTGGCCTAAGTTTCCCTATACTTTGATGATGGTGGAGCTGACAGCCCTGGGCTAAGCTTATTATAGTTTGATGATGGTGGAGCTGACAGAGCCCTGGGCTAAGTTTCCCTTACTTTGATGATGGTGGAGCTGACAGCCCTGGGCTAAGCTTATTATAGTTTGATGATTGTGGAGCTGACAGAGTCCTGGGCTGAGCTTCCCTACACTTTGATGATGGTGGAGCTGACAGAGCCCTGGGCTAAGCTTCCCTATAGTTTGATGATGGTGGAGCTGACAGAGCCCTTGGCTAAGCTTCCCTATAGTTTGATGATGGTGGAGCTGACAGAGCCCTTGGCTAAGCTTCATTTTACTTTGATGATTGTGGAGCTGACAGAGCCCTGGGCTAAGCTTCCTTACACTTTGATGATGGTGGAGCTGACAGAGCTCTGGGCTAAGCTTCCCTATACTTTGATGATGTTGGAGCTGACAGAGCCCTGGGCTAAGCTTCCCTATACTTTGATGATGGTGGAGCTCCATTTGTATCCCATAACAAGAGGGATGCTGTATCATAAAGTCTGTTTAATCAATACCCAGCCTGGTACTGTGTGACAGGAGAGAGTTTTGTGATAGCTTTCACCCAGATGTCATTATGTAATCTCCACCGTTATGTAAATCTAAAACATTGTGCTGAGCCTGGCAGTTTACTTCTACCAAGTTTTGTTTGTGAGGCATGTGATAGTTTACATACTCCATAACATGAAACTTCCAGGCAGAGAATTAAAACTGGAGGTTTTCATGGTTGCGTTACAACCAAGAAAACCACAAAAATATTGCAGCAAACTTAGTTTATAATTCATTCAGTAATATCGGTAGGGTACTTTATTGTTTATCAGATATGTTAATATGTTCAGAAAGATTCAGAGCACACGTTGTTCTTAATGTCTAAAACACCAAAAGAAAATACCAATGAACCTTTAATCATGCTGTACAGTACTCAAAGGTATAATTTTATTATTGCAGGAACATTACAGAAAGTCATTTTAAACATACATCCAACTTTCCTTCCACAATAGTTTGTGTAAGGTTTGGATCATTTTTATCACCCTAGCTGGGTGGTGGTTTCCCCCATGGCTATGTAAGTGTGATCTCGACCAAATGCAGAAATGTTGGAAAGGATCTGTATCAGTTTAAGGTTATTATGAGTGAGACTGAACTGGTCAGGGTCAAGGTCATTAATGAGGTTAAAAGTTAATGGAATATGAACATTACTAATTATACAGTGGTTTATTTATAGATCACTTCAGCATTGCCTGTTTTTCTTCCGAAAGTATAAAATGGGACTTTTTGTTCTGCCCCAACACAGTCATAGTTCATGATTTTCAACTATATGCACTCCCAATCTTTAAATATAAATTTTCTGGATGGGAAAAAGATGTTCATATCTTTGTGTTTTGAAATTTTGGCATTTCTTAAAAAGTTGATGTATGTTTATGAATAGCAGATTGTGACTGTTGTTACCACAATACTACAGTGATGGTGGTGTTATCTAGTCAGATGATATAAGTCATCACCACATATCTGTAGAGGTGCCAACTTAATGTATGGCTGTTTCCTGTCCCTGTAAATGGAGCCATTCTGAGGAGATTGGTAACAAAAAGTGTGATATTTGTAAAGTTGCATGCTATGAAGTTTGTGGTGTTGAAGGTCTGATAGGATAATCTGTGTTATGTTCTCTGCCTGTGTTCTACATGTGGAGGATTCTCCAGCAGGATTACTCTGTCTATAGGGTAGAGCCAGACTGCTGTCTGCTGGGCTTGATCTAATATTGGTTCCCTCATTACAGTCTTAAAGCTACAGCTACCATTTGTTGGTCAGGATTATTATGATCTGTCAAGTTAAGTTACTCACAAAGTGATACCTCAAGGTTACCAGTACACTACAATAATAAATATTGGCCAGTCATAATCTCCCTGTTTAGTATTCAGCTGTTTGAGGTTGGGCTATACTGAGTATTTATTGGAGCACAGAGGAATCCCCTAAATACAATCTTTAAATGCTACTGTTGCTTTGTATGCCATGCATGGTACAGCGTCTGTTCAACTAAATAGGGGGTTTGTTTAGGGCAGTAGATCTGTCCTTCTAAGTAGGGGGTAGCTGTTACCAGGTCTTCATGTTTGCCTGGTTCTAGCTATTTCTGGCCAGTCATGGTTTTGTCTGGTTCTAGCTATTTCTGGCCAGTCATGGGTTTGTCTGGTTCTAGCTATTTCTAGCCAGTCATGGGTTTGTCCAGTTCTAGCTATTTCTAGCCTGCGGCTGTCCTGTTTGTCTGGTTCCAGATATTTCTGGCCAGTCATGGGTTTGTCCGGTTCTAGCTATTTCTAGCCTGAAATTGTCATGTTTGTCTGGTTCCAACTATTTCTGACCAGTTGTGGGTTCAGCTGGTTCCAGCTTTTTCTGGCCAGTCATAGGTTTGTCTAGTTCCACCTACTGCCGGTCAGTCGTCCTGTTTGTCTGTTCCAGCTATTTCTGACCAGTCGTTCTGTTTGTCTGGTTCCAGCTATTTCTGACCAGTAGTCCTGTTTGTCTGGTTCCAGCTATTTCTGGTCAGTTGTCCTGTTTGTCTGGTTCAAGCTATTTTTGGTCAGTTGTCCTGTTTGTCTGTTCCAACTATTTTTGGTCAGTTGTCCTGTTTGTCTGGTTCCAGCTATTTCTGGTCAGTCGTCCTGTTTGTCTGTTCCACCTACTGCCGGTCAGTCGTCCTGTTTGTCTGGTTCCAGCTATTTCTGACCAGTCGTTCTGTTTGTCTGGTTCCAGCTATTCTGACCAGTCATCCTGTTTGTCTGTTCCAGCTACTTCTGACCAGTTGTCCTGTTTGTCTGGTTCCAGCTATTTCTGACCAGTCGTCCTGTTTGTCTGGTTCCAGCTATTTCTGGTTAGTCGTCCTGTTTGTCTGTTCCACCTACTGCCGGTCAGTCGTCCTGTTTGTCTGGTTCCAGCTATTTCTTACCAGTCATTCTGTTTGTCTGGTTCCAGCTATTTTTGGTCAGTTGTCCTGTTTGTCTGTTCCAACTATTTTTGGTCAGTCGTTCTGTTTGTCTGGTTCCAGCTATTCTGACCAGTCGTCCTGTTTGTCTGTTCCACCTACTGCCGGTCAGTCGTCCTGTTTGTCTGTTCCAGCTATTTCTGACCAGTCGTTCTGTTTGTCTGGTTCCAGTTATTTCTGACCAGTCGTTCTGTTTGTCTGTTCCACCTACTGCTGGTCAGTTGTCCTGTTTGACTGGTTCCAGCTATTTTTGGTCAGTTGTTCTGTTTGTCTGGTTCCAGCTATTTCTGACCAGTCGTCCTGTTTGTCTGTTCCACCTACTGCTGGTCAGTTGTCCTGTTTGACTGGTTCCAGCTATTTCTGGTCAGTCATACTGTTTGTCTGGTTCCAGCTTTTTCTGGTCAGTCGTCCTGTTTGTTTGGTTCCAGCTATTTCTGGCCAGGCATCCTTTTTGTCAATACCAGTGTGGTTTGCTACAGACTGACTGATGTTCCTTTCCCGTAATCAATATCACTCGATCCTCTGTTGCTTCCTTACCTAATCAGATCCCACAGTGCACATTACATAACAGCCCACACATTATAGATCACAACTAGATTGCGTTTTTTACATTCTGGTAGTAACATCTTTAGATGCCCATTTTACTTGGTCAGCTCAACAAATGATACAATTTCAATTTTCATTTCTTTGATGCCATTCTTATTGCTCCATTTTAAGAGAAAGCAAATCAATTATTTTTTTAAAACAAGAATATTTTCTGGACACAGACAGGAAGTGAAAAATGCTCTTTATGTGTAGGTCAACTTATTGGGGCACTGACAGGCTGTATATATAGGTATGCTGCTAGACTGTTTGGCCCCCTGTTGCAGCTTTACATTTCTGCAGGCTTTATGTTCAGATCAATTTTCTATTACATGATGAAATAACATCTTTCACTATTCAAGTTTGTTTAGAGTGTAAATGTAATATGTGATGTGAAGTTAGGTTTGATGTTCCAGTGTTAGCTTTGATGTTTTAGGCAGTTGCTTTGACTAGGTAGTACAGTGGTACTGATGGTTGGCAAAGGTTCAGAGCTAGCAGCACTCTAGTGTGGCAGCCATGTCAGGCCAATTACTGGGCTATAGTGGGGCTGTAGACTGGCCTGAGGGGCCACAGCAACTGGCTGAAACAGTAAAACGTGGACTGCACTACAGAAATGTACTTACCTGGGGCCCAGAACCTGGCTAAAACAGACTGCATCACCGAATGTACTTACCTTGTAGGGGGCACATTAACTGGCTAAAACAGTAAAATGTTTTTAAACCTGATTTAACCATGTTCAGCAGTAAATGTTCAAGGTGATTATCACACTTTATCACTTGAAAAAGCTGGAACACATGATATCTCATGAACCACTCAACATTGAAATAGTTCTTACATCAATCAAAGTTGTGTTCTTTACCTGATTTGATTTTTGGTCAAATTTCAAAGGTAAAGGGTCAAAGGTCAGGAGCAAAGCAAGGTGAGGTGGAAAGAGTTTGGTGATGATGAGGAGGGGTATTTCTATAGGAGCCCCTGTTTACTTTACCTACATATATATGAGGACAGGCTACTTAAAATGGCTTAAAGACACATATATAAAAAAAAAATAAGACAGAAGCATGTAGCCTTGTCGTTTAACATGTATACTTCATGTAGGTACATATGCTTATATTATGTTGGCATTTTTTCTGTATATTGTGTTGGCAGTGTTTTATGTATATTGTGTTGGCAGTGTTTTCTGTATATTGTGTTGGCAGTTTATTCTATTATGAAGAAATAATATCCAAGTTGAAACCCTGATCTTCAGAATTTATTTGACATGTCTCAGTTGGAAGCTGTCCAGATCAGAGATGTCCCTGCTAGCCCTGTGGTCAAAAGGTCAGAGGGATGGCCAGTTCAATTGTACAGACTCAGGTGGCCAGTTTTATTATGATGGAAACTTTAAAAAAAGCCCAGGGCTGTTTGTAACTGGATATCACAAGGACTTGTAATGATAATTACTAATGGAATTCCTGTCTCGAAGACATCAGCCAGAATATAATGGAAAATCACTGCTTCAATTACTCACAGGTATTTCTTATTACCTGTGGGGAATTCCCTAGGCTGAAAAAGTGACAGCACAAATAAGTATATTATTACGTTGTATATATATATATATATAGATCATAATTGATATGCATCTCCTGCCGTGAGCAAAAAAAAGACAAAATTAGAATTCTTTTATTGGTCTACCAAGAAATTAAAATTTTAGAGTTGAGTTGTGTGATTTAGAGGTATTTGTTTAGTGAGTATTTTTCTGCACGTCTGTTTTAAAACATTACACCTAAGTATACTGCCAGGTAATGTGTGTTTATATCAGTTGAATTGGATTAATAGAATCTATCACCCCTGTGTGATGTAGACTGAGAAATCTCAACCTGAGGAATATTATTTAAAGAGGCTTTGCTGAGTGTTAAAATCCGTAAATCTTATCCCAAGGGTTGAGATTTCTCTGTCTACTAAACAGGGGCGATTGATTATTTTCTCCCACACTTCCGTACGTAAAATAAGCAAAAGAGTGAACTCATTGCATCGCACCATCATCAATGGTGGATGCAATCCGTGACGAAATTAGTGACGTTTCTCTGGTTACACTGCATAAAGTGATGACATGACAATGATCATGACTTCACAGTCAGCACATGTGAGCTGACTTTTCCCTTTCCCTAGCTAAAATGGGAATGAACCTGTGAAGTTTGGGAGAAAAGTTTATTTCATACAGGGATGTAAAGTTTTAACTAATTCACCCCTGCAGCCAGCTGAAATCATGACTACCAAAGCAAACAAATGTATTACCATGATTTTTTTCAAAAAACTAAATGTCAGAATACTTGTTTGACTATTTATATAATGTATCACCAAAAAGTACACGTATTTAAACTGTAGTAGCGTTTTTTTTAAAATAATTTCCATGGTACAAACTACTTGCATAATGCAGTGTAATAAAACAGCATTTGAGAGAAAAGTTTTCTTGAATTACCTTCTTAATAGAAGACCCAAGGTCATTCATTCAAGTTAAGTGATTGAACCAAAGCCGTAGGAAACAACTTTTAGCAACCACATTTTTTTCTTGTAGGTATTAAGATGCTTCTATTCATGCAGAATGCATATTTCATTGAATTAATATAAATTAATGATGACAAAATATATGTATGATCACGGACTTAGATAGTCTAATCTAAGTCTGTGGTATGATGTACCGCTATATAAAACAAGGCTAGATGTATGACACTAGGTGTTTTGCTGACATAACCTTTAGGTTGCAATAACATTAATAATAATAATAATAATGGACACAAGCATTATTTGTGTACTATATATCCAAATCAGAAAGATTAATATCAGTTCATAAGCTGACGTCCCATATATGAATAAGTTCAATTATATATAATATTGTTCATCTCGTGGTTGAATAAGGATCATGAACCCAGTGTTCATCCATTCGGGATTTTAATGTTCTGACTACTGATGACTAAGTAACTAAGGCATCTGAAAGAGTCTCAGTTCGAATGGTAATACCTACATAAATATTTTAAAATATGAATAACAAAAACGTTTTTTTTACTATCAACATTAGGCCTATTCTACTAAAATAATACTGATGAAATGACATTGATGTCTGCCAAATTTGGTCGATTGCTTGAGAAGAGTATCGATTTGAAATTCAATATAGAGGTGTTATTATAGTCGTGCATTTGTATTAACAACATATCTTCTGATGTTGCTTACCTAATTCAGGATTTTAAAAGATATTTGATTGAAGTCGCTTTTTAGTGAGACCGCTTGAGTTCCGTATTTTGTTATTTGATCAAAAGATCTTGGAACGATAAATTATCTATTGCAGTAATTTGCAATACATTATGACGACCGGAATATGTAGTGATCAACACGATAAGAAAGCAATTTTGACACATTCTCAGTTTTCTTCACAAGTGAAAAAGTCTCGTCACGCATTTCCCTCGTGTTGCTGCCGAAAAAAACCGCTTAAAATACCATTTTTACCTTTATGACAAACATTGGAATGATCCGAATGACGTTTTCTAAATTTTGAACCATTGTAAAATATATCCAGATTCGTCATTTTTCATTGACGCTAAAATTGGAGCGGTAATATTTTACTATTACTTTTATTCTATTTTTCCAAAACAGGAGCGGTTAATCCGACGAACAATAAATTAAATTGGTATGGCCTTATTATTAAACCTCGGGTCATAGTATTTGGTCAGTATTTTAATGGGATGGGAGGCTACTTTTTGTTTATTTGTTTAATTCTGCTCTTCTGTTTTTGGGTACAAATATACTCGGATGACTGTTTAGTTCAACAAATATTTTGCTTGTTTTTGTTTTTGTCGAATCATTACTTTGTGTCTGTTTTAAGTGCCTCTAACATGTGACTTCTTTGGCTTTTGTAATAGGCTATAGTATCACAGATTTATTATGTATGCTTTTGTAATTGGCTATAGTATCACAGATTTATTATGTATGCTTTTGTAATAGGTTATAGTATCACAGATTTATTATGTATGCTTTTGTAATAGGTTATAGTATCACAGATTTATTATGTATGCTTTTGTAATAGGTTATAGTATCACAGATTTATTATGTATGCTTTTGTAATAGGTTATAGTATCACAGATTTATTATGTATGCTTTTGTAATAGGTTATAGTATCACAGATTTATTATGTATGCTTTTGTAATAGGCTATAGTATCACAGATTTATTATGTATGCTTTTGTAATAGGCTATAATATCACAAATTTATTATGTATGCTTTTGTAATAGGCTATAGTATCACAGATTTATTATGTATGCTTTTGTAATAGGTTATAGTATCACAGATTTATTATGTATGCTTTTGTTCTTTTTCACCAGAATGCTGTGAAGAGGCATGGATCATTTACGGAGAGCGTGAATCGCCTTGCCGTTAAACATGACCGATTCGTGCGGAGGCTCTCCGACTCCTTCTATTCTGTGAGGTAGGTCGATTGACTTGACACAAGGTGTATCCATCTCGTGAATTCAGCTGTTGGTTTATATTTCAGTGATTTTCTCTTCCTCTTAAAGTTACCTAAGGGAACCACATTGTTAGGCAAAATGTATTGATATTTCCTGTCATCTCCTTCTCATGACATTTCATGTCTGGATCGAGTTAAATGTTAGATTGCCTGAATCTATTAGTTCAAGGTCAGGACCTGGTTAGTTAGGGTAGACTTTGGTTTCAAGGCTTTTGTTTTTGTGTTTTTAAAAAAAAGACAAAGATGTCTGATCATCATTGTTGGAGAAACTCATCATTCTCACAAGTAAACAAAGATCAGCTTATTGTAATAGATCTACATAAAACATGCTTGGTTCCTGTGATGAAAACATTTCCATCTGATATGCAGGGTTAATGTACGCAGGAATCATGTTTTCGGTACGTTTGCCTGGTGGCGGAGACTTTCATCCTCCGCCTGCCTTTTGACGGCCAGGGATACAGATCTATACAAAACAGTGCCAGATCTCCTATGCTGAACTCATTTCCTCAGTGCATATATCCGCTTTATGTACCTGTTGTGTTGTTCGAGTGGGACATCCAGGGGAAGGGAGATAACTCAAAGTATTTAAAGTGTTAAAGCAACAGACCTTTAATATTAAGCAATTTTAGCTTCATTTTCAAATACTTCCAATGTTATTACACTAATCTGCATAGTGACTTATATCATGAAACTCACTAGTAAATCTCACCTACAGTAAAGAAACTGTTGTAATTTGATTTATGATGCGATCATGATTGTAACAACTCGGATACCAAGTCAACTCAATGTAATAACTGTATTTACAAGAAATTGTAAGAACTACAGGAAATCTTACTGCTATTGTAGAATATGGTTATAGGTTTGCAAACAACTTGTTATAGTTAAGTGATTATAAATTTTGTATTGTCACTACTGTAGAGTAGCTACTGATTGTATTGTCACTACTGTAGGATAGCTACTGATTGTATTGTCACTACTGTAGGATAGCTACTGATTGTATTGTCACTACTGTAGGATAGCTACTGATTGTATTGTCACTACTGTAGGATAGCTACTGATTGTATTGTCACTACAGTAGGATAGCTACTAATTTTATTGTCACTACTGTAGGATAGCTACTGATTGAATTGTCACTATAGTAGGATAGCAGCTGATAATATTGTCACTACTGTAGGATAGCTACTGATTGTATTGTCACTTCTGTAGGATAGCTGCTGATTGTATTGTCACTACTGTAGGATAGCTACTGATTGTATTGTCACTTCTGTAGGATAGCTACTGATTGCATTGTCACTATAGTATGATAGCTACTGATTGTATTGTCACTGGTTGTAGGATAGGTACTGATTGTATTGTCACTACTGTAGGATAGCTACTGATTGTATTGTCACTATAGTAGGATAGCCACTGATTGTATTGTCACTGGTTGTAGGATAGGTACTGATTGTATTGTCACTACTGTAGGATAGCTACTGATTGTATTGTCACTACTGTAGGATAGCTACTGATTGTATTGTCACTACTGTAGGATAGCTGCTGATTGTATTGTCACTATAGTAGGATAGCTGCTGATTGTATTGTCACTACTGTAGGATAGCTGCTGATTGTATTGTCACTATAGTAGGATAGCTACTGATTGTATTGTCACTACTGTAGGATAGCTACTGATTGTATTGTCACTACTGTAGGATAGCTATTGATTGTATTGTCACTACTGTAGGATAGCTACTGATTGTATTGTCACTACTGTAGGATAGCTACTGATTATATTGTCACTATAGTAGGATAGCTACTGATTGTATTGTCACAACTGTAGGATAGCTACTGATTGAATTGTCACTATAGTAGGATAGCAGCTGATAATATTGTCCCTACTGTGGGATAGCTACTGATTATATTGTCACTATAGTAGGATAGCTACTGATTGTATTGTCACTACTGTAGGATAGGTACTGATTGTATTGTCACTACTGTAGGATAGCTACTGATTGTATTATCACTACTGTAGGATAGCTGCTGATTGTATTATCACTACTGTAGGATAGCTACTGATTGTATTGTCACTACTGTAGGATAGCTGCTGATTGTATTATCACTATCGTAGGATAGCTACTGATTGTATTGTCACTACTGTAGGATAGCTACTGATTGTATTATCACTACTGTAGGATAGCTACTGATTGTATTGTCACTACTGTAGGATAGCTACTGATTGTATTATCACTACTGTAGGATAGCTACTGATTGTATTGTCACTACTGTAGGATAGCTACTGATTGTATTGTCACTGGTTGTAGGATAGGTACTGATTGTATTGTCACTACTGTAGGATAGCTACTGATTGTATTGTCACTACTGTAGGATAGCTACTGATTGTCTTGTTACTATTGTAGGATAGCTACTGTTATTTTAAGAACACTACTGCAGAACTGTTTCCCATGAAAGTCAATTAAATATATTTTAAGCACTATCTTAGCAGAACAATAAGGCAGACTATGACATTTACTTCTATTTTAAGCATGTACTCTGTGACCTGGCTTTTTCCCCTGTATAAGCTTGTTGATGTTTGTTGTCGAGTTAAGTAAGGAAACACTTTTCTGTGGAGTATTGATCCTGGTTGCACCTACGTGTAGCGTATGTGATCTAGATGTTACAAGCATATTAAAATGGATTCTTGTTGCTGTGTGTCTCCCGTAGCAGATCAACATCTACACATACACACAAATATCTGCATTATGCATCATTTCAATGAAACCTTTTGACATCCACCAGACCAAAACCTACAGCTGCTGAGTCGACAGTTACTGCAGGGTATCTCAATATGACGGAATCGTTGTGATGACATTTGTGTGTAGATGACGTGTGGATTATAACATATTCCTCTAGAAAGATTTCTTCAAATGATGGAAATAGTACATGTATCACTGTATACAAAGTTACATCTTTAAAGCAGTGAATTAATTTGTCAGCACTGGGGAATATACTCTCTTGTCGAGGAATCAGGTAATCTTCATTAGTCCCTCAGTGTTTAGTTGGGTTATCTTTGTTAATTATTACCTTTGTATATATAGTACACAGGGGAGGAAGATATGTCTTCTGATGCAATTTGGTAGTCTGTGTTACTCCCTTTGTGTAAAGTACACAGGCAGGCACTCTCTACATTATGATTGATTTTGGTAATCTGTATACAATGTATACGCGTAGCACAGGGGGAAATCATGGTTTTCTGTTGGAGCCAGGAAATCTTTTGTTATCACCTTCTTCATCACTTGTCATGGTAGTACACAGAGCAATTGAGATATTGTTTTAAGGTAAAATTAAGTTTTCCTCATTACCTTCTTGTATAGTAGAAGGGAACCCTCAGATGACACTTAGTCTTCACAAAATTTTCACAGCAGTAGATTTAGCTAATTTAACAGAGCAAAATTAAGGAAAACTGCGGAGATATTTTATACGTTAAAAAGCTAATCTTTGATTGGGTGAATGATTCCTGGTATTGTAGAAGATCTTGAAAAATCAATGTCTTCTTGGTTGAAGATTCTGATAATGTTGATCACCTTTTATGATACAGAAACTTGTTACGCCATTGCATCTGATATCATTTCAGATCGTCTATACTATTTGCAAGAAATAATTGAAAAGTGTTAACCAATATGTTAATAAACACATTTTTTATAGATGTATATATTTTACATCTTGCAAAGCTACTAAACAGTAAAGTCCTGATCCATATGGAACAGATAGTATCTCTGAGTTGTCTCCCTTTGATGTTTGTTGTGCTTATTTACACCTGTTTTCCTCATCTCATAAATTGCGCTTCAACAACCTATACACCCAATAAACACAGTGAAAATATAGGAAAAGTACTGAAGGGTTCTACCTGTTATAAACAGTCTATCATGATATACAATCTGTACGTCATAGGATCAATAATCTACGTAACATGGGGATCTCCCGAAAGTTTCTTGCACTAAAAAACAGGAAAGTACTACCACTTCAGAATGGTGTTTGGTGATTAATAAGAGTTAACTGTGATAAGGTGATTCTTTGATCCCCCAACATCTAACATGTCTACATCAATTTAAACCAGAACTTCCAAAAACTAATTACATTAACAGATTGCAATTGGTTCATAGATATTAGCTACTAAGTAATTGTAAAGCATCACATTCACATCATCACCAGGATGGCTAAAAACAGTCACCGGTCAGCTCTGCCATGTCAACAATTATTTGGTCATTTTAATTGTGGTCTCAGAAGGACACAGTTACTGATAAACTGCATGGATACAGTCTTTATATGACCAAATTAAGGTATTTATACTATTAGGCAATGCTGACAGAAAGTCTTGAATGCTGATAAAGTTTTTACAAAAAGGTTTGACATCAGCAATGTGGGTACCCTAAAATCACACAGCTGTAGTCTTCCGAGTCTACAATGTATCTTCAGAATGAAAATAGAAATCATCATGAAATTTAATTGACATAGTGGTACATTGTGTTTATAAGTTTCTAAGGTCAAAGTCAGGGTCAATTTAACTAAACGTAGTCAATGAATAAGACCTTTTATCTCAAAATCTTAAATTATGTAAGACGTTCATCTTTTTTAAAATTTGACATGATACATGTATTTGGATATGCTAATATATAAACTAAGGTGCTTAATCGTTTGTAATGCCAAGATCAAGGTCACTACTGGTGTTCCTAAAAATAGACTTTTTGGTACAGTTAAGCACAGTTCTAGTATTGTGATAAAAAATCTTATACATAAACCATCTTCAGATATCCCTGGAATATCTCCAAGGTTGGGGATCAAGCTCAAATGTCAAATCAATATTTCTTTTTTTTTTTTCTGAAAACAACTTGCCACATATCCAAATGAAAAACTATTCACCACATGCACAATAACAACCTCCAAGCCATCTGTCCTTGGCACTTTTCAGAACCTCCATCCATAGTTCATTTAAAGAAGATGAAGGGGAAGAAAATTTTGTTGTGCACATCTTGATGAATTAAAAAAAAATATCTAGAAATAGATTAATGAAGATAAACAATATGGACTGACAGGAAAGACAATATGGCATATATGGCAATAGAAAGAAAGAGTAAGTTGTTACGTGGCATTCATACATCAACTGTTAGCAATTCCCACTCGAAAATGCGTTCTTTCTAAAACAATCAACACTTTATATTCCATTATGTTTTACTGTGTAACATTATTAGCAATTGAAACAATTTGAAAGATTAAATTCCTAGAGATTCCTTGATTAGTCACTTACTTCTGTTTGGAATTAGATTATTTAGTGATGGATTGTGGACAAACTAGAATTAGAGGTGTTAATTGTGTTGGTGCTAGCTGCACCTATTTACTGTAGAGAATCTGACACCTATCTGATATTCAAGTCACACCAATTACAGCCCATGCTTACTGACTACCTTTCTGGGCCCAGTTGTTCAAAGAATGATTACCTTAATCACTATTTAACATCATATTTCAAACATTTTGTTAATTATACAAGGTAAAGTTATTCAATTTTGCATGTTGATTGACACAATCGGATATTTGATATCTGCAAAGTTTTATAACTAATTTAAATCTGGTTTCATTTTAAAGTAGATGAGATAATTACAATTTGCATTAATCATGGATTAAGCCTATCAACTTTTGAACAACTTGGCCCTGGTTCCTAAACAATAGACATGGAGAACATATCCCCACACCCACGGTATACACCAGTACTCTGTCCCCACACCCCAGGTATACACCAGTACTCTGTCCCCACACCCCAGGTATACACCAGTACTCTGGCCCAACACCCCAGGTATACACCAGTACTCTGGCCCAACACCCCAGGTATACACCAGTACTCTGTCCCCACACCCCAGATATACACCAGTACTCTGTCCCCACACCCCAGATATACACCAGTACTCTGTCCCCACACCCCAGGTATACACCAGTACTCTGTCCCCACACCCCAGATATACACCAGTACTCTGGCCCCACACCCCAGATATACACCAGTACTCTGTCCCCACACCCCAGATATACACCAGTACTCTGTCCCCACACCCCAGATATACACCAGTACTCTGTCCCCACACCCCAGATATACACCAGTACTCTGTCCCCACACCCCAGGTATTCTGAGGTAAACACCAGTACTCTGTCCCAACACCCCAGGTATACACCAGTACTCTGTCCCACCACCCCAGGTATACACCAGTACTCTGGCCCAACACCCCAGGTATACACCAGTACTCTGGCCCAACATCCCAGGTATACACCAGTACTCTGTCCCCACACCCCAGGTATACACCAGTACTCTGTCCCCACACCCCAGGTATACACCAGTACTCTGTCCCCACACCCCAGGTATACACCAGTACTCTGTCCCCACACCCCAGGTATACACCAGTACTCTGTCCCCACACCCCAGGTATACACCAGTACTCTGGCCCAACATCCCAGGTATACACCAGTACTCTGGCCCAACATCCCAGGTATACACAAGTACTCTGTCCCCACACCCCAAGTATACACCAGTACTCTGTCCCCACACCCCAGGTATACACCAGTACTCTGTCCCCACACCCCAGGTATTCTGAGGTAAACACCAGTACTCTGTCCCCACACCCCAGGTACACACCAGTACTCTGTCCCCACACCCCAGGTATTCTGAGGTAAACACAAGTACTCTGTCCCCACACCCCAGATAAACACCAGTACTCTGTCCCCACACCCCAGATAAACACAAGTACTCTGTCCCCACACCCCAGGTACACACCAGTACTCTGTCCCCACACCCCAGATAAACACAAGTACTCTGTCCCCACACCCCAAATAAACACCAGTACTCTGTCCCCACACCCCAGGTATACACCAGTACTCTGTCCCCACACCCCAGGTAAACACCAGTACTCTGTCCCCACACCCCAGGTATACACCAGTACTCTGTCCCCACACCCCAGATAAACACCAGTACTCTGTCCCCACACCCCAGGTATACACCAGTACTCTGTCCCACCACCCCAGGTATACACCAGTACTCTGTCCCCACACCCCAGGTATACACCAGTACTCTGTCCCACCACCCCAGGTATACACCAGTACTCTGTCCCCACACCCCAGGTATACGCCAGTACTCTGTCCCCACACCCCAGGTATACACCAGTACTCTGTCCCCTCATCCCACGTACACACCAGTACTCTGTCCCCACACCCAAGGTATACACCAGTACTCTGTCCCCACACCCCAGGTATACACCAGTACTCTGTCCCACCATCCCAGGTAAACACCAGTACTCTGTCCCCACACCCCAGGTATACACCAGTTCTCTGTTCCACCACCCCAGGTATACACCAGTACTCTGTCCCCACACCCCAGGTATACACCAGTACTCTGTCCCCACATCCCACGTACATACCAGTACTCTGTCCCCACACCCCAGGTAAACACCAGTACTCTGTCCCCACACTCCAGGTAAACACCAGTACTCTGTCCCCACACCCCAGGTATACACCAGTACTCTGTCCCCACACCCCAGATAAACACCAGTACTCTGTCCCCACACCCCAGGTATACACCAGTACTCTGTCCCCACACCCCACGTACATACCAGTACTCTGTCCCCACATCCCACGTACATACCAGTACTCTGTCCCCACACACCAGGTAAACACCAGTACTCTGTCCCCACACCCCAGGTAAACACCAGTACTCTGTCCCCACACCCCAGGTATACACCAGTACTCTGTCCCCACACCCCAGATAAACACCAGTACTCTTTCCCCACACCCCAGGTATACACCAGTACTCTGTCCCCACACTCTAGGTATACACCAGTACTCTGTCCAACCATTCCAGGTATACACCAGTACTCTGTTCCACCACCCCAGGTATACACCAGTACTCTGTCCCCACACTCTAGGTATACACCAGTACTCTGTCCCCACACCCCAGGTAAAAACCAGTACTCTGTCCCCACATCCCAGGTACACTCCAGTACTCTGTCCCCACATCCCAGGTATACACCAGTACTCTGTCCCCACATCCCACGTACATACCAGTACTCTGTCCCCACATCCCACGTACATACCAGTACTCTGTCCCAACACCCCAGGTATACACCAGAACTCTGTCCCCACACCCCAGGTATACACCAGAACTCTGTCCCCACACCCCAGGTATACACCAGTACTCTGTCCCCACACCAGTACTCTGTCCCCACACCCCAGGTATACACCAGTACTCTGTCCCCACACCCCAGGTAAACACCAGTACTCTGTCCCCACACCCCAGGTATACACCAGTACTCTGTCCCACACCCCAGGTACACACCAGTACTCTGTCCCCACACCCCAGGTATACACCAGAACTTTGTCCCCACACCCCAGGTATACACCAGTACTCTGTCCCCACACCCCAGGTACACACCAGTACTCTGTCCAGAGGGTGTTTCCCCGACAGAGTACTGGGCCCAGTTGTTCATGTATATGTAGGTCATGTATGTATATACATGACCTACTGATTTCCCCTGTCTACTGAGAGTTCATATTTACATTGTCTGGCCATGGTCAGCTAGACTGGCCAGTGGAGGGATACTGATGCTGATAAAGATAATGACCAACATAAACAAGCCCCCACCATTTAGTTCCAGACTATACGCCTCACTCAGTAGGAGATGCTACCAAGTATCCCTTGTTTGTCTTACTATCTTTAGAGAAAAAGTCCAAAAAATGTTCTGTTGATGCCGTTGGTCTCTTTTAACACAGACCAAATTGAGGAGATCCAAACCATGCACAAAAAAGCCAACGCAATTGGTTAATGCATGTTTTGAATAGATGTTGACCATGTTTCAATCTACAACAGAACAATGTATGTCATTTTCAGCCATGCTCATCCCATCTAATCCGTGCATGTTTTCGTACTAAACAATATGGAGGTTTTGACATTTACCATATGGAGCCATATACAGTAAACCTTTTTGCTTGATACAAATTTCCGTTAATTACGAAATAAATGGAAAATCCCTGGTTTTGGCTCTTCTTTACTTTATACTTCTTAGAAAACCTAGGACGAATTCGCATATAATGAATTTTCTTTTGATACGAAGTCATTTTGAGGTCCCATCAAGTAAATACTTGCACTAATACAAATTTCCCCAGACCTTTTTACAGGAAGTATCGAGTGTAGCCTCATTTCAAAGTGATACCTAGGGCCAAAAAGGTGAATCGATCAACACATAATTACATAATCAGATAAAAAGTCGATATATGATTCAGTTGTATGTGAAAGTAATGAACCTGTTAGGGCTAAGACTGCATATTAATGTGTTGAAACTCTGCATAGATATATATTTGGTCAACCAAGAATAGTTTCTGTGGGGCGTTCTTGGTTGACCGGTACTGGAAATCGACCGATGCCTTTCGGCCTCGTGCAATAGAACATCGGTCGATTACCAGTACCTCGTGTCAAATATTCTGGACTATTGCACAGACACCCATGAAATATTTGTTTACTATTGTGTAGCAGTGTAATCTATACATTGTTTACTACAGGGTAGCAGTGTAATATATATATTGTTTACTACTGGGTAGCAGTGTAATCTGTTCATTGTTTACTACTTGGTAGCAGTGTAATCTGTTCATTGTTTACGACAGGGTACCAGTGTAATATATATACATTGTTTACTATTGGGTAGCAGTACTGTATCTATACATTATTTACTACTGGGTATCAGTGTAATATATTATTTGTTTAATACTTGGTAGCAGTGTAATCTATACATTGTTTATGACAGGGTACCAGTGTAATATATATACATTGTTTACTATTGGGTAGCAGTGTATCTATATATTGTTTACTACTGGCTACAGTATATATATACATTGTTTACTACAGGGTAGCAATGTAATCTATACATTGTTTACTACTGGCTACAGTATATACATTGGTTACTACGTATACTGGCTACAGTGTAATATATACATTGTTTACTACTGGCTACAGTGTAATATATACATTGTTTACTACAGGGTAGCAATGTAATCTATACATTTTTTACTACTGGCTATAGTATATAAATTGATTACTACTGGCTTCAGTGTAATATATACATTGTTTACTTCTGGCTTCAGTGTATATACATTGTTTACTACTGGCTACAATATATACATTGTTTACTACTGACTACAGTGTATATACATTGTTTACTACTGGCTACAGTGTAATATATACATTGTTTACTACTGGCTACAGTATATACATTGTTTACTACTGGCTACAGTGTATATACATTGTTTACTACTGGCTACAGTATATACATTGTTTACTACTGGCTACAGTATATACATTGTTTACTACTGGCTACAGTGTATATACATTGTTTACTACTGGCTACAGTGTATATACATTGTGTACTACTAGCTATAGTATATACATTGTTTACTACTGGCTACAGTGTATATACATTGTGTACTACTAGCTACAGTATATACATTGTTTACTACTGGCTACAGTATATACATTGTTTACTACTAGCTACAGTATATACATTGTGTACTACTGGCTACAGTATATACATTGTTTACTACTGGCTACAGTGTATATACATTGTGTACTACTAGCTATAGTATATACATTGTTTACTACTAGCTATAGTATATACATTGTGTACTACTAGCTATAGTATATACATTGTTTACTACTAGCTATAGTATATACATTGTGTACTACTAGCTATAGTATATACATTGTTTACTACTAGCTATAGTATATACATTGTGTACTACTAGCTATAGTATATACATTGTTTACTACTAGCTATAGTATATACATTGTTTACTACTAGCTATAGTATATACATTGTTTACTACTAGCTATAGTATATACATTGTTTACTACTGGCTACAGTGTATATACATTGTGTACTACTAGCTACAGTATATACATTGTTTACTACTGGCTACAGTATATACATTGTTTACTACTAGCTACAGTATATACATTGTGTACTACTGGCTACAGTATATACATTGTTTACTACTGGCTACAGTGTATATACATTGTGTACTACTAGCTATAGTATATACATTGTTTACTACTAGCTATAGTATATACATTGTGTACTACTAGCTATAGTATATACATTGTTTACTACTAGCTATAGTATATACATTGTGTACTACTAGCTATAGTATATACATTGTTTACTACTAGCTATAGTATATACATTGTGTACTACTAGCTATAGTATATACATTGTTTACTACTAGCTACAGTATATACATTGTGTACTACTAGCTATAGTATATACATTGTTTACTACTGGCTACAGTGTATATACATTGTGTACTACTAGCTACAGTATATACATTGTGTACTACTAGCTATAGTATATACATTGTTTACTACTGGCTACAGTGTATATACATTGTGTACTACTAGCTACAGTATATACATTGTTTACTACTGGCTACAGTATATACATTGTGTACTACTAGCTATAGTATATACATTGTTTACTACTAGCTACAGTATATACATTGTTTACTACTAGCTATAGTATATACATTGTTTACTACTAGCTACAGTATATACATTGTGTACTACTAGCTATAGTATATACATTGTTTACTACTGGCTACAGTATATACATTGTTTACTACTAGCTATAGTATATACATTGTTTACGACTGGGTAGCAGTGTATATACATTGTTTACTACTGGCTACAGTATATACATTGTTTACTACTGGCTACAGTATATACATTGTTTACTACTGGCTACAGTGTATATACATTGTTTACTACTGGCTACAGTATATACATTGTTTACTACTGGCTACAGTGTATATACATTGTTTTCGACTGACTAGCAGTGTATATACATTGTTTACTACTGGCTACAGTGTATATACATTGTTTACTACTGGCAACAGTGTATATACATTGTTTACTACTGGCTACAGTATATACATTGTTTACTACTAGCTATAGTATATACATTGTTTACTACTAGCTACAGTGTATATACATTGTGTACTACTAGCTATAGTATATACATTGTTTACTACTGACTACAGTATATACATTGTTTACGACTGGGTAGCAGTGTATATACATTGTTTACTACTGGCTACAGTATATACATTGTTTACGACTGGGTAGCAGTGTATATACATTGTTTACTACTGGCTACAGTGTATATACATTGTGTACTACTAGCTACAGTATATACATTGTTTACTACTGGCTACAGTATATACATTGTTTACTACTGGCTACAGTATATACATTGTTTACTACTGGCTACAGTGTATATACATTGTTTACTACTGGCTACAGTATATACATTGTTTACTACTAGCTATAGTATATACATTGTTTACTACTAGCTACAGTATATACATTGTGTACTACTAGCTATAGTATATACATTGTTTACTACTGGCTACAGTATATACATTGTTTACTACTAGCTATAGTATATACATTGTTTACGACTGGGTAGCAGTGTATATACATTGTTTACTACTGGCTACAGTATATACATTGTTTACTACTGGCTACAGTATATACATTGTTTACTACTGGCTACAGTGTATATACATTGTTTACTACTGGCTACAGTATATACATTGTTTACTACTGGCTACAGTGTATATACATTGTTTTCGACTGACTAGCAGTGTATATACATTGTTTACTACTGGCTACAGTGTATATACATTGTTTACTACTGGCTACAGTGTATATACATTGTTTACTACTGGCTACAGTGTAATATATACATTGTTTACTACTGGCTACAGTATATACATTGTTTACTACTGGCTACAGTGTAATATATACATTGTTAACTACAGGGTAGCAGTGGTATCTATACATTGTTTACTACTGGCTACAGTGTATATACATTGTTTACTACTTGGTAGCAGTGTAATCTATACATTGTTTACTACTGGCTACAGTGTATATACATTGTGTACTACTAGCTATAGTATATACATTGTTTACTACTGGCTACAGTATATACATTGTTTACGACTGGGTAGCAGTGTATATACATTGTTTACTACAGGCTACAGTATATACATTGTTTACGACTGGGTAGCAGTGTATATACATTGTTTACTACTGGCTACAGTATATACATTGTTTACTACTGGCTACAGTGTATATACATTGTTTTCGACTGACTAGCAGTGTATATACATTGTTTACTACTGGCTACAGTGTATATACATTGTTTACTACTGGCTACAGTGTATATACATTGTTTACTACTGGCTACAGTGTAATATATACATTGTTTACTACTGGCTACAGTATATACATTGTTTACTACTGGCTACAGTGTAATATATACATTGTTAACTACAGGGTAGCAGTGGTATCTATACATTGTTTACTACTGGCTACAGTGTATATACATTGTTTACTACTTGGTAGCAGTGTAATCTATACATTGTTTACTACTGGCTACAGTGTATATACATTGTGTACTACTAGCTATAGTATATACATTGTTTACTACTGGCTACAGTATATACATTGTTTACGACTGGGTAGCAGTGTATATACATTGTTTACTACAGGCTACAGTATATACATTGTTTACGACTGGGTAGCAGTGTATATACATTGTTTACTACTGGCTACAGTATATACATTGTTTACTACTGGCTACAGTATATACATTGTTTACTACTGGCTACAGTGTATATACATTGTTTTCGACTGGCTAGCAGTGTATATACATTGTTTACTACTGGCTACAGTATATACATTGTTTACTACTGGCTACAGTATATACATTGTGTACTACTAGCTATAGTATATACATTGTTTACTACTGGCTACAGTATATACATTGTTTACGACTGGGTAGCAGTGTATATACATTGTTTACTACTGGCTACAGTGTATATACATTGTTTACTACTGGCTACAGTATATACATTGTTTACGACTGGGTAGCAGTGTATATACATTGTTTACTACTGGCTACAGTATATACATTGTTTACTACTGGCTACAGTGTATATACATTGTTTACTACTGGCTACAGTATATACATTGTTTACTACTGGCTACAGTATATACATTGTTTACTACTGGCTACAGTGTATATACATTGTTTACTACTGGCTAGCAGTGTATATACATTGTTTACTACTGGCGACAGTGTATATACATTGTTTTCGACTGGCTAGCAGTGTATATACATTGTTTACTACTGGCTACTGTATTCACATTGTTTACTACTTGGTAGCAGTACAATCTGTACATTGTTTACTACTTGGTAGCAGTGTAATTTGTACATTGTTTACTATTGTGTAGCAGTGCCTGTAGAGTGGTGATCTGCATCCCTGCTGCTGATGCTACTGGCCCTGCACTTCAGCTATGTATAGAGAGAAGTAGGCCACTATTGTTGAGGCACACACAGATGTGTGTATCCCACAGGAAACACATAATTACACTGCAAATGGCAGTGGGTGTTCATAAGGTAGGATTTCTTTATTCTGTGTTGGGACATACTAAACTCATGGAGCATCCATTGGACAACTGATCTCCTTAGGATGACCAGGATCTATTTTGGTTAAATATTCAGAAAGCTCTCAAGTTTCACATAAAGGTAAGATGACAGTTACTTGATAAGTATATGAAAAACTTGATTGTTATACATGTTTACTTCAGTCTGTCTAGGGGTGGCTCAAAGCAGAACATCCACCCAGCTGGTGTGGTCATAGGATTTAAGGTGTTGGGAAGGATGTGGTGGAGATCATTATGTTAGTCCTGGTCAGAATCCTCATCCTGTTACTACGTCTTGTCACTATGCCTTGGGTGTACTTCCTGTACTTACATATTGTCCTCCTGATAACTAGGTCAGATCAGCATGCTTCTTATTGGTGATGTGTACTTGTTGCTACCACTTTTTTTATTAAAAGTAAAAGATCTTCAACTGATGAATAGACGGAGGCTTGTTTAGACTTTAGTCAGTGTTAATAATACAGTGTGTGTGTGGGAGGGGGGGGGGGGGGCTTTGGTCTGGTCAGTGATAATGATACAGTGGGAGGGGAGTAAAGGCTTTGGTCTGGTCAGCAGTGATAATGAGATACAGTGTGTGTGTGTGTGGGGGGGGGGGGGGGTGTAAGGCTTTTGTCTGGTCAGTGATAATGATACAATGAGGAGGGGGAAGGGGGATGTTCAAGGCTAATTGGTCAGCAGGATATTTATGCTGGGGAAATTGTTTGAAACTTTGGTCAGTGGTAATATTTAATACTGAGGTAAATAGTAATTATGATTGCTTGAAACTTCATTTGTCAATGGTATTGATTGAGTTCATAGTGTATTCAATTCCATTACATTGCTTGTTCATTGCTTGCCATATAATATATACCCTGCCAGGTCATAGCTGTATAATATATACCCTGCCAGACCATAACTGTAGAATATATATCCTGCCAGGCCATAACTGTAGAGTATATATACCCTGCCAGGTCATAGCTGTATAATATATACCCTGCCTGGTCATAGCTGTATAATATATACCCTGCCAGGTCATAGCTGTATAATATATATCCTGCCAGGCCATAACTGTAGAATATATACCCTAGCAGGCCATAACTGTAGAATATATAACCTGCCAGGCCATAGCTGTATAATGTATACCCTGCCAGGCCATAACTGTATAATATATACCCTGCCAGGCCATAGCTGTATAATATATACCCTGCCAGTCCATAGCTGTATAATATATACCCTGCCAGTCCATAGCTGTATAATATATAACCTGCCAGGCCATAGCTGTATAATACATACCCTGTCAAGCCATAGCTGTATAATATATACCCTGCCCGGCCATAGCTGTATAATATATACCCTGCCTGGCCATAGCTGTATAATATATACCCTGCCCGGCTATTGCTGTATAATATATACCCTGCCCGGCCATAGCTGTATAATATATACCTTGCCTGGCCATAGCTGTATAATATATACCCTGCCCGGCTATAGCTGTATAATATATATACCTTGCCCGGCCATAGCTGTATAATATATACCCTGCCCGGCCCTAGCCTTATGATATATACCCTGCCCGGCCATAGCCTTATAATATATACCCTGCCGGGCCATAGTCGTATATAACCTTTATTATGACACTCTGACCTATCATTGTGTCAAATCATTCACCTTTTATCACATAATTAACTCATTCCAACATTTGAATTTGAATAATGGTGAATATGTTCATTTGGATTAAACTGCATTCAAATGCTACAATTATAGATGATAGTCCTTGGTTATTGATCTCCCAATTTTAGAGTCCTTGGTTATTTATCTCCCTGTTTTAGAGTCCTTGGTTATTTATCTCCTAGTTTTAGAGTCCTTGGTTATTTATCTCCCAGTTTTAGAGTCCTTGGTTATTTATCTCCCAGTTTTAGTGTCCTTGGTTATTTATCCTCCCAGTTTTAGAGTCCTTGGTTATTTATCTCCCAGTTTTAGAGTCCTTGGTTATTTATCCTCCCAGTTTTATAGTCCTTGGTTATTTATCTCCCTGTTTTAGAGTCCTTGGTTATTTATCTCCCAGTTGTAGAGTCCTTGGTTATTTATCTCCCTGTTTTAGAGCCCTTGGTTATTTATCTTCCTGTTTTAGAGTCCTTGGTTATTTATCCTCCCAGTTTTAGAGTCCTTGGTTATTTATCTCCCAGTTTTAGAGTCCTTGGTTATTTATCCTCGCAGTTTTATAGTCCTTGGTTATTTATCTCCAAGTTTTAGAGCCCTTGGTTATTTATCTCCCTGTTTTAGAGTCCTTGGTTATTTATCTCCCTGTTTTAGAGTCCTTGGTTATTTATCTCCCAGTTGTAGAGTCCTTGGTTATTTATCTCCCAGTTTTAGAGCCCTTGGTTATTTATCTCCCTGTTTTAGAGTCCTTGGTTATTTATCTCCTAGTTTTAGAGTCCTTGGTTATTTATTTCCCAGTTTTAGAGTCCTTGGTTATTTATCTCCCTGTTTTAGAGTCCTTGGTTATTTATCTCCCTGTTTTAGAGTCTTTGGTTATTTATCTCCCAGTTTTAGAGTCCTTGGTTGATTATCCTCACTGTTTTAGAGTCCTTGGTTATTTATCTCCCTGTTTTAGAGTCCTTGGTTATTTATCTCCCAGTTTTAGAGTCCTTGGTTATTTATCTCCCTGTTTTAGAGTCCTTGGTTATTTATCTCCCAGTTTTAGAGTCTTTGGTTATTTATCTCCCTGTTTTAGAGTCCTTGGTTGATTATCCTCACTGTTTTAGAGTCCTTGGTTATTTATCTCCCTGTTTTAGAGTCCTTGGTTATTTATCTCCCTGTTTTAGAGTCCTTGGTTATTTATCTCCCAGTTGTAGAGTCCTTGGTTATTTATCTCCCAGTTTTAGAGCCCTTGGTTATTTATCTCCCTGTTTTAGAGTCCTTGGTTATTTATCCTCCCAGTTTTAGAGTCCTTGGTTATTTATCTCCCAGTTTTAGAGTCCTTGGTTATTTATCCTCGTAGTTTTATAGTCCTTGGTTATTTATCTCCAAGTTTTAGAGCCCTTGGTTATTTATCTCCCTGTTTTAGAGTCCTTGGTTATTTATCTCCCTGTTTTAGAGTCCTTGGTTATTTATCTCCCAGTTGTAGAGTCCTTGGTTAATTATCTCCCAGTTTTAGAGCCCTTGGTTATTAGCTCACCTGGACCGAAATCGCTACTTGTAAAAAAGTCCTGATTGGATTTTATCCAAATTTGGTCAGAAACATCCTTGGGCGAAGGGGAAGAGATTTTGCATAAATGGTGACTCTGACCCCTAAAGGCCCAGAGGCACGGGGCCCAATAGCGGAAATAGAGGTAATTCCTTTAAATCTCTTCATGTCATAAAGTTATGAATGGATTTTGACCAAATTTAGTCAGAAACGTCCTTGGGGGAAGGGGAACAGATTTTGCAATAAATTGTGACTCTGACCCCTAAGAGGCCAGAGGGGTGGGGCCCATTAGGGGAAAAAGAGGTAATTCCTTTAAATCTCTTCTTGTCATAAAGTTATGAATGGATTTTGACCAAATTTAGTCAGAAACATCCTTGGGGGAAGGGGAACAGATTTTGCATAAATGGTGACTGACCCCTAAAGGCCCAGAGGCACGGGGCCCAATAGCGGAAATAGAGGTAATTCCTTTAAATCTCTTGTCATAAAGTTATGAATGGATTTTGACCAAATTTGGTCAGAAACATCCTTGGGGGAAGGGGAACAGATTTTGCAATAAATTGTGACTCTGACCCCTAAGAGGCCAGAGGGGCGGGGCCCATTAGGGGAAAAAGAGGTAATTCCTTTAAATCTCTTCTTGTCATAAAGTTATGATTGGATTTTGACCAAATTTAGTCAGAAACATCCATGGGGGAAGGGGAACAGATTGTGCATAAATGGTGACTCTGACCCATAAGGGCCCCGGCACGGGGCCCAATAGCGGAAATAGAGGTAATTCCTTTAAATCTCTTCTTGTCATAAAGTTATGAATAGATTTGTCCAAATTTGGTCAGAAACATCTTTGGGAGAAGGGGAACAGATTTTGCATAAATGATGACCTTGACACCCAAGGGGCCAGAGGGGAGGGGCCCCAATAGGGAAAATCGAGAAAATTCCTTTAAATCTCTTCCTGTAATAAAGTTACGATTGGATTTTGACCAAATTTGGTCAGAAACATCCTTGAGGGAAGAGGAACAGATTTTGCATAAATGGTGACTTGGACCCCAAAGGGGCTAGAGGGGTAGGGCCCAATAGGGAAAATAGAGGTTATTCCTTTAAATCTTGTTAAATTTTGTTTATCCTCTCAGTTTTAGAGTCCTTGATTTTTTATCCTCCCAGTTTTAGAGTCCTTGGTTATTTATCCACCCAGTTTTAGAGACAGTTTGATTGATGAAGCAATGTTGATCTGGGGCTTCTGTGGCATATCCCAATAAGATTGATCACTTAGGCTACCCTATCCTCCAGTCACTTAGGCTACCCTATCCTCCAGTCACTTAGGCTACCCTATCCTCTAGTCACTTAGGCTACCCTATCCTCTAGTCACTTAGGCTACCCTATCCTGTTGTCACGTAGGCTACCCTATCCTCTAGTCACTTAGGCTACCCTATCATCCAGTCACTTAGGCTACCCTATCCTCTAGTCATTTAGGCTACCCTATCCTCTAGTCACTTAGGCTACCCTATCCTCTAATCACTTAGGCTACCCTATCCTCCAGTCACTTAGGCTACCCTATCCTCTAGTCACTTAGGCTACCCTATCCTCTAGTCACTTAGGCTACCCTATCCTCTAGTCACTTAGGCTACCCTATCCTCTAGTCACTTAGGCTACCCTATCCTCCAGTCACTTAGGCTACCCTATCCTCTAGTCACTTAGGCTACCCTATCCTCTAGTCACTTAGGCTACCCTATCCTCTAGTCACTTAGGCTACCCTATCCTCTTGTCACTTAGGCTACTCAATCCTCTAGTCACTTAGGCTACCCTATCCTCTAGTGACTTAGGCTACCCTATACTCTAGTGACTTAGGCTACCCTATCCTCTAGTCACTTAGGCTACCCTATCCTCCAGTCACTTAGGCTGCCCTATCCTCCAGTCACTTAGGCTACCCTATCCTCTAGTCACTTAGGCTACCCTATCCTCTAGTCACTTAGGCTACCCTATCCTCCAGTCACTTAGGCTGCCCTATCCTCTAGTCACTTAGGCTGCCCTATCCTCTAGTCACTTAGGCTACCCTATCCTGTTGTCACTTAGGCTACCCTATCCTCCAGTCACTTAGGCTACCCTATCCTCTAGTCACTTAGGCTACCCTATCCTCTAGTCACTTAGGCTACCCTATCCTCCAGTCACTTAGGCTACCCTATCCTGTTGTTTCACTCCCAATAATCCATCAGGGCAGTGAAGTTTTAAATGTAGGTCCATACCACAACACCAAACAAAACATTGTAATAAAAATAAAAACAAAGCAATCTATCAGTAATTGGGGTTTACATGTAGCGAGTTCACTTAATAGAATGTGTATTTATAAATATAGCGCTCAACAGCCAGTCACATCAGATGTAAACTTGAATCATTAAATACACTATATAAACCCATTATTTCCACTCTCTCTTACATTTGAGGGTAGTTTGTACCTTCATTATAATGTTTTATTTAACCTTGTAAGTTGAGGGTACAAGTACAATTTTGGGGGTTAAAACTCTTTAAGGGATTTTCTGGAAATGCTTTTGGATACTAATCAATTGCTAATACAAAAAGGATATTTGCTGATCCAAGCTTACCTGTTGATGTAGGTAAGGAAGATATCAGATGATCCAAGTTTATATCTGTTGATGTAGGTAAGGAGGATATCGGCTGATCCAAGCTTACCTGTTGATGAAGGTCATGAGGATATCGGCCGATCCAAGTTTACCTGTTGATGTAGGTAAAGAGGATATCAGCTGATCCAAGCTTACCTGTTGATGTAGGTCAGGTGGATATCGGCTGACCCAATCGTCCCTGTTGATGTAGGTCTGGTGGATATCGGCCGATCCAAGCTTACCTGTTGATGTAGGTAAGGGGGATATCAGCTGATCCAAGCTTATACCTGTTGATGTAGGTCAGGAAGATATCGGCCGATCCAAGCTTACCTGTTGATGTAGGTAAGGAGGATATCAGACGATCCAAGCTTACCTGTTGATGTAGGTGAGGTGGATATTGGCTGATTCAAGCTTACCTGTTGATGTAGGTGAGGGGGATATCAGACGATCCAAGCTTACCTGTTGATGTAGGTAAGGAAGATATCAGACGATCCAAGCTTACCTGTTGATGTAGGTCAGGAGGATATCGGCCGATCCAAGCTTACCTGTTGATGTAGGTAAGGAGGATATCAGACGATCCAAGCTTATACCTGTTGATGTAGGTAAGGAAGATATCGGCTGACCCAATCGTCCCTGTTGATGTAGGTTAGGTGGATATCGGCCGATCCAAGCTTACCTGTTGATGTAGGTAAGGGGGATATCAGCTGATCCAAGCTTATACCTGTTGATGTAGGTCAGGAAGATATCGGCCGATCCAAGCTTACCTGTTGATGTAGGTAAAGAGGATATCAGACGATCCAAGCTTACCTGTTGATGTAGGTGAGGTGGATATTGGCTGATTCAAGCTTACCTGTTGATGTAGGTGAGGGGGATATCAGACGATCCAAGCTTACCTGTTGATGTAGGTAAGGAAGATATCAGACGATCCAAGCTTACCTGTTGATGTAGGTCAGGAGGATATCAGACGATCCAAGCTTATACCTGTTGATGTAGGTAAGGAAGATATCGGCTGATCCAAGCTTACCTGTTGATGTAGGTAAGGAAGATATCAGACGATCCAAGCTTACCTGTTGATGCTTATCGCGGGCATATGCTGTCGGCCTTTGCTGATGATGAGGAGAGGGATGTTCCTCCCGAATACTTCTTTAAATCAGACTTTTGAATGGTTTCATATTGTTTCCATATTTCTTCGGAAACTTCCCTGTAGAAAACAACAAGAACATCTAAACATGTATCCTTCTGGACTCAATTTGGCGATATTAGCAGGTCATGATAGTGTTATTTTAACCATTTGTTCTGGGAATATAATGGCTGATGACGGTCAAATTCGACTCCTGCATACAGACAGCATTGGCGGAAGTGGCAGTATAATAAGGAGTAAAATTGTCATACTACGGAGCTGTATCTATCTACCCCTGTTTTATCATTTCTACCTATAAATAACTGTTACCATTGATCATCTTCTGAATAATACATGTGGTTTTGTGCTAGCCAGACTCTGCCTGACTCCCTTCACACTCTGTGTCTGCCCTGGCCTTCTGTAGCCTACCCCAGTCTGGGGTTCATTATTACTGTCAGTTGTCTGTAAGGTTCAATTGAATAGTGAGAGCTAGTATGTTATAAACAATAGTTGTGTCTGTGTGTGCTTGGTCAGGGAACTTATGGCAAGTCTGCAGTTCTTAATATGACAATGGTTTCAAAACATAGCTTTGCAGGGGCAAAGAAGACTGCAATTATGAATATCACAACATGGACTTATTGTGCAGCCAGTATGCATCCAAGCCATGAGTCTAGTAGTTAAGTGTATAGCACCAGGACACTGTTACCAGTAAACAGTTGCAGGTATATAACAATGGGGAATCCAAGCTTTAGTGCAATACAGGTAGGTAGCTGATTAATTAATTCTGGTGTCCTCAACAGCCTGTCCCAGTGTAAGAAGGAACCACAGATTTTACTTATGTACTTGGCACACATGAATCGTGTGGTGATCTTGTATGCAGTGAGCTATACAGCTGGCTAATTTCTTTCTCCAAAACCTGTAGGGGGCCATCTTTGCTGATTACATGGAAACAACATCAGTATTTACCTACCCAGTAGAACTATCATTGATAAGAGTCTACCCCCCCCCCCCCCAATCAGCTGTTAACTTCTTCATCTTTGACTCCCCATCAATCACCTGGCTATAATGATGAATCTAGCTTGCTTCTGTTACTTGTATATGGTTGGTTTGTTTTCCCTGCGATATTTATAGTAATGTATGTGCTACCAAACATTTGTTTTTATGTTAAATTTAACACATATGAAATTAAAACATTATGTACAAGTGATTCCTTATGGTTCCTTGACAAAGAGGTGGACCCTGATGGACCCTGGATCATACAGTGGGATTCCTGTTGGATCTTTGATCATACAGTGGGATTCCTGATGGATCCTGGATCATACAGGGGGATTCCTGATGGACCCTGGATCATACAGGGGGATTCCTGATGGACCCTGGATCATACAGGGGGATTCCTGATGGACCCTGGATCATACAGGGGGATTCCTGATGGACCCTGGATCATACAGGGGGATTCCTGATGGACCCTGGATCATACAGGGGGATTCCTGATGGACCCTGGATCATACAGGGGGATTCCTGATGGACCCTGGATCATACAAAGGGATTCCTGATGGACCCTGGATCATACAGGGGGATTCCTGATGGATCTTGGATCATACAAAGGGATTGCTGATGGATCCTGGGTCATACAGGGGATTCCTGATGGACCCTGGATCATACAGGGGGATTCCTGATGGATCTTGGATCATACAGGGGGATTCCTGATGGACCCTGGATCATACAGGGGGATTCCTGATGGACCCTGGATCATACAGGGGGATTCCTGATGGACCCTGGATCATACAGGGGATTCCTGATGGACCCTGGATCATACAGGGGGATTCCTGATGGACCCTGGATCATACAGGGGGATTCCTGATGGATCTTGGATCATACAGGGGGATTCCTGATGGACCCTGGATCATACAGGGGGATTCCTGATGGATCCTGGATCATACAGGGGGATTCCTGATGGACCCTGGATCATACAGGGGGATTCCTGATGGACCCTGGATCATACAGGGGGATTCCTGATGGACCCTGGATCATACAGGGGGATTCCTGATGGATCTTGGATCATACAGGGGGATTCCTGATGGATCTTGGATCATACAGGGGGATTCCTGATGGACCCTGGATCATACAGGGGGATTCCTGATGGATCTTGGATCATACAGGGGAATTCCTGATGGACCCTGGATCATACAGGGGGATTCCTGATGGATCTTGGATCATACAGGTGGATTCTTGATGGATCTTGGATCATACAAAGGGATTGCTGATGGATCTTGGATCATACAGGGGGATTGCTGATGGATCTTGGATCATACAGGGGGATTCCTGATGGATCTTGGATCATACAGAGGGATTCCTGATGGACCCTGGAACATACAGTGGGATTCCTGATGGATCTTGGATCATACAGGGGGATTCCTGATGGACTCATGATGGACCTTGATCATACACAGGGATTGCTGGTGGATCTTGATCATACACAGGGATTGCTGGTGGACCTTGATCATACACAGTGATTGCTGGTGGACCTTGATCATACAGGGGGGTTGCTGGTGGATCTTGATCATACAGGTGGATTGCTGGTGGACCTTGATCATACAGGTGGATTGCTGGTGGACCTTGATCATACACAGGGATTGCTGGTGGACCTTGATCATACAAGTGGATTGCTGGTGGACCTTGATCATACAGGTGGATTGCTGGTGGATCCTTGATGTGCAGGTGGATGTTCTGTTTGTGGTACAGGGGATTTCTGATGAACCCTTGTATGTGAGATAGCTGGTTGACGGGAAGAGTGACCCAACTGGCCATGGCAGTACCCGATACAGACACCACTGGGTCAGCCTGACACAGATTTATCACATCCCCTGCTAAAGACAGACAGGTGATGCTCTGTGTCATTACTGGGCACTGGACAGACAACTTGATTTTGAGGGCTTTATGTCTGTCCATTGCCTTACCTTTCAGTGGACGATTTATAATGTCCAACTTTACCTGTTTCAATGGTAACATGATTACCAGAGACTGGCAGGTGCCTTAGGAATGATATAAGTAGGAAATGTAGATACATTCTTTAATTTTAGTTCTTACTAATTGAATATGTTAAAATCATCTATTTTGTCTTTTCTCATATAAGATATAAGCTTAATTATTTTTCATGTCATTTCTGTGATATGGTCTTTTTAGTCCCCCACCGGAATCCGGGGGGGACTATAGGTTTGCGTTGTGTCCGTCCGTCTGTCCGTCCGTCCTTCCGCACACTATTTGTCCGGGCTCTATCTCCCATACTATAAGACACTGGAACTTCATACTAAGTGTGTGGGTTCCCTGTGGGAAGGCGGTGTGTCGCATACAAAAACCGGGTCACTGTGACCTATATTTTGACCTCTGACCTACATTAAAGAAAAAGCTTGTCCGGGCTCTATCTCCTACACTATAAAGCACTAGAACTTAATACTTAGTAGTATTGTTCTCTGTGGGAAGGCAGTGTGTCGCGTACAAAAACCGGGTCAATGTGACCTATATTTTGCTATTTTTTGACCTCTGACCTACATTAAAGTAAAAGTTTGTCCGGGCTCTATCTCCTACACTATAAAGGACTAGAACTTAATACTTGGTAGTATGGTTCCCCGTGGGAAGGCGGTGTGTCGCGTACCAAAACCGGGTCACTGTGACCTTTATTTTGCTGTATTTTGACCTCTGACCTACATTAAAGTAAAAGTTTGTCCGGGCTCTATCTCCTACACTATAAAGGACTAGAACTTAATACTTGGTAGTATGGTTCCTTGTGGGAAGGCGGTGTGTCGCGTACAAAAACCGGGTCACTGTGACCTATATTTTGACCTCTGACCTACATTAAAGAAAAAGCTTGTCCGGGCTCTATCTCCTACACTATAAAGCACTAGAACTTAATACTTGGTAGTATGGTTCCCCGTGGGAAGGCTGTGTGTCGCCTACCAAAACCGGGTCACTGTGACCTATATTTTGACCTCTGACCTACATTAAAGAAAAAAAAATTTGTCCAGGTTCTATCTCCTACACTATTAAGGATTAGAACTTTATACTTGGTAGTATAGTTCCCTGTGGGAAGGCGGTGTGTCGGGTACCAAAACTGGGTCACTGTGACCTTTATTTTGCTATATTTTGACCTCTGACCTAAATATAAGTAAAAGTTTGTCCGGGCTCTATCTCCTACACTATAAAGGACTAGAACTTAATACTTGGTAGTATGGTTCCTTGTGGGAAGGCGGTGTGTCGGGTACCAAAACCGGGTCACTGTGACCTTTATTTTGCTATATTTTGACCTCTGACCTACATTAAAGTAAAAGTTTGTCCGGGCTCTATCTCCTACACTATAAAGGACTAGAACTTAATACTTGGTAGTATGGTTCCCCGTGGGAAGGCGGTGTGTCGCGTACCAAAACCGGGTCACTGTGACCTTTATTTTGCTGTATTTTGACCTCTGACCTACATTAAAGTAAAAGTTTGTCCGGGCTCTATCTCCTACACTATAAAGGACTAGAACTTAATACTTGGTAGTATGGTTCCTTGTGGGAAGGCGGTGTGTCGCGTACAAAAACCGGGTCACTGTGACCTATATTTTGACCTCTGACCTACATTAAAGAAAAAGCTTGTCCGGGCTCTATCTCCTACACTATAAAGCACTAGAACTTAATACTTGGTAGTATGGTTCCCCGTGGGAAGGCTGTGTGTCGCCTACCAAAACCGGGTCACTGTGACCTATATTTTGACCTCTGACCTACATTAAAGAAAAAAAAATTTGTCCAGGTTCTATCTCCTACACTATTAAGGATTAGAACTTTATACTTGGTAGTATAGTTCCCTGTGGGAAGGTGGTGTGTCGGGTACCAAAACTGGGTCACTGTGACCTTTATTTTGCTATATTTTGACCTCTGACCTAAATATAAGTAAAAGTTTGTCCGGGCTCTATCTCCTACACTATAAAGGACTAGAACTTAATACTTGGTAGTATGGTTCCTTGTGGGAAGGCGGTGTGTCGGGTACCAAAACCGGGTCACTGTGACCTTTATTTTGCTATATTTTGACCTCTGACCTACATTAAAGTAAAAGTTTGTCCGGGCTCTATCTCCTACACTATAAAGGACTAGAACTTAATACTTGGTAGTATGGTTCCCCGTGGGAAGGCGGTGTGTCGCGTACCAAAACCGGGTCACTGTGACCTATATTTTGACCTCTGACCTACATTAAAGAAAGAAAAATTTGTCCAGGTTCTATCTCCTACACTATTAAGGATTAGAACTTTATACTTGGTAGTATAGTTCTCGAGATAACAACCCGGTGGGGGACTGTAATTCGTTGAATTATCTTGTTAAAAATGTCTTGTCCAGACTGTTTGAAGATGAATAAAAAAAATCCTACAAAAGATGATAATTTGCAAGATATGTATGTATGACATTACAACCTCTTCTTAGATGGACAGGTGGCTTAAGTCAACACTATCTACATTGTGTTTACAACATGACTAGACAATGAGATATCATAGGCTTTCATCACAGCCATTGTTGTTATAGTGTTTAACTAAGGTGAGAGATAATCGTTAACGAGGCAGGGTCACTGACACACCTGTATAACAAGGTGAAACCAGCTCTTCTTTATCTTTCACAGTCAAGGTATTGAAGCCCTTTTATCATTCCAGTGATATTGAATTCCTATTTCTGATCAGGAACTCTTTATGCGGCATTGTTCACATAACTGTCATTCTGTTGTGCCCTACAGTATGGTATGTAGGATAGATAATGTTGTTGTTTATATATAATTAACACCTTGTGTATAATGCAGAGGCCATGTACTTCAGTAATAATTCTTTGGAGTCATTACACAAATGTTTACCTTTGGCATTCTTTAACACGTTCAAGTATTATGTCTTCATACCATTGATGAAGTTATATCAACTGATTATGCTGGGTCACTGATCGAGGAATGTCGTCTTATTGCATTTACTATAGGCAGACCTGAGGGATTTATTTACATACACTGTATAAATTGCTTCCAAAAATGTATGTGAAGTTCATGATTTTATGAAACTTTAGAATACAGTAATGATACCCAATAGATCACAGTAGTGTTTTAATTGACTTAAATTACCATCTCCTCTACAACTTTATTGTTATCATCACCAGTGGATGGGGATAAGGCTATAACAGAAGTTTACATATCCAATGGACGTGCATGTTGTGATATGAGCTGAGCTCCCTGTAATTCCCAGATCAGTGAATCTGGACAGTCAGATGTATATTATATAGGATCTAGTATGGGTTTCCATAAGAGATTTATGAGGGATATTGTCTGACATTGATGAAGGACCTCTGTTGATATGGACTGTAGGTCAGTGGAGTATGTACAGACTCCCCCCCCCCTCCCAGACCAGTATTGGGTGGACAGCCCCCCTCCCAGACCAGTATTGGGTGGACAGCCCCCCTCCCAGACTAGTATTAGGTGGACAGCCCCCCTCCCATACCAGTATTAGGTGGACAGCCCCCCTCCCACACCAGTATTGGGTGGACAGCCCCCCTCCCAGACCAGTATTAGGTGGACAGCCCCCCTCCCAGACCAGTATTGGGTGGACAGCCCCCCTCCCAGACCAGTATTAGGTGGACAGCCCCCCTCCCAGACCAGTATTAGGTGGCCAGCCCCCCTCCCAGACCAGTATTATCTGGACAGCCCCCCTCCCAGACCAGTATTAGGTGAGCAACTGATAAGGTGGACAGAGCCCCCCTCCCAGACCAATAGTGGAGGGGGATGTTTCCTAGATAGCCTATGGTAGAGGTATCAGCACAGTGTTTACTTGCACTAGACCTCCAATGTCAAGTTTACTTATCTTCCATTGCCTGTCAGCTAATGTCGCACAGATTGAGACACAGTGTCATAAGGACGTTTTTTTGTCTGCCCAAAAGTATAACAGCAATTGTAATATTGGGGAAGGGGTGTTGTATGGGTAAATAGGTAAGGAGGGTGAAGTTACATTGAAAGTTATGGTCTTGAAATGGAAGGACATACGTGTATATAATATACTTCAGTCTTTTTGGGAGGTAATATTGTGTGTATAAATTTGGTGGGGAGGTGTTAAATTGTGTATTTCGTAAACTGTTGTCCTTAAACTTGTGGGGATGGGATATGTATAGGATCGTTTATGTATGAAATTTGGAGGAGCTAAAGGCTGTGTATGTATGAGGTCACTATTGGACATTAGAGATTAACTCATTCTATACTTTTTACACTGCAACTGTAACAGTATTCACATAATTTGAAGTTTGAGTGTAGCTGATGCCTATTTTGAGTGGCTGTAGCTCTGATCCTTGAGTGTGTTATGGTCTAAAAGCATACACCAGGTTCTATTACCAGTGATAAAACACCCATCAGAGTTGTTCTGCTGTAATTATATAGGTTTGTCAGCTCACAGATGTGCTGGGTAGATTTCAGAACTAAAACGGTAATTTACTTTTAATTTCACCCAATTGTGGGTCATTCCAAATGTCTCTACTAACACCAGCTATCATATTCATACCATAGCACTTAAAATATGATTAGTATTTAACGTGAAGTGCTGACAGTTTTGCTTCTGATAATGTGAAAGCTGTTTGATGAAATTTGATGAAATTTGTTTAAGTAGGACTTTAAATGGATGTGTACTTTGGAGTGCTGTGATACGAACATGTTTAATGGTGCTGAATACAAGTAACCTAATTCTCACACCTTGCTACGGTAAATGTTTTTTTAGCTTAAAAAAGGTGAATTAACACGAAAATGAAATATCAGGTGCTGTTACTGGGGGATATATAAATTATATGGTCAATGTAGTTGGAGAAGTGATATTGTCTAATACTGAGTTGTTTTAGAGAAAATTTCACTTAAAATTTTCAATAAAGCAGGGATGGATATCCCTCGACTTTCATTTTGATTTCTTCCTTCCTTCAATTAATCCTGAATGACAATGTTCTTTGATAATTTGTTCACATTTGAAGAACGTTTACCTGTGTATAATGATGTGTGTATATAGGATGGTCAGATTATAACTGTATCAGAATGTCAGTGCACTGTAGTCTTACCTGTGTTATATACACCTGTTAGTCTGCGTATCAGCTGTAATTGGACAAGTCAATTACACATGTCTCTAGAGTATATTGTACTACACGAAATGTGATTTGTCTGAACTCGGAAGTACAGGTGTTTCTGGAGTAAATTATAGTGTTGGACATTGGTATATTATAAAATCTAGGATTGCTACATGTGGAGGATGTGTGTGAAGGTTGGGCGAGTCTGTGACATTGACCCCCAGGCCTGTAGTACTAAGTGATCACAGCTCTGTCAATGTTGGATGCTAATACAGGACACTTGGAATACCTATATGAATTGTCTCTGTTTCCTATTATGAGTATGGGTTAAATTGTTGAACTGGACCCGTGCCAGAACTGAAAGGAAGTATGGCTGAGGTTGAATCTGACAACTGCTATACGAACAAGGCCTTCAGGTAATCCCATACAAGTTTGATAAGTTTGTTAAACAGTGATTATACTTAACTCTAAAGGTTAGAGCTAGGATGGGCAGTATATTACCTTTTAATTAGGCGAAATATGATCCACAATGATAATTATGTGATAAAAAAGGGACATTTTACTTCAACTTGCGTGTATAGAAAAGTAGTTGGCATAATGAGATAGTTGTGTTCCATGTCTATTCTAGTGTATATAAGCACACATGTAATACATGTACAGTATCAACACACAGTTGGTGTAACCAGACTGAGACTAAAGCTAGGGTTTGTGCCACTGATAAAATTGCAGATACATGTAGTGGTCAGAGTGGATGTGTCAACATTGTGGAGTTAGGATGGTACAGACGTCCCTGGCTTCCCTCAGGTTCTGACTCTGATAAACATGTTTGCTTGAGGATGCTGATATAGATATAATACTTGGCTCATGTTCCCTATTCATATCAATATGGCTATCTCCTTCCTCAATACATATAGTTGAGTTTACCACCCCCCTCCAACTGATATAAACAGGAAGGGACTATAGCACTCAAGTTGACATTCATTATGTTTGTGTCACTTTGTCCTGCTTATACTCCTGTCAACAACAAGTACAATATTTTCCATGTTTACATTTCTCTTGGGGTGCAGAATGTTTTCTTTATACAGAGTTATGACCCCTTGTTTACTATGAATTACTTTATTTCTATGGCATAATATATATGTTTCAATGACAGCTACCATATTTGTTATGTGAGTACCTCTTGGGATAACTGACTGACATACACCAAAATCAGGTCTGAATATTGTGATCAGTTATATGCAGAGTTATGGCCCCTTTGTAGAATTTTTACGATAACATTTTGGTTGTTGTAGGTGGGACAGCAGTAAGATGAACATCCCCCACCGTATCCTCACACCTGACGACCCCGACTCTAAGTCGCTGGGGAAGCCCCTGGAGAGTGACAGCAGCTGTGAGTTTGTCACACCACAATCCTCCTTCGCTGATGTAAGTATACAATCACATATTGAATTTTGTACCACATTTTTACACTAAAGTACATTCTGAATTGTGGCTTGTTTCACTTCTCTTTTGTGTTCTTTAAAAAATTGGATATTCCTGTGAGTGATGGTGCTTACCCTAATGTTTCACTCGTTCATCCCTGAAATTACATGACAGGAATCGTTAATTTTGAAATGTCAGTGGTGAATTAGTTGACTACTGTTTGCTAATGACCTGCAGAGCCTGTAGAGTGGATGGATATCGATACTGTAACCATCTCGTCTGACTTTACTAGAGCCCTGCCATGTATTTACAGTGGTGATACTGTGACCATCTCGTCTGACTTTACTAGAGCCCTGCCATGTATTAACAGTGGTGATACTGTGACCATCTCGTCTGACTTTACTAGAGCCCTGCCATGTATTAACAGTGGTGATACTGTGACCATCTCGTCTAACTTTACTAGAGCCCTGCCATGTATTTACAGTAGTGATACTGTGACCATCTCGTCTGACTTTACTAGAGCCCTGCCATGTATTTACAGTGGTGATACTGTGACCATCTCGTCTGACTTTACTAGAGCCCTGCCATGTATTAACAGTGGTGATACTGTAACCATCTCGTCTGACTTTACTAGAGCCCTGCCATGTATTTACAGTGGTGATACTGTGACCATCTCGTCTGACTTAACTAGAGCCCTGCCATGTATTTACAGTGGTGATACTGTAACCATCTCGTCTGACTTTACTAGAGCCCTGCCATGTATTAACAGTGGTGATACTGTGACCATCTCGTGAAAAGTGTTATAGTTTTGATATCCATCAGTACCAGCCTGCAGAGTGTCAGTTTAATGATATGTCAATGTAAACACACATGTATGTATTACTATACCACACTGGCCTATGTATGTATTACTATACCACACTGGCCTATGTATGTATTACTATACCACACTGGCCTATGTATGTATTACTATACCACACTGGCCTATGTATGTATTACTATACCACACTGGCCTATGTATGTATTACTATACCACACTGGCCTATGTATGTATTACTATACCACACTGGCCTATGTATGTATTACTATACCACACTGGCCTATGTATGTATTACTATACCACACTGGCCTATGTATGTATTACTATACCACACTGGCCTATGTATGTATTACTATACCACACTGGCCTATGTATGTATTACTATACTACACTGGCCTATGTATGTATTACTATACTACACTGGCCTATGTATGTATTACTATACCACACTGGCCTATGTATGTATTACTATACTACACTGGCCTGTGTATGTATTACTATACCACACTGGCCTATGTATGTATTACTATACCACACTGGCCTATGTATGTATTACTATACCACACTGGCCTATGTATGTATTACTATACTACACTGGCCTATGTATGTATTACTATACCACACTGGCCTATGTATGTATTACTATACTACACTGGCCTATGTATGTATTACTATACCACACTGGCCTATGTATGTATTACTATACCACACTGGCCTATGTATGTATTACTATACTACACTGGCCTATGTATGTATTACTATACCACACTGGCCTATGTATATATTACTATACCACACTGGCCTGTGTATGTATTACTATACCACACTGGCCTGTGTATGTATTACTATACCACACTGGCCTATGTATGTATTACTATACCACACTGGCCTATGTATGTATTACTATACTACACTGGCCTATGTATGTATTACTATACCACACTGGCCTATGTATGTATTACTATACCACACTGGCCTATGTATGTATTACTATACCACACTGGCCTATGTATGTATTACTATACCACACTGGCCTATGTATGTATTACTATACCACACTGGCCTATGTATGTATTACTATACCACACTGGCCTATGTATGTATTACTATACCACACTGGCCTATGTATGTATTACTATACCACACTGGCCTATGTATGTATTACTATACCACACTGGCCTATGTATGTATTACTATACCACACTGGCCTATGTATGTATTACTATACCACACTGGCCTATGTATGTATTACTATACCACACTGGCCTATGTATGTATTACTATACCACACTGGCCTATGTATGTATTACTATACCACACTGGCCTATGTATGTATTACTATACCACACTGGCCTATGTATGTATTACTATACCACACTGGCCTATGTATGTATTACTATACCACACTGGCCTATGTATGTATTACTATACTACACTGGCCTATGTATGTATTACTATACTACACTGGCCTATGTATGTATTACTATACCACACTGGCCTATGTATGTATTACTATACTACACTGGCCTGTGTATGTATTACTATACCACACTGGCCTATGTATGTATTACTATACCACACTGGCCTATGTATGTATTACTATACCACACTGGCCTATGTATGTATTACTATACTACACTGGCCTATGTATGTATTACTATACCACACTGGCCTATGTATGTATTACTATACTACACTGGCCTATGTATGTATTACTATACCACACTGGCCTATGTATGTATTACTATACCACACTGGCCTATGTATGTATTACTATACTACACTGGCCTATGTATGTATTACTATACCACACTGGCCTATGTATATATTACTATACCACACTGGCCTGTGTATGTATTACTATACCACACTGGCCTGTGTATGTATTACTATACCACACTGGCCTATGTATGTATTACTATACTACACTGGCCTATGTATGTATTACTATACTACACTGGCCTGCTGTATGTATTACTATACCACACTGGCCTATGTATGTATTACTATACCACACTGGCCTGTGTATGTATTACTATACCACACTGGCCTATGTATGTATTACTATACCACACTGGCCTATGTATGTATTACTATACTACACTGGCCTATGTATGTATTACTATACCACACTGGCCTATGTATGTATTACTATACCACACTGGCCTATGTATGTATTACTATACCACACTGGCCTATGTATATATTACTATACCACACTGGCCTATGTATGTATTACTATACCACACTGGCCTATGTATGTATTACTATACCACACTGGCCTATGTATGTATTACTATATCACACTGGCCTATGTATATATTACTATATCACACTGGCCTATGTATGTATTACTATACCACACAGGCCTATGTATGTATTACTATACCACACTGGCCTATGTATATATTACTATACCACACTGGCCTATGTATGTATTACTATACCACACTGGCCTATGTATGTATTACTATACCACACTGGCCTATGTATGTATTACTATACCACACTGGCCTATGTATGTATTACTATACCACACTGGCCTATGTATATATTACTATATCACACTGGCCTATGTATGTATTACTATACCACACTGGCCTATGTATGTATTACTATACCACACTGGCCTATGTATGTATTACTATACCACACTGGCCTATGTATGTATTACTATACCACACTGGCCTATGTATGTATTACTATACCACACTGGCCTATGTATGTATTACTATACCACACTGGCCTATGTATGTATTACTATACTACACTGGCCTATGTATGTATTACTATACCACACTGGCCTATGTATGTATTACTATACCACACTGGCCTATGTATGTATTACTATACCACACTGGCCTATGTATGTATACCACACTGGCCTATGTATGTATTACTATACCACACTGGCCTATTTATGTATTACTATACTACACTGGCCTGTGTATGTATTACTATACCACACTGGCCTGTGTATGTATTACTATACCACACTGGCCTATGTATGTATACCACACTGGCCTATGTATGTATTACTATACTACACTGGCCTATGTATGTATTACTATACTACACTGGCCTATGTATGTATTACTATACCACACTGGCCTATGTATGTATTACTATACTACACTGGCCTATGTATGTATTACTATACTACACTGGCCTATGTATGTATACCACACTGGCCTATGTATGTATTACTATACCACACTGGCCTATGTATGTATTACTATACTACACTGGCCTATGTATGTATTACTATACTACACTGGCCTATGTATGTATACCACACTGGCCTATGTATGTATTACTATACTACACTGGCCTATGTATGTATTACTATACCACACTGGCCTATGTATGTATTACTATACTACACTGGCCTATGTATGTATTACTATACTACACTGGCCTGCTGTATGTATTACTATACCACACTGGCCTATGTATGTATTACTATACCACACTGGCCTATGTATGTATTACTATACCACACTGGCCTGTGTATGTATACCACACTGGCCTATGTATGTATTACTATACTACACTGGCCTATGTATGTATTACTATACCACACTGGCCTATGTATGTATTACTATACCACACTGGCCTGTGTATGTATTACTATACCACACTGGCCTATGTATGTATTACTATACCACACTGGCCTATGTATGTATACCACACTGGCCTATGTATGTATTACTATACTACACTGGCCTATGTATGTATTACTATACCACACTGGCCTATGTATGTATTACTATACCACACTGGCCTATGTATGTATTACTATACCACACTGGCCTATGTATGTATTACTATACCACACTGGCCTATGTATGTATTACTATACCACACTGGCCTATGTATGTATTACTATACCACACTGGCCTATGTATGTATTACTATACCACACTGGCCTATGTATGTATTACTATACCACACTGGCCTATGTATGTATTACTATACCACACTGGCCTATGTATGTATTACTATACCACACTGGCCTATGTATGTATTACTATACCACACTGGCCTATGTATGTATTACTATACCACACTGGCCTATGTATGTATTACTATACCACACTGGCCTATGTATGTATTACTATACCACACTGGCCTATGTATGTATTACTATACTACACTGGCCTATGTATGTATTACTATACCACACTGGCCTATGTATGTATTACTATACCACACTGGCCTATGTATGTATACCACACTGGCCTATGTATGTATTACTATACTACACTGGCCTATGTATGTATTACTATACCACACTGGCCTATGTATGTATTACTATACCACACTGGCCTATGTATGTATACCACACTGGCCTATGTATGTATTACTATACTACACTGGCCTATGTATGTATTACTATACCACACTGGCCTATGTATGTATTACTATACTACACTGGCCTATGTATGTATTACTATACTACACTGGCCTGCTGTATGTATTACTATACCACACTGGCCTATGTATGTATTACTATACCACACTGGCCTGTGTATGTATTACTATACCACACTGGCCTATGTATGTATTACTATACTACACTGGCCTATGTATGTATTACTATACCACACTATCCTATGTATGTATTACTATACCACACTGGCCTGTGTATGTATTACTATACCACACTGGCCTATGTATGTATTACTATACCACACTGGCCTATGTATGTATTACTATACCACACTGGCCTATGTATGTATTACTATACCACACTGGCCTGTGTATGTATTACTATACTACACTGGCCTATGTATGTATTACTATACCACACTGGCCTATGTATGTATTACTATACCACACTGGCCTATGTATGTATTACTATACTACACTGGCCTATGTATGTATTACTATACTACACTGGCCTATGTATGTATTACTATACCACACTGGCCTATGTATGTATTACTATACTACACTGGCCTATGTATGTATTACTATACTACACTGGCCTGTGTATGTATTACTATACCACACTGGCCTGTGTATGTATTACTATACCACACTGGCCTATGTATGTATTACTATACTACACTGGCCTATGTATGTATTACTATACCACACTGGCCTATGTATGTATTACTATACCACACTGGCCTATGTATGTATTACTATACCACACTGGCCTATACCACACTGGCCTATGTATGTATTACTATACCACACTGGCCTGTGTATGTATTACTATACCACACTGGCCTATGTATGTATTACTATACCACACTGGCCTATGTATGTATTACTATACCACACTGGCCTATGTATGTATTACTATACTACACTGGCCTATGTATGTATTACTATACCACACTGGCCTATGTATGTATTACTATACTACACTGGCCTATGTATGTATTACTATACCACACTGGCCTATGTATGTATTACTATACCACACTGGCCTATGTATGTATTACTATACTACACTGGCCTATGTATGTATTACTATACCACACTGGCCTATGTATGTATTACTATACTACACTGGCCTATGTATGTATTACTATACCACACTGGCCTATGTATGTATTACTATACCACACTGGCCTATACCACACTGGCCTATGTATGTATTACTATACCACACTGGCCTATTTATGTATTACTATACCACACTGGCCTATGTATGTATTACTATACTACACTGGCCTATGTATGTATTACTATACCACACTGGCCTATGTATGTATTACTATACTACACTGGCCTATGTATGTATTACTATACCACACTGGCCTATGTATGTATTACTATACCACACTGGCCTATGTATGTATTACTATACTACACTGGCCTATGTATGTATTACTATACCACACTGGCCTATGTATGTATTACTATACCACACTGGCCTTTGTATGTATTACTATACCACACTGGCCTATGTATGTATTACTATACCACACTGGCCTGTGTATGTATTACTATACCACACTGGCCTATGTATGTATTACTATACCACACTGGCCTATGTATGTATTACTATACCACACTGGCCTATGTATATATTACTATATCACACTGGCCTATGTATGTATTACTATACCACACTGGCCTATGTATGTATTACTATACCACACTGGCCTATGTATGTATTACTATACCACACTGGCCTATGTATGTATTACTATACTACACTGGCCTATGTATGTATTACTATACTACACTGGCCTATGTATGTATTACTATACCACACTGGCCTATGTATGTATTACTATACCACACTGGCCTGCTGAGGACAAGATGATGAGCGACCATACCGTACAGGTGACTGGTCATTGAATATTACCTGAGGCTCTCGGGAATGTTGCACTGACCTTAGTGGTCACCTTAAAATGACCACTAAAGTACGTCATGCATATAAATCAGCTACAAACAGATTCCACAGTAGGTGACATACCGGATCATACATCACCTGGGATGGTCTTGATTACTGTAGATACCTGTTATGATGGTACGAAATGGTGACTAGAACAGTCCTTAGGGTCAAGGTTATCAGAAAAACTACAAACATCTATCTCTCATTAAGTTAAAAAAACATTGTAAACTAGGACATTCAGAGAAAGGCGAGGGGGAGGGCGATTGTGCAATAAAAAGGATTGAAGTACATTTTTAAGTAGGTTTGCATTATAAAAACCAATAAAGAAAATAGTGCTATAGTGCTTTAATGGCCCGTTAAGTGTTAAAGAGTGCATTGAAAACACTGTTAAAGTCTGTATCAGTATATAGGGTTTGGTACTGTTGCATGATTAAGTGTAGATTAAAAGACTCTTTTGTGGCAATAGATGTAAGATAGGAAAATTTGACCCAAGGGGTTTTCAAATTTGGTAAAACCGAAGTCTTTGCCGAGGGTTTTTGCCTAATTTGAAAACCCTGAGGGTGAAATTTCCATATCTTACACCTTTGGTCATGAAAGAATATTTTTCGCTCACAATCAACTACCTGAATATAAGCTCAAAAACCAAGAAAATAAGTTTTGACTGGCTACCATTTCGAAAAATTCTACTTTTTCCCTGAGCTTTTTTGACGAAAACAAATCGGGCAGCAACATTAAGCAATACCCCATATTTGCAAACATAGTTTTTGCGCAGAAAAAAATCAATCTCATCTTTCTAATGTGTACAATTAAAATTTTGTGAAAGGTTTAATTTCATCACGTCATCATTTAGTTTTTTCGGCTTCAGAGTTTACTGTTTTTGTGATGTCACGTCATTGTCGCGCCATTGTGACGTAGCTTTCTTCAATGGGCAAACTCTATCCAACATTGCGGGTTAGGAGAGATATAGATGTTCCTGTTTGTCAAGTCAGCAGAACTGTAACTTTGGTAAAGCTGATAGATGCTGTTTCCTGTATATCTGTGAGCCTCACTCTACCTAAATAGCCTAACTTTCTCAAGTAAGGCAGTTAGTGTCAGTCTATTGGTGGTTATTGACTCCACAAACCTCCTTATAGATAATACATGGTGTCTAAACATTCGTAATTACCAGAAATTGGACACGTGTGTCAAGGGCAACACTAGTGGTCACTTCCCCTACGTTTTGTCAAACAATCCACATCACCAATGCCATCTTAATTAAGTATTATAAGTTACAGCATCACTTCCTCTGCCTCTTTCCAATACTCTGACTGTAATGAATTGCGTTCTTATCACCTTGATAGTAACAGTAGTGTCTCTGCATGAAGTAATAAATATTTACTTATATACATATCAAGGTCCTATATTGCTTGTATGCTGACCAGACATTCGTGGACTAGCTAAGACAATATATGGTAAACTAAGGACATATATATGCATGGTCAATGGTGCGACTATTTAACAGCTATTTGATGCTCAGGTAACACCTATTTTATTGTCCAGCTCACAGATAGTGTTCGTAGGTTGATGTATGACCCCAGGGTTTGACATTAAGTGTGTTAATTATGAGGAGATATGACATACACCTGAGGTAACGAGATAGGACAGGTAGAATCAATGACAGGTGAAAAGTGTCCCAAGTGGTCTAGATAAGATTACCTGTGGACAGTCGAGGTTAAATTTCTTTATTTGTCGGTCGCTATAGGTTTGAATATGAAGTGAATCACCTGCAGTAGTTGAGTACGTACCTATATAACAACACCATCAGGTGTAATAGTAAATACACAGGTTATCAGTAATATCAGCCAACAAAACTTTAACACCCCTGAAATTTAATAATGAACTATTCCAACCTTTGAATTAGAAGAATTCAATTGTGTCTTTGGGGGTTAATGAGGTGATAATTAACAGCTAAGATTTTTAAACACAATGTACACTTACATTATGAAGATCCATGAACAAAATAACACATAAGAAGTAACATTATTGTCCTGATGCATATAACTAATTGAACGTTTAGTGTTGTAAAGATTCATGCTGCCAACTCTTTGAAATTTGAATTAGAGATATGCTTAAACATAAATATGAAATGATGTGTGTGTATATATATAAACTAGAAACTGAACTACCATTTAGATCATAAATGTTGAGTTAACTTTTCTTTGCAAAATTCACTGGTTAAAAACAGTGAATTTAAGGACTCAAAATCGGAATCTCCAGATCTTAAGAAAGAAAGTTGGCATTTGAATTGTTGTTGGAATGACCACATCAGTGACATTGTAAATAAAATCAAAATCATTGGCAGGATTATTACATTTATGAATTGTACATTTGGTAATTAATAAAGGTCAACTACGTATTAATTGGCCTTAGTGACTGAAGAACAGTTTTGAGAAAAAAGGTTTCTTTTTTTTTTAAAGAAACTTGTATGAATACAGAATGCCTGAACAAGTTTACTCACAGTTTGAGATCAAACTAAAGGACTGGAGGCCATGATGAAGTTGATAGTGGCCTATAATGATCTTTAATAGAGGGTAAACAGAACTGGGTCTGGAGTGGCCCTGGGGATCAACAGTTGAAGAGATAATAGGAGGAGATGGTGTAGCTGATAGGCCAGCTCTCTCAGCTCGCTGTTACCTAACTTGGCTAAGTGACCAGTGACCCATCAGTGAGATCATCTGTTTGCTTATCACAAAATCCCCTGTTACAATCAAAGTGTTGAAGATGTTGTGTGAGATTTACCCCAGTCTGTGGAATATTACAATGTCTGGCACTGACTGAGCCGTAAAATGTGTCAGATGCTGGCTTCACAAAGTTTCCTACTGTGACCCATTGTAACAGCTTTTTTTTTTTGCAGTAGCTATATAGCTGAGTATTCCTGTCCTGTTAAATGTCCTACAGTCTACATTGTGGTAGCTATATAGCTGGGTATTCCTGTCCTGTTAAATGTCCTACAGTCTACATTGTGGTAGCTATATATATACAGCTGGGTATTCCTACAGTCTACATTGCGATAGCTATATATAGCTGGGTATTTTCAAATATTTTATTATTGATACATTAAACAAATTAACAAGAGAAACAAAAGAATTAGTAAACATCTGTATCAATAAATGGATTAGACAACAGGCTAAGCCTATATTAGTCTTTAAAGCTGGGTATTCCTGTCCTGTTAAATGTCCTACAGTCTACATTGTGGTAGCTATATAGCTGGGTATTAATTCTTGTCCTGTTAAATGTTTAACAGTCTCATTCATAATTCGAAGTCATATTTGCTTTGACAAACAAAATCTTAACACAGCCATGAACTTTTGACCATAGTTTGGTTGTACCTGTTGACCACTTCTAATCCATTGTATAACAATTGGTGGTGTGTAAGGCAGGTCCCGATTTAAATAAAAGTAGGCCTTGATTGCCTGGAGGACAAGATCTCTGGGTATTTGTGACCTTGGGAGATGTAGAATTGTTACAAGGTCATTCTTATTGTCTACCTGGTATGTTTGTATATGTCAGTTGCAGTTCAGAATGCCATTAGCCAGTACCCTGTGCATTGTATATAATTGTTGACAGTTGTTGGCTGTTTACCAATGACTGACCTATAGGATCAAGCTTTAGGTGTGGTAACACTTTACTGATCATACCCTGTGAAGTTCACATGAAAGCAAACATCTCAAAGTTGATTCTCATTTTTTATTGATTTTTTGGTGAAATGATTTTTGCAGTTTATTTCCTTGACATCCATGCCCATAGAAATACAACTGTTAACTGCTAGGATTACATCATACCTGTACCCCTAGTGTTAGAAAGCATTTATATCCCACCTGAACTACAACTCATACAAAACTGATACAAGTTTGTATTTTATAAGTATTTAATTAGCTTTTTATGCCTTAATTATAGTTGGTTATTTCAATCTTAGGACTAGGAAATGATAATAACAGAAGTGGCTTGGATTTTATAGGCAAGAATATTATTCAGAAATACTTGTCCAAGTATATGAAACTTTTTTGTAAATGTATTAATTAACCCCTGAAATTTGTTTAGTCCAACCTTTGAATTTGAAGAGTTCAAATGTGTCTGTATAGGGGTTGAATGAGATATAAAAGCTCCATGTCAGTGATGTTTTGAATGGTTTTGATTGGACAATCATCTTTTAGTAGAAAAATACAAAAGTTAATATTTCATTAATTTCAAATAAAAATGTGTAAAAAACTTTTAAAATTCTCACATGTATTACACTTCTGTTACTATTTAATAAAAGTGAAATCTTCTACAATAAGTCCTGAAATAAAGCCCATACAAGACAGCATGTCCCTGCATGATCATTGTGTAAATGAAGCCTGGATTAGTCCATGTGCCTTTAGTTGAGCTGAAGATTAAGTTATCAGGTTATAGAGCATGTAAGCTGATGGATGTATAGCTCATCCCTGTTCATTCATTATAATACCCACACTGTTGAGTGAGTGTCTGACATCTGTGTGAGACCTATATACCCACTCCTACCTGTCTATATGTAGGTACATGTAAACACCAGTAATATGTAGGTAAGCGAGTGAACAGAATTAAAGTAGAAACTTTCCGTACATAGACCTTTTCACAAAACTGTTATAAACAGATGGTCATCAAACTCTGAGTTTAAAATATGGGTAACTGACAATAATTTATTATATAAATATCCAAAAAGTGTGTCAGAGTTTGACTGCTATACCAAACGGACTGTTTTGTTGGTCGTGGCTGAGTGAGCACACCCAATGGCTGTACCTGTAGAGGTTTACCTGGAGCCTCCGGTGTGTGTACACAGCCAGTAAGTAGAGCAAGCCTGGGAGTAGGAGGTGAGCTTTAACCACCACCAAACACCACCTTCCAAAAACAGTCTGTTTATACGGCCAATGTTTAGACAAAGGATTACCTGACTTTGGCCAGCTTGTTTTCTTGTGGATAATTCTACAGGTGTGATAAAAAAAGCCATGGATTTATATGTGTGATAGTCATATTGTGTGTGCACTCCGATTGTACAATACTAGACACTGGACAGAGGACCTATGAGCCTTACACATGGGGCTGGAGGTTGACGAAATGGAGGTAGGCTAATTCACATATTACATACACCCTGGTGATTTTCATAGTAAAAAGTATGTATATATGCTCATGTAGAAGTTCTGAGAAAGAAGCTCCCATCAAATAGCTTATGCTTTGAAATTCGCTTTCTATTTCATGTCTTTTACAAGAAAATATGTTGTACATTCTGTATTAGGTACGATATTGTTCTTCTTGTAAAGTTAATAACATTCTCATTATTTATTGTCTGGAATATCCCCGTATTTCAGACTAATGATATATTTAGGCATTATATATATTAAGACTATAACAAATAGAAGTATATATGCAGAAATGTTTATAATGCCAGTCAGAAAGTTTTTAATTTAACGTTTGCTTTATATTATCTCTGTGCCAGTTAATAATTTGTTTATAAACGCTGTACATCAGTGATTGTATTTGTTGTTTATGAACACGTAAAGATCACAAACGTGTATGGTGACTCACTATTAATTCTCATGGATTATTGCCAACATTACGGAATTGTCAATGATATTTCAACAATGTCAACGTGTTTCTATTTTTAGTGCAGGTTAATATGATATATGATAATAAGACCTGATTGTCTACTGGAGCATACAGATTTGTGTATATGGCTTCCGTCGTAATGTCACCAGTAGGATCACAGCTGTTCTAACCAATACTGCTGCTAAATCTTATTTCTCCACATTTTCGTACCAATTGAAGGTGTGAACACAATTTATACAGATGTATTAATATTATCATACATCCACTTTTTAATTAGGATTCTTCTTTTCATGATTGAACCCAACCCAACTGTTTGACCATCAACTCATTACCTTGGAAGACACATTTAAATTTAAAATTCAAAGGTTGGAATAATTCAGGAGAAAACAAGTTAATTATTCCTGACTGCATGAGCGTAGGCGATTCGACCTGATTCAATCAGGGTATGCTCTGATGACCATTGGTCAGTTTCAGCTGATTACAGGGTACTATGTACTACACATCACCTGTCAGGTGTACTGATAACAACCTGTCACTCACACACCCACACACCTTAATTACAGGTAAACCCCCCTAGTCATCATCTGACAGTCTGTTTGTTTACTCTGGAGCAGGAGGAGTTTCATTGTTCTGTAATCAAATATTTTATACTGCTGATGGCAGTTTAAGTACCTAAACATCATCCTAACAATCAGGTTCATCATTATAATGACCTGTTGTAACGTCATTATTACATCATAACATCTCTCCCATCTTGTTTGTGTCATTAAATGACATGTATGTATAGATGACCTATGTAATATGTTAATCCTGTAGAAGCTTGAAAATAGTCACAGTGTTTTGTTACAAGTCAAAAAAAAAATGCCATTTTTATGACCTCATGGGGATACATATGGTTACAAGCTGATTGTACAAACTGTCTCTGCCTTTTGACTGGGGAAGCCATGCAGTATGCAATGTATCTACCTTTTGACTGGGGAAGCCATGCAGTGTGCAATGTATCTACCTTTTGACTGGGGAAGCCATGCAGTGTGCAATGTATCTACCTTTTGACTGGGGAAGCCATGCAGTGTGCAATGTATCTACCTTTTGACTGGGGAAGCCATGCAGTATGCAATGTATCTACCTTTTGACTGGGGAAGCCATGCAGTGTGCAATGTCTGCCTTTTGACTGGGGATACTCATGGTTATAAGCTAAGGTTAAGTGTACAATTTGTATTGTTTTTTTCCAATCAAAACCATGATGGTAAAAGCCATATATATGGCTCCCATTATAATTCCAATATACACTGTATGAGTGACAGGATTTACTGTACCTTGATGATGATGATGATGATGATGTGATGATGATGATGATTACAAAGAAAAAAGATCTTCTAATTGAAGTTCTTACAGAAGAATATAGTTTTCAACATCCCAATTAGTGTTACAGAATTGGCAAAGTATAATTATACACACTTGTGTTAATTAATGTTTAATATTTTGCTGAAAGTAGTCAGCTGAATATTGAACAATTACCTGCCAGTAATATCAATACTCATTGTTCTTCATGTGGGAGTAGTTTGTTGGTGATCAGTAGATATGTAAAGGTGTAATAAGACAGATGTATACATTCCTCCTGATAATGTACAATGTCTGGCATGCTTTACATACCTATATAGGTCAACAGTCATTACAGGCGCTCTCGCCTGATTAACCTGTGTGTAAGGACAGATACATATTATCATTCCTTTTCTACAGTACAATGTTATTGCTGACTGTGTACATACTTATGTGTGGCCTATAGCCCTGACCTTTACCTTTACATACCACAGGTAGACTGGTTAATTGGGATAGGTGAGCATGATCAGAGTAGGTGATAGGTACCAGGTGATAATAAAGTGATAACAACCAGCTGTGACAGGACATTGGCTATCCCATAATTAAGTCATCTACACAATACGCGGATAGTAATAGCTATATAATAAACAATTAACTTCTTAATCACATGTACGGTACATGTAAAGATAAATAAATGAATAGAAATTAATTATATTCCATGTACAAAATACATCCACCTGTCAATTTTTTTTTTATTTTAATATTTATATGATTAAATTGAAAAAATCCTTATCAAAAGGAATATATTCTAATTCTTTCCCCTTTTCTGGTGGTAGATAGGACAATAAAACAATGTATTTATGTTTTGGTATGTCAAAGGAACTCATCAGATACGGAGGCATGTACAAGTTAAAAAGTCTACTTTAAAAATAAAGTGCTATTAAGAGATAATTGCAAATAGATTATGGTATATAGCTATAGCTACCTGTTCCGTGACAATCGGGTAGCTTTGAGTCGAAAATTTCCAACATACACTATATCTCCCCTATGGATATTTTGAAAAGTTGGCAAGTATGTGTACATTTGTACCTCAATGTTAAACACTCCTTTTAGAAAATAGATCTTACAAAAGATCTTCAGTAAATTAGTTAATTCACCGATATATTATAATATATATATAATGAAGTATCTAGTTTGAAATATTTGTTAAGGTAAAGCATTAAAACAAATATAACAGTGGTTGTGTAAGTGTTTTGTTGTGTACAGTTTATATCTGTGTATACACCTATACTGGGATATATAAAAACTTGACAGTTTATATCATTGTCCATTGATCCACTCTTCACATTCCTACCATTGATATACATTGTATGTGGGAGTGATCAGGATGTTTGTCTCAGTGCCGCGCATTCAATTGACAGTGATTTACAATTGTCGTTTGTGTAACATTAAATAATGAAAAATACAGGGGCCATGTGACCTTTCCTTAATGTAATATCAAATATGTGTATTGTTGTTTGGTAAAAGATTATTTAGTTTTATTCTTTCAGTGGAAAAATTACAACTATTACAACACATTCAATTATAATGAGTGACTTATTGAATTTAAGCTATCTGGAATGTAAGGCATGGCCACTGGCCGTAATAAGTTGCATTGTTGTGGAGTTCTTTTGAAAAGGACAGTAAATTAAATTTTGAGTTTGAAGTGAACGATGGTTCTATGTAATACATAGTGTGGTGATGACATTGAATTAAATTGCTTTAAAGTTTCTATGGCGCTAAATGTAAGGAATATGTAATTAGATGGAATAGATGTTTGTATAAGATCTTCTTTTTTTTAAGCCACAGGAGCTAAATTAGAAATATTTTTTTAAAATGTGCAAGCTTACCAGCTTGTGCATCTTTTCCCAATTAATTATTTTGAAGTTAAATTTATATCAAAAGATCAATGTTGAGATCAAAGATCAGTTTGAATTTTGTTCAATTGTTTTTGAAACAGTTTTAAAATCACTGAAAATAATGAAGTGTATTATCATAGTTTGTATAATCCTGCTCTGGAAGAAGGAATCCTTGGCAGGCTTGCCTGTTGTGTATAATGTCCTGTACCAAGCTGAGTGGTTACATTTCCATCAGCAGTAGTGCCAGCATCTCTCTAATTGAAGCATCTGTTACTGATGTGTATAGTTCCTAACACCTGGACCACAAGTTTATATTCTGTCTAAAGTTCAGTTAAGATTCCTCCAGCTAAGTGTAGGAAGATTCCTCCAGCTAAGTGTAGGTATAGGTAGTCAGTTTGTGTCTGCTGTCAGAGTTACAATTAATACTGACTGTATATGGATGATGTCAGGAATAACGCTGATCCTAATTACCAGTCTTCACTGTTGGTAAACTCAGATGTACCTGTAACTGTAATGATTTTGACACATTGTTGGTCTGACTGGGATGGCCAAATAATCTGTATTTAGTTAATACCGGCTTTGTCTTGTGAACTTGTAAAGAAAATATTGAGAAATTTGACTTGGAGGCAACATTTTGTCAGTTTGGTGAATCTAGACCGGAGGAATATAAAAAAAAATATCACCCAAACAAGTGATTTACTTGAATTAATTAAATATGATCACCATTATATATTTTGTCTGAATTATTTGGCTTAAATCACTGACCTGAGAAACCTGCCTACAGATTGTTGATGTTTCTATCCTATACTGGTGTTCCCTCGATCACAGTGTATTGTTTCTGTATGACATCAGCAGGTTATTTAAGTCGCCCTACTAAATAGAAAAGGAATTTTAAAGGACCCAGGCAGCAATATATATAAACTCTTGTCACACGAACTGGTATTGGAAAATTTGATAATTCTATTAATATCATATAAAGAGACACAAGAACATGTTAAACATTGGTAGATAAATAGTATTTACATGTATTCAGTTATATAATGATTTACTATATATAGCATGTTTGTGACATTTCAGGCGATCAGCCAGGGCAGTGAGGAGTCCTTGGACAAACACTCAAGTCTGCCTCACATGAAGAGCTTTGATGCAGTTGTCTTCGATGTATTGCGAGTCTCCCCTGATGAATTTGCTGTAAGTTGAATGAAGTATCAAGGGTATATAACTCTCTGCCAGGATTTGTGTTGGCCTGCTGTGGTCAACTGTTACACAAATGTATATGAGCAGAATAAAAAGTCATTTTCTGTGATATGTTCTTATTGGAAACATCAACCAAGATTGATATGATATTTGCATTGTGGGTCTGTTATATTTCTGTTGTCAGACTATATTGACAGGGTTGTAATGCAGTATTTTCCTAGTTATGGTACAGTAGTACTGTAGTGGGAACAAACAAGTTTCTCTAAGAGTTGTTTTGCTCAGTCAGATCCTCCCTCTTTCCTTATATTAACACTGGTATATACTATGTAGATACTATATCTCTCCTTCAGTCAAATTTAGTAATATATAATATATAAACTGCAGTGAATGTGGCCGAGGCGAAAAAGAGAATTTTGAGTTATAAATTTCCAATAAATGCCCGCTAAAAACAGTTTAATGATATGTAAATAATAGCCTTTGGTATAATAACATAAAATATATGGCTGTATGTTGTGGGTAAAGGATTCTATTTTTTTTCTTTAAATATATACATGCATTCAGGGTTTACCCTTCTGGGGACCCTGAAATTCAATAAATTTGGGAGTCTTTTGGCAATTTCAGGAGTCAAAATGCAGGTTTTTGTGCATCAGGGAAAACCCTGTGCATGTTTATTTAAAAAGTAAAATATGTATGTACAAAATACCTATATCAATTAATGAGTGATGTTTTAATAGCTGATCATGACTTCATAATGTTTATACCGCTGTGAATAGAGGTGTATCTTATATTTATGAATGGTCACTGAGTCTAGACATTTAATACAGCATAAAGCCAGTATTTACGTAGGAGTACTGGCTATACATGTATGTAGGTGCAGTGAGTTCTAATCGTCCTACAAAACATTACAGGAAATCCATTAAAGCAATATACATTACCCTGTACACATATTGTAATGATGGCCCAGATAGATAGGGTCTCTGTCAGGATCAGCTCTCAAAAATTAACAAAGTAAATAACATACCAAAGTGTTCATACAGTAGGAATTGATCATTTGATTAAAAACTACAGTAGCATTTCAGCTCAATAAGTATGGAATCTAAGTCTATGCCATAGCATTTTATCTGAGATATGTATAAAGTGGCCAGAGTATAATGTGGGCAGTAGCATGTACATTATCATCACATCATTATCATTGTGATCTTTCCTCAACAAAATCTTTGTAGAATTACATGGCATTTTGCATACCTTACCTCCTATACACACAGCATTAAAGAAATGTCTATGAAATGTGCACAGTGCTGTATTTAAGGTATCAGTTATAGTATAAAACTTGGACATGACATATATGTATGTAAAGTTTGAGACCAGAAAACACATAATTTACACCTTTGTAGGTATTTCACCTGGTATATATATAGCCCCCCCCCCCCCCCCACCTCCTGTTACATTTGGCATGTGACTCATGTCCTTCAGGTGTGTGCACAGCTGATTTTGTTGTGTCTGCTGTCCCTTCTCTTGCTCTTTGTGCGTGGGAGGACCAGTATCATGTGAACATGGTGTATAAGAAAAACAACTGTTTTGATGATATGTTTGTTGGAAATTTGTCAATAATGTATTTTTTAATGCATCTTATTATTGTGTATATATTCATAACTGGTCTATAATTCATTATAATTCATATCTTTACACATGACTGGGTGCAGATTCCTTAATAATGAAATCTAAATAGAGCTATCTTAATAGGTTCTAGCTGATTGGTTTGCCTGGGAGAACACCAAACCAAGGGGTCAATGTGCATCAGACAGTGGGTGTGGTGGGGGAGGGGTCAATGTGCATCAGACAGTGGGTGTGGTGGGGGAGGGGTCAGTGTGCATCAGACAGTGGGTGTGGTGGGGGAGGGGTCAATGTGCATCAGACAGTGGGTGTGGTGGGGGAGGGGTCAGTATGCTTTGGGCAGTGGGTGTGGTGGGGGAGGGGTCAGTGTGCATCAGACAGTGGGAGTGGTGGGGGGGGGGGGGTGTCAGTGTGCATCAGACAGTGAGTGTGGTGGGGGAGTGGTCAATGTGCATCAGACAGTGGGTGTGGTGGGGGAGGGGTCAGTGTGCATCAGACAGTGGGTGTGGTGGGGGAGGGGTCAATGTGCATCAGACAGTGGGTGTGGTGGGGGAGGGGTCAGTGTGCATCAGACAGTGGGTGTGGTGGGGGACCGGAGGGGTCAATGTGCATCAGACAGTGGGTTTGGTGGGGAGGGGTCAGTGTACATCAGACAGTGGGTGTGGTGGGGGAGGGGTCAATGTGCATCAGACAGTGGGTGTGGTGGGGGAGGGGTCAATGTGCATCAGACAGTGGGTGTGGTGGGGAGGGGTCAGTGTGCATCAGACAGTGGGTGTGGTGGGGAGGGGTCAGTGTACATCAGACAGTGGGTGTGGTGGGGGAGGGGTCAATGTGCATCAGACAGTGGGTGTGGTGGGGGAGGGGTCAATGTGCATCAGACAGTGGGTGTGGTGGGGAGGGGTCAATGTGCATCAGACAGTGGGTGTGGTGGGGAGGGGTCAGTGTGCATCAGACAGTGGGTGTGGTGGGGAGGGGTCAGTGTGCATCAGACAGTGGGTGTGGTGGGGAGGGGTCAGTGTACATCAGACAGTGGGTGTGGTGGGGGAGGAGTCAATGTGCATCAGACAGTGGGTGTGGTGGGGGAGGGGTCAGTGTGCATCAGACAGTGGGTATGGTGGGGGAGGGGTCAGTGTACATCAGACAGTGGGTGGGGGAGGGTCAGATTTGATACAAACACAGATGCAATTATTATTCTGAGATGAACAAAAGTGTTGGTACAGAATGTAATAATGGTATAGTATGGGTTATTGCTGGACCTGTAGCATGTGCTGAATTTTGAGGGTTGGAACAGGCCTCAGGTCTCTCCTTGTGAGGTTAACATGTGTTTACAACATCCCGCTGGCTCTCTGTCGGCCTTCAAGGTTAAAGTTAAACTGTTTAGATCCCATCAGACACAACTCAAGGAGATTTACAAAATATAAGAATAAAAAGGCCCATAAAGATACCCTTAGCCATAGTATTGGAGGTCAATGTCCGCTTGTAGAGCTCCCAGGAGGATCTACATAGTAAATACAGAACTATATAGTTGTCTAGAGTATGTATAATGGTCATTATGAATATAAATGTTAACCTCAAAGGGTATACCAGCCACAGTATGTACTGCTCTTCTTTATAAATTAGATATCATGGCTAGAAACAAAACAAGTAAGAAGAGAATACAAGTTTGCTGTATATATGTCTAAACATTTTATGAATATATTGTTTTATATTTACATTTGTGTTGCAACTCACTATATGAACATTACCAGCAGAAATGGTTTTCATTAAAGTATGAAAGCAATGGTTCTCCAGATGTGGTTTACTTATGTTGTTACATATCAAGCTTGTTCAATGAGTCTTGTTTCTAACCTTTCAAAGCACTGTGAAAGTTAAAAAATAAAATCACTTTCAATCCTTGTAAAGGAAAAGGAAGTGTAACATTACCGTGGTAAACATTTCAAATCTGAGCAGTTTTTGTCGTGTTTTACAATAACTGTAGAGTTCAGTTTAAAATGTCTTCCATGAGGTCCTGTTTAAGTGTAGACTGTAATGAGAGATTTTGCTGTTTACAGAGCCAGATTACATTGATGGACTTACCAGTGTTCAAGTCTATACTGCCAGACGTAAGTGTATAACTATTGGTTATAGTAAGATCATTATTGGACAATATTGTATGGGAACACAATGTATGTTTGTCTTATCTCCCAGCAAGCCATGCACAAATGTAAACAAGTAAGCCATGTGTCGCTTTTCTTGGATGTCGGGTGTTTAAATGTCAAAAAGTTATGACGTCAGCTTTGACAATATGGCTTGCATTATATGATAACAATTTGCACATTCAATGATACAGGTCATATCTTGGAGACATGAAATAATTATTTTCATGTCTAAGATAAATATGATTGACATTCGTTTATGTTATGGTGGACAATATAACTAGACATTGAACAATTATGGGAAAATGATAAATTCAGGCTGCAGTAACATGTAGCTTTCATCAATAACTTCATATAATATTTTCTTACCATCGTTTGATATTCAACTGTTATACATACTCACATGTTTAATGTTCCTTAAATAAAGATATGTTACTTCATTAATCGTACATTATAGAGTAACTTTCTGCACAGTAGAACACTAGGTTTTACTAACTTTTATACAGATTTGTTTAACTTACTAATGATGTATAAAGTTAATTAACTGTTTTATTTTTGTCCGTTTCAGGAGTTAACGTCATGTGCATGGACTACAAAAGAAAAACTCATCAAGGCTCCTAATGTGGTAGCATTTACACGGAGATTTAATCATGTACGTGTTGTTATTGGTGTAAGAATGACCATTCCAGGTTCCCCGCAACCTGTTTAAATCTGTCTGTACTGATTTTATTTTAAAATTTGCTCATCTTGCTCATCACTAAACTGGTCCATGTGTTATCGTTCCCCATATAGATTCCGTGAATATTGAGAGAGTTTTGTTTAACTTACTTGAAAAACCTTGTTCAGTCTACTATTCCATTACAATACAAGATGAATATCAACATGACTTTTAAAACATCTCAAATATATGAATTTCCCAAAGATTCATTATCTTTTAAAGAACTATTGCCTTTGATTTAATTTCAAGCTTTTATTATCACTATCATCATTTACTGAAATTAGATAATAAAGCATTTTGGGAAGAAATTATTCAGCATAAGGAAAATATTGGTGTATTAGAAAACAAGACAAGCACCTGTTGTCACATATATAATGTGTGTGTTAAAAAGCTTGTTAACAACTGGGGAGGCCTCTACACATCTACAGTTTACATCAATGTAGGTGGCCTTTTTCTGTGGTTGACTGTATCTAACAGCTGTTCAACTTTATAAAGCATGTGGTGCATCACTTAGACTTATTTTGTTTCTATACCACAAAACACTGTCATATATTAACAGACATAATGTTTACATGTTTTATTATGGCAGATTAAAATGTAACACTGCACAGCATTCAGTTCTTAAGTAAAGTCAAAGTGGAACATCTTTATGTCAACATGGAATTGTCACTCTGAACTCTGAAAGTCTTGAAAACGTGGAATATCTACGACAAGCTTGGGGACAAGAATTCCTTGGAATTGTCACTGACTAGCTTGTTGGAATTGTCACTGACTAGCTTGTTGGAATTGTCACTGACTAGTTTGTTGAAATTGTCACTGACTAGCTTGTTGGACTAGCTTGTTGGAATTGTCACTGACTAGCTTGTTGGACTAGCTTGTTGGAATTGTCACTGACTAGCTTGTTGGAATTGTCACTGACTAGCTTGTTGGAATTGTCACTGACTAGTTTGTTGGAATTGTCACTGACTAGATTGTTGGAATTGTCACTGACTAGCTTGTTGGAATTGTCACTGACTAGTTTGTTGAAATTGTCACTGACTAGCTTGTTGGACTAGCTTGTTGGAATTGTCACTGACTAGCTTGTTGGACTAGCTTGTTGGAATTGTCACTGACTAGCTTGTTGGAATTGTCACTGACTAGCTTGTTGGACTAGCTTGTTGGAATTGTCACTGACTAGCTTGTTGGACTAGCTTGTTGGAATTGTCACTGACTAGCTTGTTGGAATTGTCACTGACTAGCTTGTTGGAATTGTCACTGACTAGTTTGTTGGAATTGTCACTGACTAGATTGTTGGAATTGTCACTGACTAGCTTGTTGGAATTGTCACTGACTACTTTGTTGAAATTGTCACTGACTAGCTTGTTGGACTAGCTTGTTGGAATTGTCACTGACTAGCTTGTTGGACTAGCTTGTTGGAATTGTCACTGACTAGCTTGTTGGAATTGTCACTGACTAGCTTGTTGGATATGTCACTGACTAGCTTGTTGGAATTGTCACTGACTAGCTTGTTGGAATTGTCACTGACTAGTTTGTTGAAATTGTCACTGACTAGCTTGTTGGAATTGTCACTGACTAGCTTGTTGAAATTGTCACTGACTAGCTTGTTGGAATTGTCACTGACTAGCTTGTTGGAATTGTCACTGACTAGATTGTTGGAATTGTCACTGACTAGCTTGTTGAAATTGTCACCGACTAGTTTGTTGGAATTGTCACTGACTAGCTTGTTGGAATTGTCACTGACTAGCTTGTTGGAATTGTCACTGACTAGCTTGTTGGAATTGTCACTGACTAGCTTGTTGGATATGTCACTGACTAGCTTGTTGGAATTGTCACTGACTAGCTTGTTGGAATTGTCACTGACTAGTTTGTTGAAATTGTCACTGACTAGCTTGTTGGAATTGTCACTGACTAGCTTGTTGAAATTGTCACTGACTAGCTTGTTGGAATTGTCACTGACTAGCTTGTTGGAATTGTCACTGACTAGATTGTTGGAATTGTCACTGACTAGCTTGTTGAAATTGTCACCGACTAGTTTGTTGGAATTGTCACTGACTAGCTTGTTGGAATTGTCACTGACTAGCTTGTTGGAATTGTCACTGACTAATTTGGAATATCCACGACAAGCTTGGTGACAATTCCAAGCGTGGTGACAAGACTAGTATGGAATTGTCACCGATTTTTCTGTGAACTAGATCTGTAGGAGTGACAGGAGGAATGGGTCGAGTGATGTATGGTTTGTTTTTACACTGGGATGGTGTGTAATCAGACACTGGCCTACACTGGAAGGTGTTTACTATAGTACACTACCAGAGCTGGCACAATAGGAATACCTCTATAGCTAGTACTGTGTACTGTATCTTACACCGGTCTAACTCACTCACCCCTGAAATTTCATGATGGGACTTTTCCATCCAAGTTTAAATGTGTCTTCAAGGGTAAATCAGTTAGGTCTAATCAGCTGTATTGAGTTGTTGAATGTACATACCCATATATGACATGTATTGTTTCTCATTACAGGTAAATTTCTGGGTCCAGCGTGAAATTCTAACCTGTCAGACATTAAAAACTAGGTCAGATGTTTTAGCCCATTATATCAAAATTGCAAAGGTAAGCTAAAGAAGTTGTTTGTCTCTTACTCGGGTAAACTATAACATCAGACATTTTAGTTATCAACATAACATAAAGTTCTCTTTAAACATTTCAGTGATTTTATCTGTACTCTAACAAACATCAAGTTATAGTGAGTAATAATTTGTTTAATAAAATTGTCTTCAAAGTAACAAGATATCTGAAGTAAATGAACTGTCACAGTCAGGATTTGTCATGGTATGTTTTTTTATGTTTCAGAAACTTTTAGATTTAAATAATTTACACGCAGTGATGGCAGTGCTGTCAGCACTACAAAGTGCAGCAATATTTAGGCTGTCCAAGACGTGGATGGTGAGTGACACGACACATTAGGTGGTCCTACAACCTTTATATAGAAGTTGTTTGTAGTGAGGAGAGGTCTGTTTCACAAAACACACAGTGCTAAACAACATTAAAACAATGTATGAACTAATGCAGAACCACAAAGTATCAAAGGGACGTGCTGTCATTAGCCAGAAATTTCACCTGTATGCATAGTAATCTAGATTGTCAGTTTATACACTACACACAGATATTTTAGGTATAGTTGTCAGTATACACAGATATTTCATATAGGGATATCAGTATACAAAGGTTTTCTATATTTAGGTGTCAGTATACAAAGGTATTCTATATTAAGGTGTCAGTATACAAAGGTTTTCTATATTTAGGTGTCAGTATACACATGTTTTCTTTATTTAGGTGTCAATATACAGAGGTTTTCTATATTTAGGTCACGGTATACAGAGGTTTTCTATATTTAGGTGTCAGTATACAGAGGTTTTCTATATTTAGGTGTCAGTATGCAAAGGTATTTGTTATACACTTACCTGTATACACAGGTTTTCTTTTACTGTATGTACAACTCAACTTGTATTATGTACAGGTTTAACTATATTATAATCCAAAGTTTAATCAGTAGGTTTCTTAACTAGGTAGTGTTATAACCAAACAGATTTACTAGGTAATCACAAACCGTGAAGCATGATAGATTGTATTTCTGCTAGATACGTCCATTTAGGTTTGTAATTAGCCACCAGGTAGAGGGACAGTCACACACTGAATGTTTTTTATCTATCTTTTTCACCATACACCATGTTTGTGACACAGACAGCCTTGGCTTACAGCCCTACTCAGCTTTCATAAACACTGGGGACACGATGGCCCTCAGACTATATCTCCTGGTTAATTACATCTACTTCCGATCTAGAATTACACGACCATTCTCAACTACAGAAGTTAGCATGCTTTTATCTTCTCTTTTTACTCATAACAAAGTAATACAAGAGCAATCTTCTTTTTAATGTACAAGTATTTTCACTGTTTCTCGGGTATCATATTTCTGTAGCTTACCCATCCTGTATTATATAAAAGAAACAGTTCATGTATCTGTGATGTCTGTAAGTGTAGACATCCTAAGGTACTGCTTACATGTCTAGTCCTAGGAGTCCAGTGATTGATATGAATTAATAAATACAAATTGTTTTCCAGATGTTGTCTAGGCGAGACAAATCCACCTACGAGAAGATTGCAGATCTGTTTTCTGAGAACAGTAATCGGCAGAAGTTACGAGACTACATGGACAATGTGAAACACCCCTGTGTTCCTTATTTAGGTCTGTACAACCAAGTAGAATGTTAACTCCTACAGACCTTCTGAAGCAAATTATATCTATACAGACTTCTATTTAGAACGATTCCACTTTATACCTACATTAGACTTCCATTATAACAGAGCCAACTTTATATATCGATGTACCTTGGTAACCACCATGAGCTGTGCTATGGTTTAGGTATGATATTGGTAACCACCATGAGTGTGTGCTGTGGTTTAGGTATAATATTGGTAACCACCATGAGTGTGTGCTTTGGTTTAGGTATGATATTGGTAACCACCATGAGTGTGTGCTGTGGTTTAGGTATAATATTGGTAACCACCATGAGTGTGTGCTGTGGTTTAGGTATAATATTGGTAACCACCATGA